>CM038552.1:51194222-53594222 GCA_021527575.1 Ensete glaucum | reverse complement strand
TAACAGGATTCTGCTGACCAACCACTTAAGTTGAAGAGTCGATCTCATAATGATCCTAATAAATTATTAAATGGTGGTTTAAATGGAAATTCTCAAGATTGTGGCATGACTATTGAGGTTATAGCTGCTATTCGAATTCAAACTGCTTTTCGAGGCTTCAAGGTATGATTGTTTACACTTATGCAATAGTCCATTTCACGCTTCCTGGAAACACAAATTTCACACTTGTCGCTGAACATTTAGTTATTTCAGTAGATTATCAATGAAATGTTGTTTCAGCCTCATCATTCCTCCATCACAACCAATGTGGTTACAAATGTGTCAACTACCAATTATACCTTGGCTTGCAGTTTATATTCATCCTACCAAGTCTTCAAAAGCAACCCTGTTGATCTGTTGGTAAACATTATTTGGATAGCATCATTTCTTTTCTTTGTAATAATCTTTCATTTTTCTCCAGGATCTAACCAAAACAACTTGCTGACGAAAATTATTTGTGATGCTTATAATCATGTTTACTCTCCTTCTCTAAAACAAGTGATTCTTTGATGGAGTTGCAATGGAAATTATAATCAATGATCTCTCTGTTACAGCTCCTGCCACCTTAGCTTTTCTACGCATCTGCTTGAATGCTGTTGATGTGGCTAAAACGGTGGTACGTCATTTTGTAGGCAAGGAAAACTCTCGGTAGCTTGAGAAGAAGTCAAAAATTGCGAGCATTCACTTATCATAATTCTGTAAAGAAGCAGACAACAAACACTTTAATCCATGTTCATGCCTGGAGCAAAATACAAGCAGAAATCAGAGCTCGACGTGCTAATATGGTAGCAGAAGGTCGCATTAGGCAGAAGAAACATGACAATCAGTTAAAACTTGAGGCTAAGCTTCATGAGTTGGAGGTAAGAGAGCTGCATGTCCAAACGTGTTCTTTTCTTTAAGAGATGCACAATTGGTAATTGGCTAAACAGTTGGATTCCAATCATCTTAATGTGACATCTTAGCCTCCTTGCTTGTGTATGATAAGAAACAAGAAACTTTGGAGCTATGCATTACATCGGACAAAAGTATGACCTCGTCAGGGATTCATTTAGCAACAAGCATAGTATTCACTTGTACACAGAAGCATGAACCTTCTTACCTTGAGTTCCTACCAGGTAGACTGGAACGGAGGCAGCGAGACTAGGGAGGAAATAATTGCCAGGATACAACAAAGAGAAGAAGCTGCAGTCAAGCGAGAACGAGCAATGGCATATGCGTTCTCTCATCAGGTCTGTCATTGGAAAAAACTTGCCAAAGAAAGCTGTTGAGTAGAAACTTGACACAAGACTAATGCAATTGTTTTGCACATGTAGTGGAGGGCAAACTCCGGGATGAACCAAGGGCCATTTGTCTTTGAGCTCGCGAAAGGTAATTGGGAGTGGAGTTGGGTGGACAACTGGATTGCAGCTCAGCCATGGGAGACCAGACCTTCCACTCTCACAAAGGTAGCTAACAGAGTTGGTAAGGGTGCAAGACTACCTAGTTCAGTTAAACATGCAAGCATTGACGGGAAGGAATTCGCGAAGAAACCATCTAAGCAATCAGATGAAGAAACTGCAGACAAAGAATCTAACACAGAGGCAGCAAACTCTGGCCATTCGAGGACGAAAACTACATAAACAAGAGTGAGATCTTTACTGGCTTTAGTAGGGCGCTGCCTAATATGTGCATGCAGCAGAGTGGTGTGGATATAGAAAGACGACTGTGTGTGAGCTGAAATCTTCATGGGGTTTTTTTTTTACCATTTGATGTGAAGAATAAGTGGCGATTTGCCCTTCAAAAGTGTAGATTAAAAACTGGATGAGTGATATGTAATGTGTCTTCATGTGAAGCAGCCTTCAAGGTTGGCTGCAAGCTGGGTGGGTCTTCTTCTTCCTTTGTCCTTTTTCCATGTACCGTGGTGGCCTGAATGAGTGAGATGGGTCCTAAGGATTGCGTGGTCTTTGTCCGTCGTGAAACGAAGAACATTATTGTGGTTTTTTTTTTTTTTTTTTTACAGTTTTGTAGCGGTTGTTCTCGTGCAGTGATGGCAATGGCTGTGTCAACATGAGAAGTCCTAATTGAAGTTGAGAGCCTCCACTTTACATTCCTAAAGTTCCTATTTATCCTAATGCAGCAACGGTTCCGAAAAAGATATTTTATTTAAAGTGCTTTTTTTTAAATAAAAATAAAAAAATAAAATTATTATGTAGAAATTTAATGTCAGATTTAAGACAAATTGTGCATACTTTTTAATTACGATAGTCAATCAACAGATGTCGTGAAATAATATATCATTATCTGTAAACATTGCGAGTCTAAAGTTAGACTCGTCTTCCCCTGTTTTTTTATTTCAGGATTAGTATAATTGATAGAATATAGATATGTTAGGAGATGAGTAGGCTGAGAGCATTAGGATCACATAATCTAATGTTCTCGCAGTTAGATATTAAAAGAGTTAAAAATTTTAATAAATAAAATAAAATTTATTTAAAAATAATTTTACCTAATTATATTTTGAAAATTTAAAATTATTCGTATGCACATAAATTTAAAAACAAGCCAATCAGTCTAACAAATACAATGTTCCTAATAGTTGTAAATGATTATTATCATACTTTTTTTTATGTATTGTAATGTTATTACTCTTTCGTAATGACTTATATAATTTATCTTGTTATTCATATTCAACTATAATATATAGATAATAAAAATAAATTATTTTAATTATATAAACAAAAATATCAATTATAATTTCTACTCAAGCATATATATATCTTTTATGAGTTGCTTATCGACTCGATTATAAGAATATAGCCTTTTCAATATTTTAAATTGTAATGCCTAAGTGTTTTAAATCAACAATGAATACAATGAAACTTAGGTTCTTAATTAACACTAATTGTTTTTGGATTAATTATCTAACTATCAAGTATTTTATCCTAATATATTTAGAACTACTATGATATATCACAAAATATATTCAACGACTTGATAATTAAGTCTCACTACACCCAGAATTTCACAATTATAAAATTTTATTTGTGATATCAAGGCATACCATAAAATCAAATTCTATTGTTGATAATATAATTTATATTATATTATTATTCTCAATCACTCCTCCTACTAATATAAATATAAATTATAAAATAAATTTCTTACTATTAAGATAATTTACATAATCAACATCTGAAGATACTATTATCCTAAACTGATCTTGTTACTTTCTTTACACCTTCTCAAAATTTCATACTTCTATAACTATAATATCCACTTAATATTACAATTGCAAAACTAATATCATCATATAATAGACTTCCAACTATATATGCATAAAGAATATTATTTTTAATTTTTCTCTAAATTAATTTTAGAAAATATTAACTTTGATTAAATTTTATACCTTTGTCATTTGTTGATCAAATGTACATATTAGATCTCTTCAAGACTTAATTAATAATTTCTTTCAAAGATAATCTTCATAATTACTGAGATGTATCTTTAAATTTCTATATGTTAATAAGATAAAATGTCTTAATCATATCAATCATTTTAATATTTTTAGTGAGAAAGTTTTTTATTTTTATGTAATAAACCAATATTATTATTGATAAATAAAATATTATCTACATATAAAACCAATATAACAAGCTTGCTCCCATATCTTCAAATATAAATACTAGTCAATAATATTTTTCTAAAATATGAAGAAAATAATAGTATCATGAACCTTTATATACTATTATTTAGAAGTTTCTTTATGGTAATAAATGAAGTTTCTAAATTTACATGATAAAATTTATATTTTTTTTCTCTAAGAATCATTTATGTTAATTCATATAATTTTTTAATCTAGATTTTCATTCAATTTTTTTTTCATATCCATCTGATGTAACTCAAAATCATAATTAACATTAATATCATGACGATTCTTAATGAGCCTATTAGATAAACTAAAAAAGGATCTCGTTATAATTAATGATTTCTCTACGTGTAAAATCTTTGGTCATAACTCTGATTTTATATCATTCAATAATCTCTTTTGAGTTTTAGTTGTAAAAACTTAAACTCTTTTAGAGCTAATTATATATTACCTTTTGTAGTTAGAGTTCTTTATAATTCTAATTTCTAGATTTAAAAAATTTACATTGAAATCTCCGATCCCTATATTTAAAAAATTTATATTGAAATTTCTATAGTTATAGAAGTGAAATATTTAACCCTATTTACCCTTTTATCGTCAGTTTTACCAATAAAGATATAACATATGACAATATGTGCATTAATGGTAAAAAAATGATGGATAAAACATATAATTTAATGATGAGTGACTGTTGTGATGATGGTCAATGAGAATGATACGATTATCGATGATAATAAGGTAAAGCTGAGGATAATAAGATAAATAAGGTTAAATATTTTAATTTCATAACTATAGTGATTTCAATACAAATTATTTAAGTTTAGGGATCAAGATGCTAAAGAAGTCTAACTAAATTTTAATGTAAATTTTTTAAGTATACGGACCGAGATGTTAAGGAGATCTAACTAGTTATTTCATCATTGTAGTTCATTGATTTTAACTATTCTTTATTGCATCCTATCATTTTTCGAAATCATCACATCTAATAATTTGTGAAAACATGGGATTATTTTGATTCTTATATCAACTCTATTTCTTGTAGATATATCAACTAATCATAAAATATGATAGGTTGCCTTTTCTTTTAAGATATTTTCAAAACTAGCGATTATGGTTATTCTATAAAATTATTAGCGACAATATCTATATCATGTCATTGATATTATTTTATTATTCATCCTCATTAATTTTTCAATAATCCGAGTAACAATAATCTCTCGAATATAAAATGATAAATGAGTATCATCCAATATCTTCTTAATATCAAGATTAAATTTTAAAATTTTTTGCTTCCACCAATTCATCATTTTTTTATGAATTTTATTTTGTTAGATTATATTATGATTAGGATATTAAAATCTACACTCATTTTGAGTTTTTTTAGATAAAAAAATAAAATATCAAAAAAAGTCATTGAATCTATTTTTTTTTTCATGTGAATTGAAGCCCCTTATTTCAATAAGATAATCCTACATATATAAATATCTGAAGTTAGATTTCCAATGAATCCATAATTCAAAGAATTTGATGAAACAGATACTAAAAATAAGTGTAACAACATCTATCCATTAATGAAAGCAGCTGATTTTAATCTTAAATCTCCCTCAGGGAGAAGCCCAGCAAATAAATAGCACACGAAAATTACAAGACAAGTTACATAAATTTAGTCCATCAAGTTCACATACATTGCAGATTTACATGTGAGGAAACCCAATATAACATAAATCAAGCATCACTATTGACATACTTCAGCTATGGCAGATAAAACAGTCAATGTAAAAGAAGAAGCATCTCATCATATCAGGTTCAAGCAGTGCAACCATATGCTTCAACTCCTCAATGTAGTAGTCATGGAGCTCGACGACTCAAACAGAGATTTTTCGCCTTTTGTTAGCAAATGTGGGCCTCTGCAGAAAGTCCACTTTGTGAATCGATTCTCTGGAGTATAGACTTCAGAGCCTGGTGAACAGAAGCCACAAAAAGATGCCTGTCGACGTTTCTGGAGTTCTTTTCAGATGCCATCACAAACACGTTTTTTATTCGACCACCTAAAGTTGAAATCTCGGCTCTAATAGTTTGAAGATGCAGGCTGTGAAGTGTTCGTCTTAGATCTGCAAGGATCCATGGCCGGTCCTCACAACATAGACATGCTTTGACCATAAAACTGCCGGTGCTCATTGCATCTCCTTGAACTTCAACCCTCACCTCATCGGTATCAGATGAATGGTGTAGCCTTTGCTGATTTCTACAGCATTCCTCTTGAGTTTCTTCACATGATCGACGACTTCTGCCAACAAGGCAGCTTTGTCCAACTGCAAGAAGTAACAACTACCTATGTAGACATTATTACTAACCAATTTATCGATCAATCAAAAGCAACAATTTATCGATATATTAATAATTCCACTGGTTTCTTCAGTGAAAAGATTTTGCACTCATAGACATGCTTTGTCATGAAAAATAGTTGGTTCTTAAAGTGCAAGATGACATGGAATCTTATGCTGTTGATGGATTAGGTATCCGATGATAATATTGAAATAGGTCTTTAAAAAATTATATGTACAAATCATAATAGCTAGATAAGTATTCTAGAAAAAAAATATATAAAACATTGAGTTCTATAATCCTCATCATAAATAAAGCAAACATCTTCCATATATCAGATGTTAAAAAAATCTGATTAATATTGGAAAGGTAGAAAAATTAAGGAACCCTTACCATTTTATGGATCACAGTCAACAGAGGACTCAATTAAAGAAACAAAATAGGACATAGAGCATAAGCAAAACCTAGGAAAGCAAAAGAAACTGTGACTTTAGATAAAGGTAGCTACAATCATGAACAACAAAATACAAAACCGAACTCCAATTTTAAATTCATAATGGAAAATCAACAACCATGCAACAAGAAAAGAATATTACAGTTTGAAGAATTAGAACAAAGGGCATGATCGAAAGCAACAGGGACTACAGATTGTAGCTCTTGATAAGCGTAGATGCTATCCAGCAAGGTTTTTAATCTCATTCCATACCGGTGTACCGAGCTTTGCTCGGTATGGTATGGTACGACATACCGAGCAGTACGCCAGGACGTACCTATCGGCTGCCTCCCCTGATAAAGTTGTGCAAGCCTTTACCAAACCCCAGCAACCAAAATCCAAGAGCGATGGGGAAGAATGGTCGCCGCCATTACCAAACCCGTTTCACCTACACACACTGAATTCCCCAAAATCGACCATCGCCAATTAGCTGCTATCGGTGTGCAAGTATCCAGGACCCCTTCCTTCATCGTCGACCGTGATCTCCCCGACCACAGTGGCCACGATCCCTCTGCCACCTTATCCGACGACGATTGCTTCCTCTACGAGAAGTACCACTCCCTTTACTCATGCGAGGACGCAGGTGACGACTTCACCTTCAAGTCACCGAGGTACGACGAGGACCCATCCCCTATCGTGTTCTACTGGACCAAGCGCTTCTTTGTGTCACCCGCCACGTCCAACTCTCGTCTCCGAGAAGCTAGACCGAGCACTGTAGCCTCGTCTTCCTCGCTGTCGTGCTCCTCCTCCTGTACGTCAGACCTTGAGCCAAATACCTGAGACCGTCCAGTAGCGGGCGGTCCGCGTGTCGGTCAACTAGTGGACCGGTACATGCTGCTCGTACCGAGCGGTATGGTTCAATATTCAAATCATAGCTATCTAGAACCATAAACAAAGGCCAAAACGAAAATACAATAAAGAGGAGTCCCATCCATTAAGAAAATGTCTGTCTCACAATAAAGAATCTCTATGATCAGTGATCTTGACATTAATTGTCTACATCTACTACTGAATACTAATTCTCAGAACTCACTAGCAGTGTGAATTAATTGTTTATATACAACATAGGCAAATTGAAAGGGACATATAAAAGAAAATTAAAATTTCTCCTCCAAATCATAGAGATGCCAATAACCTCAACCATGTCAAAGACTGGTCAAGTTCACAAAAACAGAAGAAGGAATCAAGGTTTTGAAATCAACTTGTGAAGTGGTGTTGACAGAACCTCCACAGCACAAGGCAAGCAACCACTGAAGCAAACAGAGCAGAGCAAAGAGAGAGCGACCACCAACCTTGTTGGCGCAGGGGACCATGCTCCTCAGCACGGCAAGGTGGCCATTTATCCTCTCCCTCCGCCGCCTCTCGGCCTCGCAGTGGCTCTTCATCGCCATCGTCGTTTTCGCGTCCAGAGCCCCTCCGCCCTCGAGCCTCGAAGGCGCCCTCACGACCTTACTCCTTTCCAGATCCAACACCACCGAGGACGACGACCCATCCGATCCAGAACTGAACCCCAGACCATTAGGAAACCCTCTAAAGAACCCGGAATCCCCATCTGGAATAGAATCCATAGCTGGAACAACAACAACAACAACAACAACAACAACGCGGGAAACAAAGACAGATCCAAAGGCAAGAACTTGAAGAAGAAGAAGAGGAGGAAAGAAGGGAATTAAAATCAAAGCCTTCTCTGCTGGAACTCAAGAACCGGGAGGGCGGTTTCGCGGGCAGGACCAGAGGGGGAGCCTCAGCCGCCGCAGCTTCCTCACCTCGCCCTCTACCTGCTCGCCAACGACGGATCCGGTAGCTCTTCTTCTTATAACCCACTCGATTGCTTCCATCACGAGGGAAAACGGGAGAATTGGAGGCAGAGACTAAGGGTTTCATCTTCGGACTCCTACCGAAATCGATCATTTCTCCTCCTTTCCCGTCCGATCTCATCAAGCTGTGTATCTCGGAATCGTAGGAAAGGCGAGACCTTCTTCTTGCCGGGGAATTGGAAACTGCGATTGGAAAAAGAGAGAAAGCAAAAACTTTGCTTTAGTTTAATGGGACGACGTGAGAAAGCAGCAATCCGATCAAAATCTACCTATGACGAGCATCAAATTTTCTCACTCCAATTTTTTTCTTTTGGCCTAATGGCTTCAACAAGTCAACCGATTTAGTCAACGATTGTCAACCTCTTCCCCAAAGATCTCAATGTCTCCAGTTGAAGTCCCGTTTACTATAGCATCCAATTGTTATCGCTGCTCCCTCCAATTTGGTGCATCAATTTTTTTATATCAACATTTTTTTCTTTTTCTAATCTGCAACTTCCACCAATCTTTAGGTTATATATATACATTGGGTTGTGGATAAGGTTTAACACTTGTATTTTTAATTAGACCAACTAATTAAGATAATGTGATGAAGGATTGATTGGGGTGGTTGTGGTTTAGTCCGTCAAGAAGATAGGCTTTTTTTTTTTGTTTTTGTTTTTGTGGGAGGCCAATTGCAAGTATATTTAATTATAAGATTAAGGTAAAAAAAAAAAGCACAATTTTTCTATTTCTTTTTTGTAGTATTTTTTTTTTTTTTTTGAGATAACTATTATGATTTTATCACCCTTAATAGATGCATGATTAGATAAAACATGAAACATAATAACAAATAGCCTTCTTCTTCTTCTTCTTCTTCTTCTCCATGTCTTTTCTTATTCCCTTGGTGACCACCGAACCAGAGATCGGAAACTAGCAAGCAGCGGTCGCTTGGTAAATGACGCAGCTCGTCCCCTACTGCCCCAAGGCGAAGGCCTCGACAGGGAAGGTCTTGGTGACGCCTGCGAAGCTCTTGAAGTGGATCTTCCCGGTGGGCGGGTCGTAGTCCATGGTGATCTCGTGGACGGGAGGCCACAGCAGCAGCTCCTTCGCCTTCACCCCCTTCAGCTTCCTGATGCGGCCCTTCTCCACGTAGCCGTGGATCAGCGTGTCGTAGCTCACCAGCTTGCTCACCAGCTTGAAGTTGTGCTCCACCTTGCTCTTCTGCACGATCCACATGTAGCCGGTGGCCTTGACGAAGCCCACCTCGACGACGTCCGCCAGCGGGAGGAGCCCCAGGGGCAGGCCGAACTCCTCGAGGAGGGACACCGCCAGCTTCATCCCCTCCTCGTGGCCCTCCTTCACCTCGCCGCCTTCCTTCTCGGCCATGGCTTCAGGGAGGTCGATGCAGGTTGCTTTGAAGGTGATGCAACCCTAACGCATATATAAGGAGGGAGGAGTGAGGGAGAAGACAAATCACTGTGTCATTGGGCTCGTCGTCAAGGATTGGAATCCAGCATTGTGTGATCCCCAAACCCCGCATATGACATGCAGAACGCGACATGCAAACGAAGGCCGGCGAATGCGAACTCCACGAGGATTTTTTATATATATATATCTATATAATTTAAATGTGAAGTTTGACATTATAATGTAACAAATATACAATCATATGATAGACAAAGCATGATATTATATTTTTTAGATAAAAACAACTCCGTATAATAACAGATGGTTTTTCAACACTACCAAATATTGCAAAGATAGTAATAACAAGTGAGATGTACAGTTCTTATGTAGTGTAGCTAAGAAGAAGAAGAAGAAGAAGAAGAAGCAGAAGCATATATAAGATAATTTAAACTTTTAAAAGTATCTTTTTTTCTCTTCTGATTTGTTTCTATAGTCGTATACATCAATGTGATGTTAGTATCAATCAATTATGTGTCTGCCAAATATATCAAATCACAAAAAACGTGATCTTACATAATAGTATTAGCTTGATTGGGGTATACATATATCCATCAAATCTCTCTTACGCTTTGTGATTTATGTCGAGATAAATCCGATTGGATCCAATATCTCTGATCTGATGACGCTTTGATTGGAATCTTTTTGTCTCGATTTAATTGCATCAAATCGGTAATTGCCTGACTAATCTCTGTCATACTACAAATCAATGCATTCTACTCTCTCTCCCTTTCCTATAAATATGCATTGCCTTCTTGCGTTTTTTTGTTGCAGTCGTCGCAGTTGTTCTTTGTGCCAGTGTACTGCTGCTTCTGTACGCGCATGGCTCGTCTCTTGTTGGTCGTAGCGATTCTGGCGGCCGCCATGCTGAGGGCGTCGTCGGACACGCACTCGGACTGCGGGATAGCGCAGACGGCGTTCGGTGAATGCGTGCCGTACGTGACCGGGAAAGACCCGTCGCTCTCGGACCAGTGTTGCAGCGGCGTCAAGGACATCAAGGAGCTGACACCCACGGTGGACGACCGCCGGGCGATCTGTGCATGCCTCGTCCAAGAACTCAAAGATGCCGGAGGTTCTGTCGACTCGTCGAAGGCCAGCGGCCTTGCCGGGGCTTGTAGCGTCTCCACCAACGTCATCCCCACCAGCCTCAGCTTCGACTGCTCCAAGTAAGAACCCGCTTCTCTGCTTCTCTGCTTCTCTCCTACGTAATTAGGATTTGCTCGATTACTTGTTATTTCATGCATGCAAATGATCATGTTTGGTTATTTTTTTTTTTGTGTTTGAGAAAGATTAAGCAATTGCATGTTTTCTGAATATTATAAATTAATTTTTAAGAGAAACATTATATTCAGAGAGGTAAAAGTTCTATATTGACTTCGAATTGATATATTATTGTTGTGTGTTTTGCAGGCTTTCATGACTTGGAAAATACGTGTAGGCGAACGAGAGATGGAAGAGATATCCATATGCGTAGCTTTTCGTGTTAGGAAATAAATCGAATCGTAGTAAATAAACTTGGCTGGAGTTCATTTGATGTTTATTTTTCGTTTTCCACAAGAAAAAATTTACTTTACCACTACCAAATATGAACGGAGACCCAAGACTATTCAAATGTTGATCAAATCTATCTCCCACGAATCTACAAATTAAAACAACATTAATTTCATAAGCGATTGTTTGGAGAATTTGGAAGCATCTCTCTTGAGACCAGATGCTTTGTGATACAAACTCTTTAACAGACATGGTGAGAGTTATACCATCAATTTTATTGCTTTTATATAAGCATAGGACTCTGGAACAAGATCGTAAGACCCAGGAATTCAATTGACGAATCAAGAAATACATTTGGTTCAATTGATAAACAATATTAAGGTTGTTTGATGGGAAAAAAAAACCTATCCTGTACTACTTCACCTATCATCAATTGAACAGCCCAATCACTGCCATATGCTCTGAAATCTAAACAGATTCAATGGCAGATGAGTTTTTGCTCTTCTTCAAGTATCTTAGTAACCTTCTTTCTTGCGACTCCCCCAATCAGACTTGCTTGCACATTGCATAGATTGGGATAAAGAGAATGGTAGCTTGCAAGATGTCAGGCTGACTGTTTGTGAGTTTAGTAGCATTAGTCTTTGCTTCATCATTTGAACTGGACTAACATATAGTTTTCCTGAGAAACAAAAGTTCTCCAATCATTTTGCACCACTTGCTATCCAAGAAAATGAACTCATCGAGAAGCCAACAAATGAGTTCATCCACATGAACAACTCTTGCCAGATAATGTGAGATCACTCACATTTCTATGAAGCTTGTGTTTGTTGGAATGCCTTTTGATCCATTTGGACATAGTGTTTATTAGGTTTGTATAGTTTCTTTCCTTGATCTGCAAGTTCTTGTCCTTGTGGCTGTAGCACAGTTACTTTTTCATCTACAACACCATTTATAGGGAGTTGATTTTACATCATATTGATAGACATTCGATTATGTTGAGAAACTAAAGTTTAACATAGCTGAAACAATGTCAAACTTTGTTTGCCACAGAAGCAAATGTTTCCTCGAAATCAACATCATTACATTTCTGAATCGAGCCATCAGACCTCGTTGTGGATCCATTTCAGCTCCACAACTATTTTGCATCTGGTAAATCCACAAGTTTTTCTCTCTTCTGCTAAAACATCATGCCACCGCAATCATTTTTGTAGCTTCTTCAAAGGACTTTGTTCTATCAAAGATTCATTTGATGATCTCCATTGTCACGGAGGAGTAGTGGACGAAGAAGAGCTTGGGAGAGTTGGATCCTGATGAAGTTTTAATTGCGTTAGAGCTGGAATCATTATTGGCTTCCTCAACATGCTAAATTAGCGCATCAATTACTCATCTTCTTCTTCTTTGTCTTCATAATGAGTTACCTTTGTCTTCCACACATACACTGCTCCAAATGGAGTTTGATGATGCAATGTGGATGTATATGCTCAAGTATGAATTGCTCGAACTACACACTTGTAACCATCTCTACCAAACCAATGCTTTCTCTCAGAGTAAAGCATGCTGAGAAGTGCATTTTGGGTGCCAATCTTGACAAGAAAATTCTTCTTAGATAAATCACCATGATTTATTATCTACAACATCTTCATAACAAGGCCTTCTTTCATCTCATCTGACTTCTCCTCAGCAAATATGCCCATCTCATTCTGCTATAGCCATCAATAAAGATAATAAAATAGCTATTGTTATTAATTTATGCACACATTGCTATATCTTATTCCAAAGAATTTTCTCAAATCATAATTTTGCCATGTTAAATCCTCACTATATGGCTTTTTTTTTTCTTTTCTACCAATTTTCAAGAAATAATCTTTGGAGGTATCCCCATCTCTCATGAACACACCTTCAAACCAGTGACAATTACATAGAATTCTATTTATTTAATTCTTTTTCAAGATTGAATTAATTGAGATAAGATCTTATTACACAGGGCTCTAAAATACTTTTTTTCTTGAAAAATAAGATATGGGTTATATCCAATACAAATTTTGTTTTCCTATCCTTGAATGAGCATTAGATCTACTCTTTTGCCCTGAGTCTCCAAAACTATATGAAATTTATTCAGCTATATTTGATGGTTATATAGGATTCTATTTGTTTGTTTGAAGTCCATCAATTAAGATAGGGATTTCTTAAGTAAGTTTTCTAAATTAGAATTGTTATAGGAATATTCCTTTTTGCAGAGTAGGATATATACTTAGAAAAAGATATCTTATGCCATTGCAAGAAAGGTCACATTGAACTTTTGTTTTTTTTTTCCATTCCTTCAGTGAGTGCTAAATCTTTTTAATTCTATAATAAAATATTTTTACATAATTATACTGTCAAACAGGTCATAGTCAACAATTTTTTTTTGTTTTTTTGTTTCCCTTGTATGTTAGATTGATGTTAGGATTTCTCATGAGAGACTTTTATTCATCATTTTCATCCTGCATTTAGCCCCAAAAAAGATAAGTTTGAGATTGATTTCTAACTTTATTTTTGTCTCATCATATAATTCACTGAGTTTGACTTGATATTACACAAACATAAGCCTAATTCTCAATAAGCTATATATGTGTCATAATTAAAAATATATATATATCAAACTATGACTGCTTGATGGTAAATTAAACCGCACCATAAATAAGTCTATAGCACTGAAGTTATACTTAAATTTTACATTTAGAAAATTTCTATACTTCAAAGTTCACATTCAAAATAAATAATAATGATATACATGCTATAATCTAATTAAACTGTATCATCAATTTTGACTTTTTCATGAACTCATACTCATTCATCAATAGCCCCAAAGAGGTGTAAAATTGATTCAACAATATGATATTATCTGTTCCATAACATATAATCATTCAAAGTAAATTGAATTTGTATGTGTTATAAAATGCCTTGATCAATATATGAGTTAAATTACAAAATGTATACCCTAACATATATATATATATATATATATATATATATATATATATATATATATATATATATATATGAACTGGTAAACTCTCAGCTGAGCCAATAAGGGAACTCAAGTTGTTTATTAATAGTGTGGTTCATTTATCAACCATAATAAACATAGTTTTTCTGTGAATCAAAACTACAAGAATAATCATTTAAATTGAATGTCAGATCTACATTTTCTTTCCTAATCGTGATAATTTTTCACATGCTTCCATTGTTCTTCAAACTTTTATGAGAGCATGAAAAATAGAAAAGTAATGTTAGTTTGCTTGCTTCCTTAATACTTGTAGCTTAATATCATCTCCTTCATTAGTGGATCTCCATGAACCAACTATTTCATTTTTTCAGCTGAAAATTAACAAATTACCTAAATTTTAGCCATTAATCATCTCAAGATCAATGATCTATCTAAAGACCAATGAAACATTCTCATTGGTTTTGTGCACTAGTTAATTAAGGATAATTTTTATTATTATTATTGAGATACCTTGCTTGTCAACTACGCAAATATCTAAAATTTAGAACGACTAGCGATGCGATTCTTGCATGCGAAGCAATTGCATATGCATATGTTTCGGCTCGATTGTCAAAAAATTTGGTTTCGTAGAATTATATCGGTCGCATTCGCAATCGTGTTAAGCAATGCTTCTAGCATGTGGAAGCTCAAAAACAAATCAAACCTAATTTTAGAATCACAACATGCTACATGCCAGTAGTATCTAGATTTAAATGTTACTTCAATTATGTTGTCAAAGTTGTTATCTACAACTAGCACCAGATGATCCTTCATCAACAAGACATTTTTGTACACATTAATGGTGCTAAGATATGGTGACAACAATGACACAGCTGTTTTGCAAGCTAATTGTGGCGCAGACTACTATGTACGATGACACTCATTTATAAGATTGTCATCCTTATCTAAGCTTAGACTTGTAATTATAAACATAATGAAGCTGTTCGATGCAACGCACTTTAAGTTCACACCAAAAGATGGATGATCATTATATTAAAAGATATAATGATTTGAGTTAAAGCTGTGGTTAGGGCAAGGAATAATGTGGCGATGATGTTGTGCAAGCTGTAAAAGCTTTCGTTCGTCTCTTGGTTTTAGACTATGCTGTCTACGTATCAAGGTGTTCCACTGAAGGTGAGAGTCTACATACGACAAGACACAGTAGGAAATGAAGGGGAGGGGAGAAGGGACAGAGCACAGAAATGTAGGCGAAGAAGAAGGGAAGTCACAGACTAGCTTGTGTAACCTAACCCTTTTCTCTCTCTCTCTCTCTCTCTCTTTCGTCGTTCGAGGCTGAGGAGTTGAAAGCCTCGTCCATTTTTACATGCTCCCATGCATGGCTTTTCCAGTGGCATGCAGTCTCCTGTAAATGCTGAACCAGTGAACATTTTACTGCTAGAAATGCTATCACTAACAGCTGATGGCATGGATTCATTCTCTTGAGCAAGGAAGGAACCAGTGATTACACATGGAAGTAGAAGCCACCTCAAGCTCTCTCTCTCTCTCTCTCTCTCTCTCTCTCGACATCACAGGAATTCTTTGGACGCCTCCGTGTTTGACCAGGAGATGGTGAGGGAGAGATAGCGTAAGAATCCCTTCGACGAGACAATGTTGGGCTTTGTTTATTACCGTAAATAACGTAAGAGGGTTTTCTTCTTCTTCTCGGCTGTGATTGGATTCGAGGCGGCCTCGAAGTGTGGGGCGCGGTGGAGTGCTGCTACGGGATCCTTGCACGTGCGAACCCACACGGACTTCAAGGATCAATCCGCCTCTGTTCTGTTGGCCACGCTGCAGCACGTGCCGCCACAATGCTCTCCATTCGTCTTCTTCGTCTTCTTCACTGTGCTTTAGGTTTCCTCCGACGCCCACTCGTCGTATCATCGATAACTCCATAACTTGAGACAGAATGTAACAGCACAAGTAGGTGCTGGAGATCATGTTACTGCGCAATACGTATGAAAACTCATAAATCAAGGATTATGAGAATGATATATGTTAGTTCACTGGGGTACTGGATCAGACCATGTTCTTGAATGGTATCTGAGGTCTCCATGAATCCATTTCTCGAGAGGTGAGAACTAAAATAAGGTGGAAATGTCAGATCTGCATGAGGGAAAGGGTATGGTGCATAAAATAGGCCTCATATGAGGTGGGGTTGGGGGGAATAGAAGGTGAATGAAGAATAATAGAAGAGGAATATGGACCGAGAGAGAGAGAGAGAGAGACCTCATTCTCTTTGATATCTTTCTCTAATGGTTATTGACGGTCTGCATGCATTGTTTCCTCATTCACTGTGAGACTCTTCCCAAGCAGGTCTCCTGTTCAAAAGACAACTCCCCTTCTTCACGTAGGACTCCCCATATGATCCAATACCCGTGCACTCTCACCGTCACCCTAACCCTAGCTTGACCAGTATATTATTTACTGCAACCTGCATCATATTATATTTGCTATGGTTGCTGGCTGCGAGTGTGTCCTACGCTTACCACCCTCTCCCTTAAAGCCCATCTCCTCGAAGAACAAGTTGCCTCTCGGCTTACCCTACTGTCCCCTTGCTGCTGGCGTTCGGAGCAGATCAAGAAGCCCGCCCCGTTCTCTCAAGGTGTGTCTCTTGTTCTGTGTTCTCCTGTGTACAGTTCATGCTAAGATATGAACCACGAGAGATGTCTGCTTTGCTTTAGCAAGTATGATGCCGAGCAACGGGCAGCTACCGATCCCTCCGGGCTTCCGGTTTCACCCTACAGATGAGGAGCTGCTGTATTATTACTTGAGGAAGAAGGTGGCATATGAAGCTATTGATCTTGATGTCATAAGAGATGTCGACATCAACAAGCTTGAGCCTTGGGACCTCAAAGGTTTAGTCGCATGAGCTTCGTCTCCCTTTACTTCTCTCTGTGATAGGATCCATGAGCTTCTTGAAACAGTATTAAAAGATATGCCTCATCACAGTCTTCATAGATTTCTTTTGATTCATTGCAGACAAGTGTAGAATTGGGTCTGGCCCTCAAAACGAGTGGTACTTCTTCAGCCACAAAGACAAGAAGTACCCGACCGGGACTCGAACCAACCGAGCAACAACCGCAGGATTCTGGAAGGCCACCGGGAGAGACAAAGCTATCCACCTTAGCAGCTCCAAGAGGATTGGCATGCGGAAAACCCTAGTGTTCTACACCGGGAGAGCCCCCCATGGGCAGAAGACTGATTGGATCATGCATGAGTATCGCCTGGACGACAAAAACCCAGACATCCAGGTACCAGTGTGACCAATCAAGCCTGGCAAGATCCAATCTCTGAATCTAACTTAGGGAGATGTTTTCTGTCGATGTAGGAAGATGGATGGGTTGTGTGCAGAGTCTTCAAGAAGAAGAACTACCAAAGGGGCATGCCACCAGAAGCAGTCATGGAAGAAGGCCAGTTCAGTCCTTGGAAGGCAAGTGGATCTATTCCAGCAGATCAGAAGCGAAGCAGCCAAACCCCATATGACCTCTCATTCAATGCCTCCATGCATCTCCCTCAGCTTTTGAGCTCTGAGGCCACGATCTCACCCTTTGTGCCACCACTCTCCATCAACTCTCTGGACCTCGAGTGCTCTCAGAACCTCATGAAACTGACAACAGGAGTAGGAGGAGGAGCTCTTCTTCCACAGGATAGGTTTCCTGGGGACTGGTCAATCTTGGACAAGCTTATGGCCTCTCATCAAGACCTAGACCAGCTGGTTCAGAGCAAGTGCAATCCACCTTCTCAGCTCCTGGACATGGCGACATCAGTCCAGAGGAATCCTTTCCAGTATCTTGGCTGTGAGGCTGATCTCCTGAAGTTCTCTAACTAAGATTGCGATGGATTTCTTTCTGCAAATGTTTGGAGGTTTGTGGTTTCAGATGTATATAGATTTAGCAGTGTTTGGATCTTGGACAATGATAATTTTATGTTTGCCTTTGCCCCAAGTGGTGCAATCATCTACTTCATGCAGATGCAGATCCAGTGTTTGTTCCAGAGAAATGGCAAACCCTAGTTTCTCTTGGAAATGCTTTTGCTCCCTGAGAGCATGTTGAAATCAATTAGATCATTGTGGCTCAAATAGATAAAAAGTGCCAAGTTAGAACTTTCTTTTCTCTTTGTCCAAAGTTTGAATGCTTTTATGATGATAATAACAATGCTCTGCCTTTTTAGAGGAAAGAAAATGAAGGCCTCAACATATATACATATAAGACTAAGCTATTTGTTTATGCATTACTTAAAAACAAAAATTATAGCAAACCGTATAAAAATGAATCAAGAATTTTGGATGTAAAAATAAGAATTTTTTTTTTTAGATCATGTGGAAGAGGGGTTGGATCAAGCTTTAGTAAGTAAGCAAGCTCTCATTACTCATGTAACATTGTAAACTCCTCCTTTCTTCTCTTTGTTGTTCTTTCTGTTGGGTGGTGGAGATATTATTTTTGTCCTTTACAAGGATTGCAAGTATCACATTGATCAATTATTTCAGATGAGGAAATTGATACATTTGTTCATCCCTCTATGACTGTAACTTATCATAAATGCCATATTCTAGGGTTGCATACGAATGCTCATAACTCAAAAATACCTTCTTATATACTCTTGAAAAATAATATTTATGATAGCTTATCCTAGTTTCAAACATCTATATATGTACTTCATTTTCAAACACGAAGAAATCTGAAAGAACTCATTTTTTTAAGAGACGTATGTGAGAAATTTTATCTCGTTTATGTCTTTTATCAACCAAACATTTACTCTGGTGGCCATACATTGATTAAAGTTTTTTTTTTTATTGAGCATTATTTCCATTATGAGTATTGAATTGAGCATTTGGATATGATGTCTGTCATCTGATCAATTGGTGGGTTGGTTAAGAATTCCTATTGGTGTTCATCATATCTTGGTGTGCTAGGTGGTATATATGTATTCCATATGTGATTTGATATTATCTATTATAAAATATATATTAGGTGGAAAGATCGAAACCCGATTGATATTGATCTATAATGATCGATAACGATCAATTTGACTTATACCAATAGATTTGTTGAATTTAAATTGTCTATTTGATCATTTAAACCAAATGAAAGGATTTTTGAATCCTTCTTATCCCCTCATTTACTCTCCTTTCACTCTCCTAAACTCTTCTAATCTTTTAATCTCTAATACCTAGTGAAAGAATTCTCTAAGCAAATGTATGTATTATTTTTTATATTTTTATCAATTTATGAAATAATTAAACATATTTTATGTTTTCAATGTCTAGTATGGTGTATGAGGCCTTTATGATTGTTATTATAGGATTAATTATGTTTTTAGTAGTGAAAGAGGGTCAATTAGGTCAAATTTAATATCTTTAAACTTAAATTATACTAATTTTATAATTATTTTCAATTTAAAAATCTTAATCTATTTGTTTTTATTTTTAGGTATGTTTAAAGAATTTTTTTTATTTTTATCCTCGACATGCCCTATCATACCGACACTTGACATATCTATACGAGGTGGCAAGTATCATCTCAACCAAGCTCAATTGCAAAATCATAGAATTTTTTTCTTAAATAGAAATCTAACAAACAACTCGAGCTCAACATAAACCCAAAAATATAAACATGGTGTTCAATGTAATGATCGTGTATGTCAATGTCTTTTGATTTTTGTTCATGCTTTGTATAGTAAGTAGCAGGCTGACAGTAGACTTGATAATCCTAGTTTGATTAGTTTTTGTAATAGTTTTCGACTTGTAAATGAGACTTATGTCACGTTGACACTTGTCGAGATTTTGGTATATAATGGACCATGATCCTTTGTGTGTGACCGTTAAGCGCTTGTAAAGTCCAGGGTTATAATTGACATTGACTATAAAGTGTTTGCTGAAATAGTTATTTGTGGATCTCATCTCTAACCTATTTCTCTTTTATAGGTTCTAAGGGATCATAAAAGGTTTCGGGGAGGTTGACCTTTGCAAACGGACATGCAAGGGTGTTGCACGACTTAGGGAAAACCAGCTAAGTTTATGACATTTGGTATTAGAGCGGGACAAGCACACGTAGAAATACTTGTCAGGCAAACGTGAGAGACCTAGTGAGGTTGCATGGAGGACAGCTAGTACGTGTGACATTTTGAGGGAAAGAAGTCGCTCAGAGGAGTGGGCATCCAAGATTGGCATTCCAAGGAATGGTCAACTCTTTACATAAGAGGTAACACGAGGACAAACAAGCCAGGAATAACCTGTAGCACACAAAGTTACGATAGTTGAGTTCGAGCTACAGCTCGACATTGGCAACCAAACTCAACGGTGCTCAAAACAAGTGGGGGACTTAGTAAAAGAGGAGACTGTGTAAAGTGGGACGGGTTGCACTACGACCAAAAGAGTTGTGCGAAGCTTATAGAGCTGAGGGGAATTACCAACTCGAAGAATCCAATACTTATGTAAGGGCTTATATGTAGACGATGGAGTATCTTTAGTGATTCTAAGGCGATTGAAACTCAATGTCATGAAACATTAAAACTTTCTTTTTAACGTGGGAAGGATACATCCATGAAAGGTTGAAGTGTGCAACAAGTTCAACATATTGCTAGACCTTAAAGGGTGCAATGAGGGCTATATTAGTAAATAGTTGTAATCTAGCAAGTTTGTTTCTGGGGGCAGAATAATGCATAGTTTATTTAGCAATACAGAGTAGTCCAAGGGGATAGAGGTCTCCAAAACTTTCAAAGGGAAGGATGCAAAGAGGAAAGTTGCTCCAATAGGATAAATATCAAATAAGGATAAGTCCTGATTCTCCATAAAGAGAATTATATGCAACTGACCACACATGTTGAGGAGTACCTCAAGACAACAACTTCACAAAGCTCAACGGACCGAACGAGCAACAATGAGTTATTCTCATGATCTCACATGAGATAATGTATTGGTGGATGCATTCCGAGATCAAGTGGAGGAGCGATACATGACAACACCAAATGAAGGCACACTTAGGGTCGATATGAGAATCAGACTTAACGGAGGGTTGACCCATGGAATGTTGGGCATGAAGTCCACCATCAACTTAATGTAAATTGAGAAGCAGAGCAACTTAGATGGAACTTGGTGAAATGCCCAAGCTGCATGAAGAGAGTCGACATAAAAGATGAAACATGGAGCGGAAGCATAAAACTTTCCTTGGACAGAGGTCAAGGACATGACCTCTTGTAGTGTCAATAGCGAGATCATATTGTTCTATAGGTTCTTCATTTGGATAGAGCAGACTTATCCTGCCTAGTGCCAAAGACGAAGGTAGCTTTAAGACAAATGCACCTTATCTCAGAAAAATATTTGATGGAGAAACTAAGACAACTAAACTTATGGAGGTGAAGTTCATGTCAAAGATCTTAGCACCGGGCAAGAGGACGTAGAGGTGGGTACTATTGAAGAATATACTATAGTGTTGTCATTTAAGTTGTCATGAAGAATATAGTGCGCAACAAAGATTGTGCTGGTGGGAGAGCGGGGCAGAGGCCTATGATCCAAATAATGGTGCATCAATATTAGTGAAGTTAATGAATTTTGAGAGCTACTAGGCAATAAACTGTTCTAGAGTTATGCTTCGTCCGAGTGTGACCCGAGAATGTATTGGCAGAGGCCACATGTGAAGAGATCATAGTTCGAGTTTATCCCATAAAATTTTTAAATGGAAGGAGATGTTATCAGGAGGTGATATAGTATAGCGAATCATGGTGGAACAGTTTGAGGTAATATAATACATGCAAGAGAAGTCCTGTGAGGGACTTGATTATACGAAGGTATGAATAGGAGCTATTGGGAGCTTCATTTCGGTGAACAACATAACAACAATAAGTGTAATGGATTCAAAGAGTGAATGTCATGATACTATAGAGGCGGGTCTTCCATGTTTGCATCAAATTTTACATCGAATGAAAGCTTTGGTCATCATCATATAAGGATTGTATACTACCGAGGGAGAATTTTGAGTGCAAGTACTAGTGAGTCCCATAGGGGATTTGATCATACAGAGGGATTATTAGAGTGATTGGAGAGTTGGACAACTCTAAATCTTATATTCACTTAAAGAAGCCCGACAAGTCAGAGGATAAGATCGAGTAAACGAACGTTGCTATTAAGAAAGCTAAGAAGAATAAAATCGACACGAGCCCTACAATATGATAACAAAGGCCATGCATAAGAGTTATAATCTGTCTTTCCATCGATCAAGGAGAACTACTCGGAGAACATATAGGTATCGAAATAGGGGGTCGAAAGAGGCGAGGAAGTGATAACGGGTTCAGAGGACCTCAGCTACCCAAAGACCAAGTATCGATTAGAATGTGAGTGGACTCGGAGGAGTGTCATGGTGTTATAAAAGCAGATTTTCCGATCATGAAGATAAGGGCGTAAATATGAGGCAACGAATAATAGTGTCATGGGCATGGCAGCACCATGGTATTGTAGAGGTATGATTTTCATAGAGTCATCGATCCATTGCTCTCATGGAGTGAGAGCATCAATCGTAAAAGGGGCTGAAAAGGTAAAGAATGCAAAGGCAAACTCTAAGTACGAAGACAAGACTGAAGGGTAAAGATTAAGAAACTTTATAAGATTGGTGTCACTTAACTTCTTATCAAAATAGTCAAAAGTGGGGGACTTCGGGTTGATGTAAGAGTGCTCAACCAAGGAGCGAAGTAGGTAGTACATAGTATTGTACCTTTTCTACTTAGAAGAGTAGGCGACAATAATGATGGAGAAGATGGTACAATCCTGAAGGCGACCAAAACTATTAAAGACTTGCTCCAAATTAGAGTGAAATTTTACTCTTTTTGAGCAAAACTTCTTACATTCCGAAAGTTCGATGGTGGTGAGAAGGTGAATCGCAATAGTTAGCTCAATGCAATGAGTGTAAATACTTCGAGTGGTTCAAAAGTGTGAGCAAAAAGCGATGAAGGCTAGTAATCAGTTTGATGAATGAAGTACAACCTCGCGGAGGCGGGCGAAGTCAAGTAACCTTTTTCTTTTCAACTGTTAAGAGAATAGACAAAACTAAGTACCATAATTCTCTTATTTATCCGAGAGAAGAGCTTTACATAAGTTTAAAAACCCTTCGAAGAAACCTAATAGAAGACAATAGTTGTCAAATCCTCACCAATGGTGATCGGTGCAACCGAGAGCAGATTATCCACTTCATTTCCCAATAGAAATGTCAATCGAAAGCGAAAGTGATGCGACTATACTTGGAAGTGACAACTAAGTAGCAAAAGAATCGATGGACAAATTTTATGAAGGATCTCAAAGACTTCAAAGTTTGCGAGGCGATACTAGTTAAAGCTCTAACAAGTATCCACCCAGTATGAGCGACATGAGACGATGGAGATACTAGTGCATAACAAGGAAGGTCTTTTCCTTCATCAGAAGAATTCATAGGAATTAACAATGATCAGCATAACTCAGCTAGCCCCACACCAGACTCAGTCATTAGTGACTTGAAGTAGCATGGCGGATCAAAGTTCGACTACTCCACAACAACGACGAAGAGCAATTGAGAGCTAAGAGGCGTATTGCAGTTAGGGTAGAAGATTAAAGATTTAGTAAAATGTAAGAAGATGTAACGTTTATAACGACTTTGACGATGACGTCGAAGGAATAAGTGGGGAAGAATGTTAGATAAAATTATAAACAAGGTGTTCGATATAATGCTCATGTATATCCATGTCTTTTAGTTTTTGTTTATACTTTGTATAGCAAGTAGTGGGGTAACAGTAAATTTGGCAGTCTTAGTTTGATTAGCTTTTGTGACCGTTTTCGATTTGTAAATGAGAATTATGTCACGTGGACACTTATAGGGATTTCGATCTGTAATGGACCACAATCCTTTGTGTGTGATCATTTAGAGCTTTTAATGTCCAAGGTTGTAATTAGCATTGGTACGAAGTATTTACTGAAATGGTTGCTTATAAATCTCGTGTTAAACGTATTTTCTAATTCATTTTCTCTTTTGTAGGTCGTAAGAAATCATAGAAGGTTTCAAAGAGATTAACCTTTACGGACGGTCATGTAAGGGTGTCGCACGACTTCTGTAAAATCAATTAAGTTATTGATAACAATTAACCAAGCTCAATTGCAAAACTATAGAATTCTTTTTAAATAGAAACTTGAAAAAAACAACTGGTGCTTAGCATAAACTCGCTTGTGATTTATTTATCTTAACTTTTAATTTTTTTAAAGCTAAAATCCTACTTTGATTTTTTTTTATTTTAAAAGAACTTGAAATTAATTTTGTAAACAAGTGGATGAGTCTGAACCAAACCGATCAACAATAACATCCGCGAGATTAAACAATAACTCGAGTCGAAAGTTTGAACTATTAATTTACATATCAAACCGAATATATATCATCCAAACTCTTTCAACACTTATAATATTACAGTATTTAATACTTCAATCTTATCATATGGAGCAGCACCTTTCAAGAGTATGATAATAGTCTTTAAAATTCCACGATGACTAAATTACATGGATTTATATATATATATTATTGAATCTTCATAAAATATTTTCTCTAACTAAAATCGAGTTATATTAGGTCCGATTAATCTTTTTAATATAAAATATTAGTTACGAAACATCCTATCTTCTCTTTATTCACACAAAGAAGAAACCATCTTGCCAACTAAAACTTTGCATTCTATTCCGAAGGAACAGGAAATTTTGAGGCACATCCCAACTTACAATTTGATATGGTGGAAACAACCAGTTTCTTCTTTCTGACTCATCTATTACCTCACAACTGGGCAATGGCTGAAAAGGAAGTCATTTTGTGATGGTAATAGTTCTTCCCCCCTCTGCTTTCATCAACAGGCTGGCTTGTAGAAGAAATAAGAGGACAGCAGGGTAATGCAGCAAGATATAGCAGACTAAAAGTATTAAGAATGAGTATGATAGTAGTCCAAAAATGTGGATCAAATAACTTCTTATACAACAATATATAATGGTCCAAAAATAAAAAGAGAAGGTTTAGATAATTCTTGAGCTTGATATTTCTTGTATGCAAGAAAACTGTGACTCCCATATCCCACCAGGCTTCCATAAGCAGCAAATAATGATGAAAGAAAGCCAAATCCAATCATGCATCTTCACTAAGAGCCTTTGTTTCTTTTTCTTTTGTTATATTAACCAATTGCTAACCGAGCCAGAAAGTCTGCCGGGTAGGTTTTGTCGCTTTTCACTTGTAATACTGCTTCACTGTTAACATGTTGAGTTTGCCTCAGTAGCTGTCTGGCTGATGGGCTCGAAGTGCCAATTCCGCTCACTGCCTCTTGCATCATACTTTGATATGCATAAGATGTTTTTATGGTACTTGCGAAGTGTCGTCCGATGTCCAATGCTGATGTATGTTATCCCTGCAGCTTCAATCTGTCTGTACAAATGAGCCTGCACATGCGTTGCAGCTATCTTTAATTAGGCATGAAACTAAAAGAGTTTTAAGAATCCAGATTCTGCATTTAATGTAGGATAGAACATTAGATAACATGACAATGTTACTGACAGGTTTCTCCAAATTGAGAAAGATAACCAGCATTCAAATGCATAGTAATTAGAACAAAATTCATAAGGAAAGGCTTCTCCACTTATTTTCTTTCAAAAAGCATATTTATCCTTTCCTCGGAATAAAAAACTGGTTCCCTGGTTATATATATGCAAAAAGTAACATCTGCATCCAATATTTGAAGAAAAAGAATAAAATGTTCATACCTCATTGGCACCATCTAATGCACTTGTCGACTCATCCAACAAAACCAATTTGGGCTTCGAAAGCAACAGGCGAGCAAATGCAAGGCGCTGTTGTTCACCAAGAGAAAGAACACTGGACCATTCATAGATTGAATCCAAGCCATTGAAACGAGACAAGATATCCCCAAGCCGAACTCTTTCAAGCACCTGAATCATATCATCAATAGTTGGCTTCTCAGGCTTGTCAAATTCATTTCCTAAGCTTGGTGCTTGAGACAGGAAGGGCAGAGAACCTGAGCAATTAAGAACAACAATAATTAAAGACCGTGTAGATCATCCGAGATTACTATGACAAATCTGATTATAGCACAAAATTATAATTTCAAATTTTGTTCTCGGAAAAGATACAACCTGCAACACCATCTAAGAATTATTTTGTCTTCGACAGTTTCCGAATGTAAATGTCACAAATAAATAACTGAAAGTGTCATTTAATATATTCACAAAATCTAGTATCAGTCTGATAACTATCAGTATTAGTATAAGAATCCACTGCACGAAAAGATGGGATAAGAGGAGGGGGACTTTGTTGTGTAATGCGATTCCTACAGATAATACTGTGTCCAACATACTATTTTCGTATCTCAAAGTCAACAGAAATAACACTGAAATTTGCTACTTGTGAAAAAGATTTTAAAAAAAGAGCTCGAAAATGCTACAATTAATCATATTCTTTCAAGTTATCCTTTGCTTATGTCAAATAAAGAGACAATATTGGACCAATGATAACCGACACCTAATCTTTCATACAAGGCATGTGTTGTCAGACATTCATGATTTATTTGTACAGAACGATAATGGATGTGAATGGATAATACTCAAGATCACTTTAATGGATGAATTTGAGGATATTTCATGGGGATTTAGAAGAGCTGTGAAGCGCCACTAGTCGGAAATAGTTCCAAATAAAGGCCACAACAATTTTTAGTTAACATTAAACAGGCAAAGTGCCTTCCGGATCTTCAGATTTTGGACATCTAGTTTTGGTTCATGACTCTCTTTTTAGTTTGCCCAACTCATCAGATAAAACAATTACATCATTCTTCAAGTTATCAAAATTCTAAGGTTTTCATCATTGCTTCCACAAAATCGTCTGTTGTTGATACGCTAAAATTTCAAATTCTTTCCAATCTTGGAAATTTTCAGATTTCAATTAAAACATCAACGTCTCTGATGAATTTACGAGATGCAACTGGCTTTCCAGAGGTACACATAATTGGGCTCAAATGTAACAGACAGTCTGATCCTTGTCCTAATTGAGACAGGATTCATTAATGAATAAAAAAGAAAGTAGCATTTGAGTAGACGTCTAATGTCTTCCAAAAATTCTAAGCCAGCCCCTCTTTATAATTTTCAGTCCTTTTAGACCAGAAATATAGGAGCTACCAAATACTTTTTGTACTGCCAAAAGTCTGGAAAATGCACACAACAAAAGGTACAATTCATGTAAAAAAGCAATAATGATGAAATTAGGAAGGAATAGAAGAAAAAGCTAATCAATAATAACTTGACTTGGATGTACACCTTGAACGACACATAAATCTGAACCAAGATGACGCTAACTTGAATATATATCCATTCAAGCACATGAAAAAAAAATACTAGACAACTTCTTTTCAGAGGCCTACTTAATTAAACAGAAAACTTAATAGGACAAAATTTATACAGAAAGTACACTCAAGTCCACTATAAAATATTTTTGAAATTAGATTGAATTTTTGAAAATTAACTATGTTTCCTAGAAACTATGGGTCTGTCTAGGAGTTTCATAGCTAAGCTAATGAGTGATATCAGTCCAACATATCAGCATATGAAAGGCTAGTAATTCAGGTCTGCATATCAGATACTTAAGAACTAATCTCACGAGATGGATATTGGACAGAGTTAAACATGTCAAGCATTGCACACTCAGAAGTTCCTCATTGCAGAATGCTGACAAGCTATCCAATCTATTAAGTTCAAATCTTGCAACCATAAGCACCATAATAATTAATAAATGCTAGAAAAGTAGTACCAAGTAGTTCCTTGTGTTGCATTTAACAAGAATGAATTAACCAAAACTATCAGTGTCACCTTAACTCCAGAGATACAGATGCCTTAAAGAAAACTGTCTAATCTGTAGAGTATACATACAGTACTGGATACCTCATTTATGTCACATCTCTTTAAACATTAAAGAAAAAGTAGGAGAATTTTAAGATTCTCAGGTAATATTTTCTTAGATACATTTTGTAGAAGTATGGCATATGCTCATTAATGTGGATCAGATGAATCAATGACCTTAGAACTTGGGATGTCATGTCATTATATACATTATACTATGTGGAACATATTCGTAATATTATTTCATCATAGTTAAGCTCATCTTATAATTTATACAAGGTTAGAGCATTTTTCTTCTGATACTGGCTTCTCAATTTAAAAAATACATCATCAAGACCTTTTTGTGACTCTTATCATGTTTGGAGGATTGCCTAGTGTTTAAAAAAATAATTTTTAATATAAAATATTAGAACATATGTACAGATAGAAATTAATAAGTATACTTCTAGATGCTAAAAAATGAAGGTCATTATCTTGTATAAATTAGAGAAGGGTATCCAGTGACTAGCTTCATATTTGCATTTTACAGTCATAACATAACATTTCCTGAATCACATATTATAGCATATCTGTACCTAAAATACATATTAGCATATCCTGATGTGAAATCTGTGACCAAATTTCATTTTTTCATGCAAGTTATGGATTATGAACAATAAAATTTTGTTGTAGACATCTCTTTAGGAAACAAGCATTGATTGGAGGAAGAAAAATCAAGAGGTGCCCAAAGAGTAAGATGCAAGTAATGCAATGAAGAACGATTGCAAATTGGAGTACTTGATATGAAAATATCTTAGAATGTCACAAAATGGCCTTTAATAGCATAAGATAAGTTGAATGGAATTACAGTCTAATCCTAGTTTTGACGAAAAAAAGTAATCAACACTTAAAATGGAAAAGATAGACAATATTCAAATTTACATACACCAGTTGCACCATACTGTGAGATATTTGAAAACCTACCAGGTGAGTCATTTAAATCAGGGTGTATTTCGTCACTCCAAGTTGGATAAAGCAGCTGCTGGCGAAGTGTTCCCAGAACCATGTATGGTTTCTGAGGAAGGAAAAAAACACCGCTTGGTCTCCTGTTTTTGGACCTCTGCTCTTCCTCCATCTTTAGCACATCTTCTGACTTAGATGAATCATTATCTGCTGAAACAGATTGTGCATGCTTGCCAGCATCTTTCACATAGAATATGACATTTCCTTTACCAGTATTCCATAGACCAGCAAGAGCTCGTAAAAATGAGGTCTTACCACTTCCACTAGGTCCCATCACCTATAAATGAAGCAATTGTTTAAGAAGTCTTCAACTGCAAAGATAAGTATGTGCTGTTATGTATAAGGAATTTACTATAAATAAAAAAAGAAAAGGAATGAAAGTAAAACAGTTATTCATACTTCTTACATTTTAAAAAATTAGTTTAATGTGCTGCAATGGTTCAAAAAATCATAACCCTTCAAGGTAACTGAAAGGGTGTCTTAGCATCCTTTCAAGATCTATATGAACTCCTCTATATTGAAGAGTAAAGGATAAGAAAATTTTAGTGCAAACATAGTATTGAATTCTTTCTTTCTCTTTATTTTCTAATTGAGTTCCGATTCTTCAAGTAATCAAGAAGTGCAGTCTTAACTAATTCGGGTAATAGGCATTGTATCCTGGAGATAGAATTTCCGTGAAGTCATCTGCATCCTAATGGGGAAATTATCTATCTTAAAGACAGTTTCCTGGAAATGCCTTGCCTAATTCTGTTCTATTCAAGTTTTACTCAGATTTGTGTCTTTACTACAACACATGTGGACATGTGTCTGTATGTGAGAGATAGAGAGAGAGAGCGTACCAGCAAATGATCCTTTTCGTTGATCTCCAGAGACAGGTCAGTTATTAGAATATTTTTTCTTTGAGGTGTTTGTAATGTCAAATTTTGAACCTTTAGTAACTGATGATGCTCAACTTGAGGAACATATCCATTTGACACCAACCAAGATGGATCCTTGTTGTCAATAAACAGAATATTAACCTCATCATTTCTTTCACGTTCAGTGATGTAAGATTCATTGTCATCCAAAATATCATCAAATTCCCCTGCAACAGAGAAAAACGAATGTGAGAGATACAAAACAATGGACTAAGATAAAAAATATTCATTCCATGTCCTTTAGAAAATATGATTTACTATATGATGATTGATAGTTTCCAATGCTAGAATTTAAAAACAACATGTTGATACAGTTTTACTAACAAAAGTATTTATCTTAGAAAATTATTCACTATAAATACATGAAATACATGAACAAGATGAGCCATAAATAGCATTAATATCAAGACTTAATCATGAAGCCCTCTCAGCAAAAGTAGTGTTTTGCATTACAACGTCAACAGTACATAAAAGATCTTCAAGCTTTAAGGTGACGTGCAAATATAATGGTGGAGCTTCAACATTGTGGTTGAATTAAAAATTTTCTGGATTACCTCCTGGAGAAACAAGCAGTACATATGTCCATTGAGATTGAATAAGGCATCACTGAGGTATCAGATAAGGATTTCTTTCCTACTACATTGGATTAAGAACCCCCTTAAGTATATTGCTTTTTAGATGCATGTCAACTTGAACTCCAGATTATAATGTTTGAACTTAAAAATTGAACCTTGAAGTATCTTGATAAACATTTTCAATAATGTATGACCAGTTCTTCAGGTATTATAATAGTTTATAGGATGTACTAACAGTACTGGCAGGGCACAAGTGTGTGCTCAAGTAACTGGCTTATTTATGTTATATTTCAACTGACAACCCCAGGCATGTCAATAACGAGCAAAGTATACTGTGGTGCCATGATGTGTCACACTAGGGTGAAAAAAGCACTACATGGACAAGTGCATTACTAAAACGACAAAAAGAAACAGGACATACTTCTTGAGATTTTTGTCATAAAGGAAATAATTCTTTGAGAGAAGAAAGTGCAAATGACTTACCCAAACGATCTATGACAGCTGAGAAGGCACTAATTGACTGAAATTGATACACGATTAGTGAAAAATCACTAAGAATATGGTTGAAAGCAGAAACAGATTGGTTGATTACTCCAAACTCGATTTTTCCTGAGAAATACATAGGAGCAACAACAGCAGCAGGAAGAATTTGAATTAAATAACGGTATCCACTGGTGAAGAACTCTAGATTACGAGATGAAATCAACAGTTCCTGCAATATAGAGTAAAAGGCAGAATTTATAAAGTCCAGAGAATTATAAATCTTTTCTGTCCTTTTTATTTGAGTTCTCTAAAATGGAGAAGATATAGCCTGATACTAATGAACTGAAATGAATATAAATATTAATCCTCCAGGCATGCCAAATGAGTGACTTTTCTAGACAAGACATTTAAGTACAGATTCAATTTCATCATTCGTGTGACACCAAAAATTACGATAAAACCAAAATTCTTTCAAATGTATGATTCAAGTAATGGCTCAAGACCTACAAATTTGAAGCTCAACATTTTTCATTGAATGTCTCACTTGTCAGGTCACGCTTCAACAAACAGTTATCTATGGTAGCCGGGAAGTGACAGGAAGACTAAATTTATTGAAATGTATGCAACTACCAATTCAGAAAAATATGCAGCTCACCATTCCGATCACTGAAACATCCCAAGTGTCAGATCATGTTGGATTCTCATCAATCAAATATTGATCAAGAAGTGTATCCGAGTACCACTTGGTTAATGACAAGATTGTGTTTTTTGTATTGATCCTTGGATGAATGATATCCATTCGATACATAGATCAAGTGAGGAAGAAAATCCTAATTCAGATATTTTTCTTCATGCCAAAGATGCAAATGTTCCGGTAGAAACAGGAATCTTACTTCAGTTATGGACGAGAAACAGAATGAGTGTGGAAAGCATGCAAGTTAAATTTAAGAGGACATATTAAGAAAGCCAAATAAACAAGGTCTTCTATTAGAGAGAGGTAATAAAGTCGAGTGACATAAAAATTCTGTGGCAAACCCTAAAAGGATCACGGTTGGCTGTTATACTTGCACAGCAATGCATGGCAAAGTTCAACTGAAAACAGGCTTCTGCAAAAAAAGAAAGCTAGTGCATCTTTCTGTGTTTTCTGTAACATGGAACAAATATGCTTCAGCTGCAAAACTGCATCAAGAATCTAAGAGGCTTATTGTATGGACTAGTATAAGCTGGAAAGAAACATCATGACATTTGAGGCAAAATGGTTGCTGGATAAATTGTGAAACGAAGATGGAACATGGTTCCATAAACTAATTATTGGCAGCGACCATCTACTTGCATGACTTGGAAGAAATAGTATAAAACAAAAGCTTGAGCGTTTATTTGGAGAAGAAGAGAGGGGTCTCAAGTTCAAATGTCAAGATACCAAGTTTTGATTTTAATATAAAACAGAAGCTTTAACCTATTGTAGCACAAATTTTATATCATTTTTCAGACAAGCAAAAAAGAAAAGGAAAACATTACATTTGCACTCTTCAACCTCTTGTTTTCATGGTCAAGATTCATACAACATGGACAATGCCAAATAGGCCCTAACTCAGCATATTCAAGCCATTCATACTTAAAACTCAAAGATCTACTTATATTTTGTTTGTCTCTTAGTAATCTAAACAATCCAGCAACTGGCAATAAGGCACCTAGTTGTGCATTTTGTTACTATATTTAAGCATTTAATTGTCCTACATGTAGCTTATTCACTTGAATGCACTTGCTAATTTGTACTAGAAAATGTGGTACTAGGAAGAATTACTGAAAAGCTTGACCAATTTCCGTAGATATAATAAGAAACTATATGTGACACAAGAGGCAGACAGGAACTTACAGTTAAATTTTCAAAAGCTCTTCTAAATCGCTGCAGCAGAAGTTGCATTTCATTCCCCTCACCACCATAGAAGGCAATAGATTCAGCATTTTCCCTAACTCTTACAAGTCCATAACGGAAATCTGCTTCTTTCTTCTCTTGCATGAAATTCAGAGTGACTAAACCCTGAAAAAAAAATAGTGGCAAAGATGTTCTGGAACCTCAGAGGAGATGTGCTCAAAAATCAACTTGCAGAAAGAACCATAAGAAGTTAAAAGAAGCAGGCAACCAGAGTTACCTTCCCAAGAAAGACGCTTATAGCTGTGCCACCAAGAGAGTAAACAACAAGTACAACAAACAGTGGTGGATAGATTCCAAAGAGAATGTTACTGAAAGATACCAAGTCAACAGCTGCGTTGAAGAGAATCAAAGAAAATGAAAGTGCTGTTCCGGTAAAAGAACTTAGATCATCTACAACCCGTTGATCTGGATTGTCAATAATTGATTGAGACTGTATTTTATAGAATATCTGATTCTTAAAATAGCGTTTCATATAGTAGCTTGTCATCCAAGATCTCCATCTCAAGGAAAGAGTTTCTCTTGCATAATCTCTTAAAACAAAGAACTGCAATACATAAAAATAAAGTGCACAAAGGACTTATCAGGGAACCAATACAAAGGTCCGCTTAATGAAACAAACTGGATGCTGATTTTACAATTACCTCTATGGAAAAAAGGAACAAACAAAGATTAAAAGTGAAGTCTGTTTGATGCAATATGTAATGGAACTGTAAGCAACAACAAAGACACTTTCTTGAAGAAATATTAACATCCATAGCATAGAATCTCTTACTTAGATGGTAGCATGAGAAGCTCTTGGATATTTTAAGTCACATTATGTGAGATTATCCTTTATAATCGAAAATTGCACTGACAGAACCTTTTAGTAACACAGTGAATATAAATCCATCTAAATTCCAATATCATTTCTCTGTTAACTGTTGGAGAACTAACAAATTTGTTATTACTGTTTGCAGCCAATTTTTTCTATTATGCATTGATGAGTCATCTTAGACCACCATAGCCTAACCTCTAACAAAAATTTAATTTATTCAAGATGGCACTGTCTCAAGTTACATGTATGCAGATCAGGGAGTTGTCTACTAGCATAGGGTTGGAAATTCTTCATATATCTGCCAACAACACCCAAATCCAGCATAAAATTAGTCCATGTAAATTGGGCATACAAGGTATTTCTGATCCAGTTGGGTTAACACAATTATCTAATAAATAAACCAACTGACTAACCCAATTTGACAAGATTAATAATCACTTTGAACATTTTGAATGTAATATTTGCAGTTTACTGTTTTAATAATCATGCTGCCAGCCACCCACGTCACAGGCCTACCCACCCATCACCGGCCATTGTTTGTTGCCATTGTGAGCCAGTATTTCTCCTCCTCATCTCTGCCCCCTCTTCCTCCTCGTTTGTCCACCATCCTCATTATCTTGCTCTCTTCCTCTTTCCCAACTAGAAGTTTGACCTTAAATTTTGATACTTGTCCATCCAACCTGTCAATTATCAAGTGTTTCAAAATATGTTGGCTTTCATCAAAGCAATGACTATATAGCTTAACCTATACTATAAGTTTGCTTCTGTTAAAATCTAGTAGTCGTGACTTATATATTACATCATGGGAAAACTAATTTTGAATAGGTTATAGAATCTTATAATCCTATTATCCGAGTTTATGAACCCCCTTACAATTCTAGTTACGAGAGTGAGCTTGACAACCTTGATTATTATGCATTATTAGGAGCTCCTTAATTAATTTGACCAGTACACTGTGTATGCATCATTGGCCTTTATGTGTAATATGTTTGGTAGGTTTAATTAACATGCAGACTCTAGATGAGATGCATGCTTCCTATTATAACTGAAGCATGATTACACTTACACCATGTTCTTTATTCCTTATTGGAATCAGGCACTCTATACTAAAACACCAAATCTTCACTGGATCATATGGCCTAAGAAGCAGAGCACATTATATGCTGCAAAATATTTTGTGTCTTGCAGAGGAATACCTAAAATAAAGCCAGCAATATGCTCACCGGAATTCCTCCAGCAAAACCCCCTAAATAGTAGAGAAGCTGCTTGGTGAATTGTTCTTGATCCTTATCTTGTAAAACACATGACAAGAAACTATAATTAAATTAGAAATGAAATTTATGCTGACAATTGCTTACGGATGTATGCCATAGTGCACTGAGAATTAATATGCAACAGACTATGATTACAGAAGAAATTTACTTACTAGCAAGTGCATTATAAAAGTCGCGTCCAAGAAAGTTAAATCCAACGCTAATCCCAGTAGTTGCCAAGGTGAGTGCAAATACAGCAGTCAATCTCAGCCTAGCTTGGACTTTGTCCTCAGATGACCAATAAGGGGCAGCAACCTTCCAGAATCTCTTCCATAGTGTCTTAAGATCGGAACCTACCCTCTGTTCATCCTGAAGAAGCATAATATATAACAACTAACTGGAGGATTCTAATAAGCTTATACAAATAAGAATCAGCTTTAGAAGCATGAATGAGCAGTTTCAACTAAAAGCCATGATAGGCTTCACAAAAGATCAATATTGACTTCAAGTCAAAAGCAACTCTTTGATAATAACGCATGCGAACAAAGATCTTGATGGTTTACCGTAGCAGAACGAGCAACACCTTGATTGATAGGCATCATAAAGTTACAGCTTTCAAGTTTTAAGTTAATGTACTGTATTTTGACTCAAAAATTTTGCGAATAAGAAAAAAAACTGAAATGTATAAAGAATTTATTAAGTTGATATAACAACAAGAAATAGTAACTTGTATTGGTGTTAGTCCATTTTTCAGCCTATATAAGAAGATTGTTGATTAACCATCTGTTTTAGGAATTGAAGAAATGATGACAACTGTGTAGCAGAAAATTCTGATGATATTTCTTTAATTGAGTGTTCTAAATATGGGAAACATCACCACCTCTTTGGAGCCATTAATCTCTTAAAGCTAGAGGAAACAATACAAAGGATAAAATCATCTAGATAAGCACGTAATGCTTTAGTAAATTTTGATGAGAAAAATATGCCAGAAGAGCAAGAAAAAGTGAAAAACAATAACTGCGAGCTAAAAATTTCAACTGGCCTGAAATGCAAATTGAGGAAAAAAATCATGGTTTTTAAAAATGAGGATATTATGGTCTGATTTGTAGTTAATTTGATTTGGAGGCCCCAAAGCACCCAGTTGCAACTTGCAATGATGACAGTATGGTATGTTGATATATGACAAAGATGATGAGATCAAAAGAATTCAGGAAGAGAAGATGAAGATTTTAACTCTCCGTAGCACATGAAAGAGCAATGCAGGATGTTTTTACATCTGTGGGCGAATGAAGAAACAATTTTTGGTATGTATCCCCTTCGCTTGCATCTAACTATAGTGAACAATATGAAGGTGTCACCTAAAGATTGAAAAAACTGGCCAAAGAAGATTCCCACTTAAAGAAAAAAGATTGAACAGAACACTTTGCTACAAGGGATAGCATAAAAACAGACGAATCACTTTGAGGATGTAAGGAAAAACAGTACAAAAGAGGAATTGGAGAAGAGAGAAGTTTTAATGGCATCGGTGGTTATCCTAAAGGACCTAAACTATACGTGAAATGGCAACATGGATCCTATCTTTTATTATTGTTCAAGTTAGTCCTTCAATGCTAATGCATTTTCCTCTTATTGGCACAAACAAACATTTTCCTGCTCATTATATTATTACTTATTTTATTTCAAATATGCTAAAATTGTCTCCTCTAAAGAGGAAAAGATGGACCTTATAGCATTTCTTCTTGTCTTTCTTTTACTGTTCCTTGCCCACTCCAAGCCCTAATTTGGTAATGACGACCTACATGGCATTTGTCTTCCTCCTATTGCTAGTACTCTTCTTCCTCCTCATCTTCATTTTCCCTTTCCCCTTCCCTTTCTTCTTCCACTTCCTCTTGAACTTCCAAGACCTAATTTTGAGATGACAACTTCCCATGACCACAGCAACTAGATGCGCATTAAGTCTTAATAACAACAAACGAAACATAAATTTATGAGGGATAAAATATTATTTATATAATGCCTATAAATGATGGTTTGCAAACTAGGTGTATTTAATGGACTAGAGGATTGGAAGTACCACCTTCTATTGAGTGGTGCATTGGCAGCTTAATTCGACAAAAGGTAGTTACCACCAAAGCAAAAGAAAGAAAATATAGTTGAGAGAAAAAAGAAGCATTTATTAATTTCAATTGTGTGCTTTTGGGATTTGCATGCTCAGATATTTATAAATCTTATATGGACTATGGAGAAAGCTCATTCCATCATCTCAAAAATTCTCTGTACATATTTACTCTAGAACTCTTCAAATAAATGTTTAACTAAAAAAATAGTTAGTCTAACATACACTATGTCCATACTCCATACTAGGGTTTTATGAACCAACTTGACTCTAAGCTAAGACTCTAGAAACCCTTTAAAGTTACCACTTAAAACAATAATGACAAATATCATAATTTCTAATTCAATAGAAATTGAGATGGCTGACTAGTTAAACCTTGACCACAGAGACTCTAGGTTTGCATCATTTTAGAGAATGAGCCCAACTACTTGCCCAAGCAATTTTCTATGTGGTGAATCATTATAGAAGTTCATAATTTAGATATTTTTACAAGGAGATGAAATCCTACCTTACTTACTAGGGCAATCAACTGTCCATGTTTTGTCATGATTTTGATGAATCTCTAAAATGTGTAGTTGACATGTATCAAGGAATGAAAATATTAGCCGACCAGCTCAGGCAAAATCAAAGCCTTAAACAGGGTAAGAGCAATTTTAGTATGATATTAATTCTAATGCAATATGATTATATCACACTAAGCAACCCTGTCTTTTTTTTTCTGGGCACTTCCTAAATCAAACAGAAATTTCATTTCATCATCGAGGTTTCACATTTGTTGGAGGTTCTAAGATAACTAAGGATTTTGCCTTAGGTGAAATATCCTTTTTACAATGAGTGCTAATTCTTCCCTTTATTCTTATTTCGTATGAAGTGGCAGTTCCTCTTAGGTCCCGATCAATTGAATCTCTGGTTCTTAGCAGTAAAACCCTATCTCTAAGTGTGTTAACTTTGATTACATCAACAGCCTGCATAATAAATAAATAAAAAATCATAAACAGCTAGGAGTAGGAGAAAAAAAAAAAAAGGATTTGAGCTACATCTTCAACACAAAAAGGCAACCACCCCTCTCCTCCTCCTCCACCTTGAATAAAAGAAAAGGTCAAACTTTTCCAGGAGAAAGAAAGCGAATAACTAGTTCAAACAAGCTGACCTTATCTTTGCCTTCACTAGAGGAATCGGAGTTCTCGACGGCAGCCGACGACCTGACAACCCTCCGACGGCGGAGCGGCATCATAGGAGGCAGCGACGGCGGCGGCAGGGAGATCTTTGGGCGGTGAAGAAGAGAAGAAGAGGGGCGGATTGAGGGCCAGGTGGCGGAGAGCCGTTGTGGGGGAAGTGGAATCAATAACAGTGGCTGAGCAGCAGCAGGAGCAGATACCAGAAAAGAAAAAGCCATCCTCTCTCTCTCTTTCTCTCTCTCCTGCTTTTATTCTATATCTGTTCGTGCGTCTGGAACTGGAGTTACGCGAGAGAGAGAGAGAGAGAGAGAGAGGCGATCGCAGCAACAGCAGTTAGCGGAGCAAACCCCCTCCCTCTCTCCCTCTCTCTCTCTCTCTCTCTCTCTATTGCTGGTGGCAGATTTGCTCCCTTTTCTCTTCTGCTCTCCCTCTCCTCGTCCTCTCGTGGCTTCCGATCACCACCGAAGCGTAATAAATAGTTGTATGTTTGGGAACGTTGGCAGCCGCACGCTACCTATCCACAGTGTCAACGTTTGGTGGGGACCACATCCTTTTTGGTGGCCACAAAGGTATCGAGACCCACCAATCCGCTGCTACCACGTGGCTCCTCGTCCAGCGTTGCGGACCACATGATTTAATCAACATCATGCAAAACGGTTTAGAAATACTATAATAATCGATCAGATTTTTTTATATATCATCAAACATATTTATAAATTATTTAAAATAAAAAAATATATTTTATCATACAAGAAGAGCACAGAACTAATTCAGCTTCCTTCGTACTCAATTCTGAAAGAAATATTATAGTTAATTATAAGACCAAACCAAAGAAAGACGTCATAGGAGATTAACTTCATTGTTGCATATGATAATTGAGAAGGATATTGATAATATTAAAAAGTGCATCGGAGATAAATTTCTTTATCATGCATTTTAAGACCCACATGAAGAAACTTTAGTGTGATTTCCAGATGTAATGATGAGAAAAAGGAAGAGTATGTTTCGCTAATCTACAGAAACCACCACCTCTCAGATCAGTGACACCCAGATTGCAGAAAGTGAAGAAGACAGTATTTTACAGGCACTCCAGAATAGTTTCATGGAGTTCATCGAGGAATTAGTAATCTACAAAGGGAAGGAAGGAGGGGGGGGAGGGGACAACAGGAGGACATACCACCATAACATACACACACACACATATCTGTTGACGACGAGTGCTTAAGGTGTCTGCACCTCTGAGCTTTCCACTATGCTCTCTAGAGTAGGCTGCCACCCTTTAGCTTTACCTCTCGCTCTCCCCAGCTCTCTGGCCATCTCCTCCAACACATCTTCCAGCCTCTGCTCCCCTTTCTCCTTCAAATGGAGCACCAGCCATTCCAGCTCCTTCTTTGTCAGCAAGATCTTAACTTTGCAGCTGCCTTCCTTCTCAGTAACTCCCTCTCCATCTTGCTTTCCTGCTTTCATGTCTTCTTCTTCTTCTTCTTCTTCTTCTTCTTCTTCTTCTTCTTCTTCCAGTTGGCTTGCAGCAGATCTCTCCATGCAGTTGCCCATGACTCTCTGACACCAAGAGAAACCAGAGCCAGCTCTGTGGTCTTTCTGCCCTGGCTGCTGGAGACTACAAAGGAGCAGCTTAAAATGTGACAAACTAGTAACACCGGGGGAGTGATGCCAGCGAGGGATTCAACAAGGCATGAGAGGTGTCAGAGTCGAAGGTTGAGCAGCACATGGTGATGTGGTGCTAAAGCCCAACACACTGTTGTCAACTGCACATTTTTCTCAGGGTGAGAGACATGATCTATCTGTAGATAAGCTGCGAGGGACTTTTGCTTTTAGCACAGCCTCTCTCCTCTGCTGGGCTGGTTGGCATTTTGTGGTAATGTGCTTTGGCTGTTGTGATGCAAACTTTGGTGCCTCTTTCTTTCCATGACATATGGAGGAGACCACCTCACACTCAGTGGTGACTTTTTTTCTCTGTCACCCACTGTTCTTCTTCTTACTTCACTTTGTCTATATTGCTGCTCATTGATGTGTTCACCACAATCATTTGACACCTTTGTTTTGCCAGCAAAGGAGACCACTGACTTGCCTTTACTCCATATAAAATAAAATTGTAACATATCCTTCATAGCTCAAATTTTGGTTTCTATCACTCTTTTATTTAAATTTAACATATATATATATATATATATATGTTTATATCAAAATTAAAAAAACTTGCATATATAATTGACCTTCATTAATTAAATATCATTTGGCTGTCAAACCAAATGTATTTAAAATTTAATTAACATTAACAACATTTAAAGGCTCTACTAACAATTTCAAGAACCTCTTTTGGTTTATTTACATATTTAATATATTTTAAGTTTTAAATTACAATTGTTAGTAGTAAGTTATCTTTTTTAATTGAATATCATTAAGGATAAGTGGGGACAAATTTTGCTAATCCCAAAATCTATTTACATCAATCTGAGTGTCTTTGCCAAGAAGTCAGTAAAATACTTTTTTTTTTAATTTGAAAAATGTATATATTAGACTATAATAAACAAAAGAAAAACCTATTACATGCTCTTTCAGCAGTAGTAAGCAACCTGACATTGAAATTCATCACTACTTGTTTATTTTTAATTACAATCATCCAATGAAATAAAAATATATTTTAGAAAACTATATACTTAGTGGCACCTATCACAAATGGGTGACTAAAGATGAGTGAATGATTATGATTTAGAAAGAAGAAGAACCAAGTCCAACAAAGCCATGAGAGGAGAAGAAGAATATGTTCCATTATTTGGATTCTAAGGGTAGAGAAGTACTGATCAATTGTTTTTATATGAGTGACCTTCTCTCACTACACCCTAATAAATTCAAAAGTATCCAACCCTGCCATGTACTCTTGTCCTCCCCCCTTCTCATGCATTGCATGTGAGGAAGACCACTTGCATAATTAAGCACCTACTCCAAAGTTATGCACAAGAAAATGTTGGATTAAGCATGATTTATGGATCAAATACAAGCTTAGGGGTACCAAATGGGAGACATCTAACTATTACAGCTACCTATTGTAGCCACAAGTCCATGGTCAACCTTTTTCCAAGATTGTGGTGGCTTGTTAAACCCTAATCCTTTGGTCTCCCTGTGACATGAGCATGATACAATCATCACCTTACCAACATGTCTCCTGACAATTTCATAATAATTATGTAATTGAACCCCAACATAATAAAACAAGCATAATATGATCCTATTTATAATTGAATCCATATATTTATGCAACTTATGATATATATATATATATATATATAATCTTGAGTGTTTTTTTTTTTTTGAGATATCAAAAATTTATGATACTTTTGGGGCTGAGTTTTGCAGAATTATCTTTGAAAAAATGTAATTTATATAATCCGAACCTATGGTTTCCTCTTAAAACATAAATTTCAAAATCTACAAAACTATAATTTGAATGTGATGTTTGACATTATAATGTAACAAATATACAATCATCTGATAGATTAATCATGGTATTATATTTTTAGATAAAAACAACTCAGCATAATAACAGATGATATTTGAAGGCTATCAAATATTGCAAAGACAGTAATAACAAATGAGATGTACAGTTGCTATGTAGTGTAGCCAAGAAGAAGAAACATATATAAGATAATTTAAACTTGTTAAGTTACCTATATTTCTCTTTTGATTAGTTTCTATAGTCGCATACATCAATGTGGCGTTAGTATCAATCAATTAATGATGTGTCTGCCAAATATATTTATGTTATACCTAAAGGGGTTATTATAAGGTTTTTAAAGAGCATTAATGGGTGCCCGAGCGAGCAAAATTATAATTTACTTGCTTTTTAAAGAGTCTCTATCTTAACCGAAGGAGTGTTAGAAAAAAGAATTAAAAGTATGATTCAAATCACAAAAAACGTCATCTTACATAATAGTATTAGCTTGATTGGGGCATCAAATCTCTCTTACGCTTTGTGATTTATGTCGAGATAAATCCGATTGGATTCAAAATCTCTGATCTGATGACGCTTTGATTGGAATCTTTTTGTCTCGATTTAATTGCATCAAATCGGTAATTGCCTGACTAACCTCTGTCATACAACAAATCAATGCATTCTACTCTCTCTCTCTCTCTCCCTTTCCTATAAATATGCATTGCCTTCTTGCGTCTTTTTGTTGCAGTCGTCGCAGTTGTTCTTTGTTGCCAGTGTACTGCTGCTTCTGTACGCGCATGGCTCGTCTCTTGTTGGTCGTAGCGATTCTGGCGGCCGCCATGCTGAGGGCGTCGTCGGACACGCACTCGGACTGCGGGATAGCGCAGACGGCGTTCGGTGAATGCGTGCCGTACGTGACCGGGAAAGACCCGTCGCTCTCGGACCAGTGTTGCAGAGGCGTCAAGGACATCAAGGAGCTGACACCCACGGTGGACGACCGCCGGGCGATCTGTGCATGCCTCGTCCAAGAGCTCAAAGATGCCGGAGGTTCTGTCGACTCGTCGAAGGCCAGCGGCCTTGCCGGGGCTTGTAGCGTCTCCACCAACGTCATCCCCACCAGCCTCAGCTTCGACTGCTCCAAGTAAGAACCCGCTTCTCTGCTTCTCTCCTACGTAATTAGGATTTGCTCGATTACTTGTTATTTCATGCATGCAAATGATCATGTTTGGTTATTTTTTTTTTTGTGTTTGAGAAAGATTAAGCAATTCCATGTTTTCTGAATATTATAAATTAATTTTTAAGAGAAACATTATATTCAGAGAGGTAAAAGTTCTATATTGACTTTGAATTGATATATTATTGTTGTGTGTTTTGCAGGCTTTCGTGACTTGGAAAATACGTGTAGGCGAACGAGAGATGGAAGAGATATATTTTTCTTTTATGCATGCCTCTTTGTGTTAGGGAATAAATCGAATAATAGTGAATAAAACTTGGCTGGACTTTATTTGATGTTTATTTTTCGTTTTCAACCAGAAAAAATTTACTTTACCACTACCAAATAAGCAGGGAGACCCAAGAAATGTTGATCAAATCCATCTTCCACCGATCTACAAATTAAAACAACATTTGTTTTCAATACCAATTGTCTCACACTTCAAATCAGAAGCTTTGTGATACATACATACATACATACATACATACATACATACTCTTAAAAAACATAGCTCATCAACTTTATTGGTTTTATATAAGAATAGCAATGTGGAACAAGATAGTAAGACCCAGGAATTCAATTGATAAAAAGCTCAGCACAAACTCACAGGGTTTTGTAGACACATTGCTTCCTCTGTCAATAGATTTAACAGACTAGACTAGAAACTGAAGATTTCATACATTTACCACCTAACATCTATGTTTCATTTACCTAAAAACTAAGACATGAAACACTCTTATGGCATTAGAGAGTAACCTGATACAGACTCTATAATTTATGAATGCAAATCTGCATTATTGATGCAGAGGTGACTACCACCATGGCAGCATCAGAGCTTTACCCCCAACCATCACTGCGCTGATGTTGTCTTAGCTGCCTCGAGAAATGGCTCGCCTGACCAACACAGCAGCTGCTTCTTTAGCAGCAGAATTAGCCACTCCACATGGATAACCATCGGATGCCAAGACTTGGAGGCACTTCCCGATCACCCTGCATGCCATCTCGCTCGATATGACGTCCCACAGCCCGTCGCTGGCCAGTATCAGGAACTCATCCTTCTCGGTGCGACCAGTAATCGTAAGTTCGGTAATCCCCTGCAGTTCCGGATTGAGAAAGCCAGAATTTGATGAGTTGAAATAAAGTTACTGTGACTCGAGTGACAGAGAAGCCATCGATTCAGAAATATAGATAAGCATATGGAAAAAAACACACCAGTCATAGAAGAAAAAGTAATGAAGAGTGTGACAACAATGACAACTTAAGTGGCTTGCAATTTCAAAAGCTAATCATTCAATATTTGGGATGGCATATAATACAAAAGACAAAAGAGTTCTTTTGAGCGAACTATAATTTGGATTCTGCTAACTATTGTAAAGCAGTTGATTTGTTGTCATAGTAGTATTTTGATAAGAGGCCCCAAAAAAAAAAAAAAAGTGAGACTCCAGAATTCACGTCTGGTCTCTTTTATAACTGGTTTCATGTTGTAGATTTTCCTCTCTCAATAACAAAAAAGAGAGACTTATTCCCTCTATTTTCTAAGGAATGACCGATCGATGGCTGAACATTAGCTTTTATATTCTAAACTAAGGAATTGAATGATTGTATTTAACCTTTGTCATCGATCAAGTATGAACATGTACATACCAAAGGACCTAGAAGTGGATAGTACTCCTAAGACACGAGGACAGTCCCAAGAGAGGATGTCAGGCTGTGGAGGAACAAGTTCATTCGTTAGTATTTGACTTTAACTGCATACAAATTGCAAACAAATATGAATTATCAAGTTACTGATTAACTAATGAAAAATTGATACAAGAAAACAAAAGAAAAGGAAAATCATAAATTTGTTGATAGGTGTTAAAAACATCAAAGAAGAGATTTAATGGGAAAATTGATATTTCCTATGTCTAATGATTACCATTTTCGAAGAAATCATTGGCATACATTGATTCTTCCATTTGAGATCCTCGTCCACAGACATGGTAGCATACTTCCACCAAGGATCTGGGTATTGGCGTCAGCCCCAAGTCATAAAGTGTGAAAACATATTTCTTTAGTATATACTCATTTGAGAAGCAGTATCTTTAGTATATACTGATTTGATAAGCAAATAATCGTAACACCATGTATCTACACCACCCAATTCAGTAAACCTACTAATCCAATAACTTTACATATAACGGGCTGAAAATCAAATGACTTGAATGTACAAAGCTAAGTTAGTAATACTATAACTCATGATTCACCTTTGCGGTCCATACCAATGTACCAACCAACTCTCGGTACAGTAAATATGGGGTTATACTGAGTCGTACCGAATGTACTGACATATGGTACATGATACTAACCTCCCATATCGGTTCTCTGTCGAATCGGTATACACTACTCGTACCGAGCAGCAAGGTTCGCCAAACCGTATCATACCAACGTACCGAGCTCAGCATAGTAATGGACAGTATGTTGATACTGAGCGGTACGCCTAAGCGTATATATATATATATATATATAATAAAGTTAAAAAAAATAAAAAAAGGGCGACGTCGCCTCGTTTCTTCTCCTCACAGCGGGAGAAGAAATCGCCTGCGGGGGGAGGAATTGGGAGAGTAGCGTCGGACTCCAGGTTCTTCCTTTTCTTCTCCCTCTTCTTCTTTCTCCCTCAACTGATACCACCCGAAATTGACCACTAACGATCGAAATCGACCATTACCGCCCGACAACGGCAGACGACGATCGAAATCAAGTGTTATCGGCTGATTTCGGGTGGTAACGGGGCGAAAACAGCCCCAGTCGACAGTACCGCCTGGTAACGAACGATCTGCGTTTCGATCAACGGGCAGACCGGTACATACTGCTCCATACAGGTGGTATCCATCGGTTTTGCAGACCTTGCCGAGCAGTACGTTGCGCTACGATGAACCTTGTTATAACCATACAGCCCAAAACCTCTCACTCATAATACGGGACAAAAACAGTCACAATCTCACAATCTTTCTCATTCAGATGATAGTCAAGAATCATTAAATGTGTGCAAAAGGCCCATGTGATTCTATACTATGATATGCCTCTTATACCTCTACTTGGTCTCACCTCACTACACATATATACTATTAGGTCCACATTGATAGTAACTAAAACCACAGCTTGATAGGCTAAGCCAATAACTTGGTTTCAAGTACTTTTAGCTACATGATTCTAGGCCAATTTTACAAGTTATGGGCTCGTATCTATAGAAAAATATAGCCATCTTTCCAGCTCAAGTTGCATCATTTGTAGCTCTTGAATATATCGTGAAAACTCACCAATGGCAATTTCAAAAGACACCTTGAAACATTATGCTATGAATGAGGCAATAAAAACAACCCTTGTAGCATAGCTTCTCATGCATGTTCCATCAATTTGATGATAAACTACACCTGCATTTGATTGTGCAGCCTATTTTATAATAATTATTGTTGGTTCCCACAGGAGGAGGCAGATCCATTAATAGTGGAATTGATCAAGGCAAATTAGATCCTTGAAAAACAACAAATACATAGTAGTTACATGATTGATCAGTAATATGGGTGAAACTGAGAGCACACTTAATGACTTGAATATACAGTCTGAAGAAGGGTAACAAAATAAATAGCCTCAAGATAGGAAAATGATTGGTCAAAGTAGTGCCAAAGGAATCATCAAAAGTTTCGATTGTGGTTACTCTGAAAATTGGAAAAGAAATAAACTCTCTGTAAAATAAAATGGCAGAAATTATCATGACCATGTTGGATATACATCCACATGCAAAATGTATTCAACATGAAGATTCCCATGCAAATGACTTGGTTCTTGCTTCAAAGGTATGTGCTGGAATCTTTCGATTATGGACAGATTCTTATAGCTATATAAAACAAATTTATCTAAGGCCACATCCACAACAATTTGCTCATCAAATGATTAGATTACATGCATTGACTTAAATTGAAATTCTTTGTCATTCTTTTCCTTGTTTATCGGATATATTTGCTTCCATGTTTTGAACTCTCATCAATCCATAAAATTGCAACAATTATCTGAATAAACTTTCATTGTGTCAGTTTCTTCTTCTTCTTTTTTTTTTTTATAATTCAACTTCTACTTCCACATTTTCAATGGGTAATCCATTATATATTAGGCAAGTAATTTAAACCAATTGCTGTCAAACTTCCTTTTTCTCCTTTGGGGAATCCAATCATGGATTCCCACTTTTGATTTGATTGAAAATCAAACACTTCAACTAAAACACTCCCTTTCCTGAACTTCATTTCTTTTCTAGCATTTCGGTTTACAAAGAAAAACAAGTTGACCATTTTTCACCTTGCAAAATTCTCTGTGTATGTACAAAAGAAGTTAATCACAAATGTAGAGAATCTTGATAAGCTAGCTTAGGATCCCTAAACCTTGCATGACAACTTGCAAACATTGACCATATTAAGGATCATATTTTTCCTACAATTTTTTTTCTTTTACAATTGCGGACTGAAAAGGGTCGCCTTATTGTTTGATCGATGAACTAAATCCCTTTCTTTGCCCTAAAAAAAAAAAAAAAGGAAGTAGTAGATATTTCTGCCTCATTTGTGTGAGATCTCTTAAATTCCTACTTGGAGGTTCTCAACCCCATTCTCTCTACCAATCATCTCTTCATGAATTCCATCTCAACAAGAATGCACTCTGTCACCCTTAAGAGCCATAGTATACCTCCCCCTATAGGAAAGGGACCACAGAAACAAATACTTTGTGATATCATGTCACACAAGGGCACTTTCAGGAACAACATGAACTTAATCCTAAGGGAAGCCAAAAAACAAAAAAAAACCCACAATAATTACTTGATAGGATCATGAATATTTAAGAAACTAAAGTATTTGTATGTGCAAAGTGGACAAACCCTAACATGTTGTTCTATATATGAAGGAAATCTAAAATATTGGATGAGAAAAATCTCTATTTTGTACCACCAAAGCTTCAAGTAGAAGACAAGGAACACAACATACCATCATAGTAGTTTAATATAGGAAACTAAGGAAGCTATCATTCTTAAATTATGACAGAATAAAATAGAAGGTTAAGACTTCAAAAAGTGAGGATAAAAGGAAGACGGGAATTCGACCTTGTGATCGATTGACAGTGGCACGGCTACCCCGCCGCGGGAGAGCACCGCCCTTGAGTCGCCGCAGTTGGCGACCACGATCCACTTCTCAGCAACCACCGCCACCACCGCCGTTGACCCCACCGCCCCCTTCTTCAGCGCCCGGGTGGCCTCCATCACCTCGGCGTCCACCCTCGCGAACCCCGCCTCAAGCGCCCGCCACCACATCTCGGGTCCCTCCCCCTCCCCCTCCCCCTCCCCCGCGGCACGCCGCCGCCACCACCACGTGCAGCCTGTCGCGGCACGCCCGCGCCACCATCGGCCCCCCGTGCCCGTCGTACACCGCGAAGTACGCGTACCCGTCAGCCCCCGCCGCCGTCGCGGCGAGCCCCGTTACCTCCGTCACCGCGTCCTCCATGTCCCTCCGCCTCCCCAGCACCGACATTGTCCCGTGCGCCAGGGACTGTAGGCAACTCGCGCGGCGCGGCGGCGGGGCGTCGGTGGCGTCCTTCTCGTCGATCTTCCCGGTGCCGTCGTCCTGGGCCAGCGGGGCGGTGCCATAGACGGATCGGGATCTCTCCCCCTCGGCGCGGCGGATGCGCTTCGGCGGGTCGGGGTTGCGGACGAGGCAGTGGCGGCGCCGATACCCGCGGCGGATTGAGAGAATAGGGTGGCGGTTCGCGTCGTCGTTGTTATCGTCGCGGGTAGGCGCTTCCATGAGGAAACCTTTTGGCAACGAGGCCCCTCCGGCTCCGACCGCGACGCCGCCGGTGGAAGCGGCGCAGCTGCTGCTGCTGGTGGTGCTACACGTGAGATGGTAGCGCTCGCCATGCCGTTTTTATTGTTTATATAAATAAGAGTTTAAACAGAATTATCAGCTCGTTAGAAGATTATTTTTTGAAATATTTTAACTCCTTTTTACTCGATATAAAAGCTTATCCTCAACATAAGAATCAAGATTGGTTATTTTTTTATAAATTTCACCTCAACTCAAGTCTAATTTGAATATTAGATGGATCGGATCGAAAATTTTATTATTAACCACGATCTTTTTTAGCTCATCATTGAAGCATTAGACCACACTTACACTGACTTCCGCAAGACCTCCAGCATGACCTAGATGGCACATCGTCATTCATGCATATGTATAGTCAAACTATGTCAGCCATGCCTAAATGTTAATGATATTTTTCCCTTATATTATGGCGTTAGAAAAAGAGTCATGTAGGAGCATCAACCAACCAACTCACTCAATGAGTGTTCGATAAGAAAGCTTCACACCCAACTCAGAATACCTCGACTCACGGGAGGAGCAATCCACATTTCCAAACCTCGATGCTTCTATTTTAGTGCTGACTTCAAAGAGGTACTGACATCTGTTCTTCCTTAACCTCACCTAACAAGTACAAATGCTAATGGAAATGATACAGATTGTTGCCTCGCTCCTGTCTCAATTGGTCCAATTGATAGTGCATCCAACCCCATCACAGTTTATAGTACTATCGACGTCCGTCAAGATTCACTGCCCTAACATGGTGTTGACCTCTTAAGAACGCCCAATGCCTATTAAGCTCCTAGAAGAGGGAGCACTTTGATCCCCAATTGTAGAGTTCAGCGAACCACACCATTCTCAAGCCAACTTACCCGAGTCCAAGGCACACTCCATAGACAACACGGAGGATATCCTTCGAGCATGACTACAATAGATGGATCAATATCTAAAGGACATGCATCAAGATTTTCAACTAAGCAGAGGAGAAGACTGGAACGACCTCATTTTGGGTTGATCATCATTTGTTCAAAAGATCCAAGGAGAACCTATCTATGCTAACTTTTGACTCCCAACCTTAGAGATATTTGATAAGTGTATCGATCTAACTAAACACATCATAGCCTTTTGTGCTAAAATGTTCACATATAGCACAACAGATGCTCTAATGTGTCACACATTCCCTACTATGTTACGAGGCCCAACACAAGAATGGTATATCCGCTTGAAGCTACTCTCAATTAGCTTGTTCGATCAATTAGCAAAAGAGTTCGAGCAATATTTTAATGGGAATATATGCCCTCGATGTTTGATAACAACCCTCTTGGGACTTTGATAGGGTGAGGAAGAGACGCTCTCAGATTAATTTCTTGATTCACAAGCAAGAACTAAGGCATTGATGCTCATTTATCACTCTTCATATAGGCCTTTATGATGGGGCTTAACCCTTCATGGCTTTTCTGGTTAATACCCAAATAAATTGTTATTAAGGTGATGGTCTCAAACAAGTATGATGAGTCACATAAGAGGTCAAAGCAGGAGTAGCCACTGCTTGTATATCTCACCCAAGGTGATCAAGTAAAGTTTAAACCTAAGAAGTTTACCTCTAGTCACCAATAAGCTATCAGCGATGAGATAGACAAGTGGTAAGGTGCTAGATTTATTTTTAAAGTACAATACCCCCGATGCCTCACCAATATTATACTTATAAAAAAAATTATAATGGAACTAAAAAATATACATTAATTACATCAATCTCAATAAGACATGTCTCGAGGGTGAGTATCTCAATGGTACCGACATGCCTCTACAGGGATGAGCGTCTAAAGATACCTAATGCACTCTACTCGAGGGTGAGTATCTCAATGACACTAGATATACCCCTATGGGGGTAAGCTTTTGAAGATGCTTGATATGTCCTCCTTGGGGATGAGCATCTCAATGATACTGATGTACCCCTATAGGAGTAAGCGCTTAAAGATACTCAATAATCTCTAATCAAGGGTGAGCATCTCAATGATATCAATGAGCCCTAGAGGGGTGAGCATCTAAAAATACTCGACACGCCCTCCTCAAGGGTGAGCACCTCGATAACATTGGCGTGCCCTGTAAGGGTGACATCCAAAAATGCCCAAGGCATTCTTGAGGGTGAGCATCTCAATAGCAATTATATGCTCCAACATGGATAAGTGTCCTAAGATGTCCAATGCGCCCTCTTTAAAGGTGAGCATCTCAAGGGCACTGACACACCTCTAAGGGGGTCAGTGTATGAAGATGCCCAATGTGCCCTCCTCAGGGGTGAGCATCTCAATGGTGCTAATGTGCCATAATGAGGGTGAGCAACCACAAATACCTAAAGCATCCTCTTGGATTAGCATCTTAACGATATTGATGCGCCCCCTGTCGGTGAGCGTCACATAATAACACAAGGTATGTCTTGAGCTAGACGAACTCTCAGGGTCCGTAGGTCGGCCAAGACCAACTCGACCTCCTTGGAGAGACCGAGGTGGGCTTGATGTGCGTTAGTCGATCAAGGCTAAACCAACCTTGGAGAGCTTAAGGTATGTAGGTCTTCCAAGCCTGACTTGACCTCATTGAAGAGACCGAAGTAGGCCCAAGGTATGTAGGTCTATCAAGCTCGTTCGACCTTCTCAGAGAGCCTAAGGTGTGTAGGTCGGACAAGCCAAACTTGACCTCATCGGAGAGCCCTAGATGTGCCTAAGGTGTATAGGTTGGCCAAGTTCATCGTGACCTCATTTGTAGCGTCCGAGTCTCATGCACATTAAATTATAATTAGCATGCTAATAGAAATAAAAATAATATGTATATGTTACCGTTAATTAATGATATAATTTATGATATTTATACTTAGTAAATATGATAAATGACTTATATTTTCAGATTTTAAAGTTAAACTACATACTTTCAAAAATATCATAACAAAAGTCACGATCCTTCATCACAACAAGACAAAGTGTACTCAAATTTAAATATAAAATTAAATTATGATAATAAATATGTATATATTGACTATAAGTCACGATTGAATTTTAATCAACCTTAACTGAATCTCAAGGTTTGAATGAGTCTGACCATGCATGATTAAAGTAGAAAATTTTTAAATGTTATATATGTAAATGATAATAAGCTGCTTAGCTATAGGTGGAGTAATAAAAAAATTAAATGATAATGTTAATAAAAGTGAAGTGTTATACAAAAAATATTGAGATACTTAAAATAAGATCCAACTAGATTGAACCCTAGACATCAAAGTAACCTATTAAGCATCTCTATTTAATTTTGGCCTCATCTTATTTATCAACGACCTATGACTATTTCTCTTTTTCATCAGCTATTATCTAAACTTTTCTCATGAAAACTAGGAAACCCCGACTCCAAAAGATAAGAAAATTATAATTTTTCTTTCGATATACTCAAGGTTTCAATTTTATATATTATAGACCGATATTCTAAGCTATTTTTTTGTAACCTAAATTTTAAATTTATATTTAATTTTTAGATATGTTTTGTATAAATCTCTTATAATTCTAAAACATATGGTATGACTTTAATCTGAGATCGCTAACTATAGTTATGAGTGTCCCAATTTGAGGTACTCATAATCCCCATTTCGTGATAAGAGGTTCTATTCAAATTGATATGACTCCCTTAGGGATATGATTATCTTTTTTGATATATTTTTAAAAGCTCCTCTTAGGGTTATTTTGGATTTGAAATTGAGTAAATACCACTATTGTGCACCAAGATATGAGTTTTATAAATTCATACAGTCCCAACCTAGTTTTAGCACAATAGAATATGTATTGGGTAGTTGTATTGGGAGTATAGTCTAGCCTCCAAATAATTCTATTTCAAACTAAAAGTTAGTATATATTTAGTTCTGTATGTCTTTTAGTTTTTTATTATAAATTTTATAATAATTCAAGATTATTTGGTTAGCTAAAATAGTGAAGTAAAACTTCTTTCAAGAATTATATGATGGTTTGAGTGAGTGATACTAACTATTTCATTTGATTATAGAATAAATTTTTAAAAATAAATTGATAGTGAAAATTTTGGATAATTTTTTAATTTAATTATATTCTATATTATTAGGGGTTTTATAAAAAAAATTCCATAAATTTTATTATAAATTATTATAAATCAATAATCTAAAATATTAGGTTCTTAATTAAGATATCTTATGACCATATGCATCTCATGAATCTTGCATCGGACATATGCTTTTACATCAGGTATACTACTATAATGTGTTTTGTGGATTTTATTGCCTCTATGTCATCTGACATGTATGTTATTTATAGTAATTCATTTTATTAATTACCAAATGTAAATATACTGTTTTCTATTATATGGTATGCACACATTTTACATGTTATTTTTCCAACATTTGAAAATATATATATTTTATTTTCTACTCCTCGATAAATCAAATATTCTTACCGTTGTAATGAATTTTGAGTTTTACTGATGGTATAATTTTTTTAGTTTTTGAAGGGATATATATGCATATGGAAATCTAAGATTTAGAGGGATAATTATGAAAATCAGGTGAAATTTATCATTTTTTCTTAATAATATTAGGATAGGAAGATAAAATTATTTTAAATATAAAATTATACAATCTCTCCCTAAACTCCATCCTACACGACGATGTCTTATTCTCATTCGCTAACGAGAAAGATGGTTTGATCACCACTAATATAACACACCATACGACGTTATCGATAACACCTTTACCTTTCGAGGAGGCGATGTTAAGTCTCTTCAATAATTGGATGGAGACATAAATTTAAGAGAGAGAGAGAGAGAGACCTAGCTTTTTACTTGGCTGGTGGCTCGTCCGAGATAGAGGAATGGAAAATAATGTTCTTGAATTAATTAAAGACTTTATGATTGAAATAAATATCAACTATTGATGTGTCATATGAAAGATTTCAAAAAAAAAAATAGGAATGAGTCACTAGAAATCACAAAAGATTTAATTAAAATTATTGATAGGAATTTACTATTTTAATTACACAAAGCTGTATGAGGTATTCATATATGCATATACGCCTACAAGCTTGGATATTAGTATGCTAGATATGATACTATATACATGCTAATAACAAATATACAATAGACCAATTATACAAATGTCATGTGATGCCCATGGTAGAAATATACTCTTTTGCTCACGTGGATAGAAGTCTAACAGACTGTTCAGATCGATTATCAACTACCTCCCCTGTGAATTCACAGAAATATTATTAGAACTTGAAGGGATGGCTCAAGTCGGTTGCAAGCTGGCTCTTATACGGAATATTTATAAGAATATTCTCAGAGATAGTTTAGGTCGATTATAAATCGTCTCATCCTATGGAATATTCATAAGAATATTTTTAGGAATATTCTTTTGAGTCCAATCAAGTCGGTTACAAAACGTCTCCCCTATGAAATATTTATAAAAATATTCTTGGGAGTTTATGAAGCAACTTACAAACCATCTCCCTTACGAAATCTTTTTAAAATATTTCATCTTTTCAAGGTTGTGTATAAAAACACACCCTTGACTCTAGGTAAGGGACTCAAAATCAAGAACTTATACCTTGAGAAGCTAACCTCGGAACTAACTTAAGTGTCAAGGGGATCAGCTCAAAAAGTCTCTATCGATTTCAATCTATGTGTAGGTGACAAGCCGGGAGAAAGTGATTTCCACCTCGAACAACTCCACAAGTAAGTTCCCCCAACACATGTCATTGTTAATGCCCATCCAAAAACTCATATTAAATAAGTTAGAGATTTTATCAATTAATTAAATCATTAATTGATTTATTTTTTACCGAGTGATATATATTTTTAAAAAATAAATAATTTAAATTTTATTTTTATGTGTGAACTATAAGAAATAAATATTATAATTCTATCTTTATGTGTGAAAATAAAATAAAAATAAAAATTAAATAATTATTTATGTTTTTAGAATAGCTAATTTTCTCCTATATAAGGGGGGCTCTCCTCACTCATTTCGCATAAGAGTCTAGGTGAAAGGTTCGAAGAGAGATCCCTGAGGAGAGGTAGGATTATCTAATTTTTTTTAATAGATTTTATTCATATTTTGAAATCTTTAATATTAGAATTATTAAAATTTTTATGTTATATAATAATATTTTAAATTTTATGATTAATTAATATTGATATTAGAATGATTAGTAAATTTAATATTAGTAAATAATTTTAATTCATTTAACTAGATATATTTATATTTCAAAGAAAGAAATATGTGTGAATATGATTTGATTAGTTTTCAATTTAGAATCATGAATTTAAATTAGTTTTTGATGACAAAAATAGATTCTAGGTTAATTATTATTTATAATATTTTATCACCTTATTTAAAAATAGTCTAGTATCACGTCTGACTCAATAGCTCGTGAGATTATTTACCATATGTTTTTCATATGTGAGTCTTTGTCTACGTCTAGTTTACTATGGATAAATCTCTATGAAAACTAGTACTTGTGAAAATATTAAAATTTAATCTAACAAAGAAATGAATTTGAGATCGATTAGGTTAATTTGTTGTACCAGTACATGTGGTCAAGTATGGTCCAATCATTATAGTCAAGCATGATCCAACAAATATGATTAGGTATAATCCAACTCATATAGTAAGGCATGATCTAGATATGACCCAATTTATATGGTGAGGTACGACTTATCCCATGTGATTCGGGTATAGTTCATCCTATGCAACCAAGTATGGTATAACCTATGTGGCTAAGCATGACCCGATGCTTGAGTCAAGCATGGCACAACTCATCGATAAGGCTTAACATAACCCATGAGTGAGGCCCATAAAGCTAGGCTCGCTAACATATAAAATTGGTGATAGATACATCATCGTCCTTCTATCTAGCTCATTGTATTTAAGCTAAACTTGATATTTGGGACAACCATGTGACTGTCCAATTGGTGGATTAATTCAATTTATACTAATATTATGGGACATAGTCCATATTATTCTTTCTTTATTGGTTTAAGCTTGTTGGTTGATTGAATTAGATAAGTTTGATAGATTCTAAGTCAATTTAGGATGATTCCACGTGATAATGTGATTGGTTCAAGCCCACTTGACCTAACTAAAACTAATCAAATTTAAATTAGACTAGCTTAGGATAATTCCAGACTAATTCGATAAGGTTTAGGGTTGGTTCTGTTAAAGTCCTAATAAATTGATTTTGATGTAAGTTAATTTAACTATTTCAACTATAGTTATGATTGATTGAGGTGAGAGATTGATGCCTAGTATTTTTATAATTTAATTAAATTAAAGATTTTATTTGAATGAGTTATTTGAAAATAATAAATAATGTTTTACTTATTTTATAGATTAAGTTGATAATATTAATATGATTGTTAGGATTTATATATGTCGAGTGATCCATATTGAATATATTGAATATCAAATGATAAATTAATATAAGATTGTTTAATATTAAATTATCAAAATATATTTAGTAAGTAATAAAAAATATTTTTTTATGAGGTTCGTAGCCAAACAAATCTGTGGTTGCGTTACTTGGGGCTATATAACGCGGACACGTGGCTGTCTCTTAACCCATCAATTTCAGAAACAAAACTGATAAATGTGATGTTTGACATTATAATATGACGAATATAATCATGATATTGTATTTTTAGATAAAAACAACTCCGTATAAATAGCAGACGAATGAGAGCTACGGTTCCCAAGGAGTGTAGCGAAGAAGAAGAAGAAGAAGAAGAAGAAGAAGAAGAAGAAGAAGAAGAAGAAACATATACAAGATAATTTGAACTTTTTAAATTATCTTTCTTTAAAGTCTCCTACGCTTGTGATTGCAGTCGTCGCAGTTGTTCTTTGCGCCAGTGTGCTGCTGCTTCCGTGCACGCATGGCTCGTCTCTTGTTGCTCGTAGCGATTCTGGCGGCCGCCATGCCGAGGGCGTCGTCGGACACGCACTCGGAGTGCGGGATAGCGCAGACGGCGTTCGGTGAATGCGTGCCGTACGTGGCCGGGAAAGACCCGTCGGTCTCGCACCAGTGTTGCAGCGCCGTCAGGGACATCAAGGAGCTGACACCCACGGTGAAGGACCGCCGGGCGATCTGTGCATGCCTCGTCCAAGAACTCAAAGATGCCGGAGGTGCTGTCGACTCGTCAAAGGCCAGCGGCCTCGCGGGGGCTTGTGGCGTCTCCACCAACGTCATCCCCACCAGCCTCAGCTTTCACTGTTCCAAGTAAGAACTGTTTCTCTCCTACGGAATTAGGATTTGGTCGATTGCTGTTATTTCATGCGAGCAAATGATCGATCGTATTTTGGATAGAAGATTTTTAAGTAGTTGTTTGTATTTGAGAAAGATCAGGCAATAGCATATTTTCTGAAAATTATAATTTTTTTTTTTTAAAGAGAAAACATTGCATACAGAGAGGTAAAATGATATAATTATTATTGGTTGTGTGTTTTGCAGGCTTTCGTGACTTGGAAACTACGTGTAGGGGAATGAGAGATGGAAGTGATATCTATCTATTTGCGTGCCTCTTTGTGTTAGGAAATAAAATCGAGTCATAGTAAATAAACTTTGGCTGGAGTTCGTTTGATGTTTATTTTCCTTTTCCACAAGATAAAATTTACTTTACTACTACCAACTATTATTGTCATTGTAGTAAACACAAGTCAACCATACATTAAACATTCCTACGACTTTTTTACATGGCATACATGTCATGTAAAAAGATATGATCTCGGATTAATTGAAGCGTTTATACATCAAAATGATATTTTTCTCATATATGGTTAGACTTACTCATCTTGAGATTGAAATAAATTGGACTGTTTATGTGCTACATATCAAATATTTCAAAAATTTTGTAGAATGAGTCACGAGGAATCATTAATGATTTAATTAAAATTCTTGATTTGTGTTTCCTATTGTTCGTATACACATGCTTGTAAGCTTGGAAACAACGTATTTTAAATTACGTGTTTTTAGTACGCTATATATCTTACATACGTGTCATTGTTCGTCCATCTAAAAATTCATATAAATCAAATATGTGTAATCTAACGATGGTTTTCTTCCTCAAATTATTAACTTCTTTATTTATATAGCATGATTAAAATACAATTAAAAAATTAATCATATGGTTAAGCTAGGAAATTATCAATTTAATTAAAGTATTTAATTAATTTACTTTCTAACAAATAATATACTTTTTTTAAATATAAAAAATTATTTTTATGTGTGAACCATAAGAAATGAATATTATAATTTCATCTTTGTATGTGAAAGCAAAATAAAAATAATTTAAAAATAAAAAGTTAAATCATTATTCATCTTTATTTCTCACTGTGTTTGTTTGATAGTGAGAGAATTGAGGAGAGGATTCCTAGGATATTCTATTTTTTTTACTAGTTTCTATTAATATTTTAAAATCTTTGATATTAGAATTTTATAATTTATATTATATAAAATAATATTTTAATTTTATAATGATGTTAGAATGATTAATAAATTTATTATTAATAATAGTTTTACCTTATTTAGTTAGATATGTATGCTTTAATTTGGAATCATGAATTTTATAAATATAGATTTGAGGCTAATTATTATTTTATAATATTGTATCAGCTTATTCTAATGCCACATCTAACTCTAACATTTCCTGAGAATATTTACTGTTTTTTTGTGACCCTAATTATCAGTTTATATTAAAGTTAGTACTTTTAAAAAATTAAAACTTAATTTAATAAGAAATATTAAATTTGGATATGATTTGTTGGATTGATTAGGCATACTCGCATATGTGGCCATATATAACTTAGCTCATGTGACTAGACACGACCAAGCTTATATATTCAGGTATGATCCAACCCACATGTTGAGACACGCCTCAACTCATATGGCCAAGTATAATCTAGTTTTTATGGCCAAGCACGATCTATCTCTTACGACTAGATATGACTCAACTCATACGGATAGGTATGACTTAACCTATATGGTTAGGTATAACTTAGCCTATGTAGTCAGATACTATTAATCCTATGTGACTAAGTGTGGTCCATCTTATGTAGTTAGGTTGGTATAACTCATGTGATCAAACATGACCCAACATATGTACCCAATTACGACTCAAATTATGAGCTAAGTGTAGTTCAATTTAACGATAATTTGTCCAACCCGTGAGTGAGGCTCATCTATATTGGACATATTATTGTCTCTCTATTTAGTATGTTATACCTCAGCTAATACGGTGACATAAGCGATATAATCTCAATTTCTATTCTTTTATTATTTTGAGGTTGTTAGTTGATTATTAGATAAGTTCGATAAGTTTGAAACCCACTCGACCTAATTGACATCAATCAAATTTAAATTACATCAGTTTATGATGATTCAAGACTGATTCAATAAAATTTAAGGTTGATTTATAATTGAATCGAGTTTGATTTTAAATTAATTAAACTAATTTAATTAAATTTTTGATTGATTGAGAATTATTAAGAGATTGATACTTCAGAGATAATTTTTATTTAATGAACTTAAAAATTTTATGTTATTGTAGATTTAATGAACTTAAAAATTTTATAGATATTATTTAAAAATAATAGATAATGTTTATTTATTTTTTAAATTAAATTGACAATATGAATGTTATTGTTGCCATGAGACTATACTGAATGGTACATATTGAATGTATAATATATGAATATCAAATAATAAATTAATATATTATTATTTAATATTAAAATATATTTTATAAAATATTATTTTTTTCATGATTTCTAGAATGTTCCTGGCCACATGTGGTTCCTTTACTTGGGGCTGCAGAATTATGATCGAAAACCTGCCATTTAGGTAACCCATCAATTTCATAAACTACAAAACTATAAGTGCAATGTGATGTTTGACATTATAATGTAACAAATATAATCATGATATTTATATTTTTAGATTTTTTTTAAAAAAAGACAACTCCGTATAATAATAGATGCTTTTTCAACGCCAATCAAATATTTTAAAGATAGTAATAACAAATGAGATGTACAGTTGCTATGTAGTGTAGCTAAGAAGAAGAAACATATATAAGATAATTTAAACTTGTTAAGTTACCTATCTTTCTCTTTTGATTAGTTTCTATAGTCGCATACATCAATGTGGCGTTAGTATCAATCAATTAATGATGTGTCTGCCAAATATATTTATGTTATACCTAAAGGGGTTATTATAAGGTTTTTAAAGAGCATTAATGTGTAGCTCCGAGCGAGCAAAATTATAATTTACTTGCTTTTTAAAGAGTCTCTATTTTAACCGAAGGAGTGTTAGAAAAAAGAATTAAAAGTATGATTCAAATCACAAAAAACGTCATCTTACATAATAGTATTAGCTTGATTGGGGTATCAAATCTCTGTTACGCTTTGTGATTTATGTCGAGATAAATCCGATTGGATCCAAAATCTCTGATCTGATGACGCTTTGATTGGAATCTTTTTGTCTCGATTTAATTGCATCAAATCGGTAATTGCCTGACTAACCTCTGTCATACAACAAATCAATGCATTCTACTCTCTCTCTCTCTCTCCCTTTCCTATAAATATGCATTGCCTTCTTGCGTCTTTTTGTTGCAGTCGTCGCAGTTGTTCTTTGTTGCCTGTGTACTGCTGCTTCTGTACGCGCATGGCTCGTCTCTTGTTGGTCGTAGCGATTCTGGCGGCCGCCATGCTGAGGGCGTCGTCGGACACGCACTCGGACTGCGGGATAGCGCAGACGGCGTTCGGTGAATGCGTGCCGTACGTGACCGGGAAAGACCCGTCGCTCTCGGACCAGTGTTGCAGAGGCGTCAAGGACATCAAGGAGCTGACACCCACGGTGGACGACCGCCGGGCGATCTGTGCATGCCTCGTCCAAGAGCTCAAAGATGCCGGAGGTTCTGTCGATTCGTCGAAGGCCGGCGGCCTTGCCGGGGCTTGTAGCGTCTCCACCAACGTCATCCCCACCAGCCTCAGCTTCGACTGCTCCAAGTAAGAACCCGCTTCTCTGCTTCTCTCCTACGTAATTAGGATTTGCTCGATTACTTGTTATTTCATGCATGCAAATGATCATGTTTGGTTATTTTTTTTTTGTGTTTGAGAAAGATTAAGCAATTCCATGTTTTCTGAATATTATAAATTAATTTTTAAGAGAAACATTATATACAGAGAGGTAAAAGTTCTATATTGACTTCGAATTGATATATTATTGTTGTGTGTTTTGCAGGCTTTCATGACTTGGAAAATACGTGTAGGCGAACGAGAGATGGAAGAGATATATTTTTCTTTTATGCATGCCTCTTTGTGTTAGGGAATAAATCGAATAATAGTGAATAAAACTTGGCTGGACTTTATTTGATGTTTATTTTTCGTTTTCAACCAGAAAAAAATTACTTTACCACTACCAAATATAAGCAGGGAGAACCAAGAAATGTTGATCAAATCTATCTTCCACCGATCTACAAATTAAAACAACATTTGTTTTCAATACCAATTGTCTCACACTTCAAATCAGAAGCTTTGTGATACATACATACATACATACTCTTAAAAAACATAGCTCATCAACTTTATTGGTTTTATATGAGAATAGCAATGTGGAACAAGATAGTAAGACCCAGGAATTCAATTGATAAAAAGCTCAGCACAAACTCACAGGGTTTTGTAGACACATTGCTTCCTCTGTCAATACATTTAGCAGACTAGACTAGAAACTGAAGATTTCATACATTTACCACCTAGCATCTATGTTTCATTTACCTAAAAACTAAGACATGAAACACTCTTATGGCATTAGAGAGTAACCTGATACAGACTCTATAATTTATGAATGCAAATCTGCATTATTGATGCAGAGGTGACTACCACCATGGCAGCATTAGAGCTTTACCACCAACCATCACTGCGCTGATGTTGTCTTAGCTGCCTCGAGAAATGGCTCGCCTGACCAACACCTCCAGCAGCAGAATTAGCCACTCCACACGGAACTCATCCTTCTCGGTGTGACCAGTTGCTGTAAATTCGTGATCCAAACTGGTGTGTATGGCTTTAGAAGGTAGTCAGTCACCTCTAGTTTGGGATTGAGAAAGCCAGAATTTTTTTGAGTTGAAATAAATTAACTGCGTCTAACCTGACAGAGAAGCCATCGATTCAGAAATATAGTTAAGCCAGTCATAGGAGAAAAAGTAACGAAGAGAATGACAACACTGATAACTTAAGTGGCTTGCAATTTCAAAAGCTAATCATTCAATAGTTTTGGAATGGCAAATAATACAAAAGATGGAGAGTTCTCTTGAGTGAACCACAATTTCGATTCCACTACCTGTTTTATAGCATTTGATTTATTGTCATAGTAATAATTTGATAAGCCTATAAACGAAGAGGTCCAAAAAAAAAAAATTGAGACTCCAGAATTGGCATCTGGTCTCTTTTATAACTGGTTTCATGCAGTAGACTTTCCTCACTCAATAATCAAAAGGAGGTAGACTTATTCCCTCTAATTTCTAAGGAATAACCATGATCAATGGGAACTCATTTATCAAATTTTGTCATGGCTGAACAGTAGACTTATTCCCTCTAATTTCTAAGGAATAACCATGATCAATGGGAACTCATTTATCAAATTTTGTCATGGCTGAACAGTAGCCTTTATATTATAAACCAAGGAATCATCAGAAGTTTCGATTGTGGTTAATCTGAAAATTGGAAAGAAATAAACTCTCTGTAAAATAGGATGGCAGAAATTATCATGACCATGTTGGATATACATGCACATGTAAAAATTATTCAACATGAAGATTCCCGTGCAAATTACTTGTTCTTGCTTCAACAGTTTGCGCTGGAAGCTGACTCAAGATGATATGCAGGTTTGAGAGGGCAAAAAATGAAAGTAATTATCGAAAGATTCTTATAGCTATACAAAACAAAATTTATCTAATGCCACAACCACAACAATCTGTTCATCAAATGATTAGATTACATGGGTTGACTTAAATTGAAATTATTTGTCATTCTTTCCCTTGTTTATCCGATATATCTGCTTCCACGTTTTAAACTTTCATCAATCGATAAAATTGCAAGAATTATCTGAACAAACTGTCATTTTGTCAATTTCTTACTTTTTTTTTATAATTTAACTTGTACTTCCACATTTTCAATGTGTAATCCATTATATATTAGACAAGTAATTTAAACCAACTGATGTCAAACTTCCTTTTTCTCCTTTGGGGAATCCAATCATGGATTCCCACTTTTGATTTGATTGAAAGCCAAACACTTGAACTAAAACACTCCCTTTCCTGAACTGCATTTCTTTTCTAGCATTTCAGTTTACAAAGAAAAACAAGTTGACATGTAGACTTGCCAAATCTTTTAACACCTGCTACCACCTTGCGAAATTTTGCTTTGTGTATGTACAAAAGAAGTTAATCACAAATGTAGAGAATCTTGATAAGCTAGCTTAGGATCCCTAAACCTCGCATGACAACTTGCAGAGCATTGACCATATTAAGGATCATATTTTCCGACAAAATTTTTTCTTTTACAATTGAGGACTGAAAAGTCACCTTATTGTTTGATCAATGAACTAAATCCCTTTCTTTGCCCTAAAAAAAAAAAAGAGGAAGTAGTCAATATATCTGCCTCATTTGTGTGAGATCTCTTAAATTCCTACTTGGAGGTTCTCAACCCCATTCTCTACAATCATCTCTTCATGAATTCCATCTCAACTAGCATGCAGTCTGTCACTCTTGACCACTTCTCAAGAGCCACAGTATACCTCCCCCAAAAGGAAAGGGACCACGGAAACAAATACTTTGTGATATCATGTCACACAAGGGCACTTTCAGGAACAACATGAACTTAATCCTAAGGGAAGCCAAAAAAAAAATATATAACCACAATAATTACTGATAGTACCATGAATAGCAAAGTGGACCAACCCTAACATGTCGATCCATGTATGAAGAAAATATAAAATATTGCATGAGAAAAATCTATAATTTTCACCACCAAAGCTTCAAGTAGAAGGAAGACAAGGAACAGAACATAGCGTAGTAGCTTAATATTGGAAACAAAGGAAGCTAATATTCTTACATGATGAGAGAATAAAATAAATAGAAGGGAAGACTTAAAAAAGTATGGATAAAAGGAAGATAGGAATTAGACCTTGCGATCGATTGACGGTGGCACAGCTACCCCGCCGCAGGAGAGGACCGCCCTTGAGTCTCCGCAGTTGGCCACCACGATCCACTACTCCGCAACCAACGTTGTCGACGCCACCGTCCCCTTCTTCAGCGTCCACCCACGCGAACCCCGCCCGCCTTCACGTCTCGGGTGCGACGGCTTGGAGGTGTTCTGCTTGCCGTAACGCACACTGTCGCGTCTTCGCTGTAGAAGCAAGCTATGTGCAACGCTAATGAAAAGAGAGAGAGAGAGAGAGAGAGAGAGAGAGAGAGAAAAGATATTTTTCAAAAAAAAAATAGAGAGAGAAAATAATATGAGAAAATATTTTAAATAAATTAGAGAGAAAATCTAACTGTGGTTGAAAGTACTATGGTTCGAAAAATATATCCTTTTTCGCTCGATAATTTATAAAATATTAAAAAAATAAAGAATAAAAATAATATGAAATATATATATTAAATAAATTATGGGGAAAGTCTTTTCGCTCGAGCGTTTGTTGAGAAGGTCAACGAACGATCGTTCCTACAACATCGGAATCTCATTCTATTGTCTAAATAATATGAGAAGATGTTATTGACGTTCTGATCAATCCAATGTGGTTTAGACCTATATGCACATTATTGTCTAAGAAGCTTATGAGATGGAAACATCGAGTTTTTGAAGTACTTATTACATGAAAATCAAGATCGAGATAGATTTTGTGATTCAGTCCCTTCAATGCATAGGTTAGTAACCCAATGCATATGAGTGTAAATTATCTTTTTCATTGAGTTGAAGATGAGTTTTTATACTTAGTCGTAATGACGATAAATGAAATATTATACGGGAAAGTAATATATAATTGTCTCCAACGATCTCTCCATAGGCGACAAATAAGTGGAAGGTAGTCTTAATTTTTTTTTTCCATCTTAGGACATCACGTGAAGACCATACGATGATGATTGGTTGACAATGTTCTCTTTATCAATATCTTTTCTTCTCAAATATTCTAAACTTCCCTCGTCGTGGTCGTCACCTCATTGTCTAGGTGGGTGTTGTCGCATTGCCTCTATCGTGCCTCTCGCCCGACACCTGTCACATGTTCTCATTGGCATATTTATCGCTATCGAGAAGTAGACCCTCGAGAATAAGCATTCTAAGACCTTACTTCATACAGTTAATAACCCCTACGGTGATATTATCGTTATGTTGATGTTTATCTGAACTTATTTAAAAAAAATCATATATGAAAAGCTAATTAGTATCTCACGAAAGAAAATAAGATGGTAATGTCAAAACAAAAAAAGTCGAAAGTGATAAAAGTATTATCGAGGTGTGGAGATAACGAGAGGTATATAGTATATTAAAAAAGGAGGATAGATACCTAATGAAAAAATTGATAATTGAGGATACCTTTTTAAAACAAGAAAATAAAAAGAGTTCTTTTCAAAAAAACATCCAATATTATATATTAAATTGGAAATGGTAATAACAGTATGTTATTTTCCAACTATACGGAGGATAGATATGTAAAAACAGCTTCGTACGGCGCCGCCGAAGGGTACGAACGGCCCGCCCTTGGAAAGTCGAAGAACCTTTCGGAAACATCTCGAAGACATATATATATATATATATATTTGCATTAATATTTGTAAGGGTAAATATATATATATATAATTAATATATAAACCACCAAAAACAGGCGCTTCGGCGGGACCCGCTCTGTGTCTGTGGGCCCACCACACGCAACGGCCGACCAAGGGGTGACGTTGTCCTCCGCCTGAGATGCCAACTGGCGTCATCTTTGCATATAAATGCCACCGTCGACAGCTCGAACTACGGATACGCCACCGCCCAGTGTTAACTGAGGTCGGAAGCACATCGCCGGTCCACTACAGCGGCGGAGCCGAGGACAAACCCGTGATGGCTTTTCCGTAATAAAGTTTACAGCTTGAGGGTGTCAGTAGAGCTTAAGCGGCGGCCCCGCCGCCAGAACGTTTTTTTTTTTTTTTTTTGCCTTTGTGGGATCGTATGTTTTCTGCGGGCGACGAGAGAGCGGTGTGGAGAGAGAGAGAGAGAGAGAGAGAGATGTTGGTTTATAGAAGTAGAATTAGGCCTTTTTCCGTGGGCGAAAGAGGTCGTACAAAGGGAGTGGGGAAGGTCGAGGAGGGAAGGGAAGAGGTGGAGGGTGTTTGGTTTGATTGCTGCGGCTCTTCTTCCCCGGATTCGATTGGGGGCGATCGTGGTAGCGGGAGGACGGGACAGGAGTTGGATGGTGCCGACTCTTTGGCGACTCGCTGACGAGATGAACCCGCCGGGGACCGAGTGCCGGGCGTTGGAGGCGGAATATGTTCGGAGTTCCCACCGGCATGTGCCCAACGAGAACCAGTGCAGCTCCGCCATATTGAAGCACATCAAAGCCCCCGTCCACCTTGTATGATCCCCTCTCTCTCCCCTCTCTTTTTCTCCGGACATGGTGCTTCGAGATTGATAAGATATTCTAATGGATTTTCTCGAGGATTTTTGTTTGGTATAAAATTTGATGAGCAGACCTGGCAAAATAATCATGCAAAAAAAAGGAAGAAAAAACGTTTTTTATTTTATTATTATTTTTTTTGCCCCTCGCAGAAGTTGGATTTGGTGTGTTGATTGAAGCTGGTTTATGAAGAAACAAGGTTTCGTTGGTGCATCGTGATTTCTCTCATTTGTTGGGTCTTTTAATTTGTTTTAGGGCATTTGTCTTTTTTTTTTTTCCCGATGGAACTTTTGCTCATCTAAAAATGGAATTTCCGGTTGGTAATCCTTAAATAAAAAGATCATCTTTGAGGCTTCAGAGTAGCGAGGACGGCGAGAATATGATGTGCAGTGATCGTGTTGTTCGTCTATTTATAAGTTGTACTTATCTTCCTATAACTGAGATCTGATGGTTCCCAAAATGGTTCTTTTTTGTCATGTTAAATCATAAATCTAGAGACGGAGACGCGAATTGGGTTGCGCGTTCACAATGATGATGCTCTCTCTGTCTTCATTGTTTGTTGATGCGTAATAGGTGTGGTCTCTTGTTCGAAGGTTTGATCAGCCGCAGAAGTACAAACCCTTTGTTAGCAGATGCATCGTGCAGGGTGGCATTGGGGTTGGGAGCCTGAGAGAGGTAAACATCAGATCTGGACTACCTGCGACCACCAGCTTCGAAAGGCTGGAGTACCTCGACGACGATGAACGTATTCTCAGCATCAGAATTGTCGGGGGAGACCACAGACTTAAGGTGTGTTGATCTCCTCAGATGGTTCTTATGTCTTATTTACTTCAATCAAAAAAAAAAACATACATCACATTGTCATGAATGATCCTATTTCTGTGCATTGAAACCATGAATTCAAACTAACCCGTCGGATATATGAACTTCACTCTGTGATCGATGATGTAATATCATCACTTTGAGAACATATAATTGTGTTCCGCCGTTTGGTATATCTTCGTGTTCGGTGAGAAGAAGCTTATGATTGCTGCTTCTCGATTCCATGCTCTCTCATGCAGTTATGTTCTGATGTTTATATTTGTATGTTGGATACATCAAAATAGTTCATTTGCTCTTTTGTTCTGATCTGATTTGATTTATTAAAAAAAATACATCACATAGTCATGAACGAACCTATTTCTTTAGCGTTATGTCCCCTCTTAATGGTTTTCTGTCGATGTGCATCGAAACCATTAATTCAAACTAACCCGTCGGATATATGAACTTCACTCTGTGATCGATGATGTAATATCATCACTTTGAGAACATATAATCGTGTTCCGCCGTAGGTATATCTTCATGTTCAGTGAGAAGAAGCTTATGATTGCTGCTTCTCGGTTCCATGCTCTCTCATGCAGTTATGTTCTGATGTTTATATTTGTATGTTGGATACATCAAAATAGTTTGTTTGCTTGGGTACCCTTTTGTTCTGATCTGATTTGATTTATTAAAAAAAATACATCACATAGTCATGAACGAACCTATTTCTTTAGCGTTATGTCCCTTCTTAATGGTTTTCTGTCGATGTGCATTGAAACCATGAATTCGAACTAACCCGTCGGATATATGAACTTCTCCGTGATCGACGATGTAATATCATCACTTTGAGAACATATAATTGCTTTCCGCCATAGGTATATCTTCATGTTCGGTGAGCAGAAGCTTGTGATTGCTGCCTCTCAAATCCATGCTTTTTCATGCAGTTATGTTCTGATGTTTATATTTATATGTTGGATGCGTCGAAATAGTTCATTTGCTCTTTTGTTCTGATCTGATTTGATTTATTGAGGTCGGATAAACCGTTCACTATTAAATTGAAATTAGAAACTGGTCTCGGGCAATAACTTCCAGGTGAACAGCCTATAAACTCCTAGATTTAGACTTTCATCACCTGTTTTAATCCACCAGTTCATCTGGAATGGAAAAAATTCCTGCTTTCGAGTACAACAGTAGTGCATTACAGCCCACCTCACTTTGTTCTATCCGATTACAACTCATCGCTACTGGTGTCTTTTTAAGTTTGCATAACTGTGTAGTTTGCTTCATTAATGTGGGGAAAATGACGACCTTCTTCCAATGAACAACCAGCTATTCAACAATGTAACTTCTTATTAAGTGTTTTAAGATGTTCAGGTTCAGATTCTTGTCTATCCTGCTTCGATCTATCTATCGGGTTGATGGTAATGATAGGATTCGCCCAAAGTCCAAGAGTTAAAAAGGGAAACTTCAAACAGTGGTCCTTTTTTCTTGTTGATGGAATCCGATGTATCTTTTAATGATCGAAGACTCGTTTTACTGAATTGTGGCTTATCTAGCTAGTATCATTTTGTTACTGCAGAACTACTCATCTATCATTACCGCGCATCCTGAAACAATAGACGGGAGACCAGCAACTCTGGTAGTCGAGTCGTTTGTAGTGGATGTTCCAGATGGAAACACAAAGGAAGAGACCTGCTACTTTGTGGAGGCATTGATCAAGTGCAACCTGAAATCGTTGGCTGAAGTATCGGAGCGCTTGGCAGCTGAGGATTACGCAGAGCCGATCGACTGCTGAAAGCCACCATCCGAGGGACATGGAAATAGCTGTGGGCGAGCGACCGAGCGATGCTCATCGTGGGATGTCGTCACCTCTGACTTGAGCGTTCTTGGTGTTGTTTTCGCATTGAGGTAAAATTGGACCATCAGCTATATATATATAATATATATAATATATATATTGTTGGGGTGTTAGAACTATAGGTCGTTGGATCATTATTTCACAGCTTTGGTGGGCATTGAAGGCTCATTGTGTCCTGGAAACAGAAAAAAAGGAAAAAAAACTGACACTCGGTTCTTCTGTTCCATCAGGATAAGAGATTTGAGACATATTGGAGTCTGACCTTCTTCAAATATGAATCTTGTGCTGTTTGACACGACTCCCTCCCTACATTTATTTAACAATCACAGGGTGTTGGATCATTTATGTTGTCGGCTTTGGGCCAGTGAAAGTGCAAAGACGACGACAATCCAACACCACTATTTTATGTGTGTCTGTAGTAGAGATAAGATGGGAGACTCGTGTTACCAACAACAACAACAATGGATAAGTAGTCAAATTTGTGCAGGCAGTCTTGACTTTTAGAGCTCGCTCGTCGACATGATGGTCGTCTCACTGGTGGACGTTTGACATGTTCATGCATCTTCTACCCACCACCAACGTCTGATAGGGAGTCCCTCCAAACAAACCACCACCACATTTGTGGGGACGGAGATAAATCCATAGTACTGTCTCCTCCTGCCAAAAAAAAAGAAAAAAGGATCATTTATTTTTGATACAGTAAAATAATATGACTGACTTAGACATCGGAGGAGGAGGAGGAGGAGGGAGGGGATCGATATCTTCTTCTTCTTCTTCTTCTTCTTCTTCTTCTTCTTCTTCTTCTTCTTCTTTGCATCCATGTCGATATCTCAAACTCCTTCGGTTTGTTTCCATGCCAATCAACATGAGGAGGATTACAAACGGAACCATATTTCAGGCAACACAACTATCACATTTGGAGGAATGCAAATAAAGCAATAAAGTCAAATCACAAATAAAAAGAACACATTCAACTTCCTGTAACGATAGCCCACTGCGGCTTCAATCTGAGCAACTGAATGATAAGGAAAAATGGGAATGCTAAAATTTTCTCCCGTGTCTTTGATGATGGCTTTCATTTTTCATTTGGTGGCCATGTCGTATGCATTCAGAGCTTGTCCTCTCTCAAGTAGGAGCTTCAGCTGCATCGCCTTGTTCTGCCACCAAAAATTTCTTCACTTTCTGACAAATGAAAAAGATGAACATAATGTATCAAACCACGTTAGATGTAAGCGATGCTTCCAATTGTAATCACGTAACTATGTTCAAAAACCGCAACCCAAATAAATAAATATACATACATATATATATACTGATCGTCGTATGGTCATCCAGTCCCTTGTGTGCATAGGCAAGTTCTTGAGAGGGATACTATTCTATTGAAGCCCAGCAGGATCATGCATTTGATGCAAACTCACATCGACCATTCTACTGTTCACTTTACATAATTGAAAAGACAAATCATCATTTGTCGAGGAACAACAATCACCCGATCGCTTATGTTTCGATTATTGGTCAGTGTTTGCGAAAAAAAAAAATAACTAAAGAAAAAGCATTTGTGGTAATGGCCCACTCACAAGCGGCTTTGATCTTCCCAAGTGCTAACTTGCAACTTACTACTCATCCATCTTCTCTAATCTTTACAAATCTACGACACTTCCAAGTACATTCGGTTATTCGGGGTCGGTTACACAGATCTTTTGCTGCCATTGAGATCTATAAAAAGTCATATGTCTAGTTAAGTTCAAAATACTTAAATCTTTATTTATAATTTCTATTATAGGTTTTTTTTCTTCTATTTCTCCTCGTATCTCACTAACATTAATCATTTTACCTCCTTTGACTATTATATTTGGAGGTCTCGCAAAGCACATGCCCGTACCATCATAAATGATTTTTTCTCTATCGAAGCGATATCATGGAATGATGAAAATAAAGTTTTATTTTTTCTTAATATTGTTGTTAACAATAATAAGATAAATAAAACTTTATTTCCATGAATTCAACGAATAGCAGCAAGTTCTCGATTTGTTTTCTATCAAAGATGAAGGCTAAGAAAAATAATTCACATGTTAATGTCGTGGGACTCATGAGAGGACGGACTAGTTATCAGGATACACTTCATCAGCAAAGCTAACAAACTAGGTTTTTAGAAAAATATAATCGGTTTCCAGTGCAGGTACTAGTCTCTCTGCCAAAATATGATGAAAAATTATTCAAAGCATGCACCACATATGTCCTTGAATTTGAATATTTACCAAATTTTCTATCAGATGTTTATCACAGTCATAGCTACCTGGAAGACCTAAGTGCACTAAACGGAATTTATTAACACTGCACTCAAACAATATTTATCCAAAACATTCTCATCCCGGAGGCGAGATCACTCGTTAACCCGATTGAATATAGACTACATACAATTGGAGATAACTTCTTAACATACTGGATGTCGATCAATTTATTCACAAACACATGGTTGTATAGATTTACATGCTGGTCATCCTCAAACAATAGAACAACAACTAATTGAATGATCTAATGAATGTAAAGTATGGTGTTCTTGCAAACATATAGCTGGAAAGTTAAAACTTTAAACCCATTTAATAAAGAAGACAAAGCATTGACATATATGCAGTGATGTTGATATATCATTGACAAATGCAGAAGAAGCTTGATGTTTGAGCAGCACATTCAAGCAGAAAGATCAGTAACATACAAGTGAAGAAGGAAAAGAATAGAAGAAAATCAAATGATGTATATTAAATAGACGGCTATGACGGAAAAAAAAAACATTTATCCTGCACATATTGAACTGTATATCACGTTTTTAGTGGTAGCTCCCTCATATACAGGTAACTTACACCAGCTCTCAACCTAGCTATGACTCCTCTACAAAAAAAAATGGTAAGGTGTTGGTTAACTCACCCAACATACCAAATGACACCAAGACTAACACACGAGGCATAGACAAACAGAACATCGTCCAGCTGTATCATATGAATAAACTGATCTGAAACTGACACAAGTAGTCCTCAGAAATCACATATAAGATGTCAAACCTGAATCAAAGACAAGACCGATCTAACCCACTAAAATTAGGTACCAGGCTGACCGCTGCTGGGGATTTCTGCTGATACAATCTGACTTCCAATCCATGCAAGTTCAAGTTGTCTATCCAACAGTACCCACCTTGTGTTGGTACCAAATTTAAATCATCTTCAATTTAGACTTCATCTTTATGTTAACTTATAGAACCCTCTTCTAGAAACCATAAAATGATCTTATCAAGCAGAAACCTTAGTTAGATACATAGTTACCATGTTTTTCATTTTCTGAATTTTATGAACTAGCAAGGAGTCTGATTTGTTGGTTAACAATTTATATAACGGCCTATAAATATAAGTATTTAGAAATTGTTTCAATAAGAAATGAAATTATACGATAGTTACCTATTTCTGTCGACAATATGTGTATTCTTGCTTTGTTTATTTTTTAAAGAAAAGAACCAAACATCCACTCATTTTAATGAGATGTAGAAAGAATAAAAGAGAAAAGGTTTTAGGTGACATTATCAGGTTTGTTAAGGGAGAAAAACAGAAATGATGGTGGCAAAAGGATCTTCTACCTACAAGTTAAATCTATCAAAGGTTAGAGCTCTTATGACGACTCAACCTACTTGATAATATTATCCAAGTACCAACAGAATCTGAGAACAGCTTCAATCTACATATTCTAAATGATCATATTCTAAGGATTTTGTTGATACCTACCACTGATCTGCAACAAGTCAAGTAGCTTTTAAAGATGTATGGGCTTGATAAGTAATACTAGCATCGCAAAACACCAATCAAAAAGCTAGCATATTTTTTTTTTTTTTTTTCCAGAGGACTAAATGACTCAACAAGAGCACACCCAACAGAACATATTTTTTAAGGTTCATCCAGGTAAAAACAAACAACTCTTAGAAAACTAAAAGTAGTAGCTAAGGCATAGCAATCTGCAGAAGATAAGATTGACCTATACTAAATCTCAAAACAGAGAAACACTGGCACAAACAAAAGCTTCAGTCAATAACATATCCATCATGACTCAATAGATTAACGACCATCGAAAAGTGGAGAGAAAAGTAGCTCCATTAACAAGGAGCTACAAACATTACCGACTAGATTGAAGTCATAAAGCACACACATAAACGTTAAATTACGTAAAGAAGATCGAAATCACCACCAACATAGCAATTGTATCATGGACCTAACAAAATTAATGTTTGTTATTTCACCAAATATTGTTATGATGGTATTATCGAAATGCTTGAGCCGCTACAATTATTTTTCTTTGTTGCGAGTGCCAGTTTTAAAGGTATAAGAAGGTAACGCGATGGCCACCAATCCAACCCATCTGTTTCACTCCAAAGAATACGCTTGCGTCGATCGCTTCACACGCATCCTAAATATTTCGACCGAGTGCCCGATCGACAGTCCAGAGTTCGAATGTGCTACATACACTTCATGTCCACTTCAAATTTCTCAGTTCAGTCCAACGCTGCCCGCCAACTGTTCGACGAAATGAGCGTGACAAACTTCGCACCCAAGGCATGTCGGTTACATACGCCCCCGCACCCAATCCGACGCAGAAAAAGAACGATCGGACTCGAAGCACACGGGAAGGCGAATGAATAAGATCATGAGATTACCTTTTCGAGGACGCAGCTCCTGAGGGCGTCCAGGAAGCGGAGGCACCTGTCGCGGTCCAAGGGGGTGTCGACGGCGCAGTTAAGCAGATGGAGCGCTTCCTTAGCGCAAACGGGCTGAGGCGTCGCCGCTGCCATCGTCCGCTCACGAGTCCTACGCCGATTTCGCTTCTGGTGATGGGAGAAATCGACCGGGGCTGCAGGAGACCGTCTTCAGAAGAGCGAGCGGAAGGCTTCGGAAGAGGTTTCGCCCGATGGAGGAGAGCACTCCGTACGAGATGGTGGGATTCGTAAGCGATCGAACCATATTTATATACATAATTATATTGCTTTTTTGTTTTATTTTGATCGGGTTTAATAGATTATTTATTCCGAAAACAGTTAATTATTGGGAGCTAAAGTTTTGTACTCGGCCATCAAAGGCCCAAAACAGACACTTTTTTGGTCGATTACCATTTTTCTTTTTTTTTGGTATTGATCCCCTTTATTTAGGGCTCATTTTAGATTTATTTTTATTCTTATTGCATTGATTGCTTCATTTTGATTAGGTTAATTGCTTCGATAGTACTACTGTCAGTCTAACAACAACAAAAAAAAAAAATATTCTTTTTTCATTTATTTATTCAGAAAAATAGAAGGTTTGAGTAATAAAATTTTCTGAAAGTTACTTGTGCAGCAAGAAAGAGATTTATAGGGCAAGTACGGAAGTATCTCGCAAGTATACAAATACTTCGAGGAAAGAATACGTGGAAAACGAGAGAAAGCTTCCACCAAATCAAAATTAAATTAGATTAGGAACCATTAATTAATATTATTTCTTGTACTCGCAAGCAGCCGCAAAAGAGACTTAAATCGGAAAACCCACATTATTACCACAACCAACCCAAAACCACCCTTTCCCTCTCCATCTCTGTTACGTTATCTTCTTCTTCTGAGGAGCTCCTCAGTGGATAGGGATACGGAAACTGGCAGAGCTCCTCAGAGGTTATCTGTGCTGCTATCAGCCTTGCTTGTAGTAACCGCGACGTGCTCTCTCAGGCTCAGCCCACTGCCGCCTCCGCCCACTCTCGGTTCTTCTCTTTTGTTCTTCTCGAGGTAACCACCATCCTAACCATTCTTCTTCACTCTGTCTCTCTCTCTCTCTCTCGCTCTCGCCCCTTTCCCCCCTTGCCATTGTACTTCCTCTTCCTTTTCATCTCTCTCGGTGCTGTAGTTTCTTTCTCGTGGTTTGGGGATTCTGGGTTGGTTCTCGATGCTACAAATCCGTAGAGCTTTGCTGCTTTAGCCTATCTTTGCTACTCGTGGACATATAGCAGAGGAATACTGCTGCTCTGCTGCTCAAATGGGGCATCTTTGGCCTATCATCTGAAGCAGAGGAGCAGAGTGGTAGTCCTCTTGTGTTTCCATTGCATTCATTGGGTCTCTTGGATCGATGGTTGCAGGGACGAAGAAGAGAATAGGAGAGTAGCGGATTGAGCTTACATGCACTGTGGGTGGAGCTATGGAAGGTACGTTGTTGAAGGGTTGTGCGAAGCGGACGGAGCACGTCGACGTGAGGAAGAGGAAGAAAGTGGACGCCTCCGGTGTCTCCGCCTGTGGCAGCAAGGCCGGTCCCGTGTTCCGCGGCGTCCGGCGACGGCCCTCGGGCAAGTACGCGGCGGAGATCCGCGACCCGTGGCGGCGCGTCCAGGTGTGGCTCGGGACCTACGACACCGCCGAGGAGGCCGCGATGGTCTACGACTCGGCCGCCTTCCGGCTCCGCGGCCCCGACGCCACCACCAACTTCTCCGCTGCCCCGACGCCCCATGAGAATTGCCCCTCCTTGGGTACCAACCTCACTTCCACCACTGGCGGATTCGATTACGGCCGGAAATCGCACAACCTCTCCTGCCTAACCTCCGTCCTCCGCGACGTCTTCTCCTCATTCGCTGACGAGAACGGTGGTTTACTTACCGCCGACATTACCAAACCAGACGACGTGGTGGGCAACCTTTTGGCCTTGGAGGAGGCGATGCCGAGCCTCCTCGACGATCCGATGGAGACACTGACGGGCGGTTTGTTCGGTTCCGAGCCGTTCGAGGAAGACGATCGTTTCCAGGGAGTCGCCGACTCGTTCACGATCGAATCGCTCACAGCCGTTTGATCGGAAGATTTTATATCGACGGAAGAGAAAAAAAAAAAAGGCGGTTTTATTTTTATTCTAATCATTTTGTAATTTGTTTATAATTTTGTGATTATTATTATAATATCTCTGCGCGTCAACTGCGGAAACGCGCTGTTCCTTTATTTGAGATATGGCATTTATTTATCCTTACTTTCTTAAAAAATAAAAAATAAAAAATCAAATATCCCCTCTAAATTTAAACAATATTTTGTAATTTAGAAAACACCAACTTTAGTTGTCTAAAAAATTTAAGGAATTTTTTTTTCTCTCTCTCCCAATAAAATGACCCAATTAATCAACAAAAATTGCACTAACGGACAGTATTAACATAATGTTTGGGGAAATCACATAAGCAATGTTATTAACAACATAGATAGGTTTGATGAGATTTATAGACGATGCCTTGCGGCCATTAGAAGCCGCCTCCGCCGAGAAAGCTCCCTCTGATGATCGCCGGCACATTGGACTCGTTGCACAGGCACTGAACCTTCCACTCCGGCACCGCCTCGTCCGCCGCCTGCTCGACCTTCCGCGGCCGGCGAGACGCCGGGCCACTCGGCCCCTTCGTTTCATTCTGCCCGTTGTTTCCCTTGGTACTCGCCTTGGCCACCTCCTCCTTTACCGCCATGGAAGCCGTCTCCTCCGCGTTGCTCATCTTAGTGTTGTCTCTCAAGTCCTTTATTGCATAATTATAATGATCGATGGCATGACCTTCCCTTGTTTGTTATGTCATTGAAGTGTTTGGTTGTATAACAAATCGTAAAATGTGTGGAAGACGTATTCGGACAACAGTTGGGTGAATAGGTAATAAGTACCTCAAAATGGCACAGCATACGTACAACCACATGGATTTGAGAAAGAGAATACGTAAGTAACCTGACTGACATACGAATACCATATACGATGCTGGACTACCCACATACATAACCTAGTAGAGAAGTAGAGACGAGCTTGCTTAACACATACGTCTTTTGTCCACCATCAGAAGCAGCCTCCGATGAGCAAGCTGCCTCTTATGATCACCGGCACGCCGTAGTCGGCGCAGAGGCACTTCACCTTCCACTCCGGCACCGCCTCGTTCCTCGCCCGCTCCATCCTCGGCAGGCGGCGAGACGCCGAGCCGCTCAACCCCTCCTCCTCCTCCTCCTCCTTCTTCTTCCCGTGCTGCATCTGCTTCACCTTCACTACCTCCTGTGGCACGGAAGAAGAAGACATCTCTCTCTCTCTCTAACTATCTATCGATCTCTCTATGCCAGCACCAACTTGCAGATATAGAAGGAGGAGGGGGTGCCGTGGGTTGGAGATAAAAAGCACAGAAACAATGGCGTTACTGTAGAAAGGATTAATGTAATAAGGACAAAAGGCATCTCGGCTTGTGGCACGAAGCACCAACGCCGACACTGTTTCGTAAGGCGAGGTGATACTTTTGGTGCAAAGTGCACATAAAGCGAATGCCCCCCCCCCCCCCACCCACCAAAATATTCCTCTTAAAAAAGCTGTTGTTGATTCATCAGCAAATCTTGTGATGAGGATTAAAACATATCAACTGTGCTCCTATTTAACATCACCAACTAAAATACTTATCGTAATTACATTATTTGGGCTTAGAGATTATGACAGGTAGAAGCAGAAACAAACCATGCATGATTGGGTGTTTATTTATGCTCGGATGGGGATGCTTGCTTGTAAGCTTCATATTGTTGTGCTTCTAAGCATCATCTTGCAGTGTGATATTGATGTCTTCATCTATCTATAAATAAAATATAAAGAAATTTACTAGAAAAGATTCTAATAAACTAACCTTACGAAGAAGGATGCGATAGATAAAACTCCTAATAATAGAGAAGACTTGTACGAAAAATATTAGTTCTTGATGATTTCATAAACTTGGAGGAAAATTTTATTTATATTAGTCCTAGACCTTCAAAATTTTATTAACCAGCAATGTGGGATAATTGAAAAAATATAAAAATAAAATTAATAAGCAGATCATTTTAGATTTGTTGAGACTAATCTTCCCATGATGTCCTTGAGTGGATCTTTATATAGATCGTCGTCATGAGATCAGATCTCTACAATCATATATTATACTGCTCAAGTACTTACATATTTTGAAAGATTTAAAGCTCCAAAACAAAAGTCTTTTTCTTCCTGTTCCAATTCTTTTATAAAAATCTTCTTCTTCTTCTTCCTCCACATTACGAGTACATGCAGCCATGTGTTAGCATTTCACAAATGTGAATGCCCTCTCACATCAACTTCTAATGTTAAAAAAGTAAATGACATACAGTACTAGGCTCTGCTAATGAATTGGTAGTCGTTACATTAGCATTTAGCCAAGAAATATATAAGTGGATCTAATTAGGCACACTAAGTCCAATGCTCAACAAGAGAAACCTAGATTTTTTTTTCCATAAGCAGTAATCACAACATGACCATTCGGCATCTTGACAAGCTATCCACTGGTTTGATCGAATGTGCTCATAAAGCCACCTAAAAAGCCAGCACCATTGCAGTTCCCGCATAGGATCTCCTTCTTACCTCTGCAAAGGACAACAGAATAAGCACCAGCAACTCATAAACTTCACTACCGTACGAAACTCACTTGTCGGAAAAATTAGACACGAGAGAGAGTTATTTCTCTTCGGTTTTAGGCTATTGAACATCTGAAAATTTACTAACTTCACAACCTTAAGGTGTAGCAAACCATAGAAAAATATATATACATATATAGGAATAAACAGAGCAGGATAATCTTGGACATATGGAAATGAAATCTGGACATGAAACTTGTCATTGAAGTCTGAGGCACCCAACACCTCTATACTAAAACCTAAGATTCAGACTACAACTAAGAGATAAAGGAAAGAAAATATAAAAGAAAAGGTAAAGGTAGATTCTAATAGGGCAAGTTTTGTGCAAGTATAGTCCTGAGCATGCTCCACTGATGATTCAGTCAGTCATATGCTAGTTCAACTCATGTTGTGGTGAAGATCGACACATGTCTCGTTTTGTTTTTTTAATTTTGATCAAACACACATCTCTTATTAAGGATAGGTATTATGGTTGTATCCAAAAAGAGGTAATCCAGATTGGAGGTGATGCCAAAAATGATATTCTGCAGAACCCCTATCACCGCATCTGGTACGATTTTCAATCACCGAAAATGGTAAAGAGTTTTGAATTGTTTCTTAAGCTGCCTTACTGTTTTTAAATGATCTCCATATGCAGCTTGCCTCAAGATCTGCACACGATATGATTAGGTTAGAAATTCTCCCTTCCAAAATGATCATTACCAAATAGTAAAATTTCTTCTGTTGTCAAACATCGAACTTAGTCAATATTATGATCCATCAATCTTTTCTTGTCTGTTTCATCTGATAAATTCACAAGTTAGCTAGCAAGCACCATTCATTCTAATCGTGCAAGTAGTTCATGGTCTAAAGTTCTAAAAAACATTCTCTTTTCATCAATGCTCCTGCAGTTATCCACGAATGCAAGAGAAAGCTACTCATATGTTACAAGTATATAAAGTTGATCAACTACCGACCTGCAAAGCCAACACGATGCTCCAGCTTTAAATCGACCATTGAAGTGATCAACAGAGTTCACACCATTGCCTTGGCATTGCGTGCATAGTTTTGCACCTGTTGGTCCAATAAAAAGTCATAAGAAGTTAGCATCTGAATATACCAGTGGTTAACCAAGTAATACTAAAACTTGGGATTAACAGATGCCCTAAGCGAGGGAAAATAAAAATAACTAAACTCGTCTTGGTTCAGTGCAAAAATGTAAATAGCTAACAAAACTCAGCATCCTAGCCATAGTCCTCCTAATATAATGGAATACAAGCAAAACCTCTCCACAATTTATATTTGAGGCCATAACTTGTAACTACCACATGTTTGTTGGATATGCTGCATTCTTGGTGCAAAACAGATAAACAGATACCATACATCCTTGCCACAGAAAGAATGAAAAATAAAAAAAAACAAGAGAGACTAATAAAGAAATAATGTATAAAGCATCTGCCATCTCAATGGCATAAAAGTTACAGTATCTCTGCCATCTTAGTAATCTCTGCACCTAAGTTAGACATTGTTTAACAAAAAAACCAGGAGAAAGATCAAGTAGATGAATATCCACTTGCTCATGCATTTGCATGGTTTTTGGAATATTCACTGGTGCAAAGGCATATGACTTCACATGGCTAATGTACAGATGCACCTTTGGCTTTCAAGGGGGAAATAATCAGAATAACATGATCACCTAGAGCATTCAGATGACTTGAGAAAGATACATGAGTTGAATTTAATCCAAGCTCAGTTAACATATCTTGTCTAACACAAAGTTCAGATTTGATGTTGTATAAAGCCGATTATGTCAGAATACGTTAAGTGTTGTCAGTCTGGTATAGATAAAAAGGTAAAAGCGAAGGGCAATAACATATATAACTTGGCTCATAGCTTACTAGCTTAAGCTTAAGTCTTTCATTTATTGTGTTGTGCATTTATTGGACTCCAAACAAGACCATTTCCCCAAAAAAAAAAAAAATTAATCAAAGAAATGAGATCTAACAAGGTATTTAAGTTGTAATGGCAAATATTCCCCAGGCAAATCATCATAGGTTGCGGATAAAATTTGTCAGTACTACTAGGACCTCTCCTAAAGAAATCCGGTTGTCCCCTAGTTCATATTTGGACTAATTGGGGCACAGCATCTGGGGCTGGCTAATTGGACTACTGTTCTACAACTACACACCAAAATAATAATAATCATAATCAACAGAAGCAAAATGTATGTTCTAAATAAGTTAGCTATCCTCAAACGCATAAAACTAGTGTTAGTACTACCCATATTTCAAATGCTCCCATGCTCTGCATCAGAACAAATAATGAAACATCAGGAAGTAGTAAAAACACATTTTTAAGGAGAAATCATACATCCAATATTAAAGCAAATTGGATTAATCATATGGTGATCACTCACCATTCCCTTCACAGTCAGCGCAGACGATGCTGTTTGGTTTCGTGCCACTATTAGTACTACTTTCAGTAGCCTGCTAAGGAAAAAAAGACGAAAAATTACACATATCGAAGCAATTCTGAGATTAAGCGAAAGAAGCTCAATTGGAATCGAGGGATCCATCAGATGGGCGCTCACCTTAACCCTGAGGGACTGGAACCTCGAGATCGCACCATGGGGAGTGGGGTTTGGGAAGAGGAGATTGGACTTGGGAGATGGACCAGAACTGGAGCTAGAGGCCTTGGACGGAGAGGCAGTGATGAAGTAGCAAGCGGAGGTGAAGCACACGATGCTCGCCATGCGAACGGAGGAGGAAACGAGGAGAGGAAGCAAGGAATCGGTGATGGGCACCGACTTGCGGTTTGGGGAAGGGAAGGATGAGGCTGGTGACACGGTGACGTGTATCCCCCCCGCCCCCCCGGCGGTTTGTTACACCTTTACTCACCTTGCTTTTGATTGAATCTTTTGGAAGAGAAAGTGGGCCCTCGGTCATATTAGGAAGGTAAGAGTTTCGGGTACGAAACGAACGAGGTGGACGAAAATATTGCATTTGGGGTCCGTAGTGAATTCGTGGTTACCTTGGTTTTGATTGAAGAATTTGGTGGGTCCCAAGGTATCGATAGGCAGGTAACGGATGGGGTACGTTAAAATAAGGTGGAGGAAAACTATTGCATCATTTGGTCCACCACTGCGGTCGTTGGGTTGGGTTTGGTTTTCTCGAGTTGGGCTTTTAGCAGGCCCGAGAGTGTGTGATCGAAAATATTTAAGCTTGATTTGGTGGTATTGTACCAATTTAGGCATATAAATCTATACACCAATTTAGTCATATAAAGGTCACTTGTGGACTTTAGGAGGGAGAGAGAGGAAGGTGGATTGAGAGTCTTCTTCCCCTTGAGCTTCCAGCAGCACTAAACACCATCTATGGACGGCCATGCCAAAGCTGCAGAAAAGAAGACACTTCTCCTCTAGCAGATGGTGATGGATCGACTGGTTATGTAGTAAACCGTGGGACCTGTCAGTTCAAATGCCTTTATCCTTCCCGTCATGGCATGGCAATGAAGCACCATAACAAGCCCAACAAAGAAGCAGCAAAAGCTCTGTGAGTGCTCTAGTGGCAGCTCCATTGCAAGCTTGCTGAGCTCAGGGGTTCCAGGAAGACAACAACACCCCATGAGTGATGAGCTTATCCTCACGTAGAGTGTTTCCAAAAGTTTAGGGGTCACCAAATGGTAGTTGTACGAAGCATATCTGGGCAATAAGATTCGTCCTCTTCCATCTGTCATCCACCCATTCACCCAGATTCCGGAGAGGATCGACATGGGCGCAATGCTTCTGGCATCCTGGCTGGCCAAAATGTAGCTCCCCATGGCTAAAGATTCCATCATGAGACCGCTAATGAGTGTGGTGGATGGGCTACAGGTTGGGAGCGGCACTGACAATGGGCGAGGAGTAGGAAGATGAACGAAGATGTTGTGGGGGATGGGGTCAGTCAGGTGGGCAGGGACAAGCTTGCTTCTGCAAGAGACTACAGGCAGTGGCAACATATGGGTGCATGTCTGAGGTAAGTGTTGATGTTGGAAACGCAATGAGCCTCCTCCACCTTCCATCTGAGTTGTCCATGGCCGGTGGTCCTGCTGACACTCATCATTTCTGCAGATCCCCTCCACCTCTGAGGTTGTATTGCTCACTCAACCTGAAGAAAGGCACCATCTCCTTCAATTTAGTTCCTCACACAAACCAATGGCTGCAGAGTATATATAAATAAATATATATATATGGGGACCTCCCGAGGGCATTTGTCTGATAGATAGCAAGATGAGCATGGAGGCTTTTGGATATTCCAGATTCTCTTCTTCTTCTCTCCTCAAACTCATCATCTCAGTTGAGAACTCTTCAGCTCTTTATATATATTGTTGATGCTATTAACAGTGGCATGTAAATGAGTTTAAATTAATCTAACATGTTACCATAGCGAAAGATAATCTAAAATGTTCTAACTAAATCATCAGTAAGAATCCAGCTAATAATAATAAAAAAAATCTCAGTAGCACTTAATATCATATCTAATCCATACACTATATATATTAAAAAAAAAAAAATCTTCTTGTCTTTTTCAAGTAGGCCATAAAACCCTTATCCAACTTCATGCTTGCGAAGATATCCATGGCGAGTGAGTGCAACTCATTAGGGAGATGGGGCGATTGTGAATCGCTGCTCGAGTCCCTGGCTACCATGTATGGGGGTGTGAATGGGAAGCGGCCAAACATGTTGATGATGATGATGATGGCAGTGAATGAACGACCTTTGATGCCAGTGAAACACGTCTTAGGAGGCAGGAGACGCTGCTGCCTCGTTGCATGCCCTACTTTCCGATGGCAGTGGATCACCTCTTTCCCGCCTCTCTCGATCTCGCACTGTTGATGAGGGAGACAACAGACTGACGAGGCTGTTTCTTTCCTGCCGCAGTAGCAACATGAGGTGGAAGAGAGAAAGAACAGATGCATAATGTATGGTGTTTCCGTGGGCACGCAATGCAACGACGACGCTTAGGGAGAGGGGGGTATGATGAGAGTGACGAGCAGCGACGCTCACATATGCTTTTGGCTTAATGCAGTAACACGTGTGCAGTATCGGAGTTACACAGGCCATGTCATTCATTGCATGGAAGTGGGGCGGCCTCTTACGTAGGATGAGGTTATTTTTCTCCCTGTAACAGTGAGACTTGAGGTTGGTAATGGCGAACAACGAGGCTGGCCAGTAAAAGCAATCAAGTAGCTCAGTGCGACTTCTTCGCCCTGCTGGTGTCAGGGGCCCCGATCGCCACTCACGCCTCCAAACACCAAAAGCTGTCGCCACCGCATGCACTCTCTAGAGAGAGAGAGAGAGAGAGAGAGAGAGAGAGAGAGCCAGAACTGGGAACTTTTTGGTAGCTTGCACTTCCTATGCTAATCTCTGCTCTTATCTTCTTCTTCTTCGTCTTCTGCTGTAGTGCTGACCGGATGATGGAGAAGAGAAGCAGCGGGATGTGGGTGATGCAAAAAAATAGATTCGGTTCCAACTCGTTTAAGCTGGCATGACAGCCGTGAGATCACTTGGGATTGTGTTGTTGCAAGTACAAAAAGGGAGGTGGATCGAGGAGATGGGACCGACTCCGAATCCGGCGGTGACAGAGGGATCCCACCCATTTGTGGGGGGCGTCGATGGAGCTCCATCGGCAGCCCCAGCCCTGTGGTTTTCCCTGTTCATTTGTAGGTATATCACTGTACTCGGGACCGCCACTTTCCTTCTTCTTCCCCGCAATCTCCTTTTTTTTTTTGTTTTTGGTTTTGCCTCCGCCTCTGACATGGTATCGACTCCCTTCTTAGTGGATCGATGCAGCTGGTCAAGTTACGTCTCTCCCTTGTATTCCCATTTCTTCCTCCCTCCCTCCCTCCCTCCCTCCCTATCAGTACTTAAAAGGTGGAAACAAAGACGATGATAGCGATCGATCATCATCTGCAACTTGGTTGCCGTCTCGAGGTAAGGGGCATGAGCCTCCATGAGTGAGTTCCTCTTGGACCTCTGCTGGTGCGGTCGGTCGACGATGCTGCGGCGTAGCTCGCTTCGGCCTTAACAATCACCAAGCAATTAAAGGGGTTCGAAAGGTACGGGATCCGGCGACTAGTTGGAAAGTTTCATGGAAGCGTTCGTATGTGTTAGGATATGGACAAACAGAGTATTACGTCTGTAATCTTATCTAAAAGTTCGTCGAATGGTGGAGAGGGCATTGAGATCCTTTTCCCGACCTCATGAAGCTGTAGTGGTGGTCCTCGAGATAGGAACCTCTCCAGCCGCCCGATATGATTCTTCTTCTTCTTCTTCTTCTTCTTCTTCTTCTTCTTCTTCTTCTTCTTCTTTTGTTTGGAGGGGTGGGAGGATGGGTTCAAAATAAACACCAGTAACATCAGCCACAATATGATGAGTGCCTTGCTCAAACCCTAAGATTGCAACCACGGAGAGGAAGAGACATTTGAATTCTCCTCTCTGTTTGTTACTGCTACTCCCATTTCCTTTTCAAGAACAATTTATCAACTCAAAGTCGAAAAATGGCAATATATATATATATATATATATATATATATATATATGTATGCACAGCTCACCTTTACCACACAGCTAGCTTCTCCATCAATCCAAACGCAACCCAAACAAATCGATGGTGGACAACCCTAAACCTACTGTTACGTCATGCTTGTCATCGTGTTCATGGACATGTGAACCTCATTATCTTCTTCAGCTCAGCTTTCCAGCATTGTTCGATATCCTGAGCGATCCTTGTTGCGTCCAGCGACGCACCGAGCAAGCCTCGTTTCGTGAATCCAACGGCGTATAGCCCTCTCTCCCCTTTCCAGCCATCGGGAAAGGGTCTTCTCGGCAGTCCATCGTTCTCCGAGAACAACTCCTCCTCCTGCCAAACCGACACCACCGTGTCATCTTACGCTCTTAAAGCTCTCTTTTCAAACCTCACCCCCAACGAAATGCATGTTATATCATACCTTGAGCCAAAACGGTACATTGCTCTTGTAGCCGGTTGCTAAGATTACGGCATCGAATCGATCTGATCCACCGTCCACAAACTCTGCTCCATGTTCTACGAGCTTCTTTACACCCGGTCGCACCTGCATTGCGTGTAGACCATCGAACAACTGGGAGGAGAGGAGAGGAGAGGAGAATAAAAAAATGATGCGGTGGTTGTCTTTTGATGGAGAACGAACCTTGATGTCTCCAGATTTGATCCTGGCAAGTGTTCCGACATCGAGGACCGGGGTCTTGCCGGAGAGCGACTTCAGCTCAAGGGGCCCGACCTGGGGCCGCGGTAGCCCAAACCTGGCCGTGTCACCCAGCATGAGGCGGGCAAGGAGCAGCAGCAATCCATCCACCATCGGCACCGGGAGCCACTTCAGAAGCCACAAGGACAGCCCGAAAGTGGAGCGTCCAAACATCTCCCGGGGCAGGATGTGCACCTGCACACAGTAGAATAAGAGAGATCAAAAGGAGGTGGAGGGTTGAGTTGGGCATCAATTGTGTGCATAGCGTTCGTTAGCTGCATGCATCTTTTTTTGCATCCTTGCCATGGGGATGCATGCAGAGCAAGCTCCATTCTTTTCTCTCTCGGAAGCAAGTACATGGTCTGGATTTGCTTGTTCATTTGGTCCTCAGCAATTTGGTCAGCCAAAGCAGCGGAGGCGGACATCAAAGGAAGTGGGAGTGAACTCCGCGTGGGGGAGTGAGAAAAGACAGACAGACAGACAGACAGACAAAGAAACCTGCGTGTAGAATCCATCTTTCTTCGCATGCCAAAGAATAGCTTTCCGAAACTACTAATTTTAACGTGCTGTTTTTTTTTTTTTTTTTTGTGTTTGTGTTTGTCCTGTGGAAGAAGTCCAATCACGAGCGGAAGTGCAACACGTTCGCTTGTCGTTTTTACTACTCTGTTGTCGATGCGTGATAAATGGCAATAGCGATCGATCACTACGATGGCAGGCAGAGTCAAAAAGGATACAAGAAAGAAAGATAACGTGGTAATTAATTGACTTTAAAAAAAAAAATCTATGGGATGATAGCTAGTGGACCTTTAAAAAAAAAAAAAAAAAGTGCAATGAGAAGCTGGGATTTCTTGGAGGTGGAATTTTTTTTCTTTTGTCTTGGACACAAAGATGCATGTAACAGTGAGATGGAGTGTATGATGGATGCTTCGAAAGGCAGTAATAACTCACGGAGTCTCTGACGACGATGGAAGGATGGGCATTGTTGTTGCAGAGATCCAAGCAGACCTCCATCCCCGAGTTGCCGCACCCCACCACGAGCACCCTCTTGTCGCGGAACGCGTCGCCGCTCTTGTACAGGCTCGTGTGCAGGATGGGCCCTTTGAACTCCTCGGCCCCGTCGAAATCCGGCCAGACCGCCTCCGCGTTCTCCCCCGTGGCCACCACTAGCCACCGACACAGGTACTCCCGCTTGTCGTCCTTGCCGCCCTTGGCCACCGCCTTCACCCTCCAGAAGCCGAGGGCTGTGTCGTACTCTGCGCTGGTGACGGTCTCATCGAAGCGAGGCCGGATGTCGAACTCTCGCGCGTAGGCCTCGAGGTACGCCACGAACTGCTGCTTCGTGGGGTACGTCGGGAACGAGGAGGGAAACGGCATCAGGGGGAGCTCGCACAAGTGCTTCGGGAGGTGGAGGTGAAGGCGGTCGTACGTCTTGAGCTGCCAGAGCGAGGCGATGCAGTTGGACCGCTCGAGGACGACGCTGGGGATTCCTTTCGCCTTGAGGCAAGCGGCGACAGCCAGCCCCGACGGCCCGCTCCCGATGACGATCGGCCCCGGGATCCAAACGCACTTCTCAGCCTTTGCGGCCATCACCAGAGGCTTCATCAACACGTCGCAACCGTTCCTCGAGCTCTCCTTGCGGTGATGATCGTAGAAGAAGGGATCATGAACTCGTTTACATTCGGCTTCTCGCCACCAATCCATGAAGAGCTTGCTACTGTTTGATCTGGACAAGAGCAGGCTCGGTAATAGTAGCGATGGTGCGCACAGGAAGCAAGAAAGATCCTTCTCATAAGGATTCTAATGTTCCTGGACTAGGAAGAAGTAGGAAAGAGATGAGATGAGAGAGAAGAGATGTAGGATCTTGCTTTCTTTTCTCCTCGTATGTACAGCTGGTGCTTAGCAAATCTTGGACAAGGATTCTTTCTTTGGCTCGGACTTGTCCTGATGTCACAGGAAACCCTAATCCAAGTGCCCTCCGCAAGCTCTGGGGAAGGAGATGGAGAAGCTGGGAAGCCAAAGAGAGAGAGAGGTGGAACAAAGCTAAGAGTGAGTGGTATTTATATAAGGCATTTGGGCCAACAAGTGTTGGCAAAGACTTGGGTCGCAAAGGGGGCACATATGGAGGAAGGTGTGGCATCTCCAACTTCTCATTATCACTATCATCATTGGATTTAGATGTGATGCACACAACTTACCTTTTGGAGATGGAATTTTTTCTTTATGTGGGTTTTACTAACTTATCTACATCATCATCTTGATTCTTCTTCTTCTTCTTCTTCTTCTGTTATAGATGTTGTCCAAAGGACTGTACTCACCAAATATATTATTATTATTTTTATTATTATTTTTAATTTAAATATTTTGATTAATGATTTGAATTCTACGAAATTAGATAGATTAATCGATGAAGTTAGCTATAACTTGCATCATATTAGGGTTTGATTTGGACTACGTCGAACTTGAGTGATAAAATTTTAATACCTCAAACAACTAAGATTAATTTATAAGTATTTGATGGATATGTTATTGTTAACTTTAGGTTAAGAGTCAATGATTTGGGTCGAACAAAGTTGACGTCTGAATTATAATCTTCCGGTTCATAGAGAAAAAGATTATTATTCTATTAATAAATACTAATTAATAGATTTTTTTTTTGAAAAAAAAAAAGACTAACTAACTGACAGCACTATCTTAGTGTTGGTCATTTAAGTTGCTGCTAAGAAGGAAATTAAAATAAAATATAATGTGATGTTAGTAGATGATTAGTATATGGATTCAAAGGGATGGGGAACAAATTCCAGACAGTATCAGACAATGAGCTGCAGGCCTTTTCCTCCTCCATTGTCGTCGTCTAAAGCTTGCAATCCGTACTCCTCAAAGAAAACAAATATATATATATGCATCAATAAGATGGCTCCAAATCTAAAGTTGAGAAGAATCAAAGCCAAGTGTAGGCCAACTTAACAGGGAGACAAAGCATATATAATTAAGACAGCACTATAGCATCAACATCTCAAGATCATAGTGGGAATTATGGTGTATGATGATGGCCAAGCTTCCCAACTACGTCTATAAAAAACATATCACAATCACACTTGAAAAGTGCTTCCATCTTTGTTATGCTTTTTTTCCTTTGCGCCTCTTCCATTAGTGATGTGAGATTATTGTTGATGTTTTATCACTATGCCCTTTTTTTTTTTTTTTTTTTTTTGGATGGAAGAGATGAACCCCTCCTCCCTCAAACTAGGTTCTCGAGGTTGACTTAGGTAGGAACAAAGTTGTAGTCAACATTTTTTTCCTTTTTCTTTTTTTATGAAAAGAAAAAAAAATGCAACTTTACCATACAAGAGTTTAGGTGATGAAAATTGAAAAAAAAAAAAATGGATAGCGAGAGAATAATGTAAGGATACAAATATTTTTATTTATGAACAATTACGTGTAGCCTTAATAAAAAAATAATAAAATGAGAAAAGATTATTTAAAATGGTATGATTGTATAATAAGAAGAGATAGAGAGAACTAGAGATTATAACATAACTGTTTAAATTAATTTAAATAAGGATATTATCATATGCATAGCTTAATGGTAGCAAAAGGTACATAGGATGATGTTAGAGGAAAGATACCAAAAGAAATATTTTTATTTATGAACAATTACGTGTAGCCTTAATAAAAAATAATAAAATGAGAAAGCATTATTTAAAACTGTATGATTATATAATAAGAAGAGATAGAGAGAAGTAGAAATTATAACATAACTGTTTAAATTAATGGTAGCAAAAGGTATACACACTCGACTCCAAATAGTTGTGATATTATGGCTTATTATTGTTGTAGGGAATAATTGCAAAACATAAAATATTTAATTGGTTTGGCTATTGACAAGCTTTGGAACAACTTTTTAGCTTCAACAAGTAAGACTATAATATAATGATTCACAATTTAGCCAACTTCTCCAAATTAAGTTAGAATAATTTTTTTTAAAAGTGTCTGTTTTTTTTTTTTTTAGTATTTATACTCTTTGGTTAATCATAGATCAGGAATATTAACACCATCGGCCTCAATATGTTTCAGAAAGAAATTAATACTTTTCGCCATTATACATTTAATATAAACAGCATACACATTGTAAATAGTATCAGTGCACAAAAAAAAAAAAGAGTCACATAAAACTGTTGATCTTGATCTCGGCATCGTAAAATATTGTGCAACATGGAAAAAATACTTCCATGCATCAAGTGAAAGCATTGCATTTCTATGGTCATGGAAAAGACTGTTCTTCTCATTTTTTAAGATTCCATATGCATTATATCTTATTAAATGCTGTGATTTCCAATCCAAGTTCTTGGCTATTGATTTGATTTTGACGGGTGGTTTGTCATAGATCACATAATACCTCCTTTCCATGGAAATCAAACTTTAGAAGGTGCTAAACAATATAATATTTGTCAATTGGTACCCAAAGAAATTTAGGCTATAGAAAAAAAAGTAAAGGAAGGAATGCAATCCTCAACTCATACAAAAGCAAAAAAAATTTTTTTTTTTTCTGGAAACCACTTAAACGCAATCTTAATGGATACACCAATTTAATATTTCATAGGTTTCAGCATAAGCATCTTCGTTCACTAATTTTGTTATCCATTTCTCTGATCCAAAGTCACTCCAAAAGCACTAGTTTTGTTCGAATTCAAAGATGAGCTTTGTGTTAGGAACAAGTGAGGAAAGCACAGAATACTAGTTTTCATCTTTCCATTTCGATTTTGAATTGATAATTTCTTTATCTGATTTAAAATTTTTTTTTTTACGGTTTCACTTCTATTGAGGCCTCAAAATGGTCACTTGTTTCAGTCCTTTATATAAAAAAAGATTTATTTTTGGGATATCAAAATCATCCAAAACTTAAGATTGAAAAAAAAAAAAAAAAGTTTCGTGTTACTCCTCCATGTTCATGCACGGGGTACTAGTTTTATTTTTACAACTTTCTCATTCTATTTTAAACCTATTTATTGTTAAATTTCTTAATCAAACTCGATCTAATTCAATTTATGCTTTACCACTGTGCGCTGTGTGTGTGTGTTGAATCTATAAAAAATATAAATCCTCACGTTCTATTACTCCTTAGGGGTAAAGAAACATTGTGAATACCAAAGAATCTAATAACTATGAGTGATGCCCAGGTTTTCGTATACAATATGAACCACTTTTTTGAAGTAGCAAAACCACTTGAGGTTCGCATCATTTCGGGATAAACAAATGCGTCAATTTGAGAAAGGAAGAGCATCTTCAAGATGCATGGAATCTTACTTACTGCATCTTGAAGATGAATGCCATATGTTGAAGTAGCAGAAGAGACCATGGTTTCGATGACAACAACAGATCTTGTTTCAGCATTGTAAGTGTGCAGAAACAAAAAAATAATAATAACAAAGTTCAAATAAGGAGAGCTGATGAGGTTTGGTGGTCTCATTGGCCATCTTTTCTTTCTGGTATTTTAAGACCAGAATAGGTAAGAAATTTGCTCTTAACATTCATTCATTCATTCATTCATTCATTATTTCATCAGTGAGAACCTTAAGACACATGCGATACTGATATGACAAACACATTCTTAATCACCAAGGATTTATTTTGAATTCTCATTCTCCATATAATCTTATTCTATCTCTTGTCAAAGATCATAAGCAAATGCAAAAAAAAGAAAAAAGAAGAAGAAGAAGAAGAAGAAGAAGAAGAAGAAGAAAGGCTACTAATACGAAAAGTTCCTTGAGATCATGAACAGCATTTTACATGGATTATTATTAATTACATTGCCTGCAAAACGCATGATTGATCCTGTGATGAGTTGACTGTGGTTAACTCCACCAGAAAGCCGCCCATATAATGAGATCACTCATTGCTAATGATCGAGTGGGGGACAAATCCAAGGAACAACCAAAACCAAAGTCTTGCGATCGTTGTGCTGCACTGTCACCTTTGCCCAGCATCATTCCCTCCCCAAGACTCATCCATAAAGAAAGTGAAGTCCATTTCAAACATCAATAACTCATCCACTTGTTGTCAGTGAGATTTGTGCCAAAGGCAAGGGGAAGGGAAGGAGGATTAGACTCAGTACCACTTGAGTTGATATTAACAAGTGGAACTCAAACATGATGATTAAATGGCACAGTGGGTGTGCAACTCCCCCCCGTGGTTTACAAGTGCAGGTGTGATGCAAGATTTGGGGAGATAACATTCTTATCACTGAACCTTCTACTTGTACTTCCTCCACAGAGAGCAGAAAACAACTCAACTTGCATCAATGCTCATCCACACTGTCTGCTAAGCTCTCTCATCAAGAGAAAAAGGAGAGAGAGATTAAAGAAAAGAGTACGGTGTAGCAGTAGTTAGGTAGAGAGGCTCCTTAGCAATTAAAGTTGTCATGATGGAGAGGTTGGCACCCTTGTCCCCAAGCAATCAAATTGCATATAATAGCTTCACTTAGGAATCAAATCACTACAATAATAATAATAATAAAAAGGACATTCTATATATACCACAGGAACTGCTGACAATGGTAGGTAGAGAAAGCTTGCTTTTTGAAAGATGAGGAGGAATTCAAATTGTGTTAAGACTTGAGATTAATTGTTTTTCATCGATTCGATATTACATTTGCTAAAATACCAGAAGAAAAGAAAATAAAACTTGAAGATAAAAATCAAAAATATATTTTATTAGGTTATGCTAATAATTCCAGTGGATAAAAATTCTACAATCCTATCACAAATAAAGTTGTGATGACAAAAGATGTTGAGTTTAATAAACAATAGATTTGGGACCGGAAAAGTAATGAACAACATAGGAAAGCTATATCATCAGAAGAGGATGATATAATACAAGCAAACACAGAAGAGGTTTTACCAGAATCATCACCAAGATCAGCTAGGTCACATGATTCAAGAAGTCTGATTATAAGAAGGACAAGACCGATCTAGGAGATATATGATGTGACTCAAAGAATTGATACTAACAATAAGTTGAATTAGTAATTTTACACTAGAAGAAGTATGAAGTTTACAGAAACCAATAGTCGATCATTTAAGAATTATTAGAAGTGTTGCATTTTGCTAAAATACCATAAAAAAAAAGAAACAAAATTGAATATAAAAATCAGGAATGTATTTTGTTAGGTTATGCTAATAATTTCAATAATTACAAAGTTAGAAATATATATAGTATATGCGGAACTAATTTCATATATATTAAAAGATATCAAAGGTGTTATTTAGCTTAGCCCACAAAAAAAAAAAAAAAAAAAACCCTGCCTTTGACATTGACAATTGCCAAGAAGAAAGCAAGTTTTGGGATCGGATAATCAAGATTTAAGCCGCGAAAATAGTCTCTAAAAGTTGTGGATAGTTGGATGGAATTATAGAATTGATGCTTCTTTGTAAACATTGTGAAAAAAATCAGATCATTTAATTGATAGGATTCACAAATGAGGTGGTGGTCTTTGCCAAATCTACAGGACATGGTAAGTTGTGCAAATTATGCATCGATTTGTGTTCATTTGATGTCCAAGAGACAAACTAGATTACCTAAATAGCCAGAGAACAGCATCTCTTTTGGCATAAGCCTGGATAAATTGGGCCTTCAAGAAATCTTGAAGGATGAACAAGGTCACAGAAATCAAGCCAAGAAGAAGATGGTCGGAGTGGTGGAAAAATTTATTGAGCATAGGCAATTGACCTCGGAATCTGTCAAAAGGACAAAAAAAAAGGAAGAAGAAAAGCTATTGCCATAGGCTTCAACTTTTTTCATATTTGTCTTGGTCAGTAGGTATTCTTCTTGTTCCAACATATTTGTCTTGGTCAATGGGCTTCAACTCCTCAATTTTTATCAGTTTTGGTACCAAAAGGTTTCAATGCTATTAGAAGAAGTTTCAAATTGGTAGCGAAGCAAGTCTTCTCTTACAAAGTAGACTAATGGAATGAAGTGATGAGAGCAAAACATGACAGGAAAAAGTAGGTTGTGCCATTTGATGTGTCACCATCCCCTCCCTATCAGCCCAAATTTTACCTTCCACAGCACTCATCTAACCCAGAAATCAACAGTTGGTGTTGTTGCAGATATCACTCACTGCATTCAAGAAAGTAGATTCTCTTTTCTGGAGACTTTGCTGGATGTGGACAGGTGAAGCATGCATTAGAAATCTGCTTCCTCTCCTCCTGTCCTCTGTCATTCCCCTCCTATCTGTGTCCCTAAAGCTTTAATGATCTGCATATCCAATGACAGGTTCCTATCCTTTGCAGAAATAGCTCACAGCTTGGAAGTACTGCTAAGCCACACCAACTTTACCTACTTGTTTCTTTTTATCCCCCCTCTGCAAACAAGCATTCTCTTCTCTTTGAGCATCACAGAGTGCCACAGCTTTTTTTACTTGCTGTCTGTCACCCCACTTTCACCCTGAAAAGGTTTTTGCATTGGTTATTCCATTTGAAGAGTGTGAAGGGAGGGATCCACTAAGATCATAAAGACAAAGACTTGTCTCTTAGCTTTTGCTTGGATCCTTTTGTTTCTACATGTAAAATTTTCATATTCCGAATGGGTCTTGATCTTTCCTCTCGGGTATGATTCAAACTAGCGTCTTGTCAACTGTTGATCACTCCTCAGCATGGCTCAAGTCTTCAAGTTGATCTTTTTTTTTTTTCCCCCATTCTAGAACAGTCTTTCAGTATGTAGTTTCAGCACTTTGTCCAGTGTAAACTCACCTTGAGTTGATCGATTATATAGTTTGATTGCTTGTTGATATCATGACAAAGATATATCTTTTTAAAGAGTTGAAGAAATAAGATAGTAGAGGCTTAGTAAAGCCAGCCTAACAGAGATTGATTGGATAAGATAAATCATATTTAGTTGTGCAAGTAACTCATTTTAGTGTTGGCTTGTAAATAATTTTTGTTTACTTTGTCACAATTTTTTTTTTCTTTTCTTATGATCTTACATCAACTAGTAGTAATTAATCCATGTCATTATTTAAAGAAAGGCTCTGCACTTGCACTTGATATATATATATTTTTTTCCTTTCTCAACATTTCGGTGAGTTGACTAATATCCATATCAAGAACAAGCATGAGGTCTTTCTGCCACAAAACTGATGTGAATCTTGTTTCATAAGTGGAGCAGCTTGTGTTGACAGCCAGCAGCAGTGACTGACTTACCATTACATGTAGGCTTTGCAGCAGCTCATAGGTGGAGTGGGAAGATGAGGAGAGGGAGGAACATAGCTTGTGTTGTCTTGTAAGCATAGCAGCTACTGCATGCTCCTAAGGAGATATATAGAAATCATCTTGCAACCGTATGAAGAGAGAAAAAAACCTTCATATGTATGCATGTTTTTTTATCAGGCAAACATCCATTTGATCTTACTTTATTTGACCACAACTGATTCCTCAAGCTTGCAGACTCCTCAGCTATCTGTTCCCTTTGTTCTCAGAAATAGGCAGAAGGGCATCGATACCAGCAGGCAGCACAAATCCCAAACCATATTTGATGCACTCGGAACCTCCGATGACAAGTAATCTTTGAACCTTTCCATGGGGAAGAACAGGAAGAGAAAGGAAGCCCAACAGAGTGAATCCATCGTGAGAGAACTCATTAAGCGCGATCAAAGATTACATCACAAGCTAACACTAGAGAGAAAACACTGCAGCAAACCACTTAGTGGCCGAAAAGAACAACCCAGATATCAGAGAAGGCCTGCAGGATTACAGGATGGAGGTGAGGGGAGTTGAGAGAGAGATAGGATTGCAGCAAGCTCTCCAAGTCTTCGCCTTCGAAGATTTGCCTCTCCGTGATCATCTCCGCCATCGAGCTCCGGAAGTCGGTGTAAGGATCCCTCGATCGCTTCACCACCGCGACGCCGTTCCTGGCTACGGGAGATCGGACGGAGACCAGGGGTTGAAGCCCCTTGCACGCTCCCCAAGCTTCCTGCTTCTTACCGCGGCGGCGGTGTCGTCGTGGAGGACGCTCGGGTTCTTTCTTCTTGCTGTTGTTGTTGTTGTTCTTCTTCTTCTTCTTCTTCTTATTGGACGTCGGCCTCTGGTAGAAGTCGCAGGAGTCGGAGGAGAAGCTCCTCGACGAGAAGAACGCATCGGCCTCCTCTTCCTTTCCTTCGCGCTCTTCGCTGCTGAAGAATCCGTCTTCTTGATCGCTTTCAGTCGACGAGGAGCTGCTGAATCCGTAGGCGTTGGACAAAAGTCTCTTCTTTTTCTTCCTCTTGGTCTCCTTCCCTTCTCCCGTGGCCTTGTCGATGCGATGATAGTAGCAAGAACTCTTCCGTGGCGAGGAGGGAGAAGCAGTATTCTCCTTCTTTCGTCCCTTGGAATCCTTCCTCATCTCATTCTTTGCCATCAAGGACGCAGACTGGTGAGATGGTTTACACCCGCTGCAGTCCACAGACCGCGGCAGCGCAACAGCAACCGCTGTGTGTCGGCGGTGATCGCCGGGCACAGCGAAAGAAGGCGAACGACGACCGAGGCCATGGTCGCGGTGTTCCACCTGGAAGACCGGCTCCGCTCCAGCCGAGGCGGCGGAGGTGGAAGTGTTGCAGGAGGAGCGGAGGAACATGCGAGCCAGTCGCTGCTTCAGCCTCCTGCGCGTACTACTACCACCACCACAGCTCCCGTTGACCTCCATGTCGTCGTCTCCTTCCTTCCTCTCCGTGCATTCAAACGCAGAGAGAAGACGGTGGAAGGCAGAGCAGAGCGGGAGGAGTTGGTTCATTTATGAACCGCGACTTAGATGCGGAGGCGAATCCACCATAGATATCGGATCTATTCATCGACGGGAACAGATACGGAATCACACATTGCTATTGTCTAATAATTATCGATGGGAGAAGACGGCGCACGTGGATCCAATCATGGGCTCGCTCTCGCGCAGGAAGAAACAATAATATATCTTAAATTTTTAACTTTAAATGCAAGTAACAATTTGAACTCCCCATATTGCAAGTATGACCATGGCAGACCGAACCTATCCTCAAAAGTCAATGCAGATTAATTAAAAAGTTTCAGATCCAATGCCTATACATACACAAGTAGGAGTAGAAAACTCACAATCGATACAGGTTTTAGATCCAATGCTTTTACACAAGAGTAACCTAACCTTGTTGTTCTTCTAAAAAAATAAAAAAAAAAAACCAAAAACAAACTATTACACACACATATCTATGGAAGCAGCTTTGGGCATTAAAATGCTACGAACAAACAAAATAGTTGGTGGCTAATTTGAGTTCCCAAAGAACAACCTTGTTGTTCTTCTAAAAAAAAAAAAAAAAGTGGAAGAAAAGGAAGACAGAGGAAGGTTGGTTGGCACCGATGTCCTTTTCCCCACCCTCTCTTGTTTTACATTTATAAGTATAAAAATTTAAATATAACATTTAGAAGTATAAAAATAATATGGTTGTTAATAACTACAAATAATATGGTTGTTAATAACTACAAAAAAGCGTCCACAAACAAGTAATGTGGTTGCTACATAAAAATGAGACAATGATATGCCACCAGCAACGTGCAATCATTGCCCCCAGTCATACCATTAAATGATTCCTCGACACATACTTCATAATTGCAGATAGAGATCGATGTATTTATAGGGTCCAAACCATTGTTCGTACCCCTCTTATCCTCCTTAAATTTATGTAAATTTAAACCATTGTTCAAACTATTTATATATTATAACAATCTACTGGCCGAAACCATTTCTCTCTCTCTCTCTCTCTTTTTTGTTGTTGTTTTCTTTCTTTTGTCTCTTCGATCAAATCTATATACGGATCCTATTAATTAATTAGCAGACTGTTTCAGATAAATTAACAACATGTTCATATAAGACAATACCAACCATGTCATCGTGTACCCCTCAAAATGTTCGTTCATCAATCTATATACCAAGACAATATATAAGTCACCGTCAGCAGCCGAAAGGAGGTGATCGCCATGCACGCCACCGGCACCGGAAAGAGGAGCTGCAAAAACACCGAGAGGATAAGTTCAAATATTTTGTATTGCCTATTAGCTGCTACTTTGGTGTGAATTTTCCTCAGAAAGAAAAAAGATTTTTTTTTTTTTTTTTTGTTTTCCTCTCCATGCCTTTGTGATTGCATCGCAGTGGCTGCGATTAACAATATTATCTTTGACATGGAGGGAGAGAAGTGATAGGATTTTACACCTCATATTTATCTCCTCACCCCTCCCAAACAACAAAAAACAGTAGTGCTATATGGAAAGGATTGATTGATTTGATCGATTGCGGCACCTCAAAGTGAGAGAGAGAGAGAGAGAGTTGCTTTCTCCCACAAGTCCACAGTTAAATAGAGAGGCAGGAGATTATGATGTCAGAGATCAGAGATAAGAAGCGTGTGCATGTACCTTTGCGTTATCCGTCTAAATCCTTGAGGCTTCCACAGCATGCAGGCACTGATCCAGTGAAATAGGAGCAGATTTCTAAATTGGATCAGCTCTGGGACTTTGGGGAGAGAAGGCAGAATGCTGGAGGGGAAGGCAACGATCCAGGACACAGACATGCCAGTGAAGATGCAGCTGCAAGCCATGTCCTGCGCTAGTGAAGCTCTCGACCTCTTTGACGTCCTCGACTGCAAGAGCATAGCCACCCACATCAAGAAGGCATCTCCCCTCTCTCTCTCTCTCCTTCCTTTCCACATAAAATTTTTTTCCAATTCCTCCATGGTCGGTTGGACCTTGTGTCATCATCCCCTTCGTTGATGCTCCAGGAATTCGATCTGAGGTATGGGCCTGGATGGCAATGTGTGGTGGGTTCCAACTTTGGGTGCTTCTTCACCCACACAAAGGGCACCTTCATCTACTTCTGCCTGGAGACGCTCAACTTTCTCATCTTCAAAGGAGCTGCTGCTTAGCCAACCCAAAAATAGCTGCTGGGATTGTTATGATGGTAGCTCGCTCCCAAGAGCTGAAGATGAAAAGAGGTAAGTCATTCCGTGACCCACTGAAATGTGGCTGAATATGAGGGTAGATATCGACCAATATACTGATCTACTTCATCCTTCCAGCTTTTCAGATCATAGTTCTACTTTGCTTTCTCTGTATCCTAATGCGAGGGAACGAAATGATAAAAACTTTTTTCTTACCTTTTGAGAGAAGCATATGTGTGCAGATATATATCAGTGCTGTGCTCGTCTTAGTTTTATCATTTCAGAGACATTGGCAAAAAAAGTTGCATTACCACTCGGTGATCTTTTATCCACAAAGTTGCGGACTTGCAGAAGAATCTCCTGCAAACAACTTATACAAAACATTTCTCACAAAAGAAAACTAATGAGAAAGAACAAAAAAAAGAAGAAGAGAGATAAACCATTAAAACCAAAGGTTTTTTTCGCCCCCATATCTCTACAACATAATTTATATTCTGGTTCTATTACCACTCATAAGTCCAATCAAACTAAATCAACATGTGACACCAAATCTAACATAGCCCAAATAAAGTTATATTTATCTCCAACAATTAAGATCTTTTTTATAAATAAAATATAATTTAATATAACTAATAGTTTGAGACTCGACACCTAAAGTGCAAGCTGTCTTAACATAATGTTTTTTTTTTTTTTTTGAAGTAGAATTATTTCTCTCGCCCCTCAACAAATGGAAGCTTCTAAAGCATGATTAATTGTTCTATTTTTTTTTTCTTATTTGAACCTCTTACTAGCATCATTGTATCGATCATCCAAGCCTCTCAAAGATTTAACTTTGTAAGATGAAATAATCTTCAAATAAATAATGATGCAAATCGATTCGATTATATGATGTGGATCAAAACGATCATAATTAATTAATTATACTGAATCTTCAAATAATGGGCCAAATCGGTTCAATTATATGATGTAGATCAACGATCATAATTAATTATACAGTATATTCAATTATGTGATATGGATTGATAAATAATTAATATAATTGAGCATCAATTCGAGATGCAAGTCGTTAGTTTAAATTTTACTAATGATGCTAATGATGTGAACGACTTACCTTAAAGTGAGAAAGCATCCAAACTCCTCAAAAAAAATTAGCTTATTCTGTGATATGGATCGATGATGAATAAGCTAATTTTAGAGAATTATGCATAACCAATAAAAAGAGTGAGGGATGTAAAATCTAATATATATATATATATATATATATTTATTATTTCAAAACAACGAACTTTGATTTGACCTCCACTTAGCTCTTGGACAGTCAATGATGTGATTGCATTGATGTCTAAAATCCAAACAGTCTGCATCAAATAATTGCCCCCCCCCCCCCCAACACCAATTATGTACCATTAATCAACTTCAATTTCACATTTATTCATTGAATCAGATTGCGATTTTCCATGTTATTTTTGTTGGATGCTTATCATTAACTACGATGAATTCCATTGGATTTGCTTCCATAATGGTATTTTTCACAAAAAAAAAATTAAAGAAAATATGTGTTTTAACCATCATTTAATAGCAATTACTACAGAAGTATCTTTTTTTTTTGGGGGCACTTTAATATCCGCGTGATGCATACACTCAACCACAGCCGTCCGATTGCCTGTCCCTGGAATCATCGGACGGCGCGTGTCTGAAGTCAATGCTTGACCCGTGATACTTGTGTTACCTCTTTGTCGGGTTACCCGACGGTATACCTGCCTCGTGCGAGCGGGTCCCGCCGCAGCCTGCATTAACAAGTCATCCGGTGGCCCACCTGTCATTTGACCGACTATGCCCGGTGGACAGCCGTTGGGATTCAAAATGAGGAAGCGGAACGAGTGGGCCCTCGAAGCGAACGGCACGGATCTCGTGTCGACTTCTGCGACGCGATTCCTCGTCCGTACGATCGCCCGAAGGTGTCTCCAAGTTTAAACGTAGGGTTCGAAACCGCCCCCCCCCCCCCCCCAACTCGAAAGATTTGGACCTAAAAAAAAGAACCAAGAAAAGGACCCCCGGAGATCCAATAAAACAAATCTCCTCTCTCCCTCACTCGCTCAGTCGCGATCTGAAGGAGGAGGGGGAAGCTGGTGGAGATCTCGGCCCGCCGCCGGCGACATTTCGATTCGCCGAGGCGCCGGCTCCAGATCGCGTCTGTTCCATCGGAGAGGTGAATTCTTGTTCGATTCTGGTTTCGTTTGCGAGGGGGACCGGACCGCCCCCAATTAGGGTTTCAGCTCGGGCTCGCGCTCGGTGTGGGCTTTGATCGTTTGCTTGTTGGAGGTTGTGGAAACCTTCGTCGTCGTGGGAATTGGTGGGTTTGCGATCCCTTTGTGTGGTCTGAATCGGAGAGGTTGAGAAGCAAAGACGGGGTTGTGGGTTCTTGATGATTGGGCTTTTGGTAGGACGCCTGCTTGCTTTTCTTGGGAATTTGGGCTTCTTTTGCTTTTATTTCGTTAGCTCAGCTCGCCAATCTGGGATCCTTCTCAATTCGAATAATCATTTTCGGAATTTTCCCTAAATTGATGAACTTGTTCTTTACATCATCTACTAAATGATGCTTTTGGAGTTACTCTTCTAACATTGGTAACTTACTCTTTGTTCTGTATAGTAATGTTTATGTGGTTCATTTATCCCTTTTCTACTTTTGGTTCTGCAGTCTATGGTGTTTCTTTGCTAGTGGACTCTGTTTCTGGCATCTTGGTTGCTTAGTGATGGCTTCGAATTTGTATGCTGGTTGTTGACTTGTATTGGAACAACAATATCAGTAGTGGGACAAAAGAATGGCAAGTGACAAAGGAAAGAATTCCGTCAAAGGTGAAGCTTCTTCTTCCAGCGCTGCTCATGAAGGGATCGGCCAGGAGAATCAGAGGCAAAGATCCTTAAATGGGTACCTGCTGAAAAGTTTGCTGCTCCTATGATTTCCGTTCTTTTCTTTAGTCTAATGGCATTTGACAAATTACACTTGAATAAAAATATTTTAGGCATCAAGTTTGGTTTACAGTTAGAGTTCTTTTTTGAAGTTATTAAAATTTGATCAATGTTGAAAGGTGAATTTTCTCAGTTAAAGCTTGGTGAAACATATCTGACATGTCACTTTATAATCTATTGTAGGAGAACCACCGGCCCAACACGGCGGTCGACCAAAGGACAGTGGACAGCCGAGGAGGTAAGATTCAGATGTAGATAATCAATAGTCATATATGTTGCTTTTGTAATACAAGGTTATTAACCTGCTTAGTGTTCTACATATTTGATGAAATGTGATAAGCAAGAAGGATTTTCCTGCAATTTTGCACTATATTGACTCAAATGTTTTGATGAAACGGTAACGCTAGACTGCTTTCCTTGAGACATGAAACTAGGCCGAAGCGAAAGATGCTACGGATATACTTGTATGTGAAGCTTATGATAGGCTGCTTTCCGAATCATACATAGTGGATGTTATTTGTGCCTAAGCTCCTCTTTTTTTATCTTGCCCGATTGAGGATTTACTCTAAAATTGGTCTTATTATGCCCTGGTTGTCCTCATCATAAATTGTCATTCTCCCAATTGTTCAATACATGTTTTCCGTGTGCATTACCTCTGATCATTTTGACAGCAGATTCTGATGACTGTAATTGTCTAATCGAAATATTATAGTGACTGTAATTGTCTAATTGACTGTATTAAGACCTGATGGATCAAACTAGTTGAGCATGTTCATAGTGACTTTTAACGTTTCCTTTCTTCTTGTATATCTATCTAGTGGATAACTTATAATATTTGATATTTATTTATTTTTTTCTGTTTCCCTTGCTTGCTCTTGATAAGTATACCAGAATGATTCTTAGGACAATAGCTTTGAGATACGATGCACTCATTCACTAGTTTGATGCTGTATGTATGTCTTTCTTGCATTACTAATGTTCCTTTGTTGAAGATATTAATCATTTCCAAATCATAGATTGAGTATTTCACCCAAGGTTTCGATTCTCTTTTTTGGTACTGATAACGGTCCTCGGACAGACTACCGTGACCAGTATACTGATGGGCATACCATAGATTAGCATGTACCCTTACTCACTGGTATAGGTCTAGCCAGAAGAGGAGAGAATTGTGTGTGAAAGAGAGTGATGAGGAGAGAAGGTGGAAGATGTGAAACAGAAAGCAGAGGAGGCGGGGGAGGGTAAGAGGAGGAGGAGATGGTGGTGATGCAGCAAGAGGCGGTAGCTGCGATGCAACCGGGGAGGAGGTGAAGGAGGAGAGAAAGAGAGAGAGAGTCAAAACATAATGAGAAAAAGAGGAAGGAATATAGAAAAAAATGACAATCGCATGCCAGTCGTCATAAATTAAAAAAGTAACCCAACTTGATGGTAGGCTTACTGCTAATTTAACATCTAATATCAGTCTACACAGTGCTCAGTATAGTGAGCTTATGGATCAGTACATCCTTTGAATTTGGCAATTTTTTAGTTTGTTACTTGATTGACTGTCGGACCAGTAAATTCTGGTTCATACTGATGGATACAAGTGGTACTTTAAACCTTGATTAACCCTACTTTATCCTTGTGTTGCTAATTTATAGTTTGATATTCATATTAACAGTCTTGAATTTAAATATGTGGTTTTTTATTTTAGTTTATGCTCTGCATATGACAAGAATTTTTTTGGTTGCCATTTTCTTTTGCAAATTTCGGCATGGTGCTTTGCTTTATGCATCTTAATAATCAAATGTTTTTTTATTAGATTTGCTAATTCGTGCATCACATTGTCTGTGCATGCAGGATGCCATATTATACAAAGCTGTTGAACGTTTTAAAGGAAAAAATTGGAAGAAGATAGGTATTTATTTTAGTCTCACATAAATTGAGTTGCTTTTGGATTTTTTTTTTTTATGTTTCATATTCCCTTATGCATATACAATCTTATGTTGTCATGGCTTTGTTAGTGTTCAAAGTATGAAATCTTTTGATTTCCAATAATGCCCATATCCTGTTTCCTCTTCTTATCATTCTCAATCAACACTGTATATGGACATTGTACTTCTTTTGATTTTCTCTTGATAAATCAAAAGAGAAAATAAAATCTGAAAAATTAATGCTTAATTGAGTAATATGTCAATGAATAATTAACCAATATGCACATGTTATCAATAAACAATAGTATCATTAGTGTCATATGTGAAGAAAAGCATAACACAATCCACAGCATCAGTTATACAAGTTCTTCAATGAGTAGTCTAGTATAATTACAAGAAACTATAATGTCCCAGTAGAGGTCTCATATACTGGTTGAACTTGTATGCAGCAATCAATATTTATTGGTCTGACCAATGGTCTATGTAGGTTAATATTGTTTGATATTATATATATATATATATATATAATATTTTATTAGTGATATTGGTAGCCACAAGTAGGCAGAAGGCTGGAGATATTGGTGCCCTACCAGCCAATTAGTTGCCAAAATCAATATCAAACCAAGATTTAAATTCTTGGTCCCATTTATTCGAAGCCATCTGCCTGGATTATTTTCAGCTATTGAGCTTTGTGTAGGACAATATCAGTAGTAAATTAGGAATAGTAAAGGAAATCATAGCAATAATAATGACATATTTAAATCTTGTCTTTGTTTTGATACCATCGTTGTCTTTTTTATGATTTTACCATATGTTATTATGTTATTGTTATGTAGCTCACCCAAAATAGTTAGGACTTATGGTCTTGATGTTGTTTTTATTATGTTATGTGAAATACATAATTCTTATGTTATCTTTATTTTCAGCTGAATGTTTCCCGGATCGGACTGATGTTCAATGCCTACATAGATGGCAAAAGGTTTTAAATCCAGAGCTTGTGAAAGGGCCATGGTCAAAAGAGGTGTGGTTCTGTTAAATACTGTGATAATAATACGTCTTTTGCCTTCTTCCTAAAAATTCGTTGTGTCAGCATTTGATTAATATAATTTTCTGTTTTTCTCTTCAATAGGAAGATGAAATCATAATTGAAATGGTAAAGAAGTTTGGACCAAAAAAATGGTCAACTATTGCACAAGCATTACCTGGGCGCATAGGGAAGCAATGCAGGGAAAGGTAAACAGTAAGAGCCACTACAACTTGCATGCCATTTTATATTTATCTCAACTTAGATCACAACATGATATATAACTCTGTTTTCTTATAAAATTGCAATTTAGATGATGACTCCCAGATCCTTTGAAGCAAATGAAGGGTGAATTTTTTTAACATTTGTAAGATCACCATACTACCTGAATAGCTGGATGCAACAATACTTCAGAATTTGGATGCTTTTGCATAAGTTAAGCTGCAACACCAAGCCACATTTTTTAATAAACAAAATCACAGTGAAAAAGGGATTGTCAGTATTGCAACCTAAATTCTTGTTGCAATAACATATTATTAGGTTTCAGAAGAAATGTTAATTTTCATCGGATGAGTTATTCTTAGTTTTATGATAATCTAATTCACGTCTGCAGCATACTTGTCTAAATCAGAGAGCAATGGAACAGATTGAGTTTAATTTTAAAGGTTTTGATGTTCAAGGTCCTGGACCTCAAGGATTATTGTAGGATGTATGGTTGGATACTCTGACGCATTCTGCTAGAGAACTGTTCAAAGACAACTGAATAACTTGCAAAAGCTCTTTATTATGCTGGTCTTGAATAAGCACGTTTGAATCCATTATTGATCTTCAATGGTATAATTAGCTCAATGATGTCAGACAGTCTAACAATGAATTGTTGGCATTGGGTAATCATGTGCCTCAGTAAGTACATATAATTGCTATGCTAGTTCAAAGATAATATCATCATGTGAAAGATGTAAAATCTTGTGCTTGTTGCTTGAAGTGATTTGTTGATCCTCGTCAGTTTAAGAATTTTTACATGCTAAGTTCTTCTATTGATGATTTCTCTGCCATAACTTCAGAAAGATCTTGACAAAACATGATTTATTCATCTGCATTCTGATTAATATGGAATAGTACATTTCATACCCATTAGAGATTCTTTGGCATTTTTCTTGTTGTTAGTTTCTGGTTTGGAGTACGAAACAGGGGCCATTCATTTTTTTGATGTGGAAATACATAATATATTGAAAGTAATGAAACCACAGATATACACTTTGTAGAGAATATATTGTTCCTAACTGTGACTATTCATGCCATAATGGCACTATAATATTGCTGTGTTCATTAAAGGTAGCATATTTATTCTTTTTGTTTTTATAAAGTATTTATTCTCTTTTGATATCATGTTTCTTTGATTTGGTAATTCATGATTCTTGATTAACAACTTACTGACTTCTTAGAGAATGTATTGTAGGTGGCATAATCATCTTAATCCTTCCATAAACAAGGAGCCTTGGACTCAAGAAGAGGAAATAGCACTTATTCATGCTCATCAAATTTATGGAAATAAGTGGGCAGAATTGACTAAGTTTTTACCAGGCCGGTGAGATTAGAATGCTTTTAACTGTTTGATTTATAAACATAATGTCTTTGAGTGATTCTACTTCCATGATGATTCTACACATGTCTTTCATACCTTTTGAATACTTGAATGGTTAGTGTTCTTTATCTGATGATGCATGTCATGTTACAATTCGGCCTGATGAGATAGCTGGCTTATTAACTTCGTTGAGCCCAAATTGTTGGCCAAAATATTTAAGCTAAAGTTGACAATAGTATACCCATCAGACCCTCATATGTTAATCTTAGTCTTCTACCCTTTTAATATGAGACTAATCGGGTTATTATAAACTCTCACACTTAAGGGTTTGATATCCTTATTAAGGCCCATCATAGCGTAGATCAAATCTTAGCATGGTACATGTGAGGTGTAGCCCAACGGTGACTCCACACCGTGATGAGTCCTTTGACTCTATCCACGGGTAGCCCTTTCCTATCCAAATCCTCTCACCATGCTCCAATACTAGGTCGACTTTGATATCAATTGTCACGACCTAACCTGATGAGATAATTGGCTTACTAACTTCGTTGAGCTCAAATTATTAGCCAAAATACTTAAGCTAAAGTTGACGATAATGTACCCATCAAACCCTCATAAGTTAATCTTAGTCTTGTACCCTTCTAATATGGGACTAATCGGGGTATTACCAACTCCCATACTTACGGGTTTGACGTCCTTATCAAGGCCGATCATAGCCTAGATCAAACCTTAGCATGGTGCATGTGAGGTGTAGCCCAACGGTGACTCCACATCGTGATGAGTCATTTGACTCCATCCACGGGTAGCGCTTTCCTATCCAAATCCTCTCACCATGCTCCAATACTAGGTCGACTCTGATATCAATTGTCACGACCTAACCTGATGAGAAAACTGGCCTGTTGTCTTGTTTGGTGTTGTTCCACTATGTTTATTTCTGTGTTGGGAGATTCATGATTCAATGTCTGCTGTCTTGTACGTATGTCAATATACTTTTTTGAAAGTAAATTTATCTTGAGAAATTGTGATTTCATATGCTCCTATGAATATTATCTTGTTGACCTGTATATTATCCTGAGATTCTGCCTTTATTATATTCTCACTTAAGCTCATTTTACTCTCTACATCATCAAATTGAAAATTAGTCCAGTTTCAGGATAAGTGACAGTTATTATAATTTCATTTGCCAACATGACGATCTAGATTTGTGTGCTTTGTAACATCAGGACGGACAACGCAATAAAGAACCACTGGAACAGCTCTGTGAAGAAGAAATTAAATTCGTATTTGGCATCAGGACTACTTTCACAGTTTAAAGGCCTGCCTAATGTGGAAACTCCTACCCAATTAGGTAATACACAAAAAAACAATGATAATGGTCTAAAGGACAGGCTAGAAGTTGAGGATTCATCAGAATGCAGCCAAGCTTCAACAGCCAATATTGGTTGGTATCAATCTGATGGAGAACTACCAAATACAGTTTCAGTGGATGATGACATTAAGCTGGATGGTGATAGTAATCGAACGGAGATTCAGGGTTCTCAGTTGTCAATGTGCACTAATGAATATTATGCTTCTATGGAGGAATTTGCACGTGCTGTTCCTGAAGTACAATGTGAAGCTTCTACATCTACAAACTTACTACCTGAGGAAATGTCTGAAAAAGTATCTGATCGGATGATTTTGGATGAGTTGCCTAATAATTCTTTATTAGAAGTTTCCCAGAAGTCATTTGAGCTAACAGAAGCATCAGAGCATTATAGCCTGTGTACTAGAAATAATGAAAATGCATCTGTTTTGTGGTCAAAATTTTTAGACCTGAAAGTCCCAACTTTTATATTAAACAATGATTCAAGGTATGAGAAGCAGAACAATCTTTTGGTATGTGAAACTGATTGCTGCAACAACAATATTTACGGATTAGATGTTCATCAGGGAACTATCCAAGATTGTCCTATTGAATTTGATACTTCAAACATTGTAAGTTTGGATTATTTCTCTGGCACAAATTGCCAAAACTCTTTTACTTCTGAAGCTGGTGGAAGTCTTGGTTCATGTTCAAACCCAATATTTCCTGTCAGTTCATCAGCTGTTCCGGGAATTTCCTATTGCAACAATTTGATGGCTGTGGTACCTCCATCTTATCTCTGTCCAAGTGATGAGAAGCTACAGAGAAATTCTACTCATGAAACCAGAGAAATTTTTGTTGGAGCTCAAGATTCAGAGGTCATTACATGTTCTTATGATGGCTTAGCTTATTCCAGTTGCTTTTCTTTATGTCCCAATGATAGCAGTGTACCTAATGTTTGTCTTCTTGAGGATAAGGGGCAGGAAATTGGGACTCCAACGCATACACATACAGAAATGATGGTTTCGGGTACTCCTGATGCCAATCACAATATTACATCATCAGATGGAAATCCAATGCAGACAGCAGAGTTGCAGGATTCTGGAGCTCTATTCTATGAACCTCCACGTTTCCCAAGCTTAGAGATTCCATTTGTTAGCTGTGATCTCATACCTTCTGTAGATCTTCAGCAGGCATATAGTCCCCTAGGGATTCGTCAATTGATGATGTCCTCTGTGAGTTGTTCTAAACCATACAGTCTCTGGGATTCACCTTCTCATGATGAGTCGCCTGATGCTCTGTTAAAAAGTGCTGCCAAAAGTTTCATGTGTACACCATCCATTATGAAGAAACGACAACGTGAATTGTCATCACCTATGGTGGAACAGAGAACAGACAAGAAACCTGGTATAGAGATGCCCTGTGGGTCATTACACTCATCACCTTTAAGTAACACTGAGAATTCTTCTATGGTTAATTTGAATGGCGCAGTTGTGCCGAATGAAATTTCATCAGGTTATGCTGAGGGAGGTTTTACTTCTTCGGACAACCAGCGGAAAGAATCTTTTCTTTCGGATGAGGACAAAGAAAATTTATGCCATTCTTCTGGTTGTGTAACAAATGGAAATATAAATAAGGAACTAAAGCCCTCAACTGACTTATCTGATAAAATGGCATCATCTACAATGCCTGTTAGTGCAGCAGCCAAATCTGATGCCGGTTCTTCAAGACGGAGAGTAAGTGTTATTTCATCATTTATATCTTTACCATACAACTTATATGTTATAACCGTACCATAATGAAGATTTGTAGTTCATGTGGCTGATTGATCGTATAATGATAATGACTTAAATATTGACATTCTTGCTTCAACCAAATATCCTTCAAGAAATTTTCTCCATACGATGTATGTGATTCCACTAAAAGCTTGCTCACACTCAAGGTGTTCTCAATCTTGTACTTTTTGAACAATAGCTTCTTTAAGGACACATGATAACTAGAAAAGAATATGGTTTAGTTTAATTTAGTGGCATTTATCTATGGTTGTAAAGTACAGACATGTCAGGCATATACAGGAGTATAAATATTTGAGATAAGTGCTTCTATTGATCTATTAAAACCGATAGTTGTTAAATTGCTAAATTTCATTTTCATGTGTTGTACTTTTCTACTTTTTATTTTGTGATTCCTTCCATGTTCAATAGTAAATGCTGCCTGTTTATTTGCTTATGAATTGAAGCTATCAATCAACATCCGATATGATTAAGAAATGAATACATCTTTTGCAAGTCTCTGTTTAGATTTGATATTTTATCCAATGCTTTAATCTCTTTTTGCTTTTCTTTTTCTTTTTCTTTTTCAACATCAGTTTTAATCTTTTAGTCTAAAGTAAATGCCTTAAATTTGGTATAGTTGTCTTATGTTGGTTGAGAAGGCCAAACATACTTCCAACGCTTCATTGTGTTTTCATATTTTAATGATCTTCCACATTTTCATGGGCATATGACATGTCATCATCTTGGATTGACATTGAAATCACTTAATAGTCCATGAAGTTTCTCATTGTTTGAAATTGTAAGCTGTCATGACAACATCCATTAGTTGCCTATATCTTAGATAGATTAGGTTTTATGTGGCCCAGAAACTTAAGCCCATTCATTAGTAATAGAGTTATCTAGTTTTGTACATTAGCTCATTTGAATCTGGACCCTTGGGGTATCACAATCTTCTCTACTCTGATGTTATACATTCATCAAAATCCATTGTGTAGCACACACAATGCAAAATAATTGTTACTAAGCAAGATGTGGTAAGAATAGCTTCACAGTAGCAGTTCCATGCTATGATGCACCCTTTGCACCATTCACTATTAGCCCTTCATTATCTAGTTTTTGATTGTGTATCTGTGGTTGTAGGTCTACTGCAATGCCAATTATCATGACCAGGTCCAGTCAACCTACTAGCCTAATAACTTGTATAGAATGTTCTTATCCCTGTGTCATGAAATGCTTAAGCCCAAGTTACTTGTTGGTGGTCTAACTAGTTCCGTGTATCAGTCCAATCCATTGTCATGCTCCAATGCTGATCTATTGGGACACTAGAGGAAATTCTTAATTACATTTGTTTATAATTGAGTAATATATGTTTCAGAGTTTTAATTGAAACAGAATTCGTTGGTTTCTTTTCAGCTGCAAATTACGAATTTTAGTATAAAATTGTTTTTTTTGTTGTTAAACTTCCAGTTCTGATAAGAAAATCATTCTACTCTTGTGGTTCTTATTAAGCAGGCATCTCGGATTCTAGTTGAACGCAATGCTAATGGCCAAGGACTTTTTTCTCCACATGGCAAAGGACATTCTATGAATGCATCACCGGGCACTGGGGCTAAATTATTGAAAGTTCACTCTCTCAGGAGCTCAGAGAAAGCATCAAATAATGGTCAAATAGAAAATTCTGCTGAATCTCTGCCTGATGTCCCTGCCTTCTTTTCTCCTATAGCCAGTGAAAATAAGAACTTACATTCAGTGTCCACTAAATCAGTAAAATCTGCTTCATTGATCCATCCTTCACCTCTTGTGTTTGAAAAATGCAGTTCAACAATTGATGCAGACATTGGACACTTGAACATGTAAGGAAACTAGATAAACAAATTGTTGTTTTAGCTTTTGATCATTCAATTTTCAGTATGATAGATTTTAGAATTATATATATGTATCTTGTGGTCTTTCATACAATGAGCATTATCAAGCAGATTTATTCAATACTTTGTTGCATGTGTTCCTCAACGTGTTTTTAGCATTGTGAAGATAAATTATCTAAGTGGTGTTTCCATCATTGCCTAAGTTCTATGATTAGCTGTATCACATGAGAAGGCTTCTAACAAGGTCTAGTACATTTTGAATGTCAATCTACAATTTTGTTTCTATTTTAAATTCTAGTAAAAGATAAGACTGTTTCAATGCACAAGAAGACTCTTGAGAGATGTGGGGTCTGGCAACAGCCAATGCAACCCCTTTTTCATAGGAATTTTTTATGTGGCTCTAACTTAATTACCTAGGTTGCAAAGGGAGCAACTTACTATCACACCGACTCTCACCCTCCTATTTGAGATTCTAGTATGTAGCTATTCTTCTAATGGGATTTTTCCTCTTCCATGATTGTTCTATTATTTTTTATTAATGGATTTCATGTTTTATTGTCAATTTTAATCTAATACTCATCAATTATGACTTCTTTTAGTGGATCATCAAACAAGGCATTATCAATTCCTAATTTGACAGCATGGAATTTGCATGTATAAAACAGTCTAGAAAAGAGGAATTACCCTTCCAATTATGAAAAAAGAGCTAGAACTCCAAATTTTGTGGTATCTTATGTTTCATAAAATTGTCTAGTTTTATTGCTAGATCCTTTTTTTAATACCTAAACAATTACTTTCTCAGTGGAATCTATATCATGAAACTTCAGTTTGATCATTTGAGTCGCATATGTATTGTTTCCAATTTTAATGGTAATACTAATGAGTATTTGTTGGACAAACTTTTTACAAATAAAATGCGACTTTGTTAGAAATATGCTTAAAGTGAGTAATTCTGTGGAAGTTGGGATTCAATATTTAGTGCTTTCTGCTTATATAGTGAAGAATAATTTGTTCTGTGATACATTTTCTCTAATTCCAATATCCTTCTCCTTACAGTTTTGATGATACCCCTGGCATCAAAAGGGGAATTGAATCTCCTTCAGCATGGAAATCACCTTGGTTTGTGAACTCTCTCCTTCCAGGAAATAAAATCAGCACTGATATGTTTGAGGTTAGACATACCAATCTTAGTGATACATGTGTATCCTGCTTCTCCTTTGTTTTTCGTCAATTTTTCTCCTATTCAGTTTCACTGTTTCTTATGAAGGTGTACTGTGATTTGCCTATAAGGAATTTGGTTTTAGACACTTTTAATTGAACCAAGAATAAGAAGGCGCATATTATGCACTTGGTAAATATTTTCCATTACACTGTAAGATAAGTTGAAGAAATGTTAGCTAAGAATTTTACAAATTAGTTGCAAATTGAAGTAAACTTCATATTGGGCGCTCTTGCGAGAAATGTTAGCTTGGCTGCTAATTTACAGGAGAAAAAGAATATTAAGGTGGCATGGAGTCTAATGAGTGTTATTTTTTCTGTATTTAGATAACAGCCATAGGCAATTTTCGTATCATGGCCTTGAGTCTAATGTTGTTAATCTCTAAGTTCCAGCTTTTTTTATTTTCAGTTAAGGAGCTTTCAGAATTCTTGAATCATTGTTCATAAGTTTAACCATATTTCTCATACCTAATTTTTCAGGATATAGGATATTTCTTGAGCCCTGGTGATCGAAGCTATGATGCCATCGGGTTGATGAAGCAGTTAAGTGAACATACTGCTGCTGTAGTTTCAGAGGCTCAAGAGATACTGAGAAGTGGAAACCCTATCAAGACGCCACATGAACCAAAATTTGACAAGAAGAAATTCTCGGAAGAAAATGTTGAACCTGACAAAGAGCTGGATAATCATTGTGTGCCATCAAAAATCATGGTATTCGTTTCTTTTATCTCTGAAACAAGGTTTTTGCTATAGGTCTGCATTTATTTGGATGCTTTACCTGAATATACTTATTGCACATGTTTCCATGTCTTTATTTATAGAATCCTTTTATGGCATTAACTTGGATTTGACATCAGATTATTTGGAGGGAAATTCCTGTATTTGTTTAACCATGTCTATTTTATCAATTGAAAGTTAAATGAGTTAAAAGAATATTGTCTTGAAGCATTTTACATGAAGGTCTATTTAGCAATTCACTTTTTTGCATTGTGATTATGTGGCACATTTCGTCACTTTTTTGTCATTGGCATACAAGGCTACTAAACCTCCCTGAAAACAATTCAAATATACATGTTAAAGTTTCTAAAAAATTGCAAATATTTTCTAATTGTGTATGATACATCAACATGTTGAACAATTCTTTCTGCAGGCTGAGGCCAGAATCCTTGATTTTAGTGGATGCGGCACACCTGTCAAGAGATCAGAAAATGTGAAAGCAGGCAGTACAGAGACATCCGTAAGCTTTTCAAGTCCATCTTCATATCTTATGAAGGTTTGCCGATAAAAGCTTTTGGGCATCAAGCAAAAAAAATCTGCCTTCTCTCTATATTAATATGTAAATGTCCCCTTGCAGAGATTGCGTTATTAATTTATTTTATCCCACCTTTCTTCTTTTTGGTGTCATCAATTTAATGGCCAGGCCATTTTCAATTACAAGACAGCACTGGGGCTTTATTGAAGAATGACATTTGATCTATTATTATAGATATAATACAATATCCTCTATTGTGTCATGTTTTTTAACTGATCCATAAAGCTTATATTTCTGGGTTGCATAAGATATTTTAAATATTTGGCATTTCTCTTCTCAGCAAATAAGTTTTTTTTTTATTTATCAGACATCATTTCAAACTGCAAATCCTCTTCAGTTGTTTTGTGTAGTAACCTTAGCTTTTTCCTTGATGTCTTAGGAGAAATATCTGAGTTACCAAGGAGGCATTTATAATCCATGATAATGTGTGATCTGATTCTTTCTTCTGTGGAGACTTGCAAACAAATGAAGCATTGAACAGTGAATTCTTTAGTTAGATGGAACTTTAGATCCCTTGATTTAATAGTTCAAATAGAATGGCTGAGCTTCCAATTTTAGCTTTCTTGCAGGATATTAGTTTCATGATGTCTCTCTCGGAATTCTGCATGTTAATCTCATTATTCTGCAATGGACAATTTGGCTCACAGTTCTGGTGCCACTTTCTTTCTGGGTGTTGCATTACAAAAATGGTTTTGTTAAGTGCCAAACATGAAGCCATCCATCCTTGTAGTTTGCATGATTTTTAAGTTCATGAAAATACACACAAATGTATGCTGTTTGCCTCACTGTAGTCGGAAGAGTGCCATAGACAGGGACGAACGGGAGATGTGCCATACTCATTATAGCATAACTTTCTCAATACAAATTTTCTCAATGTTCAACTGTTCAATGCAAAATATATTGTGTAATCTACCTTTTTTGCAGTGCCTTTGTTGCCAACGTACTGTCATACTGCATGCATGCATGCATGATATCAGAATGATCAATCTTGCCAATTTGTTGGTCGGAGAAAATACTTAAAAGTCACTCCTGAAGCATTTTAACTAATTCTTTGGGTAGTCTTTTAGAACGAAAAAGCTTTGTTTATGTTCATAGGAAATACTTGTGTTGATTGGTTTGGAACAACAATGGAAAGAGAGTTTTGTCTCGTGTGTGTGTATTATGTGGATAGCCCAAGAAAAAGTGCTACTTATCTTAGTATTGTCATCATCACTAAACATAATTCTGATATCATCATGGTGCATATGAATTGGCCCGGCCAAATAAATAAATTCCAAATTAACACCATGTACTAAGCTTATTCACTAATAAATTCAGGCATATATATATATATTCATAGTATTTTAGGTTGTTTGTATTTTTATATACTTATTTAGGTCCAATAGACTAATATAAATTGGGTTAATTACTGATTATCCCATATAGTTACCTACCTTTAACATCTTACTCTTTATATTTTAAAAAATTACATTCACATCATTATAGTTAAGAAATTTAAACATATAGGTCCATTTACTATAACGTTATCGATTTTATTAACGAAAATAAAGGATAAAATGATAATTGTAATGTTTTAGTTAGTGATGATGGATGATATCGGTAGTGACGGATGCAGAGTGACGACGAAGAGCTCTATGGCTTCGTCATAGAGTGACGTTTGTAGCACAGAGTCATCAGTGTCGAACTTATAGTCATTAAGACCATTTAGTTGGCTCCCTCACTTGCTCTTTAGAACCCTCAACAATGCCTTCGCCTTTCTCTTCCCCCTTTCGCTCACTCGCTTTTGCCATCTCCCTGATGTCCCCCATCGTCTTATCTTCATCGCTCTTTACCAGGTTACGATTTCCCTCGCCCTCCCACTCCCCCTAACTAAAACTCTAACATCGTCCATCCTCCGGAATGCCTCCACGATCTCATCGCATCTTGCCACCTAGGCGATCGCCACCGTTGCGTCCTCTACTACCGCCTTCTGCCCATCCTTGGTCACCAACGTGAAGAGGGGCAACACAATGCCAATTTGACAAAGGCAGTGCAATTGAGCAGGTAGAGGGCCACGCTAAAGAGGGCCTCAAGCGCATCCTTGATGAACTTAGTTGGTGCTCCAAGGGTGCCAAGGAGGTCCACAAGGGTGATGATGAGAGACTTATTTGATCTAATGATGGAACGATACGCTTCCATGAAGAGGAGGCTATAAAAGGTTACAATGAGATGTAGGCGGTGGTGGGGGAGAGGAGGCAAAGGGCGATAGTGAGGGCGTCGAGGATGCCCATGGTGCACATGAGCACCTCGCAGGCAGTGATGGAGAGGTTAAGGAGGGCAGTAATAGTGTTCTCATGGGCCTCAATCGTGGACGAGTAGTGGTAGTGGTGATTAAGGAGGCAAGCGATAAGGAAAAACATAGTGCTAGTACTGGCGTTGGCGAGAAAAGGGTGTCTCTCTGGGTCTTACTTCAACGAGCGATGGATCTCTCTGATGGCTTCAGCAGCGGACTTCAATTTTACAATGATGGAGTACCGACACAGATATAGAGCGAGGAAAGGGCTACTCAGCAATTGCATCGTCATCGACCCCAACGACATCGTCGTTCGCCACCGCCGATGTCCTCCGTCATCATAAATCAAAATATTAAAAATATCTTTTTTATCTTTTATTTTTATGTCTTTATTAGTAAAACTAATATTGTTAAGGTAGATCAATCTATAAGGATGTTAATATAATTTTTTTATAATGTAAGAACCGAGATATTAGAAGTAACTAATTATAGATGATAATATGTAATTAGCCCATATAAACCATACTTAAAAGTAAATAATGTGAAGTTTTGGATTTACGTTAACAATAAATATATAAAAGATATTTTGTATACTAAAATCTATAATTAAAAGATACTTTATTTTCCAACAGGGCATGAACACCCCATATAATTTTGTGTAATTGAAATAGCAAATGACTTTCGATAATTTTAATTAAATCATTTGTGATTACTCGTGACTCATTCTTCAATATTTTTGAAATCTTTCATATGGAGCACATCAATAGCCCGTATCTATTTCAGTCTCAAGATGGCTAAGTGTAACCATTAGATGACAAACATATCATTTTGAGCATCACTAGAATAAACGTTTCAATTAATCCAAAAAACATTATTTTCCCATCCTGTGTCTCCGACGAGGCACCAACCAGGTAAAAAGCCCGATGGGTCCCCCCGCACTTTCCTGCCTGATGTCTCGGCGTGGGAGGCGATCACGGCGCAAATCCATCCTCTCTGCCGATCATTTATTATTATTATTATTATTATTATTAATATTATTATTATTATTATTATTATTATTGTAATTATTGCATTTTGTTCGTAAGGAAGGGGAAAAAAAATAGCATTTATTTTTTCTCTCTCTAAAAAAAAAAAAGGAAAAAAGAATCCGCGATTCCTGGCTCTGTTGACGGGTGAGGAGGGGAAAGGGAATTCGGGGTTGGCGCACACGCTTCTCCTCGATTAGGGATTCGCCGTCTCCGCCTCTCCGGCCTCTCGATTACTCCGGTTTCGGTTGCCCGGGGAGGAGCACCTCCTGTCGGATTCGGCTGAACCCCCGGTCGGATCTCCACGGAAAGATCCCGTTTTTTGTATTCGTTCGATTGGTTACTTAGGGTTCCGGGGTCGCGGCGATGGCCGGCGCGCTGGTGGATCGAGCCACGAGCGACATGCTGATCGGCCCCGACTGGGCGATGAACCTCGAGATCTGTGATATCCTCAATCACGACCCGGGGTATGTCGTGATTCTACTGTGCCTTCTTCTTTTCCTTTCTTTCGTTTTGTTTATTAAGCATCGGAGTTGCTTTCTACTGTTGCATCTGTTTCGTCATTTGGTGCTCTGAATTTGATTGTCGTCACATGCGAATGGAAACTTAGCCTTGCTTTTGTTGGACTTGGTTGTTTATTCGGTGAAATTGGGGCGTAAACATGGTCTTTGAGTTGACATCTGTGAAACATAAGGACTAATGGTATGAAGTTCTTACCCTGGTTGGCAAGGTGGGCAACTTCGATGAAGTAGTTTTGGATCAGGAGTTTTGTTTTGGATGACGTTATGGGGAACTGAACCATCTAAAGCTTGGCTAGTATCCAACACCACAATTTTGAAGTTCCTCAATAAAAGTTGCCAACGGAAGGCTACATGATATGTGTTATTAGTTCAGACGCAATATCAACGCCGGTGATGCTATAGATGGACTATGAAATGGGAAAATGATCGGTTTGGCATTTTCTGAAGGGTGATCTTTAATAGTCTTTTCCAGAATTGTTTACGATGGCATCTGTGAGAAATGATATGGAAGAATTGGAACTGTCTTTCCAGAAAATTGGGATGCAGTGACTGCTTGTTACTGTGGTTCTTTTCTAAATCCTTTCTTTTCCTTAAGCTCAAAGTCTGGTTGTCATTCCAGACAGTGGCACTGCTGAAACTCAGAACTTCGGAAGGAACAGATTATCATGATTAGAATAAATGGAAGATATCTATAGGGCTTTTGACCGAGGTTTCAAATTCCGTAATGTGCTGATTGGGGTAATGTTCCCATCCCATACCCTTGCTTGCCATTGCCTCCTCCAATCTGCCAGGGGGAGGAGGAGGAGGAAGCCTACATGGTGTTATTGATGACCACCTCCCATTGCGCCCTGCTGATCTGCCACTAGTCTTCACCATCGACGTTAGAGGATGACTGCTGCCTGTGGTTGCCTCAGCTGATCCACCAGTAGTCATCACTTGTGACACTTGGGGGGATATTAGAAAGTCATGGGTTTCACGTTTCATGTGCTTGGGACTTTAAATTAAATAAAGATTGTTCACAGGGGAAAAAAGAAAAAAAAATAGAGGTGAATAAGAGAAGGAAAAGATACAAAGGAGAGGGAAGAAAAAGAGTCGAGATAATTATTCTTAAAAAATATTATTTTTAAGAACAATTATTTTAATAAAAAATGAACATGTGTTTTCTCATATGATGATGGACTACTCCACTTGCATGCATTATTGACTTTTCCAATTTTGATTTAATTATTTCTTTAATTTTGTTGTCAGGCAAGCTAAAGATGTTGTTAAGGTCCTCAAGAAACGTATTGGGCATAAAAATTCTAAGGTTCAGCTTCTTGCACTAACAGTAAGTACTTCAGCCAGTTTGGCCTTTAATTGTACATTATATATCCAGGTTGCTTTCTCATATGATAGGGTTTCGAGTCCCCACATGTGCCTTGTGCATATGTGGTAACAATTGGTGCATCTTGTAATATATACATAAGGAGAAAATGTTAACAACAAATGGTTTATAACACCTTTTTGGGAGTCGCCTGCTATTGGCTTTTGAACTTTCTTGATGCAACTAGTTGTTTAAAAACTTATGGTAAATCTTTATGCATGTTTTGTATATTTGTTTCACACTGTAGTCTACCTTGATCTTGTTTCTATGGATGCTCTATTTTTTTATTGCTTTTTACCAAGGAATGCAATACCGATCGATACCGCCTGTACCGGGCGGTACGTACCGGTCCACCCGCTACCGGGCGGTATCACCGATTGGAGCTTTTTCCTCCCCGTTACCACTCGAAATCGATCGGTACCGGTCGATTTTGACCGTCGGTGGCCGATTTTGGGCGATATCAGCCGAGGCAAGGAGAAAGCAGAAGAGGCAAAAGAAAAACCTGGAGTCCGACGTTGCTCTTCGTGCACGCGATCTGTCACCCACAGGTGATTTCTTCTCCCCACCGGAGGAGAAGGAATGTCTCCCCGCGTGGGAAGAAGGAACGAGGCGATGTCGCCCCTTGTTTTTATTTTTTAACTTATATTATATTATATTATATATACACCAAGTGGTACACTTGTGCATACCACTAGGTACCAGGGTACCGTACCATACCGAGCTGAGCTCAGTATGCTGGTACGGAGTGGTACAGCAAACCTTGCTTACACTTTTTAAAAAGCCATTTTCACTTTTAAGTCTTTTCTGAATTGCTTTTCATGTTGTTTGATTCTACCCTCCATAGGTGTCTGTTTTGTAAGTTCTTTTTAGTGATTCTATCCTCCATTTTACTTTCTAGGTTTCTTTTTTAGGTTGATTGAGCTACTCTCATGTATGAGTGATTGCACGTTAGGATTACATGAAGCAATATTTTTGTTCTTTGTTCTTGTCACTGTTTCAACCTTAGTTTTTCTCAAGGACAAGATTTGCACCTCAGGTCATGTATCATGTTGGTGCCAATTATAATCATGTAGTTTAATTTATAAAATGAATACCATGTCTACATGGTAGATAATAAAGCATTTCATTTCAGTTACTCTTTTAATTTACTTTATATGCCTTTGTTTATCTATTCCCTTGGAGATTTACTCTCTTTTGCAGTGTTGATGGCTGTTTTGCTAAATATTAGTGACATGGTTATATATCTTAATTATTTGCATGCCATACACTCAGTGATTTTGAGGTTTATGCAGTTCATATTAGTCCAACATTCCTAGGATTCAATTCGTAACAAACTCTCAACATAGTTTATCTGTATTTTAGTAGCATGATTTCTGCAGAAATCATATATTCTATATTGCATATCTTTTGTTGGCTGTAAACACACTAGTGTAGTTTTTAAGTTTTTATTTGTGGAAAGACTTCAGTTCCCCTTTAAGTTTGATTTATTTAGAGAGAGAAATAGAAAAAGAGAGAGAGAGAGAGAGAGAGAGAGAGAGAGAGTATATGAGTCACTGTTTAACCATTAAAAAAATAACAAATGAACCAGACTAAACCACCTGTGAAAGGCCGGTCCGCCTCGCGGTTCACACCTGTAGGTCCTAATGATGGAACGATAGTTTAGGCTCGAGCTAGCATAACTTTAGTTCAAATCTGAGTCGGGCCCAAATCAAAGACCCAAGCTCTTTTAATCAAGTACTTTAATGATAGGCTCTTGTTAATTTGAATCTGGTTCTCTTCTTGGTGCTGAGACAGTTTTCAACCAACTACTTTCATTGGAAAGCCATTGAAGATGACAAAAATAGGTAACTACTTTTTTTACGAGATACAAATCTGTCATGCAAACTGAGTGTTTTGTTCTCCTTGGTGTTCTCAGAATTAGTATGCGAAGCTAGCGTTTAGCTTGTGTCTTGTCTTGGCACATACATTGCTATTGCACTTGTGGCATGGCACTAGCACCCAAGATGGTTTCCTTGGATAGCGTGAAGGTTTCATGTCGCTGTGTTAGTCCTTGGGCTGATGAAATGTACTGTATATGAAATGGTCCCTGATAGTGTCCTAGCTGTGATAGAAAATTTTCCATGCCTTGGGCTGAAACTGATGTGAGGCGTAACAATAAACTTTCAAAACATTAACTATCTCAATACATTGGAACTCCTCTGCGGTGAGGGATACCCATTCCCACATATTACCTATGAGGTGGACATCGAAGATGGCTGACCTTGGAACCTTCGCAGGTGGTAGTGAGGGATATTCCTTCCTGGTAAGTACCTATAAGTTGGACATTGAGGGTTAAGCTAGCTGCTTTGTTCCACATGAAATTTTTGGGTGACACTTCTCCTTTTCTTACTCTTGGACAACACCACATTGAGTTGTAGGCTTCTTTTTTTTTGCAGTAAAATGTCACGTTTCACAGCATATTGTGTCTTCCTTTTGTTGAAAAATCTGTCCATGTGTGGGTGACCAAAGCACATCACCCTTGTGATTGGTTGGGAAGTTAACTTATTCTGTATGATATTACGACAAAGAAGTATACATGGATTTGCAAGTAGACAGCAACCCGTAGCAGGCTGGCATGGGTTGGAACAGGTCAGCACATGTTATGCCAGAAACACATTTGCATACATAATGACAACTTGTGCCAGTAGTCCCAACATGCTTGTGTTCGTTGGGTACGAGCATGCTTTGAAGAAATACGGACAGAGGAAAGCAAATCAAGGCGAGACCAAATAAAGAATCAAGGAGAAAGAGAGACGAGATCAGCTAGCAGGCCAAAGAAACTCGATTTCTCAATTAAATCATGTCAACATGTAATTTGATTGATGACGATCTATATTTGGAACAAAACCTTAAGAATTTTTCTTATGGAACTTTCCATGAGATGGAAAGAAATTCAATAAATGTCATTAAGAATTTTCTTATGGAACTTTCCATGAGATGGAAAGAAATCCAATAAATGTCATATCTTCCTGTTCTTGTGTTGTGCCTAAACACGGACGAGTCAAATTTAAACTGAACCATATGAGATGTTGTGATGTGCATCTACCTTGGACAGTCTTTTGGTAGCCAATGTACATTTGCTTATTGTCTTAAACTAGCCTCCTTGACCATCAAAAGGGCCCAAGTTTGTGTCAAGGACTCACATGCTTCTGGTAAATAAAAAAGGACATATTAAGCTTTAGAATAGAAATGGACGCCTTAATACTAGGTTTGAAGTGGAGAAGCCTTCTTTGAAAACTCCTTTAGTCAAGTTAAAAAGGTAAGGGCTGATCAAGCCTTCTCATCAAGAATTTTCTATTTTGATTCTATGTTCAGGTTGATTTTCGTCATTACTATAGTAGCTAATTTAATTGGTCAAAAGAGTTTTATCTTAAGTTTAGTTTGTATCTGAGACTCCTAATATGAAGTTAGTATGAGTTAGGCAAACAATTTTACCATAGAGATCTGTATTTTGAAGGTTTTAAGTCTCTTTTATTGGGTTGATGGGATTAACATCCCCTGCAACCCTTGTATGTATAAGAAAATTGTAAACCTAGGGCCTTACGAATATATGATTTCTTTATTCTATTGCAATAAAGTGATTTAATTTTTTAATTCAGTCTTTTTGTTGGTGTCTGTGGGTGGCTCCGTCGTCATCTTGAGATGAAGATATGAATTTAAAAGCAGTAATCTAATATACAGCTTAAGGTGATAACTCAAAAGTATACCAAATCAGTCCTGGTTGAATGAATCTGGACATCTACTAAAAATTAACAGAAAATGCCTGGTATATGAATCCTAAATTTAACGTACACTTCAATTAAACTCGTATTAGATATACTTTAAATTTACCTATATCCTACTTTGCTGTCATAGGATGCATCATGACTGTACCATAGCATGCCAGAAATATTTCGGCAATTACTTGTTTAACAATTGACAATTCTTTCTTAATAACTTCAGTTAGATTTACCACTTATCATGATTCATGCCAATTCTTTCTTACTATGTTTCATACCAATTTTATATTTTTATATCTTGCTTATCTTACATTGATTTACCACTTGTCATGATATTGATTTTATGTTGCAGCTACTGGAAACAGTGATAAAAAATTGTGGGGACATAGTTCATATGCATGTTGCTGAGAAAGATATACTGCATGAGATGGTCAAGATTGTAAAGAAGAAGGTTTTATTTTTTTTCAAATTTAGATATTTCCTTGTTTATTGCCTTTTACTTGCTGCTGATCATATTTCTGATTATTTTTCTTACAGCAACCTGACCTTCATGTGAAGGAAAAGATACTTATATTAATAGATACGTGGCAAGAAGCTTTTGGTGGTCCACGGGCAAGATACCCTCAATACTATGCAGCATATCAGGAATTATTGGTAAGCTTTGCACATTTTCTGTAGATAATTTCCAGCTTGTATTGCTACGAATTATTAATTGATATGTGATTCTTCTATTGGGAATAATTTAGAAATAAGATGCTGACATGTGAAACAGTTAGGATATTGGTGTAACTGTTGCCAAATTAGTACTCAGTGTTTTATGTTATCTAAATGTATTGTTGTTTCCTTCTCTATCAGAGAGCTGGAGCTGTATTTCCACAGAGATCTGAGAGTTCTGCACCTATTTTTACTCCTCCACAGACGCAACCTTTGCGATCATATCCTCCATCAGTGCGAAGTCCTGATTATCAAAATGAAGCACCTCAATCTTCAGTTGCATCTGATTTTCCTGTTTTGAGGTGCTATCCCTATCTTCTCAGTTGTTTGTATTTCAGTTGCAAACACGATAGTTGCACTGATGCTTGTTCTTCCCTTTCTCATTTTCTCACAGTGTTGGTTAACTTTTTGTTTTGATAGCCAAACCTTTGTTTAAACTTTTCTTTTGCTCTGATAGTTGTGTTTAACTGCTATATTTATGTTTGTTGAGTATGACTACGAGGGTTGGTTTACCATTTATGACATTTAAGTGAAAAAACTATGCCTAGTGGATATCTTAGTTGAATGGTCATTGTTGAACCCATGTTAGCTCAGATTCGGTATCTTGGGTTCAAGCACTCAAATTTGCAATTTCTAGAACAATCTTTTATTTTTGTCATTTTTATCTACTATTGTTCACTGAACTAGTTTTAAGTAAGTTTTTATTGTTAAATACATGATTTTTATGCCAATAATTGCATGTTTGAACTATACAAAAATTGTCTTTTGTTGCATGACCCTGTAACTTTCGTGTCTGGTCAAATACTTCTGGAAGTATAAGACCAATCTTCTGGCTGTTCTTTGTTCATTTTGATCTATTCTAGTTCACTAAACTAGTTTAAAGTGAGTATACATAGACTATACGTAGATTTTTTTTTCCCAATAAGTTCCTCAAATCTGTATTATAGAACAAAATTAGCATGTGTTCATTTCTATCCCTGTAATATTCCTATTTGATTCATTAACTTAAAGTTCCATACATTATTGGTTCTGGTGCTGTACTTTAAAGACTGAATTTCTATTTAATTTTTCAGCCTCACTGAAATTCAGAATGCTCGTGGTATCATGGATGTACTTTCAGAAATGTTGAATGCCTTAGATCCTGGAAACAGAGAGGTATTTTGCACTTTGAGAGTTTCTTTTATAATATTTATTAGCATGTTATCCCAAACACCATTTTAATTAACACCAAGGTTCTTCGTTTCGATCTGTACTGCCTACATACCAATCCGATAGGATATCGGTACGTGGACTACCCGCAACCGGGCGGTACCGTCGAAATCAGCCGTCGGCCGTCGATTCGACCATTGGCGGTCGATCAAGGGAGAAAGAAGAAAAGGGAGAAAAGAGAGAGATACCTGCTCTTCCCCGGTTCCCCGCGCGATCCCGACCGCCGACGATCAATTAAGGGAGAAAGAAGAAGAGGGAGAAATAAGAAAGGGAGAAAAGTAGAGATATATGGTCTTCCTCGGTTCCCCGCACGATCCATCGCCCACGAGTGATCCTTCACCGACGGGCTTCCTTCTTCGCTCGGGGAGAAGGGGCAAGAAAGGAAGCTCCCCACGCAGGAACGAGGTGATGCCTCATCTTCCGCGAGAACGAGGCGACACTTCGTCTCCCGTGCTGGGAGAAGGAGAACAAGGCGATGCCTTGTCTCTCTGCTTTTTTTTAACATATATTAATATAAATACAATATAATATTATAATAATATAATATTATATTATATTATATTATATCGAGCGTTATGTACTGTGCGTACTGCTCGGTACCAGATACTGTACCATACCAAGATAAAGTAGATATGCTAGTACGGACTGATACGACGAGCCTTGGTTAAAACTGGCAGTTAACACTCGACTTTTGAAAGTCTGGCATGCAACTTTTTTCCTGGACCATAATATCCAGGCATTGATTAATAAAATGTGGTGGAGGATGAACACTCTTTTGCTGTGTCATTAAGCTGGTTTACTGTAGCTGGACTTATTATTCAAAACTCAATACTTGTGGTTCAATTTAGAGTTTATAGTATTCTCTGGTTTCTCCTGTGTATGCCAATACATTTATGACCTGATTTTGCCAATGCTAAAACAAAGATATGAAATGTAATCAAACAACTGCTCAGCCAAGGTGGTTTTTATATGCAGGGACTTAAACAGGAGGTAATTGTTGATCTTGTTGGTCAATGCCGTACTTACAGACAAAGAGTGGTGCATCTCGTGAACACAACTGCGTATGTTCTCTCAACTATTTTTTCCACATTTTCTGTGTTTACAACAGAAGTAAGATGGACAAAGATGGGGCTAATCTAGTTTCCTTGCTGTAAAGGTCATTTTTTTGAATAACCTCTAAATTTGTATTACAAAAAGATGAAATCCTAGCACATTTGATTCACTAGAATTGAGTAGTAATTCTTTATTCTTATGGTTCTCCACTTGTTTATCTTTTCACCTTTTTCATTGCATTTCTTCATGATGGTATTTTAGAGTTAATATCGTTAGTGGTAGCTACACTTGTCTATCAGATGTAATATGAAGTATTCTAATTGGCATATGCTACGTTGCCAAATTTGTGGATTGCATATGCTACTCGATTGTTCTCATCTTTTTCAAGATTGCAGTCTTTTATATTTTATGCTGTTTGTGACAGAGATGAGGAGCTGCTTAGTCAAGGACTTGCTCTGAATGATGATTTGCAGAAGGTACTTGCGAAGCATGATGCTATTGCTGCAGGACTTGCTGTTCGTGTGGAGAAACGAAAGACACTTCAGACACTTGTCGATATTGATGATTCTTCAGCAAGCAAAGAGCCACAACGAAGGTGGTTGGCTTTCTTTTAAGTAATTTTGTATTTACAAACTGTGCACTATATTTGTTACACCATAGAAATGCCCATGCAAAGTTAAGAGGAAATCTGAACAGCTTTACTGAAAACTGTTTAAATTTCTAAGAACAAAATTTCTACTGAGGTCGCACTTCTGTGATTGGCTTGGATGTGTTGTGGTGGTTGTACAAGTTGATGATTGTTGATCTCTTTAAAGCCTTTTGTTTAGTTGATTTCTTTTAACCAATCTATTTTATTTAAGATTGACTGTTAGAGCATGTTATACTTATGAGTGGAATCTTGAAGAACTTTATCAATAGCATTTATTTCTGGCTTACATCTATAGTGCTTAATGAGGCTTCCTTTCATGATCGACTTTGATGTAGACCATCAAGTACAAGCACAAGTAACCAGCCTCCTCTTCAGCAACTATTGCTGCCTGCTCCTCCGTCCGATGGTGCAGGAACCACTTCAGCAAAAGTTGATCCCAATATGGACCTTCTTAGTGGCGAGGACTACAATAAACCTACAACAGAGAATCTGCTAGCTCTTGTTCCTGTCAGTGAACCACTTAACAATTCTGCTTCCAACCAGAATGTCTTGGCACTTGCAGACATGTTTTCTCCAAACAACTCTACCAATAACAACAAAAATCCTGCAAACTCTTTTGATTCAAATTCTACATTTCCAACACAACAGACATATCCTGCTGTATCGAACCTTCAGCTGCAGGCTCAGCAGACACAACAGCCTCAACTTTTTCCTAATGGAGGCATCCCAAACTCAGGAGCACCTCAATTTGAGCAGTCAAGTCATGACCAGGGAATGCAGCTCAACCTGGCAAGCACTCCATGGAATGGTCAGTTTGCTCCAGCATATAATCCACAGCAGCAGGCACTAGGTTATGGTAAGATCATTGTCTTTTCCTCTAAAACTATATAATGCTCTTTTTCCCTGCAATTTTGCTCTATTTTGTTACAAATGTTTTCTTCAAATTTTTAAAGTTTTTTTAGTCATTGATTGTTCTAAAAAAACCGACAGGATGAATAAAATGAAAAATTGCATGTTTGTTCTGCAATTAGCATAAACCTATGCCAGAGGAAAAATTACACAAATATGGCTATAGGACAAATAATATATTATGGATCAGATGGATGAATGACATTATACAATAGATACAATAAGAAATGATTGTACTTTTACTAAATTGGAGGTAGCCAATTGTCATATGCACCAACAAAATATTATCTATGGTGGTCAGAACATACACAAAGCCAATTGTCATATGCACCAACAAAAAATGCCATTCAACCTGGATGGGATGTCTAGAAAGAGTTATAGGGGTGGACAAAGGAAAATTTATCATCAGTAATAAAGACACCAGGGCTATCCTTAACAGCAAGAATCTTGCAGAAGCCCCGTTACACCCTTTTTTAAATTTATGATTTGGAATCTTTTGAAGAATCAGATTTCTAAACAACAACAAAGCCGTAAGTCTCAACTAAAAAAGGTTGAAAGAATCAGATTTCTAACATTTGGAATAATGACTCTTAATATTTGGAAAATTGTATTATTTATTATCACCTCTCTCCAACACAAGAAAAGTTAGATCTAAAACCATATTTTGCTTTTTGTATAAGCTGTTGAACACAAATAAATTGAGAAAAAAATTTAAATAAAGTGTTAGGTTTTTGAGTCTTCTTTTCTCAAGTTTAAGCATATTATGTTTGATAAATGCACAGGTATGTGTGTGCTTATGTATATAAGGGGAGAACAGTGCAAAAAACCTGCCACCAATGTGGGATTTTGGAAGGATCAATATACATTGTCTTACCCCCACTTGCAAAGTGACTTTCTATAAGTCAAAACATTTGTAATAGTTGAATGGACCCTGTTAACTCTCATAGAGGATTTCCTTCACCGTGTCACCAATACACTCTTTGAAGATAAACACAAATATTTATATATGTATCAATGTATCTAGCTATATACATATATGTACATTTCTACGTGTCAACGTGTAATAAACATCCATACATGTACCATAGTATGTACACATGCCTTTTAGCTGTTCATACCCTTGCGCTTTTAAAGCTACCTCTTGAACTTGTATCTGTGCTTGCACCTTCTTCAAGTTGTTAGGGCTGTTAGAAGGTGATACCTCAGTATTTTTTTAACAGTAAAAAAGGATTTCTGTAGGCAACTTACACAGTTGGAATAGAAGGCTTTTTGTCATCGATGTTGGCAGTTTAAGCACAATTGGTTGGAGAAAGAATATGAAACGTGTTTTTTCTTATTCTTTTTATTTGTGCTTCAAAATCATTTCACTGGAGTTCTCTATCTGCTACATTGCTTGACTTGATTCTTTTTAGTTTTATGCCCTTTTGTATGAGTGATATCTGAATTTTACAGATGCAAATGATGAAAGTGGAGCTCTTCCCCCACCGCCATGGGAGGCACAACCTGCGCAGAGTGAAATGCCTGGCTTGCAGCATCAACCGCTTCAAACTGACCAGCTCAGCGTGCATCCCTTATCAGTTCAAACTGGTCAACTCGGGGGCATCCAAGCTCAACCCATGCTCAGCAGCCAGCTCGGAGGCATGCAACCTCAACAAATGTCAGGTGGTCAGCTTGTAGGAATGCCTCCACAACATATGATGGGTCCCCAGCTTACAGGGTTGCAACCTCAGGTTGTCCAGGGCGGTCAGTTTGTAGGCATGTATCCTCCGATGCAGAACAGCCAGATGAGAGCCATGTATCCGCCACAGATGTTCGGAGGTCACATGGTTGGTATGGGTCAACAGCCCATGCAGGGGGGTCAGCTGACAGGCTATGGGTATGGTCTGCAGCCGGGTGCTCAATTCTATGATCCAATGAGACCTACATACCCTTATTATACTCCAAATGCGCTTGGGCAGAGAATGTATGGGCTTTCTGTGCAAGATAATAACACACATGCGAATAAGGCTTCATCGTATCAGATGCCTACATCCTCATCTTATCTGCAGAATTCGAACAAACCATCAAAGCCTGAGGATAAGCTCTTTGGCGATCTTGTTAGTTTGGCCAAAAACAAAGCTAAATAAGCCTCTGGTCGGAAGGTTGAGATCTTGTAAAATCAGTGTGGAACTGTTACTTCACACATTTTTTTTGATTTGATATGCTGGTTCTGGTGCTTGCTTTCCTTACATTGTATTCTCTCTTTCTGCCTCCTCATTTGTATGATGTCCTTTTCTTTTAATCATGTACATTTTAGAGGGGAAAAGGATAAAGGTTGATTAGAAAGATTTAAGATACTTTTTTTTTATTTTAGGTTTGTTCATGTTTGATGATTCAGAGATCAAAATATGAGTCCATACAGCCCTTCCATGAAACACTCACTTTTCTATGAAGCTGTAATTACTTGCTCTCCAAGTGACAAATATTGTGTACTAGTGTTATGATTAGATATATTAGAGTCCATTGCATTTAGTCTCTAAGATATTGTGGCCATTATTTTGAGGATAAAATTATGTGAACTTCTTATTTATAAATATATTGGAGTGGAGGATCCAAAATTTGGAGGACACAAATTTGACCGATATACTAATTAGATTGCTTAAAGTTTTAGAAAGACTAAAATGTCCTTAATTCTTCATTTATTACTAAAAAAGTAAAAAAAACAAATTATTATAAGAATGAAATAGAAAACTCTCGTTTCCGCAAGCATGTCTATCGTCTATTTTTTTTGAAAAAAAAAACTATTCCTTCAAAAAATTAGAGGTAAGAAGGGAGATAAATTGTCCTCTTTACAAAAGACTAATTATAGATTATCCCTGTAGTTAGTAACCTTTAATATCTCGGTTCCTACATTTTAAAAAATTATATTGGTATCCACATAATTACAAAATTGAAACATCTAGGTCAATTTATCTTAGTTTTATCGATAAAAACACGAAAACAAACGATAGCATTGCCAGCGTCGATATCGACGTAGTTGCCTAGCCATCTCTGACGACGATAAGGTTCACCCTCATCACAATGCCGTCTGCTTCCACAAGGAGCGCATTGTCAACCTTATCAACGCCTGCCCCACGCCACTTTGCATCTGCATCGATACTGATAGTTGTCGAGCAACAAATGAGTCGATGTCAATGCAGATGGTGGTTGCCGCTATGACGTCTACGCCAAAGGCAGTGACCACCTCACCACTAACCCGTTCGGCAGATTATAGCCTTGACCCAAAGTTGAGATTGTCGGAGCTCCTACCATTCCCCTCGCTACTATGTCAGTTTCAACACCACCTCTCGCCGAGCGACTCATTTGTCGCTCTGCATCTATGTTGATATTGATGCAGTTGCCAAGTGATGAAAGGGTTGCTCGGCATCTGCATCAGTATTGACGTAGATGCTATGTTGACGTTGCATTTGCATCGACGTCAACATATATGTTGAGTTGGATCGCTCTGCACCTGTCAACGTTGATGCAGATGTCTAACGACCATTTTATCACTCAACAACTACGTCGATGTTAATGCAAATGTAGAACGACGAAAGGGTTACTCGACGAGTGGTGCTACCGAAAATGACACGATAGTGAGGGGAGCGATAGGAGCTCCGATGACCCAGCTTCGGGTTGAGGCTTAGATTCATCCAATGGGTTAGCAGTAAGGCGACCACCATTTTTGTCATAGATGCCATAGCGGCCACCACCAACTGCATTGGTACTAATGCAGTTGCTACTCGACAATTGTGTCAAGATCGATGTAGATGCAGAGTAACGTAGGATGGGAAACAATGAGGTCGATGATACACTCATGGAGGCAAGTGGCGTTATAGTGAGAGCATACCTTATTATCATCGGAGGTGGCTATACAACTACGACGACATCGATGCTAACATCATTGTTGTCCACTACCATCGACGTTATCCATCATCAAACGTTTATTTTTATGTTTTTATCGGTAAAACTAATATCGTTAGGATAAATAGATCTAGATGTATTTTACTTTTGTAACTATAGGGATGTTATTATAACTTTTTGAAGTGTAAAAATAGAGATACTGGCCCACAAAACAATCTCCCAAACTGATGAGCTTTATAATTAGCAAATCTAGGAATAAAAGTAAGATGAGAAATATATAGAGAGATCACCAAAACTTTGATATATGCAATGATCCTTAAAAGAAGACTGAATTTTCTGTGATCCATCCATATTGTGTGTAAGAGAGTCAATCTGAATCCACCAATGTTTTTGGTATTATGTTTCAATATGCTTTATGGGGATAATGGGGCTAATTATATATTATCCTCTACGGATAGCTGTCTTTAGTCATATATATATATATATATGTATATATATTGATATTTTTATAATTATAAAAATAAAATATCTCGATTGTGGTGGACGACGGCGTGGCTGAGATCGGAGCTGCCGCCGTTCTCGCCACCGGCGATGCAGATACCACTTTGTGAGAGGTATACATGCTTGCAGGCGACCGTACAGTAAAGTACAAAACGGAATCTTTCACCACCAACTCTTTGTTGCAATCAATAAAGATTCCCCTCGAGCTGCTGGGTTAGATCTCCACACTTTGGGATCTGCTAAGCTTTGTTGGAGCTTATGCTGACACACCAAAGGTCTCCTCATACTTGACTTGCATGTTAGTGAAAGCTTCTTTTGGGTTTAGTGGACATGCAGCTCTGTCATGTAGTTTGAATCTTAATGGACTCATTTCAAAAGTTTGTCTCATGTACTCATCACCATAGCAGAGTTGACATGGAGCCTCAAATCTAGTTTATAATGTTGGTTTTAATGAATATTTTTTTTAGAAGCCCCATGCTTTGATGTCTGATATATTAAAAAAAAAAATCATACTTTTTAGTGTTTCTGGAATTTATCAAGTTTATGAAAGAGATTTTTCTTTTTTTTCAAGATTAACGGAAGAGGATATACAAAAGATTTTTTTTCTTATATTGTTTCATATAATGAAAATTTTTAGTTTGTTTCCTAGGATGTAAACAAATGATACATCCATGTAAGTCTTATGTTTGTTATTTTTTTTCTGGAATGTCTATTCTATTTGATTGATTTTTAGATTTATATATATATATATATATATATATATATATATATATATATATATATATATATCAGGGTTTCTTCCCCATAGAGTGGTATATATCAGACTTGGTTAATCCTCTGAAAAGCTTGCATTAAATTTTATAAAAGAATCATAATCACTTAAGATGTTGCATTACAATCTTTGATCCATGGTTTATATTCAAATCTTGTAATCAAAATGGTGTGCAGGGCAGCTTTCTTCTATCCATTTCCATTGCAATGCTTATGTTTGCACTTGATCCTGGAGTTTATAGAGCAAACGAAGAACAAAAATATATATTTCTTTCCACCATAAAATTGATGAACACCTGCGTTATGTCAATTGTTGGTGGAAGAAAGGAATCATTCCTTGTGATCAGTTCTTGTTCCTCCTTGTCCCTCAGGAATATGCCCTTCGTATGCTATGGAGAAGATGACAGAAGTTTCACAGTCACAATGTGATGCTAATTTGTAGCTATACATCTAAAAAAAAGATTCAATTTAAATGCCACAAGCAAAAAAGTTTGTCTCATGCTGTCCACCTGAAAGAAATAATAGAATGCATCCAAAAGGAACGATGGAAAGATTTATACTGTCGTGTAACAGCAGGTATATGCCCATGAATAAGGTCAGGAATGGTGGATTGATTCTAAAGCTCAAGTCTTCCACTACTAAATCTAATGCTGTTTCAGCTGTTTATAACATCAGTTGTGATGTTTCTGGATGCCCATTGGATCAACGATCAAAGAACACAAGAATTCACCAGCTTAGAGTGCTTCTTCTCCCTTTCCTGCGACGAGGAGAGAGCTTCGGCATGGATTCACTCGCTGTATCCACTGTGACTTGCAGCATTCATAAGGCTCCTCGCAAAGCAGCTCCTTTCAACTTCATGTCCTCACTCTCATCCTTCAAGGTTGACTCGACTAACAAAGCATTCGAATCTCCTCCTCGAAGATGGTAGTCTGATGGATGATTTGGACCTTCTTTTGCAGCCTGTTTTCGGAGGATTGCAGCAACAATTGGTCTCGTTAAAGGTAGAAGTTCCCAAGCTCATCAAAACCGCATCTTTGAATCTTTTAGATGCAGTGGTGGACTCATTGTTCGAATTCGAAGATCAAGCTGTGTTCAACGAGGTATTCTTTCTCCAGACAAACCAGACTGACGAAGTCTCCATGTCTAAATGATGATACTTACTTATCATCATGAGGTGTTGCAGGGAAACTTTGCGCCCGTCGACGAGGTAGGAGAAGCTCTGCAGCTCTCCGTCACCGACGGGGAGATTCCGGATGATTTCCCACAAGGCATCTACTTGAGAACAGGTGATTACCATCTTTTGTGATGCTTATTACCACTTACCAAGTCAAATAAAAACTTACATCGCATGTTAGCAATTTACTTGCATCATCGATTCGACAACATAATCGATGCAGTGATCTAAAGAGATTACAACCGCAGAAATATTACTAGTTCGAGCAAGTCTAAGCTACAATGCATGCCTGCCATCTTTGTTGACAGGTCCAAATCATTTATACCCAAATCAGACAGCTGCAGTGTCCATGTTTGGCAGAACAGTCTACACTTGTGTTGAAGGTGATGGAATGCTTCATGCCACATATTTCAGCAAGGATGCTGAAGGAAACTGGAAGGTTTCATACAAGAACAAGTACGTTGAATCAGAAACCTTCCTCATGGAGAAGAAGAGAAACAAAAAGATGTTCATACCGACGGCAGACGGGGATCCGACCGCGATTCTAGCAGCTTTTGTTCTCAACATGGTAAGCCAGGATTGCCTCAGAGGTTTCTCACTACCATTTATGTTTTTTTTTTTTGGTGAATCTGTGGCCACCGAAGTATTTCCAATGCATTTTTCAGATGAGGTTTGGGAAGGCAGTCAAGGATGATAGCAACACCAACGTGTTCGAGCATGCTGGAAAACTGTATGCAGTTTCTGAGCAGTATCTGCCTTACGAGATTGATGCTTCTGATCTCCATACCCTAAAACCCTGGGATGTCAATGGAGCTTGGCATCATCCCTTCACCAGTCATCCAAAGGTTGTGTGTGCCATCGTCATTAATTAACACTGTGATATATGCATGCTAAATAATTTGTCTGGTTGTGTTGGTGCAGAAAGCTCCACACACTGGTGAGATGGTCATCATGGGCGTTGACGTCAAAAGACCACACTATCTATTGGGAATCATATCAGGTAACTGAACTATGATCCTGATAACGAGGGTGTTCAAACTTAAAAGGGTACACTGATGCTTTCTTCTTTCTTCTCCCCTAAGCTGATGGTGGTGAGATGCTTCACAAAGTCGACCTGAAGTTTAGGAGAGGGACTCTGGCTCACGAGCTCGGTGTAACTGAGAAGTGAGTGTTCTACTTATGTGCCATTAATTACCATGATCATATCAAATTTAGCTTTGCTGCTATCATCATGGACTTGTGGTCTTCAGCTACAATATCATCATGGACTACCCCCTCAGGTTTGGCGTCGACAGAGTGATTGCAGGCAAATCGTGAGCTCACTGAAGCTTTTCATCCCTGGTATCGTAGCCGCGTTTGAATCAGATTCTTATCATCTTCCATGTCCTCCATGGATTTGCAGCTTCTTAGGTTACGAAGAGGATGGGGAATCAAGGATAGGAGTGATGCCTCGTTACGGGGATGCAGAATCCGTTTCCTGGTTCACAGTAAGAAACCACTGCAGCTTCCACATCATTAATTGCTTCGAGGATGGAGATGAGGTTAGACTCCTCCGATGCGTGAACTGCTACTGCTGCTGGTCATTTCTGGAGGTAGAAGATAACTTGGTTGTAGCTGATGATGAATGAGGCCGCAACAGGTCGTTGTGAGGGGGTGTAGAACAACAGGATCCGTGATCCCAGGCCCAGACCACACGGCCAACAAAGCCGAGTGGTACCGAAGAGCATATCTGCAACCCAATGAGGAGTCTCACAGCTTCGATCCCGCCATGGATGGGGTCCTCTTTTCTCGGCCTTACCAGTGGAGACTCAGCATGAGGACCGGTGCAGTCAAAGAAGGATTCCTCACGGGGAAGGAGATCGCCATGGACTTCCCGGCAATCAACCTCAGCTTCACCGGACTGAGGAACCGCTACGCATACGCTCAAGTAGTGGACTCAGAAGCGAGCTCAAAGCTAGGTGATGATCCTCAAATCCTACGAAACTTAAGCTCGTGATCTAAGAATCGGTGTGGTGTCTCTTCTGCAGGTCTCGCGAAGTACAATATGCTGGCGAAGCTGCACTTTGGATTGCAAGATGAGGTTGTGAAGTTTCCGACGAAGAAGGGATTAATGGTGAGCGGCCATTTATTTGCTGCTTACTGACTGTGTGTTCAACTCGATGCCTGTCTCAGGACGACGACGAGTTCGCGAAGGTCGAGTACCATGAGCTCGGCGACGGTGAGTACTGCACCGGGGCTCAGTTCGTCCAGAAACAAGAGGGGACGGAGGAAGAAGACGATGGATGGTTGGTTTGCTATGTTCATGATGAAAGATCAAACACGTCCAAAGTAACACATCGATCTTTGCTCGGATTTAAAGATTTGTGAAGGAAGATTTGAGGGGGGTTATGATTACAGAGTCTGTGCATGTTTGCAGGTGTACGTGATTGATGCGAAGAGGTTCACCGGAGAGCCAGTGGCCAAGATAAGTTTGCCGAGTAGGGTTCCCTATGGTTTCCATGGCTGCTACATGTACGAGTAAGAAACTGGACACCAGTTGATGATGTGATGTGTTGATATGCCATTGTGGTTCTCTTTTTGATTTCAGAAATCACTCGAGAAAAACCTTATCATAATTTATCCGATCATATCCATATTTTCTTCATACAACATATATATCATCAACACATATATCATACGTACATCTGTACGTATATGTACAGAATGATATATTTTTTTTAAAACCCAGATTGAATTTTAAATGTGTCTCACTATAAAATTTTCAATTTATGTATAAACATCTTTATATAAAAGTGATAGAACTCCACGGGATGTTAACAATGGGTTGATCTCTATAAGGGGATTAGCCCTTCTTAAAATACCATAGAAGTTCCTTGCTCCTTGGTAGTAGGGCAATTAGCTGAAGAGAAATTGTATTCCTTGATGACAAGAATGGTGAGACTGCATGCTTAGATATGACTCAAAACCCTAACATAAATAGAGACTCAAACTCCTACTAAAACTTCTATTCCCTCAACCCTAGCCGCCTCCTCTCTCTGGCTTAGTCGACTTTCTTAATAAGGTGGGCGACGACTATGGCTAGGGTTTTATTTACATGACCTGATCGAATAGGATCCAACCCTGTTAGGATCCTACGAAACTTGTCCTCTTCATAGCAATCTTGTCCTCAAGACTAAGGCTCCATAAACTCTGAAAACATGATCTTCAAATCTTCATAGGACTCTCATGTGGCATCTTCTATAGATAGATTTGTCTATTGTACCAGCACTTCAATAGAAGGACGTCAGCGGCGTATCATAATCCTAAGATTTAGTATCATATCCGGTTGGATCTAGATCTCCCCATCGGCAATAGTGTATAGTGGTTGACTTTGGGGTGACTCGTTCTCTCCAAGAATAAGTTTTAGATAGGATGAGTGGAAGATTGAATGGATCTTGAAATCAGCAGGTAGGTCCAGTCTATACACCGCATCTCTAATGCGCTATGTGATTTGATAAGGCTTGTAAAATCGGAGAGATTGTTTCATCGATTCCCGTGTATTGATGGATATCTTCTTATAATGTTAAGAGCCAAAGGAAGACCCAATCTCCAATGGAGAACTCTCTTTTGCTCTTGTGCATGTCAGCCTACTGCTTCATCCTTGCTTGGGCGACCGAGAGATTATCCTTCAATAATTGTAGGATTTTGTCACTGTCCATTAGCTCCCAGTCTATCTGGTCTACTTTAGATGTGTTGATTACATATTATGGAATTACACAAGGTGGTCGACCATACACAGCTTCAAAAGTGGTACATTTCGTCGAAGAGTGATAAGTTGTGTTATACCACCACTCGACTCAGGGGAGCCACTTTGTCCATTCTTTTGGTCGATCGTTGGTGAAACATTTGAGATAGGTTTCCGAACATATGTTCACCACTTCAGTCTAGTCATTGGTCTATGGGTGGTTTGTCATGCTCATCTTCAATTTTGTGCCCTGCAACTAGAAGCGTTCTATCTATAACTTGCTGGTGAAGACCCTATCACGATCACTTACAATGAATCTAGGCATCCCATGCAATTTACAATATTATCCATGAAGATCCAAACAATGCTAGCAACGGTGTAGGGGTTGAAGATGATGCAAAAGTGATCATATTTAATAAGGCAATCGATCATGATAAAGATAGTACCTTTTCCTTGGGATGGGGGTAGCTCTTTGATGAATTCCAAGGTTACATCGGTCCATACTGAGTTTGGAAATAGGTAGTAGTTGTAATTTTCTAGGGCTCGCTACTGTTTCGCCTTTATGTCGTTGACACGTGTCACATCACGCTATAAATTCAGCAATAGTGTTCTTCATCCCCTTCCAATATAAATTTTGTCGAATCCTCTTATATGTCTGAAAATATCCAGAGTGCTCAGCTACCAATGAGGAATGCATCTCATGTAGGATAGTAGTCAAGCAAGGAGAATTAGGCACTGGCACTATGCATCTTTTGCACCGTAGTTCCTTTGAATCCTAACTGTAATGTGCTATGGAGCCCCGGTCTTCTTCCAATTTCTTGATAATCTCTTGGATCTCTGGATCAGCTTGCCACTCTTTCCTGATGTCTTCAAGGAGGTCATTGGTCGAAAGAGAGATGGTTGAAAGTTCAGTTTGCTCAGGTAATCAGGAGAGCGCATATGCAACCATATTCTCCTTCCCCTTTTTATAAGTTATTTAATAATCATATCCAAGAATTTTTGTTACCTATTTTTGCTATTTTGAGATAAAATCTTTTATTCTATGAAGTATTTGAGGCTCTTATGGTTGGTTTTTATTTGGAAGTGTCAGTTGATTAAGTAGGGTCTCCACTTTGTCACCACGTGCATTATCGCCAGCATCTCCTTGTCGTTAGTGTAGATAAGGGGTCGGCCTTCTTGCATGAGGATGGTGTCGATCCCAGCTCCCGATGCATTTGCTTCAATCATGAATGTTTTGTCGAAATTAGGTAGCGCTAGCACGGGTGTAAATGTTATCATGGACTTAAGAGCGTCGAAGGCTATGGATGCTTTGTCCGACTACTGTAAGGCATCTTTCTTTAGCAAGGATGTGAGAGGGGTATTGATCTTTTCATAATCTTTTATAAATTTACGGTAATAGCCAGTTAGTTCGAGAAATCCCTGTAGCGCTTTTATATTTTTGGGCATCGGCCAGCTTTATATTGCCTTGATATTTGAGGGGTCTATCGCCACACCTTCCTTCAAGATTATATGCCTGAGATCTCCATCTTGTTCTGTAAGAAGCTGCACTTTGATAGAAATTCATAATGACCGTTATACGTCCGGAAGGCGATTTTAGTATGTCCTCTTCATGCACACAAATCTGGTGGTATCCGGACCATAGATCTAACTTTGTGAAGAATTATGCTCCCCTTAACTCGTCAAGTAGTTCATCCACCACCGGAATAGGATATGCTATTGAGGGCCCGATAGTCCTCGCACATCCGCCATGTTCCTTCTGTTTTACATACGATGAGCACCAGTGAAGAGTAAAGGTTACAAATTGGTTGAATGATCCCTGTCTCCAGCATCTCCTGCACAATCCTCTTAATTTCGGCCTTCTAAAGATGAGGATAGCAATATGGCTAAACATTGGCTAGTGTCTTCCCCGACAAGATCAGTATATGGTGGTTGTACAACCGGGTAGGAGGTAGACTACTCGATTCAGTGAAGATGTATGAAAATTCAGCAAGTAATGAAAGAAGGTTCGGTTCTTCAATCTCCGTTGGCTCCTTCATTTGTAGCCCTTGAAGTTGAATTAGGAAGCCGCTGTGCACTTTCTGTGGTATCTTCTCTAGGCGCTATGTTGAAACCGCTGTTACTTCGGTCCCACGTTTTTCTTGTAGGATCACATGTTTCCCTTTGTTGAAAAATATCATGATTAGCTTTTAGAAGTTCTAAGAAACATCACCTAACGTGGATAGCCATTTAATGTAGAGCACATTTCATAATCGTCGAGTGGGAGAAGAAAAAATCAACAATGATCTCTTGGACCTGTAGGACTAATCTCACTCGCGAGCACTTTCGGTTGCACTTCAGGATTTGGCCATCAGCAACTTTGACATTGAACCTGCTGCAATCTTCGATTTGGAGCATCAATCGGGTAGCGTTTGTGGGTTCACATAGCCAACTAAAGTGTGAATCATGATAATAATCGATTGCGGGTCCTCCTCCGTGTCCTTCTTCTCGAACTCGAGGTCTGTATCTTCAGGTTCAGATTCTTCAATAGGCTCAATCATTAGAAGCCTCTCCTTCTTACAATGATGGTTATGGCTCTAGGGCTCGTTGTAGTGCCAACATAATCCCTTCGCGAAACTATCGCAAAGTTCTTCTCGCATCAATTTTTTCGACTGGGAGGGTCGACTAGTAGTAGGAGGGGCTGAAAGTCTATGTGCTGCTGGTCAGGTGGTGGCTTTAGTCCTTCGAGCATATTGGTTCAGTCGATTTTCTTATAGTCGTGTGAATGAATTATATGCCATCAACGTGTGGGGTTGTCGTGCCTTGACTTCTCCTTAGATATCTAGTTTTAACCCCTCGACTAAAGTCTCTATCAACTATTTTTTAGACTAGTCTCTTGTTTGATTAGAAATCCTTTCAAAGCTGGTATGATATTCTTAAACTATGGAGGTTTGACAGATCTCTGCAAGTTGATCGTTGATGTTTTTGTATTCGGACAGTCCGAAGTGGAGTAGCAGCCCGGTTTTGAATTGCCTCCATGTTGGAACTTCGTGGGTGTGCTTGAACACAATTGTACCATTGGATCACATCTCTTTCTAGATGGATGGCAACAATATCGACCATAGATGCATTTGGTCTCCGTCTTCCCATCGAGGGAAGTCCACCCTCATATGTGGGCATAATGAGTCATTTGCTTGTTATTCTTTCTTTGGTGGGTTCTCCTTGCGATCTAAACTCTCGCCACGCTATGATCTCCTTGGGCTCGGTGATCAGCCCAACTTAAATTTCACAAAGAGAGCACGTAGTTTATCCTCCATACACGTCTCGAATACCTCCAATTTTGCATCGATCAGATCTTCTGATGTCATGGCGTACGACTCTAGATCTGTAATATTGAGGTCCTTATTTTGTTGTCAGGCTAAGAGCATAGATCAATGGGATGGATTGGTGGCTAAAAGAGACAAGGATCAGGGGTAGAGGTTGCAGTTTGGGTTAGTAGGCTACTGTTTGGGGTTGCTGTAGAGGTTGTAAAGGGTTATGATGGTAGTGGCTTAAGGCCAGAAAGATGGTTTAGGGTTATTGTTGATGACAACAACATGTTTAGCAAGGTTCGGGTATGGGTGTAGCTAGGGATACCGAAAGGTAGTGGAGCAAAATTCTTTGTCAAGAGGACAATAGTTTTATGACGAAAAATTCCAATAATATACCAATAGTATATTGATGATTTTGATAACAAGGAATCAATGATGATAATCATAAAGTAGATGCAAATATTAAAAGCAATATGACAACAAAGTTGGTAGCAAGATAAGATACGACAGATGTAACATAATTATGTCAATGATGGAAGATTGATGTAGTAATTTTTACGATGAAGATAAGGATGATGCAATAATTTATAGCAAGGATAGAAGTAGCAATTTTTATGATATTGATAAGAGAAATTACATTAGTGGTATGGATTGCATAAGATGGAGCAATACCATATCCTAATTGTAATAGGGGCGACAACATCAGATGTGGAATCTGCAGCATAAGATGATGACGGTAGAGTCAACAACCAGATCAATAGATGTGGAATTTGCAACTAAAAATGGTGGGGTGGTTGATGATAGTGGTCGAAGGTGGAAGAGCAGTAAGATGCCAAAAACGTTGCTCTAATACCATATGATAGACCCCTGTAGGATTCTAAGACTGGGTTGATCTTTATAGGGGATTAACCCTCCTTGAAACTCTATAAGCCTCCTCCATCGTTGGTAGTCAGCTAATTGGCTGAAGATAAATTGTATTCTTTTATGTAACGAAGGGTGTGGTTACATGCTTAAATAGGACTCAAAACCCTAATCGTAGCGAGATACTTTAACTCCTACTCCCTCAACCCTAGTCGTCTTATTTCAATGCCTTAACTGAATTCCTTAATAAAGTGGACAATGACTATAGCTAGGGTTTTACATGACCTAGTTAAATATGACCCGACCCTATTACAATCCTATTAAAAAGTTAAACGGTCCAAATAAATAACCTTATATATTAACAATTGATACTAATACAAATTAATTATAATGGTGAGACTAGCAAGGACATTTTAAGTGCCTTAAATTTAATAATTTTTATTATTTTTTTCCTTTTTATAGAACTTACCATCAATAGTTAAGAGTCCTACTAATCACGATTAATAGTTAATACCGCATGTACTAACCAAACCCAAACCAATTCACTTGACACGTGCAAGTCTTGGCTCGGACCCACCGACACGTTATAGATGAAGGGGCCCCGTACCGGTTTACCGCGCACACACACGTACACACAAACCTTACCCTGTATCGGAGTCGCACACAATTCCCACCCCGTCGCCGTCGCATCAAACTCGTCGCTTCCACCGTGTCGTTCCCCTAAACCGATCCCCCTTCTCCGCTCTCTTCTCTCCCTCCGCTGTCCCTCCCCCCCAAATCCTTCCCCGATCCGAGCCAGATAACCTGCTCTCTCTCCTTCAATCCAAGCCTTCCCGGTTTCTTCTGGGATTCCGTCCGATCGGTCAATCGTCTTCCTCTTCAGGAAATATCGATCGACTAACGTTTCTTTGCGGATTTTTCTGTTAAATCTTGTCGATTTGAAGGGTTTTATACTTGATCGGGGCTGCGGTTCGTCGCAATCGATGTTCTGGTAGTCGATTTCTGTTGCGGGGTTTTCGGTCTTTGGTTGGTCGATTTGATTGTGCTTTTAGGGTTGTCGTCTGGATCTTGTGGGTGTAAGAGGTTGGGCAATATGGATCAGAGCCGGAGAGCTGTGGAGGCCTATTGGAGATCTCGCATGGTCGATGGAGTGACCTCGGATGAAGATAAGGTTGCTCCGGTGTACAAGTTGGAGGAAGTCTGCGAGCTTCTGCGAACGTCCCCGGCAAGCATCGTGAAGGAGGTATCGGATTATATTCTCAAACGGCTTGATCACAAGAGCCCAATTGTGAAGCAGAAGGTATTAGGTTATATGCATTCTCTTTTCTCCCCTTCTGTTTTGAGTTCTCTCGCAATAATTCAATATTTGTGTTGTTTGATGTTTATATCATATTGCTTGGTGGGATGATTAATCTTTTTTTTTTATTCCGTCATTACTCTTGTGAATTAAGCACATCATGACAAATTTATTTCTATAAATTACACAGCATAACGCTTCCTATATATCAAACAAGCATATTTTCCTCCTTTCTGTCTTCGTGGACTCATAATTCTCTGCATGCATCGCATGGACAGATTTTATAAGTAAACTTCATTTCATTTTCTCCACATGATTCCTATATATCACACTTATAACAAAAAAATTATGTTGGAAAATGTATAATTGTGTATCTTTGTCCAGAACGTTCTATCAATGAGATGGCAATCTAGTCAATGTGCTTACAAACAAATTTATACTGTCGCATTAAATAATTGATCCCTGTTTTATTTCTCCCAAGGCTCTTCGGCTGATCAAGTATGCAGTAGCAAAATCTGGAAATGATTTCAGGAGGGAAATGCAAAGGCACTCGGTAGCAATGCGTCAGCTGTTCCATTATAAAGGTCAGGTAGATCCCCTGAAAGGAGACGCCCTTAATAAGGCTGTTCGTGAGACTGCTCATGAGGCAATTGCTGCTGTCTTTGCTTCCGATGACAACAAGGCAGTGGCTCCCACGCAAGGCCTTGATAAGCGCATCCAAGGCTTTGGGAATACAAACTTTGAGTTTCAAGCTGAAGAGAAAAGGTCGTTTCTTAGTGAAGTGGTTGGTCTTGGTAGTGCCTCCATCAGGCAGGGACTTAGCACCATTGCTGCTGCTCATTCTTCGAGGAAAAATGATACTGGCAGTTATAAGAGCCCAAACCTACGTAGGTCTTTAACAACAGAAATAGACAGTCCTAATGGATATCAAGGAATTGAACACCATGGAGAAAGTTGGGAAGGTTCTGGTATCTCAAAAAAAAACTCTGGAACATGGGGCCCTGATTCGAGACTGAGCATATCCATTTCTGTGGCAAATGAGGACACGAGTTCAACTAACACAAGAGTAAAGAGCCGTGAGGAACGGCTTTTGGAGACAATTGTCACATCTGGAGGTGTACGTTTGCAACCAACTCGTGATGCTTTGCAGGCTTTTCTTGCAGCGGCTGCCAAATTAGATGGAGTGTCCATGAGTCATGCCTTAGAAATGAAGCTCCAATCACATTTGTGGCAGGTAAGCAGATTAATATATCATCTGTTCATTCTGATTCTTTGTTGGTCATGCAAATTATTTGTCTGCTTTATGTGTGAATCTAGAATATTGTGTGCAAGCTGCACCTATCAAACAGTGGTATGTTGATTGAAACATAGGTATTTTTTGTATGCTTTTTAGTCACTTCATTAGAGATGTTGGTCTAGACTTAATCATTTCATTTACCTCGGGTAAAAAACTTTAGCAACAATGCTATGCCCTTGTATATTGAATCTTGTATTGTAAAACCAGTGATGAGATATACCGGATGTTAGCAAATAGCTTTTGACGTTGCTGTTGATGAACAAAAGGGGAATTGTATTGCACCTCTAAAATGCTTTTCCCTTATACATTGAATCTGTAGAGTTAACCAGTGATTTAGGGATATTGCATGTTAGCAAATAACTTTTGATGTTGTTGTTGTTGACCAAAAGGGGAATCTGTATTGTATGTCTGCAATCTTATCCATATGACATGTATGCCATATGGCATCTTCAATCATCATCTTGCTAACTTACTCTTATTTTGAATTCAAAAGAGGCTTATTTATGAATTTTCTTTTGACCAATAAGCAGTACAAAAATTGTATGGTTATGTCATGTTAAATATTTGACTTAGGTATATCAGAGAACTTCCTGATGGAGTTTGCAACAGTCTTGGATAGATCTTAATTGGCTCAAACTGACTCAAAACTGATAAGTAGCAAAATGTGACTATTTGAGCATGCATTAATATTACTCTTGTCAATGTACATCACCCAATACTTAATCTTCTCTTGATGAAACTCATTCTCTATATTCTGAAGTAAATTAAAGGGATCTTGTCCAAATCCATGTTTTGTATAAGGACAATTGTTTCAAGAAGTGAAAAACTAACTTAAATGTTATTTGAACTTTGCTAAAATGGTAAAATTTACATGGTTGTTTCAGGTAAGGATGAAGGCTATTTGTGTCCTGGAATCAATTTTAAAAATAAAAGACGATGAACACTTCTTTAGCATAGTGTCTTACTTTACTGAGAACAAGGATTCTGTAGTCAGATGTACAGAGCTACCACAAGCTTCTTTGAGGGAGAAGGCAATCAAGGTACTCTTTGTTCATATGATTTCTTTTCGTTAGAATGTTGAAGCGGATTTCCTAGTACACAACGTATATGTTTATATTGTTACACTTTCCTTAGCTGGATTCATGGTCTGATGTCTCATGAATGCGTTCTTACATTCTGTTCCACATCAGATGGTTGCACTTTGTATAACAAGTTAGAAAATGAGAGTGATGAGTAACTTATGGGAAAAAATGATGTGGAAAAGATTTTCTCTCAAAGCCATAAGAGATTAGAGTTGCATTCTTGATCAGCGGTTCTTAATCTATACTTTGCTCTTTTGGTCACTAATTTTGCTAGTCAGTTATCTTGCTGATTTTATTGGTTCTTTTCAGTTCCACTTGTGTGAAAATGATGTCTATATAATTTAGTACTTACATATTCTCATTGGATACTTTTTTTGATTCAATATGACAGAAAGGTAGACTCCGAAAATGGTTGGTTCTAGCTGTGAACCACTCCAAACTTACATCTACATTGGCTCATATGTGTGTTTGCATTGATAATGATTTTATATGTGTTTGACTTATTTTAAACTATACATCACAGATGTATGTTATAATGCACGTGTCTCAGCTAGTCCAAACATCTGTACGAGAGACAATGTGAACTATCGTGTGAATCAAGAAGAAAGTGGACCAATTTTTCTTGTAATTGCTAGATGATGTGGTCTCACAACTTTCTTCAAATGAAGTTTGGATCCTTTATATTGCAGCCATTACTTTCAGCTGTAAAATTACTATTAAAAACATGTTTATTCATGTTTAATTCAATAATTTTGGATTAGTATAAAGTGAAGGGATTGTATTTGATATTTTTGTTGTCAAGGTCTATATTGTATTAATAAGAAATGTGAGTGTTCTCACAATAAAATTAAAAAGCCTCATAAAACAGATGCCACTAGAGGTAGGATTATGGATCAGTAGTGACATAAAAATTCATAACTTCATGGCTCTCTACCTCACTATGGCAATGGCTGCACCTTCTATATGCGGTTCCAATCTATTGATGATGCTGCAAAGGATAAAAAAGTGCATTGTTAGTGGTAAGGTTCACAATTTCAGTACTGGTATTATACCAGAGTGCTTGGACCGGTATTGTATTGGTCCATGATGGTGTACCAAGTGTTGGTACACCAGTGTGATATCAAAAAAAGGCCTAAAAAAGCTAAAAAAAATAAACTGCTGCTGCAGAGCATGTACCAGGTGTACCAAACAGTACAGACCCTGTACCAGATGGTACAAGTCCATGTTCGGTGCGTACAAGGATCTGGATAACTTGTCGGACTGGTGTCGTATCAACATATTGAGAAGCAGGACTTCAACTTGTACCATCCTGTATTATGAATTAAATAGTAAAACTTTGTTGTACCGAGTGGCACTGTACTGTTCACCGTTGCATGGTTGGACTAGGAAATAGATGCTATAGTGGTTTAACTGGCAATTTGACCATGCCTGAATCACTGTTTTCATAAGTTTTTTCATTATGCAGCTTGTACCTAGTTGGCACTAAAATTTTGCTTTATATGTAGCACTTTTGTCACCTTCTGTTGGTAGGGATTCTGGCACAAGTCTTTAACATTATACCAGCAAGACCTTTGAGTCTCTTTTTGTCCTACATTGTTTGTGTTAGTACTATATGGTGGTTAGTTTTTTGAAGCATATAAGACCGGCTGATAAGTACATTGATATCAGTTTTACTCTTGGTCAGCAAGCTATTTTTTATTATCTGGTTCACCTCTGATGCAGATGCTGCTTGCACTGTTATATCCTTCATGTGTATTGTAACTGTGACTGGCATGAGTCAGAGAAAGAATATTGTAACTTACACTAAGACCTAGTAGTTTGGAGTTACTTGTATGTTGGAAAATCACCTTATATAGAATTAGTCTAAAAATGTCCAAGCATATATGTGATTGAATAACTAAGCCAGAATGTTAATGGATCTATAGAAAAGATATCTTTTCTTTTCGATGGCTTAAGTCTTTTCTTTTTACCTTTTTGATAAGCAGATGACTTGTTAGCATATTGGAATTTGTAATGCTTGCTTGGAATCCCCCTGACCTCCATGGATCCAAGTTATATTTAAAATAGGTTCTGCAAATAAAATACTAATGGTAAAACGGAACCTGTTTAAGCATTAAATTCATTGCTGTATAAACAATACTTGAATCCATCCTTTGTAGTTCATTTTCTGTTTAATAATGAAATGAGAACTTTTCGGTGAGAGGAGGGGGTGTATTTAAGTATCGGTTGTTGTTAGTGAAGCATGGACATGAATGTTGTTTTAGATGCGAGATGGTAATTATGTACAAGTTTGAAGAATCTTTAATAACCACAATGTTTATAATAGATATTTTAACTGCTTATCTCTTTTCTATTCTTCAGGTATTAAGTCTTCTTGGTGGTGAGCAAGAAGAGGAGATATCAGATGGAAAAGCTACTTCTGTCCCTGTTGTTCACATGCCTGACTTAATTGATACTGGTGAGTTTGATGATTACGGGAGTCAAGATTCCATGGAGAAGCAGGGCACAGCAGAGTTGAAGCCATCAAACTCTCTGGTTGATGATCTGTTTGCCAGTGATCCTCTTGCTGATATAAACACTTCTGGCAATAAAAATCAAGATGATCCATTTGCAGATGTATCTTTCCATGTGACTGAGGACAAGGAGGGGAATGACCTTTTCTCTGGATTGACAGTTGATGATAAGAAGTCAGATATTGTTTTAGATGTTCCTGAAATTAAGAAGCCTGACTTGCTTGATGTTTTTGGTGCATATTCTGTTCAGCACCAAGAGGAAGCAGGAAAGGATAAAGGCAACATACATGATTTGATGACTGGGTTGTCTCTCAATGGAATTCAAGAAAATGAACCACCTGGATCAGTAGGAGCATCTGCTGCTTTGTCTGGACTTGGATTGTTGGCCAGTAGCACTCAACCAAGCCAGGTACCTGCAAATGGATCTATGAAGAGTAATCAGGATTTTAACTCTGTATATTCCCAGGCTCCTATGCAGTATGGCATTCCTCCAAATATTATGTTCAATCAAGGTTTTGTTGCTCAGCCAATGAACTACGAGGCGATGAGTGCATTCATTGCCCAACAGCAGTTTTTATTGCAAAATATTGGAAATCTCAACTCTGGATTTGGACAAACAGCTGGGAATGCTATGGAGGGAAGTTATGCTGCACCACTTCCTGATATCTTTCAACTTTCAAATAATCCAGTAAAAAGCCATGCTTCAACTACGAAAAGCCCAAAGGAGGAGACTAAAGCTTTTGATTTCATATCGGTAATGATTCTTCTTCTAGACGTGTTTGGTTGTTCCACTAAATCTTTTAATGCCTGAACTCCTCTGATATATGCTTTTATTATAGTCTAATACATGCGGGCATGAGTAGAACATTTAGTTATCTTATTCTTAACATATAATGTGTAAAAATTCTGGTGAAGACACATCTGATTATTATAATAATTATATTATTCTGAGTTACACTTGTTTATTAAAATTGTTCTTACACATTTCTATCATATTGTAACCAGTAATATGCTAGTTTCTTGAATCAATTCTAGTAGAATGAGAATCTCAATTCATCATATAGATGCCAACAATCCAAGGGGATTAGTTAATTTTTAGATGGATCTGTTATTAATGCTTTAGAGTGTAGAAGTACCAATCTTATTAAGGAATGGTGCGCATGGACGGCATGACATTCCAAGCTGTGATCTAGTGTCTCCTTGGGCTTTGATCAACGCCGATCTGCTTGCCATGCTCTTCTTAGTGAAGTTAAATCATGTTTGTTACTTGTGGCAGGATCACCTTGCTTCAGCTCGGGGTTCAAAAAGGATCACATGATGCTGTTATTAAACCTGTCGAAAACTGGAGATCCTTCCGCTCTATAAACAGATCACTGCTGGTTTGGTCAATATTTCTCAAATGCCTTCAAGCTACATGAGCTTCATCCATTTGTTAGTTTCACGTTGTATCTGCAATACAGCTAGAAACATGCTTTGGTTATAGAAAGGGTTTTGTATTCTCCTTGTGTATGAGTTGATGATATCCACTTTCAAATGTTTATTCTCTCCCGTCAGTCAATAAGTTGCGGTTGAAGCTTATTCTCTTCTGGTGGCCTTTGATATATCGAGTACTGAGATGAACTTTAAATGAACTAAAATGTTTACTTTCTCTCTTCCATTTGTTTTCATTTTGAAGCAGGATTATAAAATTAGCTGGTTTTGCCAGGAGATAAATTTTTCTTCCTAATGCAATTAAGTGTCACACTAGCATTTTTTCTCTCTTATTTTCGATCTGTGATTTTTACTGAACCCGCTTGAAGATTGGATAGACACGGTTTGTGGTTTTACTTGTTCTGAATTAACTTAAAAAGTACTTATTCGATATTGATTTTGATAATATGATAGATCAGTTTAGTATCAAAATATCAAATGGTTTATCGACTTTGCCATTCGATGTTATCCAAAAAGATCGATCGTCCGATGTCTGTTTTAGTTTATGTGATTTTGAATTGCTCACTTTATTCATAGAAATTTTCTTTTCTATCTTTGTTAATCAGGTTTGGGCTTTCTATCCTGATCTAATACATACAATTTGAGATTTTTCACTTGAATTTTCAAAAAAACAGTTCTTACGCCTATTTTTAAAAATGGAGATTACTATTAATAATTGTTTTTTTTTATTATTTACAATCTCAAGAACTTTAAGTGTTCTTAAGTATTTTCTTTATAAGTAGATATATATGTTCTTAATTTATAATTTAATTTTAATAAAAAAAATCAACTCATGTAAAGAAAGAGGGGACAGGAGGGCTGTGGCCACCTTCACCCTACAACACCTCTCCTCTCTTCTCGTTAGTTTCATCTTTGTATCTCTTACTAATAACCCTCACATAATTAAAAATGAGTGTATATGTGTGGACTATCGTTGTCTCAATGGATCCCACTCTACACACCTTGTTTGTAGCTCTCGTGCAAGAGAAAAACAGATACGAGGGTCATCGTTATCTCTATAAACCTCACTGGCTCCTGTTAAACTCATTATCACCTTCACACCCTCTCTTTCCTCGAGCGAGGATCACGATGAGACCAATAAATTTGAAAGGAAAAGGTGACAATGATACAAGACATACTCGATAATAGATCTAATAAAGATAAAATAATATAATATTTTTAAATGAGGTGTTCTAAATTTTCGAGGTTCTAAATTAAATTTTTTTTTAAGAATTCATCCTCTCTCTCTCTCTCTCTCTCTCTCTCTCTCTATATATATATATATATATATATATATATATATATATATATATATATCAACAGCGGCTCGCAGCCACACGATTCGTTTTTGATTGCTTTTTGATCCCTGCTCCTGGCCGTCTGATTTGTCAACTCTTCGTTCCGGGATGTGCCGATATGCAGTTAGAAGGCTCAGCCGAAGTCGGTGAGCACCCCCGTGCTGCATTCTGCTGTTGCCCTCTCCTCCGGTGAACTCAGAGGTCGTAAGGTCGCCAAGGGGGAGGTACCTCCCGATCTCCTAATACTCTAGCTAGTCTATAGGAAAAATCTTCGAGCTTTGTGTGCCTGCTTCAACCCTCTGGAGGATGATGGGTTCTTAGATTCTTTAAGGGGGCTTGTGTTCTGTAGCATGATTGCTAAGTTGAGGTTGTCGACCTGACCCCTTCTTTTGAGTTTTCAGGCTCTGGTTTGAGACGCATTGCCTTTGGGCAACGCATGCAAGTGATTCCCGAGCATTTGAGTTGAATTATGCTCCGTTGTCTTCTACTTTTTCTGGATCTGTCGCGTCTCTTTCTAGGGTTAGTTGTTTCTCCGCCTTTGGGTGTTTTAAGTTGGAACCTACAATTTGATGTTTGACTATTCAGATCCAAACCTCAGAAGAAGAAAAATAAATTTCAAACTCAAGACACGATGCAAGTTCTCGACTGTTTGGTCCTGGAAGTTGATGCATAATCCCTTCGGTGGATGATTATACCTAGTTATCATTTGTGTAGTCCTTGTAAAAAAAAAAAAACAAAAGGTTGCTTGATCCGAGAGTTCACTAATGATTAGGTGTCGACTGTTTCAGAGAGTTCTGAAACCGGAATACACGGATAAGTCGGATTTGTGGGTACTTTATAGTTCGTTTTCTGCAATTCTTCAATGAATTTTGTTGAAATCCAAAGTTTCTCCTGATTTTTTTTTTTCTGACAGAATCCTTGCCTAATTACTTATGCACGTCTTTTCGCCTTGAGGTATGAACCACTGGGAGTTTATGAAAGCACATGAATTGTTAAGCTTCCAAATTTCAAGTTATTCCCTCTTGTGAGGGTACATAGGCAAAAACATGATGAATGAATAATCTTGATATCAGTTTTTGAACTGCTTGAAATTACTCTAAAATAAATCTGAGCTCTCAACTGGATCAAGTGCCAATATGAGTTTGAAGTGGTGTCTTTGCATATTGTGTTCCTTGCTTGATGAATTTTGTGCCCTTCATCATTTTCAGGTCATGGACGGTGAGTTTTTGTGAGATCAATATGGTTCAACTGCAAAAGCCATGGCTTACCACAATACAAAGAGCGGTCTTGGTGATCGCGATAGCCTTTTCTGTTTTAGTATTTCAGACTTTCATGCTCTCCTCTAGAACTGCTTTGTCATCTCCATTCCTTGCCTTTAGTGGCCCTGAAGCTGAAGGAAGGAGTTCATTGAGCAATGTATCTTCTTATCACTCATTAAGAGTTGGAGAGCTCTCTCTTTTAAGTGATCCAAGAAATTCAACTGGAACATCTCCGGTAGCTAATACTGTAGCACCATTAAGCTATAATTTTGGTACCAACAACTTAGATGTACGGACTGACGAGGACGATATGTCAGGTGATGATGAAGATGATATCGACCTGGGTGAGGACGAAGAGCCCGAGAGCGAGTTCTCATTTGACCTTGGAAATGGGGTTATACTGAAAAAGGTTAGGGACCCAAATGGTGGTTTCATCAAATTTGAAAAGGTAGTTGATCCAAATTATTTTCCTTCTATGGAGAAAGTTGGGGAACCAGCTCCTGGTTATTCATTTTCTTCAGATGGCAAACATAATGCACCTTTGGTCTCTGATCAAATAAAAAATTTCCATAATGAATCGGTTTCATCTTTAGCTGTATCATCACCATTAGTTTCTCATACAACTGACACTCTGGTGGATCTGAGCACAAATACAAGTGATCCTATCAGCACAGTGACAACTAGTATTCCATCATCAGAAGAGCAAGCAACAAAGATTGTTTCATCGTCTATAAAGCAATCGACAGAGACACTTCCAAAGGACAGTGCTCGGCTGGCTGGTAAATCCACCTCTTACAATAGCTTTGGGGGTAACTACACTCCAAAACGAAGAAAGAATAAGTGGCGGACAATGCCACCACTTTCTATGTCAGAGATGAACAGCCTGCTGCTTAAAAACCGCGCTTCATATCGTGCAATGGTCTGTCTTTCTCAGATTAGTATATTCCGATCGAGGAAAAGTTACTCTTGTGATTTGACCTTTTCCACATGTTGCAGAGACCTCGATGGTCTTCGGCTCATGACCAGAATATATTAGCTGCAAGGGCACAGATTGAGAATGCTCCTAATTCAAAGAATGATCAAGAACTCTACGAACCTGCTTTTCGAAATCTTTCCATGTTTAAAAGGTACTTTACTAATTGCTTCTCTCTTTACCAGTTGTCTTTTGTACAGAAAATCAGTTGCTTCTGCGTGGTCTTCATTTACCTTCATGTTGAGAGTAATTCTTACCATTCAAGTGTTGTTCATGTCAGTAATTCGGGATGCTGAAAGAATGCAATTTTTGGTAACATTCCAATAACGAATTTAGTGATCAGCTATTTCTGGAAGAATAAACGCTTTCTTCATGTAAAAATTGTTGAAAAACAAACAATTCATTGATGACCTTGGTTATGTCTTACATGTTCTTCTCAAATTCTACTTGAATTGGAAGTGATATTATCATATTAAACCTATTGTTATTTGCTGAAAAGCCTGCTATATAACCAAGCTCTTCTTATTGGAAGCTAGTTCCTTACTATAGTATCCTTATGCTCTGGTCCTTTTCAGTTCCCAACAACCTTGCATATTTGCCTTTGTATATTCTAGTAAATGAATTGCATATTAAATTCTTATATTTCTCTTCACCTACCTTTCTGTTTTATACTTGTATATACAAAGTGAAGGCATTGGTTACCAGACATTTTAGGTTCTGGTAACGTATAAAAACAAACAAGAGATAATTTCCAGCAAGTGCTGGAGCATTTCATAAGCTTGCAAAGAATTGTACTTGATAGCACTAGTGCCTTCGGGACACATCAACCGGCATGTCTGATTCAGCGATGTCATGAAGATTCATTCAAAAACTTTCTGGAAGAAATTAATTAATTTCTTTTTGTGTAATGAGTATCTTTCATAACAATTGCTATCTGAAATTCAAGATCATTAACTCATCTATTACCTGAGATCAAGTTCCCTTTTTTTAATGTTTATATGTAATTTCATGTCCCAAATAAAAACACACTAGTTTCATCCAAAACCTGACCAAAGCCAAAATTATTTTGTAATATGCTTCCTATCAGCCATGTTTTCTGAGAGATTTATCTGCTACTTGAAGCCGCATTTGATTGCAGCCCCCCACTTATGCTAGGATGTGCTGCTTCGTGTACTATGACTTAAATTTTATATTACAAACAACAGGAGCTATGAGCTAATGGAAAGCACACTGAAAGTATATGTCTATAAGGAAGGCGGGAGGCCCATATTCCATCAGCCTGTACTGAAAGGTATCTATGCTTCCGAAGGATGGTTCATGAAATTGATGAAGAGAAGCAGACACTTAACCGTGAAGGACCCCAGAAATGCAAACATGTTCTACATTCCTTTCAGTTCTCGTTTCTTGGAGTTTGCTCTGTATGTGCCCAACTCCCACAACAAAAAGAACTTAGTCCGGTACTTGCAGGGATATATGGACATGATTGCTGCAAAATATCCTTTCTGGAATAGAACAGGTGGAGCTGACCATTTTGCTGCTGCTTGCCATGACTGGGTAGGATTCAGGAAACTTGATCTCCAAAATACCAACACATATTACTCAGGATCGGTTCAAATGTCTAATTTGCTCTAGCATTAGATACTAATATAGTCCCACTCTCTTGGGTTCTATATGTATCTTGCATTATCATAGTGCTGCACTCATTTTCTGATTTGAACAGTTGACAGTTTGTTACCATTGAATATAATCCATGGTCAACATCATGCATCTTCTAGATATGTCATTTTAACCTTAAGGCAACAAAACTATATGTACGTCTTTTGAAGCTAATGGATAAACATGATGCAAGTTGATAACAGTTAAATCAATTGAAACAACCTTACGCATTATAGCTGAATTTTCAATGAATGGTGCTAGTTCTTAGCTAATATCATGTTCCTCATCAGTAGTACTTCTGCAGGCACCATATGAAACAAGGCACACCATGGACAGTTCCATTAGAGCGCTCTGCAATGCTGATCTCCATGAAGGCTTCCGAGTAGGCAAGGATGTGTCTCTTCCAGAAACATTAGTCCTTTCGCCTAAGAACCCTCTAAGAGAGCTTGGTGGAAGTCCTGCCAGTGAGAGGTCCATCCTTGCCTTCTTTGCAGGAAACATGCATGGCAGGCTCCGGCCAATCCTACTGCAGCACTGGGAGAACAAAGACCCAGACATGAAAATCTTTGGTCCAATGCCTCCAGGAGTCAACAATAAGAAGACTTACATCCGGTACATGAAGACAAGCAAATACTGTATCTGTCCTCGAGGTTATGAGGTTAACAGTCCGCGGATAGTGGAGTCCATCTTTTATGAATGTGTTCCGGTGATCATATCAGACAATTATGTGCCACCTCTCTTTGAAGTGTTGAACTGGGAAGCATTCTCTGTTATCATTCCAGAAGCAGATGTGCCAAGATTGAAAGAGATACTCATGTCAATCCCATTGAACAAGTACTTGTGGTTGCAGAAGGGGGTAAGGAAGGTGCAAAAGCACTTCCTTTGGCATAATACGCCAGTGAAGTATGATTTATTCCACATGATTCTTCATTCCATTTGGTTCAACAGAGTTTTCACCATAAGAGCCAGATGATGGATGGAGATCCTCCAGAGGTATGCAGCTAATTATAAATTATAAATACTTGGTCACAAGAAAAGAAGAAAGTAAATGTCTGGATGAAGCTTATTTGTAGTGAAATGTTTATAAATCCATGAGGTCAAATAGTGATGATTAGAGGAAAAATCTTTTCTTTTGTATATGGATTACAAGATATGTAACAATATCTTCTCAAAAAAAATAAGGCACACAATACACTCAAAACCATTGGTTCTGTACCTGTTCAACTATTATATATATATAGCATATTGAATCTCTTGTAAGGGATGGATCTAAACTGAACCTGTTAGCCCCTAGCCAAGATTGTATTTTGGAAAAAGGAACTAGCAATGAATGTTGTTCAATAATTTAGCCAGGGGTATCAGTTTATAATATTGTATCACACTGCACATTGCCAGTCCAAAGATCCATTAGCCCCTATTCCAATTGGACTGGCTAGCATAAACCAATGGGATTTACTAATTGAATCAAGGAGCATGGATTAACTGCCAACTACCTGGGAAGGCTTATCTGCAGTTATTCCTGCAGACCGAATAGTTTTTGTATGTTTCTCATCCATTTGTTGTCTGAATTTTGACCATGCTTAATGACATGGTGTTGTGTTCTGTACCATAGCAACAGTGTTGTATTTTCAGAGGAATGCTTATACAATGTAAGATCTGTTCCTGTGGTCATGGTTACTGTATGTGGTTGATGATATATATATTGTGTGATATATTTTTTGACTACTTATTGTCGTTACATTCTGATTAATTTGATATCATTATTATGGAATATTATCTTGTTGTTGTATGGTCATGATTATAATTGGTGGAATATCATAACTATTGACTGGTAATCTTGCTTGCTTTCATTATTATTCTTCTCACTGATCTGTTGAGAAGCATGTTGTTTTAACTGATGGTTGACTTCTGGGACTTCTAAATTAAGTAATGATATTATATACTATTGTATATGAAATTTTATTTAACATCATAAATAGATTTTTTTTAATTTAGATACCAAATTTTATATTTTTTTATTTTCTTTGTGAATTATTTAGTTTAACACATATAAATCTAAATTTTCATTCAAAAAAACTTATTTTCATATTTTTATGATATAATTTAAAATTATAATAAGTCGTTAATGTTATGACAATTTTTAACGAGTTCGTTTTAAAAACTAGAGAACATGTTTGTCCAAGTATTTTTTATTAGTAAAACTTTTGATCACAAAATTGGTTTTTATATTAGTTGATGTTATCTTTTGAGTGATGTTTATGTAATAAACTCTGGTATTCTCAAATACCATTTCGATCATTGATTTCAACTCTACTTTTATTGTATTATATCATATCAAAATTGTTACTTCTAACAACTTGTGAAAACAATGAGGTATCGTTTTGATTCCTATTTCATAATATAATTGTTGTAGATATATCATATAATAATAAAAAAATATCTTATTTTCCTTTAATATATTCTTAAAACTCTTGATCGTGGTTGTTCTACAAGATTATTACTAGTGATATTAATATTATATGAGAGTTCACTAATATTATTTTATTATTCTCCTTTATCAAATCATTTAATGATCTTAGTAATAATAATATCTCGAATTATAGAGGAGTATCAACCTATATCTTCTCAATCTCTACATTAAATTTTAAGGTTTTTACTCTCACTAATTCGATATTTTTTTGAAATATTGTATTATTAGATTTGATATATTTATGTGAGCATATAATCTTTCATCCCTTCATATATCTTATTACCTGCTTTGAAATCTTTTAGTGTTTTTATTCTCGGGAAACTTTAGTATTTACATAGTATTTTAACTACAAATTTGATATCTGATTTGGTATAGGGTTGAGCATATAATAGATTTTTAACTACACACATATAAAGAATATTTTTTAATCTAATTTTTAAAATTATTTTAAAAATATTTATTTTAATTAAACTTTTTATTTTTACTATTTGCTGAACAAAGTTATATACTAAATCCCTATAAGACTTGATCAATATATCCTTTTTAAGATAGTCGTATCATTACCAAAGATCTATCCCTGAATATCTCAATGATAATGATATAAGATGTCTCATTCATACAACCATATTAAAATTCATAGTGATAATTTTTTTTTAATTTAGTATAATAAACCAAGATCACTAGTAGTAAGTAAAATATTATTTATATATATATATATATATATATATATATATATATATATATATATATATATATATATATAAGACTAATATAATAAACTTGTTTTCATTAATCTTTACATATAAATACTGAATAATAATATTTTTTAAATCTAAAGGAAGTAATGATATCTAGAAATTTTATATATTATTGTATAAAAGCTTATTTAAGATCATCAATAGATTTTTGTTCAAATTTAGATACCAAATTTTATATATATTTTATTTTCTTTACGAATTATTTAGATTAACACATATAAATCTAAATCCCTATTCAAAAGCTTATTTTCATATCTTAATAATGTAACTCAAAATCATAATAATTCACTAATAGATTCTTAACAAGTTCATTTTAAAAAACAAAAAAGATGTCTCATTATGATCGAAGCATTTTTATTAGTAAACCTTTGATCAGAAAACTAGCTTTTATATCAGTCTATATTATATTATCTGTTGAGTGATGTTTATGTAATAAACTCTTTTATGACGTATTCTCAAACATCATCTTGGTCATTGATTTCAACTCTTCTTTTATTGCATTATATTATTTATCGAAATCATTACTTTTGACAACTTGTGAAATCAATAAGGTATCGTTTTGATTCATATCTCATAATATTATTTTTATAGATATATCACATAATAAAAATAATAATGTCTTATGTTTTTTTTGATATATTCTTAAAACTATTGATCATGGTTCTTCTCCAAGATCATTACCAATGATATTAATATTATACGAGTTCACTAATGTTATTTTGTTGTTTAACTTTATCAAATCATTTAATAATTTTAGTAACAATAATCTATTGAATGATAAAGGAGTATCAACATATATCTTCTCAATATCTACTTTAAATTTTAAGGTTTTTTACTCTCACTAATTTAATATTTTTTTAGAATATTGCATTATCAGATTCAACTATCTTCGTACCATGATTAGAGTAATTAAACATATACCCCTTTGAATTTTTAAAATGAATAATAAAATATTAAAAAATAGTCCTTCAATCTAATTTCTTTTTATGTGAATTAAAGACCCTTATTTCTTTATGATATGTAAATATTTTAAATTGAGTTTTCTATTAGTCTATAACTTAAAACAAGTTAATGGAATTGCCTTACTATGAACTATATTCAAGATATATATTATTGTCCTTACAGCTTCTCCTAACCATATCTATATCTATAAGAGTATGATTTAACTTTTCAGTAATCTTCTGCTATAACACATCTGATAAATCATATCAAGCATAAACACCCTAATTTTCTAGAAATATAGTAAAGGAACTAGAATTATAATTGAGTTCATCATAACTACCATAAAATTTATCACTCCTATCAAATCTAATATTTTTTAATTTTTTTATCTAATTATCTCTCTACTTCGTTTATATACACATAAAGGTGTCAATAGCATGAGACCTTATATGAATTAAATGATAAATATGATAAAATATCTCTCTTCACTGATGGAGTGAATGACTGGTAGATATAAGAATATATAATCTCAGGGAGTTTATAAAACTATATTTGATTCCAATACTTGATTACATGATTATTGTAAAATCAAGATTCACATAAATTCTATATAGACTATCATAGATAATTCAGAGGTTATCTATTATTGAATCATATTGAGTTTATGACCACCAAATGAGAAATAATATCTTAACAATTCTAGATAAAATATCTAAATTTACAAACATAGTATGTATGTATGTATCTATTATTGAATCATCTCTAAGGGTACTTACTATCCTCTTGCCCAGCAAGCAAAGATTTACCTCTGTGGAAAGACTGATTCATTCGGATCAACATGAGACTCCAACTCCATTGCATTGCCAGAATCTATGTTGTATATTTGAAGCAGGTTGACCTCCTTGCTTCTCTCATGGTACAACCCTCTTCCTACGAAGCTCCCTTTCTCCTCGGTCCACAGAGACAAAATGATATCATCATATAATAATCAAGAAATTATAATATATAATAATCAAGATATTGCAATAGAAAAGAAAAAAAGGGGGTTGAAGCATCAGAATCAATCCATTAAATATTGGAGAAATGGTTTCTATAGTGATAGATTTAAAATAAATAAATGTCAAAGTAATACATTTCTATTTTAAAATCAAACACTATAGTTCTTCTTCACATGACCTTGTTACTTAAATAATAATAAAAATATTATGAGTCTTTCTTATTTTAATCTTAATTATTTCTAAACACATATACTAGTTGATTCATTTATCCTTAATTTAATTATAGTAAATTATAAATGAGACAAACTAGGAAGAAATAGAATTAAGAATAAATTGTATGAGAAAGAGCTCAACTATATTCATGCTCAAGCTTATAGCTTTATCAGCCATGAGGATATTATCTTGAATTTCTCAAATATTTTCATAATTATTTCATTAATATGTCAACCAATGTCTTGTAAGTAAAATTAAATTAAACTTTAAAATATTCTAATTATAGACTATAATAAAATCTAAATATTATTAACAAATATCATAAAATTGAGTTTTTTAGACTTTTTCGATCAATTATCTCAATTATTTTTTCTATATAACTTTTAGTAGTTAAGCCTATGATCCTTTCACTAGTCTAAATAATATCTCATACACCTAATATAAGTTGTATATACTCAAGTTATATATAATCTAGAAAATATAATGACATTTATAAAAATATAAATTAGGAAGTATCGCTATAATAGAATAATATTATTATTTTAAGTTTTACATTAAACGTTGAACTATTGATAGTATTTTTTATTTCACATTTGGGTTAAATATTGATATATCTAGTATTTATATAAATTTATTGGCCAAAATTCTTATTGACCCTTTATGCTATGCCTAAAAATTAAAGTCACCATCTGTACTTTAAAACTCATCTAAATAACCCTCTGTACTACAGTTTCATATTAAAGTCATCTATCATATTTTAAAACTCGATTAAGTAACCCCTTGTATTATGCTTCAAAATCAAAGTTACCCTTCATACTTTAAAACTTATCTAAATGACCCTCATACTATGATTTTATATCAAAATAACCCTATGTGTACACGATTGAAGTCATCACATCTTTGTTGGTATTCCTCATGTACTAGTGAGTCCATCATTTGTTATGCTTCCTTTAAAAATTGCATCTTCTCTTATGTTTGACATGCCTCCACGTCCCCATGCCTTGGGACTTGTGCATGAATGTTATACAATATATAAACAAGAAAAGAACATTAAAATATATAAACAAGAAAAGAACATTAAAAGTAAGCAAAATGCATTAATGTGTAGTTGAGTTTCTTCGAGTCTTAGGATTACTTTTTAATTTGTCATTATCGTGCCATGTTTTTATTCTTTTTTATTTTTTAAATTTATTTTCTTTTATGTGATAATCGATCCGTCTTATTTTGTTATTAGGGGAGAGAGATTGATTTCAAAAATATAATCCAAATAATCAATGATAAAAATAAGGCGCAGTGCCAAATAGTTGCTCTGACTTGTCACCAACCACCATAACAGTTGCTCTTCATCGAGGAAAAAGTCAAACCCTTGACTCTCTTCTCGTCTAGCGAGATCGTTATTATAAGAAGCCGAGAAGAGTGCAATGCATTAAGGCAACACAGCAGCCATCAGTTGATGTGCTGCGGAGGAGCCCGCCACATTCAATGACACCAATATATATATATATATATATGTGTATATATATATATATATATATATATATATATATATATATATTTCCTTCCGCTGCTGGTTTTTCCATCGAAACCTTCACCATCCTCAACCCCAAACAACTTACCCAAAACAAAAACATGGGCGCAGGCTTGCCCATCAATCTTCCTATGGCGTGTGGGATACCTCTTCTCTTGTCCACGAGGAGATAGCTCTCACGTCCCTTTCCTCGATGTTGTCCTCTCGTAATCGGCGCTTTGACTGCCTCTTAAGTCTTCTTCTTATTTACAGTCCTGATTGGATTCGAGAGGAGAAGCAACATGTAAAAAAGGCCCGCAGGAAGTGTTTCCTTGAGCTCCCTCTCTTTATGGAACACGACACGGCAACAACTTCAATCATGACAACGCAAAGAACAATAGAATAAGCCAATAAAATCACACGGCAATTGCTTGATCATAATGTTATGCACGGCTTGCAAGCCCTTCACAAAGCAACAATTACGTACAGCGAAAGCAAGTATAGCAAATGATGGGAACGCAGAGCAGGTGGCGGTGACGGCAGCTGTACAGGTCTGTGGAATCATATGGCAACCTGTCTTGTCTTCAAGCCTTAGCAGGCTCTGGCGCAGGCTCCGGCTCCGGAGCCAGTGCCTCTTCGGCAGGAGCAGGCGGAGCTGGGGCCTCCTCCTCCTCCTCCTCCGCCTTCTCGGCCTCCTCTTTCTTGGTCTCCTCAGTGGCCTCGGGGGTGATCTCCTTGCTGGTGGTCTCGATCGCGGCGGCCGGTTCCGGTTCTGGTTCGGCGGGGAGCAAGGTGGAGACCTTCTCGAAGATGAAGATGACAGGACCGGAGACGAGGGCGGGGCCATGCTTGCTTGCTGCCTCGCTTACCGGCTTGGAGCCAGGGAATTCTACGTGGATTGATATGTGACTCATGATTAATTACCTTTGGCAAACTATATATTACGAAGGGAGACAGACAGACAGAGAGTTATTAAATACCAATCTTCACTAGTTCCTCGATGAACTTGATGACAACAGCTGATTTCTTCTTCAGTCCCAACTCTGTAGGCTGCTTCACCAAAGTCTGTGGTCATAGAAAGCTATTAAGTTATCTGAATTCCACGGGATGGATCTGCAACTATTTTTTTCTCTGTTGAAGAGGGGAAGATGGACCTTGATCTCCACAGTAGAGGTTTCATAGATCTCTACGACTTTGGGCTGGAGCTCTGCCTTCTTCTCCTCCAACTCCTTGGTGATCTCCTCCTGTGACAACCCGAAGAGAATGTATATATGACAAGGAAGAAGAGGTAGAAGTAGAAGAAGCTGAAGCCGAAAGCCCCCACCTTGGATTCATCGAAGGACTTGCATGCCTCAGCTGCAGCAGCCTTCTTGCCGTTCCGGTCGAAGACCTTCTTGATCTTTGGAAGGACCTTCGTCTTCCAGTAGTTAACCATTTCTCTCTCTCTCTCTCTCTCTCTCTCTCTCCCTACTTGTTTGCCTGATCACCAACATACAACGAATGCCAGGGCAATATAAGAGGACCAGCCACCAAAACACCCTCAAGGCGTCAGTATAATTACGTCGACGCCCTTCCGGCTCAAGGCAAAAGAACAGTTCTTGATCATCAATCCCACGCATCGGACGGTGGAGGACGATTGCTGGTGGGGGCACGTAAAGGGTACTTAGGTCATTGCGATGGCCCGAGGGCGTGCACGTAAAATTACGGAGGTAGGAAGAGGGGGCGACAGCTGGCGGTGGAAAGCGATAACGCTTGTTCGTGGGTCCCACCGCCGGGACTGGTGGCGCGATGGCCACTTGCTGCGCCACGTGGTCGCGCTCACGCGGGACCCTGGGATCTTCCCCTTATCTTATTCCTACGTGAAATAAATATCTCAGCAGGGTTATAGAACCACGAGATTGCCATTGGATCCGACAACCCGGCACGGAATCGGACTCTAAACTCGATCGGATCCCGAAAGAGGACCCGGTTTGTCCTTCGGATCGGTTAGGTTAGCCTGATAAGACTCAGCTCGGCATCAGATAGAACCCGCCGACAACTTGTAATTACGAAGAAATCAAGGAGTTACAGCATATGGACCCAAAAGTGCTTATAATATTTGCCTGCGAAATGGCCCAAAAATTCATGTAACGACGACCCAACGCATGCAGTTCCATTATGGCCGCCGCGGGGAGAGATCACAGATGAGCGAGAAGGGAAGCCTCAAACTGAAGTTTCTCGACCAACTGGGGAGAGGGAGTGCGACGTCAACCTCGACTCCATCGACAGCTACCGCGCCGGTCAAGGTCGGCGGCCATTATCTTCACATCTGGGCCTTCCGAGTGGAGCGCGGGGGCGAGAAAGCACCGCCGTTGGAGGAGGAGGAGGTCGAGGTGGCGTTGATTCTTTCGAGTTCCATGGACGGCGTCAAGTTCTACTGAGTGGTTTCACGTCATATGGAAACCACATAGCGGAGACGTGTTGGACATTCTTCTCTCTCTCACTCTCTCTCTCTCTCTCTCTATGTGGAGACGTGTTGGACATTCTTCTTCTTCTTCTCTCTCTCTCTCTCTATGTGGAGACGTGTTGGACATTCTTCTTCTTCTTCTCTCTCTCTCTCTATGTGGAGACGTGTTGGACATTCTTCTTTTCTCTCTCTCTCTCTCTCTCTCTCATGTGAATCTACTTGATTCTATATGCTACCAACTTAGTCTTATAACGTCGCCATCCAAGAGCGATAACTTCACTAATCCTAAAATATTTATCATTTTCTAATAATATTTTTCTTGATATTTATTGTGGAACTATTTAGCTGAGGTGCACGCTAGGGCATTGTTGGGCCAAGACTTTGGACTAAAACACTATTGTATCACATTCTGGTTGGACTTTGGGTGGTAGAAAAAACTCAACATATCTGAGCGTCAAAGCTGTCAAATTGGGTTATCTTATTTCGAAAAGTGGTGATGTGACTGGCTAGGTCGAAGTCAAAGCATTTCATTCTTCACGAACGGGGAAGGGGAGTTGCCCTTCTGCCTAAGAGCATGTTGGGCAATTGAGATATCTCAATGGTGCTCGTTGGGTTGTTCGACTGCAGGTGTTCTTGCAACAATGAGTCTCCTTCTAGCTCCAAAATGTTATAGAACTTTTATGTCATCGCCGAGGAGTCAGCACGACTTGGTTATGTCCGTGTGCGCAAGCTCATACACGTCGGTCGGAAAGAGGCTGAGAAGCTCGAGAGAGATTAGCTAGGCCTACTCGAGAACATACATCGACTAGGTTTGCTCGGGAGTGCACCTCGAGCTCCCTCATCTTAAGTTATGTCGATGGATCATGCACGAAAGCCTTGTTGGAGTGGGGGCGCCCAATGTAGCTCATCTAACGATCAAATCAGTGCCCCCAACCGAGATGATAGTTTAATGTAGCCTGGTGGTGTTGAGGTATTTAGAAAGGGCTGAAGTGACCGAGGTGACGTAACTCTCGAGCTGATACGTAGACCCATTATTTCTCCTATCAATATTTATTTTTATACACTTTAATACCTTCTATTTATTTATGTCATTATCTTAATAAAAACATGCATGAAAAGGAACTTCTAACACAAAAAATAAAAAAACACTAATAAGCTGGTTCGTTGATAGCATTATTTCCAAATCAACTTAACTACGAGCGAGTATTAAACGTCAAAATCACTTAATTAAATTTTCTCTTTTCGCCGCGTTAAATGGGATTCCACACTAAGCGCACGTGTGCCGAATGGGAACCACGCGTCGATCGGAGATCGGCAAGCAGGTGGGCCCGATCGATCCCACCTCACCTCTCACCCAAATTACGCACCACGTGGCCCGTTCCCATGCGGTTCAAGGTTCGGGTCCGCGTCCGACCCTTTTGACGACCCAACCGCACTGCTTTCAATTATTATCCACCGAATACTTTTTGTGTCCACCGCATCCGGTCATCTGGAAACCCACGACCACTGTTCTCGGATCCGGATCCAAGTGCTCCAAAACCCTCCGCTGGCCGACCCGTATTGGGCGGACGCCCCAAAGTGGAGCTCCCAATAGGGGCCATCGCATGATCAGATCCGACGGCTGTGACGCCGCCCCCTATCGTCTCCACCCCGAGAGTGGGTCCCAGCCACGGAAAGTTTCCATGAATGATCCACTCCTAACGCCGCGAAATATACATCTCTGACCCAGTGAGAGAGCCCGTCGCGGTCTCCAGTCAATGTTCAGGTACGGAAACGGGTGCATCGAAATGAGTGGGAGAAGTAATCTTGGGATGACTGTTGGGGCAGGGACACTGCCATAAACTGCCAACGTCGTATCTGACCGTTAAATCTCCGCCCTTCCTCCCTTATCGTAGCCCACCCCATCTCCGCCTCCTCTCACTACCCTTCCCTTTGCTTCTATCGTTCTACCTCCTCTGCTCCTCCTCCTCCTCCTCCTCGTCGTCGACCTCCTCCTCCCCCTTCCTCTCCTGCCTCTGTTATCTTTAATGGCGGCTTCCTCCTCTCTTTCTCAGGCGTGACTCCATTCAGCGATTGGTACGACCTCTTATTGCATCAGCAGAACGAACGTTTCTCGCGCGGTAGGTGCTGTTCGATTCTCAAGAGATCTATGCTCTGTATTGTTTACCTGAGGCCGGATGGTTCCAAGCTTATATTTTAATGGGTTGTTCATGCAATAGCTTATCTTCTTGAAACCCAACTTGGTACGTTAAGGATGATGGATGAGTGAGTCTATATGTACGGTTCACAGATAAGTGGAAGCGAGCGGGGCGGCGGTCCGCATGGCACCCAAGGGCGCTCGAGGCAAGGGAAAGGGCGAGAAGAAGAAGAAAGACGAGAAAGGTAAGCTAAAAAAAACCTGAGCCATTCACTCGCCGTCATTGGTTTCATGCGTGTCCGATGACTGACCACCGGCTGTTGCTGTGCCAGTTCTGCCTCTGGCTGTGGACATCACAGTGAAGCTCCCCGATGGGTCTCGTGTCGTCCTAAAGGTCTGTGTATGCTCTTCTCCCCACCTTTCTCTAGTCTATGTTTCTCTTCGGCAAGAGGATGAAATGGAACGGCATGAAAGGTTCAAAATCATGTATGAACTGCCATGCATATGAATCAGGGAAGCAGAGAGCCATGGAGTGTGTTAATCCATGGAAGTACACAAGTCGTAGTAGTAGTCGAGCTGATGGTCACACGCTCAGCTTCACCGGACCAATAGAATAGTTCCTCCCATCTCATTGTCCTTGAGATATGAGGTATCAACACCAGCGATAAAGGGAACATTGATTGACGGAGCGTTTATTATTAGCATTTATGCAACTGAGGGGTTCACTTCAGTGCCGTTTTCTGAAGACTGGCACGCACACTCATTGGGACCATATTGCATCATGGCAGCTAAGGTAGGAGGTACTAGAGGCTGGTTAATGCATGGAAAATTAACTAGTACAGATACAATAACGTCGTCGTCATCACCACTGCAGCAACAAAATTGGTTGCTCTGCGTCTGGTCCTTTTTTGTCTCTGCCATGGAGTAAGTAACCTCTTGTGGTTTATTTGCAGGGAATATCCACCGACAGGATCATCGACGTCCGCCGGCTGCTCTGTGCTAACACCTCGACGTGTAACTTCACCAACTACTCCTTGTGCCATGAGGTAAGAGCTTCATCTTCCCAACTCATTTTCTTGTGATTTTGTTGATTCATTCTTCTTGTTTGCTGGATATTGATAATGAATGCAAAGCCAAAGATGTGGATATGGGGTTTTGGTTGGATTACTGCCTTTCCAGAGTCGGTAATACTCCATCTTTCCACTTCGATAGGGACCTTAAGATACGAATGGGTGATGAATAGTTAGATGGAAAACTGGACAAGCATCAGTTTTCACATAAAAGGAAGAAAATAGATTGTCCTGTAGCTCAACAGGTTGTGCAAATAATTTCATTTTTTTTTTTTTCATAAACTAGACATGCTTTTGGTGGGACTTCAACCACAGGGAGAGTTAGATTAGCTGAACTATCAAGGTCCGGAGACAAAACTATTCCATCTCTTAGCATGAGTTGCTATCATTTGTTTCTTCTTCACCTAGTATTCATCACTGACTTTTCCCAAGAGCTTCAATCAAATATTCAGAAACTTAAGCCATCAGAAAAATATAATGTTTATGAATTTGGATGCAAAGTGGATGAGAACAGACACAAATGGTGAATAGAAAACCATGCGCATCTCTTGGCTCATCTGGAACACATGAGGTGGGCATGAACTGTGAGAGGTGGGAAGTCTTTGCATGGACTTCTGAGCCAGAATTGGATTTGAGGTGGGATGTCTTTGCATGGACTTCTGAGCCAGAATCGGATATGAGGTGTGATGTATAAAAAGAGTTTATTTTTTTTTTGGAACAAAAAAAATAATATTAGAGGAGTTGATTTGTGCATAATATCAGAAAAAGATTACTGTCACAAAAAACAATATTAAATATTAGCTATAGCTTCTTAATATTTTTTTATGGTGTTTCTGTCCAAGATATATGACACAGAAAAGGGATATACTATATTAAAATAAAAAGGCCTTCAAGTGAAAAAGAAATGTTTCTAGATAATGGTCATAATTTCAAATAATTGAAGTGATAATAATTGGTTTTATTATGTCCTTTTATTTCAGGTCAGAGGCCCGAGGCTGAAGGATTCTGTGGATATTACGGCACTTAAGCCATGCACTCTTACGTTGGTCGAAGGTAAGAAATAATAGAATTGGAATATATTTGAAGTCATGAAAAGTGTTTTTTAATCAAGTGATTTTTTTAAAAAAATATTTTTTAAATGTCTGTTGTAATGAAAAGAAATAAAAAAAATGCGTTCGGAAAGTAAAAACGTTTTCTAAAACTAAAAGCTATTTAGAAAAACAGTGTTTTTGATGCAGAAAACTGTTTTCATGGTTTTTTTTTTTTGTTTTTGCTTTATTACTGGCGATTATAAGAGGAAAATATCTAATTACGTGGTCGATGCCGGGCAGAGGACTACGACGAGGAGCGTGCGTTGGCGCACGTGCGGCGCCTCCTCGACCTTCTCTGCTCCACTACCTGCTTCGGCCCTTCGCCGCCGGCGACGCCGCCGCCCAAGGATGCCTACCCGGCCGTTGCCCCCGCCGCCACCAAGGACGGGAAAAAAAGCGGTGGAGAGAGCGGAAGCCGCAAGGCTCCGCCGGATCCGCAACGCCAGGCGCAGCCGCCGACGTCCCCGACCAAGGATTTGCCGGCCGACCTGGAGGCGGAGATGAGCGGCGCGAGTCCTCGGCTCGGTGCCTTTTACGAGTTCTTCTCGCTCGCCAATCTCACCCCTCCCATCCAGTGTGAGTCCAATCCTGCCCCCCACCCCCCGCCCCTCTCTTTCCCAATCCGCACATTCTTATCGAGTGTCAAGAAAAAAATCGTTCTTTTCGTCTGTTTTCTTGATCAATATGCCCGTTGCAGTCATACGGCGAACATCGAATCTCCGGCAGGACGAGCGTCCGTCCGACGATCATATCTTCTTCCTCGAAGTACGTCTTGTTTAATTCTTCTTAAAGTTAAATCTATGAATTACTATTTGCTAATTATCTGTTTTGATCGACACTGGATGTAAAATTAAAGGTGAAGCTGTGTAATGGAAAGCTTGTGATCGTCGAGGCATGCGCCAGGGGATTTTACAGTCTCGGGAAGCAACGCGTGCTGTGCCACAATCTTGTTGATCTCCTGAGACATCTCAACAGAGCATTTGATAATGTCAATAATACATTTCTTTACTATTTATTTGTGTTCTTTATTACATTACTCTTTAACTTATCTTTTACCGTACATTAGAATTATATGTTACGCCAGTGATGATTACCTCTAACGAGATTCTTTTCTTGAATTCTGTGCTGTTTACAGGCTTACGAAGATCTCATGAAAGCCTTCATGGAACGTAATAAGGTAACTTTTTCATATTATTTATTACAGTGGATACAAGAACTTCTAAGTGGCCACTGATTGGTTAATTCTTCCTGTTCTTTGCTTGATTAATTCTTATTACCTTATTTGCTGGGAAGTAGATATATGTAACTTATGGATGTCTCTTGCCAAAAGATCGTTGATGTTAAAAATCAATCTAATTCTTTGTACTATAATCTTCAACAACTCTGTAAATCTTCCTCATTCTTGATACGACGTCTATTGTCATATGTATCTTTACCAATAAATGAATCTTACACAATGTCCAAGTTATAATATGACAGAATTTTGTATATTAAAGCACTTTGTTAATTCGTTTTTAGTCTTTCCATGTATAGGATGCAAGTAGTAAGTATATGTTTGAAACTATTTTATTTTCTAAAGAAAATTAATTAAAGAAAAGAAGAAAGTTGTGTATTTACTTAGAAGGTAAGTTGATAATGCTTACATAAGGATACTTGCTTCTCCTTGTGTCCATGAGCTGTTCATCAGTTATTTCAGACGTTTTTTTATTTTTCCACAACGTGTCACTTCAATTTTTTTCAACATCTTAAATCTGGGGCAGGTGCACTTTTTTGTTAAGTCTCTTACCATTTATGTTACTTTTAGATTGATAATTTCCTTTAGTTCTAGCTATTTGCCTGTTGAATGTACTAATTCCTCAAACAATTAAGAGCACATTCCTATTTGCAGTTTGGAAATCTGCCATATGGATTTCGTGCAAACACATGGCTTGTGCCTCCAGTTGCTGCTCAGTCACCATCCATATTTCCTTCCCTTCCTGCTGAGGATGAAACATGGGGAGGCAATGGAGGTGGTTGGGGTAGGGATGGAAAAAGTGATATGATGCCTTGGGCAAATGAGTTCCTTTTCCTTAAGTCCATGCCCTGTAAAACTGCAGAAGAAAGACAAATCCGTGACAGGAGAGCTTTTCTGCTTCATAGCTTGTTTGTCGATGTTGCAATATTAAGAGCCATTGCAGCTGTAAAGCAAGCGATGGAGAAAAAGCATGATACACTTCCAGTCGGGTCAGAAAACATCCTGCACTTTGAGACAGTAGGGGATTTTAGCATCACTGTCACCAAAGATGTTTCAGATGCAAAATGCAAGGTTGATACAAAGATTGATGGAAGTAAAACAACAGGAATTGATGCAAAACATCTTGTTGAGAGGAACTTGCTAAAAGGAATCACTGCAGATGAAAACACAGCAGCTCATGTAAGAGAATACAATTGTATCGTGACAATGTTTTACGATTTTTTAGCTAATTCAGTGAAACAAATTTGTGGGCTTTCATCTGCAGGATATTGCCACTTTAGGGGTTGTTAATGTGCGTTACTGTGGTTACATTGCTGTTGTCAAAGTCAACCATCATGAGAAAAGCGAAGAGCATTTACCTTTGCAATGTGTTGATATCAAAGATCACCCTGAAGGGGGCGCAAATGCTTTGAACATCAACAGGTGCTTGTTAGTGATAGGCATATTTCTTCATTCTCTCAGTTTATCATATGAAATAGTTTTAAATACTTAATCTGTTGAAACTATAATTCATTATTTCAGTCTGAGAATGCTTCTTCACACAAACCATTCATCAAGAGAGAAAAGTACATATAATAGTTTAGAGAATTCAAAGCATGGGGAACTCTCAGCAGCACAAGCCTTTGTGGAGAAATTATTGTCAGACAGCCTAGTGAACCTTGAGGAAGAGAAAGCTGAATGCAATGTCTCTATGAGATGGGAATTAGGAGCTTGTTGGATACAGCATTTGCAGGATCAGAATAATGGTGAGAAAGACAAGAAACAGGCTGGTGACAAAGATAAAAAACAAACTGGTGAAAAGAATAAAAGTGAGACAAGAGTCGAAGGCCTTGGGAAGCCTCTTAAAATTCTTAAAAACCACAAAAAGAAACAAGATTTTGATGAAGAAAAGACTTCAACAGTTGAGAGGAAATCATCTGATGAGATGCTTGGAGGAATGAAAAATGTGAAGTTGCCATTTGAGGAACCAAAGGTTGAAACCACGACAACAGAGGATGCTTGCAAGCTCAAAGATTTGCTACCTGAACCTGCATATGCACGGTTGCAAGAATCTAAAACTGGACTTCATATGAAGGTATGCTGAACAGAAAACTGGGGTAGATTTGTTTAGTTCCACTATGTTTTTCTTGAAATCCGGAACATATATACACATAGCTAATTAATATGTTATAAAAATTTCATATGAAGATTATGTCTGATATTTGAGACTGAATCCTTGTCATCTTGAACAATGGGTTCTTAGATACATTATGATAACACAAAAGCTTTTCAAGTTAAATTACTGATGCATCTTTTCCATGTAATTCCTTTTTGCATCTTCATGCAGAATCTTTGTGACAATAATCCAATCTGGCATTTTGACTTACCACTGAAAAGTAGAGGTGCATGCACTTTCCAACATTAACCTCATTAACTTATTTGTTTCACTAAATATGCCAAGAGAGAAACATGAGATATTTTTATCTTGTAACATAATCTTGTTTATATTAGCTTATGCATTCTTGAATTCTTGACTGAGTTTTCATCTTTTCAACTTGATTTTGACAAAGTAGTTCTATTTAGAGGTCAATGCATATGAAATGACTGATATAACCTCATTCTGAAGTTCAAAAGCTGCCATATATAGATTTATATGTTTGCCTAACAAGGATATCATCTGGTCATCCATCAAATTATTTGTATTTCTTTTCTAATCTGAAATTCCTCTCAAATGGTAATTCAGGGCCACTGATCAGAGTATGTTCGGGTTTTAGTTTGTAGGTTACCCTGAACTAAATGCTGTTGTATGTGGATGCACTTATTTGCGACTAATGTTTCTTATGCTCCCCATTCTTGAGATAGTAGTATAATCATTTGCTAGCCACATTGGAGTAAATAAATTTAAAATGGGTGTGAGCTGGCAACATTTGGTTGTTTGATAGATCAAACAGGACATAGATTGAAGAAAGCAGAAGAAAAAGAACTGCAGGATATGTTTGATTATGTAGAAACTAAGTTGATGAAGTTTGAGAAATCCAACTCCATTATTGGACGGAGCTTGAGACCTAGACCGGATTACCGGCACAAGAAGGATTCACAACTTAAGTTCACTTGTTTCATGTTACTAGTTAGGTCAGTTTAAGTATGAACCATTTATTGATATGATCAGTGTTACATTCATTTAGCTATATTTAATGTTGTCAGAATTTTATGATTCAGTGATCTGGATCTTGTGGTCTAAGTTAATATGGCTTCACATGGTTATGATCCTACTTTGGCACAAAATTTCATGGGATAACAAAAGATTAATTTAGATGTCAAGTTCCATCTCAAGTGATGAACTTTATATTGATCAATTAATTATAACAATTTTCCATATCCTTCCCAAGTTCCAGAACAGGTTTATGAAGGTCTCAACAAATTTTGGTTAGTTTTTAAAAAATAAGAAAATTAAAATTTACCAGTTTTGGAGCTAAAGTTGGGATTTCCATTTGTTGGTTAATTTTGTAGAAATGAAATTTGTGTCTTATTATAATTGCTAGACATGATGTTTTATATTTTCATCTAATTCATTTTTCTGTTGTTTTCTTGATTTCTGAACTGTCAATGTTGAAGATTTTGAAGGAACTTTAGAGAAAATATTAATTTCTATGATTTCATATTAGTGATAAGAACATCATGATTTTTTTGTCTGCACAATGTACATGTAAATCGGGCAACCATTAAGTGGTCATAATCTTTCCTTTTAGAATACTTCAATCTGAAGTAAAGTTTTAGAGGGTATGTCCTATAAGGTGAGAACATTCCAGATGATAAAAGCTTCTCTTAACTTTGAGGCCAGAATGTCCAGAAATTGGTGTCATCTAAGGAAATTAAACTATGTTTTCTCTATTTTGGTTGCTGATAGTGTTTTAGGTGGAATCTGCTTACCAGTTGCATGTGCATGCATATGTAAATTGACTGTTTCCTTGGGCATGGACACGACTTGAAGTGAATTAAAAATAGAAGAATTTTGCTGGCTCTTGGCTTTTGTGTTCTAGTCTTTTACATTGTGTTTCTTTCACTCTTTTTCTTTGTGAATATTTCACTGTTCTTCTATTCTAGTAGTTCCTTTTTCACTCTTCTAAAAGTCCTTGCTGACTTTATTTTCTATTGAGTAAATAGTTATTGTGTAAACCTGTTTCTTGTTTCCTAAAAGATGCTACTACATATGTATCTGACATGTTCTATAGCGATGCTGCATAATTTTAGTCGTTTTCATCTCTCATGTCTTTCCTAATAACAGCATTATCCTATCTTCTTTTGATTAAATTTGATTATATGATTTATATCTATGATAACAGTTCAACATATATCACTCTATTAAGTTCTATATTTCTCTTCTATTTCTAAAAAAGTATGTTATAGCAGACATATACTTTCAGAAACTTAATTGCTGATAGAGGAAAGTCCACCAACGTAATACAATAGCGCTAACACATTCCTTGATTACTTTTAGCTGGCAAATTCTACTCATCCAGTACTCAAACTAAAGTACATACAAAGGAAAAAAAGATAACATGGTATAGCAAATCTTACAGTCAAATGATCGATAACATCTTTATTTGCTAAGTTGGAAAGGTAGAACAGGTGTTAATCGGACATTGTATTCTTAACTAATTGTCGTATTTGAAACTGAACAAATGTCATGAGCACATGATGGAACTAAGTTCCTTACTAGAAAAAGTTGGTCATTTGACTTGAGTTCTACAAATAGTCACAATCCATTTTTGAGACTGTTTCAGTGGCTACTGCTGACCTTTGAAAATTATAGTTAAGCTAACGTGATTTCTTTGAAGTTCTAGAAGAAGTTACACCATTTCTAAGCTATACTTATGTGACTAAAGTTTATATAATATTATCTTTTAATATTTAGCATACATGATACTATTTATGTTCTATCAATCTAAGAAATTTCCATATCATGCAATGCTTAGTTAAGGATGAGAATGTAATTTATTTTCATTATCAGTCTCCACAGGAATTAACTGAGATGGCATTGAGATATTATGATGAGGTTGCTCTCCCGAAGTTGGTAGGCCTGAATATTATTTGCTTATACCTAATTCATCAAATAGTGCAATTTTTTTATCATGACTATTCTGATGAGTTTATACCTTGACATGTATTCAGGTCTCAGACTTTGGTTCGTTGGAACTTTCACCTGTTGATGGTCGTACTCTGACTGATTTTATGCATACTAGAGGCCTAAGAATGCATTCTCTTGGGCGAGTTGTAAGTCCACCATTTTCGCTCTTATCAATTTGAAAAGGGTCTAATATATATAATTTCGAGAGGTATTCTAGTAATATATGATTAATTGCACTATCATGATCAATATATCAGGTCAAGCTTTCAGAGAAGCTGTCCCATGTACAGTCACTCTGTATTCACGAGATGATAGTAAGAGCATTTAAGCATGTCGTACGAGCTGTAATTGCCGCTGTATCTGACACCAGAGATTTGTCAATATCAATAGCTGCAACGCTTAACTTGCTCCTTGGGCTTCCTGATTCTGGAGTTTCACATTCTTCTGTCCCTGTGCATACCCTTGTCTGGAGATGGCTCGAAGTATTTTTGAAAAAACGATATGACTGGGAACTCACAGTTTCAAACTACTGTCATATAAGAAAATATGCTATCCTGAGAGGACTATGCCATAAGGTAATAGTCTTTTATCTTTTTCTAAACATGTGTGTGGCCTTTGATTTTTCTTTGATCTCACATGTCCATGTCTTTTAGGTGGGAATTGAATTGGCACCCAAAGACTTTGATATGGATTCAGCTTTTCCCTTTGACAAATTGGACATCATCAGCCTTGTACCTGTGCACAAGGTAAAAATAAAAAAGGAAGTTTTATAGGAATTCTGTTCACTGCAGTCAAGGATCTTATTTCTTCTAAATATTTTGTAGCAAGTTGCATGCTCATCTGCAGATGGTCGACAACTACTGGAATCTTCAAAGACGGCTCTTGATAAGGGTAAACTTGAAGATGCAGTTAGCTATGGGACAAAGGTAGATGCATATACAGGTTATCCTGCCTCTTAAATATTTTTCATTTTCCCTTTCATTTCCTTTGATAACAAAGTTGTATTTGGTTCAGGCTCTGGCAAAATTAATCACAGTCTGTGGCCCATATCACCGGATGACTGCTGGAGCCTACAGTCTTTTAGCTGTTGTTCTCTACCATACTGGAGACTTTAATCAGGTAGCTTTTAGACATTTATGTCACTGGAGGCCATGATTATTATAATTTGGAGTATTTTGCAATTTGTTGTGTGGTTCTACCACTATGAATAAAAAAATTGTCAACTAGAATTGTGAGAAATTTCATGAATGTACAATTAATATTTTGTTTGATATTTAATCTATTCCATCTAATGTTTGCTGTGAGCTCTGGGAATCTCAGCAAAATTGAAAATACTGTTAGTTTAGAGTAAATTGATGAGATTTGTCTGCTTGTTTGAGTAGATGGGGATGTATTTTGTACTTCTTCATAACTGTCTTTCATGATCTTATTGCTAGATTGTTATGTTCCATACTAAAATTGAAATGCACTTGCAAATACTAGTTGTTTGTTAGTACCACACAATGAGACCTTTGATTTTAATTTTAATTATGATTGAAAAAGATTTAAATGTTGTATCTGAAAATCACGAAATATGGACCTGATGTTGGCATAAACAATTCTGTAAAATCGTATAACCTGTCTCTCTGAAACCCAAATTTTTTGTATCCATATAGATAATCAAACAGTAGTTTTGGTGCTAAATTATTCTTTTTTTCTATATATTGTGCAGTTGCTTTGTTTTCAATTACTTTAAGTTGCAATATTTTGATATTAGTCAATATGTTGTTTGAGACAGTTTTACTTCTATTTCTAGAACTTTAAAGCTGGTTTAGGTTTTCCAATTGCATTGACAGAGAAATCTCCATTCGTCGTTTTTATACTGTTGATCGCATCATATGGACAAAAAAGAAACATAGTTTCTCCTATTTTTGATACCTCAAAAGCACCTAAGCATAATCTATTTGAGATAGACCAAGCATATTAAATCATTATCAGGAAGTTCCCATGAGGAAAAGACAACATGATTAACAATGTAGATTTGCTAGCAATTTGTAATTCGGAGAATTGTTAAGTTTGTGCCACGAGATAATTGTGTTCTAAGTTGAGTTAAAACCTCTTTCGTGCTTTAGTCTTATAGTTGCTATTCTCTTGAAATTTAGTTGGTGACTGAATTGCATCAATAAGCAGATACGGGATCATCTTTTCATATGTTAGGGGGTACAAAAGCTAGAATAAATTTGAAGTCATGGATAGATCATAGTGCAATATCACTACACTTGTGTGTCTATGATTTGCTGTCCTCTTTTAATTAAATATGGCCAACTTTTAACTAAATATCTCAATTTTGTTCATAGCTTTTAGAAAGATTTGGATCAGTCTATACATCATGAACATTTTTGTTCTATAATTTCTGACTCGGTTGAATATCATGGTATATATGTAAATTTTACAGATTCCTCATCATTTAAACTGTAAAACTTTGAATGTGAAGGGTGACTTTTGAGAATTTTCTATTATGACTTTTGAACTTGTTCTGTTATCTTTCATTGGGATTACAATGACATTTGATATGTTTAGGCAACAACTTATCAGCAAAAGGCATTGGACATTAATGAGAGGGAGCTTGGCTTGGATCATCCAGATACAATGAAGAGCTATGGTGATCTAGCTGTATTTTACTATAGGCTTCAACATACTGAATTGGCTCTAAAGTAAGTTCAATACCCAATTGTCCTAGTCCAACATTAGGCAGGAATGCTTTCTTTTGACGTGTCTGATCTCTTACTTTATTATATATAGTAAATACTGTATTTTATTCTTATTATAAGTTGAAATTAAGGATTAAGATCTTGGTCTGGTACCAATACTAAACATTGGTCAGACTACCAAGCTGTATCATGTGTTGGTATGCTTAGTAACAGTCAATATTGAGTGGGAGGGAAGGCGGGGGAGATGTGAGGATTCACATACCAATATTGACCAAATAGGGTGGAACTGAGGTCACAGGAGGTGATGGAGAGGAGGGAGGCATTGTGTGCCTGTGATCGCAAGAAGGGTTGCCAAGGTGGTATTGGTGTGATTGACATTACATGTGACAGCATAGTTGTAGGCAGTGTAGACCATACCAACAGTTGGTGGAGGCATAGCATAGGACATGGGGTATCATTTATTAGGCGAAGACCAAGTCATAGGGGCTCATGGTGTTGTTGGCAGAGTGGATGGGGGCTAGAGTGATGAAGTGGGTGACAAGTAACAAGCAAAATCAGGAAAATGATGGAGAGTATGGATAACTGGGTGGTAAGCTCATTATTTGTAAGATAATCAGATGATATACCTGTTATAATAACTGGGCGACAAGCTGGTATGAACATGAACTTGACGAAATTGCTTGGTCCATGCATTGGTCAACCATAGGACCTGTAAATACTAGTGAATGCCAATTTAAGTTGCCGAACCTCAAATTCTTGGTTAAAATACTAATACTGCATCTCATGATGTATAATTGCAAATTTGAGATGACTGAAAAGTAAGACTTTTGGCAGTAACTGTCGAAACTTTTTTAATAGACTCTTTTCAGTGGTAACTGTTGAAACTTTTCAACTAAATTTTTAAATTTAATATTATTTGCATGGAATAATTCTGATCTACATAAAGGTAGAAACATCAGTCTCGATCCTTAAATTAGACATGCTTTTACTTTCATGCATAATATATGGTATGGTCAAGCACTACAACATAAAAAAGAAATTGATGTCGGAAGCTATTCATATGTTTTCTAAAAATGGCAATGGAATATTTATAATATGAAGGAGTCTATTAATTAGTTCATGTTGGTTAAGAAAGTTATGCTTTGTGGCTTCAGATAAGGTGAAGCATTTGCTGCCATAGATTCTTGAAAACTTCAGGCTCCATTTCTTTTCTTATTCTTTATAAGTTCAAGGAATGGGTGGGATGGATTAATGATAAGAATTTAGATTCTCCAGTGCATTGTGACCTTCAAATGAATGAGACTATGCACTGTGTAATTTTGTTGGTTTTCGTGAAAAGGCAGGTACCTCCATTTATATCATAGACTAAATTATATCATGAAGTCTAATAGCCAGCATGAGTTTATATGTTACTTGAAAATTTTTGACACCTAGAAGGAAAATGAGTAGATCCTTTTGTCATCAGCTTGCCTTCGTTATCAAAACCTCAAAGAGTAGATAAATTTCATATTTTTCCTGGGTTAGAGAAAATTTTTATGGCATGTTGACATGGGCAATACACAACTGTTAAACTGGAGCGTGATCTGTTTTAATTTATTAAGGCATTGTTTATCAGTAAGTCATTTCTTTTGGATCTCTTGACTCTTCCCTTTTCTAGCAATGGATTCCATGAGTGATAAGTGTTGTGTTAACAATCAGTTAAACAGAGACGTTTTTCTGGTATTTAAAACTTTGATGGTAGACATCTGTATGATAGTCTTAATTATGTCTCTCTTTATTATTATCCAAATTAGGTAAAACTACATTTGTAAGATGACATTCCAGGATTTAATTCATATTTGCCCACATCAAGGATGCAACTTAACATGAAAGCACTAAAATTTAACATTTAATTTCAATATTTATTGCAAATGTTGCAATTTCGGATACTGCACTTGTATGGTACCGATACTAATCTGGTCGATGCCAGAATATGAACACATGGTATGCTGGTTTGTACCACGGTATCAAAAAGAGGAGGGGGGGAGAAGGAAGAGTAAGGAAAAGAAGAATATGAGGAGAGCATGAAGAGGAGGAGGAGGTGGAGGGGAGATGAAGGATGAGAAGTGTCCAATGGCAGTGGGCGTCAGGGTGGCGGGCTTGCGACACAAGTGGGAAGAGTGTTTGTGACTGCGTTTTTGTGCAAACCCTTAGCAGTGGATTTCAATTTTATAAGTAAATAAATCGGGCTGGACCACCCAAGAAGGGATGATCTATATCCTGGTAAATACTGGTCAGTACGGACTGGTTCAGGTGCAAATGCATTCCTTGATTTATTTGAATACCTAAAACTTAAGTGCATATAAAGATTGAGGAACAAAAAATTAGAAGTTACTAAGCTTCTTTTTCAGGTTATTTTCTATTTAATTTTGACATCATATTGGAAGTAATAGGACATCACCATGTCTCCATGAGATGTTGATTATGATTTTTGATAATTTATTTTTGTTGATTGTTAATCAGGTATGTGAAGCGTGCATTATATCTTTTGCATCTTACTTGTGGGCCATCTCATCCAAACACAGCTGCTACATATATCAATGTGGCCATGATGGAGGAAGGCTTGGGAAATGTACATGTGGCACTTAGATATCTTCATAAAGCTTTGAAATGCAATCAGAGGTTACTTGGCCCAGATCACATTCAGGTTTGTTTTGTTCTCAAATTTTATTTTATTTTTTTCTGTTCTTGTTTATCTTAACTTTTTAAGATTCTTCTTTTCAAGCTATATTGTGGCTATTGGTTATAACTTAATAAATTCTAAATATTGAGATAGAAGCACATGTAGTTTATGTTAACTAGTGACCGCACAACTTCTAAGGTATTAATTTATTTTCATAGTCATTCAATTCAATAAAGTTTTGCTTATGATGCCCTACAAGGTAGTCATCCAATACTGGACGTCGAATTGAAACCAAAAAATTTAACACTTAGACTAATTAGGTTTAGATCAAGTCTAGAAAACACTAGACTAAATTTCTATTTTTTTCTGTATTTTTGGACATTTCCATGTCTAATTTGAGTAATACTGTTTTTTCTATTGTTATTATTTTCAAATTAGATACATTAGAATATAAATAAATAACTTTCTAACAATTTTACATATATTTTAAGTAGTTTAGGATTTTATAATGTTTTATTAATAGTTGGTTGATATTTAGAACATATAGATTTAGTTTAGGCATAACTGATATCAGCTCAACAAAAAATTAATTTTATGTAGTTACGAATTGGAATAGTTACAATTAATGGGTTTAAGATTGACCATCAATCTCACCAAGACCAAGATTCTTTCTTGGTCAATTATTCTCGATAATATTATGCATGTGATCTTTTGGTTATAATATCAAGAGTATTAAGTATAAATAACTTATAGTTTTCTTTATTATATTAATGGTTAGACTGCAGCAAGTTACCATGCCATAGCTATTGCACTCTCCTTGATGGAAGCGTATCCTTTGAGTGTTCAACATGAGCAAACAACACTGCAAATACTTCGAACAAAGCTTGGCCCTGATGACTTGCGTACTCAGGTAATTTACATGCATCGTTGTCTGGAGAGACATGATTACATCTTTCTTTCTGTTCTGTTCTTCTAATTCTGCATGTCAATTTCTTGTCACTGGAAGTTGATTGATTTTTGCAGGATGCTGCTGCCTGGCTTGAGTACTTTGAGTCAAAGGCTATTGAACAGCAAGAAGCTGCTCGAAATGGTACGCGTAAGCCTGATGCATCTATCGCCAGCAAAGGCCACCTAAGGTAAAGCAATAAATGCAGTGATTAGATCAATATGGTTTAGTATATAGCTACTATAAGCAAGACTGCATGAGTACTCTGTATTTTCTCATATACCTGCTCCACAGTAAGATTCTCATGAACTGAACTTAATTTTTTCATGAACTAGATACACCAGAGCAGGTTTCTTCTTACTTATTTTACTTCTAATAAAGTGATGAAATCATGTGCTAGTGTATATTCTCCATGGCAGTGTCTCCGATCTCCTTGATTACATCAATCCCATCCAAGATGGTAAAGGAAGAGATGCTGACTCTGTGAAGAAAAAGAACTTGGGTTTAAAGGTATGTTGAGCCTTCATCTTGTTTATTATCTCCCAAGAATCTAAACATGGATTTTACATGTTGTCATATTGGCCAACATGTAGAATGTAAGCTTGGTACCTGCATGAGGTTTCATACCATGTTGAGGGCATGCCAACACTCTGTTGTCTTGGTCAAGAACCTGAGTATCCATGCCTGTCAACACATAGGATTCTGTTAAATTGCCCCATGCTTTGTCTTCCAAATCTCAAATCTTGAAGCTGAGCTAAGGATAGGTTGAATAAATCTCAATGGCGATATTAATAGAGCTAATGATTTCATTCTTTGGCAGTGAATCAGGTTGAATAATCTTTAGTTTAACAAGATGACCTAAGGCATAATATGCAAGTAAGAAGTCAGTTGCTAAACATAATTTGGAATCCGAATTTGAGATTGTACTTGGCTTTTACACTTATCTTTGCTGTCTGCTACCAAACACTCGAGTTTAGGCATATTTTCCTTTTGCCATGACTGCCCTACTACTGAACATCAAGAAGAGACTGTATACTTCTACATTTCTAGATAGCCTTTATCCTATTGTTTGAGAAGCATGTCTTGCATCCAGATAGTCTTCATAAGCTATAATGTTCTGATTAACTCATCTCGAGGATCTTATTGTTTTGGCTTACTAGCACCCATTTTTCTCAAGGTTGTTTTGGCTGTTATTTATATCTTGAAAGTTCTAAAATACCTTTAATTGTTAACTAAGGCAACATGAATAAACTAAACCATATTAACCAGAACCATATGTGTTCTTTAGCTAAGATTAGCATTTATTCCAGATTATACATAATCTCATACTTATGTTGGGGGAGATCTTTTGGTGAAACTTTGTGCTAAAAACTGAATCACTTATGGATTTGTCTACCCATATGTTGTTCATCAGTAGCTTTTATCTCTAAAATAAGATATACATAAAAATAAAATTCAACAGAAAGAAATTCTTGGATGAATCAGATAACCTATAAATGGACCCATCGGCAATGCTTATTTGGTTCTTGTTGTATGTTTTTCCAAGTTATGTCTAACCTTTACATATCCTGTTTATAAGAAGGTTAACTTTCTATATATGTGAATTTGAAGGTACTTGAACTGTTTTCATTGGAGACTTTCAATTGGTACACCTTTTATTCCAGACCTCATTGTTGTACTGATTCAGGTCAAAGTGCAGTCTTCGCAGAACCTGATTGTGGCTGATTCATCATCCAAAGATTTACCTGCTACAATTTCAGATAGAACGAAAAAAGTGGATACTGCCAGTGATACTCAAGATGGTAAAAAAATAATTGATTCAGCTGTTGAGGTTAAACATGAAGAAGTTGTTGAAAAGCAGCCGGCAGTTTCTCAACAATCTGAGGGTACAACAGAGCATAAGCTTCCTTCTGATGATGATGGAAGGGACATAAATACAGAAATAGAAGATGGTTGGCAACCTGTTCAAAAGCAAAGGTTGGGTGGAGGTTCAAGCCAGCGAATCAAGCAGCGGCGTACAAGTACTTGGAAGACCTACAATTATCAGATGAATGATGTTCCTGGTGAAACTGCTCAATCTAAGCCAAGGTTTTCTTATTCAAATAACCGCTATTATGTTCTGAAGAAAAGAACTGTAGTTCCTGGAAGCTTCAGTGACAATCTTAACATGAAAATTCAATCACCGGGCACCAAATTTGGTCGGAGAGTATACAGAGCTGTGACTTACCGAGTCAAGTCAGTATCTTCATCAACCAATCAGGAGATCACTGATAACTATAGGAATGCTGCCGAAAGAATGGCTCCCTCCGTAGATGGTCAAACACCCTATTTACATCATGACAATGAGGTATTAAAGGATCAGAAGTACCGAACAGCTGATGTTTCTGAGCTGCATAATCATTTGGTTGTTGGTCTTAAAAATTCTCCATCATACAAAGATGTAGCTTTAGCGCCTCCAGGAACAATTGCCAAGGTTCAGAGTCTAAAGTCCCTGGAGGATACATCATTGAAACAAGAGATATATACTGGAAAACATGTATCAGAATTAAGAGACACATTTGTGAATGAGAAACATGCAGAAAATGCTTCTGAGTTAACTCAGATAACTGATATAGCCCAAGAAAATGACAATCTCCAGGATGTGGTATTAGACTTGGGTGCCAAAGCTGAAATTAAAGGAGAAGGAGAGGGGGCTTCTGAAATGGAAAGTCCACTAGAACCATTAGCTTCAGATTTGGAATTGTCATCTACCGGGAGCATGCCCATCAAGAGTACTTTTGACAATAATATACTTTGTAATGAGGTTCAAGAAGTTGAACAGAGTGACAGTCATGATCCGAATTTGTCTGAAAATACATCTGACATAGTTACACTTACGCCCGAGTGCTTAACCACTAAACAAAGCAAAGAAGAAAATCATGAGGAAGTCTTGTGTAGCAATGTTCATATCAGTTCATTCTCCAGCATCCACCAAGAGGATCTCAAAATGGTTGACATCCCTGAGAAAACTTGTAGTGATGATCCAATGGTAAAATTGCCATCTAGTGATAGTGATATCAGAGAGCTCCCTGCCAAGAAGTTGTCTGCCTCTGCTGCCCCATTTAATCCATCCCCTCCTGTACTAATTAATCCTCTTCCTGTAAGTGTTGGCCTTCCTCCTAGTGGTGCGATTCCTACAGTTACAACTTGGCGATTGAGTGCTACTGTTCACACTGCACCAACAGCTGTAATGCCAGCCGTGCCTCCTATTTGTACCTCGCCTCATCATCCTTTTGCATCTTCATCCAGGTCTCCCAACATCCTACATCCTTTGCCATTTATTTACCCACCATATACCCGTCCTCAAGTTATGCCCAATACCACTTTTGCTATGAACAGCAACATGTTTCATGGAAACCATTATCCATGGCAATGCAACATCGGTCCAAATGCACCCGACTTTGTTGCAGGATCTGTATGGCCTGTTTTTCATCAAGTGGATTTTTCTTCTTTCTCACCTGTGTTAAGTCCGATTTCTGAATCCACTGTGGAACCGACTATGACATCTGATGTAAGTGATGGTATGAGCTTAACCCCTCTGTTGAACAACAATCTTGAAGAAGGAACAAAAACCGATGAGAACAATGAGAAATCACAGCTTATAGACACTGGAAATTCACTGGATGGGAAATTGTCAGAGAAACAAGAAGCTGAAGAATCTCAGAGTAGTAATACAAAAACTACCGAACTGGATTCTCAGACAGATTTCAGAGAAGATGCACAGTCTAGTAGTGAAAAACATGTTCATAGAAGCAGCCAAAAGTACGAGGGTGAGGGGAGCCTTAGCATATATGTCAAGGGTAGAAGTCGTCGTAAACAGACACTACGGCTGCCTATAAGTTTGCTCAAGAGGCCATATGGATCACAGTCATTTAAAGTTATTTATAGCAAAGTAGTAAGAGGAAGTGATGCAAGACCAGCAAATGCATCTTCCAGTATAGATGCTAATGTCAATTAGTTGCAAGAAAGAGAATATCGTGACTTCAATTAGAAGGAAGGCAAGATGTTTTCATTTGTCAACTTTTACATCCAGGCATACATGACTCAACATTTGGCAAACATGCACTTCAGTTTTATTGCTATTTTATGGGGCAAGGCATCTTTTATAAAGAATTCAAACCAAATTCTGATATATTGGACATTCAGAAATGTAAGTGATGCTCTCTCTTTGTTGTCCAAGCTAGGTAATTAGTTAGTAATTTGCTTCATATATGTCATAACAGCTATGGTGATTTTCTGCTCATTGCATTTACTTAACCAGAATTATAGTTTCTATAAAGTTTAGAAACTAATGATAATTACTTTAATGGATTTATGTTGATAATCAGTTTACTATTCTATTCTGACTACATAGAGGGCTCAAGTGAGTAAGCTGTTTACATAATACTTCTTTACTACCATGGGAACCAATTATTATTTACATATGGATATTTGCATGAAGGATTCAAGGAGAATGTGGCAGATGTAGGGTAAGAAAAGTGGGAGACATGGTGGAGACCAAAAGAAACAAAACTGGGAGGGAAGGGAAACATAGATCATGCTGCAAGAACATTAATAACATTCATGAAAAGGTTGAAGAAATTGTAGGAACAGTGATAATCACATTCTAAATCGATGCCAAAAGAATAAAATCATAAGGAGACTGTTCCTTAGTGCTGGTAAAGAAATGCTTACAAATGGTATGTCATGCCTGCTACATACAACATGTAGCCCTCAAAATGATCTGGGAACTTGAGGGTTCCTTGGAATTAAGGGTAAAGGGTAAAAGGTGACAAGTGATAAACTCAGACGGTAGTCATGGAAACTAGGGCCTCATGGAAACTAGGGCCTCATATTAATCGGTCTTGATTGTCAACTTTCTTGCTATGTTGCTTCAGAATGGAATATCTATTGATTGCATGGTCCATATATCATATAGTTAGCTGCTCTAGGTTTTTCTTGGGCTTTTTAGTGTAATTCCCTTACTCAAGTGCTGTATAAGGATATGCAACCGTTCCAATGGTAAGTTGCTGGTAGCATGAATATAAAATATTGGTTGAAATTTGATTAAAGTGATTCAAACATTTCCCAAGAAGATCGATAGATGCACTGACAAGGAGCAAACTTAAATTAGAGATGGTGTGGCACAGAGAGAGAGAGAGAGAGAGAGGGCTTCATCAGAAACAGTATGAAAGTATTGATGGTTTGCAACTTTGCATTACTGAAGATTTCCCACAGATATATGGTTAAACATTGTAAAATAAACCATGTGTCTTACCAATTTTGTTGGAGTACTATGGTCTATTTGTTCTCGATTAAAAAAAAAAAAGAAATTTCATTACATCAAATGACATACAAAAATAAAATTTCTGTTTTACATCATAATTCCTAACTTGTTTCCTTCAGATATTTCTTTTATATTCTGATCTGATCACTTTGCACCACAGAATGAGAACATCCATTTGAGCAGCCTTTGTCTTGATAAGTTTAATTTAGGGCTAGCCATTCTCATCAACTGCACATGAGCATCAGATATTATGGATGACCTCCAATCTTGATAATCAGATTCAATATCCATGTTTGGATTCCAAGATCTCTAACCACCAAGTTTCTAATGCAGATTCCAGTGTTTGACTTTCTAATTCAATGCAATCAAATTCCTTTTGGTTAGCTCTTTAAGTTAATGTCTATTGCTTTTGATCTAATCTATAATTCAATGGCACACAAGCATCTCTATCCTCATGGAAATCTAGCCCACCAAGAATTACCAGTTCTAGTTACAAAATACAAAGTATATGCAGAACCATCTATACCAGGTAGTAAATTTAAAAACTGATTGTACTGCTCGATATATGAGATATACCATGCAAGGACCATCCTCTGGTGCCGACCGGTGGTATTGACCCATGGGTGGACCAATACGTATAATGTGTCAGTATGCCGATATGTGTTGGTTTTAAAAAATCAAAAAATAGCCAGAAAATATAAAAAAATATTTTTTAGGATTTGTTCCTGATCTGTTGGTATATAAATTGTATTTAGATAAGACCAACGTGTCTATAACCCATAAATAAAAAGGTTTAAGGAGGAAACATTGAATTTATTCTTTCGGATCCGTCGAGGAACAATTTTGTTGCGCGGGAAGAAGTTGATTCCATTGATCTTGAATCAGCCGATTAGGCATTTTAATCACAAATAAGAGTGTGAGAAAGAGTGAGAATGTGAGTGAGAATGAGAGAGTGAATGAGAGTGAGCGAAAGATGGAGGAGGGAGGGAAGGGGATTTAAAGCCCCAAAAGAGGCCCCAACAGTCAATTTGATCATTGGGTTTAAACTGGATCTGATTTGAATCAGTATCGAGAATGAGAGAGTAAATGAGAGTGAAAGCAAAAGAGGTGGGAGCGAAGGGGATCTAAAGCCCTTAAAGAGGCCCAACTGTCAATCTGATTGTTGAGGTCAAACTAGACCCGATTTGGATGTATCGATCAAATTCTGATTGGTACAGACCCGTATTGACCAATACAAGACAAGTTTTGACTATATCGGTCGATACGTCACCTGTATCGACCGATACGAGACCATATTTCAGTATATCACTCGAAATGGACTGGTCCGTGTAATGGTCGATTGGTACATACCATCTGTTTCATACTATTTTGTGCGATACATCAACCTTGATACCATATATATGGGCTGATATTTGCACAGAACCAATTGGATTTTGGCCAGCATATGAATGTATAGCTGTGTCTTGCTGGTTCATTTGTTTACCCAGTCAGAGTTAATAACTGAAAGAAATGTTAAACTATGATTATATATTATGTGACTTGACCTAGTACCATTTCTGCTCAGAACTAAAGTTTACAGCACATTTTCTTGAAACTCAGATCTGTCCTTGTAACTTCAATAACACCGCTAAATAGACAGCTTTAACATTTCTGAATTATCAATGTATAACCAATTTTTCTTTAAGATATCAGTACAATGGTTTTATTTTTGTTACTGTCCATCCGCTAAATAGACAGCTTAAACATGTATGTTGCCCTACATCTGCTTGGCACGTGGTTGGTTTTTTAACTTGCAAATGAAACTCATAAGGGCTAATGTTTGTGAAGATCTTATTTTGTGTGTGGTTCATCATTGCTCTCTGGATGGATACTTGTCATTTGTCATCTCCATTAAACCTTGGTAGAAGAACTTCTCTGGATAGATCATAAGGTTAAATCAGTGTTTACCACTGAATAGGGGGATTGGAACTTGAAACCAAGGTTCGTAATACTGCAGCATAGCGCTCAGTACAGGTGTTACATATTGGTCCGACAGGAGACCGATATGAGTGGTACATACTGATACATTGGTATGCCCTATTGTACCATATGTTGGTACATCAGTATCACTCAATATATACCCCAACAGTCGGTTGGTACACCGATACACACTGATACCGGTAAGACGAATCATGCTTGAAACTAATACTTTTTTTCATGTTTCATTAATTGAATCGTTTATTTGCATTTTTTTCCAGTCAGCCTACTGAAGATCTTCATTTTCTCAGCAGGTTTCCAGTATATGTTCTTGAGGTTCATGGAGAATACAATGTCCAAGCCTTGAGATAACTGGAATAGTTTAGAAGTTTTGACCAGATTTATGTAGAATCAGGTTGGAGATATTAGCCATCTTTTTTTTCTCCACTGGATAGACAAGTATGAGGATCTTTTCTCTTCTGTTTTTTTTTTCCTCAAGGACTCTATTATTAATTTTTGCATAAGCCATAACGTTGTAAGTTTTGGGATTTTGTGAATCTCGAGTTTCCTTCCTATCAAAATAATTTTGCAAGTTCTATATTAGATAATGTTACAGTTTTTGGGGTTTCAGTACCCAGTGGGAATTCATTTCATGTTTTACAAAACTGAAATCATTCGATCCTTTGTTAGGATGTCTCTCTTTTTATTTGTATCTGTTGTAATGTTAAAGAACATTGCTCTAGCTTCATTAGCTAACTTCCATAATCTGATTCCTGCTCTTGTTGTATCCTGAGTAGGGAACATGTAAATTGTTTTGATATGCATTAAGGAACTTGCTACTCTTTTACTGGATAAGATTCTGAAATGAGTTTGAAATGTTGTCTTATTTTTATCACATCTAACTTGCAGCAAAACTTCATTGTTCAAATGGATCATGTAGCAAGTTGACAACCATAACATTTCTCTGATATACTTCAAAATTACCTCTATCGATCCTTGAGTAATAATGCAACATTTGCATGTTTGTTCCTGGATAGAGTGGCATACTGCTGTGAGACCACTAACCTATTAACATCTTGCCTTCAACAGGAAAGTTTAGATAAGAGTATATTTGAGGTTTAAGCAGGTTAGCAGTATCAGCCAAACAATAATTATGTGTGTTACAGAAGATGGTGTCTTAAGTCTGAACTAAAAACAATAATTATTATGGAGAAAGGCAAATGCAAGAATAAATGTATTGGATTCTCATAATACCGGAATGCAGTTTCTTGCCAGCTTAAAAGCCAGCAACAAAAATTGAGAAGAGACCAAGAGAAAAAGAAAAAAAAAAATTAACTTGCATAGGATGTAGAATTTGTATGGGCTAGTGGAAGATTAAAATGAATGATTGCCACTTAGTAACAAATGAGTCCTTGGATTGGAATAACTATCTATTAGAAAGAATTATGTGTTCCTATAGAAAGCTAACAAATTACTAGAATTTGAATTCAAACAAAGATTGATCGCAAGAGCTATCAAGGACTTGTATTTCTTAAAAGTATTTTGGTGCAGAAAAGTTCCCTAATAGTGGTCCTAAAGATATAGATTGTAAATTTAATATGAAAGTGGAGACCGGTAACAATTATTTGCATGTTTTGTGTTACTGAGAATGTTCTAAGTTAAAAGAATCAAAATGGCAAAAAGAGACACTTATGAAATAGAGAAGTCATTGGCATCTAATCTCACCATCTACCGTGGTGGTAGGAAGGATTTTCCGCGGAGCATTCCTGAATTAACTACAAGTTCATCTGCTAAATCTATTCCGATCTATGTCGGCCAATTATACCTCTGAACAAGATTCTCCCAAATGGTGTGAATCATCAGTAAGATGTCTCAATTGTATAACAGGTCTCATTTTCGAGAGCATTACTAAGCTACTTGTGAGAAAACATTTCAATGAACTTGGGTACTGACACTGTTCTACTAACCGCGAGCTGAAGCTGCCATAACCATTCAAGTTGGAGAGCAGCACACTTACAGATCAATTAACACTAGAAAACATTATTCTCTAAATATATAAATCTATTCCGCTGCATGCTCATGAATTTGTTTTACATGAATCTGTTTTGCTTACACAGGGCACATGCAGATCAATCAAAACTAGAAAACATTCTGCTAATTAGTAGCAGGATTAGTATACTCTTAACCTTACTGTTCTTCATTGATGGGGGAATACAGGAAACATAAACATCTTAGCCTCATGTTCCATCTTACTAACTTCGATACAGAAGCCAAGATTTGTCAAGAGATATAGAACTTTCCAGAAGAATTGCAGGATGTCAAACTGAGTTGAAGCAGTTGCAGTACACAAATCCATTCATTTCTTCTCGGACATGGGAGTACCACCATTGCAAGCCTCCAAATCTCACTTTCACCTCTGCAATTTTGAGACCGTCAATGATCAAAATGCAGGCGGCTCAGCTGTTTTCTCAGACAATCTTGACCACCACCGCATCGATTCCAGAAGAGCAACAGCTATCAAGATGATGGCTAGGATGATTCCATAACCTACTTTCCAAGAGTTACCAGCTTCTCCAACTTGAATTCCAAGAGCAATGTTGATTGCAGCAAGGAAGACGACCAAACTCCCAACCCAGTGATGGTACCAGTTCCAATGCTTCCGGATCTTGGAGCCTTTTCCAGGTCTTACGAAAAATGCAGTGACCTGCACAGAAGAAGGAAGAGACTCACATCAATGGGAGTACAAGTAGAACAAGCAAATAGTTTGTTTGGTAACATCGAGATGTTAATACAAACTAGTTTATTCAATTAGTTGCAACAACTCATGGCAACATGACACTGACTAAAAGTGTGTAAGAACATGTAAACTATGTCAACAAAACACGGGCTCGAATTCCCGTTATATAAAGAATAAATTGCATTGTCCAGAAAGTTGTTAGTCCAAAGGTCGGTCATTATTCCGAATTACAGAGTCGCACTTTGAGAATTGTCTAACAGAGTATATCTCGAGACGATGCTCTTCCTATGGAAGAAGGGGAGGTTCTCACTCTTCTCCCGTTCAAAAACAAAATGATGGAAACCCTAACCGTAAGCTATTAGGGAAATATTCATCAACTCATCTCTGATTCGTTCCGTAATGTTCAATGGTGATCAGACTTGTTTTGAATTAGGTTGCCAACCATGTATGTGCCAAGTCCTCATAGGGCATAGAATTAGCAAAGCCAAATCCTTTTTCTATCTAAACCATCCATTGCTCAACAGTTAGAAGGGCAAAACCTTCCTTTTTGACATCATAATTAATAATAACATCAAGATGGTAATCCGTGTCGATGTAATATGTTCCTCAGATATGATACAACACACATGTTTGGAGTCATTAGACATGTAAGACTGACCTGAAGAATCCCTAGCACAAGGATAAAGATGCCAAGGCCTCTGTGTAAAGTGACATCTGAATGTAGTCTACCTCGAAGTGCAATTCCAGCAACAACACCAGCAAACCCAGCAAGAAACCCCGCAAATTGAACGCTGACATGAAGGTAATACCACATCGGATCCCGTATTCTACAGTATCTCGCAACAACTGCTCCCACAGGTAGCAGCACTCCCCATCCAAGAATGGCCAGTGCTCCATGATTCCGCTTCAGCTACAGTGCCTGCCTGCTATGTAAACTGCAAACTTGTAAGCCATCATGTTCCGAAGAGAGAGAAGCAATGGAACTCAAATGAGCATGAAGTACAAACATCACACAAGTGAGTTGATGCCAAAGGTGTATGACAAGCTCCAAGGCCAAAGGAGTGCAAACATCTAATGCCAAGTATCAGTAGAATTCCGCTCTTCGTTCTAAAATGTTAACATAACCATTCAAGGTGAGTCTCAACATCTTTGAAATTTACCAGATGAGATTTGGCATACTCATGTAAGGTAAGTAGTTAGATATGCCGCTACTAGAGCAATGTTTCTATGTGTTACATTTATAGAATAATATTTAGAAACCCTCGTCTTAGGTGTAAAAATCTGTCCGATAAGGTTTTGAAGAGTAGGATCTCAATCCTAGACTGAAACTATCATCTAAGAAGATACCTGGTTCTATGTTGAAGCAACACAAAAACAAAAAACAAAAACCATTATGGAAGTCCACTATGTTCATCATACATCAACTAGGAAAATAAATTCCACAGCAATATAACCACTGGTGTGACTGAGAAAGGAGACACACCTACTGAAAAGTCGAATGAAACTGAAGCCATATCGTCATGTTCCATAAGGTAGAACTCAACTGGAGTTGCAGTTGACAAGGCAAATAGAAGTAACTGGTGAGCCATGGGAGCTGAAACATTTAGCTGAAAGGCCAAGTAGATGCTGTTCCCATAGAGAATAACTGCAGGTGCCACTCTGGTTTCTAGTAGCTGACCCTGATCTACCATCACTTCCGAACTAGTCTGGCCGCGTAAATAGAATTGCCTGATGTCGAGGATGTTAGCTAGATTAGCCGGTAAAAACTTTGACCGATGATAACAAGGACCGAACTCGATCCTCAGTACTCATCATTTGCCAAAAAGAAAAAAGAAAAAAATTGCCCGATGTTTGCTCTGCCTCCTATATCAATCCAACCGACCATTGCGCTTGCGCCGGTCATCATTCCGTCGCTTGAGAATCCGATCCCGACCCAGCCAGAAGTATATACAGCAGAGAGGATGATGCTTCAAAGTGTTGTCTCTGTTCTGAGAGTACTGAAAGGGAAGAACAGTCAGAATGTTACAAGTGTGAAGTGGTCATTATCTATGTGATTCATAGTAAAGCGAATACACTGTTAACAGTTTGAACGATCATTGTTGTGATAGATGTTGAACGGTGGAAGTAAAATATTTGGAGCATATAACAGAGAATAAATGTTAGGAGAAGTGCATCTTGCTGTAGATCAAAGGTTTTTTTTTTTTTTAATCTTTTCAATATTTCCACAGTAGTAGGATTCCAGTTTCTCTCATTATTATATTTTCGATAGATTGTCAGCAGAAATTGTTCCATTTAATATTATAGTATTTGAAATGAGAAACAAAAGATAAATACTTAGAATGATCAGCTTGAATTGGTCATTATCTATCTGATTTGGTAAAGACAATACACTATCAACAGTTTGAATGATCATTCTTGTGATATTAACAAGTAGAACATTTGAAGCATATAAGATGTGTTTAGCACATAATTTCTACATTAGTTGAGGAGAAGATAGCAGATTTGTTGCCATGAAAATATAAGATGTTGTGGAGACAGATTACCACCATAACTTGAACAGGAAAGCATATGACCTGAACAGTAATATCTCTTTTTAATCAATCAATACATATTGAACCCTAGCAATCCCATATTTGTGTTTGTGAAAGAAAGCATGAAGATGGATAGAGGACCAAATCCAAAGGAATCCATGAGTTGATTACTTTACCCTGAGGATGAAGTTTCTCCATACCGGCCTACAGTTGAGCTGGGAAGCATTAAAGGGAAGAGGGAGGGGAGGAAGCTTGAGCTGCAGCTATCCCCATGCGAGGAGCAGAGAGAGATAAGCACCGCGCGGCATTTTGGGTTGCAGTCTGAGCTTGCTCACAGCTAGGAAGAGGAGATCGCGGGTGGAGATGAAGGAAGAGCTCGGCAAAGACATGAAAGGAGGGAAAAGAAGGTGGAAGATGAGATGTTGCTTGCAAGGGAAGATTGTGGGAGGGGGGGGGAATGATGGCGTCCGGTGGTGGACGGTGGCGCCGGTGGTGGTGGCCGGAGAACATGATTTCTCTCTCGCTGACAGATGATTACAGAAGAAAACTATAAATCCTATCAGCACACAGTATTCCAAACAAGATTATCTATCATTTTTTTTTTTTCTTTCTTTCTTTTCTTCCACTGCAGCATAAATAAAGAATGTGACGATCGATCAGCAGTATTTTGTCGTCACAGTGAGCTAACCTACTCAAATCATCAGTTCTTATAAATGAGCAATTATGAAAACATCAATTCAATAAAAAATATATATTTTATTTATATCGCACAATATTTATTCTGATTAAATTGATTATAAAAAATTCATCACGCCACAATAAAAATCTACTATCTACCCTCCCTCTTTTTCTCATCATTGTTCGAGCATGAAAGGTCAAAGGATCAAGTAAAAAAAAATCATCTAACCTCGATCCTCGTACAATTCAACTATAAAATAATTAACACTCGATCACATCTAGTATAGTTTGATTATATTAAACTTCTTATGCATGTGAACTTAGAATAGAGTCGGGCAATTATCATCGAGTGTTAATTATAAAAGTGAAACATCTATATACATTTACTATGACACCATCGATTTTATTGACGAAATCACAAAAATAATGAGCAAAAAAATAATTTTAATATTTCAATTATATTTTTGATGGTGGTGGATGATAATGTCATTGGGGGGTCGCAGGTGACTATTGTGAATAAGGAGAGAGAGTGACGGTGCAAGGTAAGACAAAGGAAAAGGACGACACTGCATCTACATCAACGCCAATGTAGTTGTCAGAGTGAGACCGACATAAATGCATAGCGATAAAAGGGTAGTCCAATGCAAGACAAATGCGACCTTCCTTTGTTGGGCTTACGATGTGTCTGTCCATGACGCTAACTTTTTCATGGCTCCCCACATTCGCCAGGTCACCGGTGCTACTTGCTACTCCCTTGACGTTGACTATCACGTCTCTAGCGAAGGTCGACTCCTTTTACGCTTCCTACAATCTCGATCCTATTACCTCCCCTTCGCACTTTATAGCCTCCTCGTCTTCTAACCCTTGCAATCCCCACCTCCAAGTCCATGACGGCACCTCGGGCGAAGAATCTCATAGATCCTCAACGGACAACCACGAAATGACAACATAAGGTGGTTAAGGAGAGGATGAAGGCCATCCTGCTAGGCTAGAACCAGAGGATGGGGTTGCAGAGCGATATTGATGTAGTTACCAAGTAATGTCGCTCTGCATCTGCATTGGTGCTGATGCATTTACTGAGTAGTATTGACGTCGTTGCTCTCCCTCCTTATCCGCAACAGTCACCCGCAGCCCTCGAGCCACATCATCATCTGCCACCACTAAAAATGTAACTATAATATTGAAATTATCTTTTTGCTCATTCATTTTGTGCTTCCATCAATAAAATTCATAATATCATGATAAATAAACCTAAATATTTCACTATAATAAATATAAAAATTTCAATATAAAATTTTAAAGTCTAACGACCAGAATGCTAAGAGAGATATACTTACAAAGGTTAATCTATAATTAGCCATCTTAGTTCACTTTATGTCATAATAATGTAACCAAAAAAAAAAAAATGTTAGCTCACTTACCTAAATTCTGATAATGGGCCGTCATAGGTAGATCGTCTGTGGAGATGGAGATGGATGGATGGATGGATGGGAGTATTCATTTATTCCTTTCCTACTATCACGTCCCTCACTATATACTGAATCATATCGAGTGAATTTATTGACTCTTTTAGATTTCGATGAAGATTTATGTTCAATCCTTCTCAGATTCGAGTTTCTATCTAAGCTTACAAAAAAGACGCCAATCTCCTGCAACCATGAAAAAGAATCAGTTTCTGCCAATAACCCTTTCTCCCCGGAGAAGGAGAGAGAGAGAGAGAGAGAGAGAGAGAGAGAGAGTACAGGAAGAACAAGCAAAGGCCGTGGACCAGTTGTTGTGACCTGGTGTTTCGTGGCGGAGCACAGGCAAAGGCAAAGGGCGTGGTACAGAACAAGCAAATGCCAATGATGCTCGAGTGCAGGAGGCGGACCCTCTCGAGACAGTGATGAGCCCCCCCCCCACCCCACTCTCGCTCGCAGACCTGCTGCCGCCTGTGTCGCCTTCAACTAGCTGTGCGAGCTCGCTCGGGACGAAGGTACACACCACACATGGTGTCGCTTGCAAGTTTTATCTTCGTCTCAGAGACAAAACAACGACGAATGATGCCGGCCAAAGTTAGTTGCGATGGCAGTCGCTCACCACGAGTCGAGAGGCCGCGGAGAAGTCGATGCCAACGGAGAACATGGCATGTCTGCGCCCCGGCAGCTGTGGAGTCTTTTCAAAAGGTCAAGTGACAAGTTGTAGTATGATATATCCTTCGTCCTTTCACTGGTGGAGAAGCATCAGAACATTGATGAGAACGAGACCCAACTCCACGGCATCATCTAATCGTCACCGGACGGATCACAAGAAAAGAGGGGAGGACAAGCGAGTAGATTCCATGTTACTGACACGCATCACCTAATATTCAACGAAGAACACAGTAACTGTTCATGCAAACTTTGCTTCTGCTTCCCTTCCCGCCAGAGACTGCTTTGGTTTCACACCAACTGTCTCTTATCTTCTTCTCGATCAGACATCAAATGGACCAACCAACCCACTTTTCCCTATCCTTCCCACTTACTCGTCGCGCCTATGAAGCACCGACGGGTTGGGGAACTGTTATGATGCATGAGGACGCCGGTGAGGCTGTTCTTTTTGTTTGCTTGATCTTAAAAGCGATGGAGGGGAAGACCGCGTGAGGAGCCTACGACGAGCGGTAAGTCCGCACCACCCCGTGTGAGTGCAGAGAAACATGGTGAGGCGACGACCTAATCTTCCTTCCCAACTCTTCTTCCCAAGAAAACCACACCACCGTCTTCTCCGTTACAGTCTCAGGTATAGATAGATACCCACAGTAGCTTTACTCGGCGCTCCGCCCACCTTGTCCCTCGCGTGCTCGATATGATCTCCTGGGTATGCAAGCACGTGCTGTGTTCCCCGCCTCGTCTCTCTCGTCTTTGACATCACTTCCAGTTCAACGAATGCCAAAACGAATACTGTAGCAAGCAGCTCCGTATTGTTCATCGATCGATCGATCGAGTCTATCTTGTGTTTACTTGATGAAGGGTTGCAGAAAGGTCGTGGCTCTTCTGACATGTTAAAGCACAAAAGTGAGGCTGCAAAGGCATGCATGGCGGTGGAGGCAGATGGGGGGATCTTTGGGAAGACGATAGCACTTGTGGCTGAGGAGAGGAGACAACCGAGTCGAGAACAGCTCATGCAGCGCCACGACATGGACCTCTCACCAACCTTTTTGGCTCACCCTTATAAGCGTCGCTGACGCTCTTCTTCTTCCTCTGCTCCTCTCGCTTCTCTCTCGCCCGTCTCTTGCTCTTTCTCGGAAGCACATCCCGGCGATGGGATATGGCCGACTCGGCTCGTCCGAGTCAGTTCCCTCCGTTTCCGATCTCCAGCCGAGTCGCGACGCGCCGGCGGCGACTCGCAAGCGACGATTCCTGTGGCTTGGCGTCGTCTTCGCCGTCTTCCTCCTCGTGGCTTCCGGCGTCTCGGTGGGGCTCGTCGTTCGTGGCCGGATGCGGTCGAACTCGCCTGCGACTCGAGCGCCGACACAGGCCATCGCCCGCGCGTGCAGCCTGACTCGGTACCCGGCTTTGTGCGTGAGCTCGCTGCTCGACTTCCCCGGCGCGCTCCAGGCCGGGGAGCGCGACCTGGTGCACATCTCCCTGAACATGACGCTCCACCGCGTGGGCGCCGCCCTCTACGGCACCTCCGCCATCGCCGGGTTCGCCATGGACAGGCTTGCCCGCGCCGCCTTCGTCGACTGCATGGAGCTGCTCGAGGAATCCCTCGACCAGCTCTCCAACTCTCTCCTCGTCGTGTCCCCCCCCGCTTCGCCGTCCCCGTCCTCCCAGGCGCGGATCGGGGGCGCCTCCGACGAGGACGTCCTCACCTGGCTCAGCGGCGCGCTTACCAACCAGGACACCTGCGACGAGGGCCTGCAACAGGTTCAGAATCTCTACATCAAGGAGCACATGGAGAGCCAGATGAAGGACCTCGCCGAGCTCGTCAGCAACTGCCTCGCCATATTTGCGGGCGTGAGCAGGAACAAGGACTTCTCCGGCGTTCCCATCCAGAACAGGAAGAGGAGGAAGCTACTGAACGCCATCGACGACGAATTCCCGTCGTGGATGGGGAACAAGGACAGGAGGCTGCTACAGATTCCGGCAGCTAACATCCAGGCCGACATGGTGGTTTCGAAAGATGGAAACGGCACCTACAAGTCCATCGCGGACGCGGTGAAGGCCGCGCCGGACTACAGCAGCCGCCGCATCATTATCTACATCAAGGCCGGCCGGTACGAGGAGAACATCAAGGTCGGAAGGAAGAAGACGAACCTCCTGTTCGTCGGCGATGGTAAGAGCCAGACGGTCATCGCAGGATCGCGAAGCGTGTACGACAACTTCACCACCTTCCACACCGCCACCTTCGGTACGCCATCGGGTTGTGATTTGCCATGATGGAATCGCTTCGAATCGAATCGAATTGAGCTGAGGGAGAAATTGGGTATTTGCAGCGGCGACGGGGACGGGGTTGATAATGAGGGACATGACGATCGAGAATTGGGCGGGACCGGAGAAGCACCAAGCGGTGGCGCTCCGGGTGGGGGCCGACCACGCGGTGGTGTACCGCTGCAACATCATCGGGTACCAGGACACACTGTACGTGCATTCGCAGCGGCAGTTCTTCCGGGAGTGCGACATCTACGGCACCGTCGACTTCATCTTCGGGAACGCCGCCGTGGTGCTGCAGAACTGCAGCCTGTGGGCGCGGAGGCCGCTGACGATGCAGAAGAACACCATCACGGCCCAGAACCGCAAGGACCCCAACCAGAACACGGGCATCTCCATCCACGCGTGCCAGGTGGTGGCGGCGGCGGACCTGGAGCCAGCGAAGGCCAACTTCCCCACCTACCTGGGCCGGCCATGGAAGCTCTACTCCAGGGTGGTGTACATGCTGTCCTACATGGGGGATCACATCGACCCGGCGGGCTGGCTGGAGTGGGACGGCTCCTTCGCCCTGGACACGCTCTACTACGGGGAGTACATGAACGACGGGCCGGGGTCGGCGCTGGGGAAGAGGGTGGCGTGGCCCGGGTACAGGGTGATCACGCTGCCGGCGGAGGCCAGCAAGTTCACGGTGGGGCAGTTCATCTACGGCTCCTCGTGGCTGCCATCAACAGGAGTGGCCTTCTTGGCTGGCCTCGCCATGTAAAGTGGCCATTCCCATCGCAATCCCAATCCCAATCCCAATCCTTTCTCCTCCCTCTCTCCTATTTCTTCCAAGTTCTCGATAGTCAAGTCTTTTATCTTCGTCGGAGTATTGGCATAGTTCTTCTTCTTCTTCTTCTTTTCTTTTTTGGATCCTTTCAGAAAGCAAATAACTCCAACTTGCTGAATTCATTAACTGTACAATGGCCAAGAGTTTCTTGTTCCAACTCAGCAGCTTTCTGATCTCGACATGTCTAATTCTATGATCCACGACTAGATTGCGACATTAATTACAGTAAGCTTCTTCATCTTCCTTATCTGTACTGCTCCGAGAACATAAATGAAATGGTCATTGTTTCCTACTGGTTGGTGGAAATGGAGGAGAACCAGTAATCAGCTTGTCATGGTGGCTCAAGCAGGTGGAATCCTGACATGATTTCCTCGGCCACAGCTGTTCATAATTCCCAGTGGCCACGTCTCCCTCCACCCTCCCACTGCTCCGCTCACATCATAGGGTGGGGAAAAGGATCATTGAGGTCCCCGTCACAAAGGCAAAGGGCTAAAAGAGGAGGAAGAAGACTCATTCGAAGCTGCCATGCTTACTTGGTCTGGAAGAAGCAGGACTCTTACTGTCTTCACATGGAAGATCCTTTAGTTCCTTACCTCATTTCACCAACGGGATGAAGAAACAAGCTATAGAGAGAGAGAGAGAGAGAGGGAACTCACATGGCGCCGCCACGTAATTTTATATTGGATTGACTGCTCTCTTCTTCTGTTCTACCCATTGATGGGGGGCACTTCACTTCACGTGCGAGGTGTCGGTGGGAAGCAATCATGCAGCTTCTGAAATTAAAACCAGGATATAATTTATTTTTCTTTTTGCTAATATTCTAAGATAAAAAAATTAGTCCAATTAAATTTATATATATATATATATATAAAGAGTAGGTGATGTGGATAAGATTTGATTCGACCTTACTAACCTAGTCAACTTAAAAAATGGAATTCGATCTTTGACCTTTCTACCGAATCTAGACTAACTAGCATCCTCCTTCCTTTATAACCTTAATTGTAGAGAGACCCTCTTATCACAAAAAAATAGAAACGAATAAAAAAAAATAAAAAGCAATATGCATTTTTAATAATAAAATGAAATAGGAAAAAAATAATTTTATAAAATGTTTACCATATATGAAAGTTATAGAGATTCAACGTAAGGTGGAATGGAGAGGGCCTCAATGATTAGGAGGGGAAATGTAAAGAACCAGAAAAGGACATAAAGATATGGGCAGAGAGTGACCATGTTGCTTCAATTATTCTAAGTGGATACAGGTATAGATCTTGATTGTGACATGATTTGGTTTTAGCTTTAGCTGGAGTGGGAGTAGGAGATTTAAATTAAAATAAGTAGCAGTTTTGACTCTTGTTTGATTTTGTTGACTCGAGATTTTAGATGGAGACTAGAACTTTGAGTTATGTAATTGTAATTGGTGTTACATCATAGAAACTGAAAAAGAGTGAAATAATTTTATTGACAACTTTTGACAAGAAATATCACCCCAAAAAAAAAAAAAATAGTCATCAACCTCCTCTTATTTAATTATTTCTAACAAATACCAATTTTGGAAGCCATTATATCATATTAATATATAAATGGAAATATAGTTTTATTTCACAGAAAAAGGAAAGATAATTTTAAAGAAGAACAACAATATTTTGGTGGTGCTTTTTTTTGAGCTTGCTAGGATAAGAAAATTTATTTTAGAAGGTTAAATTTCATCCATAAAGGACCCCTAAATTTCAGAGGTTGGTGACCAGTTTTGAGGGTAATGAAATCCAGGCCTCGTTTTTTTTTTTTTTTTTCTCACAAGAAACCATCATTCCTTATAATTTAATTTGCTTCATCCAAGATTAGGTAGTTCACATCTAAATCCAATCAATATTTAGGACTCCCTGTGTTTTTCCCTTGGGCTCATTCCATTTAAATTATTCACAAGTTAATCAGTGAATGATGGATAAGAAAGAAGAATCATTATGAGCTTGTTGATGTCCTCCTAAACTGGGAGACTGTCATCAGCAGTGCAAGTATACCAGTAAATAGAACATTCAATCTTTAGTGGATAGTCCACTGTTACAGAGTATCCACAAGTATTTTTCATAAGAAACCTGCAGGATCAAACATGTTTTCTCTCTGCAACTTTATATCACATATACAGTAGTCTTTGTTTCTCAAGACAAAATGAGTTATCCTTTATTGTCTAGTATTGTCTGCTGCAAAAAAAAAAAAGAAAATCTATTCTAGAGTAATATCTTTTATTGTTCTCTAATCTTTTTAAGGAATCAATTTTTCAGGACTGAATATGATCTCAGATATCCTGATTTGGGAGATAATGCCTCAAATTGGGTATCATCTGATAAAATCAATAATTAAATGTCAGTTCTTTGAGCTACAAGAAATTGCCTGTTCTACTATCAACCCCTAGTGATTTTGTTCTTTTGGGATGGACACCAGAAAACAATTCTGAGAATAGAGTCATCCTTGGCTCTTTAGAAAGTCTTGCCTTTTCCATTCTTCCACACCAATATTAGAATAAATATGGGTTTATCAACCCCTAAAGTAATTGTAATTTGTCAATCATTTAAATGATAAATCAAACTTCAGTATGTAGGTTTTCCATAGTATACTGTGCCATTGTTTTGCTAGTGATGTGGGTAAGGCTTTCTCATAATGTTGAGCTCTAGCAGTGTCAAAGAGGACTGATAAGTTCCAGTCAATATCACTATTAATGCCAAAAGAATATAAAAAAAAAATGGTGACAAAAAGGCCTGTTGGGTAATTTTTATTTACTACATGTGTATGATGATAAAGAAGAAGAAAAAAAATTCTAAAGTTTGAATCTGCCAACCTAGAAGTTTTATCTCAAAGGGAAAAATAATAACTAATGAATCATCTAGATAATTCATAGCCAGATTTTCCATTTTCTATTTTTAATGGAATAAGATAACAACATCTGAGTGCTGAACAAATGATCTCTTAATTCTGAAATTAAGAGAAATGCAGCTTATGAATGACCACTTATTCTTCAACCTAACACTGCTGTTTAATACCATAAAAATTTAAATTGAGTTATAAGAAATAATATTACTATTAATTTATGTTTAAATATTTTATGTTAGTGATTTAAGCTTAATGAATTAGCATTGGACATGATGAGAAACTTAAGTAGAAAAATATCATTTGTGGATAAGGCCTGAGGAAATGTCATAACATGAAGCCACCATTTATCATAATGATAGATTTAATTTAGATTATATTAGATCTTAAAAAGAACATCAAATATTTAATTTACTTACAAGATATGATGAGTGTACTATAGTTAGCTTATGCTTAGATATTTTGGACAAGTAATTCATGCTAACACAAAGCTAAATGAATCAAGCCGAAACAAAATTAATGAATCAATAGTCTTATCAGGATCGGATGTATTGGGAGTTGATAATACCTGAAGTTGAGAAAGGTGGCAACCTGGAGCTGAAGCAAAGGAGTCCATGAAGACTATTGATGGCATCAACTGCCCCTCTGAGCCACGTCCGCCCGCCCCCCCCCCACCATGTCCATCATCTCAGCCTTCTTCACATCACAATACATATATATATCCAAACAACAGCAAGAATGATAATAGAGTGTTGTAGTTGTGAATTAATTGGTATTATATATAAGAAGCATTTTCTAAAAGAATTTGGAATTAAAGTTTAGGCCCCCACCAAAATGAGAGGGAAGTTGAAATGATTTTTTAATGACTTGATACGATTAGTATCATTAACTTGCATACTCATCAAGTTATTAGATCAGATTCGATGGTAATAAATAATATTTAAAACTGGCCTAATAATAAACATGACAGACTATTCAAATACGAAAAGAACTATTCAATAATGGGGCTATACTAGAAAATATTATCCCAACAAAAGGAGAATCATGATTGTACAATTTGTAGTCCTGTAGTTATAGCAATCCACCAAATTCATGATAATTTATCCAAAAAAAAGGATAATTACGTTCCTATAATCAACATTAACCAGTTTTGAGCTACATAGATATATATACATAAAATACTGAATAATATTTAATATCATTTAAATTTTTAATTAACAGTCAAATGATACTCAATTGATAAACAATAACGATATATATAATTTTCTCCATCAAAAAACAACATAAGACAATAACAAAACAGTGGTTTGGGAAAAAAACAACTATTTCTACAATTGAATAGAAAACACAAACAGATCACTCACTCAGCTGATATAGTAAACCGACGTATCCATCAAAAACACAACCATCTCCATCACAAAGTACATCTGCAAACCCAACAATACAAACCGTTATATATATATATATATCGGTGAGTAAAACCAAAAACGTATTTTTGGGGGGAAAAAATTAGAAATTAAGATGACAAAATGACGTTAGGGTAAAATAGTAATAACGTACAGCAGCACGACGAACAAGAGGAGATGTTACCTGCTTCTTCCTATCTTGTTTTTGTTCGCTCATTTCTCGTGCAATTTTCCGCCCGTTTAATTGGGGCAGGATCGATCAGCACCGGAACCCTAGAACCGAACCGTCGGCGGCGGAGATCCCGACGCGGCAACCGGCGGTGGCCTGGACGTGGTGCGTGAAGAAACGGAGCACCCGGACCCGGCCCTTGACGCTCATCTTCGAGTCGACCTCGACGGCGCCCGCCGCACCGGGGCAGCGCGGCGGCCGCGGCCAGTGGGAGCGCGTCGACGGGGAAGGAGGCGGCCATGTGCTGGGTGCGGCCGCCGGCGATCTGCCCCGCCGGGATGAACATGAACCCCACCTGGTTTCCGGCGTAGACGAGCTGGAGGGTGCTGTCGTAGTGGGAGAAGGCGGCGCGGTTGGGGTTGCGCACGGCGGCGTACTGGTTGAAGGTGAAGCGGAGGGTGCCGTTGGCGGCGGCGAAGCCGGGGAGCTGGAAGGCCGACACCCGGATCTCGGGGTCGCGGGGGCGGAACAGGACGAAGAGGGCGACGGTAGCGGCGACGACGAGGAGGAGGAGGAAGGCCGTCGCCAGCAGGCAGGAGGCCAGGTTCGTCCTTCCGCCGCCGCCGCTGCCGCGGTGGTGGAAGTCGGGCGATCTGGCCATGAGGAGCAGTGCCAAATTAGGGTACCCTTTCCTTCCTTACTCGGCCTCCTCCTCTTTGTTACGCTTCTGTTACTCTCTTCTACATTACTTTTTCTCTGCTCCCAATATTGACATGTAAACGTGGGAATGTGAGAGGAAGAGGAAGAGGAAGGTAAAGTAAGGAGAGCGGCGGAGCAAAGTGAGATGCTCTTACCACGTGCTATGCTCGTGCTATCATATCCGGATTTTTATCTGATCAAATCTCGCATCTCAGGTATTATAGATATTATTTTATTATTAAAAAATAAAATGCAATAAGATTGTAATTATGAAATGTCTTTTTATTATAGAATAAATGAAAGAAATTTGATGATCAAAGAATAAAAGTTCAAACTTAAATAAGACAGATAATAAATAAAAGAACAGGTTAATAGTACTCGAATTGAGAAAAAAAAATCCATTGATTGCTAAAAAGACATATTGAAAATAAAAATAATGATAATAAATGATGGTTTAACTGCATATTATCCTCTTTAATTAATTACTTTTAATATGTAAATCTCTACGCTTTAAAAGGTTATATTAACATCAAAGTGAAATATTTAAATTTATTTATCCTAATAATATTATTTTTTTCAATGAAAACATCAGAATAAATAGTAAAAGAATAAATTTAATATTAATGATGGTAGAGGATGAAAATATCATTGGCGTCAACGCCGATACAATTGTCCAGCTACTCTTTCATCGTTCTACATCTACGTTGGGGCTCTATCAATATGGAATCGAAGTCTACTATCAAAAATATTATGGAGATTCGTCGCCTATCGAAACAAGACATGGAGATGCACACCCCCTTTGTCAATGCTAGCGTCATGCCCCTCGTCGGCCACCCCTTAATCACCACAACAACTACTTGTTTGCGACCGAGGCTTAGGAGAACATCGCCACTGCCCTCCTCAACCTCTTTATCTCCATCCGCGAGGTGCTCATGTGCACCCAGGCATTCTCGACACCCTCCGCCTCCTCTCCCCTAGCACGTTGTTGCAACCCTTTACAAAAGCATCTCTGCCTTGCTCTCCCCCTTGTGTTAATCCCATTGTCACCATTGACCAGAGCCCTCACGGCCACCTTCCTGATGTCCCCCACCACCTTGTCTCCAGTGCTTTTTACCAGATTCAATAGCACAGCCCTAGCGTTTTCCCTCACCCTCCCGCTCCCCCCAACCACTAGGATGTTGACGATGTCCACCATGAGGTCTCTAGCCGATGGTGAGAGCAAGAGTGAGCACAAGGGAGAAGAGTAAGGTGGAGGCGCTACTGTAAAGATTTGCGATGACGTGCTAGATAACGACGAGCGAGAGGAGACGAAGGACAACGAGGATGCCCAAGGTGCACATGAGCACCTCGTGAGTGGAGATAGTGAGGTTAAAGAGGGCAACAATAACATTCTCCTGAACTGCGGACGAGTGATGGTGGTAGTGGTGGTTGAGGAGGCAGGCAGCAAGGAGTGGCACAGTTTCGACAAGGGGACACGCCTCTACAAGTCTTGCTTCAATAGGTGACGGATCTCCACGACAGCCTTAACACTAAACTTCGATTCCACGATGATGGAGCACCGACATAGATGCAAAGTAGCGAAAGGGCCGCTCAATAACTATGTCAAGGCCAACGATGCCACCATCCACCAACACTGAAATATTAAATTTATCTATTTTTTCATCTTTTTGTTAGTAAAACTGACATCATTAGAATAAATTAATCTAGATATTCTAATTTCGTAACTATAGAAATGTCAATGTAATTTTTTAAAGTATAAAGACTGACATGCTAAAGGCAGATAACTACAAGGGATCATCTATAATTAGCCCTACATATAAACAACATATTAGGATTAAGTTGGCACTAGGGGGGGTGAATTAATAATTTCGTGAAAAATCTTGATTTGTAAATTTTGATCGATAATGATGATATTGAAAGTATGATTTGACTTAGAAAGACTTAAAATCAGTTAAATTAGAAAGCAATAATAATGAAAAACATAAAAGGAAATACACATCGTGTCTACGGTAGTTCGATCGACGTGACCTACGTCCACTTCTGATTCCTCCTCCGTCGAGGCCATCGACATCTACTAATAATCTTCCTTCAATGGACGAAGATTAACTACATTTTTACAACTCTTTTTTTTTTCACAAGTTTAGGAGAGAATCTTTACAAGTCTCACACCTACCTTAGAATGAACTCTAGACTTTTAGGAGGATGAGAACTCTCACGAGATTATAATGGTGTTTGACTTAAATCATAAGTTTTTCTAACTCAGTTTTTGCTAGCTCAAATAAGAATAAGTGGGTCAATATAAGCCCCAATTAGCTTCAGAAATTGAAGCCAAAAATTCAAACATCTTGATATTTCGAGGTACAAGCGATACCACCGCTAACACCGATGATACTACTACCGAACAGAGCTCGAGATTATAGGCTCTAGCGATACCATCGCCTAGGAAAGGCGGTACCACCGCCTAGGAATCTCAAAAAAAATATTTTTCAATACTTTTCGTACCCTAAGCTATACCATCTCTTGACCTGGTTGTACCTTCTTTCAGGTCAACGACATGAGCCTCTTAATGGGCTCAAATAAACTTCAATTTAGGCCCAATTAAGTCTGAAAGGGCTCTTAATTGAGTTAGCAATGGTTACACCAAAGACTAAATCAATTAAGATTCTAACTATGACGATCATAACAAAGACGATTATAAAGCGTAAATCTGTGTTGTCCGGCATATCGTTGGTTCATTCGAACCCTCGATGCATCATGCACTCCTTCGATGTATCACTCGATCCATCGACATGTTGACTCATGCAAGATCCTAACACAATGTTTGATTTTTTCGGCCCAATGCTTTATCTTTTACTTCGGCCCAATGTATGATTTTACTGCTTCAATCGTTTTGACTTTTCATGATTGAAAATAGTCCTGCATCACTTAGACTTAAAAAGAGATTAGATCATAAATTTATCAATTAATTTGATTATCAAAATTCGAGATTCAACCCAACAAAAACGAAGTAATAAGAGAATAACAACAAATAGTAATAAAGTTAGAGAAAGGATCTCCTTTTTTTTCCAAAAAAAAATTAAAATTGACCTCAATAATAAAATAGGAATAACTAACTAGATTGAAGGATATTATGATCAACATAGATTATAATACTGATCCAATTAATAATGATATGGTTAGAAGCCAAACCAAACGTATATAACCTATAGAAAGCAATAACAATTCATTTTAGAATGATTTTTTTTTCTCAATTCATATTAACAAATATTATGTAAATCCAAATACAAGGGGAATACCAAAATGAGGAGAAATAAATGACATATTAACAGAACAAACAAAGACGATAAATCTGCAGTTCATCCATCGGATGGTTAAGTACCTCTTCACATAAATACATTTCTTACATATCTGGAACCATCAGAAGTTAGTGTGTGGTAAGAGTTGGTTTGTCAAGGTGATGATCCATGATTTCTGAAACAGATTCCAGGATAGCAGTCTCCCTAGTGCCAGGGAGAACGGTGTCGTTAGCTTCACGGAGTATCTCCTCAATCTTTGATTCCTTCTTGAGCGTCTCCCTGCACATGATGCTTCCAATGTCATAGGGAGTGAGACCTCTTTCGACTCCCTTCTTCAGAAGCATGGTTGAAACGCGAAGAGTGCGAGCACACTCGGGTGACAGCTCCCAACCATGGAACTTGAGGAGCGCAATATCTTCCTCGGCATCTAATGATTTTATGTAGTCTATAACCTCATCTTTGAAAGGCTGACGGGCTTGGGGCCAATAGAGCCACTCAAAGGTACAATCTTCAAACTGCAGTTTAGATGTAAAACTTGGTTAGTTGGGTTATAGAAAGGTAATTTTAGTAGCAATGTGAACATCATAAGAGAAAACAAGGACTGGGGCAACAGAATGATGGTTGTAAATTCCATCGTGAAACTTCGAAACTAACATGCATGAAAGTTTCCAATATGGAACCAAGACACTACTTTAGATATGTTGGATAAAAGGGATCTTGTGTCATAGTTGAAGAAGGAAAAGGAGATGTTGTAGACATTTACAAAATAGTCGGACATGGGCAATCTGTATAGCACCTCCGAAAGGCAAATGGCAAAATAAACTAGAAAACAGCTGCTTTATGTAAGAGACCAAAATTTACAAATGTCTAATTTTTTACTTGAACTTCTCACATGAACCTTGTCCTAATGTCTAAACATTCAGTGCTTCAAACAGTCAAATGTTTAAAAGAAAGGTCAAGCGATTGCACTTGATTCATGTTATGTAGTATTCATTAAAGAGCAAGCTAATTGCTTTCCATTGCACTCGAGAATATTGATAACTGATGGTAATTCTACAGCACTTGTGTCATAAAGAACTTTCCCAGCTTATTCCCAGAGGTCATTCAAAATGTCCATCCTGCTTATATTATGTCTTGATGATTAGTTAGATGATTGTTACACGACTTAAAGAATTGAGTTCTTTACCAGCATACTAGCTAGTCTGCAGAACCATACTATTTCGTATTAGTTGCCACACATCTCTCTACGGAATACTTGCAAGCACCAATGATAAAGCACCAATGATAAAATCCTAAACGAATAACTTAATATCTAGGATAGCTTTCCATCAACATTAGTTATGTTATGAAGTCAATCTAATCTTTTGTCAAGGGACCTTTCAAGAGGTACATTCATCTTCCACCACTTAATTTTCTATGGAATAGAACACGCTACACATTCTTATTATCGTTAACAACTTCACAAATAACTGATCATACACTTCAATTTTTTTTATCATAGAAACTACACATTATAATTATCTATGTGAAGAAATCATTTTACAGAAAATTATCCATAATTCCAAGCATAAAGTACACAAGTATAGAAGTAGCTCTCCAGTTTATCACTTGAAATTGATAAAATCTCGAAACAGTTCAAAACAAAAACATGTAAATGCTTACAACCATAATTAGCTAACAAAATCATCAAAAGAAAAAAGAAAGTTCAGTGTTCATACACTGTAATCAATAATGTAAAATCCGATCAGCCCATAAGTGAATAAGAAGATAAACATATACAACATTGAAGTTACTGCTAACTATAGCAACTTTACCAAAAGCATAGCACAAGAAACAGAATAGAAGTATACACATGCATGAACAATTCAAATTAAAAGAAAACTCCTGAGTTCTATTGCAAAAAGAATCTAGAAGTTTATATACTCACATTTTCAGGCAAGCAATATCCATGATCAATTGGAACCAGCAGAGTCTGCCCTGCCTCCTTGCAGATCAATATATTCCCAGCATGGCGGTCAGCATTAGCCAGTCTTATATCCAAGACACAGATCTTGTGAACCTCCTCCACTGGCAATGCTCGAGGCCCCATATCCTCGCAGCTACCATAGTTCTTTACAAACATCTGCAACGATCCAATCTTGCTATTCTTCACCATATGTCCACTACCTTCAGGATGATGAAACCCTCCATTTGAGCACCGCACCATGGCCGTCGGAGGAACACCTGCAAACCCAATTTCATCGGATAAGCGGCGGCCACCGACTGGGTGATCAAGGATGTAGGCTGCAACCTCCCTGAATGCACCCTCTCCAACCCTTGTTCCCTTCTTCAACCCTTCACCATCTTTTGACGAGGGAAGCCCACGAGGGTTGTTTTCAGCCATTGGCTCCTCATCAATTGGCTTGAAAACAGCAACATACTTGTGGCCTTCGACATCCTGCATGAAGTATGCTCCACCTGAGCCTTCTGAGGACATGACTGGTGGATTTCCCCTCTCCAAGCCAGAAGATACAGACTGGATCATGTTCATGATCAGTGGGGACAAGTTAACCTTTGGGTTAACAATAACTGGCTCGACTAGGGCATCTCTATCTGGTGCTTCTCTCTCCTCCTTTGCAACTGCGGCAAATATTGACAGTTCAAAGTCCTTCCCTACAGGTTTTGGCCTAACTTTTGCCGAATTGCCGATCAGAAAATGGAGCACAGCATCGTTGTCCTTGCAGATATCATTGATCACCTGCCGGTCATCGAGCTCTTCCCCATCACATATGAGTCTACGATCCTCGAGATCACGGAAGTTCTCGCCCCTTTTAGTGAGCTGCTGCTTGATGTACCCAATGTTCCGGCTCCGCTCGACTTGGAACTCATACTTCTTCCCGCAGGCGGTTTTGACGGTGATGGAGCGAATGTCGGAGAGCCGGATGACCAGGTGCAGGACTTTCCCATTAGTAACCCCGTACTCCCTGACAAGGCTATTGTTACGGGCCAACTCCCGGCCATCGAACACCAGCTTCTGCTTACTCACCATGAAACCCTTGTGGATCTGTATCCTGAGCTTCACAGAGGCGATGGAGTCGGACTCCGACACCCGCATTGGGGTAACCGGGGACCCAGGCAAGGCGAGGTAGATCAGGATGGATTCCGGCGAGCAATGGGAAGACAGAGCTCCATCGAAGCGGACGGGGGAGAGGGCCGAGTCTTCCCTGATGGGGCTTAGGACGACACTGGCAGCGGAGGACATCTTCTTTCCCCTGAGTGGGGAAACAGCAAGAAGCCCTCTATTGCCACTAAGAGACAAAAAGGAAGAGGAAGAAAGGCGAGATCTTTTGTCCCTTTTTCAGGCAGTGAGGCTCATTTTCTTCGATCAAAATCCACCCTTGCAATCGAACCTTCCCCACCTACCTAGGGCTTCAAGGAATCGCGGCAAAACGGAAGGATTCAACGATCTGCCACCTTCTCGCCGCAAGAAATAGATCGATGAGGAAGAAGATGGAGCAGCGGAGATCGACTCCTTTACGTGAAGAGAGGGAGGGATTAATTTGCTCCGAGGAATCGGATTGGAATGCAAGGATTCCTTCCTCTCAGAACGACTCCTTTTTCTCTTCGTCGAGGAGGAGGAAGAAGAAGAAGAAGAAGAAAGGAATGGGGACGATAGCGATGGGTTCGGTTTGCCGTCATATATAAGGCGGGCCACGCACATAACGGCAACTGACGGCTTTACGTGGAGGTGACGGCGGTTTTCAAAGAGTGGATTCCGGGAAGCTGGCGGCTCTCAGGGTAGTTTTACCAGTATACCCCTTAACCGCGTGTAGTTGATATTTCAGAACATATTCATAAAATTGGTAACTGATATTTATAATAAAATTAAATATTTAATTTAATTTTAAATTAATTTTAATTTTTATTTATATATTTTATTAAAATCTCTTTAGGTTTTTTTCTAGATCCTTTATATTAAATATTTCACTTCTTTTAACTATTATATCTAGAGATTTCTTTAGTATATATTCTTATCATCTTAAATATTTTTTTATCATCTTATTCTCTATCCAAACTATACATAGTTGCCTACGAATAAAAATAATTTATTTTCTATCTTTCCTATTAACTTTATATATCCATCTTAACATTCTCATCTTGGCAATATAAATTTTTGTATGTATTTTTTTTAACTATTCAAATCTATGAAGCATTATTGGTCTCACAGTATCTTAGTACTTCTTTTTTCTATTTCAAAGTTATATGATGATCCCTAATGCTCATCTTAATTTTAATCATCCTAATTTTATTTTAAAAATAATATTTTGTTTATTAATTAAATAATTGATCTAAGATACCTAATATTTTTACTTACAAAAATTTATTGTAAATCCAAATTTAACTATATTTTTTGTCTATTTATGGACTTATTAAAACTAATTTTATATATTCAGTTTTAATCCTACTTAGTTTAAAACATTTAGCTTCTAAGACTTGTCTGTATAGCCTAAGCTTATAATTAATTTTATTTAATATTTCATAAATTAATATAATATCATCAACGAATAGTATACACCAAATAAGTTTGTCATGTAATTTGACTAGTAATTATCAATATAAAATTTAGGGATTTAATATGAATTTTTGATATAATCTTATACTAATAGGAAACTTAATAAACTCACTCCATATGGTTTTTTAAAAAAATATTATTTCAATTGAGAATCAAATATTTAATTATTTCTATTAAAATTCTTTTATATAAAAAACAACGAAGCATATGCCTTTGATCGTCATTAAATAAATTTAAATCTTTAACTTATTTTTCATGATTCTGAAACATCAAGAAGAATAGTCATCTCACGTAGAAATGTAAATATTTTTAAGAATTAGAATACCAAGGTAATTTTTTGTTGATAAGAAAAGAAAAAATAAATAGAGGAAAAGGTACCGCAATTATCGGCGGGGTAATCCCGTAACTTCACGAAGCTTGCCGGCCGGGGGAGACGGACAGATGACACGAGGCTGAGGTGTCGCAGCGGCTTGGCGATGGGAAAGGGGGAGCGCCGCTGCCGGTAACGGAAAAGGAACGTGTCGAGAGAAGGCCAGACCATGTGCACGTGGGCCCCGGCGGCATGCGTCGGTTTGGAGACGTTGGCTCCGCCCGACGACGATGGAAGAAGGGAAGCCCTTTGGCCGGTGCCACGAGCGTGCTTGATGATTCGCACTGATCATCTTCACGACCATCAAAGCAAAGTACTGCACCCTGTTTACATCATGCCCAAGTAAGTAATTTTCTTATTTTTCTGCCAAGACAACAACAAGATTAGAAAATAATATTTGATATCAATGCTTTACTATCATGGAACATCGATCCTTCCCAAGTGAATTCATAAATTTTTTTTTTCACGGTGCAAAATATACTGAACCTGTTTATATCACACCTTTTTTTTTTTATAAAGATTAGATGAGGAAAAAAAAAAAGATTCGTTGATCTCAACACTTAAAACTATCATGCATGAGACTTCAAAACATCAATCCTTGCTAAGTGAATCTAGAATTTAATAAAGCAGCACTAAACTAATATTTCAAAATTTATGTTTAGCAAATATCAGTAATGATAGAATCAGGTCCACCCACCCACCCCACCCCACCTTCAAAGAGAGCGCCTTCAAACGGCCTTTTCCCCTTTCGAAAGCCGCACTCATATCTCATGATGGAAAGGGACCCAATCCTATAGCGCTGCAAGGCTGATACAGCCCACCAGAAATCACACAAAAACAAATTACTACGACCCATTGAAATCGATTAAAATTCACAGTTAATATGTTTGACAAAAAAAATAAATCTAAAAAAAAAAATTATGCTAACATGCATGCATTTAGACATCAATCCAGGCAGTGAACCAGATGATACCATAGACCAAACTACCGATAAGAAATGTAATGTAAAGAACATATTGTAATATCAATTGAGGGCATTAGCAGATCATTTTGGATGGTTTCCATGATCAAACTAGAGGTTATCAAGGGATGAGAAAATATGCCAGCTACACCTAACATGTGAAATGGATGCATAAATAATGTCATCTTCTACCTAAAACACAATCATGAGGTTGAAAGCACCAAATATTCCTGGAGTTATTACCTACTCATATCCTTCAATGCAACTAAATAAAATAATAAAGGTTACCTGACATTTATTGGTATTAAATGCCCTCAAATTATATGGTTTCAATACAACAAAATACCGGTGCTCAATCGGTCAGCAGCATCAAGTTAAAATTGCATACTTCGATCAACCTGCAGTTACTTGCAAACTAGCACAGATTCCAAATAATTATGTAGCAGCTTACAGATTGAGCCGGCAATCTACCCAATTGTTTCGCACTTTCACCGATGACTTGTGTCATGGCAGAGATTCCCCAGCGGCTGTCGTTCTACCGATGCACACCATCTAGTAGTCTTTGATACCGATTCATTTCTGTCCATATATAACATATGCCTTGGCCTGCCAAGCTTCTTCTAGTCTGAGAGAATATCAATACTACAAAATGAGTTGATGAACCAGAATGGCTTGTTGCTTCAATTAAAGAAGGTAAACACCTATGTCATATATCAGACAGATACATCTGCTGGAAAACCAACTCCCACTGGAAGCCTCGGAATGAAAACCAACAGGAACAAAAAAACTCAATCCTCCAAGAAACACTTATTCTCAAGGAGACTCTAAAAGTAAAATTGTCCACTCAGTTGATAAATTCTTCTTTATTGACAAAAAAAAATTGAATGGTTGGGCCACATTCACAATAGGTGATGCCTGACTATTCTGAAGTAAAAAACTCACATTAGCCGAATAGGGAGAACGTGGCTCCATTCATAAGCTTCTCTCTATGAATTCCCAAATTCTCACCTCCATATAAATACGATCTCTAAGCTGACGTGGCATGTGCCTCTCATCTGGAAAAAGCAGAAGCTCATATGGCTTGCAAGCTGCAATGAGTGAGTTTATAAGCCTCGCAGTGTGCCTGAAGTGCACATTCTCATCGATCATTCCATGGATAAGAAGCAGCTTCCCTTTTATTTTGTGCACATGATGCATGATCGACCCATATTCATAAGCATCAGGATTTTCTTTTGGCAAGCCCATGTACTTCTCGGTGTAGAATGTGTCGTACCCATCCCATGAAGTCACGGGGGCGCCTGATACTGCACAGCAGAAAGTGTCAGGAAACCTTGCCAGGCTCATTGCCGACAGGAAACCCCCATAGCTCCAACCGTAGAGGCCAATATGACCGACTTTGGCAAGGCCTTGTTTTACAAGCCACTCAGCACCAGTAAGTTGATCTTCTGCATCTATATCACCAAAATTGTGCTTCAGATGGCCTTCGAATTTCAAACCTCGTCTTGCAGTCCCTCTGTTATCTAGCTGCCAATAGAAAAGAGCAACTATGGATTGAGCTGGAAGATGTAGTGACAACCATGACTACTATCTGTTGGTAAATAGAGCAAGGGCTGATATGTAACAGCTAGATATTTCTTAGGGCACCTGTAAAACCAACCTACATTCAGGGTATTCAACTATTTACTCAATTAAAGGACACAATATACATGCTATAAATACCAAATAGCTTATTTTTCAGAGGAACCTATAATACGTCTAACCAACAAAACACTGAACCTAGACTATGTACACAGAAAGATAGTAGTTCATATGCTTCCCTGAAAAGGGCAAGTACTAGAAAGAACTTATTTTATAAAATACACTAAAAAACATACAAAAGAGACAACTAATCAGCCTGTATAAATTAGTGTATACTGATACAAACTGATACTTTTGTCCTGCAAATTTGGGGAGGTAAAAAAAAGGTCAAAATGCAGGTTGGACAAAAAATAAATAAATAAATTCTAATAGAACATTTCAATGCAACAAACGAGACTTATGTCTTTGTTAAATGGTTCACTGAAATAGATACCCAAAACTAAAATATAACCTGGATGCCAAGTTTTGACTTGATACACTGGAATTTATTTCAAGAGGTAAAATATGGCAATGGAGACCCAAATAAGGATTTTCAGAAAGCCATTCACTCTATGTTCACGTCAAGAAAACAAGGGAGTGAGTGCTTCTTAATATGTGCTGACACTTTTATAAGTAATCCTAGAACTTGGTTTGACTTGCTGAAATTGTGCGATGAAAATAATTGGAACTTCATTTGCCTTGCTGGAATTATAGGTTTGGTTGTTGTCATGATCTTCGTAACGTTTTTGAATTTGTTGCTTGAGTTAATGTAGTTATGAGGACTTATTACGACTTAAGCCTACACAAAGGGCCTATCTAATGTAATTGAGCATAACATCATTTTAAAATATGAATTATCATCTATTGTCCTCTTAAATCTCTCCTCGTCTAATGTCTCTAGCCTCCTCACCTCTTCTACCCTCTCATCTCCTTCCTCCGCTCTTCCCGTCTACTCTCTTCCCTTTTTCCTAGTAGTTCTGGATCATATGGCATTTAATAATTAAGGAGGTCTTTCCAAATCATTGCTATCTCGGTCATGCATAATGGACTATACACAAATTTCCTACTGCTTTTCAAGCCATTTGAATCATTGTGCATCACAATTTGTGAATAAGACTATAGATGATATAATATAAACTTGCTGAACAAGTTCGTATGGAAACAAAATTGTTGGCACAATGACATTTTAACGACTATTCTTTGAGCATTATGTGTTGCCTTTTCATCATCATATCATGGTCTTCCCCACAATAAATGCTCATCTACGACCAGATTGCAATGATGAACCATATGGGGTTTCTTCTATTTCTTCTACTTCAACATTTCACAGACAAAATTTCTGTCTTGTAATTCTTACTTAGTTTGCTGTCACAAATTTTCAGTTTTAAGGACATTGGAGTGCTTCAGAATTCAGATCCAATTCCTTTTCAGGTATTCATGTCTCAACTTCATTGATCACATTTCCCACAGCATTTAAACTATTGAAGAAGATTAACTAAGAAATTCTGAAAAACTCTCATAAAGGTTAAGTTCAGTGTGCTCCTTAAAATTTTAGGCATAAAGAAAAGATGTTGAATTTATAACTAAAAGATGGAAAAAGATAAAAGGATACGTTCGAAGAAGTTAAGTCAACCCATTAACAACGCCAATGTCGGTCCCAAGCCCAGATGAAAAAGGCAAAGGATTGCGTTAGGTCACTAACGATCAACGTAAAACTATTTCAGATCTCATGAACATGGATCTTAACTGATGGCAAAAGATCTATGTAGCCGACCACATACAATTTAGACTTGCGATTTTATTGCTGTTGTTGTTGTTGTTGTTTGAACTCCAAATCCATTACTTGCAAAATCAAGAGTTTTGACACGATGACAGCATATCAACTTTTCAATGTAATCTCAGTCACTTGTGAGGTCCTATCGATTTATTATAGCTGAATTTAGGTGGATCATATGATGACATGTAGTCTCAGCTGCAAAAAACAATAAGGTTTGATGCAGACACAGAAAATTATATGTTGTCTAAGCTCAAGCATTATAAGACAAATGTGAGCTTTACAAATTTTCACAAATTTCAATGAACAAGAATTTGATACATTTAACTTATAGATCTCCTCAAATGGTTTTGATCATATTGACCTGAGAATTCTTTGAAATTGACAATGAACATTACAAAGAACCCAACAATTTCTTCGAACAGAAAGTACTATCCCAATTCCCAACTGACCAACTTTATAAGAACCTAATTATTTTTTGTTCTAGCAATCCCATATTTAATTAAGTTCACTAACTCCATCTCCCTTTGTAATACCCCAGCCTAGTCCACATTAGTGGGAGAAGAATGGGGTATAAATGGGCCTACTAGTATTAACTTGGACTTACATTTTGGGCCAATGGTTCAAGCTCAACAAGTTAATGGATTATTGATCCTGTTAGATCAAATCGTGACAAATGATACCAAAGTCAACCTAGTAGTGAGAATGATGAGATTCAAGTAGGAAAAGGCTATCTATGAATGAGGTTAGAGGGTATATCATGATATAGAGGCACCATTGAGCTAGGTCACATGTGCACCATCTTATGATTTGATTTTGAACTATGTTAATCTTGATGAGGATGTCAAGTCCTTAGATTGGGGAGTTTGTAGTATTTGGTTCAGTTCTATATCAGAAGTGGCAAAATAATGGAATATTCTTATAACGACCAGATAGTCCGACTACCATTGACTTGAGCTGTCTAGGCACCTATGGATGAAGCTCAACAAGTTAAAATCCCATCAAGCAGGGTCATGGCACCCTACCCACCCTACCTTTTGACCATTATGAAATATAAGCAAAAAGTCTCCTGCATGATAAAATACCACATATGTCCTAAACCCATAAAGGAATTCATATAATTTTAAACAATACTGCATAGCTAAGTTAAGCAAGCCAAGATGCAATCAGCAAGCCATTTTAGAGATGCTAAAGTAATATAATCAAACATGAAGACTAGGTAAGGCCTTTTAAAGATGAAGATGTGAAATATCAGACAATGTTTTTTTAGAAAAAACATGTTCAAGCAATCCTAACCTTATCCCACTAGTAGGTATGCTTCTTCGAAGCAATCACTGATAAATGTTGAGAATGAAATTTAATAAATCAAGCATATTGCATTGCAGTTTTTGGACCTGAACACACAACTAAGAGAAAACAATAACAAAAATTACCTTCCACACTAGGATGCCCTTATTTCGTAGGTATTGAGCTCTCATGTCAACAGTATTTATCCATGAATCAACTACAAGCTGGACGCTTGGACCACCATAAACATTGATTAACGTTTTATATGGTGGCGGCCCAAATTTTCTTGCATCAGGCTTGTATAAAGTCCCATATAGTACAGTACCATCTTTTGCAGATATTTGCACAATCTCTGGTGACAAAAGTTGTAGCTTTCTAAAACGTGGAATGCTTAAAGGCTGCTCATATAAAGGTGTTATTATACTTCCATCATGTAACGAACAAAGTATGACTCTAGGTGGAGAGTTCAGAGAATCATAGACATCGACAAACCTCTGCATCTGATGATCAAGAATCACTGCATGTCTCCCACTACCATGAGTTAACCTCCTTGGCAGTTGCAAGGGATGATTCCAGTCTGGAAATAGGCTTGTGCAGTACAAGTTGGATTCTAGTGGGCCATCCATGGTGCCAGTGAAGAAGAGAAGACCTGCATTTTCATTTACACCGGCAATTTGTTCAACCATCCAATTACCCTGGGTAATAGGTCCTAAACAAACTCCATTCTTATCATGAAGGTACAAATGTCTAAAGCCGGTCTTTTCACTAGCCCAAATGAAACCACCAGACAAATTTTTCACTCCTTTGTCCAGAGGTGTGAAGCAATCATGCAAATTTATCCATGTATCCTGCTCTTCCACAAACAAAACTACTTTCTTTCCAGTCTGAATATCAAACTTCAGAATTTTTAATTTGGTGTGGGATCTGTTGAGAACCTGAGCTACAAGAGAATTGTCAGGCATCCAGTTTACTCTGGCTAGATACTCTTCAGCACCTCCAGCTTCATCCTGCACTCCGCAAATAAGATCCATCCAAGTAACTTCTCCACCAGAGGCAGCAACAACTCCAAGTCGAACTTTTACATTAGATGCTCCAGCAAATGGGTATGCATGGTCTTCCTGTGCATCCGAACCAACTGACTTTTTTCCTTCATGCATAATTCTAAAAAGAGGTATCTCTGATGAATCAACTTCAGCAAATGCAATATATTTGCTACCAGGAGACCACCAGAATCCATTTTTCCTTTCCATCTCTTCCTATACCCGAATAGTGTAATTCAGTAAAAAAGAAGTTGATTTACAATGCACTGACATCCAAGCAAATACATAACTCCAAGGATAAGGCTATACCTGTGCTATGTATTCAGCAAGACCATGAGTCTGAAAACATAAAACAGATAGGACAGGTTAGACATTACACATGAAAATAGGCCACTACAAGATTCAGACGTAAAATAAATTCTTTACTAGATGCTAGGTGTACATAAAAATATATAGGTACATTTTTGGAATATATATATATATATATATATATATATATATATATCAGCTTGTTGCCTATAACAATAATCAGATTTATATTCAATACTGAGAAATACAATACAAGTACAGAGCGACAAAATTTGTTTAATGCCTGCTTTTTGCGCCCACATAAAAAAATTCCAAAAAGCTAACTCCCAAATCAGCTAAACAATTCAGGTACAGATATGTTTCTGATATATTCTTTTGCCATTCTTGCTTTCTTTATGGAATTAGTACCATGTCTGATTTCTATTACTCAAAGATACTCTTTCAACAACATCTACACACATTCAAACGAGTTTACAGACTGTAATGAGATAAAAAACAAAGTATTTGATGATACTTTGTTTGCTTCAGCATACTCAGATAGGCTGGTGGTAAAACTTAAAATGTAGGGGAGGATACTCTTCCAACAACATCACACATTTTCTGATTTCTTCCAAGTATTTTTCATTTTTCAGTATTGAAACCCAAAAGAGATTGGACCAACTTTGATACGCAAGTGCAACTACTGTTCAGCTTCAATCATTTAGCATTATCTGTTCAAAAAGCTAACTTCTCCACTCAGTTGAATATTATCTTCTTTGGCATAAAGAAATGAATCATTTGCATATTTGGGTCACAAATTATGTGGCACAAAACATGATCTCAGGCAATAATGTCTGAAGATACAGAGGATCTTCCGGCTACCAAAACAAAACAATAAATTTTAGTCATAAAATTACCAATAACAAGTAGCAAATGCTTTTCAGAACAAGGAAGGTGATCAAAACATAAAACATTACATAAATGAGAAATGAATCTCACCATTCCATTTTCCTTTGCACCAAAAGTCAACTGCTTACGCTGCCCCTCTGATAAACTTAAAACATGAAGCTCATCCTCTCTAACATACGCAAGCATGCTTCCATCCGGAGACAGATGTGGGTCAATTATTGGCGAACTAGAACAACATGGCAGCTTGAGTTCTGGCTCCGTATCACATATTTCCTGTAAATAGATCTGCCAGAAAAAAGAGCATTCACAATCTCTCTCACCTTAGACAAGAAAGTTAAGCATCAACAGTTGCAGCAGCGAATAGTAAATCGAGTTATAATAATATGGCGAAAACAAGCCAAAATTTTCACTATGCTAAACCAATGAAGCTAATCAAGAAATAGCAAAGACAACAGACAAGAGAAGAAAGCAGACCCCAGTGGGCAACGGCACCATGACGGTGTGCTTCCCCGAAAGGGACCTCGCCTTCCACTCATAGCGCGTGACACCTAATCCCCTCTCTCTTGACCTCTCTCTCCTCAGCTTCTCCTTCTCGGAGAGATTGGTCTCGTCAAGCCCCCCTCCGTCGGGCGGGCTAAACACCAAATCCTGCCGCCGAGAGGCGAGGTCAAAGGCAAAGACTTTCCTGTAGAGGGTGCCATCGGGGCTGAACAGGTACGAGATCAGGCGGTCGTCGGGGCTGAAGGTGATGGAGGAGGGAACGACGTAGCCTGGCAGCGGGTACTGGACGATCTCCTCCACGGGGAAGAAGGAGGATTCATTGTTGGCGTCGGCGAGGGGCATCTCCGCCTCGCAGTGGCGCGGCTTCTTCGCAAAGGCCTTCTCGTCGTCCTCCGCGGCGGCGGCGGGCGCTTGCATCAGAGGGGGAGTGTCGCCAGCGGAGAAGGGGCCGGGAGGCCACCGGAACACCACGAAAGGTGGCGGGTCTTAGCTGGAGGAGGACGGAAGGCGGCGGAAACCTAACCCTACGGGGGATGGGATCGGACCGGGCGGGCGATGGGATCGCGTGGAGGGAGGGAGGAGGAGATCTAGCGAGCCTCTTCCGGCTATCCAGGCCACGTGTTGGGAACTAACTATGGGCCTCATTTTTACAGCTTCGTCCTCAACGAATAATTATTAGAAATTAAGTACCTTAAAGAATTATAACGTCATGTATCTGCTTCCGAGGCCTAATACGTCAAAAAAAAAAAAAAAAAAATCTCTTGTTTGTTTCCTATCAAGCCAGGCGGAAGAGATGGGAGGCAGATTCTTTGTTTTTTCTCAAAAATAAATAATTCTTTTTTTACTTTGAAGGTTTATTTTTTATATATTTAGATTTGGATTAAAACATGTTTCATGCTATGTGTAGTTTTCTCAAATTTTTTATCTTGCATGCATGATGCTACTTATTATAATTGATTTTCTATAAATTTATTTTAATTTAAAATATTTTTCTCTATTATGTAATTTTATTATTTTTACTACTATATATTATGTCGTAATAACTTGATGTCTATAATTAGATGTTTTGATTATAATTTTATTATACTATAATTTAAAATTATAAAAATAGATTTAAATTTAAATAGAAATCAATCTAGGTCCAACCTATAAGCCAAGCATAACTTAGCAATATAGGTAATCATGTGTGATCCTTACTATTAGTCTATGGGGTATAGATTAGTTTAACTTAGTATGATGCATGCATAATCATGTGCAGTATATATGATCAATATATAGACTGACTTAACCTAACCTAGTGCTATGAAGCTTAGCCCATTGCCCTTTCTTTATTTGATTTAGGTTTTAATGTGATTTCAAACTAGTTTGAATTATTCAAGTTTGTTTAATCTTAACTTGATCTAGTTTAAGTTAAACTCATTTAAGATGACTCTAAACTAGTTAAATCAAGTTCAATTAAATAGGCTAATATTGATGATGTTTAAAAGATAATTTGATATGTCTTTCATCCCGATATAAACATGACTAATATGAGATTATTTTATTTCTCTGTCGAGGGCAAGTATATTGATTCTCTTAAATGATTAGTGGGCTATTGAACATGATAATTTGATAGTTACTATACTCGCTATCTAACATGAACATATCCCTACTTTGACAAGTAGGAGTCACCATTCTATTCGTTATGGGAGTGCGAATAAACTTATTCCTAAAATAAGATCTCTCCATTTATGATTGAAGGATTACTCCAGACATTCTATATACATTAGCGAGATATTTGACTTTTGGATATGCATATAGTTTACAATTAATTTATAAAGATTTATACTTAGCATTACTAAAATTATTTCGTTTTTATTTTAATTTTCACAATAACCTCCCAGTAACATTTGGATTTTATTTAATAGTCAACATTACTATGTCGCTGATTAAGACTCATGGTTATTTTTAAAATTTATTTTGATGACTAAATAAATCATAAATAAATATTTATAAAATATATTTATTAAAAATAAAATTTTTATTTATTTTGTTCATGTATCTTTGAAAGATATTATAATTCTGAATAAAAAAATCTAAGATGTGACACTAATTTTTGAAGTCCTAAAAATAATAATTTTTTTTATGTGTCGATGCTAATTGATACATGATATCATGTTCAAAATTTGAATATCTAATGATTGGATGGTATGGTGAAGGATTTATGTCACTTCCAAAAATTAAAGCCATTTAAGTCAACTTGACAATATTTTTATGCTATGGCATTATTTATTTATAAAAAAGCCTAAGTTGATCGTGCTTAATCAAACAATCTATTGAGTGGGAATGTTTTTTTTTTTTAAGCATTCTCAAGAAAAATCCCTAAACTTCTTTTCTCCACCGAGCAATCCTATTTCGTGCGTTCCTTTGTTTCTCCCGTTTGAGAATATCATATTTATGATTTAAAATTATATATATATATATATATTAGTAAGCTAATATATTATAATTGATATGATTATTTAAATATATAACTATATTTAAAAATTATAATCAATATGGAAAATATATATATTTTTAAAAAAATAATTTATTTATATGACATGATTGTACTTTGATTCTTATTTGCGTGGGTGATTTTGATGAGTCGAATCATAAATTTTTTTTATCTCATTTTGCCTCCAAAGTTTGGAAGAGCCTTAAACATCATATTTCAATTGTTAAATAATTAAAAAGATAAGTGATTGGATTAGGGAAGAGATGAACTAAACTCAAACCTAGATCCTTCATAGTGATAGAAGATATAAATAAAAAATATAATCTCCAACCGCCTGAATCTTGATAGAGGAAATCTCATCATCTAAATAAGACTTTTGTTAATAAATCAATCAATTTTTTTTCAATATGTTTTAATTTATCATGGTATTATATCAACTCTCTTTTAAGAGAGATTAATTCCTCCTCCTTTGTTGTCTAATAATAGCTTCTCACTAATCTCTTTTACCTTGGAGAAAGTTGGTGATGACATAAGGCTTGGCCTTGTGATCGACGATAACGATTCCACTTCTTCATTGATATGCCACAACGACTACCTTTCCTCTTTATTGTTGCTCGACGAGAGTGATTTCTTCTTTTCGTTGTTCTACTATGGTGGTTTATCGTTGATGATCTACTCGGTATCTCCTCTCCCTATTTACTCCGATGACAAGTCGCACCTTTGCTCGATGATCGCTCTCCTCTCCTTGTTGCAGAATGTTAACACAGATCTGTAATATTCTTTCTCCCAAATTTATGCATCATCATTACCATCACTGATTTGGAATTTCTCTCTAATAACTGGTCATTGCCACTCCCCTCATTGCCATTATGACAAGAAAAGCTTTCTTTAGATTTGTGAGTTCCAGATCATTGTCTAAATCTTATTGAGTTATTCAAGCATCGTAAATTTTGTAATAAATTTTGTCATGTTTATTGTGAGGGAAACATGAGTGCTACTTAGCACATATAGCTATGACCTTTAAATCATTATCTTGCATTTAGAGGAATTCTTGGTAAGCAAATTTGGATAGATTTTGTGCTTAGAATATTGTTTTGCGTATAAAAGTTTGAAATAATATATTTCTTTTTTTTATAGTTGTTATTGAAAAAAAACTTTATATATAAGGTAAATTTTAAAAAAAATATAGTTTTTTTAAAAATAAAAAGTATATTTTTAAATTTTTTTGTAAAATATATTTTTTTATAAATAATAAATTTATCCCTTACTCTTGCTAGGCTCGTCATGGCCTCCACCCTCGCCTCTGTTATAGTTTCCTTTCCCTTTTGGCCCATTGGACTTTTTGTCGCCCCTACCTCTACCTTTGTCCTTGGCTCTACTTGGACTCATTATCTCACTTTCATCATCCTCGCTAGTGGCACTAGCGATTAGTGTCATTGTCACAATCTTTACACAAATAAAAATGAGATGCAAGGGCCACTATCACCTTCACGGGTCTCCCTAGTCCCTATCAAACTTATCGTTATTTTTGTACATATTCTTTATCGTGCATGGATGAGCTAGATGAGTACGAGGTGTATAAGGGGGAATCCAATTGGGTGAAGATGATGTAGCATAGGCTCAACTAAAATAGGGATATATTTTTTTTAAAATTCGTATATATATATATATATATATATATATATATATATATATATATATATATATTGGCCATATATAAAATCCAGGTTCCTTCTCTTTCTCCGTTTGAGTGTGAATTTGTTATAACCTCCGAAATAAAACCAACTGCCTGCGTGCCTGTATCGAAGCCTCCGATTTCTTCGGCTTCGGGTCAGATGATTCCCGTCGCCGATCCCAACCCCATCCTCTACGCCTGCGTCGCCCACGGCACCGCCATCCTCGCCGAGCTCTCCACCGCCGATCTGCCCCGGGACCTCGCTGCCGCACCCCGCTTCCACCGCCAGTACTCCCAAACCACCGGCGGCTGAATCTACGCCTTCCTCATGACCGACCCCCTTGTGTTCTTCGCCATCTCCGATGAGGCTATCCTCGGCAAGCCCCACACCCCCCTCTTCCTCCGCCGCCTCCGCGACGCCTTCTACTCGTCGACCGCCCTCCGACGCCGCGCCGCCGCTGTGGGAGGCGACGGCTCCGACTCCCTCCCCCACCTCTGCCTCCAGGAGGAGTTCCTCCCGGAGCTCCGCCGCCTTGTGCACTCGGCCCCCTCCCTGGACGAGGAGCCGCCCCCACCGCGTCCTTGCCCGCCGCCGCCGCCGGCCTCTAGCCCTCAGCCGTCGGAGTCCGACGAGGACCACAAAGCGAGGGAGAAGAAGCGTGGGAAGGGGGAGCGTAAGATGGTGATTTCGCCCGGCAATCGCGACATTGTTGATTCCGACCCTGGAAATGGTGGGTCGAGAATGGTGCATAAACTGTGGCGACAGCATGTTCGGGCAATAATCCTCATCGATCTCGCGGTGTGTTGCCTCCTCCTAGGCGTTTGGGTATCGATCTGTAAGGGTTTTGAGTGCATCACCAGTTGAAACCCACTTCGATTCACGTGCCCCCGATCTGTGTTCCGTTATCGAGAGAACATGGCATATGCTGGTGGTCCAGTGAGCTTCTCCACGACCTACTTCGAGATGTATGGTAACTTTCTGTTCTATTGCGGCTCTTTAGTTTGTATATCTGATCTGCAATGTTGAGCTTATTTGCAATTTAGCTGCCTTTGTGCATGTGCTGAATTTTTTTTTTTCCATCCCTCGTTGTGTTTCTGTTAGTTCTTCATGTATACAAATGCCTTTGTGAATTCAAGAAATTTATAAGACAGTGACAATTCTGCTGATAATTTGATATGGCCTTGAGTTCCTTGGTTTGCATGAAAGCTTTATCTGATGTTTCTGGAACTGTTTTCCGTAGAAAATTTTATACATTTGGTTTAGATGTACTTTGCTTCAGTAAAAAATCATCAATCTTGAGTTTGGAGACAAGCATGGGACATGTAAACTAATTAAGAATGTGTATGAAGGAGTTCGTACAAAGTTATTGAATCTAATACCAACAATTTTGTGATTTTAAGATTGACTTAGCCTTGGCTGACAGGCCTGTGTAATCTTTGAAAGTTCAATTGTGATGGGATAGATTCATTGCAATTAATGGCCTTCAATGAGGAGTTCCTAGTAATTGTGAGTCATTACATCCCTGCCCTTTGTACACACCCATCACTCCTACGAATTGAATGGCCTAGTAAGTGTTCGGATCACAGCCAAAAAGGACTGCACGACAACATGCATTCACAAAGTCCCATGAGGCAATTATTCCATATGAAGCAACCCCTTAATTATGCATCATAATACTTGGAAGATTAATATTCATGATCAAGAGAGAAAAATAATGATTTGACTTATAATTATTTGAATACTTCATGTAGCAATAAAATTCACATCTGACCGAAATAGCTAGCAAGTGTTTCTAGGATTTTTAACAAGTTACCCCAATTGAAATATTTTTACGCTTCCGCTTAACTATCTGTGATGCTTGATTTAGATAATATTGTGGTTCACATCATCATTTCTCCTGTTCTTTGGCATTTGTGCTCTGCTTTGGACCATGACTTGGTAGTTCGCACTATTAGCAACATCTGCTCTGTGATTATGCATGTCACTCATAATATCATGATGAGCATCTGCAAAACTCTCAAACAACTGCTGCACCTTTTTTTTTTCCAATTTATTATCTGCATTACTTGTATAGTATGTGACGTTCATCATAGCATATGACATTTGTAAGAATCTTAATCGATAAACTTATCTCATATATCAAGTTAAGTGTTTAGATCAATTGATCATAAATTTTAGCATTTGATTATCCTGTTAATCTGTATATCTAAAATCTATTCACATATAAGAATACAGTTTGTATTATTATTCCAAATACTCCCACGGTAGTCACTAAATGGAAGCACAAAATTTGTCCCAGAATATCTAATAAATATATTGCACATGGCACCAATTTGACTTGATGTACTTGTTTAAGATCTGACTTCTTTCAACATATATATATAAAAATACCATATATCACTATGGGTGCTTCTATGTCAAAATTTTCATTGTCAGTGACTATTTGACATCATGTATAGCTTAATTGAATGTAATCTTATCTAATTTATCATAGAGTTTGACATTTTATTTCAATTTCTTCCTTCTTACTCTTACTTGTAATTCCCAATTGACGAAATAGTTTCTTTCATGATCTCTACCATTTTTTGGTTCTTTTTAAGTCTTGTTGAACCTTATTTGTCTATTTTTTTTTTATAAGATGAACTTGATGTAAGGCTTCAGTTGTGGTTAGGTCATATTAGTATCTTTCTTGATGCAATAAATTCTAAATAAGCTTTGATGTGGTAAGTTTGTCTTTTTCTAAAGCTTCATTGTAGAATTTGAGGATTAAGATTGAAATTAAGCTTATCATTAAGCATATATACTACAGGGTTAGAGAAGGGTAAGCTGGATCTTTACCATGGAGTCCACTTTGCTTGGAAAAGAAAGAGCTTCATACATGTCATTCTTTTGCATGTATGGACGATTTGAGCACTGTTCTCTTACATGAAAACACACACACACACACACAGAGGAAGAGAGAGAGAGAGAGAAGGGTTAACTGGATCTTCAAAATGGAATTCGCTTTGCTTGGAAAAGAAAGAGCTGCATGCATCTCTTTCTTTTGCATGCAATTTGATCTCTTACATGAAAACACACACACACACACACACACACACACACACACAGAGGTGACCTGGATCTTCACTATGGAGTTGTTTTTGCTTGGAAGAGAAAGAGCTGCATGGATCTATTTCTTTTGCATGTATGGACGATTTGAGCACTGTTCTCTTACATGAAAACACACACAAAGAGAGAGAGAGAGAGAGAGAGAGAGAGGACTGAAAAGACAGCAAAGATTTAATTTTTTGATGCAACACTGTGAAGTTCGATTATTTTGTTCCTTGTGGACATGAAGAGTCCCCTAAAATCATGTTAGTGATCCAGTATGGGAAATTTTTGGTGTTCCCCTAGATGTCTGCATTAGAACTCAAAAAATATTATTGTATCTCCAATTCAAAGTTTGAACTTTCTTTGAGATGTAGATTTGTTTTTTGTATGATTCATCTATCCTCAGTTAAGCATATGTTAAGCTAAATGAATTAAAAAGGGAGAGTTGGTTTCTGAAATAAAAGGCAAATACGTTACTTAGGGAAGAAGAAAAGGCGCATCTGCCACTTTTTTTAGCTGGAGACCTGGGACATCTATGTCTAACAAAGGATCGAAATGTGGGATCAAATACTTACAGAAATGGGAAAGAACTTGTGTTTTCTAATTTTGGCTAAAATGAAAGTTTTATCATCTTCTTTCTCTGTGCTTTTGTTTTGTATACCTTTTTAAGCTTAATAAAGTTACTCTTGATGGAATTGGCAGTTAATATGGAGACATTTAATCCTCTCCTTCTCATGTTCCTGTACTAGAACTGAAGTTATGTTTTTGATATTGAAGTTTCAGATATGTGCTTAATTTTAATTCACATATAAGACAGCCTTTTTAAGATAAGTTTGTACTACCACTTTTCATTTGGTTTGATATTTAAGTTCATTGAATAGGTAAAAAACATCATCCGGCTGTTCTGTCTTCAGCCAAATCATTTTGACAGGAGAATGAATCTATTTGATGACAAGAAAAAAAGGAGAGAGAAAACATAGACCTCGGATTAGCTCGGGCTAATTACATATTACCGTTTGATCTCTTTAGCATCCTGATCCGTAGACTTAAAAAAATTATATTTGAATCCCTATAGTTATAAAAGTAAAAAATCTAAGTTCATTTACCCTAATGCCGTCAGTTTCACTGACAGGAACATGAAAACAATAGGTAAAAAAGTAATTTCAATGTTCTAGTTGGTGGTGGCGGAGGACAACATCGGTAGTGGCGAGCGATGGTGCCGTTGGGGGTCGTGGGTGGCTGCTGTGGATGAGTTGCATTTGCGTCGATGTCGATGTAATTATCGAGTGGCCCTTTTATCACTTTGCATTTGCATCGATGTCGATGCAATTGTCGAGTGGCGAGAGTCTCTCGGCATTTGCATTGGCGCTGACACAGATACAAAGTAGTTGCTCGACAATTGTGTTGGCGCCAACATAGACATTGACACCACTGCATTGCATCGTGCTACTTTGCATTTGCGTCGACATCAGTGAAATTACTAAGTGACGAAAGGGTTGTCGATGCAGATGTCGAGCGGTCGTTTTCGCTCGACAACTGCATCGATGTAGTTGCCAGTGGTGAAAGGGCCGCTCATTGCGTCGGCATCGACGCAGTTGCCGAGCGGCGAAAAGGCCGCTTACTACATTGGCGTCGATGCAGTTTCCGAGCAGTGAAGGGTCACTCGACATCTGCATCAACGTCGACACAGATGTAGAGTAGCGTCGCTCTGCATCTACGTCAGTGTTGACGCAGTTATTGAGCAATGAAAGGGTTGTCGATGTAGATGCTGAGTAGCCCTTTCATTACTTGACAATTACGTCGACGGTCGATGCAGATGGAGAGCAGTGAAAGGGCCACCCATTGCATCAACGTTGACACAAATGCAGAGCGGCGAAGGGGACGCTCACTGCACCGATGTCTACGCAATTGCAGAGCGACAAAAGGGCCGCTCAACATCTGCATCGTTAGCATTGTCGCTGACACAATGAGCGGCTCTTTCACCACTCAACAATTGCATTGAAGTCGACACAATAAGCTACCCTTTTGCCACTCGGCAACTGCATCGACACCGACGAAGATACAGAGCGACGAAAGGGTCGCTCGACAATTGCGTCGATGTTGACGAGTGAGGCCACCTCTCGTTGTTGCTCTCCTCATCCACAACAGCCACCCACATCTCCCAACGATGTCGTCGTCCACCACCACAGATGTCGCTTGCCACCATCAATGGAAACGATTGAATTTAACTTTTTGTCCATTATTTTTGTGTTTTTGTCGGTAAGACGTTAGGGTAAACGAACCTAGATGTTTTACTTTCATAACCATAGATACTTCAACATAAATTTTTAAAGTCTAGGGACCGGGATGCTAAGGAGGTCTAACTACAGGAGATAATCTATAATTAGCCCCCTTAAAGAGTTGCAATTGTTTAAGAAAAAACAGGTGGTGAATTACTAAATTATTAAAGAAATTATGCACTTTCTTTTAAAGAGAAGAAGATTATGAAGCAGGAATCAAGAAAGCACAGCCACAAAATTTAGTAGAACTGCATAAAAGAGTACCTATATTACCTAAACTTTCTCTAATTCGTTGCTCTTTGTAGCGTTTCTATCAATATGCTTCTTTAATCCTACATCAAATGATTATATTTTCGAGACAGGTTTATTTAATATGCTTTTCTTTTTCTTCAGAAGACGTTCATGCTACAATTTTTTTTGTTATGTTCCTTGTGTGTGTTCCATAGACAGTTGGATGGAATTGTTATCCAGATAGTCCATGCAAAATGCAAGACACGTTGCTCTTGTTATTTTTTATCGCTTTATAGGTTCATGATTAATATTGGCTAAAGTCTAAATCCTGGTTGCATTCATGAGCAAAGACTAAGCCATGATACTGTGGAAATGGTGCCTCTATAATTGAATCAGCACAGCAAACATGATTATACATGATTGACATCAGCTTAGGTGAATATATGTATGCCTATCTGCCATGCTTGTCCCTTATCAACACACTGTTGAGGGAAAAGATGCATTCTGAGAGGGGTAGGAGAGGCTTAGGTTGGGGAGAGCTTATAGTTTAGGACACCTTAAGACATAAACTTTAGGGCCACTGGATGAGATCACTGGGACAAAGTCTGGCTTCCTCAAGGTGGTGTGCCTCAAGGAAGCCACTTTGTCTCACACCCAATGACCATTGAATGTGCCAACAATGCACAGCAAAAAGCCTCCACTTATGCTCACCCATGATGGCTCACTCTAACTTGTCCATCTTATAATAAACTCAAGTAAAGCAAGACATATTCCCCATGATCCCATGGATGCCATGCACTTACAGTAAAGGAGGAGCTTGATGCCAAAGCAAGCAGGCTGTGGTTGGAACAGAGACCTGTCTCGCTCATAAAGTTTATAGAGACAGCAATTATAGTTTAGAGATGCACTGGAGTAGCCTCATGGTGCTCCATTAGAAGAAGAATCCTACATAAAGAAAAGAAAATTTGAAGCAGCTAGGAGTCAATTCCATGTTTTAGACTTGATTTAACTAAGGCTAACCTAGGACAAGAGAGTAGCCTTACATTATTGCAGTGGAAATGTAGAATTTTTTTGGTGCTTAGCAAATGCAACTCATGATGTTCATCCTGCAGAATTGTTTTCTTTAGTCTTCCAGAAGTTGACTAGACCCTACTTGCAGCTGAATGTAATGGAGGACTCATTGCTTATGCTTTGAAGTACAAATCCCAAGACTGTGAGTTGACCTTCATCTTATGGTGAATTATTTTTGCCTTTTGTTCACCTAATCACATGCTCCATTTTTTCTTTCTGAAGATATCAGTTATTTGAATAATTAATATCAGCTGAAAATTGTTTATGATAATTCCACTTTTCTGTTTCTCATGACTGATATGTGTTGGCAAATTTACATCCTTGACGTGCCATAGTCTCCAGTATTAAATAAATCAATGTCAAAATTTTTCATCCTCTTTGATATTACAATACATATAGTAATATATCAATGTAATTAAAAACTATCAAGAAAATGTTCAACCAAGCCCATGCTCTAAATTTTTGTCTTCCTTTAACTGGCACTGAATCTAGGTCTTTTAAGGGTTTGACTTAGTTGGTCCTACAACTAGATCTTGGTAGTCCAAATAGATATGAAGAATAAGACAAAAATTTATGAGAGGTTCTGATGTCCAATTATAATAGGAACAAAGGATGCCGAGAAAACCATTATGATCCATTTTAACAAGAACAATTACACCCTCTTTTTAAGTTCACGGTCCTTTTTTGTTTTTTGTTTTTTTTGAGATCCAACTTCTTGACATTTAAAATGGGTCATGAAAGAACATAGTATAAAATAGTGACTATTGGCGACAAAATGACCTTACAATTAAAAACATTTGACTATCTCAACGCTATCATCTTTACCTAAAACTTAAAAAACCACTGTTGTTTTGATTATTAACTACAGCATTCATCAACTGCAGCTGTTTCCCTCTATATCTTGGCTGTACTAATGGTAAACTAGGGTTTACAACATCACAAGAGCTTTAGTTACAATGTTGTGTTGTTAGGGTAGTAATCAGGGTTCGACAACATGCAAATACAAAATAGATTTATCCTTTTATTCTGAACTTTTTCTATCTCCCTTTCCATAGAACTATGTGAAGTTTGATCAGAGCATCTCTATCATGCGTGAACTTTAGATACTTTAAAGTTGTTGTTCATGTAATAGCAGGAGTAGCAATCACTGATGGGAATCTGTACTCTGAGCTTCACAAAAGCTCATGACACTAGAAAATGGCGTACAGTATGCAGAATAAGGATTGATGTCCTGACTCCACCAAGGCCAGGTAAGTGAGTTGTCACTTACAGTCGAATGAAGGGCAACTCTATCCACAGTGACTGTTAAGATACACTGCCTAATTGTTCATAATGGTTATAAGACCAACTCTGACATCATCATCATCATCATCATCATCATCGTCATCATCTCCGTTTGCTAGCTTCCTTATGAAAACAATTAAGATGCACGCATACATATAACCTTGAAAATCGGAGAATTTAGATTGGTGCACCGGGAGAGGGAAATTCTGTTTGGATAAGAAGCCTTTGTCCCATATCTAATGTTCAAAGATATTGGTTGGGAATGAATTATAAACTAATCCTTTCTTGGAATCCACTTTTGCTTGTCTTTGCAAATCTATGAGAGTGATAGTCTAGCATTGCTAAAAGTCCATTGTTCTCGGGGAATCCAGCCTTAAAAGATAAAGCATGTGATATATGCTAGACAACAAGCTCTACAACTTAACTTTAGTAAGATATCACTTGTTGTGATAAGCATGACAAGCAAAAGTGTAAGTGTACCATTGCTACCCCACAATTGTAAGTGTGAAAGTGTTGCACACACATTTGTTTAGTATTAGGATGATATGATTAGACTATAATTAGTGGTTGTTGGATACTGTTAGATTTCCTGACATTGGCATTAGAAGATGCACAACCAATGAGATATGGTGTTTCTTGATGTCAACATTAGTTCCTAATCCTCTCCTTTCGCTATCCTCCCCTCTTTTTAGGATTAACTTCACTTGTACCCAAGTATAAGGTAGCAGCAACTAGCGAGCTACTGTTATTGTTGTCTTAGGATATTAATAGCCAGCCAAGTCTACAGAAAAATACATGCCAAACCTAATCATACCTGGATTAAGAGAGGAAAAATATAGTTCTACTCCTGCTCATGATTATTGTCTTAACCATCCAAGCATGATGAGTGTGGCTTGTTTGTCTCGAGTTTGTCAAGTGTAGGGATAACATCAAATTTTTTACTCGTTGTATACCAGTCCAATCTGATTTCATTCATAATAAAATTTTAAAAACTTCGGAGACTTCACTTTGATAGATTTCATATAGTTGATTTCTCATATTAAGGTTTTAGGATGAGGGATGGTGTTGTATTTTTTAATTTGAGTAGGAAATTATACCTTTAATTTATCTTACCATTCCATCGGTTCAAAGTAGACTAACAATATCAAAATGAAATTAGAAATATTGCAAGTATTTTCTTTCATAATATCAGAATCAGTGCAGTAAAACAGTCTATTTAAACATGGAGGAGGTCCTTCTTTTATACTGAATTTTTTTTTATTAGAAAGAGATAATTTTATAAAGGTGATGTGGCATTTGATAATTTGGACACTGTATAGTCTGAAGGATTAATTTAGCTATTGAGCATGCATGCATGACAACTTGGATTATCAATTTGAGTCTCTCAAGTGGTCATGCAAGACATGCTTTATGGTAGCTTGGCAAGCTATATATATATATATATATATATATATATATATATGTAGAGAGAGAGAGAGAGTGCAAAGTTGCGTTGGTGGGACCGGCCACAATTATTGGCCTTGGCTTGCGTCGGCTCGGTCAAATTGACTGGGACCAACTAAACATTGGAGGTGTCTTGTCGATTGCCAATTGGCAGGCACATCATGCATGCCATACCTGCAGTAGGAATAACTCCGAGATGTATTATTTACGTATTCGAATGTTCTTGATTTAGTTTTGTTGATAAAAAAAGTCTGATAGTAAAATCATCTGTGAAACCTTGAATTAAATTTCCTATTTCACTTTTTACTGTTTGAAAATAAATAATGCATATATAGTTTTTTTTAATATATAAATTCTTAGGTTTTTATCTAATTTGATTGGGTTTTTGCACCGAAATCTATGATGATAATTGGAGCAGAGCTTAGAAGGAATCCATTTTCTTTGTGGAAAATCGATAAGCATATTTATATGTGAAGGTTACGGTTTTATTTTACCAGAATACATATGCTAATTTAAGTTGAGGGGTAAGAAAAATAGTGGAACAGGAATGAAAAGAGAAAATGACAGGAAAAAAGTAATTATTTGTTAAGAACTAATTTTCCTCCATTACGTTGGTTCCAACAATGCATTCGTCATCGAATGTATTGTTGCGTCGTTGACACCTTTCTTCAGAGGTTCGAGTTGGTATAGGGAATATTTGGTGCACCGTTGTCTAATTCGACCCAACTTTAATAAATTTGGTTCTTTGGAGTTAGGATGTTTTGGTTTCGCTCCGATCATGTGATCATGTAGGCTTAAGTGTATGATGTCCGTCAACCATGCATGCAGGGTGGCCAAAGACGTAAGGGCTCACTTGCGATTACCAATCATCATGCAAATGGTCCCCTCTTTGTACCAGCAGCAGCAAAGGCGAGAAAACATCTACACAACCCACCTCTCACATCTGCTGTCTCTTAGGACTTCACATCGCCGCCGCACCTCTCCTCTCCTCACCTTTGAACACTCCCCTCTCTCTCTCTCTCTCTCACACACACACACACACACACACACACACACACTCACAATCACACGATTTGTTCCGCACTGCATTGCGAGCAGAGGATGACAATAATGCTCGCAAAGAAGCTTTGGGAATCAAAGCATGCAAGTACAGAAGGATTTGGTGGTGGTAGTCATAAGCCAGAAAGCCTAGAATCTTGGGCAAAGTTGGTTCAACTTTATTCAGATGCATCTCGGATAAGTTGTTGGCATATTAGGCTCCAATGTCTCTCTCTCAATGTGTCAAGCTCGATAAGTTAAAAAAAAAAAATTAAAAAATAATAATTTCACTGCAGTCTCTCTATCCCACCACCTTTGCTCATCACGCTCGCCCCACTACTCCACCTGCATTCCCTTCATGCAGACTCCTTCTTCATTAAATCTCGATATTATTGGTTCCTCTATATATATCCTTGCTTTCATGGAAGCTCAACATTAGAATTAGTTGATCTTCTCATCGATCCATCTTTTGTGTTTTCTATCATCGCTACAATTACCATCAACCCTTACCTCTCCTATTTTCTCCATGCCCGAGCCCCTTTAATCATGTATACTTCTGAGTATCATTAATTATATTTTATTTTATTAACTAATATCTAAGTCGTAGCCCCTTCACCTCTTCTCCAATATCATGACGTTATTATATGTATATATATATATATCATTTGATTATTTTATGAATAATATCTTTTGATAAAGATAACACTTATTCTTCTTTTATGCCTAAAAAGTAAATAAAATAAAACAAGGCGAGTCACGTGAATTATCAAGCAAAGTCCGAGTTTAGGGCTCATTGCTTTGAGCTACGTGCCAAGGTTCGGGCCACGGGTGAGGTCATGTTTACCTCACCCATTGGCCCCACAGCAACGCGGGACGAGACAGGTCGTGGGTGGCGCGTCGGGGGGTAACTTTTAGCGAGCTAGAGGGGGCACACGTGGCAGCACCTACGCGTTCCTGTGGGCCACGTTAGCTTTCCGGAGGTGACCACACGTGTTGCCGGGGGGGGCCCGCCGCAACTGGTGGCATGACCGTAATACCTCCAACAACCGAGGGCAGTACGAGCTGGCAAAAAGGCCGCCCCATCACGAGCCGCTTGCCTGCGAATGGGCAGACCGACGGCGTCATGTAACGGCAAGGCTACCTGACGCCGTCCGCAACTGTGCGGAGCGGCAATAACACGGAACGGGCCCCGCCGTTATCGGACGCGACGTGAGAGAACGGCGTTCCCCTGTTCCACCCCAATCCCGTCCTCCCTCCCTCACGACTGCATCGACGCTTGTCTACCCGTCATGCTATTGGAGGCAGCACACGGGACCCGCAGACGGCTGTCTCTATTGCAAAGGCAAGGCGTTGGGAGGGCGAGTCGTTTCTGGGGGTGCCATTGTAATGATTAGCGCCCTTTTGTTTTTCCTCCTCTGTCCTGTGTCCACAAACTGGAACAGTGTAGTCTATAGTTAGCGTAGTGGTGGGTGGGAGAGAAGAGGAGGAGAAAGGGGGAGAGGCTGCCCCCTTTTTAAAGATCGCTTTTTTTGAAGCTTCATTGGCCAGTAGAAAGGAGCAAAAGTAAAGCAAGTGTCCGTCAGTTGGCGAGCTGAGATCCTCTGTTGTACCGCGCGGTGTGCAGTAAATTCCCACGATCCACGCCACTTCACATCACAAGCTGCTCGGATCTCGGAAGGATCGTGCAGTACAGCAGAGCGCAGAGGATCCCAACTCGTGTGACACTTCGCTCTAGACTCTACAGATGGAGAGATAGAGAGAGAGAGAGAGAGAGAGAGAGAGAGAGAGAGAAAAGAAGGAATGTTACATAGCGGAGGGCGCTGAGGTGGGGAATGGGGTGGTAATGTTGCTCCTGCGCCGCTGCTTTAATGGGGGTAATAAGATAACTGCTGTTGCTGTTGCCCCCTGCAATAGCACCTCGAAGAGGACAAGGAGGAAAGTGGGAATTCCACCTACTGGTTGATATTGCGCTGCTACCGCTGCTGCTTCCTGGTGGAGACGACCGGAGGAGAAGGGGACGCTGTTTCCATGGCGTACGAAGCTGGAGCTTGGGCCGGCGGGAGGTCGGAAGAAGGTGAGAGCGAGAAAGTTGGCTCCTTCGGGGCCACTCTCCGGTCTCTCTCACCATTGTGTTCTGATGCTTCTCTCTTGAAGGAGGAGATATGCTCTACGAGGAGCTATGGAGGGCGTGCGCGGGGCCGCTGGTTGAAGTGCCGAGGCCCAGGGAGAGGGTGTTCTACTTCCCCCAGGGTCATATGGAACAGGTGACAAGATCCACACATAACACGCCATGAAAATGCAGCAAATGCAGAAGAAAAGCAAGCAAAATCCTGTCTTGTTTCGTTTCTTCTAAAAAAGATCGCTTTTTGTTGACGGCGCGGTGTTTGGATGTGATCATAGTTGGAGGCGTCGACGAACCAGGAGTTGGATCAACATATACCCCTCTTCAATCTCCCTTCCAAGATACTATGCCGCGTCGTCGATGTCCATCTCAAAGTAGAGCTCCTTTTCTTCCCTAGAGCTTTGCCTTTTTTTCATCTCAGCAACCTCAAATTATGTTAAGCTTTCGTTTGATTGCAACTACATGCTAGGCCGATCCCGAGACCGATGAAGTGTTCACTCAAATTATTCTGCAACCGGAACCAGATGTAAGAACTCAATGAACTCTTGGTTTTCGCTTTCTTTGGCTCTCAATTCGGTATGAAGAGATCGTCAAATTACTTCCACCAAAATCCTTGAAGGTTTTAGTGTTAGAAAGAAAGGCTAACTTTTGGATGAATTGGGACAGCAACATGAGCCGACGATCCCTGATCCATGCTTACCGGAGCAACCGACGCCGACGGTCTACTCTTTCTGTAAGATCTTGACAGCCTCAGACACCAGCACACATGGTGGATTCTCCGTACTCCGGCGACATGCTACAGAATGCCTTCCTCCACTTGTTAGTAGTTTCTTCTCCTTTTGTCTCTCCGTTTAGCCTTCCTTCTCCAAAATGATCTGATTAATTGTGAGAATCCCCTCTTACCTCAGGACCTGTCGCAGCATATCCCAACTCAAGAATTGGTTGCCAAGGATCTCCACAACTTTGAATGGAGATTCAAGCACATCTTCAGGGGTAAACATCTTCAGATACGTTTGTGATAGAGATGTTTAGGTGTTAAATTCCAAGTCCAATTTTATGTTGGCAATGCCACTTTTGTATGTTGACTTGGCTGATATGATGCAGGTCAACCTCGGAGGCACTTGCTCACTACCGGATGGAGTTCCTTTGTCACCTCCAAGAGACTGGTTGCTGGGGATGCATTTGTTTTCCTGAGGTACTTACTGCTCATGCCGGCAATTTCGGGGTTCTTGCAATTGCATTTATGATATGTTGAGCATCTAAGTGTAACAGAGGGGAGTGTGGAGAATTGCGTGTTGGAGTGAGACGCCAAGCTCGGCAACAGGCCATGATTCCGACATCGGTGATATCAAGTCAGAGCATGCATCTAGGTGTGCTTGCGACTGCGTCACATGCTGTTACGACTCATACCCTCTTTACCGTCTACTACAAACCAAGGTTTGGGACCTAACCCTTGTCCATATTTGAGGAAGTGTGCTGCTTCCTGTCCCTTTTTGTTTGTTGTGATGAACACGGTACTTCCTATTTTCTTTCCCGATAGATCTGGTAACTATCTAAAACTTGTCTTTTGGTTGCCTTTACATCAGAACAAGTCAATTCATTGTTCATGTCAACAAGTATTTAGAGGCTGTGAAAAATGGATTTGCTCTGGGGACTAGATTTAAGATGAGATTCGAGGGGGAAGATGTTCCTGAGAAAAGGTGATTTATCCATACACAGATGACAGCTTGTATCATTGCCATTTTGATGCCTTTAGTGTTTGTTTTGTTTTGTTTTGGGTTTTTTTTTTTTTTCTCCTTTCTTCGGAGTGTGGGAGAGTTTTTTTCTTTTTATAATCACATTTCTAATGTAATTGGTTGTCATTATGGTTCTCAACATGTAGGTTTTCTGGAACTATTGTTGGGATCGAAGACTGTTCTTCCCAATGGGCAGGTTCTAGGTGGAGATCGTTGAAGGTGGATACACATCTTTTTCACTCTTCTCCGTGTCAATTCTTTTCATCCTTGCCTTTTTCTATAATGTTCATGTGCTTCAGGTTCAATGGGATGAAGCAGCCGGTATCGACCGACCTGAGAGAGTTTCTCCTTGGGAAATTGAGCCATTTGATGCCACGGTGCTCGTGACAAATGTCCCACAGCCCGCTGTAGTCAAGTGCAAAAGATCTAGGCAACCTACTGACACAGCTGACCTCTCAGTCCTCGGTAGAGAATAGAGATTTATCTCAGATTTAGTATATTTAAGGAACACATTATTCCAATATTTCCTCGTATCAAACAATTCTCCCTTTTTTTTCTGCATGCAGAACCTACTGCAACATTCTGGTATTCGCGAACAACTGATTCACATGATTTAGCTGCAGCAATAAACACCGAAGCCGAAAATGTTGAAGCTCAAGTTACCCGGCCATCCATGCAGAAAGAATGCAAGGAAAACAACATCCTATTTTGCTCAAATTCTCGCGAAGCAGGATTGTTTGATTGGTTGAAGGAAGCCCAATCTCCGATCAGGAGTTCAGGCTCTTTGCTGACAGGTGGCTTGCTGAATCGTTTCCGAGAAACTAATGAAGTGACCAAGTTCAATTCCTGCCCTGCTTATTCCAGCTGTATGGTTAAGGAGCAGTCTGTAAAGTTGGGTAGTGCTGTAGCAGAATTGAAGAAACCCGGAGGTGGTAGCACCAGTTACCGGCTATTTGGGTTTGATTTGTTTGATCACCCTAGAAGCCGGGCAAGCACCGACATGGTGACCACACATTTCAGCAAAGTTGTCGATCCCATTGAGCATCCTGCTAACTTGTCAGAATCAGTGGAAGACTCCGACCAGAAATCAGGCCTTTCAAAAGCTTCAAAGGAACAGAAGCATTCACTACAGGACAGTCTAAAGGAGATTCATAGTGCACCCAACTGTTTGAGCAGAAGCCGCACCAAGGTGAGCGTGCTCCTGTGTCCTGGACCAGCATAAATAAAAGATATTCTTACCTATCGATCGAAACAAATCTCTTGTGATTGCTATATTTGATTCTTCCTGGAACAATCAATAGGTTCACATGCAAGGTGTCGCGGTCGGTCGGGCAGTGGATCTGACGATTCTAGAAGGATATGATGAACTGATTAGAGAGCTGGAAGAGATGTTTGAGATCCAAGCGGAGCTTCGAGACCGGAATAAATGGGAAGTTGTCTTCACCGATGACGAGGGTGATATGATGCTAGTTGGCGATGACCCTTGGCCGTAACTTTCCTCTGAAACCTTCTCGGCGTCCTTTATCTTGTGGCATTAATTTTGACTTATTTCTATGGATGGTTAATAATTCAAATGTGAACCGAACAGGGAATTCTGCAATATGGTCAGAAAGATCTTGATCTACCCTGCTGAAGAGGTAAAGAAAATGAAACCTGGGGGCAGGCTCACTCCATCACTTCATGATGTAGAAGATGCTTGTCTTAATAAAGATCTTAAAACCGAAGGATAACAGTTAGCACGAACCTAAAAGGTAAACATTCAAGATTCTTCGGTTATAGTTGCACAACTGTCGTCTTTATTCCGAAGTGATGCAGATTGTTCATCGAAAATTTGCAGCTCATGTTTTCTGAGAGCTCAGGAAGTCAGGGACGATTACGGCAATGAAGCTAATGGTGATCAAGGAATCCTTCCGACTCCATGTTCTCATGAGGCTAATTTGGGAGGCAGAAACGAAAAAAAAAACATACATGCTTTGGGTATGCTTGTTTTTCTAATTTTATAAGTCGCTGTCTTTCATTTTCCGTCTTATAGCTTTCAGTAACGTCGTCGTCGTAATCAACTTGTAAATATATGATTTGAATCTTTCTCCTTCACCACTTGTAGTGAGTGGCAGGTTTAATCAAGCTTACCGCCTATCTGAAAGTGTAGATTGTTCTTATGTTTGTTGTTGTTGTTGTTGTTTTTTTTTTTTTTTTTTCCGATGAATCAAGATACTGAATAGGGTTCATGGTTTTGAGGTGAATGGCAATTGTTTATTCTGGATGTTTGTCTGGTTATAGGTCGAACATTACTCCAGATAGTTATCATACAGCAACAAGAACTCATCTGTTCTGAGAACACAAATTAGAAGACCCCCAGCAAGGAAGAAGAACAACTCAGAGTTGTAGGTTATGAATGAAAGCAGAAACAGATTGAAGGATGCATATTTCTTGGGTTTTTGGTCCAAAGTTTCAGATTGTGATGCAAACTGGAGGATGTTGGAACTACTTGGAATCCTGAGCTGCAGAATGTTTGAAGATGGTTAAGACAGTGATTTAATTAATCCGGTGATTTAAGTTGACACTCACAAACAGATCGAAACATGAGTTTTCTCCATGATCTTGTGTTTGACCTTGCGAACTCCAAAGTCTGCTTTTGTAGTCGATGCCAAAAGTGAGGATATCAGAAAACCACACGATGAAGCACTCTGCATCCCGACCAGCTTACAGTCTCCATCGTCAAGGCTGAGCATGAGAGACACAACTGCTACCGCACGGGCACAGACACCGAAACAAAGCACTCGTGATGAGTTCGTTCTAAAGAAAACAAAAGGCGAATCATTCGACCTCTGATCCATGAGAAGTAGGTCTGCAGCTGAACCAATATGCAGCAGAGAACATGCGCCGGCCACCTGCCTTCCACTTAAAGATGCCTCTTTTAGGGAAGCAGCAGGAGAAGCATACGACCTGCTCTGTCCTCCTCCTCCTCCGCCTTCCTCGCCGCACTACATGCGCTCGTTGGCCGAAACCCGGGTTGCCACCCCTCGGTCGAGAAAGAAGTCCCCCCCCCCCCCCCCCCACTCTCACCATCTCCTCCCGTTCCTCTCCAGGAACTCTTCTTCCTGTGTCCCTCCTTCCCTCCTGCACACAAGAACAAAGGGAGAACGAATGGCTGTCGGGGAGAGCCGCCAACTCAATGGAGACGACACCGCTGCTACAATATTGCTAAAAAGGAGCTTACATCGAGCAGGTAATCTTTGTAGTTAGATTAGGTTGATGGAAATCTCAATCTGCCGACGTTGAGCATGCATGCATTGCATGGTCGATCAGCTACATGACTTCTTAGATCGGTCAGCTTGCTTTGCTGGGCAACTTATTTTATTACCCCTCGATCTGCCCACACACTGTGGGCACCTTATTTTTATTGGGCCAATCAACCTAATCTACCCCCACATTAGGCTGCTGAGCTAATTTGGCCACATTGGGTAACTTGCTTTGGTGGGCCTATCTGTCTAATTCCCGATGGATTTGGCAATTAAGATGCTTGTGTCCGCAAAGGATACATCGGATGTCAAGATGAAGACATGTCAAATGCTTCAGATGCTTTTCTCGGCAATGGACGCACGCACGCGTGGGAGATGCTAATGTTTATCAATGATGTGTTTGAAATCATAATGATTTTGTCCACAAAGGGCACATCAAACGCTTTGGATCTTTTTGTCCACTAAGGATGCATCATGCGTCGAAGACACTTATATTTGTGAAGTACATGCTAGATATTGGGACACATTTGTCTATAATGGATGCATCAGATGCTATGAATGCTTTTGTTTATGAAGGACATATCGTGTGTTAAAGACACCTATATCCATGATGCATGTTCAAAAGTTGAGATACTTTTATCCGCAAAGGATACATTAAACACTCTAGATGCTTTTTATCCATGAATGATGTATCACACATCATAGATGCTTATGCATGCGAAGGACACCTCGGATGTTAGAATGCTTTTGTCCATGAAGTACATATCATATTCTTCATATACTTTTGCTCGTGATGGATGAATCATGCAATGAAGATTCTTATGACCATAAAAGACGTGGTATACATTAGGATGCTTTCCTAATGTATATGTTCGAATGCTTTTGTCCATTAACGATATATTGTATGTTAGAGATATTTATGATCGTGAAAGAATATTAAGCATTGAGATACTTTTATTCATGAATGACAAATCAGATGCTTGGGGTCATTCCCACCATGCTATGAGTCAAGGGTGGAGTGCCCATTGAGCAAGTCGACAAGATAATATTATTACAATATGGACTCTCTCTCTAGTGCCAAAATGACACATAGGATGTTAGTGACGATTGGATCAACTTGACTCGGTTCAAGTCCGTGTGTGTAAAAAGTTTAAAATGGTCGAAACCGAGGTCAAATGCTTGCTTGGTGGCTGAGGGGCACTCGAAGCTTGTCCATGGTTGACCCACACAAAGATTGAGGTCGAACAAGTTTCCTAATGTGATCCCTCCAATGCTCAAGCCAACGATAGAATGAAAAGAATTTTTTTTTAGCAAAGATGAATTAACCTCCATTATTATGTTCTAAAGTCCTTTTATAGTGGATTCAACTAGGATAATATTATATAATATGAGTAAAATATTCACTTAGCATTTGTCCCCTATTCTCCTCATGTTGATTTGGCTACCACGTGTTAAGCTCTGATTGGGACAAATATTTCCCTTATTATATCATGAAGCATTAAGTGCTTATATTTAATAGTTATGATAAGAAAATTAAGGAAGACATCAATTTTATGTGAAAATACTCGTTAACTTATCTCAAGCTAGTCAAAGTCTATAGTGATGATGGTCGCGACAACATAGAGGGGTTATAAGAATATATCTCTAAACTTATGGTGACATGCTTCAACATCCACATTGTGATTCATGCTTGGCTCCATGCCTTTTTTGTCTTGCTTCTTAAAAGATTTTGGTTTCAAGTTCGACGAATTTTGATTAGAGCCTCTTTCCATAAAGTACTGTGGTCTACCATTAATTCTTAGGTTTAACCTAAATTTATAGTATTGTTTTTGCAATATCTCATCTAGGTCTCATCATCTTGAACTTAGCTTTCTTTAGGGATACCACTCCTAACGTGTTCATGTTTACTCTTTTAAATTTCTTAAGATTGTTCCTTTTGAGGTCTTGTCATCTTAAACTTGGATTGCTTCGGATACCATTCCTAAAGGTTCATATTCACTCTTTTAAGTTTCTTGATATTGTTCTTTTGAAGCAATTTGAGATGTGATTTTAAGTTCAACACAAGATGAGGAGGAAACTTTCAATAATTTTTGCTAGTGACTAATGCTCCCATTGAAAAGACTCACAAGAGCTTCTATGATGATCCACTAAGAACTTTATAGGTAATAGGAGAAATATTCATTGAATTAGAGGTCGACACATGATAGTCCAATCAACACAAGGAGGATAGAACCCCGATCAACAATTAAGCTCACATGAATATGAACCCAATATAAAATGCTAGGTGGATTTTTCATTTATATGGTAGAATATTCTTTCTAGTTGAACCAATTTAAAAAAACCCATCAACCATTGTAAGAAGGTTAGTTACTATTTATTAAAACTGTCATGTCATTCCATTATCGATGTAAGTGTTAGAGAGACTACATTAAAAACCTCACCCAATCTTAGCCTTTATGCAAGTTACCATCTAAGTGAGTGTTTATGACCTTCTCGGCTCCACTTTGATTTTTTACACATAAAGCTCAAACTTAGTTGGGCTGATTTGAATATCATCGATAACTTTCATATTATTTTGATGTTAGAGGAAGGATTCATATCGCAAGAGTACTATACCACTGATATGCTCAACAAGCACTCTTTCTAGGGCACTTTGTCCTGACCCACAACACTTTTACTCATGGCAGACAAAAATATCCGAAACTACATCCTTAAGTAAAAGCATATTAGTTTTCAACATATTTTTCAAGGACATAATCATCTTCGAAGTGTGATGCGTCCTTCGAGAATGAAAGTATCTGAAGTCTCAGGTGTGTCATTCATAAACAAAAGCATCATAACATACGACGCATCCTTCATGGACACATCGAGGATGACTAACTTTCACTATTTGGGCCTCTTGATATCTTTACAGTAATTAGGTAATGACAAGTTTCTAACGCTTGATATGGATTTCTCAATTATTTAGCATTGTGCCAAATCAGTTAAGACTTAATCTCTAACCCTAATGTGGGCACTTTGATGGCTCTATAATAGGTTGACTAAATCTTCCATTTGTTTCTTGATGTGAGTGCTTCATAGATCAATGACATTGTTGATGACTAGTTGATTGGGAGGAGGGGGCGATTGGCAATAAGTGTCCATATAGCAAATTGGGCGACAACAAACTTTATTGCTTGACGTGGGCCTCTTGACATCTCTATTATAGATTGGGTAGTGACAAGATTCCATTGCCCGATGTGGGTTTCTTAGCAATACTATGCTAGATTGGTTGAAACTCCATCTCTTGATGAGGGCACTTCAATGGCCCTATAGTAGGTTGGTCGAAACATTTCTTTTATCACTCAATGTGAGTGCTTCAATGACCCTATAGTGGGTTGGTTGCATCCTCCCACTGTCGCACAATGTGGGATGATTTGGCTTGTTCCATGATAACACAATAGTAGATCAACAATGCTATAGATGACTGGTTTGGTGGGGGGGGAAAGGGCGATAAGTATCTCTCTAACAAATTGGCTGGTGCTAGACTTTGATTGCCCAATGTGAGCCTCTCAACATATCTCTATTATAGATATAGTAGCAATGAGCTTCCATCACTCGATATGCATTCCTCGACATCGATAGTAAGGGATCAACCATTGCCTCCTCTATCACTCGACGTGGGCCTCTCGACTACTCTATAACAAATCAATTAGAAAATATATGATGAATCAATTGTTGTTTCCTCCATCATCCAATGTGGGCTCCTCAACACCACTATGACATGTTAGTCAGATTCACCCTCCATTGTATGAAGCAGATGGATCGACTAATTAATGATAATACTCTATCACATGATTTTAGCTCCTAAATAGTACAATAATAGTTCGACTGATATTGTCTCTTCTACTGCTTGATGTAAGCTTCTCGATTGTACCGTAGTAGTTCGAGTGATGACGTCTCCTCTAGTACATGACACATTCTTCTTAGGCTAATTATCAAAATGTGCCCGATGTGCTAGCCTTAGCTTAAACATCCAAGTGTGTTTGATATATCCATTCTGGACTATTCATCAAAATCTTTCAATTGACTTTTTGGGCTAACCATCGAAAGACACCTAATGTGCTCCCCTAGACTGAGTATCGGAGGATGCCTAATGCATTAGTGACTAACAAGTCGAGCCAACATGTTGCTATACTTATGGATCCCTTTGCGAGAGCTTCCAAACTATATCTTCAGGGGAGGATAAATGATATGAAAGATATTCACCTCAATTAGGATTCAACATATGTCAACCCAATTAGCACAAGAATAATGGAGCCCCAGTCAACAATTGAACCCATATGGACACTAACCCAAAATAAAATATATTACATCTATGTTATGGAATATTTATTCTAGTTGAACTCATTATAAAAATTCATCATACTATTCTAATAACTTCAACTTCATTTCCTTACTTTCGTATAGGTCAGCATCCAATTAAGCATCTAAGATCTTCTCAATTCCACCTAAATTTCTTTCGCACGTTGGATCGAACCAAATTATGTTGATTTAAACATCAAAGGTTTATATCCTTTTTCTAGTGTCAAAATAATATATGAGATATCGATCATGTTCATAATAAAATTAAGTAGATATCATGCACCAATTATATCTTATTATCATATTAAAATTTTACCCTTAACCCTGAGTTATGTGAGTCTCATATATCATCCTAAGAATAGATATAAATTAAGTATGTATCATACACCAATTATATATGATTATCATATTAGAATTCATACACTTAATCCTTCAATAAGAGGAAGTATAAAATATCATTATATTAAAAATAGATATAAAATTTTGTTGGATGAGATTAAGAAGAGTTAGTATATCAGCTAAGGTCTCTAATCCTCAATCCAAGATCAGAAGGTTTGATCCATCATTACTAAACTAATATTTTATGAGATTTTAAAATATTAACCTTTTATATATCGGATGAATTTATTAGATTATATTTGAAAATAAAACTATCCTAGGAACATAATTTTATCGAAAACATTCATTAATTGATTTTTACTGAAATGGCCCTATATTCAGAATTTATCTAGGGCCATTTTTTTTATAAACAGATAAATATATCTTTAATCTTTCATATTTATTATGTAATTTTGTGTTAAACAATATCAAACAACCAACAACCTAACCCACTGAATCGTAACAAGAACTTTGAAAAGGAATTTTTTAGAGTAAAATTGTGATGTAAAATTGTCAAACAACCATATATATATATATATATATATATATATTGCAGTGATGATTTACTATATATATATATATTTATTAGGATACCAGAGTAATTGGGATGTAAAATAGGTATATATATATATATATATATATATATATATATATAGTTATGATAAATTACGTATGCACTATTTATTTCAGCAAAAAAAATAAAAAAAGCAAAAAAGCAACCATGTCAACCAAAACCACCACCTTATCACTCCTCGCCTGTACCCCTATTTAAGAGACAAGTGCCCCCCGGCCGGGGCTGATGCTTCGTTCTTATTGGAAAAACTAGGGTTAGGGTTTCTTGGTTTGAGATCGGGATTCAATGGCGACGGCGGCTCAGCAACAAGCGCAAGAGGCGAAGCCGGCGAAGAGGAAGCCAGTCTTCACCAAGGTGGACCAGCTCAGGCCGGGCACCAGCGGCCACACCCTGGTCGTGAAGGTGGTCAACGCCACCACGGTGCTCCAGAAGGGCCGCGCTGCCTCCGCGCACCTCCGACAAACCCGGATCTCCGAGTGCCTCGTCGGTGACGAGACCGCCTCCATCGTCTTCACCGCCCGCAACGAACAAGGTGCCCCTCCCCGACCCTTCTCTCTTTCTCCATTCACGGTCTCATCTATCTAGACCCGATCCGAGGGATTGCTAGTCGTTGCTTTAGATCTTGTTCGATCCTTCCTTTGACGAGCTCAGGAAGGCGCTGTGAACGTGGCGATTTCTTTACCTTGATGATAGATGTTCTTTGGCAAGGGTGGAAAAGGAAGATGGCTAATCTTATAGCATTTTGAAGAGAAGGGAGAAAAGTTAAAACCTTTTCTTTAGATCTCCAGATTTAATGAGCAACTTGTGATCTGTTGATCCGGTACGCGTATGTCTATCAGAAAAAGGAAAACATGCGCTGTTGACAGAGTTGGTAGTCATAGATCGTCGTGTGTTGTAATTGTCGTTTACTTTTGCTAAGTTGGTTTGTGAAGCATTTATTTCACGGCGTTAGGTTGAGAACCGCATGCACGGAATTAGAAATCACCTTTTTGTCTACCTCACAGTGTAGTGGATGGAACAATGGTTTTAGCAAAAGACGGACTATCGTTTAATCCATAAAAGCCGGTTATTCAACATATATCCTTTGTAATTCCATGAGTTAGCAGTGACAAGTACAAGGACTTGTGATGTCACTAAGTTTCATAGAGCTTATATATATCTTGGATCAGATGGAAATTCAAACAACATATTCAGTTGTGTTGTCGAGATACTGAGATATGTAAAAAAAAATTGACTTTTATGTGATTGGACTGGTAAACAACATCCAAGCGTATTTCCATGGTCTCCATATGTTCGCTGTAAAATTTTTGTGAGATTAGTCTTCCATTTAAATTTTATCATAAGAACAAGGGAGTGGATGATGCACAAATACTTCTTTGGTAATGAAATCATAAACCAATGCGAGCTCACAGAAGTTCAAATTTTATCAAAACTTATGTGCTGTGTACCTGGTTGCAAGTTTTCACCCTGTCCTAGATTCTATGGGTCGGCAGTGCCAATGTAAATTGGCCTGCAGAAGGAGCCTGCCGGATCATGCTTGTTATTTAATGGAGTATGTCTTTGTGCTCCTGGCTAATTTGCTTTTCTGTTGGAGCCTAAGCTTGCTGCTTAAAAAGTTAGTTGTTTATAGAAATTGCACCTGCAGCATTTAGGTTTTTTTTTTTTTTTTTGCTTAAACTGGATATGGCAGCTGTTTCTTCTTATGCAAATTACTGTTTCAAATTTCTGGATGTCTACTGTAAGTACACTAAGTAATGATATCTTATTTGGGAAATGGTTAGGTAAGTTCCTTCTCTGAGAGTTGTTTGTATGACTTTTTCCCAATCTTAGAGGTACATGTTTTGAACTTGTATTTCTTATATAGACAACACTGACCATGATCTACTTTTACTGCTTGCTACTTCTTAGTTGATAAATCATGATACAGAGGATTATGTAGATTCCAAGTTGGCAATAGTCAGTTACTGATCCAAAGCTCATTTTAATATTTTGCTCCTTTAAGTGAAACAAATTGATGTTGATTATTGAGAAACTTTCTGAACGTACAGTTGACTTGTTGACCCCTGGTGCTACCGTCATACTGCGCAATGCAAAGATAGATATGTTCAAGGGTTGCATGAGACTGGCTGTTGATAAGTGGGGCCGAGTTGAGGTTACTGAACCTGCTGATTTTGTGGTGAATGAGGGTAACAATTTATCATTGATCGAGTATGAGCTGGTGAACGTCAGCGAAGAGTGAAAGAAGAAAAGGAACACTATGCAGACTTGGTTGGACAGGATTGTTAGATGAGGAAGCTTTTCTGACTTTATTTTTCATAGATGTCAACGTATATGTTTAGGTTGGAACAATATCTGGGGTTATACAAAATCTCACCAAGGCCTGTGGTACTTTTGTTTCTGCATTGGGGCATATTCTATCATAATCTGCTGGTATCTGTAACCAGAATGATGTAAGATGGTTGAATTATCGATCATGATGCACATACAACCATCTGCTGTTTTTTGGTAACATATGTTGTTTTAATACTCCTGTCAATTGCTTTTACAATTTCTGTTTAAGTGCTTCCCCCTGGATTCTGTTCACCTGAGTTGTTCAGTGTTTTCCGGGGTAAATCCGACACACAATGCATGTGACCATTATATGTATATATGACTTTGATGTTATGTCTATTCAATCGAGATGTTTATATCTTTGGTCATGATCTTGTTTTTTCAGCAACAATATGTTAAAGATTTCCACAGAACAGAACGTTCAGTCGAGATGAAATAGTAGCTGATAATGTATGATCCCCACATGCAGAACATCCATCCTGTCATGTTTTTAAACAACAAGAGCTTGCTATTTGTGTGTGTGTGTGTGTGTGTGTGTGTGTGTGTAAGCAATTCTGCTATTGCGCAGCTTCCTTCCATGGATGGTGTTTTTTTTGTTTGAGTGATCCAGGTGCGTGTCATTTTTCTCTGGTCTGTAAGGTAATCCAAGTTATATACTTGTGACAGTGCAGCCACTGTTTCTTCTTCCCCTGATCTTGTTCCTTCATCATGATTTTTGGTGTGTTTCATTTCCCAAAATGATCAGTATATGTTTCATTTTTTTTTTCTTTTCTTTTATAGAATCTAGCAGGAAATGTAAGGCGTGATGAGAAAAGAATAAAACAAATATAGGAGGAGTGTGGTATGCAAAGTTAGAAAGAGGGTAATTCTAGTAGTGCATGCTGATCATTTTCTGCTCTTTTTTTTTTCTTTCTTTTTTTTTTCTATAGGAGCAAAGCATATCTTAAGAGTAATATTCTACATGAGTTGTAATCGTGCATGATATGAATGTCCCTCAAATTTTCACCACATTACCGGGTCAATTATAAATTTCTTGGCAATTAACCGGGTTTGTTCTTTCGATTGCTGTGTTTACCGCTTTCTTTACATTTAAGATTTTTCTTTTCTTTTTCGATGAAGGTGATGATTTTTCGCTTATGTTATGTTATTTTTTACTTTTTAATAATTCTAAATATTTTGAAAGAAATTTTTAGGGTTAAGATTGGTCTCATATACCTCTTAAACCTTTATAATATATATATATATATATATATATAATAACTTCTATATTTTTAAAAATATAACATATGAATCCATTCTATCAAGTCTGAGTTAATGTACGTTAGAGTTTAATTATGTGATATGTTAACTCATAATAAGCTATTAATATAATTACTTGTGTAATTTAAGTATTTTAAAAAAATTGATAATAGATGGATTTGAAAACGTGACCCGATTGCCTAATCAATTTTGCTTCAAAACGAGTTTTTTCATGATCTAGCGATTGACGCACTAGCCTTACTTCAACATCCATCATAGAGGGAGGAATCTCTTAACACTTGCGACGATTGAGAAGGCCACAATAGAGAGCTGGTCCCCAGACCCTAAGAGGAAACCACTAGTCTCATTGTGCACTTCAACATCTAGAGCTTCTCCCTTGTCATGCCTTGCCTCACGTCCAACACTGACACTAGATTAATTGCAATGCAAAGAAGGGCGAAGGATCCTATTGGTGGTACTCTCACCTTGAGAGCCACCATATAGCTTCGATGCCTCCGCTCTTTTGATAGCATGGTCGCCTGTGGCATCATGATCACAAGGATGCCACCAGCCTTGGACCTCGATGTCGACCGATCAAATAGTCATCTGTCAATGAGACTAACAAATCGAATGTGAAGGGTCGCAAGGAGATCATAGAACTCGTCCTCTCATTCCACATCCTTTGTCTCCTCGTTATTATCGTAAGACTCCTCATGCTTGTCCTCGTTGGCTACTTCCGGAATAGGATTGAACCGCACACCCCCTCCTTGGTTGGGCTTTGACACAAGCAACAGTGGCTCGTCGTCGTCGTGGACCTTAGAAGTAATAGCAGCAGTGCTAGCGATAGTCACTCTGTTCTCCTATAATTGTTGTTCCCCGCCTTTGTTGGTGTTACGGTTGCTGTCGTTGGTAGTTCTTCTAATTAGGTTCCAGTTCTCCTTCTCTCCCACCACCCCTTGCTCGACAGTGGGTGCATCGTCTTCTCGGCTATGGAGCACGAAGAGGAAGGTATTAGAACCCTTACGAATTCTAAGCTTGGGGTGATCGCTATAGGGGATCAGCCTCCTTAGAACTCTATAGGGGTTCCTCCCTTTTTTGGTTTTTCGCACAAAGGCTAAAAGATAATTAATCTATTGATGATGAAAAGAGGGCTGAATACATGCTATTTATAGGGCTTCTAGACTACAACTCCTAATATGACTCCTACTCAAAAGGCTCCAACTTCTAGTTATTAGGAAACCTCAACAGGAGCATAAATCAAAACAAGATAGGTTTTCCATGCAGATCAAATCGTCGCGTAAAATATTAGGTCACGAGAAAGCCATAAAAATCGAAAAACCACATTGTGTGATAGATCGATTATCTAGGGAGATCGTGCTAGTTACAGGTGCCCTCCTGTATCGTCTAGGGACTATGGCGTAGTGACGTAGTACGTCCATAGTCGTTGAGTCGAGTGAATTATTATAGAGATAATAATTCACTATATCAGAAGGAGTTCTGATGGGAGTGACTCACGGCCAACTCGGTATTGGGCCTAGAGGGTTACACATATATGGTGGATGCTTTAACAAATAGAGGATTGGATGAAGATCCAATTAGCCCCTATTCTCATTAGATGCGATCCTATGTTGAAGGGCTCTTTGATTAAGGCCTAATTAGAGGCCTAAGGAGATTATTTTATAGAGATCCAATAATGCAAGGTTAGTAGGTTATTAGATGGAGATCCAATACCCACTGAGGAAGGAGCCCTAGAGTTTTGGTGGCTCTCTATAAATAGGAGGGGAGACTTATGGTTGATGGGCTACAACTTTAGCCATCACCTTCTATTCTCCTCCCTCCCTCTGCGCAAGAGTTGCAAGATCAGATTGGAGGAGTTTTGCTGTAGAGATTCATCATGTGGATACCGCTAGAGAGGAGGATGCTTGATCTCCTTCATCTTCTCTATCCGGATATGGAATATAGGAAAATACGATCTTCCTAGGTAACATTAATCTCTCACACATCGTGGTTTTCTGATTTTTACAGTTTTTCTTGCAACCCTAATCTTTTGCACGACGATTTAATCTGCGTGGGAAATCGGTTTTATGTTTTAATTTCCGTTGTGCATGTGATGCACTTGCTGAGGTTTACCAACAGATCGTATATCCCTGTTTTCTAAGATCCAGATGGAGAGGATGAATAAGGTTAAGCATCCTCCTCTCTAGCGGAATCCATACGATGGATCTTCGTAGTGAAACTCCTCCAATATGATCTCGCAACTCTTGCGTAGAGGAAGAGATGAAAATAAGAGGGGATGGCCAAAGTTATAGCCTATCAACCATGAACCTCCTCTCCTATTTATAGAGAGCCACCAAAAACCCTAGGGGTCCTGCCTTAGTGGGTATTAGATCTCAATCCAATTATCCACTAATCTTATATTATTGGATCTCTATCTAATAATCTCATTAGGCCTTTAATTGAGCCTCATGCAAGGAGCTCATCAGTGTAGTGTCTCATCTAATGAGAATAGGGGCTTATTAGATCTACATCCAATCCTCTATTCGATGAAGCATCCACCATATGTATGTGACTATCTAGACTACTATGCCACAGTCCCAAATGCTATAGAGGGACTGAATCCATCGGACCTGTTTGTCCTCAGTTACTATATATCTATAATCTCTCATCCAACTAATATCCCAGAGACCGTATATTAGACACGGTACTATCAAGTCACATACGGAATCCGTGTAAGTCTCGCTCTAATCAGATTCTCCCAGAGAACTCCTTCTCTCTCTATTCGAATGACCCTATCGAGGGACTTGTTTGAGCAAGCACATATAGGATATTCCTCTCGTGATACTGAGAGTGGATGATCCTTTATTAACACTCAATTGCCTTCGTAAGGTTAGCTACTAATCCAGATAACCAACTGTACCATATCTAGAACTTTCTAAACCTATAGGTCTAGCGTCAAAGAAAGGAGTACTCATACAATACATCATTGGTGTCTTAAGTCTAAGGACCAGATACGCAACTGAGACTATGAAATCAGTATTCTACATTAGGTACCATTAGCCATACAATATTCCATAAGTGAATTAATCAGTGAACTCATTCGCTAATGAGCACATGTACTATATTCTTAGTGTCTCTATACAAGTGGCTATAAGACCAACCACCTCTATCATATGGATGAGTATATAGTACCCCGGTCTGTCCGGTTATCTTGATGTCCCTCTCGAGTAACTTATGACTGGGATTATTTAGAATATGTGTTTAAAGGTGAATCGATCTCATTATCGTGATCTTATCATAATCTGATTCTCATTGCACAAAACCAAGGACATCACAATATATATATATATATATATATATATATATATATATAATATTAGAATATAACAATAATAATCATAATAAAAAAGATCACGTAACATGTCATACGTGTCATCACTCATATGATTGGCTTACAGGGCACCTGTAACCAGTACTAGAAACTCATGCTCCAAGTAAACTAAGACTCTCAACTCCTAATCAAACTTATATTCCAACTATACCATGACTCTAATTTCTAATTTAACTCCTAATTAGCTCTAGAGAGAGTCTTAACTAAATAGAACTCTCTCTCTCTCTCTCTAACACTAGCAGCCTTCTCTCAACCCTAGTCAACTTCCCCTCATCAAGGTGGGCAGCCCATTGAGTTGATTACAAGCTTGACTTGATTGACTCCGACTCCAGTTCAATCGGATCCTAACCCTACTAAGATTTGAGTTGATTTATTACAAGGACTCAAATATCCTTCTAGCCAACCTAGTGTCCTGTCTACGCTGGGCAATAGGGCCCAATCTAAGGACTCGACTCAAACAACTGGGACCCAACTAAACTAGGGTCCTAACAGACCCGACCTCTTCAAATCAGCCTTGTCCTCAAGGCTGAGCTCCATGTCTCCTACACCTAATCTGCAACTCCTCACGAGGCTCCCTCGTGCCCTTTTAGTAGGCGCATTCTGCTTTTGTGGTTTAGCATTAGTAGTAGTGATTGGATGGTGATGTGTCTCGATTCTGTGATCTTATACAATCGTTAGCTGAACTTGGACCTCCTCATCAATCGAGATATCCAGTGGATAGATCTAGGTTGAGTTATCTTCTCTAAACTTTTATTTGCGATGAGATTCCTAGAGGATCAGTTGTAATTTTATGTATATTTAATTCATAAGTTATGACTCCAATGTGATCTCCAATATTGTGGGGTCCAAAGAAACATATAGACCACATCCTTGAGGCTCGAGTCTTCATAGTTTCTTGTTGGTAGGGATGAAGACGAAGGAAGATTCGATCTTCAATAGCAAACATCCTTCTGCTCTTACGTTTGTTGGGTGGCTATTTCTTTCTTGTGTGTGCTGGCATGTGATTATTCTTTAATGATAGCCTAGCTTTCTTTTGATATGGTGGTTACCCTCTAGTAGAGTCTATGATAATGTGAGCCCAATCTGTGTTTGGAGGAAGTAAAAAATTGGGACATTTCAAAAACGAATATCCGTAATTGAAGAAGAAGGTATCCCACAAGAAGAAAGCTCTTTCGGCAACTTGGGATGACTTAAGCTCTTTGGATGAAGAAGACCACTCCAAAGAAGAAGTTGCTAACTATGCTTTAATGGTGATCTAAGACGAGATTAGTGATTCTTTAAGAATTTTTTATCAAATTATTAAATATATTTCGTGAATTATTTAAATTTTAAAAAATTAATAAATCTTTTAAGTTGTTTAAGAATGAATATGATTTATCAGTTAGTAGACTTGATAAAATGCATAATTCATTAGTTTCACACAATTCTTGTTATAAATGTGAAATACTAGATAATGTTAAAATAAAAAAATAACAACAAACTTTAGAAAAATCTATAATAAGAAATAAATCTCTTAATATTATTCTTGCTAATAAGGATCATATTAATAGAAAAAATGATATAGACTTTGTTATTAATAATCAACAAAAGCCAACCAAACCTATCTTAAATTTATCATAAAAAATTAAATATAATTTTTATGATAAATTAGAACAAAGTTAACAAATATCTATTCATTAAATATAGTCTATACCAATTAATTCAGATTTTTAAGAGAACAATCAAAAACTAAAATCATTAGAAAGGAAAGAGAAATTTTGCATGAAAGACCCGATATAAAATCGGTACACGAATTAAAAATATTTTTTATAGATTTATTTCTTAAGATTAATTAATAATATTTTAAAAATAAATGTCCAATTAAAAACATTTCTCGACCACAGCTATTCTTTCTATAAATTCAAAAAAAAAAAAGCTGACGACATATTTGCGGAGTTCTTCGGCTACTCCAGCCCCTTCGTGGCGTGGGAGGCGGCGGATCGAGGTACCCTGGTGGAATGAGCGGGATGTTCGGGGATGACTTCTTTGGGTCGGCCTTTGGCGGCGGCGGGGAGGGCGCGTCGATGTCCGCTCAGCTGCCACGCGAGGCCGCGAAGATCGAGAACCGGTTGCCGTGCAGCCTCGAGGAATTGTTTAACGGGACCCTCAAGAAGATGAAGATTTGGAGGGAAATTGTGGATGCTAGCGGGTAAATTTCTCCCTTTTTTTTTTTGGTTGTCGAAGACGTGCCAAAGCTTTTTTGCTTGTATGCTTTTCCTATCAGTGCATGCGTCTTAGGAAGATGAAATAATTGATCTAATTGTAGTGACTTTTGGTTGGTGATTGCCCCTATTTTCTTGTCTCTAATTGGAATGTCATGCTTTTTTTAAGTCAATCCAAGAAGACGAGAGAAGTGTAAGTTCACGATTATTTTACAGGCAAGTGGATGTATTGGTAAACCAGTAACGGTGTTATTACGTTTTTCTTCAAGAAAGATGATTCTGAATAGCCAGTTTCCTGCATTCTTATGATCAATGATTTTTTTTTTTTTTTATTGTGAATGCGTTGATAACTGTTAAGTATCAGCCGTAGATCTGCTATGTTAAAGTTTTTTTGTGGGATTGTACTTTGTCTTCGAATGGAGTGGGTTTCTTTTATGAGTCTCACGGTGTCGTGCTGCAGAATTTGCTTGTTCTGTTAGTATGTTTGAATTATTATTATTATTATTATTATTATTATTATTCCATTTGCTATTTGGTTTGTTTGCCTATTAGTAGATATGTTTTAATAGTATTCATGATTCTTCAGCTTGTTTATTGGTGAACTGCTATTAATATTGTAAACCACTATAAGTAATTGATTCTTCAGCTCTACTTTTATCTTTACAAGATGATTCAAGAATAACAGGATAATTTGGGGAATACATATGTGGTAGTAAAGCAGAACAGTGACTGGTCAGCTTTTCCCATTGAAACAAATTGACACTTGGTTGGCTCACTTTGCTCTCGAATAAGCCTTATCAATACCCATCAATCAAGCTTTCTGCTTCTATTTGTCTTGAATCAGCTTTGTTTTCGGATGTCTTTTTCAAATAAGCAGTGTATTTCTTGAGGTCATATGAACACTTTCATGTTTACTATCTAAAATAGGTAAATCATACTCATATATGATCGTAAAAACATGTTTCCACAAAATTATTTGCAATTAATGTCTCTATGTTTGTTTGTCTTTATCTTGATTTAAATTTAAATTTATGTTGTAATATATGGCTAACGTACTTGTGTAATCAAGGAAGGATTGCTTTGTTGTGTCCGAAAGGAAGTGGAAAGGCACTGTTACATGTTACTTAGCATCAAATCTTCATTTTGATCGAGAGGATATGAGTTCTTTTCCTCCAAGTGTTACTTCTAATATGTTATTTGATCCTTTTATATTTAAAGCAGCACTTTGACCTCATTGTGATAAAAATGCAGATAATCCATCTTGTGCAGAATCCTAGCTTTTCTAAAACTTGGGAAAAGTAGTTCCTGGTTATAGGGTGCTTGCTTATATTGTGAAGTCTATAAGTCATGCACTAGATCTGAACTAGACCGCTCCGTGTACAAGATATAGAGCTGCACTGCACTGTCTTTTCCGTGATGGATCTCATTCAGACTTGAACATGTCTTTGAATTAGATATAAAATTATAAAATGACAGATGCATTTTGAGTCGGTTGAGTGGTAAGGCTGGGATTTCCCTTTAAATAAAAGATGTAAAATTAGTGAGTGGTAGATGCTTTTTTGGGTCTAGTCACAAGGAGCCACAGAGGTCTGGTTGTACTGGGGACAAAGGTGCTGGTATGGAAAGGTTTACAGTCATGGCTGAAGATTGGTACTAGATATCTCTTTGCATAATGTAGAACTATTGCGCCAAACTTCCTGGTTCGAGTATCTCGAGTCATTGCTGCAATGCTTATTCAAAATTAACTTTCCAGTTGGTGTATTCTCTTCTGGATGTTAGAAATTGAAATGAGAGAATGGAAACTTGATATTATTGATAAATGCATCGTCTATTTATACAGGGATGAGGAAAGATTTTCCTCAACTAATGAAGATTTCCCTCAGATTTGACAGTAGACTTAGTCAAAAGATTTCCCTCAACTAATGAGGATTTCCCTCAACTAATGAACGAGATTGGCTCGTTCAGTTATAGAGTTGGCGGTAGACTTAGTCAGCTAACATGCCCCCGCAAGATCGAGCTTCTGTCAAGGATGCCGATCTTGGACCGATGCAATAAAAAGGGCTTGCGAGCTAAAGACTTTGTGAGGGAGTCAGCAAGTTGATCAGCTGTGTGAACATGAGAAACACGAAGCTGCTGACGAGCAACTTGATCCCGCACAAAATGAAAATCGATAGCCACATGCTTCATGCGAGTGAAAACGGGTTCGCAGAGGTAAGTTGCACCAAGGTTATCACAATAAATAACGTGTAGAAGAAGAAAGCGTGAAGCTCCTTAAGCAAGTTGGAGATCCAAATGAGTTCGGCCAGCTATAGCTCGATATTCGACGAGACGCAACTGTCTTTTGTTTCTTAGAACTCCAGCTGATCGGATTAGCACCAAGAAAAACAATATAGCCAGATGTGGAGGTTCGATCGTCAACATTGCCAGCCCAATCAGCATCAGCAAAGACATGAAGTTGAGAGGGAGAATGTTTGCGAAGAAAAATACCATGATCAATAGTCCCTTTAAGATAACGCAAAACGCGTTTGGCGATCAATGGAGCGGATGGTCGATGCATGAGCGAGACGGTTTATTAGCAAATGAAATATCCGGTCGAGTAAGGGCAAGATATTGTAGGAGCCAACTACGTCGAGCGAGTAGGGTCCGTAGCAGGACTACCATCACATAACCCGTGATTCACCGGAGGATAGAGGAGTGGCAACCTCTTTTGCATCCTGCATAGCCGTCTTGAACAACAAATCAAGAATATACTTTCTGAGAAAGAGACCAGAAGACGTAGATGTAGCCTCGACTCCGAGAAAATAATTTAGGTGACCAAGATCCTTAAGAGAGAATCGGTCGGCCAATTACTGAATAAATGCTTGAACCGCCATAGAGTTATCACCGGTAATAATAATATCATCCACATAAACCAGAAGATAGATAGTAAACCCATGTTGGTGGCGTAGAAAAAGAGACATCGATTTAGAGTTCATGAAGCCAACCAAGACAAGTAGAGACCAAGCTCGATACCGGGCTCGTGGAGCAAAGCCATAAATGGCTTTTCGTAATTCTGAACATGGGATCGAGGATGTATAAAACACGGAGGTTGTTGCATGAAAACGTCTTGATAAGTGTTCCTTGCAAAAGGCATTGTTAACATCGAGTTGGCGTAAGCACCGATCGTTGGAGACGAAACTCGGATAAGCCGAATGGTAGTAGGTTTGACGGGACTAAATGTCTCGGTGTAGTCAAGACCGGGCGTTGATGAAAACCCTTAGCCACAAGTCGAGCTTTATAGCGAGCAATCGAGCCATCGTGGTTTCGCAATGCGATAGACCCACTTACACCCTATAATGTTTTGCGTGGGGTGAGAGGGGTGAGTCCATGTACCATTACGAAGCGCATCATACTCATCACTCATGGTATGCGCGTGTGAGAATTTTGGGCTTGAGTAAAAGATGATGGTTCGAGAGGCTAGAGAAGAGTTGGTCTTGACATGTAAATTAAGAACTTGACGGGGTTTAAAGATACCACTTTTGGAGCGGGTTTGCATTGGATGGCTTGAGGCGATAGGAGTAGCAGAGGGTAAGGATTGAGGGTGATCACTAGTGGAGGTGGACACAGGGACTACAGAGGAACCAGGACAAGGTGAGGACAGAGGCATTGGCTGGAGGAAGAAGCCGAGAAGAAGGCGAAGGAGGAATGTGCGGAATCGAAATAACAAGTGAGTGTGGATCTTGTAGAGGCACGGGAGGAGGAAGATGTAGTAGAGGAACTCAATGGGATGGCACAATGACCTTGATCTCGAAAGGGAAAGACAGACTCCACAAAAGTGACATGTCGAGACAAATACCTTAGTAGATAGAGGATCATAACAGAAAAGTATTATGTTCAAGAGAATATCCGATGAAAATACAAGGCGAGATCGAGGTTGCGGTTTATGAGAATTGTAGGGCGTAACCAAGGATAACATGACCAAAACTTTTAATGTGTGTAGGTTAGGGCATTTTGAAATAGCTTTTCAAATGGTGACCTCAAGAACCGGAGTGGGCATACGATTAATGAGGTACACCGTTTGAAAGCGGCAGACAGGCGAAGGCATAGATGCTTGATGAAGCGAGTTAGACCCGGTTTCAACAACATGGCGATGTTTACGTTCGAGAACCAACCGATTGAGGAGTATACTGAGGTGACTTAAGATGTTGAATACCACAAGTAGATATATAAGATGCAAGAGCTTGATATTCACCTCCGCCATCGAATAGATGGTTTTAATAGTAGTTTGAAAATAGTTCTCAACTAAGTTCTTAAATTTAGAGAATACAACAACGACATCGATTTTTGACGAAGAGGATAGAACCATGTATACTTAGTAAAATAATCTACGAAGACAACATAGAATCTAAACTTGTCGAAGGAAACAACCGATCGGGACCCCAAACATCGATAAATAACCTCAAACGGCTTAGAGCAAGAAAGAGAGGAAGTACTAAAAGGTAATTGATGACTTTTATTACTAAGAAGCAGTGAGTAAGAACATTCTTTGGATTTAAAAGCAGAATAGAATAACGAGAAAGTAATTTTTGTTGAATAGAGTTTGAGGATGACCAACGACGATGCCATATATCATTGGGCTGCGGTGGAAGTGTTCTTTGTGTGGGTGAGAAACACGGTGACGGCCATTCGTAGATGTTGTCTTTATTCGGCGAACTAGAGATGCCCGTGCTCAAGTCCTTAACAAGAAAATAATCGGAAAGAACTCAATAGAAGTATGATTTTGTTGACAAAATTGAGAAAGCGAAATAAGATTTCGCTTGATGTGAGGGCACACAAAACATTATGAAGTGTAAAGAAGAGTCGTTAGAATGGAATGTCTTAGAACCAACATGAGTAATAGGGATTCGATTACCATCACCAACGATGATGTCTTCATGGCGCCATAGCCATTATGGAGTGATAAATTCGGAGATCGAGGTGATATGGTGGGAAGCGCGGAATCCACAATCGATCAGACGGACCTTGGAAGCGATCGGGATATTTGCTTGAGGCCAAGTTGATGGTCTTTGGAAGACGCGATCGACAAACTTTGGCGGTGTGGATTTTGTCACACAATTGACAAACAATGGTTGTAGATTCATAGGTGGCGGCGAGGTGAAAAAGAAACATTTGGACGAGAATTGACGAAGGATATGGAGGAAGAAGTGATGGATGAAAACTCATAGTAGTGGGAGGTTGGGTGACTACACCTTTTGAAGTATTATTGTGGTATTCTGGTGGGCTTTTGAGTTTTGGGTGAGCTGTGATGGGAGGTTCGACAAAGGTCCCGATAGCTTGGTGTCCCGCTTTAAGTAAGCTTCATAATCCGACACGTAAAGTTCTTCAAAGAGGATAGGAGAGTCACGCAAGAAGCGTGATAAGTTCTTTGTACTCGAGATTTAAGCCATTGATTGTGTGAACCGGTATCTCTTCATCGAAGAAGATGACCTATCAAAGCCGGTCATCGATAATGACTTTGATATTTTGTAAGTAATACAACTTCCCTCTTGCTTGAGAGTCATAAGATTGGAGAGTAGTCCAAGCGCGAGTCAAGGCGGTTCGCGAGTAGTCTGTAACTTGTTCCATGCTTAGCGGCTGAGGAGGTCACGAGCGATGGATCCGAGGCACGAATGGCTTGGAGGATTAGTCGATCCGCCATAACTTGTAAGCGGTGGGTCTTGGGCTAGGGTCTCTGGGACATGAATCATGGCGGTGGACTAAGTGAGCCGTCAACATAGCCCAATAAATCATAACCAATCAATAGGTTAGAGAATTGAGCACGCATAATTGCCATTTTAGATAACTTAAAGGGGATTAAAGATGCATTAATGGAAATAAGACCGGACGATGAAGTAATTATTAGTAGGAAAAGAGTAGGGACATCAGTGGATGAGAAAGACATTAGGAAATCACAAAAATTTGTTGCGAGTTGAGAACGATAACCGGTGACCAAGAAAGGAAAAGAAGAAAAGAAAAGAAAAGCAATTAATGGCTATAAAGTTGTAGGTAGTAGCATAGATCGGAAGGTGGCTAACAAAACCGAATGAGCAGAATAGTGTAGAAAACACCGGTAGATACGGAGTGAGTGGCGAATGAGAATATCCAAGCGGTACTCAATAAGTGCGTAGCAGATGTCAATCCGAGCCTTCTTGTTGGAAACACGAAAGGCGGTGGTAGCGTCGGCACACGAGGAGAAGCGCTCTGCGTGAGCTATAAAGCGTGGATCTGGAGCATTTGCGGTGATAGTAGATTTGAAAGATCCAGCAAGTAGCATTGCCTCGGTAATGAGATAGCAGTAGAGGAGACAACATGTAATGGCAACTATTTTTTCTGTCGTTTGACAGAGAGAATAATTTTTCTTATGGCTCTGATACCACATTGTCACGGGCTTAGCTGATTTTGCCTAAGCCGTGCGGCACCCATGCGTGTCCGTCCAGGTCGACCCTCCCGAGATCTCCTAAAATCCCACGGACTTACAAAGAGAAAGCGGGCGGAAGAAGCAACTCCCACGGGATCCACAAGCAAGCTCAAGAAAAACACTTTATAAAGCCAAAATACAAATTACACCCATGGACATTACAAACTCGGAGAGGTTGCACACAAAGGATAATGGTCCACTGAATGTCCCCACAAGTGCTTATAAGACACACTTGCATTTACAAGCCAAACTTGGCCATAAAGCAAATCAAACTAGGGCTTCCAAGCCTCTGCAGCTTCTTGTTGTACAAGATATGTACATAAAGAAGGACACGGACTAACACAAGCATTTCATCGAACACCTTGTTTACATTGTTGTCCGTGACATTCTCCCCACTTATTCCTTGACGTCCTCGTCGAAGCCACACGGCATCTCCTCGCATTCTGAATCTTTAATCTTCTTCTTTGGTGCAACACGCCTTTGGCTCCTAGCCGCTCTCCATTCTTTGTTGTTGAGTAGTCGAACTCAATCCATGTCTCAACTCACCAATGATTGAATCGGTGTGGGGTTGGTGAGTTGTGTTGATCCTTGTTGGTTCTCGCGGATCCCTCGATGAAGGAAAAGACACGCCTTATGATGTGCCGATGTCGCGATACTCATATTGCTTGAGCGGGTAGATGCTTGTTGGAGCTTTACGAGCATCGCCTCATGACTTTGAAGTTTTAAGGTCCTTTCTCCATAATATTTGCCCATTGAACCTTCTTCCGTTAGTTGTCACTTCCAAGTATGTTCGCATCACTCCCTCTTAGTCAATTGGGAAATGAAGTGGAAAAAACTACTCTCAATAGTACTAATCACCAACGGTGAGGATTTGACAACCATTGTCTTCTATAAGCTTTCTTTGAAGGGTCACTGAACTTATGCAGAGCTCCCCTGCTTGGATAAGTAAGAGAACTGGGATACTCGACTTCACCCATTCTCTTCATAGTTGAGGAGGTAAGGTGGCTTCTCTCACCTCCTCGAGTTAAGAGAACTGGGTACTCGGTTCGCCCATTCTCTCGAGTTGAGAAGGCAAAGGTTACTCAATTTCGCAAAGGTTACTTGATTTCGCCTACCTCCTCGAGTTTGTACTTCATGCATTGGGTACTAACATTCGCCGCTCTTTGCTCACACTCAAGCACTTGAGTGGTTGCACTCGTTGCGTTGGGTTAGCTACTGTGATTCACCTTCCCACTGCCATTGAACTTCTGGAATGCAAGAAGTTTTGCCCGAAAAGTGTAAAAAGTTTACTCCAACTTGGAGTCCCCCAACTTGGAGTAAGTTAGCTGACTAAGTCTACCGCCAACTCTATAACTGAACGAGCCAATCTCGTTCATTAGTTGAGGGAAATCCTCATTAGTTGAGGGAAATCTTTTGACTAAGTCTCTCAAATCTGAGGGAAATCTTCATTAGTTGAGGAAAATCTTTCCTCATCCCTGTATAAATAGACGATGCATTTATCAATAATATCAAGTTTCCATTCTCTCATTTCAATTTCTAACGTGGTATTAGAGCCATAAGAAAAATTATTCTCTCTGTCAAACGACAGAAAAAATAGTTGCCATTACATGTTGTCTCCTCTACTGCTATCTCATTACCGAGGCAATGCTACTTTGGATCTTTCAAATCTACTATCACCGCAAACTCCAGATCCACAGTTTATAGCTCTCTGCAGAGCGCTTCTCCTCGTGTCCGGCGTACCACCGTTCTCCCTTGTTTCCAACAAGAAGGCGGTCGGATTGACATCTGCTACTGTACCTATTAGTACCGTTGGATATTCTCATTCGCCACTCACTTAGTATCTACCGGTGTTTTCTACACTATTCTTGATTCGGTTTTGTTAGCCACCTTGATCTATGCTACTACCTACAACTTTATAGCCATTAATTGCTTTTCTTTTCTTTTCTTCTTTTCCTTTTCTTGGTCACCGTTGTATTCTTTCTCAACTCTCAAACACTTTTGTGATTTCTAATGTCTTTCTCATCCACTGATGTCCCTACTCTTTTCCTACTAATAATTACATTTCATCGTCGGTCTTATTTCCATTAATGCATCTTTAATCCCCTTTAAGTTATCTAAAATGGCAATTATGCCTCTTGGCGTGCTCAATTCTCTAACCTATTGATTGGTTATGATTTATTGGGCTATGTTGATTCACTTAGCATCCACCATGATTCATGTCCCGAGACCCTAGCCCGATTACGCCTACAAGTTATGGCTTGGCGGGATCGACTAATCCTCCAAGCCATTCGGGCCTCTTTGGATCCATCGCTCGCTTGTGACCTCACCCCTGCTGCGGGCATGGAACAAGTTCTGACTACTCGAACCGCTCTCGGACTCGCATGCTTGGACTACTCTCCAATCTTATGACTCTCAAGCAAGAGGGAAGTTGTATTGCGATTACTTACAAAATATCAAAGTCATTATCGATGACGGCTTTGATAGGTCATCTTCTTCTTGATGAAGAGATCTTGGTTCACACAATCAATGGCTTAAATCACGAGTACAAAGAACTTCTCGCTCTTGGTGCGTGACTCTCCTATCCTCTTTGAAGAACTTTATGACAAGTGGATTATGAAGCTTACTTAAAGCGGGACACCAAGCTATCGGGACCTTTGTCGAACCTCCCATCACATCGTTCACCCAAAACTCAAAAGCCCAGTAAATACCACAATAATACTTCAAAAGGTGTAGTCACCCAACCTCCCACTACTATAAGTTTTCATCCATCACTTCTTCCTCCATATCCTTCGTCCGTCAATTCTCGTCCAAATGTTTCTTTTTCACCTCGTCGCCCCCCACCTATGAATCTACAACCAGTTGTCAGTCAATTGTGTGACAAAATCGGTAACACTGCCAAAGTTTGTCGATCGCGTCTTCCACCATCAACTTGGCCTCAAGCAAATATCTGCTTCTTCAAGGTCTGGATTGTGGATTCGCGCTTCCCACCATATCACCTCGATCTCGAATTTATCACTCCATAATGGCTATGGCGGCCATGAAGACATCATCGTTGGTGATGGTAATCGAATCCCTATTACTCATGTTGGTTCTAAGACATTCCATTCTAACGACTCTTCTTTTACACTTCATAATGTTTTGTGTGCCCCTCACATCAAGCGAAATCTTATTTCTGTTTCTCAATTTTGTCAACAAAATCATACTTCTATTGAGTTCTTTCCTGATTATTTTCTTGTTAAGGACTTGAGCACGGGGGCATCTCTAGTTCGCGGCCCGAATAAAGACAACATCTACGAATGGCCGTCTACCGTGTTTCTCACCCAGCCCACAGCAAACACTTCCACTGCAGCTCCAGTCGATATATGGCATCGTCGTCTTGGTCATCCCTCAAACTCTATTCAACAAAAATTACTTTCTCGTTATTCTATTCCTGTTTTTAAATCCAGTAATGTTCTTACTCACTGTAATGCCTGTCTTAGTAATAAAAGTCATAAATTACCTTTTAGTACTTCCTCTCTTTCTTGCTCTGATACCATGTTAGAAATTGAAATGAGAGAATGGAAACTTGATATTATTGATAAATGCATCGTCTATTTATACAGGGATGAGGAAAGATTTTCCTCAACTAATGAAGATTTCCCTCAGATTTGACAGTAGACTTAGTCAAAAGATTTTCCTCAACTAATGAGGATTTCCCTCAACTAATGAACGAGATTGGCTCGTTCAGTTATAGAGTTGGCGGTAGACTTAGTCAGCTAACACTGGAATCAATCACGTTGGCACTTTCATGACCCCCAACCCACCCCCCAAATTCACTTTTTTTTTCTTCTGTGCTGATCTTGCGATGGAATGGCAGATTTTTTGACTGATGGTTAACTGTTACACATATAGTATCTAGATTAACATTCTGGTCGCTCTACAGGCTCAACACTATGCTTATTTTAATTTTCATTTGAATATTTTGATATTTGTTATGTTAATATATTTCTTACTCCTGTGTGATGCAGGAACACAATGACAGTGGAAGAGATTGTGACAATTAATATAATGAGAGGTTGGGGAAAGGGTACATCAAAATCTCTTTGGTCAACGCTCTAACCGGATATACCGTTCATTTGACGACACTCGATGGTCGCAGCCTTAGTATCCCCATAAACTCCATCATTCATCCTGGTTACGAGGAGGTGGTCCATCGAGAGGGTATGCCGGTTCCAAGTGATCCCTCCACGAAGGGAAATCTTCGAATCAAATTCAACATAAAGTTCCCGACACGGTTGACTTATGAACAGACGGCTGGGATCAAACGCCTGTTGGCTCCATGAGAAGGGATATTGGGATGCTGCTCGAAGTCTAGTGCTGTGAATGTATGCTAGGGTGAGCTCAAAAGCTTGATTGGCTTCGAATCAATGTGTTTTTATAACTTAATTTCGAAATTATTTGAGTACCGTTTTGTGGTTAAGAATTAGCTAGTGTATCTTTGCTTTGTTACAGAAGAATGAGTGCATCCCTGATGAATCCCACAACTACTTGTAGGGCATTTTGTGCCGACATTGAAAATTGTCACCTACCCAATATAGTTAATTTCTTTGCTTCACTGGGCAGTCATCAACAGCAAGGCTCTCTTTATCCGGACTTGCAGATGTATTCACTTTGTCTTGATCATTACTTTTCTCGATTCTTTTATTCTTCTTCTGTTTTTTTTTCCTTTTTTCATATTTACTATTCTTGATGAGTCTAATTTCATCACTCAGTCCGTACTTCTTGCGTGACTTTACAATAATTAGATGTTCTAATTATTTGGGGTATATATATTTTTGCACAAGTTCATAATTCTCTTTGTTTTATCCTTTGTCAAAGCTATTTCTGATTGTTCATGCATAACAAGGTTTATCTGATTCTCCTTATATTTGCCCAAGTTCATAAATTTTTTTTTTATGGCTGAAATTCTTGTTGACTCTCGTACTATGCCTCAAAATCAAAGTCACCCCCTATATTTTAAAACTCGTATAAGTGATCTTCTGTACTACGATTTCGTATCAAAATGGTCTCTCATATTATTTTGTAGACATTAAACAAATCTCTTATGTTAATAAAAAGGGTAACGAGAGGGTCTAGTTGATTTTTAATATAGTCAAATTATGCGAAGAGAACTTAAAAAATCAAAGACACCCCGTGTACTATAATTTGTTAATCAAATAGAAAAGTTATGAGAAAAAATTGGTCTTTAACTTCCAACATTGTTTGAATTTGTTTTACACTTTAAACTTGATTGATGAAGATTTTTATTTGTTATACATTTAATTATTTTAAGTAATTAAAAAAACGATCTCGTAGAAATCTTAATGTGTTGGATTGTTACGATTGTTTACTTCTTTTAAGTATGACTAAATTTCGACAACACCTCTCCTAAAACTCAAACATATTTTATTTACAACCAATCACAGAACCTATAAAGAACAACAAGATAAAGCCAAAGGTAAAGAGAGACTGGGTAATAGAGATTTGAGAAGATAGATACAGAGGGAGGACGGATTAGGGTTTGGGCACTGTTTAGTTTTAATCCCTAAATCAAAAATAACTTTTCAAATTACTTTAATTAATGACGTAATCTTATTTCTACTAGAGGGGTCACTTTGATTTAAATCATAGTATGATGGGTCACTTATATAAGTTTTAAAGTATGGGATGACTTTGATTTTGAGGCATAGTACAAGTGGTCAACAAGAATTTTGACTTTTTTTTTTTTGTCTCCTCGGAGACGTCAGATTAAAAAATATTTTGTTATATATATATATGTTGGTGCATAATTTTTTAAGTTGCTTACTTTTTCATGGCTTTAGTGCTCATAAATTTTATTACAAAGGTAAGTCATTAAGATGTGATTGGATCAAAGGATACTAGTACTAATCAAGGTTTGTAATTTCGACCCGCTACCGAGCGGTTCCGTCAAAAATCGACCATCGATAGTCCAATTTCGGCCATCGATGATCGATTGAAAAAGAAATCGATCGTCGACGGTCGATTGAGAGAGAAATCGACCATCGATGGTCGATTGAGGAAGAAAAAGGGAAGAATAAGAGGGAAAAAAAGAAGAAGAAGAGGGGAAGAAAGAATACCTCACCCGCGCGTCATCCTTGCCCGCTTGCCGTTGTCGCCCGCGGGTCGCCTGCTCGTCATCGCTGCTCGTGGCTATTTTTTCTCCTGTGCGAGGAGACGGAGCGTCTCCCCACGCGGGGAGACAGATCGAGACGACGTCACCCCCTTTTCTCTTTTTTTTAATATTTTAATATTTTAATATTATATATAATATTATATTATAAAAATTATTATATTATAATACCGAACGGTGCTCACTGTGCATACTGCCCGGTAAAAACCGATAAGTAAAACCTTACTAGTGCTCATGATCTTTACTTACTAATTACTAATCCAGGACATTCAAATGAGCCGAAATGAATAGTTGTCGTATGGCTGTTTAAGTTACTCTTAGTGTAAAAATGGAAATGCATTTTGAGTGGCGGATACTTTTATTTCCTCGATGTATATAAGTAGAAGGCAACTCGTCCAACCACAGGTTAAACTCTGGTTAAAGATTACATAAACCCCAACAGAATGTTAACGTCAATACGGTAAATGAACACCATACAGTAATGAAAAACTTTGTACATGTTTCTGACAGTTATCATCATCAATCATTACATCTAAACCAGACTTCCATATTTTACCAGTGCTTGGTTTCCATCTCATATTGGAATTTGGTAAACACATCCATAAGATGCAGTCCTAGCAAACTTGGGTAACACACTATATGCACAACTCAATTAACAGCATTAAAAATTTGACTCTATAGACAAAAAATAAACAGTGCCCACAAAATCATATGGCTTCTCAGAAAGAAAAGGATTTCCTTCCTGTTCATGAGTTCTTCTTCTGTTTGAACAGCTATGCACGGGATGAATCCATGTCCCACAAGCTTCTGTTTATGTTTCAGAGCAGTGGAACTTCATGTAATTTTCAGATTCAGTTTCCCGAATTCCTTGGCTCTGTGAAACGTGAATCTTCCCCTTTGTACGGACCATCACCTTGGGAGGAATCAAACTTCAGCAGGCTGTTAGTACTCTTGGATCGTTTCGCACCTCTTGCCTGATCTTTGCCATCTTCAGTGTTTTCCATAGAGGTTGTACCAATGTAATTGTCTCTAGAACGTTTACGATGAGAAACAGTTCTGAGTTTGCTGTCGAGTGCAGTCTCGACTATAAGTATAGACGTCAGTTCTTGGTGGAGCTTATCCAGTTTGCCTTGAGTAGCTTGTAGCTGCAACGACATGACCTCCGCTCTACGGTTGGCCTCAGCTTGAGCAGCACGTTCCGTGGCCAAAAGGCTCTCAAATACATGGACTGTGCTGGATCTTTGTTCATTACTCCGACACAACAAATCGTCAATTTCTTTCTCTCGTTCCTCAACTCTTCTCTCAAGTAATGAAACCTTCGACAAGGCATCGGACTGATGCAGCCTCTCTATTTCATCCATCAACTTTGCTTTCTCGTGCTCCAAGCTATCAATTTTCTCTTCAACCCTCTCAATCACTGCCAATCGTTCAAGCGCAAGGCGTTGTGCTTCACTTTTGTCCTTCTGTATAATAACTAATTCAGCCCGAGCAGCGTCAGCCAACTCAACTGCTATCTTTGCACCTCTTTCAGCATATTCGATCCGTTCTTCTGTTTCATCAAAAATTTTTATTTCAGCCAGGAACTTCTCTTCAAGATGTTCCTTTTCTTGTTCCAGAATTTTGCTTTGGTTCTCATGTGATTGAGCCATCACCTTCATAGAATCCACTTTCTCAAGCAATTCTTTGATTTCATTCCTCAAGCCCAAATGTTCTGATTTATGACGTGCTACTTTTGATTCTGCGGCCTACATATACAAAGTGCACCATCGTCTATGTTATCAGTAACCGTATCATAAACCTTAGTCAAAAGAAATGAGAGCCTTGAGTGTGAAATTACCTCCAATTGTGTCCCCATGGTACCAATGAGGCTCTCAGTGTTCTCCAATTTTGCATTCAAGTTCTTGATTTCCTCTTCCTATTACATCCAATAGAATGTTGAATCAAGCTTCTGACAAAAATATCATAAAACAATATATAAGCAAAAAAAAAAACATTAACCTTTTCCAGCAACTGAGTGCCCCATTCTTCTCTTTTCACATCTTCCCTTTCTAGTGCCTTGTCTTTAGCCCATTCCGGCACTAATCCTGACCTCTCCAGACCCGCTTTAGCTTCTCCAGCAGCAATGTCATATTTCCGCTTCCACTCCAATGCCTCTTCTTGAGCAGATTTTACCTGTTCATGAGCAACAGCGAATCTCCCCTCGGTAACAGTGTAACTAGATTCAAGAATTGCTTTTTGAGCATTGAATTTCCCTTCTGCTCTCCGCAACTCCAAATCACAATGATCATACTTATTTCTCCAATCAGAGGACTCATGTCTAACATCATCAAGATCCTTGGAGAGACCAATACAGCACTCGTCTATCGTGCTGCATTTGCTTTTCAAGTTCACAATACGAGAACTTAGATCTTCAGACATTCTTTTCTTATCAATGATCGCATCCTCATAGCGCTTCATATATTCAGATCTGTGCTTTTCATTTGCTGTAAGTTGCTTCTTCAGTAGTCCCAATTTGTCTTCATTTGAACAGCATTTCAATGCAAGAATACTCCTCTCTGAATCAGTTTGATGTAATTGTTTCTCAAAAGCTTCCTTGATAGGTCCTTCCAAACTGCATGACAAAGAAGCAAAACTAGAAGATACAAGCTTGGACAACAAAACAATGTTAACCCAGCTAAGATTGCCAATTATGGAACCACCAAAACATGTCAAAAAGTTCTACACAAATAACTCCTTCATAAATTCATATAAAGGGTTAATTGGACAGCCATGAAGCGGCTGGGACACAACCCACCAGACTGACATTAATTTAAATGGATGTTATAGCTGCTCCAAACTGAACAACTTATGAAATCTCTTGCAACCAATAATTGCTATATCAGAGCAAAAGAATGCAACATGCAAAAAACAACAACTAACCACTCAAATAAGAAGGTAGCCAATGTCTTCCATTTGCTTGGGCCATGTGAACCTGATTCATACTCAGAGACCAGATCATTCAGAACCTGATGAGATTTAAAAAATATTGAGGTCTCAGGTACATATAATAGGATAAATTAAACCATGCAGATGTGTCTATCAGTGTAAAAATTGATCATGTGGTGAGTGAAAAGAAGAGAAAAAGAAAGGGAAAGGCAGCTAGGCAACTAGAAGGGATGTAATAGACTGATATACAATCCAAACGACAGATAATGACTTCAATGACTGCATTGTATTATTTGGTGCAGTATGTCACCAAGTGATGGATATAAGAGCTCTCGATATGCCCATAGAACCCTACTACAATCCTACTTTATAGAGTGTTTAGAGATTTATAATCACTTGAGCAGTCTAATTGCAACCTTAGATTTAAAATTACTGGTTTAAAATTATTAAATGCAATTAGCAAAGAATGAAATTTTGACCATGTTGTATTTCCCTTCATAGCCGTATCTAAAATTCATAGTTAAACTTTCAGATAAATATAATGGATCCTACATATCCTTTCAAATTAAAATACAAAATTTGTCAGCATTGTTAAAAAATCAAGCTAGCAGATCAAATGTAAGCATCATTAAGCACAATCTCCACTCCCCAATTCCTCTGCCTATATAACCTAAGCACATAAATTACAGCGAACAATGACCATTACTCCTAAACTAGCTCATTATTAATTTGCAACTTCGGTACTGATATGCTCACCTTAATCACCCTGTCAACTCTAGCATCAGCAGCATGGCAAGCCTGTCTCAAGTTGCTTTCCATACTTCTCACGGTATTTGAGCATCTCTTATCGGCTTCCAAAAAGGCTGTCCTCTTGTAGTCCTGCAAAAGCATTCATCAGAAGTTAAGAGATCATAAAGTACCTGGAATTAGTACCTAACATGACAACCAATTTTTATATATGAATATATAAATGCATGCAGATGCCAGATACAAATGTGATTAGCAGGTTTATAGTTTCCTGACCACATCAGCAAATTTCTGGTTTTGATCATCCAAAACATTTGTACAAGTATGATAACTTTCTAATTTAAAAAACTTGGTGAATGGTTTAAGTTATGGCCAAGATTTCAAACAGATTATGATCTCACTCAGCCAATTATCCTAAATCTCAGAAATCTCTTCAGCTGGCATGTTTTCTTGAATTTAGCTGAAAATTAATACATCCATTTACTCCATGTCTTTCTTACATCCATTAGATGTTTTAAGGTGTCACAGCTTTAATGTGTTACAGCTTCTACTATTCCTATGCCACATGATATAGCATACAAGAAGCTCATCTCATCTACTGCTATAAATAAAGGTATTTAAGGACTCTTATGTTTAATCTATTAATTTTCTAAATCATGTTGAAGTAATCTCAATCAAGGTTTGACTTACCGGTCTGTACCGGTGTACCGACATATTGTCAGTACCGGTACGGGACCCATACCGGGCAGTATGCACAGTGCATACTGCCCAGTATTAAAATATAATATAATGTTTTTATAATATATTTTTTATAATATAATATTTTTATAATATAATATAATATTAAAAATATTAAAATATTAAAAAAAGAAAAAGGGGACGACGTCGCCTCGATCATCTCCCGCGGAGATGCTCTCCTCGCGGGAGAAAAAGCGGCCGCAGCGACCCCTAGCGGCCGGACGGCCATGGCGATGGCGCAGTGGGCGAGGACGACGCACAGGCGAGGTATTCTTTCTTCCCCTCTTTTTTTTTTTTCCTCTTCTTCTTCCCTTTTTCTTCCTCAATCGACCGCCGACAGTCGATTTCTCTCTCAATCGACCGCCGACAGTCGATTTTTGATGGAACCGCCCGTGCGGCGATCCGTACCGATCAACACGGTATGTACCGCCGTCGAAGCGATACAAGTCGAAATTGCAAACCTTGATCTCAATCAAGATTTTCAATATCGTATAGTACTGCTTGGTATATACCAGCCCGACAGAAAACCGATACGCTTAGTACAGCTCGGTACGTACCATACCGACACCTGAGATTGTGAACCTTTATCACAATGAGGAAGCTTCTTGATTTCTCTATGTTTTATGTGTGATCAGCAATTATTCTAGTTAAGCTTTGTCGAGCATAATAATGACAAACAATCATGAAAAGATGCAAGCTCTAAACCGACCAATACATTTGACCTTGTTCTTTATGGGAAAGGACATCCAAAATGAAACAGAGCTAATTCTATCATATGTTTTCTTAAACACAACTTAAAATTTTAAGTAGTGATTTAAAAAGCGCTAGGTGCTAAAAGGTCCCAAAACGCCCAAGATGCTAGGCGCTTGCCCAAACGCTCACCCGAGCGAAGCGAGGTACTAAAATATAAAAAATATATATATAATTAATAAATATGATTATTTAAATATTTTATCCTAAAATCCTAACAATAATTTCAGATAAATAAAGATTAGTAGTATTAAAATTGAAATAATATATTATTAATCTAATAAATAAAAAAATATTGTTAATAATATACTGTTAATATGCTATTATCAGTATACTATTAATATACTAGAAACAATATACTGAGTTGATATGAGAAGAGTAGAGACCAAGGCTGCTCACCAAGAGCAGAAGGTTGTTGACTGAGAACAGCGGTAGCGACGAGTAGCGACAGTGGCAAGTAGCGATAGTGGCAGCAGAGAGTAATGACAATGGCAACGATAGCAGAGAGGAAATGTCGGTGGCAGAATCGCGAGTAGGGTTCGAGTTGGGGAAGTTGCGAGGAGGCTGATGTTGGTGCATTAGTTGGTTCAATCGAACCAATTAACGCAAATGCGACTGAAACAGATCTAAAATGCTAGTTTGGTCGCCTAGTTTAAACTGATCGCCTAGGCGAGCACTTGAGCACCTTTTGAAATCACTGATATTAAGCCCAATACATGTTCCTTGACTACTGCAAGACTACAAAAGTTTGAGTCCTTTCATAGATCTTTCACTCTCCGTATTCAAATAGGTCCAACAAGTAAAAGGATCTCAAAAGTCATAAAATGTATGAAATTTATGAGGCTTCAGGCCCTTTTCCCAAACCTATAAAGCTTGCTATAGGAAAGCAAAACATTGTGGGAGAAAATTTGTGGTTTATTTTGCTACTTGTTTACAACATCACTGAACTCCACCGGAGGCGCATACTAGCACAACACTCCTTGTGTCGAACTAGCACCAAAGATGTAAAGAAATGACATGGGCTGGGCATTTCACATGGTAGTCTGCATGATGATATGCTTTAAGCAATGTGGATGGTACAATTAAAAGAGAACAGACATATGTTTGTGATTCTACAAACAGCAATATACCTATAACTGAACTAGCATGCCAATGATCATATCCGGATTAAATTTGGCGCATACCTCAAATGTCTTTCTGAAGAAGTTCTTCAGTAGTTTCTCATAATTTAATCGTGCTGAACCAGCACCCACGGCACAAGAATTAAAGGCAGCAAGTGATTTTTGAACAGCATCTTCATGTACTTCTCTGAGAATAGCCTGTAGATAAAGTAAGCACCCATGAAAGTCCAAAAAAAAGTTATCCATTTATCATCTGTGGTGTCACATCACCTCATCAGCTGGCTTTGTGCGATCAAAAGATGATAAGTAAATCCCAGTTGCAAAGTCATATGCCTTTCTGCATTCCAACTCTTCAACACTCTGTTGTCAAACAATACAAAAGATAACAGTTTAAGAAAAGTGAAAAATATATGCCTGAAATTCTAACCATTTATTAGCTACTAGCTATCACGAGGGCATACTATCACAGAACTTGAAAACCAAAACAGTAACGAAATATGCTAATACCAAGCAGAGTAGGACATTAACATTTCACTTCCATAAATAGAAATTCAGAATATAAACAACTAAATATGCCTACTTAGCCTAGTGTTAAATCCTCAAAAACAAATTAAATCACTATGCAAACATTTTGGCTGGTTTATGTAATAATAATATAAACATGTTAAAAAATTTATGTGATGTGAAATCCAAGTATCATGATGGATTTGCTGTTATTGTGTGTAGTTGCGGTTGCAGAAACCTAGCCATAAACAAACATGATATTTATCTTAACCATGCAATAAAACAACTCCAATAAGTTAAAGATTGACCTAAGGCAAAGGAATGACAATTAGTGGTATACCTCTTGCCACAGGTTGTATGTACTGGTGCAAGTGAGAACCAAATTGCAGACAACCCATATACTAAGAACCAAGCAGACCAAGTTTTGATGTTTAACCAATCTTAATCAACTTTATTAAGACAAACTTAAAATTGACTCTCTTTTTAAAATGTCAAAACAGGTCTAACATGGTAGATCACGAACTTCAAATCGTGCAGGATTCTACCTTGAAACCCTTGTGTGCACACCTTCTCTCAGGCACAGGTGCTGGAGGAAAAAGATAAAAACAAGTGCACTAGAAAAGGATAAGGAATAGCAGGAGGAAGCAAAGTGGAAGCAGAAATAGTAAATTCTGATGCATTAGTTGATACAACTAAATGGACTCACCACTAAACTATGAGATATAAAGTACGGCTTGCTTTGCCTAGGTTATTAGGCTAGTATACTACAAAAAGCTAATTTGGAAATTGGTACTTAAGCAAATATAAGACACCCGATGTATAGACTAACAGATCTAAATAGGAAGTACCTACAATGGATGGTGCAAGGGGCAAGAGCAACATGGAGCCACCAATGTGGTTCATAAGTCTTTCAGACCACCAACAAGAGATTAGGGAAGGGCTATATATCCCATATGTGGATCCTAATGAGAATGTCACGAATTTGAGTCAGGAGATTGAGAAGATCAATGAATCCATCATCAAGAATCAATGATAGGATCAAATATAAGACTAGAAAAGGTTAATGTGCATGTCGTGAGCATAAGCATTTCAGTATGTGTTTGAAAGTTGTTTTGTCTGGATCAATTGGCTATTATATCTTATCAAGTTGTGACAGGAGTGACAATCCCAAAAGATTTTATAATTGCTCCCATCAAATGGACCCAAAGCCTAAAATAGGCTGCCACAAACACACTGCCATTCTATTCAAACCAAAGAAAGTTTGCTAGATTGATCAGTGATAAATACCTTCGAGATGATGAGCCTCAAAATATTTGTTTGAGAATTACAATAATTTTCATTTAAGTTAGGATAATTGCACAAGGCAATTTTCTAGTAATCATTCTTAAGAAGTCTAGCTCCAAGATTGCATGAAAATTCTGTAATGAGCCAACAACATTATTGCAATCAAAGGAACCTAGAATACGGTGGGTAAATGTCACAGCCTTACCTTAAAATATAGAGACTGTCCCAGGTCATGATGGAGCCATTGTACGAAGGTCCACCCTCAATTTTTAATAGTCTGTTATGGTCTTGATATTTTGAAAGTTGCAAATATAACAATTGCTTTTTTGCAAAGAGTTGTACTGTTTACACTAATTGACCAACTTCGTAAGAGAAAGGATTGTTTATAATTTTTGGAGATATCAATGACACCCTAGAGAGGTATTTCATCTTGTTGTTTGTTAGTTAAACTGTGTGGCATAAACTCAACAGCTTGATAATAGAATGTGAACAAAATAGACCATATAATCAAGGTTTGGTTTGATTAAGTTTGGACAGTTTGGTTTCCAAGTAAAAACATGGTTTGATTTGAAGAACTTCCAAACCAGCCTAATAAGTTTCTGAATCCCTATAAACAGGACCCATGAACACACACAGCCTGAAATAGCATATGAATATTAGCAGATCCATTAAGGTTCAACAATCTGATAGGTCAAGCATAATGACACACAAACAAATGCACAAAAGAACAAGAACGAAAAGACACATCTCAAGCCATTGTCTGCAAAAGAGTAAACTATATCATAATCATATGAGTACATAAATATTGACAACTTGATAAACCTGCCATGAGGAGGATATTGTAGGGACAGCCCCATTGTTGATAGCATCCAGAAACAATTGTGTGATGCCAGCAAGAACAGGACCTGTCATGACAATGTCCCCTACTTGTTTAGGCCTGGTTCGCTCGAAAACAAAATTCATCAATGCATCAAGGCCTGATCTGAATTCTTGTCGTAATCTTGCTAACTGCATGATGAAGAGAGAGTGTTATGAATAAGTATATAAAGGTTGGAAAAGCTAATATGATCAATGATTAAAAAAGAAAAATTAAAAGGCAAGTCTAATATCCTCACGGGAACTTGATCAAGGCGTTGGAGATCATTTTCATCATTTAATGGCCTCACAAGTGTGAAGCACTCTCTTTCCGGAAAAAGAGCACAAATTGACTCCCGAATCTGTCAGTGTTTCATGAAATAGAACAGTAATCAATATGATAATATGTAACTGTTACATCTAAGAAGTTTGGAATCACTCCCGAAAGCAAGTTGTTATTAGCTAGCTAAGTAGTCAAAGAGCACTAAGCAAAATACCTCATTCTTTGCCAGTACATCTTTTCCTCCACCTTGCATGGGCCTCAAGGCCAACTCTAGGTAATCACGTGGAGTAATTTTGCTGTTATCCTCAGACAAATCCAGATAGAAGTCCTGAAATCATAGGGTCATCCACGGTAATCAATATGAGTAGTGGTCAATCACTTCACAAACCTAAGCAAAACTTCAGTCTCAATAAGCAGTAAAAATGACATAATTAGCTTGGTAGGCATAATCACCCTCAGAAGCCAGACAAACATCGGTGAAAATTGACCAAGTTCAGATACCATAGACATTCTGTCAGTTGCTCTAACACGGATATGTTTAGTCATCTCAGTAACAAGAGATAATCGATCAAGTGCAGCCTCATCTATGCCACCCATCTGAAGGAGATAAAAAAGGAAATACAGAAAACAAACAATTTAGTAATTTATTATTTGAGAGGCTGCGGTGATAACAAATTGGTGTGAGCTAAACAGGCTTAAATGAATGCATAAGATCTCCAACTCATAAACTCCACCTTTTCCATGACCATGAGCAAACTGAAAGTCCAGAAAAGGAATCTGTACCTGGTTATAGATGAATAGGCTTGACAAGAGAACAGCTAAGGAGAATATCTGAATGCTGTATGTTCCCTGTAAAAGAAGGACGAGTAAGACACCACTTCAGACACTTTGAAATGATTGTTGAAGAGCATGATGACATAGCATATTAGATAGGAAATAGCAACTATAGCATTTAAATTGACATTTACCATGAAGTATAGGAAATGGAAATTATAGTTTTTAAATTGACATTGCCCATAAAGCATAATGCATCACACGAATATTCTACTACAGGTTACAGTGAAGGAACACAAAGAAATCATTCACAACATACATTGCTCATATAGTGCAGTGCAGGATCAAATTACAAGACAAATCCAGATGAGGGTAAAACATGAACAAGAATCTAAAGAAAACAAAAAAAAATTCAGTGTTCCCATCATAAAAATGATACACTTGTCAGGTGCTTCAACAACAATGAGAATTAAGCCATCATATCCCAATTATTTGGGGTTGGCTACATAGATTTGTTGCCACCACATTGAGCTCTATATAGAATAATATAATTAGATAAATTAAGAGAATTCAAATATTTATTTATGAAATCTATTAAAATCTTCTTCGGTGTCTCTTTTTACCTCTTCTTGCTCTGTAAGTATTAATTATTTCACCTGTCTTAACTATAGCATTTATAAATCTCCTTATCGCATGTCCATACTATCTTAAGTCATTGTTCCTCATTTTCCTATAAATATAGTTAAATCTGATTGTTTATAAATGAAAACATTTCCTTTTTATCTTCTCCATACGTTTATCTTTTCATTCTTAGTGATATAAAAAATTTTATATCTGTTGTTTTTTAACTGTCTAATGCACAAATCCATAAAGCATCAACATCCTAACAGCTAACTTATAAAATTTTCTCTTGATCTCAGAGGTACCTTTTAATCACACGAAAACTTTTGATGCCTCTCCACTTTAACCTCATTTTATCTTCATCAATCTTTTCATCTTCTTGAATGATCCGAGATATTTAGAAGTTTTACTTATTTGAAAATTTTGTCTATGCAAATTAACTATATCGCCAATTCTCTTAGTATTCAGCTTTGGTCAACATTATTCACTCGTGCATACAAATAACCAGGACACACCAAAGGGCAGTGACACTGATCTTCAGATGATAACTATATCCACATATAATGCCACTGAATTCTTGGCATGGCCAGTGTGGCATAGAAGCACATACACAATATGTTACTAAAACCCAGAGATTTATATTTCGCTGAGCAGTATGTACCAATCTGATGGCATATCCTATCATGAACCCACCTATTTCAAGCATTCTGATGCTATCAATTTGTTTATTAAAATGGTTTTTTTTAAATGCCTCGTCACCTAGGACTCGCAACTCGTAAGGTTCCTCTCTTCTGTCAATGGCTCGACCGTCGCTGTTGCCTGCCACCTGCATGCTCAATACCCCAGCCAGCCTCATCTACGATACATCTCCTACTCTTCTTCCTCCTCCTACTCTTCTTCCTTCACCAACTCTTCCTTCTTCATTCTCCATTCTTCTTCTTCCTTCTTCTTCCCCTACTCCATTCTGACATGTCATGTGTCTTTACACTAGAATGTATTGGACTCATACTACCTGAAATTGAAAACCTTGCTTCAACCTAAGTTCCAAATCACTAACATGTGCTGAAATTATTCTGATTAGCTTTTTTTATATCAAACAACATGAGATTTGCCCTCTAGAACCCAAGCCAACATAAAAGTAGGAAATCCTTTACAATTATAGTATGAAGCATGATATGTTAAAAAAAACTATAATTATCTAAGAGAATTACAAGCTACAATGTATGAACATTATTGATTTCAAGTTCATAGGCTTATCAGGGATGATATTGAATATATATGTTGTGATCTTTAATCATAAAAACTAAATGGTTAGAGACAAATAACATGATCAAGTTAGATTATATTATGTACTGGATCAGTCATCCATAATCAACCTAAATGCCATGATACAAAATTCCTAATTGTAATTAAAGGATCAGATAGATCACTCATCCAAATTAAGCATCAAACATAAAGGATTTTGATAATGACTACAAATTCACAATGTGCACACTTCTGGTAGTGACAATTTCACCAGTCAAAATATTTTGGTCCTTACATGTTTAATCTTTTACAAGAGTGGCATATTATATATACACACACATATACCCATTAGTTTGCTACTGTTTAGTCAAATAGCTATCTAACTCTGATGTACTTACAAAATACAGTAGCGAGCAAAATCTTTAACTATGATATTCACAAAAGACCCTTGTGACTAACATGCTGGTTACACTTTGGCAAAGATTCAAAATTTGATGTTAAGGTCCTCGAAGTTGTCGCAAGCAGCAAGATCAAATATTAATGCATTGATACAGATCACTCAAAATGAAATGGAATATTACCGAATAAAATAAATTTTTATATGCATGTTGCAAAAGTAAAGCACTAAATCATAATGATGAGAAGTGAAAAGAAGAATTTAAGTTAATATTGAAAATGATGTGCATAATTTAGTAGACACAATTCAGGCAAACTTATTAACAGAACATTATAGTTCCAAAAAGATGATCCAATTTCTTTGATAACTGGCCCAAAAAAATCACAAATTTATTGTAATTTGAACCATACTGTTGGATATTAACATATTAGCTAAAGAATCTTCAAGTGAAATTCTTGATACACTCAAAGATAACATTTAGTTTAGAAACCATTTCATTGTTCTTTCGTTTGCATTGCCCTTTATTCCTAGCATGAACTAAGTTAACTCTAGAATTTTATTGAAATGACTTCTTGCTACTTATGAGATGTCTACTACGGGATCAATAACAAGTAACTAGAAGAACAAGAGACAGAGTATCAAAGAGAGAGATCTTATTAGAAAACAGTCATAATATTCATTCCAAACTTATCAAGACCTATAAAACATGGTTCATCAAAATTGAATAGACCATTAGTATTAGTGCAGAAAAGATTGAAGAAGTGATCATCATATCAGATTATTGTCTAACACAAGTTGCAACTCACTAGACATTTACCAGTATTAAACATAAATGATGCCCTTTTTTGAAAAAGACAACAACTATTTTATAATGAACATGAAACTGATTGACATTTTTGAATGGCAACCAATCGATATCCAAGAAGAGATGGTTAACTAGCTTAATTAACTTGTTAACCCAATAGATGAAGCATGACATGCTAGTTACCAATCTATAGGTTCATTTAAAACCAAATTAAGTTGGTAAATAAATACCAGCAAAACCTAAGGATTAACGTTCCTACTAAATAATGTGAACATACCTACCATATGGATTATATGCAGCTGCAGTACAAGTGAAAAATTAGGAAAAATTATGTCTGTACATATTTTACATTGTCCGTAACTTTCCATACATATACACATGAATGATTATCAAAGTAAGGCATGTAATGTTAACAAAAGAACCAACAGTTTCTGACCGTTTGATCATAAGCATCAATTCCTTCAGTGTCCAGCAATAGAAGATTATATTCAGTTCCATCAAGAGCAGTTCTCTTTAAAGGTGCACTCCACATCCAAATTCCCTTGGTACATGGTCGATGAGTCGAGGCTATTTGGAATCCGCTGCTCCTTCCTAATAGCTACCAAATTTCAAAGATGGAAATACATGTCAAAAGTGATATAGACAATCCAGAACATATTATTTTATGCTGTATTTATGATGGCAAAGAAACAAAACTTAAGAAGATGCCGAAGTAAGATAACTTGACCAATCAGTCTAACCAAGAAGTTATAATGACAACATTGCAACCTGTTGTAAGGATACCCGTTTTAAACTCTGAACCCTCTTGATAGAGATTGGTTTCAAGGTGTAAAAAGTTGTAAGAATACATCAAGATGATCTTTATGATATAATGTGTAGGATCTATGAAAATGAAAGCTGATGGGCCATCATCAGATAAAGCAATACAACAAACATGAGCACAAATTATGTTTTCCAGTCTCAACTATTTATAGTTCATGGATCCTTTGCCGCTATTGAGATATCTAAAAAGCCATATATTTAGTTAAGAGTATTTAAATCTTTATTTATAGTTTCTGTTAAGATCTTTTTTGGTCTTCTTCTACCTCTTCTTGTACTACTAATGGTAATCATTTCATCTCTTCTAACTCCCGCATCTGCAGGTCTCATGAGCACATCTTCATATTATCTTAAATGATTCTCTTTCATTTTATCCTATATATAAGCTATATTTAATTATTCATGAATAAAAATATTTATTTTATCTTTGCTGGCAACTCCATACATCCACCTTAATATTCTCATCTCAACAACACATTTTTTGTATATGTTATTTATTAACTACTCAACACTCAGATCTATAATTAATTATTAGTCTATAACTGTCTTATATTTTTTTCTAATCTGAAAGATACCTGATAATCACACAAGACTTACTGACGTTCCTCACCATTTTAACCATCCTATTTTTATTTTGTGAATAATATCCTCATTAATCTCTTTATTTTGTTGAATAATTGATCAAGATACCTAAACTTCTTAGTTAAAGGGATATTCCCCGATCTAGTGTATTTCTAGTATTACTAAAAATTGTAACTATCTATTCAATTTTAATCATACTTAATATTAAACCTTTAGTTTCTAAAGATTGTCTTCATAACTCAAGTTTAGAATTAATTCATTTAGACTCTCATCGACTAAAACAATATCATTAGCAAATAACATAATCCAAGGAGGTTTGTCTACGTGACTCATAAGTTCATATAATATCGATGTGAAAAAGGTAACGAATTAATGTGGATCCTCGATGAACCTCGATGTTACCAAATGAAAAAGAAATCTTATAAATTATCCTTAATATTGATATGGTACAACAAACCCCTTCGACAAATCAATCCCAACATGCCAATAAAATCAATCCATTTCTCTGAAATTGTTAAATTCACTAGTTCAACTGATGATACCAAATGTCACTCGAATGGGTGTCAATCCTATGTGGCAATAATTGATAAACAACTCATATATAAAGGGAAAAGGCATTGGTAAGGATTACTTTGACAAATTCGTTTTCTTGCAAAAGACTTTTTTTCTTATTTCTTGTACTTGTTAGACTTGAGCCTCAAAGAGGGACCACCTAAATTGATTTCCTGTAATCCTTTTCCTTGGTATAGAAATTGCTTTGAAGATTCCAGTAAAGTGGCATGCAAGACCTATAAAATAAGGCCCTAGTTGGATCACACAGGCCCAATAAGGAAGGATAACCAAGTCTGATCTCAATTAATATCACAAGTAATCCTCAAGTCAAAGACCTCAAAGAACTCTTTTTGGCATGTTTTGTGATCTCCATGTATGGAAATATCACAAGTTTGTTGAAAAATTCAAGTATCGTTAGCAAAATTGAGACTACACAGAAAGTATATTTCATTCAAGATCAGAACTTCATTGCATACCGGAAATTGTTTAACCCACCCAATGATCCACAGAGACCATAATCGATGATCATTAGTAGCCGATTGGAAGAACTCCTTGAAGAGTTTTCGAGTATAAAGAAAGATAGCAGACTCCCCAGATGTCAACGACTACTAAACCCTACTCCGCAATATGAATGTAAACAACAGTGCAATTCTTATTTTTTTGGTTTTTTTTACAAAAAGAAGACTGATCCTTGCATAATTCTCTTCGCGAGAAGGAATGAAACAAATGCCCGTCAACAAAATCATCTAAAACTTCAGAGGAAGCACAAGAAATCGCACCCCATGACTCCACGAGAAAACGGAGAAAGCGGGGGAGAGGAACCTGATTGAGGACGAAGCTCTTGCCCTGCCGCGCGCGTCCGCAGACGGCGACGACGCCGATGGGGCCCTTGACGAACTGAAGCATGGCGACGGCCTCCGGGTCCATCCGGAACTTGCCGTTGTCATCGCAGTACACCAGCCGCAGGGGCCTGGCCGGGCCGAGCGATCCGGGGGTGACGCATCCCGACGCAGCATCGTAAGGGTTAGGGTTAGGGCTAGAACGAGGGCCGGATCTGGGGGAAGCGGGGGTGTTCTTGGAAGACGGAGTCGAGGCGGAGCCCCCGCGGAAGCGAAGCATTTGCATCATTTCGCTCGCTATAACTTTCCCCTCTTCCGGAGAAGATTGCGGCCGCTTTTGGCGGACGTATATTTGGCAGCTTTTTATTGCTCGGGGAAGGGAAAGGGAGAGAGGAGGCAGAGAAGGAAGCAAATGGAAAGGGAGGGAAGAGGAGCGAGTTGGAGGGGCGCCATCGGCTTTAAAACGACGGGGAGATGAGCAGAGAACGATGGCTGAGATTTGCTTACGTGCACGCGGAGTCGACGACAGCCATGAATGAGTATAGGTCGAGCTGTAAAGGTTTTTGTAGGAGTTGATCGGGTTTAATAGTGTTTCGATATAAATTAGTAATTTAAGTAATTACTAAGTGATCGAATAAGTTTTAAATAATTTTATATGTTTTCACAATCTCATTTTTAAATACTTTTATTATTTATATAATTTTTTTTATAAATAACTATAAATATTCTCTTTTTTTCCTTCTGATACGATATCCAAAGGATGATGAGCGACTTAGATAATAATAATAATGAGCGAATAAACAATAATACAAATCAAATAACATGTTAACGTGATCGTTTTATATTAAAATTTTTATTTATTATCATTAATATTTTATTTATTATGATTTAAATATTTTAATTTTCATTCATTATAAATGTGATGGTTATTGTTAAATTCATTACTTTATGACCATTAAAATTCTTAATTATGGTCTAAAATTTTTTATCTTAAATTAATTTTTGAATATTATAAAATTGATGATAATAAATATTCTTGATGGGAGAACGTGTGTATATATATGTGTGTGTTTTGGTCCCTAGTGAGAATTCTGAGATAAGAAGTGCTAAAATAGTAAGAGAAATCGTTGCTAATATTTTCAATAGCATTTAAGGTATGCAATTTAATTTTTCACAATAGTTTCATTATGTTACTATTATGGTATTTTAGAAACGTATTTTAGTTTCAAAATTTTTTATTACATTTGGTATCAGATCGGTGATTGACCTCTGCCTTGATATGGAGAAGGTTTTCATGAATATAGTTTGATTTCGATTTTTGTTTTGAAACTTTTGATGCTTATGATGTTAGAAATCATGAGAATATTAAATTTTTAGTATTTCTTTATAAAATGAAATATTTGTAATTCTCATATATGAATATTTTGTTATATTAGTCGACAAGTTTATATAAATAAAATGTGTAGTGATCCATATAATCTTAATTAATTAGAGATTAGTCATAGCATTCTTAATTAATTAAATATATAAAATTAAAATAAGGATCACATACGGAATTAGACATAATATTTTGATTGATTATATTTAATATAATAATTATTATCCTATAGGATCTTTTATTATATTTATATAATTAATCAGGATAAAATATCATATTATTTTCATAATTTACCCATAGGGATTATGAATTAGTATATAATTTAATAGTTTTTATCATAATGATCATTTGAATATATTTGAATTAAAAATTTAGTCCACACATAATTTTTATATTATGAGATTCATTTTTTAATATGTTTTACATTAGTAAAACATGAAATTTAAACTATTAAGCCTTAATACAATCATTTTAAGTTTTATGTACTTTCTCAAACTATTAATATCTCTGATATCCAATGTGACAGTGATAACTATAAGGTACGGAAGGAGAGGATACTCCTCCATCTATGGTGGATAAATATTAATTATACTGTTAGGAAGGACAAACCATCTTCAGTTACCAATACTAACACTCCAGCTAAGGTCGCACTATATGAGCAATGATAGCGATCTAATCAGCTTAACGTGATATTTATTAAGACTAAGATAACTATTGGTATACAGTTCTATTGACTAGTATGATAAGGTCTGAAACTTGTCAAAAATTATTGACGAACAATTCTTCACTTCAGATAAGGCACTAGCAAGCACTTTAATAATTAAATTATATCCTTTAGACTTTACTAACATTAAACTTGTACGTAAGCATATAATACAAATGTAGAATATAACTTAAAAAACTTAAGGTTGATATGTCAGAATCCTTCATGGTGCACTACATTCTGAATATACTTCCACATCAATATGGGTCTTTTAAAATTTCATACAACACGCATAAGGATAAATAGTCAATTAATAAATTAATAACCACATGTGTTCAAGAATAAGAGAGGCTAGTGATGGAGCAGGGTGAGAGTGTATTAATGGTAACCACTCGCAAAAAGAATAAAACTGACAAAAATCAAGCCAATCAGAAAGCTAATCAGCAAGGAAAAGGTAGAATACCACCCCAAGCTGATATCAAGAAAGAAGCAAAGTGTTTATTCTATAAAAAAAAAGGGACACATGAAAAACAAATGCATGCAATTCCGACAATGACTTGAAAAGAAATATAAACCAACCTCGTTTATTTATTATGAATCTAATATGGTTATGTTAATATTAACACATGCTGGATTGATTCTGGATCAATAATCCATATTGTAAACTCTTTACAGGGTGTGCAAAACCTGAGAAAGCCAATGGGAAGTGAGTAAAGCATCTTATTAGGAAATAATATGAGCTCAAATATGAATAAAATTAGAATATGCATTTTAACCTTGAGTATAGCTTTGTTTTAGAATTAGAAGGGACCTCTAATGAGCCAAGTTTCTCGAATTTGATTTATGTTTCCAGACTAGTACCATTTGGATATTTTTTAAAATTTTTAAGATATATCACTTAGTTTATTATATAAATCTTATTATGTTGAGAATGATATTTTGTTTGATGGTCTTTATCAAATTCTCTTACAAAATGAATACACTAATAGTTCAATGCATGTTCACACCGGTACTAAAAGTATGTTATGACATCGGAGATTAGAACATATCTCTATAGAAAAAACTAAGAGATTAGTAATAATAGGATACCTAGTAGTCTTGATTTTATTGATTTTAAGACTTGTATAGACTGTGTTAAGGGAAAGCATACAATAAGTCCAAAAAATGTGCTAATAAGAGTTGAAATATATTAGAAATCATTTATACTAATATATGTTGTCGATATATGGACACACATGGTCAGAAATATTTTAATCTCTTTTATAAATGATTACTCATGATATATGTATATATCTATTTGCTTCATAACAAAAATAAAGCATTGGATTACTTCAAAATCTTTAAGGCTAAAGTTGAGAACCAATGTTGCATGCAATCTAAAATTGTGAGATCAGATAGAAGTAGAGAATATTATGATAGATATATTGATAATGGATAAGCACATGGTCTTTTTGTTAAGTTTCTTTAAGAACATCAGATTGTTGTCCAATACATTATGCCTAGTTCTTCAGGTCGCAATGATGTTATAGAAAGAAGAAATCGAACATTATTAGACATGGTGCGAAGTATGCTTAGCAACTAAAATCTTCTTAAATTCTTGTGGATTGAAGCATTGGAGACATATATATATATATATATATATATATATATATATATATATATATATATATATATATATATATATATATATATCGAGTTCCAACCAAGGCTATCCCAAAGACTATATTTAAATTCTGGAAAGGTTAGAAACCGAGTTTATGATATATGCACATTTGAGGATGTTTATCTGAGGTTAGGATATATAATCCACAAGAGAAGAAACTAGACCCAAAGACTATTAGTGGGTATTTTTACTGCAGATGTCGAAAGTCCAAATATTATAGGTTTTATTATCCATGTCACACAACTAGGATTGTGGAATAAGGAAATGCTAAGTTTCTTGAGGATGACATGATTAGTGGGAGCGATAAGTATAGAAATATAGTTTCTACACATGATTATATAGAAACTAAATATTTCACATCGAATGATAGATTGTTTATAATTCATAGCACTCATCAAGTTCAAACTGGCATAAAACAACTAATCATTGAGGTTCCACAAGTTGCTGATAGTATTATAATAGATTAAATAATTCAGAAATTATAACAAACTCCTGAATAATAAGTTGCACCATAAGTTTTTCAGGGAGATATTGGTACAAAATTAAGAAGATCTACCAAAAATAAAATATCAATAATTCCTAGTGATTATGTTATATATCTATAAGAATCTAACTATAATATTAGATTAAAAAATTGATTATGAAACATTTTCACATGCCATAAATTGCAAAGGGTTAAACTTGTGGTATAATATCATAAAGGAGGAGATGAATTCCATGAAAAGCAATGCAGTCTTGGATCTTGTAGAGTTGTCTAATGGAGCATAGGCCATTGATTGTAAATGAGTCTTCAATACCAAAAAAGATTCACTATGCAACATTAAAAGATACAAGACAAAACTTATTACAAAGGGATTTACTCAAAAAGAGGAAATTGATTATATAGAGACATTTTCTCTTATACCAAAAAAAAATTCTCTTTGTATCATTTTAGTATTAGTTGCTCATTTTGATCTTGAGTTACAACAAATAGATGTGAAAAAAATGTTTCTTAATGAAGATCTAGATGATGAGGTTTATATGAAATAATCTGAAGGTTTCTCCTGTAGTGTTGGTAAACACTTAGTTTGTAAGTTTAAAAAATCTATATGTGACTTCCCTTTAATGGTATTTTAAATTCTATAAAGTGATTTCTTCATTCGGATTTGTTGAAAATCTCATGGATCAACTAGAAGGTCTGTGCGAGTAAAATATGTTTTCATATTTTATATATAGATGATATTTTGCTTACAACTAATGATAAGAATTTTCTACATTAAGTAAAACAATTCCTTTCTAGAAACTGATATGAAGGATATGAGTGAAGCATCTTATATCATTGGCATTAGGATCAATAGAGATAGACCTCGAGGTATTTTAGATCTATCATAAGAAACTTATATCAATAAGCTTTTAGAAAAATTTTAGATGAAGGATTATTCGCTAGTGTTGCTCCCATTATGAAAGATGATAGGTTCAATTTGAACCAATGCCCGAAGAACGACCTTGAGAGGAAATCAACAAAAAATATCTTATATGCTTCTATCATAAGAAGCCTTATGTATGCATAGGTCTGTACTAATCCTGATATAGCATTTGTTGTAGGGATGCTTAGGCGATATTAGAGTAATCTAAGTATAGACCACTGAAGAGCTGCAAAGAAGGTGATGAGGTATCTCCAAGGAATCAAAGATTATATGTTTATGTATAGGCATATAGATAATCTAGATGTGATTGACTACTCAGATTTAAGTTTTGTCGGTTGTGTTGATTCTCATAATTAATATCATAATATATTTTTATAATGGTTAGTGGAGCTATTTCTTGGAGAAATGTTAAGTAGACTTTGACTGCTACTTTTACCATGAAAGCTGAGTTTGTCTCTTGTTTTGATGTTACTTCACATGGTGTATGGTTTAGGAGTTTCATTTCTTGACTTAGAATAATATATTCTATTTTTAGGCTATTAAGAATTTTTTATGATAATTCAACTGTTGTCTTTATGATTAAGAATAATAAAAGTGGAAGTCGAAGTAAACATAGGGATATTAATTATTTAGCTATAAGAGAATCTGTAAAAGAAAAAAAAGTGATAATTGAGCATATTAGCACTGAATTGATAATTGCTGATTATTTGACTAAAGATATGCAACATTTGAAATTCAAGAATCATGTAGAGAAAATGAGACTTGGTTCTACTTTATGAAACTCTTATATATCGTGATATTTCTCATATTCATGTGCATATTAATTTGAAAAAATATATTTGTATGGACTAAGAATAAACATAAGATTCATTTATGATACATAGATGATAATATTAGCTCTAAGATGACTTATCGTTATGATTCATGTATTTATTTTTTAAAGAATATTATTAGATAAGATTAATTCAAGTCATTAAGTTAAACCTATAGACTAAGTGAGAGAATGTAATTATTTTTTATTATTATTTTTATTTATTATGGTTTAAGTATTTTAATTTTCATTCATTATGAGTGTAATGGTTATTGTTAAATCCCTTCATTCATGACTATTAAAATTCTTAATTATGGTCCATATGTTTTGATCTTGAATTAATTTTTAAACATTATAAAATTAATTCTAATAAATATTCTAACATATATAAAAATATATGTCTGTGTGTTTTGGTCACTGGCCTCAATGTCAAGTTTTAAAAATTTTGTAAATCATCTAAAGTAAGAATTATGAGGTAAGAAGTATCAAAGAAATCATTGTTAAAAATTTTCAAACAGCTTAAGGGACATAATTTAAGTTTTCGTAATAGTTTAATTATGTTTATATTATGATGTTTTAGAAACACATTTGGATTTCAAAAAAAATTCTTACAATTAATATGCCACGTTAAAATTCCTAATGTCACAACCATCAATTTGCATGATTATTCTTCCACTCTCATAAATATCTTGATAAACTTTTAATAATCTCTGTTTGACATGGGTTTAAAGAAATATATTATTTATAATTTTTGACATTTAGTTCTCATAATTTTCTTTATTTGTTAAATTATACCTTATACACAATCCTTAATACATACGACTTCATTTATACAAACTGTTGCCTTTATACATATGGTTGTCACGAATTGTCGTCTGCATAAAATGGCGACGATACAATACTATTCCTTCTGTGTTTTCTCACTCTCGCCTCTAGTTTTTATCTCACGGGAAAGAAAGCTCGAATTAGTGTTGAAACCACACAGCCATGACCGAGGGGGCGGTGGTCACTACGAACACAAACCTCAACTTCAAATTCGCCTTCAACTATCTCAACTTCTTTGATCGTGAGGGAGTTTTTGACATTGAGCGGAACACCCATCATGAGCAGCAAAGCGACAATGACATCATAGGTAAAGGTCAAAAGGCCTTGTCTTTTTTTCTTCCATATCTTTCCTTCTGCTATAATATGAATTATTTGCATATATTTTTGCCCATGATAAAAGTTATAGATTATTAGACAACAAGAAGGGGCTTTTGATGGATAGGTTATCGCAACAAATGCTGTCATACTGAACTGTGTCGGATGCATCTTGAGCAGCAGTCAACACATTTGAGAAATTGAATATTTTTGAGCTGTGTTTGGTTGTTTCCCAACATGCAGTCATCTCATTTCCTCAATCTCCTCTTTCCTGTTTTGATAATACTTGGATTTGAGGATTCAGATTATATACTGAGGCTTGATTTGTCAATTGCTGAGACAAAAAAAAAACACACACACACACACAGAGAGAGATTTCATGAGAACTCTAAAAAAGTGGTGGGGAGGAACCATCATTGACTCCTGGAGTGTCTGATCTTTATGTGACATGATACATTTGTTTCTTTTCCTATGCTTCATTTTACATTTGATCTTGAAGTCATTTAAAAGAAAAAAGTGGTATGGAAATGATAGGAAATTCCAATCACCATGTGTAAGATTTATTTCATCACATAGCTTATAAGATTTGTTTGTTTAACTAAACCTATTTGTACATCGATTTAGCCCATCATTTTAGATTCATAACTTGTCGTGATACTTATCCGATGTATATTATTTTGATCCATAACTTAATGAGCATAAGATTATATATTAAATTGATGTTCATGTGATATATATTAAGTTGAAGAATGACTAGGATGAGATTTTCATCAAACACTATTTCATATAAAATATTTGAAATTTTAAATCAAATAAACTGAAAAAAAAAGAAAATATCAAATCTTTCAAACATTCTCCTCCCTTAATCATATCCACCGAAGAATGAATCCCTTCATCGTCAATGACCCAAATTGACTAACTAGCTACTTTTTTATACTGTATCTAACAAGATGCATTGGGCATGGAGGGATGAACTCTCCTACAAACCCAATGTTTTTGTTAGGTTACGACACTATGGGCGTTCTTGTACTTTTCGCCCCTCCTTGGATTTGCTTCTTTGATGCATTCCATGCCTTCTATTATTGTCGTAAAATACAAAGATAATTATACTATCTATACATGCACGTACTGAACAGTGTGATCAACAACATCCCTAAAGTTAGAGATACAGTCATACCACGATCATGCTCACTTGTTCATGCACGTAATCGATCCATACGAGAATAAGAAGAAAGACGAAGAAGAAGGAAAAGCATGTAATCGATCCACTACATGTATACCGCTAAAGTACGTTTGGTGATCAAAGCTACGTTACATGCATCTGTGCCACCATCGCTGTTGCTCCACCAGTAGCTTCTCTCCTCCTCCCTATCTCTTTTTAGTTCCCTCTCTCTCTCTCTCTATCTCCGCCAAGATGTGATCATGATCGGCATGGCCGCAGAGGAGAATGCATTTGTTGGGTCTGCCACTGCTGCAGCCACAGATGGCAAGGCGTCGCTGATGGATCTTTTAGATGAGTACTGGTTCTTCCACAATCCACTCAATGGCAAAAGACCACCACCAAGAACCCTTCCGAAGCCTCCCTGCACTCCGACCACGGCCAAGGAAGAAGCTGGCGCCGCTGAAATTGCTCACAAGCTGCTCCGAGCGCCATCCACGCCGTCGCATCGAGCTCGAAGGAAGGAATCGGACGCCAGGAGATCACGCAGGAGGTTCATCCAAGGGAGGAGGAAGTGGAGAAGCCACAGCGAAATGGAGGCATTCGAGGTCCAAGGATTCAGGGACTTGGGCTTCGTCTTCGTCGAGGAAGCACCGGGCGCGAGGCTCGCAGATGTGGTCCGCTGCCTGCGAGACAAGAGGCCGATCTCTGGCGACGGCCGAGGCGGTCGAGCGTATCTGTCGGAAGCGTGGTTGGTGGAAAGAGCTGCACCTCCAAAGCTTGCGTTGGAAGAGAGGAGATCGGCCGCCGACGTGCAGGAGCAGCTCAGGCTGTGGGCGAGGGCAGTGGCTCGCAATGTGAGGCTAATGTAAGCAAAAAAAAAATAACAGTCAACCCATTGTCTCACAGAGTAAGACTTCTATGAGCACACACTACAATTAGCATTAAATATAATCACCATTTATTGGCCAGCGCGCACAACTACAATTAGATCGAATTGGAGTGTCGCAACTCGTAACGGCCAAGATAAGAGCTGATGGCGTATAAATAAATATACCCTTCTGTTCTTTACATCCATCTGTCACGTACGCGATGCGATTTATGTCACGACATGAGTCTTGTGGAACACACGTCCCCGTCCGGGAGGTAAGTCGTGGCTCACAGTCGTCTTATGGCAGCCCTTTCTCGCGATGTGTGTGAGAGAGACAGAGATAGGGCTTTACCGTGCCGGCCAGCGGCGCTCCGCAGCCAGCTCAAGGCGCGAACCCCAAATGTCGGGAGGGAATCCACCCGTTCCCGTCCTCTTCTTGGCCTGATTCCTCCGGAATTATCCGAGGGCTCGGCTGGGCCGCGTTGAGTGCGGAGAGGAAGGATGATCTTGCCGGTGGTGAAGCTTGGGACGTTGGTTCTGAAGACGGTCTGCAAGCCCATCGCCAACCGGCTCAAGAAGGAGGCCGGCCTCCATCCAAAGTTCCGCCGGCTGATCATTAATCTAGCTCAGGTCTTCAAGTTTCCATTTCCCCGAGTTTGAGTCGTCTTCTAGAAAAATTCAGCATCAGGTCCGATTAGGGCGATGAGATCTTATTATGACCTAAATCCTTTATTTATCTACCCAGTGATCAAAATTTGTGATCTTTCATATGCTTAGAAATTGGATTTTTGATGAAGCTACTTTATCTATCTGACTCCTCGTTAAAATGAGTTGCGGGTGAGTTGGGGGGTCGATGCATGCGATAATCGAAGAATTTCTTTACTCTGGTTGCTGGTGACTTCAAAGTACTACTGAAGTTGGTAACTTTTTAGAGACTATGCCAATGGCTCTGTGTTTGACCTCATTTTTTGGCCACTTAGAACTTGATGATATTCTTTTATAGGACTTATAGTATCACAAATTGTGGTACAACCTGGTCATTACTAGTTACAATAGCATGTAAAACCCACTTCTGGAGGATGGATCAATGTGGCTTGTCTTTGTGCTGTATGGCAATATTGCTAAGTTTCATGATCTCCTTATAACTTGTAGATTTTCACATTTATTTGAAGTAATTGACAATGTAGACAAACCCAGGTAATTGAGACATTAAGGATCTTGGTTGTGAAAGTACTTGGCGAATGGAATAAATATTATTACGAGTTGCTAAATATATTTAATATCAATCCTTGAAACTCAAAAATTCTCATGGCAACTCAACTAGGCATGAAGAGTTTAACATCAGATGTTTTGAGCTGATTCTTGCATTTTATGAAGTTATGTAAGGGGGATTGATCCTTGATAGATTATATAAATATGAATTTCTAGTTGACTCATTAAAAAGGACTTCTTTAGTTGAATAATTTGTTTCATTTCTTTATAGAGAGATCCAGTTTAAGAGATAGTTATTGAGGTTCATCACATGTTTGCTGCAAGGGACATCATGGCACTATCAAGGTGGAATTTCAGTTATAAGAATATAGTAAGTTGTTAGTGTAAATAATACATTTAAGTGATGGCCTTTGTTAACTAGACACCGCTAGTTAGAGGATTTATGATTATGGTTCCCATATGATGATGAGGGATCTGAGCCACCATTTGTATAATAAACTTGAACTTGAACGAGAGCAAAGTATTCTTAAAGGAAATTCTTTTGGCAGTTATAAAACTGTTCTCAAAGAAATTGGAGGTGGTTATAAAATTATCTTTGAAGTTATCTTTCCTCTATAAAGTAAAGTCACTTAATTATAAATTTTATTCTCATGTTCTTATTAACGAAAATAAAAAACTGGCCCAATTGACTTTAGCTTTTTACAGTCAAAAGCGAGTTTTACATTTTTGAAGTAATCATGCTTTTGGCATTATTGGTTATTATTACACTGACAGGAAATTTGTACTTGAGTAAAAAAAGAAAATAAGTGCTTTACTTAGAAGATCAACAACATTTTATGACAGTGGTTAAAGGTAGCAGTTTCTTTATTCTAAAGGATTGCAGAATCATGATAGCCCAGTGATATACTTGAATCATTTTCTCATGAAGTATCCAAGCTGATATCATTGTTCTGACAATTATTCTCTACAATCCATAGTAAACCTACCCCTTTCACTTTATTTATCTTGCACCCTTAAGTTATATGTGAATTATGTATTCTTCTTTTTATCTTTCATGACACATTTGATATATATTCTGATTGGTATAGAAATGGTTGCTTGGATTACAACCATTTATTTTTATTTTCATAAAAATCCTCCAAAAAATAGTTTAGCTATGAAAATATTGTCATTAGTAGCCTAACAACGTGGTTACCGCATAATGTATCTGTATTCTGTAACAGGCCAACCATCGCATCACGACAAACATACAAAGACGAATTTATGGTCATTCAACCAACGTTGAGATCCGGCCCTTAAATGAGGAAAAAGCTGTTCAAGCTGCTGCGGACCTTATTGGAGAACTCTTTGTCTTCTCAGTACGTACATGCCATGAATAGATTATATACTTAAACCACAAGCAAATTTAATATTTCGAACTGAAGCTGATAATCACTAGATTCTCTATTGTGCCAGCAATCGATAGAAACTGTTTTATGCATCGGTGATTGCAAGTTTTCCATGTGTACTGTTTATGTGTCGATCCTTTTAAAGATAACTAATGCATTTCTCATGGTTGATGTCGTGAAGATTCTGTTTTCTAATAGATGAGAGGAAACTTTGCATTTTTATTTTGTTTGACTATGCCTTGGCCCCTTCGGGCCGGTAGGTTGCCGGAGCTGGTTTGATATTTGAGGTGCAAAGAAGCGCGAGGTCAGAAGCTAGAAAGGAGGAAATCCGCAGGCAGGAAATTGAGGTAATAACTGAAAATTTCATTCGCAAGTATGTTTTCTTTTCTACATTGTTAAATTATTTCCTTTTCTTCTTCTTTTGGAACTTCAGTTGCATTTAGAAAATCTACGTGGACCTGAAAGTTGATTGGGGTTGATATGAACTACAAAACAACTGCAATTCATTAAGATAAATTCTTTTCTCTTTTTTTGGCTTTTCCAATCCTGTGCTACTTGTAAGAATCCATAAATAGCTCAAAGAACATACATCAGATAAGTCTTCTGGCATGTGACTCTAGTCAACTGCAAGAAACACACACTTGTGTGTTTGTTATTGATGCATGTCTCCCTTGGTCAAAATGTTTTAATCATTATATTATCAATGCAGTGTTGCGGCCTTATAATTTACTTTAAGCTGGCTTGTGTTGTCTAACAAAAATGTGTGTTTCTGTTCTTGGAAGGCTATGAAACAGAAAGAGGAAGAGCTAGTGAGAGAAGTAGAACAACTTAAGCAGAAGCTCAGCGAGATCGAACGGCTTGCCAAGGGACGAGGCCTTTCAGGTTTTCTCAACTTCAGGCACGGTCACGCACTCGAAGGCATCAAATCATCCGAATGACTCCGAAAGATTCCTGTGCTGGCACTAAACCGGGGGTTGATGCTTCCATTGGAGAGGTAGGGCATCTTTGTTAGTGGTTGGATTGTGGGAAGGTCATATTCTATAGTCACTCTTGCCGATGAATCGCATTCAAGCCAATGTACAGTGTCACGAAGCTTTATTTCTCTACTGGGGTTGCAAATAAAAGAAAAAATTTTATCGGATAATTATTAATGTAATTCTGAAGATTAATTGATCTATTGTTATGGATTTAGTTTTGTCTAAGTTGTGTAGTACTTTTACGTCTCCATTTGTAAACGATACACCAAAATTTCTTATGGTTTCTTAAGAATTTATAAAAGATAAGATGATTAGAGAAATAGTTTAATTAGAAATTTTATAAGTAATTATTTCAGTAAATATTTATTAGATAATATGAGTTATAAATTTAGATTTTTAAGTTTTAAACAATCGTGTTATAAAGGGTCTAATGTGGTTTAGTGCAATCAAAAGTTTTCACAAGTACTCATATGATATTATTTCAAAGGGCCATTTAGACTAGACTAGTCTAGTTGGGTGTTGTGTTGGTTGATATTTCACACTCATCATTCTATAGAGTTAGAAAACTCTCAAAATGTTATAATTCAAGCAATTTTTCCTCTATGCGATGACTAAATAAAATCTACGTTTACACTGGGGCTATCAAGCCTTCTTTAAGCCTTCTTCATGCTATGCAAAATATTAATAAAATCGAGAGAAATGGATATACATGAACATTATATTCAACACCTTATTTATAGCCTTGTTCCTTAACCTTTGTTTAACCTTCAATCTTCTGTTTCATTTGTAACGTGTCTCTTAGCTTCTAACTACTCTCTTCCATTGTTATTTAGTAGTCGAACTTTGATCCATCATGCTGCTTCAACTCGTCAATGATTAAATTTTGTGTGTGGTCGGTCGAGCCGTGTTGATCTTTGTTGATTCCTACAAATTCTTTAGATGAAGGAAAATATCTTCTTTGTTATGTGTCACTCTCTTAAATGTCTCACGTTGCTTGAACTCGTTGGATGCTTATGGAGCTTTAACGAGCATTGTCTCGATGATTTTTGAGGTCTTTCCTCCTTAAAATTTGCTCATCGACGTCTCTTCCATTTAATTATTGCCTCCAATTAAGTTCGTATCACTTTTGTTTTTAATTAATATTTTGTTAAAAAATAAAGCAAATTGTCTACTCTCAAAAGAACCGATCACTAGTATTGTGAATTTGATAATTATTATCTTCCACTTTCTTGAAAGGGTCTTTGAACATGTGCAAAACTCTAATGCTAAATAAATAAGAGAAATGTCATACTTAGTTTCGCCAATTCTCTTAAGAGTTAAGAAGACAAAGTTTGCTAGATTTTGTCTGTCTCCTCAAGGGTTATACTCTATGTATTGAGCTAGTTATTAGCCTTTGTCTATTCTTTGCTCACACTTTCGAAGCATCTGAAGTGTTTGTACTCCTTCCATTAAGTTAATTATTGCAATTTGCCTTCTCATTGCCATCTAACTTTTGAAATATAAGAAGTTTTTCTTGAAGAGAGTAAAATTTCATTCCAACTTATAGCAAGTCTCCAATAGTTTTGGTAGTCTCTGGGATTCTATCATTTTTGTCGCCTCCTCCTCTAAGCTATTAAGGGAAAACATCACGTATTGCTTACTTCATTCCTTATATCGGCTCAAATCCCCTTCATTTCTGACTATTTTGATAAGAAGCCTATTGACACCAGTCCTTCGAAGTTCGCTAGCCTCGACTTTTTAGCCTTGTCTTTGTATTTGGAGTTTGTCTTCGTATTCTTCACCTCTCGACTCGTTTCACAACCAAGCACTCTTCTTCCATGAGAGCAAGGGATTGATGACTCCATAAAAGTCCCACATCTGTGGTACCATGGTGTTGTCATGCCCATGGCTCTACTATCTATCACCTCGTAAATACATCCATTTCTTCGCGATTAGTAGATTTGACTCTATGACATGGTGGTACTCCTCCGAGTACACCTGTATTCTAATCAATGCTTGATTTTGGGTCACTAAGTTCCTTTAGATTCGTCGTCACTTCCTCATCCCCTTTAAACCACCTGCTTCAATACCTTTGTGTTCTCCAAACAATTCCCCTTAGTCGATGGAAAATATATTGCAACTCTCAAACATGACCTACGCCATCATGTTGTAATGCTCGTGTCGATTCTGTTCCCTTTTGCATCCTTAGTAGCAATATTCACTTGTCCTTTAACTTGTTCGGCTCACTTAAGCGAATATGAACGCTCTAATCATACCTTTGTATGATCAAGTCCCTCTCATGAGACTCATTGGTATTTGCACTCAAATTTTATCCTTAATAGTATATAGCCCCAGTATCTTGATTACCAAGGCTTTCATTTGATAGAAAATTCAATGCACGCACAGAAGACTCGCATTCACGTCACCCTAGCATTCACTCCTTGAATACACAGCCCTTCTTGTTATCATGCACCAAAGTGGAGCTCCTAGTAGCTCTCGATCAAACCTCTGTATAATTAAGTCACTCGTGAGACTTCTCTCGTGTGTGTCACATTGCCTTGAACTATTCTACCATGATTCACTGCATTATGTCAGCTCCTAATGACATCTCTATTACATTATGATCCTTATAGGATTAACTCAAACAGTGATATCTTCATGTGTAACCTCTGCCAGAACATAATGGGGTATCTACCATATCCGGTTGTGTTCGCTCCTTAGGCAATTGATCTTCGTCCACTCGCTCTCGAGTCACACCCTGAGGAAGTGTAGTTCTAAAATAGTCTATCGCCAATCATCTCTCAAAATCCACTGACTTCATTGACGTTACTTCACCATTATGTAGATCCTAGGCTCATACCTCGTTTCTTTCAAGACAACTCAAATGACAATACTATGATATATTCTTCAAGAGTACTCGTCTTTGTGTCCTCTTGCCTCATGCTAAGGCCTTCTAGCCTCAATTTCACTTCCGCAAGTTGAGTCACCTTATTTTCTTTATCAAATGCTTCATTGAGATAATATGCATGTGCCTCAAAGCACTATGTAGGATGAGTATATTCTATCAAAATAGCATAGAACGACGTTATGTCACTCTTGCCTCTGCAAGAATTTATGTTCTTGACCTTTGTCCAAGGAAAACTTTGTGCCTCCATGTTATGTCTTCTATGTTGACTCTCTTCATGCTGCTTGGGCACTTCACCAAGTTCCATATAAGTTACTTCGCTCCTCGATTTGCATAGAGTTGATGATGGCCCTCGTGCTCACCATTCCATGGGTCATTCCTTCATTGAGTCTGATCTCTACATCGACTCTAAGTGTGTCTTTGTTTGGTGTTGTCTTATGTTACTCCCCTATTTGATCTTATAATATGCCCACCAATGTACTACCTCATACGAGATTATGTGACGACTCCTTGTCACTCACTCGTTTAGTTAAGCTGTGTAGAGTTGTTGTCTTGAGGTACACTTCTTCAATATATACAGTTTGATATATATAATTCTTCCTCTAAAGAATCTAGACTTATCCCTCTTAGATATATATCATATTGGAGCAAATTTTCTCTCTATATCTTTCCCTCTAGAAGTTTTGAAGACCACCATTCCCTTGGACTACTCCTCCTTGTTGAATAAAATGTGCACTGTTTGATCATTGTAAATACACTTGCTAGATTATGACTTTTCGCTAATACAACCCTCATTGCACCTCTCAAAGCCTAGTAACATATTGAACTTGCTACACCCATGCCGAAGAGAAAGTTTCAATACTCCATGACATTGAGTTTCGATCACCTTAGGATGGCCATGAATTCTTTGAGAGCAATTATCCTCACTTCCGTAAACTTTGCATAACTTATTTGGTTGTTGAGCAACTCACCCCTCTTTACGCTATCTCATCATTTGCCAAGCATCTCACTTGCCTTGAATACCATCAAGTTTGGTTGTCAACATCAAGCCGTAGCTTAAACTCGGTCATCCCAACCTTTACACACTATGCGTTCTTCTCATCTTGCTTGTTTGTGGTGCATCTCATGCAAATGGTCGGTCATTCCTCTGAATGTCAATCTCGGATGCTCACTCCTCTAAGCTACTCATTTTCCTATATCTTAATACACATTTCCCTCAAACGATCACGTGTGCTGGCTACATTCAGCGTAGCCCTGCTAGGTCCCCCATATTTGCATGCAAAATATTTCTAAGGACGTTTGTCATGCTCTGATATCATTTATCACAAAGTTAGTTGATTTTGTCTAACTCATGCGACACCCTTACACGTCCGTCTACAAACGATCAACCTCCTTAAAACCTATATGATCTCTTAAGGGACTACAAAAGAGAAGACGAGCTAAAAGAAGTGTTTAACTCAGGATCCCACAAGCAATCATTTCATGAAACACCTGATAGACAATTTAAATTACAAACTTATGCTTTGTAAGCTCTAAACAATTGTATGACAAAGCGTTTAAAGTGGTCCATCGTGACCAAAAGTCTCCACAAGTGCCCACATGATATTGTTACGAAAAAAGATAGTGAGCCTGCCCTAAACACTACCCAAAAACCCGTCTAATAATTTGTTATCCAAGTAGCTCCTAATTGACACTCGATACTACTATATGGAGTTGAAAAACCCTCAAAATGACTCATTGGATGATTTATCATTGGATGATTTATTTTTAGATAATTTTAACTCTACGTGTCGATTGCATACAACTTTTATTTATAAACATAAAACAACCATAAAAATCAATCAAAATAAATTTACTAAGCCTACTAAAAGTACTCTATGTTAAATATAAATAAAATCTAAACACACTAATATATTCAACATCTTGTTTATAACTTATAAGTTAATTAGATTGTTGGAACCTTAAAAAGATTGTTTGAAATGGAACATCATTAATTAGATTGTTTGAACCTTAAAGAGATTTAAATATCCTCAATTCTTAAACCGTTATCAAAGGTACTTAAAAATTTTAGTATAATGATGAAAGAGAAAAAAAATAATATTATTATCTCCGAGTGTGCCTACTCTATTCCCAGACACTATTATATGTATTTTTATATTTATTAACACAATGCATCATTATATTTTTAGTTTTCATAAAAAAAAAATCAAATTAGTAATGTTGGATCAGTTGAAATCAAGACTTGACCGAGTCAATATCCAATCTGATTATGATAACCATCTCGACAACCCTTTTTATATATAGGTTTAAGTAGAGAGGACTAAGACCATATCCCAAAACACACCTTTAATTATCTACTCTGAAAACCTTGTGGAAGAACCCAATCCACAATAACTCTTTCCATAGCAAGTATGAACGTTCAAACAGATGAGACCACTAAAGCTTAAAATACAAGGAATCAGTGATTTATTGACATATTAAAAGTACATCCACAACACCAACTAACATTTTTTGCTAGATTCAAGGTAGAGAGAGCCAGGAAAGAATACATATACACAATAAACACACCATTTATCACCAGACATCAGCTCCCTTGGTTGCACCGATAGCAGCAGCAATTGCAGCAAGGATGGCCTGCTCATAGAATAACAACATCACAACTCTCGTGAGAACAATGATCGCCTTGAATTAAATCTATTCAAGGACACATGAGGTGGTCAAAAGTAAGTTCTAAGATGCTGTTCACTAGTAAAATGTATCATCAATTGAATTTGTAGAAGGTAGAAGCTGGTTTAACTTCATAACATCTTCAAGTGTCATGATTATTCTTCAATATGCACACAAATGTAATGAAAAGAGTCTGTATATATTCTTATGTTTTAAGACCAACACCACTGCCTTAAGCAGTCATCTATTAAACCCATGGGTCAACAGATAAAGAGGCATGAAATAGTCTTTGTCAGATGTCACCAATCCTGTGTCAAACTCATGCCAAGGTAAGCAGCACGAAATAATTAGAAGAAGCAAATAATATGGTAGTCTTTGGACAAAATCGCGTTCTCATTCGATGCAAGTTTCATATCTAGAGGCCAGTAGCGCACAATAATTAGAAAAACTGTATGGCCAACCCAAGGACAAAATCCTGTTCAAATTCAATATTCAATTACTGATACTTGATAGATTTAATCATTGGTCCAAAATACTAATGCCTGAGTTAATATTAGAAGAGCGAGACTAAATTGAGGCGTCACCGAATTCTTTTTAACCCAAAACATATGGAAAGGATTGACCCAACGTCCATGAGAGAAGAATAATCAGCAAAGGGCAAGGTAGTGATGGTGCTGTGAGAGGAATGAGTGTTGGATTCTAATCTCCATATTTTTTGTATGAGATTTTGTGAAATGTTCATAATTAAGTTAGATAAAATTTTTACTGAAGGTGAGTATCATGATGCCCTTGTTTCAAAAATACTGGTTTAGATTTAATCTGCAAAAGTAACTAATACAATTTTGAACTTTAAATGCAACTAGGAAAATATCAATTTGGAATTACTAAGCAACAATTAGTATATCATTGCAGCTAAGTATGTTGTTCACAGTCAATGACAAGTAAAGTTTAGCTGAATTTGAAGGAAACAAGAATCAAAATGATGACATAAAAACCAGTTCACAATGAATATAAAAAAGAAAAAATCACTTACTGCAATTGTGCAAGCAACTAGGCCTGGCTTCTCTCGGTAGTCTACTCTAACACAAAGTAGAATAAAAGCTCCAACATACCACGGAATGGCAGGTAGAAAGAAACCAACTATGAACCTTCCAGAAATGAAAGATGTATGTCATTAGAATTCCAAACATACTAAGAAATGACAAAAATATATTTGAAAGATTAAAAAACAAGGTAGGTATAGATGAACATCTATGTATGCACACACACACACGTATATTTTAATCACAGATTATGTTCATTGTTCGGTGGAGAAGATTTACAATGTGAAGCCATCATGATTTGACTTTGGGGCAATATGCTTGAAAGCCTATATATATATATATATATATATATCGATCTCAATGCGTCCAGCTAAGATGGAAGCAGTTAGTAATTCACCCAAGCCGACTACTATATGTATAAGCTTTCAAGCTTATTACCTCAAAGTCAAATCATGAAGGCTTCAATTATATATCCTTGCCACTGAACAATGAACAAAATCTGTGATTTATAAAAAAACCTACAAATAAATAGATCATACTTTTTAAATCATTCTAACTTGTGCTTCAAGTTGACAAAATGATTAGTAGTGATAACAGAACATATTTTGTTTTGATCAATAGTTTAAAAGCATCAATCATTTGGCTCATTAATTGAGATTGTCAGGGTCATACTTCCATGCATGAATATAGTTTCACACCATTTATTTCTTGTTAATCTTACAAACGTTCAACATCATAGATTATGTTGAACAAAGTCTATTTATTTTGGAGTCTTCATTACTTATATTGATACATTTGAGGCCTTAATCCTCCCGATATAATTTTAGCTTAACTTTACTTATGCAGACAAGTATATGATATATTATACACCTTAATCCTCCCGAGGTTGGTGTGTCAAATTGACTTACCTTAAGTTTGCAGATTGAAATCTCATTGTACAAATTTTAATATATAAAATATTGGTTTGATGATATACGTAATTCACTTATATTATATTAAGGGTATTCAAACATCATTCTATAATTTTTTTATATCTGAAATATTATTTTTGACGATGACGGGTCTGACGCATTTACCTAAATTCAAAATCTTAACCTATATATATTTTAAGATGTCAGCTAGTTAGCTAATAAGAATCTTAAGGTCTTGGATTAAATCTCGCTTTCACCACTAACCACTTGGAAAGAAATTGCTATGTGTATATACATACACATATATACATAAAGATTTGATGCAGATATATATTACAGACGTATTTAGAAAGTAAATGTAAGATTCACATACAAAAGCCAACCGATGCCCAAGCCACAACAAGCGAGACGTGGCTGTCTCAATGGTGTTCCTTCAACAACTTCAATAACAGGTGCATAACCTTAAAAATGATCAACAAGTCAGGAATAGACACATCAGTGCATGTTAGAATAACAGAATACCATAAATCATCTAAGTTTATACTAGTGCTGCAAAAGCTTTCAGTGAATACAATAAACAAAAATTCCTTTTCAAAATATATCAATGCAGTCATAAAAGTTCATGATGAACAATAATAGATAACTTTAGCAATTAAGGAACAATAACAGAATACCATAAATCATCTAAGTTTATACTAGTGCTGCAAAAGCTTTCAGTGAATACAAAAAACAAAAATTCCTTTTCAAAATATATCAATGGAGCCATAAAAGTTCATGGTGAACAATAATAGATAACTTTAGCAATTAAGGAACACACCACTGAAATCTAAAGGATGCTAATAGCAAACAGGAAGGACCTGAAACATCTAAATTTTGATAAGGATATTTTGGATAGTGTCAAGTAGTTATCTCATGCTGAAACAGTCAGATTCTCACCTAATTCTCACAAAGCCAATAAACTGTACCTGGAATTTTTCTGCCAGTTATTCCATAAAGTGTAAGGGAAAGTAACAGTTTTGAGCACAGAGCAGAAATTATGGAGGATTACAACCAAATAATATTGATAAAGAATTTGTTCCAGATGCAATTTTTTAAATGATAAGAATAACAATGAACATAAAAATCACAATCATATTTTGGTCTTTGACACTTAAAAAGAAGATAGGATCTTCCTTTCATTACTGTATTGTTTTTTGCTCTGAAGATTTTGCAACTTTTGTCATATTTCACCAAAATCCCACAAAGTTCTGTCTTCCCATCCCTTTGACCTGGTTTTCCTCTCTGTGATGTGTGACAAATTGTTCTACTTCTAAATAGAAACAAATTCTTTACTAGCATTTACCAAAGGCCAACTTGATCCAGATGACGTGGATCAACAACATCCCATGGCTAATCAACACAAGGTTCACTATCTCCTGGTAAAATGTCACTTCTTTAGTGATAACCATGTCGAAGAAAAGTTGGGCAGGCTGTACAAATTTTTTAATGCTTCCTATCCCGACAGGTTAGTGGTAATCATTTTAAGAACAGGAAACATCTTACTGTAGAAGATGTGAAGTTAGGCTGCATCTATCATGAAACGTTAACAAAGAAGAAGAATAGATCAAATGATCTGAGTTTGATATTGAATTATATAAAGGAGATATCTACAGTGATCAAGCTTAGTCAATTTGGTCAACCGTCAAAATGGCTCTGTCCTCCACTCTGCTGCACACAAAATCTGCATTAAGATTAGAGTAATGGACAGCAAGGAATCATCAAGAAGCCGTTCTTATGCATCTGTTTATCTACCTACAAAGATCTTGCCTATCAAAGCACCAAAATCTCTGCATGAAGAACACAAAGGAAGCAATCAGATCCCAGTTGATCCCATTAAAGCTGAAGACATGTCGACCCAGTTTCGATTAAATTAAGCTCTATCTTATCTTAAAACCCTCTCGCCCGCTACAAATTCCGACGATCATTTCGAAAATGACTTCTAACAGACTTATAACCCATCTATATTCCAAGAAAATTTCTTGTCCTTAAAAGAAAGGAAGTACTCATAAACGAGCAAATTAGGCATGAAATAGAGAAGACATCGAAGCATATCGACTGCTAGGGAGGTTCACGAAAAAGAAGCATTCTTTTTCGCAGGCGATAAGGCGGACCGACGGCGTACCCGGGACGGCGTGGTAGCCGCGGGCATAATAGGCAGGGCCAGACTGCTGAGGCGGAGGGAAAGGGTGCGCGGGGGTGAGGCCCGGGGGAGGCGCCGGCTGGGGGAAGCCGATGGCGGGCTGCGCGTAGTTGGGGGCGCCCTGGAAGGTACCGTATTGCTGCGGTCCCCCTTTGCTTTTGCCTTCCTCCTCGCTCATCCTTGTTCCTCTTCTTCTTTGGCTGCTGCCGCTTCTTTTCTTCTTCTCCTTTCTCCCCGATCTGATTTCGATTTGCCTGTGTCGCCCTTTGATCCGCTGAATGGGATACCACTTTGGGCTTCTTGGCCTGCGTTCTTCAGTGAGCCATGTAACTCACACCATTCTAACCACGACCTCTTCCATACCCGTCTTTTGTTGGAGTTAAACAAGAACCTTTTATGGGACCCACTTGAGGAGCCGTTTCTCGATCCCTTAATAAGGCAGGTAGGTTTTCAGGTAACAAGACACATGTAGCAATAGTGTTATTGTTTTTTCTCTTGATGGAGGTCGCGCTCTATTGCGCCAATGGCAGCCGAAATGAGCTATATATTCCTCAGCCCGCCGTTGTTACCCGCCTCTGCTTACCCGGGCTATATTTGGAGATATACGTGGGCCCCAAAGTACGATCAACTCCGGATCGTGGGTATTCATCGAGACTGGTACGCGTACCGCGACCGACTGACCAACACAGAAGACCTCCTCTTCATTGGCTGATAATTGTGGGACCCGCACAAAAACATTTGCTGCCAGCCAGTGAGAGTTGGACTTTGTTGGCATTTAAAATTGAATACTTTGATTGGTTAGGAATTTATTATAATATGGTGTGTTGGGACAATAATACGACAGCGGAAAAATGATATGAATTTTCTTCTTTTGTATAACAAAATGTCACAGCAAAGAACTAATTCGATTTTGGTAATCATGCAACAACTGTTTTCTTTATCCACCACAATGTTATTATTATGCTTAAGAAGAACATTATTGTTCCATGAACGTAGAAAGATCACACTAGTTCTCTAATAACTATTGCACGTAAGAGAAATAATAGTTAATATCATGAATATAGTTCATATCATTTACTCTTTGGAGAAATCATTGAGACACACCAACGAACTCTCTGTTTTAACACACACTGATACAGTAACAAAGTCCTTATCAGATCTACTCATATCATACACAAAAAGAAGAAAAAAAAACGTGGAATTTAACGATAACCGAGACAAGAGGCTTGAATATTACAGAAACCAACTAATCATTTTATGAGAACAAATAAACATAAATAACTTAAACATCTATACCACACAAGCTTTGCCTCTTCATATGAGCACCAGCACCCAGAGAAACCAACTTGACAAAGAAGGATCAGCAATTGACACCACACTGTCCCATGACCGCGGCCTTTTGCGTGGGAGAAGTAAATGGATCAATGTGTACCCAGAGCAATGAGAAGATTGAGGCAAGGAGAATGGACCACACAATGACGATGGTAGGTGTTCGGTTTTGCCGGCCCATGAGCCCCTTGAGGAAGGGATATAGATGTGCAATCACCCAAAACGCGAAGAACAGCCTTCCGAACAGAGGACCCCATGACTGGTAGCCGCTGTTGACGGCATAAGAGACACCTGCCACGATTCCTACCATGTTGATGACCAAGACAGTAGTTGGGGGAACGAGGAGACTCGTCCACTTGAACACATACAATTCAGCAAAGTCTCCATCGTCATCTGAAGACTTGGATGTGACGGTGAAGCTGGTGTCTATCCCTGCTAACACCTTAAGCAGACCCTGGAACACGGCAAACAGGTGGGCTGATGTTCCTCCAATCACCCAAAACTGCTCATTCCTCCACCAGTCCTCGATCCCGACCCCGCTCCACCTGAGTTCAAGAATTCCCGTTGCGAAGATTGAGATGAAGAGCAGAATGAACCACATTCCTGCATAATTGCTTATCTGCGCAATGGATGGATAGTGAGATCAGAAGCAATCTTGGCAATGTAAAAGATGCCAGTTGAAATAAAGAATGACATTGCATTGATTGCAACTTCTTTGTCAAAATGGAAGCCATTTGTGCGATGGTGATTTCAGATCAAATCCTGACTTCACAGAACAACTATTGCATATGTATGTGAAAAAGAATGTCTCCTCTACTAGCAAGATATCAACAACCATGAGCTTGAACCAAAACACCAAACGTATTAGGTCTAGATCAGTAATCCCTTTTTACTGCAAACCATAAAGTGAATTTGGTGTGGGTTACAGGAGAGTAAATCAACTTAATTTCTTACTAAAGTTTTTATAAGTGCTTCTGCTGTTCAATTTCCTCAAGCATGATGTGCGGCACAACATGGAAGTTTTTTTTCAGGTGCATTACTATGACATGCTTGTTTATGCTTTGCCTTGAGGAAATAATGGATTGTGTAATACCCCAGTTTAGTCATATCTGGGAGTGAGAGGAGGTTTAGATAGTCTTATAAGGCTAGATGGGTCTATCATGGACAATTTGGACTTGAGCATGATGACCAAGTGCCTGAGACTCATCAATTTAATTGATTAATTAATCCATCGAGCCAGATCATGATACTGCATAAGCTCATCCACTTTTCACCAGGGTCTATTGACTAAGGATAATAGGTGCTAATATCCAACAGAACGTGAAAACTATAAAATGTCAAACTGGTCAATATAAGCTGGCAATAATACTGTGATTCCATATATAGCCACCCAGAATTTACACTAACAAAGGTGACATCTAGATCGGTTACTTAATATTAGTCATGCAAATGGTCAAAGAAACTAAACCCAAATTGCATGCACAAGTAATCAAATGAAAGTCTAATGATAGCTGTAATAAAAGAAGCTAACCTCTGGAATAATAAATTTTCCTGTGAGAAGGCAAATAGCAGGAAGAACACAATAGGCAATCAGTGGGATGGACGTGATTGGATAAACTATGGTATTAATGTATGCCACCCTCTCCAAAAGCTTCAATCTTCCATTGTAACCATACCATATAGGGCAATGTCTACTGAGCAGGATTTCAATTGATCCCAAGGCCCACCGCAACACTTGGTTGAGACGATCAGAAAGATTGATTGGGGCAGACCCTTTGAATGCAGGGCGGGGAGGCATGCAATAAATTGAAATCCATCCACGAGCATGCATCTTAAAACCAGTAAGAATATCCTCAGTAACAGATCCATATATCCAGCCAATCTGAAAGTAGGTGAACAAGCAAAAATCATCAACTTATTTAATAGAGAGCTAAAACATATTAGAAGGTAACAGAGTGTATATTAGATTAACCTCTTTTCCCCATTCAGTTTTGTCTTCATACCCACAGCTAATAACATGTATGGCTTCTTTCAGAAGAGACGCTGGATCCGTGGATGGTGGTATGCCTCCCTGCTCCATGAAGGTAGATGCAATGAAAATTGGTGACTGACCAAATCGCTTTTCCAAGCTCCTCTGAGACATGAGCAGTGATCTCTCATCCTCATAACCTTGAGAGCCAAATAAATAGACATAATTCAAACTTGACAATATATTGTCAAAATACAGGAAAAGAAAAGAAAAGAACATAACAAAAGTGTTCTTTACATGTAGAGGAGGAATTTATTCAGCAGAAAAAGGATGGTTTTTCAATGTGAAGAATCTTTTGTAAATTAAAGTAGAGACTAAGTTTCTCAGGCATAAAAGATCATGGTTGTGGCTAACAAACAACATGCTCTAAAAGGCTGTCTTGTCCATAACCATATCAACAGCACTGAGAAACTAAAAGATAATATGTGGTTTCCAGTGATTATGCATTCACTTAAGTACACAAAACATACTAGTAATCAACATATCCAATTCAAATCAAGGGTGATTTGAATGTTTCACTTCCTAGATCATGAGATCAAATATAAATCCATATCTGGCTTAAAAATACAAGTAACATTTGGGTTACATTGAAAGTTTGCATGATGCCACATAAAGAAAAGGAATAGTGCACACAGAAAATATGCATGGATGTGGTTGTGGTGAGGATGTGGTTGTGGTGAAGTGCAAAATGTTCACAATGCTAGAGACTGACCTTAAAAAAAAAGAAACATATTGCTAAAGAATCACTGTCATGTTCAAAGATCAACAATATGAGTCAAACTCCAAGGAATAAATTAGTCAGATGTGTAGATCATTTAAAAATTGGACAGGCGTATCAAACATATGCGGAAAACCAACATATCTAGATTAGTAAGAGTTTTAGTTTCTTCACCACCAATTGACACTACTGGCAAAGTTCCAGTCATACTGTTAGATAGAAAAAACATTTACACTTGTGAAGTTCCTCTTTGTCACCAATAAACACAATATTGCAAACTATGAAGCATTAGTGCTCCAAATTGGTTCTCATATCATACTTATCAATTACTTTCTCCTAGATCTAAACAGATCATTCGATAGATTGTCCACATGTTATACGTATTGAACAACAAAGATTAACGAGATTTATGAAATGATCTTGCCACAGTTATCACAAGTTCTTGCTATCTTCTTCTCTATATATTTGATATACCATGTTACTGTCGTATTGGTATCTAATGTCCATATCCATGCTTTATATAAATCTTCATCAATATCGATAGATTGAAAAGCATCCAATATCTTGTGAAGTTATCACCAGCACAGGAAAGTCATCAACAGTAAATTGTGAGAGTTATACTAGTTAGTTCAGGTCTTGCTAACCAACAAATTTAGATACAACAGAAGAAAAAATTACTACCTTCTATTCCCTCCTCCATGTCTTCCATATTGAAGATGGGAACTGAAGATTCAGATCTCATCGTAACCCTTTTTTTATTATCAATGTAGCTCTTATTTCCTCCCTTTCGTTTTTTCCTTGAACCACAACAGCTCTTGAACACAATGTTTGGTTCCAAATCAGCCTCGGTTAATACAGGATCATAACCATACAAGGCTTGCCTGTTAAAACAGCATCCTGTTCCCACATAGACAGGACCCTGGATGCCATCCAAACCTTTCAAGTTGATCTGCAAAACATGATAGTAGTAAGAAAAAGTTTCTTTCCACTATGACTAGTGCACCGAACCATTGGTATATTTCTTACATCAAAAAACACAATGTTCCGATTGGCATATCGATCATGCAAATCAATGCCATCAAATCGTTGAGGAAACTGAACATAGCATGTCTTCTTTCCTAGTGCAGGATCCATCATAAAACACATTGCTTCCCGGAGAGCTTTGCTGTTGTTGAAATAATGATCACAATCCACATTGAGAAGATAGGCGCCATTGGTCAAGACAGCAGATACTCGAATCTGACCAGTATGACAGAATTAGAGGTTAAAACATCCACCAGCATGCTTAGATATGTTAGAAACACCAAGCATAAAAGCAACATTACATCACACAGAGAGTGCAAGTATCGAGTGAAGGACACAAACCAAGGCATTCATTGCACCAGCCTTTTTGTGATGTTGGAAACCCGGTCTCTTCTCACGGGAAACATATACAAGGCGAGGTAGCTCATTGCCATCTGTATCAAGACCTCCGCTATGCCCTAAAAAGACCTACATTCAACCAACAAAAAGATAATATAAAGAAAAAAGAGGTAAAACAGTGGAATGAAGTTGCAAAAAACGTATGTGGAACCTGTATCATGCCAGGATGATCTCTTGGGTTATTTCCCGGCCAGGGAGTTCCATCCTGCATTGTCCAACCTTCTTCTGGAGTTTTTTGTGCTTTGGCAACAAGAGCATTTATCCGTACCTTGAATTCCTCATATTCTCTCTGAAAATGGAATGATCCATGGGTCAATATAATCAGTAGTCAAAATCTTAGAGGATATAAGTGCATCTAGTTTCCATCCTTGCCTTCATTGCACGTCGTTCTTTCACAAAAGAAGGCTGAATCTTGTCTTTAAGGTAATCTATCTTTTGAGCAAAATAAAACTCAGGGGCCCTGGGTTCAATATTATGCTTCTTGCAAAAAGGTACCCACTTTCTTGCAAATTCAGCAGTCTCTGACAGTGCTTCGAAAGTAAGCATTGCTGAACCATCATCAGAAACATAACATGAGACTTTGTCAACAGGGTAATCCACAGCAAGAATAGACAACACTGTGTTGGCTGTTATAAGAGGAGGTTCCTTCAAAGGATCCACTGTACTGACAAAAACATCAACAGGAGCTAATTGTGATGGTTCCCCTTCCCTATCATATCTGCAAATGTGTTTTGTGAAGAATCATTATAGAAAAAGAACATGAAGAATAGTATGTTCAATAGAGAAAAAGAACAAGACTTGATCACTGACCTCAAGGCAAGCCTATCAAGGTATGTCTCACGGTTGATTGGATACCATTTTGGAAACTGGTCAAGAAGCCATGACAAAGCAAACCATATCTCACAAATGACCGATGTTAACCACAAAGGATAAGCATCATGTACTGGATGAGTCACACGATATTGGAAGAAGAAACATAAAATGATGAGCCGAAGTATGATGACCACACGGTAGAGGTTAAGTTGGTTAGAAGGAATTGGTACTATACGGCTTAGAGGTTGCCGAGCATCATCGACCCTACAAAGGGAATTCAAATATCAGATGTATGATTATATGTTAAAGCATCATGAATAAGGCAGCAATTCTTAGCACATACCAGAAATTACCTATGGTTGAAAAAATTAGTGGTGGCTGAGATGCACAGTTCAAAGACAAGTTATACTTACAATGGACTTGGTCAAACTGTGGACAGAGATCTACATATTGCACAATTTGATAAATAGAAATATAAAAGGACATGCATTTCTGAATGATAAAGCTTGTCCCTATACTTATACCTTATTGCAAAATAAGCATTAATTGTATGAATAATTTTATTGCTTGTACCACTGAAACTATCTAAATCTAGCTCTGGAACTGATGGAGATGAAAGGAACATGAAACGACTAGAGATTACTAATCAGAAGGGAAAAAAAATAATCAAGAAAGCAATTCAAAAAGGCCATATCAGGAAAAATGCAAGGTCCATACATTTGCAGATCTTCACCGTTTGAACCAGTTCCTTCCATATCTCCTTTGCCATCATTGTATTTGTTGGTCACGTGGACTATGGTTTTGTCCTGTTTGAGCCTCCAACCTTCGACTCTTTCTTTCCAGTCAACACTACCAAGCCCGTATGAGTTCAAGTCTTTGGAAGGATCCACGATTCTTACTGGAACTGCAATATAGTTTACCAGAAAACAATTACTGAAAGCTAAATGCCATGTATTAATAAGTTTTATTTTGCAGATGGAAAAGAGGATTTAATGTTACCTGGCAAGCTGGGATCTACATAACCTGATGATGGACTTCGAATAGAATGGCGATCAGGTGTTGCATCAGGGACCTCCCCAGAAACCTAAACATATTGGTTTAATGGTAAGACCAAGCAAAAGGTTGACCAACAATGGACATCATATTTATTGTTATAGCTTTGTACAGTGACTTAGCTATAGATTTGATAAAGGCTCTTAACAATTAAATTGTAGATAATTGAGTAGTTGACAAAATTTGAGGTTCAGGTTGGCGAAGAATACAATGGGTATGGGTCAAAACTTCCTTTAGTTTGAGCTGTGTTTCTTGAGTTCTGGAGATCTTCGAGAGATCTTATCATCATTTTTGCTATTCTATGAGTCCTAAAGGGAATCAAATTTAATGAGAGCTTAAGCCTGAAAGAAACTTTGATCATTCTCTTTCACAGAAGTTATCTTTAGAAACAATAAAGACAAAAACATCCTTAATTAGAAAAATTCTTTGTGGCTCAGCTCTTCTGCACCATTTGAGAACTAAAAAGACTAGGAATGTTATTAGATGTTTTCATAATTAGTAAATACAGGTTAATATGCCCGGAGCGAGAAAAGCCAACATTAATGTTCACCAATGAAGTCGGTTTTCTTAATCGATTGACATGTTATCTTCGATTAATTCTCTACTCACTCATCTCTATAATCTTAGCTTTTCTAGTTTATACTGTCACAGCATTCTTCATAGCATATAAAACAAAAGTTAAAGTGTTAAACTAGATAGTCAAATTTTAGTATGATTTTTACTCCCCTGCATAGATTTTTTTCTAGCGTAAAAGCAGCTCCACATCTATCATTATATTTTAGCAGAAGCAAAAATTTGCTGTTTTAACATTGCAATCCCTATTTTGCTAATGAAGCCAATGTTTAAGACATTGAACAAATGCCAAATATATTGTTTCCTAGAAGAAGTAAATTTCTTTTTAATCTACCTGTTGCCCACTGGTCAAATATGGAATACGGTGTTGAGGTTCATGTCTAAACGAAGAAGATAAATCAACATCTTCTGCCTGTCCTTGAAGTTGCCATGTATGTCCTGCTTTAACATTGCCTTGCCTGTAATTAAACTCATTGTCTAGATCATCAACATCATCTTCCTCATCATCTCCATCAACTCGAGGACTACCTGAAATCCAACAAGTCAGAAATAGTGAAGTAGGTCTAGATTTGGGATTATATAATCGGATGGGAATTTCATCAAAAGAAGCATCATAAGAGATCCATTTTATGAGTTCCACATTCATATGCAACTAAAATCTCAGGGGTGGAATGATTAAAACCATGACCTTACCTCTGTGTCTCTTGTACCGAGTCTTGCATTGAGGGCAAGACTTATTCCCTTCCTTCCTCTCATATTCATAACAAGCTCGGCAGACTGGGAAGGCACACTCATTACAAGCAACAAAAACGTCCCCCGTATACGAAAGTCCTACTGTATCACCACAGATTTGACACTCTTGGCCATCGAATTTTTTCAGCAGCTTGGCCTGCATTATGAAAGAAGTAATTGAGGATCAGGAGAGAAAGGAATCAGAAAACTTGTAAAAGATGTCCATGTTCCAGTGAACATAAGTCAGGTGTATGAGATAAGCAAAGCTAACAACTTCATCAAAATATATTTAAACACTTAAATAAAACACGAAAAACCAAGAAACCAAAATTTTGGTTACAGCTAAGACCAAAATTTGGTCCAAACTGCCAAACTAATACTTTCAGTTAAATGGTCCTGCAAATTTCAATTTCTTTAGAAAAGTCTCATGCAAACCATGAAAATACCACTGGATACTATATCAAGTCCAAGTCTATAAAGCACAAAGTGGTATGCAGATCTATGCCGGCAAGAAAGGGCATCAAAGAATCTTTATCCATTATTCAAAATACAGGGATTTCAAGCGCAATTAGGAAAGAAGACTCTGATATCTATGTAACAACACATAAGGAAGACAACAAAGTCGAGCGCATCAAAGTCGCAAAATTAACAAGAGCCCACGACAAGCAACCAGAGTTACAGCTAACTCAACAAAATTAAGCGATTGATTCACCCCTAAATCAGGTGAAGTTTAATCCCGAAGCAATCTTTGAACTAATACTTCCTACAAGAAAGAGTGTGAATCGCATGGGGTTGTCGACATCAGCTCAAAATCATACTAAAACTGACTAGAGAAGGAATTCCAAAATGGATATTTGAATGCAGAACAAAGGCAAAATTATGGACTTTCCTAACAGTAACCAGAAGAAATGCAACATCTTCAAATTGACCGGCACCACATGCCTTCCAATCCAGTCAATCCGAACAAAACCCATCACAAATTGCACGAGACGATTGTGAACCCGAAGTCAAACCACAGAAACCGCAAAGTGCACCACTAGATCTAAGCAACAGAAGGACCAAAATGCCAGTTCTTTCAAAAGAACCGAGAAGAAGGAAAATGGTCGGATCTTGGCCGTCCATAACGGAATGAAGAGGCGAAAAACGGCAAACACCCACCCCGGCTTCTCCTCCCTGCCGAATCATCACGAACTCGTTCCGCTTGTGTGACCCCGCCACCATTCCCGCATTGGCTTCCATGAGGCTCCCGACACCCTACCCAGATCCGATCTTTCTCGGAGCTCCTCACCAAAATCTCCGGAGAAGAATCACTTTACACCGAGGAGGAGGAAGAGAACAATGGATCGGGATCTCTTCCGAAGGGAGCCGAAGAAGCGCACCGGCGGTTTCTCACTAGCTGCCGCAATCCCCCATCCGATGATTCCTATCCTCCGGCCCTTCTTCTCTCTTCGTTCATCTCACATTGCTGATAAATTAAATATAAACTGATGCACGATTAATCACAACCGTCGGATGGAAGGAACTGATGGATTATAAAGCGTCCGATCACCGCGGAAGTCACCGCCAAGTGTCAGTGAACTGGTGGCAGCAAAGCTAGTGTCGGCCTTCCTCGGGCAAAGTGGTGACTGGGTGGCGTGCGTCGGATAAAAGTGTCGGTGTCCGAAACGTGACGTTGTTGTTGTCTGTTGTTCGTAACGGCTCGACCAGCTTGCAACATGGGCCGGACCGGGTCTGGATCAAATAGCCGGCCCAAAAGTATTCATCGGCATTTAGGTTAAAAAGGGAGAATTGAAAAATTAAAAGAAAAATGGGATGATATATGCGAAGAAGCCCTTGAAAGAACATATCCAATTCACAATGAATTAATTATCTATCCTAAGGTAGTTTAACTACATGGATAAAGAAGAAAAAAAATATATATATATATATCTAAAATTTTTCCGTCGTCAACTGTACATCCTCCCATTGGAAGTGCGAGAGATATCAATCGAGCCAGTCTGCATAGATACGGTTCAGCTTCTTTATCCCCCGCAACTTTGGGAAACACTGCTGCGTTGGTCGTGAGTCGGGTGGTGTTCCTGTCCCAACGTGGATCGAAGAGTTCGCAGATGTGGGAAGAGTACCGCTTGTGGTAGCAGCCTCTACTGAATCCTTCACAACAGCCTCCGCAACGCTCGCCGGAGTCGTCTGCTTCAACACTGTACCAACAAGAACACGTCAAAGGCATGCTGAGAACAGCTATAAGAATAATGCGCGGTTTCGATTGTACCTGCAGAACCGTGGGCGGAGTCACATCTCGCGTTAATGGGGGAGTCGAATCGGCTGGCGTTGCCGCCTACAGGGGCTGCGGGCACCGTCGGTCTCGCGGCCGAGCCACCCCATCGTGGATGCGGGTGCGAGTACAAGCATCTCTGGCCGTAAGGGCAGGCACCGGCGGCATAGTTCCGGCACAATTTGGTCTTGTGCGTCCCGGCGATATCCTGCCAGTTGGGCACCGGCTCGCGGAGGTCGGCGGGTCCGTGGGCGAACCTGCAGAGGTGGCCGTAGGGGCAGGAGCCCCTGGTGCTAAAAGTATGGCACAGTCGGGTCTTGTAGAACACGATGTTTGGGTCAATGGCGGGAGGAGGGAGCACTGTGGAGATTGGTGGTGAAGGCACGTCTGGAACGGGAGGAATCATGGTAGGGGGTTGTGGTGGTGGTGGTGGTGGTGGTGGGTGGGGGTGGAGGAACCGAGGTCTCTTTGGTGGGGGAGACTCCATGAATCCTTGTTGCGCTGCCGCTGCTGCGGAGGGCGGACGGAGGAGGAGGAGGAGGAGGAGGGTTGATAGGAAGGAAGGCAAGAGTTGGGCCAAATAAAGAGGGAAGAAGGCTCAAATCAACTACAAATCTTAATCCTCCTCCAACTTGGAAAATGCCCGATACCGAACCCAACTGGAACACCATTGGAGGTTGGAATAGTCCTAATACCCAACTCAGTTGTATCCATATCTATGGATACGCTTATCCGAGTCGTCAGTATTGTAGGATAATAATTTGTCGCAAATCTCATCCAATATATTATTTTACATCTAAAACCTTGATCATATCACAACTACAAAGGAGAGACTGTAATTTATGTGAAAAAAAATTACACTAAAACAAAGGCATGGCCACTAAGACAAATAAAGCACATAAAATAAACTAATATGGGAATTAAAAAAGAGAGCTATGAGTGTGTAGACATCATTGGGATTCTATCAAGTTGATAAAAGTGGGAGGGCATACCATAAAGCCCAAACCAAAATTATGAATTAACAACGTGATTATCTTACTCTTAGCACACTTATTCACGATGGATCTTTAATTAAGAATGAGATCCATCAAGTCCCAGCATTGTGGTAAGAAATTTGCAGACATCATCCATCTCTCCAGGGACAGTATAGTGGCCAAGCCTACACCATTTCAAGGATTAGTAGTTCCATAAAGGATGCTATTTGGCTGACTGAATAAAAATGGTCATGTAAAAAATAATAATAAAAAAAATTTGCATACCCTTTGTATGTTTTGAATGTAACATTTTCAAATCCACTTGATTTTAAAACCTGAGAAGATTTCTCTCCATGTTTATATAACACCACATCATCTCCTGTAAGAATTCAACTTTAGCATATAACCAAACAAGTTACCATTGAGGAATGTAATACTGCTCCAAAGCAATGCAACTTAAAACATTTAGAGAAAAGAAGAATGTAATATTGCAGATTTATGTGGAATCATGAGAATAAGATGCACAATCTACATAATCAAGAATTCATCTTATCATGATTTTGATCATTAAATTCATCATTTTGATGATCAGAAGAATAACAGAAGAAGGTATCACAAGACTGCATCTTCCACTTGCATTTCCATGAGAAGTGATACACCGAAGGCGACATATATCAGTAACTGACGTAAGTGTTTCACGTACTACATTTTTGGATAAAAGGTGCATGAGCTGTTCTCTTGCATATTGCATAACTATTTTGGTCAGCTACAACATGAGATCAATCATACATCAGGTTGGCAACATCTGGTAAATTCATAATTATCGTAGATAGATCTGTTTTTGTATGTAACTTAACCTAAAATCAACATCTAAATGTGCAATTCAAGCGCACATCTAGAGCATATCAGGAGGAACCATAGCATGATATGTATGTTGATGTACAGAGATATACCATTTCCATGGCAAAGTAAAATAGGCAAGGATGAAGCCCGTCTTGCTGCATCTTGAGAACCTTCCAACTTGCTCTTCAGACCCCTAAAAAAATAAAATGGCTTTGCAGATGAGATCACTCTAGATTTAAATGTCAAAGTAGAAGCTACGCAGAGACATGGAAGCTCTTTATGACAGTACAATATACCTCGCGCATGGAAGCCAGCCACTTAGACCAACAACAACACTCAGATTGACAGGGTATGGCTTGCCATTTCCATATTTTCCATGAGCACAACAAGTTGCAGAGTACAGGGCAGTGGCAGCACCCATACTAAAGCCACCAACGCCAAGTTTGACTGCGATAGACAGTCAAAAAGTATAGCATGTTACAGATCCCAATTGATCAAATTACACGCAACATGCATGACATAGGTGGCATATGCAAAACATGCAAAGCTTAATAACACATATGATCACAGGTTTAAATGTGCTATAAGAAATAAAGGAGATGGTCTTCTAAATTAATCTCTTGCATGAAGTTGGCTTTTTTTTTTTTTTTGCTTTTTATCATCTAAGTTTCTATTGATTGCATCAAGTAGACAAATTCAAGATTATGATATACACTTGGTCCATTTTGAGCAACTAATGGCGAGTTGAAACGCTAACTATATACAAAGGATGGCATATATTCTTCACAAATTTTGTTTTCATGGATTAACACCTACCATATGGTGAACAGGCACATCAAAATAAGTTGCAAAGCTAGACTATATACGAAGGATGGCATATGTTCTTCACAAACTTCGTGTTCATCGATTAACAGCTACCATATGATGAACAGGCACATCAAAATAGGTTTGTTTGAGAGAACATACTATCAGCAGGCTCTGTTGACAATAAATTTGCAACATGTGCAGCTGATGCATCCATTCCTTCAACATCATCAGGGCCATCCTCTGACAGATCCCCGACGTCAAACCCTATAACACAGAAAACTTCTTAGGCACCTCGCCAATATCACATATATTATAATTTTGACTCCCATGCACTTAGCCCACAGGTACAAATATTGCATTGATATGTTACTCCAACCAGTTTGGAAGTCAACAATTTTAGATATGCATTCACTCACAAGAAAGTAAACTTATAACAGATATTACAGTCAATCTAATTAACTTACAAGCAGTTGAAGGAAATCCACCAAAAACTGCTACGGGCCTGGTAGGGGCAGTTGGGCATATCCACTTAATCTGCATAGGTCCAATTGGGTTCATAAAGATTTTAATAGAAGACCAGCAAATGATGAACTACCCAAGATCATACTAGCTAAGTTTAAGTTAAGGGTAATAGAAACTGTTGTTTTCATATTTATCATGGTATAAAAAATGATTAGCAATTTTATTCTTACATTTGGAAGAGGGAGGGTTTCCAGGAGTTGGGACCAGCTGCAGCATAAGCAAGAAATAAGCAGATAAGGAATGGAACTATCAGAATTGTTAGCAGATTTTTTCCCTAAAAGAGTAGCAGTTTCAACTAATTATAGATCAGCTATAGACATATGAATTATCATGCCACCACAACAGATGGTGCACTGTAAACTTTCATATAAAAATTAAGTCTTCAGAAAGAAACAATGAACAGAAGACAGCCAACTATACCGAGCATTGGACCAGGCTTCTCATAAAAATGCTAAGATAACATTAACATGGAACAAGGATAATTATAGCACATAAAACTTTTTTAAGGTAGCAGCTAAAGCAGACAACACAAATTTGATATGGAATATATATATATATATATATATATATATATATATCTTGTATCAGTTTTTTTAAGTTTTAGTTTTTCTCGAAGTGCAACCAAAGAGGTCTTTCATAAAACTCATAGTCATAGCAGCTAAACTGATGCCTGATTCTCTATACTGAACAGCCAGAAGGAGAGTTGAAGGAAAGCTAGTAAACTGATGGTCACACCATCAAGCCTTCGATCTTGTTTTTTTTCTCTTTTTTGTAAGTTGGCAAGGTCCAAATCAAGTTCTAGTAAACAAAGAACAGAGAAATTCCAACCGGATGGCACTTTTCTATTTCTTACTAATTTTATGATGTGATGGTCTTTCTTATAGCACTAATTAAAATATGATTAAATTATGTAAAATAACCAGAATCAGTTTTTATATTATAAAGTCAACTTCTGTTGCAGCATGAAAATGTGGAGAAGAGTTCCCACATCAAGCAACCATAAAAGGATAAAATCTGGGTTTTACAGTACTTGGGGAAGATAATGGCTACTATTTTGGAGAAGGAACATGATGTAAAACTTGTTGACGGAAACAATAAATTCCATTCGTATTCTGCCAGTAAAGTTGAGCATAAAGCTAAGCACCGGATTATGCGACTTAACAAAGATTGCCAAGCAGCCATGACTTGATATCCAAGATTGCCCAGCATCCTTCAAATTAAATCCAGAATAGACTGATGCTGCACATGATCCAACTTCATGTAACATAAGATATCATGTACAGCATCACTTTATATTCTACCACTTACTAGATTAAACTTATGCAGAAAATTTGTCTGGGGTCAGAACCAACTTCAGTGACAAATTGATGGTCAACAGTGAATGTTGCAGGTTTATCAACAACCTGGCTCAAATTTGTTCGACACCATAGCTAAGCATATGAAACCATTTCATCTTGTCCTCAAATCACACACAAAAATACACAGAGGGGAGCTACCAATACCTTGCTCCATTGTCACCTAGGCCATGAAGCCACACAACAGTAGCCAGGTGCCTCCCCTTAGGTCTGACCACATGGGTCCTTCCAAAGTCAAATGCCCTTGCAGCAGTCTTAGCACCTGAATTAATTCATTGATTCATTTCAAACAATCCCCCATAGCAGCAAGGAACCAGAAGATTGGTAACGGAGGAAGAAAGAGTAATCAAACCTGAAGCGATTGAGCTGCTTCCGAAGCTCATATCCGCAATAGCATCAACAGCCCCTCTCCCCCCTAGCAGCCTCCAGATTCTACTGGAAATGGCTTCGCAACAAACTCGCACTACCTGCGGAAAGAAGCACCATTTTTTTGACATCAAATGAAGAGTTCAGGAACACACGATATTAAGAAACCACCAAGATCTGATCCAGGGAAAGGTGCACGGGTCCAGAAAAGAACTTTGCAGAAAGGAGGATAAAAGAGGGGAAAAGGGGGAAGGGGTAAAGTAAGGGAGCTTTCCAACCTTGAGGCAGAGACATCCTTGGCTTGGATTCGCTCTCAAGAATCGATGCTACCGGAAAGAGTAAAGTGTAGTGTAGCAAAAATAGAGAAGGAAAAAAGAAAAGAGCATCGACAACAGCATCCTAAGAACACGTTCCACGATAACCAAAAGTACTCGAGACAGAAAGAGCGACAGGGCTTCGATTCGTGATCAAACCTCAGATCACAAAAGGATGCTTGAGATTCTTGCTTTGGCTTTGCTAGATCTATTTCTCTTTCTCCTCGCTTTTGCCGGCTGCAGCAGGGGTTCTCGGGATGGGGCAGGGGAATGGCACGGTGCGAACAGAGGGAGTCGGGGTCTCCCGTCGAAGAACAGAGCGGAACCCCAACCCAACCAAGTGGCCACCATCGACGGGCCTTCTTATCGGTTGCAGCCCTTCCGTCACCGCGATGCGCCACGCCGTGTCGCTTGCTTGCTTGTTTCTGCCGCTAAGGCCCACTGTCGAGTTGTCCAAGCACCGGTGGGATGCGCATCATGTTGCGCACCAACTGTTTGGTGTTTGGCCCGTCATCGTCATCATCATCATCATTCCCTTGTCGTTGTGGTGCAAGCGAGAGACGGCTAAGGCACGCCTCCTCGGCTCGGACGACAAAGGAGTAAAGCATATGGGTTAGTCTCAACCACAGTTCGATTTAAATTAGAATCGAATCGATTAAGGCTGAGAAATAAAACCGATTAAATTCGAGAACCGAATCGAGTCATGATTCTGAATTAAATCGAAACGAGGTTATAGTGGTTCGATTCTGGTTCCTACTCTCGAACCGGAATCATGGTTCCAACTCGATTTCGAATCGATCAGAAATTTAAAAAATAAATAAAGGATCAAATATCCCTCCTGATGAATCTATTTGTTGCAATAACTTAATGAAACACTAATCGAGGGAGGTCTTTTTGAAAAAAAAATTAAATATCAAAACAGGTGGTTCTCTTTTGGAATTGATAGCAAAATCAACTATCTAGAACCGATTTGGTTTGAGTTTCAAATTTGATAAAAATAAAATCATCAAAATTAGTATAAATGATTGTTTAACGGATAAAATTCTAGATAAGATTTTTTTAACTGAATGACTAGATTTCATTAATCAGGAAAATCTTCCTTCCTAAACATGTATAAATTGATGATGAATCAATAAAAAGTATCTTTCAGTTTCATTTTGGTTTCTCTTCTTATTTTTATCATGGTATCAGTAGATTCGGAGTGAGTGTTTTTGGTGGAGACTCGTTGGACAAGACTAATAGCATAGCTACCAGTATAAGATTTGAAATAGTGAAATACAATTCCATAAAGATAATATGATGTGACACAAAGTCTGAGGATTGTAGCATCGATAAGCATTATGTTCAAGAGATTATCCGATGAAAATACAAGACTTAGATTTTGGGGTTAGCTTATGTGATGCATAATGACGTAGCCATGGATAACAAACACAACCAAAAACCGTAAGTTTTTAAAGATTTAAAAAAATTTAAATAGTTTTTTAAATGACAATCTTGCTTCCACTAGAGCTCATCACGCAGAATAGCAGCAATCTCATCCCTCATCAATCGGAGCTGCCATCTTCCTTTGTTGTCTCTAGATGCACCACCAACTATTGCCACAAGCAAAATTTCAACAGCAGAGCGCCTCGTCTCCATCGTGAGCCTTCCGGAACCATTTCAGTTCGGCTCCTCATCGAGCGTAGTGATTTTGAAACCATCAAACTCAGCGAACAAGGAAATCCAAGCGATAACATCTACCATTTCCTTCTCAATGCCTCCTAAGAGAGCTCGTCTAGAGCAAGAAGGTCTCACCATGCCACTTTCGTCTCCCTTTATCAAAGTTAATCATATCTTCTTAGCTCCTAGGCAAGACGTACAACGACATCAAGAACCATCGTAACTCCAAGCTAAAAAAAACATCATCTGGGAATTTTGATGATGAAACATCCACACCATGGTATATTGTGTTCCTTGTAGTTAATCCAATTAGTTGGAGTTCTAAGAAACAAAAGACAACCGCACGGTCGACAACTAAATTTGAATATCGTTCCATTGTCAGTGCTACTATAAAACTCAATTAGGTCACAAATCTGTTTAAGGAACTTGACACCCGCTCTACTACCACTCTTACAATATTCTGTGACAATGTCGATGATATCTACTTATTTGTCAATCTAGTATTTCACTCATGTATAAAGCATATAGCTATTGATTTTTACTTCATACGAGATTAAGTTATTAACCATCAACTATGCGTTTCTCACTTTCACACGACGTTCAACTGGCATACTCCTTCATGAAGTCGCTCCCTCGTAAATTATTTTCATTGCATCGGTCCAAGATTGACATCCTTAACAAAAACTCGATCTTGTGAGGGCACGTTAACATATAAGATTCTAGATAAGATTTTCCTAGCTGAATGAGTATATCTCATTAATCCGTTGAGATAAATTCTCTTTCCAAAACATATATAAATTAATGATGAATCAATAAATCAAGTATCCATTTCCGTCTCTCTTTCGTTTATCTTCTTATTTTTATAACTAATTAGGCTCTTGATTACAATGGATGCCATTAGAGTGAGAGATCTAAACACTCTAATTTAATCATATAAAAAATATATAAAACTTTAGATAACCATTATTATTATTATTATTATTATTATTATTATTATTATTATTATTATTATTATTATTAGTAGTAGTTTACCCTAAGTATTTTAAACTAGGATTAAGTTAGTTAATGCATCGAGCAACAATCACTAAGTGGCAGAGGCTCTAATATCTCCCCCTTTACTGTTAAAATAATGATCATGCGTCGTAGTGAATATGACATTAGTTGCACTAAATTACTCTTATCACTAATAGAGTAATTGCTAAGTTAATGAACCAACTATATAATTAATTATCTTTAGCATCTTGATCATTATATTTTCAAAAATTATATTGAGATTTTTAAACTTGAAACATTTAACTTTGTTGCTATAATAAAACATTTTTTTAATCTTGTAAAATTATTTTTTAATTCTATATAAACATCTCAATGTTTTACTTTTTAATTATAAGGATTCCAATATAATTTTTAAAAATATAAATATCTAAATACAAGGGATAACCTATAATTAACTTCAAAAAATTAATCTGACTTACAAGTGTATAAATACTAATGTATATAACGTTTATTTAGAACAACAGACTATAGAATTATTTTGATTCAAATACTGCGGTGCTGTAGTTGGCCATCACCTACGTTTGTCTTCTTTTTTGACGTAATTGGAATAGAAGAGTTGCAGAGAAACCTGTTGGTGCCATTACCAAACCTGAGATCTCAAGCAAGTTCTTTGGCCTGACAGAGGAAGAAGAAAGCAATTGATCGAACACCTGAAGCAATACTATATATATAATCCGATATGATATAAAAGAGAGAACCAATTCATCCGTTTCACAAGAAGCAGAATGAGACAGGAGCTACGAGGAGCGGTGTGCTAATTATTTGCACGGAGTGTACTAATCTTCGCTGTGTTTTGTTTGTTTGTGGTTTTGGTCGATCTATAATGGTGGATGAATCTGCGTGTCGTGTTCGTTCCTCTCTCTCCGCGTCCATCGCATCTTCTCGACAAAAAAAAGAAAAAGATCCAGCAGCCCGGTTTCTTCATCCAATCTGCGTGTTCTTATCGGGATGAACCTACAAACACCGGCGGTGTTGCAGATGAAGCATCGGACGGAGAAGAAACTTGATCGATGCAGTGTCGTTCGTGTCGTTACCTGGTGGAACCTGTCTTCGTTGAAGCTCTTGTTTCGATGCTTGAGTTCGCCTCTGTGGGTGGTGAGCTCGTCCAGTATCTCGGCGTCGCACACTTCCACGCGGCCGTCATCGCTGTCCGACGGCGACGCTTCTCCTTCCTGCGAGTCCGAAACAAAGCCATCGACGTGAAAGGCTGTGACGTGTGATGCGGTGGAGCGAGGTCGAGGGTGGTGAGGCCAGCCCGTATACCTTAAACGAGAAGCTGCGAGCGCGGCGAGGGGTGCCGGCGATCTCATCGTACTCAGCCGCGTCCAGCTCCCAGAGATGGTGCGGATGGAAGAACTTGGGGAGGACGTGCTGTCTGATGCTGAGCAGGACGAAGAATGGCAATGGGAAGAGGATTCCCGCTATGGGTATCCATGTCACCCCAAAGCACAGCAGCAGGTAAAGGAACTGGAAGATTGTGAAGGCGGCGATCTGCCTGAAGGGAACCGATTCCACGAACGAAGCATGTATCCCTTCCAAGACCCTACCGAGGAAGCCATACAGAGTGATGGGGATCAGAGACGGGAGGAGACGGAACCCGGTAGAACAGGGAGTGCGGGCTTACTTGTAACGCCGGCTGGGTGTGATGAGCAGAAGCAGCGTCCGCTCCCAGAACTGGTTGCCGGGGAGACTGTCGATGGCCATGTAAGCGAAGTAACCCCAGAGGACGGATGTGGGTATCATCTTGATGACGGGCATGGCTGCAATGCAAGCACCCACGAGCAGGGACTGCAGGAGGTTGGTCACTCTCTGCTCGTTGACCCGAACAGGCAAATGGGCGTCGATGTGCTTCTCCGGATCGAACGCTCCCTTGGAATCGTCTCCGCCGACGCCGTTGCCCATGACTGCGTCCTTCAAGTTCTTCAGTTCTTTATCGATCGAGATGCTCTGCAGGGGACGAAATCTCCGGTAAAATCCCACTGAATCCTACCCAATCCTGCAAGAGCTGCTGTTGTATTATTACCGTAGACCCCTCGTCCATTTTGACGAACACCTCTTGCATCTTCCCGTACATCTCCGAGTTGGTCGCCTGCTGCCTTATGCTCTCCTTGGCAGTCTCCACCATCTTCTTGCGGATTATCTGAAACAAAGCAGACATTAGGGAAGCTTGTTCACGGATGCACCGGAGACAGCAGATCCACTCACCCGCCTCTTGAGGACGGCGAGGCTCTTGGTGTGCATGGGGGACTGAGGGAGCACGCCGTTGGAAGGGGGGATTCCGAGCAACCCACAGACCAGAACCTGAGACGGGAACGTCAGGAAAGAACCACGATGCATCTACCACAGTGGAAGAAGAAGAAGAAGAGAGTTGATGGTAAACGTGCCATGAAGCCGAGGACCAAAATGTCGTAGTGGTAGGCGGAGGGTTTCTTGAGGTTGAACTCCTTCTGCTGTGCCATCTGGGAAGCGACGCTGTGGTCGAAGAAGTAGAGTCCGGCGACCATCACTGCAGGTATGATGGCAGCGAAGATGTACACCGGAGGAACAGACAGCATATCCTGCAGATCATCCAGCAGTCAAACTTAGAGAGCTTGCTGCTCTGATCCTTACTTGAAGCTGTGATGAGAAAGAAGATGCCTTGTTACCTTTGCAACAGTCCAGTGGTACAAAGATTTGGGCTCCCATGGAAGAGGACTGAAGAGCCTCCTTGGAACTCCAGAAGGAACCTTGTCGGGGACAGCGTAGGACATGGCCGTCCACAACAACACCATCATAGGCACACCATAGTCCGCGGTAAAACCTCTCAGCCACCCTGCATCCAAAAGCAGAGAGACTTCTCAGAATCTCTCTCTCTCTCTCTCTCTGCGTGCGCGTGTGCGTGTGTGTTTGTAGAAATCCAGACGATGGCGGCGCACCTGTGCCGTACTTCCATGATCTTGCCCTCCTGCTCTTTAATGCAGAAAGAAGAACACCGGCAGCAAATATGATCCCCAGCAGCCCATTGGTGTACAGCCACTGAAACTGGAAGATCGGGAGAGTTTGGTCTTCACCTTTGGGTATTCTGAATTCACTTACGATCCCCTGTGACATCCTGTGTTAGTGATGATCCTTCAACAGAGGGATCAGTAGATCAAGCTAATCTGAGAACAACACGCGCGCTTCGCGAACCTTAATGGCTTCTTGGAAGAACAGAACTGTGATCAGCATTCCGAAGAGTTCATCTGCAATCCTTGTGAATCTACTGATGATAGCAGAAGCATTAAAGATTGCGAGAAGAAATAGCATAGCAGCAGTCCACACGCAGACCCTGGCAACAGCAAAGAAGACCAAGTTAAGAGCGACAAGAAACATACTGAATCAAACATCCATTACCATCCTGCCCAGGCCAAGTACAGACGCCCTCCCAGATCTTGTCGTCCTTTAGCGAAGCTGTACAGGTACGTGTACATGATCACGGTAGGCTCTGCGACTCCCACGATCAACATTGGCTGCCCGCCGATCATGGAGTGTATGACGCCACAGATGGCGGTGGAAGCCAAAGTTTCGACGGTGCTCAGAGCTCCTTCTGCGACAGGTTGAGTCGACGGCTTAGAGGGAGGTAACCGACGGGGGGCAGTCGCATCGATCCAATGGGAAAGAGTGCCTACCGGTGTCTTTACTGAGTTGTTCTCCGAAGGCGATGACAGGAAGTGCGGAGGCAAAGAAGATGTACATAGTCGGAGCCAATATGCTGAAGAACAAATAACCAGATGAGCTATAAAGATCGATGGAGCCGATGTATAGATAGAAAAGATGAGATCGTACCTCATGCCCGAGTGACATCCACAGATCCAGTCTTGCTTGTAGCATGAGGCTCTTCCTTTGACATCGTTGATGATCCCTCCCAAGGGAGTCTTGAGGTGAGCCATTCCTGCACAGAGCAGAGCATGCAAGACGATCAGCAATGCGACAAACGCAAGAAGCATTCAGTCCCTGTGGCAGCCTTATTAAAAGACGGAATCCGAAGACAGAGAAGTTATAGAAGATGAAACCATCATGGAATCCGAAGATAACTCAAATAACCAGTGCTGGTGTAGGTGTCGGGGAGGGAGGAAAAGGGATGAGCACCGACCTGTTGCAGGCTCTCTTGGGGAGGAGGAGGAGAACGTGAGGACGCAATGCGTCCGGAAGGGCGTCGAAAAGAGCGTGTGTTTGTGTGTGTGTGTGTGTGTGTGAGAGAGAGAGAGAGAGAGAGAGAGAGAGGGAGAGAGGAAGGAACAACGGGGAGGGGCAATCCCCTCTTCTCCTCTTCCTCCTCCTCCTCGCCTCTTTCTTTCTCGTTTCTTCCCTCTCCTGGGTTGATAGCGCGGCGAGAGATGGAGCGAGGACGGCGCGGGAGAAGCGCTACGTCGCTCACGGGGGAGAAATAGAGGGAGGGAAGGGGGTCCACCGGGCAACGTGGGGCGGGGGCCCGCGGAGGAACCGCGCTCCGGGCTTCCTAAACGAAGACAAACAAAGGTGAAGGAGGTGGGGACGGTTTGGCGGTCAACAGATCTAGTACTTGAGAGAAGGGGCCCCACATGGGTTGGGTCCAACCGCGGTAGATCTACGGGTTGGGGACCGGCCTGGTAAAAGTAAACCGCGGTGGAAGCCCGAGGGAGGAGGTTGCGGGTTCTCGGCCACCGCACACGTGATTGGCGCGTCGACGGGTGGCTCCCAGCTCTCCGCGTTGCCCGCCTCCCTCGCTCTCTCTCGCGGTTAGGGTTTTCCGCCGGCCGGCCGTCTCTCTCGTCTGCCTCGTGTATGTGTGTGTACACTTCGGCTGTACAGTGACGAGAAGAAAAAAAAAATTCTCTTTTCGTGACACTAATACCACCCATTTGGGCCTCAAATCTTTTCATTCATCGTCAAGATTGATGAGAGAAGTTTTATGTTCATCCATTCTCTTCTCGTGACACTAAAGTGTGGTAAAGTAAAGTATGCAGGAGAGAGATAAGATTTAGTTAGAATTTAAATAAAAAAATCTTATAAGATAAGATTTAGTTATGATTTAGATATGATTTTCTAAACTGAATAAAAAAATCTAATAGATTAGTTGAAGAAAATCTAAGGATTTTTGCGGAGACTAATGACCACAGGCTGAGAAGATAGGAGAGGAAGGAGGTGTGTTGATGGCTTCATGGTAAGAATCATGGATGGATGGATGATGCAGCGAACACAAGCTAGAAGAGGTGACCAAAGTTAATAGTCGATAACAAATATATAACAAAAAGTGTTTATAACTCAAGTTTAGGGCATCAGAGTTCCTCCAAAGTGGAGGCGAGGGAAGGCAGGCATTTGCATAATTGAACTTTCTTAATTGTTAAGATAGTCAGTCGACATACCAGCAAATCATAGATGAGAGCTCCGGCAAATCCTGGAAACTTCTGATCATTCTCAGTCATGTAGACTTGGAAGGAAGGCCTTCTGGTAATAACTCAATTTATATATTTAATGCATCCGATCGACCGACATACAGTATTGTTCAAAAGATGAAGTGAGCTCAGAATCAAGGATTTTTTTTCCGCTGCGGATCAGATGGAAATGGAAAATAAATAAGAGACTCTAACGGAAAAATGTTCGACAGGTTTGAACAGGCTCACCAGTCGCAAGGTGCCGTGGCAACTCACAACCGATCTAAATTGCAGAACGGTGAAAAGCCAATAAATCTTGTTATTTGATCTTCATGCACTTGGCGAGGACCTTCGCAAATCTGTTGAACATATGATTCTTCAAGTACTTCTCTTGCACCTTCTTCCTTCCCAGCATTCCCATTTTGTTCCTCGCTGATGGATCGCTCAGCAGATACTGAATATTCTGGCCCAGGACTTGTATTCCTTGCCACCCAACCGGATGCAGAAGGCCCGTCACTTTGTGTTCGACGATCTCCCGAGTGCCCCCTGCATCTGTTCCAAGAACCTGCTCCACAGGCAACAAGAAGAAAAAGATCTCTTTTTTTTTTTAATTGATAGAGAAAAAATTTGCTTACCAAGAATATAAGACAGACCTCAATTATTGCATTTCGTATGCAAGCTGCACTACATCTATAGGAACAATATGGAATCGTTGACAAGTTCCTCTTTTGAACTTCATGTTGAGTTTCTTTTGCTTGTTCTTTCAAATGGTTGGAAAGGATCGTAAGATTAATCACTTCGGACGAATTCTTGGGATTGCAACCAGCTTTTCCTAGAATTAGAAAAGGGACTGATCATGCTGTCCGGCACAAATTATGTTGCATGCCCCAATGGATCAAGTGTAATCAACTCTTCCCGATGTGAAGTTAAATGTAAGTTGCACTCTCATATCTATCAGCACTTAGCAATGGGATAAAGCATCATGATTGAAGTCATGATCCTACTTAGATTTGTGTGCATTAAGTTCTTGAATCTTGAATGGAAGTGAAACACATGTCTCACTTTCTTGCTTTATAGCGGGATCATAAGAAGGGTGTGTAGTAGTTTAACATGAGACATTGATGCAAACTTTGAGTTATCCTTGAAATTTAAGATTCTTGACTAAAAGTTGGTTCTGAGTAATTTATGTTTACCTAAAGGTGTTTACTTCTGAGTAAATATGCATTCAACTTTAGAATGAGAGCGTAAATGTAAAGGTCATCGATCAACAGAAACATTACCCTGTACTGAGAATAAATTTGGAATGAGAGTGTAAATGTAAGGAACAAAATAAGGTTTCAGGCGGCAATACCGGCAGGCCAAAAGCCATAGCTTCAATTGTAACCCTCCCAAATGTTTCTCCAAGTCCCTATATACCAAATTGTCAAATGGTTATCAGGAAATATAAAAATGGAGTCAATATTACATGAAATAATCAAAACAACAAAAATAGTACATCAAATAATTGACGACAGCAAAAACAACAAGCTATAAAGTCCCATCTTTTTGAGTCTGCACAAACCTGACATTAGGTGAAATGATATTGAAGAATTATTTATTTCTTTCCTATTTGTCTCAACACAATATCCAGAAATGTGCTGGAAGGAGCAAATCATTTACACTTAATTTGAGAGATGAGAATAGGCAACATACAAAGTTTTGGATCATGTGCAGCTAAATTATAAGTTTTCAGCTTTTGACTACTCTTGGAACCTACATCAAACAGTAACCTCATTTCCTTCTTTTGCTATCCAACAACTCATAGATGTTGATCTTGCCTTTCTGGGCTGATAGTGAAGTGATCAAAATTCTAGACATGACAAGTAAAGAAACAAGGTATTATGCTTCACGATCAAGAGAAAGAGTGACTGTCATATTCATCAAAAGACCGTTCGACAGTTTCACAGATTTCCTTAAATTTAATTTTTATACAACATTTGGTCTTAAAAGAGGTTATAACTTTACATAGTATTTAAATATATCTGCCCAGAGATATGCGATCTGGCTCAAACAAAGATAATAGCAGAAGGTTGTCCCACTGATTCTTAGAAGGCCATCCTTGAGGAGATTAGAACATGCAGAAAGATTTCTTGCCTTATGATTGTTCACTAATAAGTATGCAACATTAGTTTTGATTTATAACTTCTGAACTAATGGTACCCTTACTTAGTTGTTCTGAAAAAAGATCGGGTGCATGAGTAAGGCACTGGATGTTTCTTAGGTCAAAGGTAGCCACAAATGAGATCCTTAGGGTAACCTTGAACATTCCACAATACTTGAGAAGCTAAGAATCACAAATGAGATCAGAAAAGAAGATGTTAAGGCATAGTTTCAGACTTCATTGATGACAAAGCAGAAAACACAGGAGAATTATTATTTATAACGGAGCATATATTGGAACCTGTATAATGATTACCAGGATATGAACATTAATGAGTAGAGAGACATATAGATAACAAAAATAGAAAACTATATAAATTATCCTAGAACTATAACAAAGAACATAAAAGGAAAAAAAATGAAAAATTTGGACAGAATACCCATGTCATAGATTTGAATATTCAAAAAAAAAAAAGAGAGAAGTTTAAGCATTATGAAAAGTATAGTGAGATTCTACCGATATATATGTGAAAATGAAGAGAAAATGAACAATGATTTTAATGATTATCATCACAAACAAATATTATGCATGGTGTACAGACATGTTATCTTAAGTAATCCTGTATCACCTGGGCGTTTATTACATAAACATCTGCTGCAGCATAAAGTGAGGCAACCCGTGTAGTTGCTGGTGTCCACAACACTAGTTTTGACAGGTTTGAATGTTGAGATAGAAGTCTCAAGATCGATTTTATGTAAAGCACTTTGTTGCTCTTGGATCCAAGTGAACCTATCAGAACTTTAAGGTGCTGATTTTCTTGGCCCTTACTATCAGACAGCAAATTCCTTAGTTTTCGTTGATCTCCTCTTGTCAGGCTGTTAGAAGTGTGATTGCCCAAGGAAAGTATATTTGCTAATTTTGTGTGTTTCCTTCTCCTCTTCTTAGATGCTGCACTAGTAGTGTCACGCTGCTGGACATTATCCTGTTTGTTTGACTGTGAGATACTGCTAGAATTAAGCTCAACAGTTATGATTGTCTTGTTCTGATGAGTAACTACTGGAAAATTCTCGGCAAATGACCTGTTTTTCTCAAACACTTCCAAGGAAACATTATGTTCAGCCACCAAAAGAGCTGATTCAAGAAATAATCGCTGACCTTTTGTGGGGTTTATACTGCTCAAGGACATCACGAGCATATCGTTGTCTCCCAAACCCATCTCTTTCCTAACAGCAGCTCTTAATATATTCCTCTTCTCTAGCATGCTTTCCGTGCTGAATGCTGGTGTATTCAGGGAACACGGGATGCCAGCGACAAAGGCCAGTTCATCGTTTAGAGAAAGAGGAACTATCATAGGTTGCGTAGTTAGATGAATGTGTTCTTCTTCACACCAAGTTAACCACCGTTTTGATTGTGACTCAGACAAGAAAGCCAGCATCTTCACTCTGCTAAGCATATCCTTTGACCGGTCAAAGTATTCTCGTCGATTCTCCATGATCCACCAAATGATTTTACTTGAGCCAGCTGGAAAATGTGCCAGATATTGGTCTGCAGCAGTAAAATCAAGCATTCGTGATTAGCTTGGCAGTGTAGATTTTTCAGTAAAATCAGAAACTCGATAACCACACACAAAACATATATATTGGATTAGAGAAAAAACGATTAATTTTTTTATGAAATAAATTATTTTATACTTGGATTGATAATAACATCATCAAAACCCTTGAGTTGTAAGATGTTCTAGAATTTATTTACGAACTTACGACATACTCATGTTTCATCAGCAATTAGTACAAAAGGAAAGAAACATAAATAACTAGGGAACTTGCACAATACTAGAATTCAATGCATTATCTTGCAGAATCTAATAAATTAATGCATAATTTGACTATGTCTTACCTATCCAGGATGAACAGACAGCTGATCCAGCTATAATAAGATCTGCTTTCATGGCAGTCTTGAAGCTGAACTGTGCCCTGTCTTTAAGTACTCTAATCCCTCTTCTGTCAAGCTCGGTAATCAGCCCACCTTTCATGCTTAGAACAACAGCAGAAACGGTACCACCACAGTTCAGAAGCTCCGTCGCCAATTCCATCATCGAGAGTGGGGCTCCCGTCATGGACAGTTCATGAAATATCAACACAAATGACCGCAACCAAACAAGGCGGACAAATTCACCTTTCTTATCACAAGTGCTCCTCCTTTTATCAGCACTCCAACCCAGAATGCTATCCTCAGTCTTGCCAAATGGCCCCACAATCATTCCATACGAAGTATTTTTTCTTGGTATCAACCCTTCCTCCAGTGCACCAGTTCTATCTTCCACCGCTGCACCTTTCAGTTTGCCCCCAACCTTCCGTAGTCTACGTACCATTCTTCTATTGCTCTTCTTAGTAGTATTTTGCTTTGATGAAACCTCTTTCCATTTCTTGACCAGAGTATGACCAAGCTTCTTCGAAGTCAAGTTCTTTCCTTCCAATGCTACAATATTCTTACGAGAAGAATTGTTAAAATTTTCAGCTGTTACCGTGCTCTCCGTTTTGTCAGCACTACCTGCCTTGCTCTTATACCCGACGAGCTCTGCCTTCCGATGGTCACCGTGAGCCCACTTGGATTGCACATGGAATCCTATATAAGCCCATAAAGTTATGAGCAATAGCCAGAGCACCACACGGTTGCCTCGGATGCAATTGAACTTGCCGGAATATGCCTTAGAATCTTTTCGAGGAGTTCTAGTAGCATGCAACCTTCGATAGGGTACAGAATTCCTAGGACTAGATTTCCCCGACAAAGCCGACTTCATACTTCCCGGCGTTCGAATTGCAGGAAGCCGCAAGGCATTTCCATGTAAATCCGCTTTGTTATTGATTTCCTCCATATCTCCTCTAACATAATCAAACTAGCAATGCTATTACAATGAGATCCAGACTTATCTTCGCCAAATCTTTTGACTCACACTAGGAACAATGTTGTCGTTAGATCTGGATGTATCTCCGCAAAATTTGAAGCTCGCTCAACAAAGTCAAAGGCTTAGAACATAGTTAAACAGATCGATTAGGAAATCCTTGGCTCCGATGTCTACACATTTTACTATATCTAAGCAAGGACTCGACGGAAAACCCTAACCATCATCCTAAACCCGGCAAATTTCAGCGGAATGCGAGAGCTCCAACAAGCTCTTGTCATCCACAAAGTAGATGCCTTCTACTCCAAATCAAGAAGCAAGCAAGAGGCAGAGAGGTCAAACCCCAACAATGCCGAGCAACGGGTCTGTCCAATCTAACAACAAGCTCGGAGCAGCTCCTGGGGATCAACGAGCCAGCTGGAGAAGCTGGGGGTCGGAAAGAGAAGGAGGCGAAGAGAAGAGGAATTGGGGATTGGGCGGGGCGGAGCGGAGAGGAGCGGAGCGTCTTCGACTCGAGACTTCGATACCGAAGCTGCGGGGCGATGGAAGGGGTGATGATGGGATTGAGGCATCGAGGGGACACGCGTTTGACTGCGAGCCGTACTTTGTTCACGGCCGAGAGCGAAACCCAAATCACATACCCGCCGAAGAGAAGAGCGAAGACAAGAAAGTGTGGTGATGATAACGCCAGTATGTGATGGAGGGTCACGATGTTCCGGGTTTCTCCGTGGGGCTCCGTCGTGGGTGTCCGCAGCATTTCTCGCCTTCAAAAACAATTCGTGTCCGAACTCAAGAAAAGTTCCACGGCTTTATCTCACACGTGATGATCACGTGCCAAAAGCGTCCTGTCCGATATAAGGCGCCACACCAAACGGTTGTTCTTGCCAACAGTATAAATAAAATTCTGTATCACCACTTATCTTTTTCAAAAAAAAAAAAAATAAATTAAATTAAAAAAAATATTAGTTAGACTAGTCGGTAAAAGTCTCACCACATTTTACCAACTACCGCTGATATTTTAGTTAGGTTAGTCGGTACATATCCTAAATGTATGAAAATATAATTCGTATGAAATTTAACTGTGTAACTTGAGTTAAATATTTCATGAAATTTAACTGTGTTTTGACTGGGCATAGAGGAATAGGGAGATGATAGGAATGGTACTTCCGTAATCATCTCAATGGTGTCCATTATTGTTTTTACATATACTATACTTAATTTTGAATGATATATAACGAAGCCTCGATCAAAACTCACTGTTTTCCAAGTTTCGAACAGAACCTGAGAGCGAGATGGCCATGACGCCACAGAACTAATAGATGATGAGTATGTAGTAGAGGCTGTCCCCGCTGGGCCTGTAATTTAGAGAAGAAACAAGACCGAATGGTGGAGATGAGCAATGGCAAAAGCAGATTTAACTATGAAATGGAAAATATCACTAGTCATACATGCTTCGAGGACGAGAAAACACAGGAAAAAAGGGACTGTTCAAAATTTGCACTTCCCCGTCATCAATGAATCACTACAAAAAAAAAAAAAAAAAATCTAGTGGGGGTTCGGATCTGAATCTAAGGGTTTTCTGATCAATACAGAGGCTCAATTCTAAGAGAAATATCTCAATCCTGCACTCAAACCATCTCTTGTTGCTAGAATGCTGACATCCAAGACGATTTTGGAGCAGAAGGCTAAAATGAGAAGAGCATAGTACCAATGATTCTATGCTGAAGGTACAGTCTCCGATTTGTCGGTGTCCATTGGCTCTGGGGCCGATGGAGGTGGTGCATGACTGTCCTCGTCGGCCATGGGCTCCCCTGATGCATTCTCTCCTTGGTTCTGCAGCTCATGAGCTTGAGATTGCTCTCCGGGTGCAGCAGTCGGTGGGGTCTGCGGTTTTGCTGGAACAGGTGGCGGTGTTGTCATTATTGGTTTACAAAACCTGGTCAAACCAAAGTTAAGACACTCCCAGAAGAAAAAGAATGAATGACTAACATGCGGATATTACTATCGAGCACATATACTGAAAACACAGCCAGTACGTAAAAGATTAAGAGAAATTGCACCTGTCTAGTGCCTCGGCCTTTCTCTTTATATCCGCAGAGAGAAGAACCGGAGTGGCATATTTGGGTAAGGCATCCTGCTGCTGCTGTTTCTCCCTAAGCCATGCTTCTGATTCGCTACACTCACTGACAACCTTTTAAACAGATAGCATAAGAGCATCACTGCACGAGTCCCTTATATATTTGCACCTAAAGTATAATATCTGAAGCATCTAAGCAGAAAGCAATTCATGGAGCAAAGAACACACAGCATGTGCCAGAAGCATGGAGAATGTTATTGCTCTGGGAAATAAAGACTTAATGCAAAGACCACATATTACACTAATAAAAGAAGCGAAGAACCAAAGTTTCATGATTGTAGGTATTCTACTGCCTATGATAAAAAACCAATTCTTGCCAACTTTTAATAACTCGACGGAGCGAGAAAGAGAGAGAGAGAGAGAGAGAGAGAGAGAACCTGACAGGTGGAGAAAACATATCATACCTTCTGCTTCTCTGCTACATCGATGTGATCAAACTTAGGATCTTTCGACAAGGCTGCTTCTCTGAAACTATGGATGCAATAAGCAAGTTGATTAATTGCAGGACCTCTCTCCGTCCACTCCTTACAACGCACATCAATTGGGTTACCTTGCTGCACCAACACAAATCATCACCAACCATCACCGTACACACCAAATCTTGAAGCATTTTTTCAGAGATCAAGAGTTAAGGTAAATATTTTACCTTTTGAAGCTCCTCAAGCTTAGCAACATAAACGCCCTTCGTTTCATCTTCGCCTTCCTCATACAACCAATCCTCAACTTCCTGAAGCTTTGCAATAAGTTCATCTTTCTCTGATGGCATTACGAATTCCTGATACTTGTCATAAAGCTGAACATGAAAAATCAATTATTAGTTATTATCGAATAGCCAGCAAATCTGTAACACAATGGAAATATTGATATATGTATAGTACTTTGTTTCGCATGTCATAAACATATGCCTCTACAGCATTTTTCTTCTCTTTGGTCTCCTCCATCACTCTATCTTGAAGGGCCATTTCAAACTCCTTTTCGACAGCCTTTTGCAAATCTTCAGCCAACATCCCACCATAAACCAATTCCACCACAGGTACAGTAGTTTTCTTTACTTTCTTTTTGGGTGCTTCAACCTGGACGACATGCAATCTTAAGAATCTAATTCAAAAAAAGAGCAATTTTCAAAACCTTGGAAGACAAACAAAAGTCTTTTAAGTCTCAAATAAAAAATTGCCATCAGCAGTATAAAAAGAGAGGGGGGGGAACACATCTCAGTAGCAGGATATGGTGTCAGTTTATCCATTAAAGTGAAGCTCATTAAGCACACACTGATATGCTGGAAACAAGCACCAAATTCACAAGTCTACTAGTTATTCAAATCACCTACTAGATTCCCCACCAGGATGGCACTAGCTTTGTAATTGACTAAATCAATAAAATAGTGATTTTGTACATTCCAAGTTAGTTTTAAAATAACAACTAAAACAAAACAAGATAGTGATTCTGCAATTTCCAGCTTCTTTTAAGTGAAAGCATTAGCCCGAACACAAACAAAAAGAATAAAAAATTGCTAACAACCAAAATATTACTCAAAACATTACAATTTTTTAGTCAAAGATCCTTAATATGCAACTCAAGTTAACTAAAAACTTTCAGACATATATTGAAGAAGACTTAAAGTGTGAGATCAGACGCATAACAGGCTAACCTATTTCGGCATTAGTATAGCTGAAAAACTTGGCCTGCCCCAGTCCCGCACATTGGTGAAGGACCCAGTCATTAGATTGGCCAGGCAGACTGATGAATAAATTGAATTTCTTAGAAAATACACTACAAACTTATGTGATAAGGAGTTCAGAAAAGCTATAGTGATACAAAATCTCATGGTAATATGCTTTAACAGCAATTTCAAAATTCAGGTAACTTAATTATGCGCATCTTGCATGCTAAGCACTAATCCTGAAATTTGTTAGAAGACAACCAGTATAACGGCCAAACCAGGTTAGATGGCAGTCATTATACCTGACAGAGCATCAAAATTCTGTTAGATAAAAAACATTAGGAAAATGAAAGCTAAAATTTAGTAAAAAGGATATGCCTTGAAAATTTTGAGCTGGTTATCAATAGCAGATGCTAAGGTCCAGGTTGCCCTCCATGAGTAAAGTCAATTATCTTCGAATTTCACAAAAGATGAATGAAAGAAAATGCATTTCACCAAACGACAAAAGCTAAACTTGAAAAATCAATTAGCACAAAAAAAAGATCAAGATATCTTTGAAAGTTTGAATGTCAAGGAAAAAGAACATCATCAAGAGATTAAAAAAATATTGACCCAAATAGGCACGAAAAATTTAGGCCATAAGTCAACAACATTTTAAATAGGCGCTCGAGCACTCGCCTAAGCGCCCGGGCGAGGCGAGGTGAGGCCCGAGCGCCTCAATCTACACTGGCGCCGCCGAGCCCAAGGCGATTCGGGCGGATAATGATCAACCAAGCTCTTAGCTCGGTCGGTCGCGTTAGTTGGTTCAATCGAACCAACTAACGCAGCTACATATTTCCCGTTAACCCTAATCGGGATTAGCATCTCGCCGCTGCCTTATTTGGTGTCGCTGCCGCTGCCGCTACCACTGTCTTCACCGCCTCACTGCTGTTGTCTTCGCCGCCGTCGTTGTCGCTTGGATTAGCATCTCACCGCTGCCGTATTTGGTGCCGCCGCCTTTCGCCGCTGCCGCCATCGTTGTCTTCGCCGCCATCATCACTTGATTGATTACGCCGACACGTTTCTCTTCACCGTCGTGCAGCCGCACGCCATCCGCCGCCGCCATCGCCATTGCCGCTACTCCTCTCGCTCGTCATATCTATATCAACGATATCGTTAACAAGATATTAACACTTAACAAGATACTATATATCGTTAATGATATCGTTAAGTTGATTAATTATTATAATTAATTATTAACGATATCTTATACTATTAATATTATAATAGTATACTGTTAATATACTGTTAACACTTAACAATATATTAACAGTATATTGTATATAATGTATATTAAATATTAATAGTATATTGTTAATGAACTGTTAACAGTATACTATTAATATACTGTTAATAGTGTAATGTATATTAAATATTAACAGTATAGTATGATATTTTTATTTAAATAATTATATTTATTAATTATATTATATATTTTTAAATATTTTGGCGCCTCGCTTCACTTGGGCGAGCGCCTAGCGCCTCGGGCGTTTTGGGATCCTGGCGCCTTTTGACGCCTAGCGCTTTTTTAATCACTGGAAGTCAAAACTAGCTTAGTACAAGGCAAACAAGTATAAGTTACAAACCTTGTTATCAGTTTCCATCTGCGCAGGTTTCTCATCAAACTCTGGTACTGCAGTGTCAACCACACCAGCAGAATTATTAGTTGCATTCCTCGAGTCCTCCATTTTTACATCAGTTTCAGTTTTGGAGGAGTCAGTAGTGAGTTCGTCCATGTCCATTTTTGTAGATTCCTTCGGTGGCTCCGCCGCAGCTAAGACTGGAACTTCAACTTCTTCCTCCTCCAACATCTGTACAAATAAAGTGATCTCATGGTAAAAGGTAAATAAAAAGGTCAATGAATAAATTCAATGCTTTCTGTGCTTACAGTAGCTGACTCAACGGAAACAATTCCGTGGAGATTTAAATGAACTTTTACTTTCAGCTTAGCCCTCTCTCCTTTGCTGGAGTGGAAAGGTCCAATCTGCCAAACAATACTTATAAATTGTCATAGAAACCTATGAGTCAAGCAAGCACTCCCATGTGCTCAAGGGGATGAAATAAATGGAAGTTGTTTCTAAAATTTTTAGAAATAAAATTTTCCACTCCAAAAAAATTATAAAATATATATAAACGAAGCACATCCAACGGAAAAAAAAGGAAAAGTTACCAACATATTCTTGGTATAAGTCAGTTAATTACCGTGTAAGTGCTGATCTTGACTTGCACATCAGATGCATCAGTGTACACAGCATCAACAGTGAATGTACTAGATCTAAAGAATGTAATAGCCTTGACACTGGGAAGTGGGTTCCCTTTTGGAAACACAACTGTACTCTGTTGTTTTTCTGTTCCACCATTCTGAGAGTCAGCGGCAGATCCTTTCCATGATAAGGCTATTGGGAAAGGGAAGCTCTCATGAACCTTCAAAAAAATAAATAAATAAAAGTATGATGTCAAAAGGAACAAAATATGAAGCATCAACTATAAAAAATAATAGACCCTTCAGTCCATATCACATATAAAAATGCATTTATGTGTGTCCTAAATGTACCCAGACAACCCAGATGGATCATCAGTGGTCTTGTTATCAGGTGTCTTGAATCTGGATGACCACTCCCTTTGATATATATAAAATAACAATCTGCAAATGTGATAGTCCGAAATTATGATGGAAAGACTTTGGGAAAATGATGGCATTCTTAAGTTCCCGAATGAACCTCGCAAATAACCAAGACCATAATCTGAATATTACTGGTCAAACTAGATATGCAACTAGAAGATTGTCCTCCAGGAAAGCATGAAGAAAAAGGCCTAAAATTTATTAACTTTTATTAAGAAAATGTAACAAATCACCACTAACCACATAGCAACATAAAGTAATAGCTGCATAAAGAGGAAATCCTATTCAAGTGCATGACATATCAAATAACATTAGTAATGATAATATTTGCCCATCCCAGAAATTTCCAAACAGTTTACCAATCAATAAGATTAAACAAAAAAACGTTAACAATAAAAATAATGAGGAAAAAGCTGTGCAAAGTTCAACATAATAAACTAGAATGTGAAGAACTCTTAAGAGCTATGGTGATAAAGCATTAAAAAAACCACTATGTAGCCACAAGAAGAAATCGCATTAGCACATAAATAAAAAATACTTCAGATTAGCACTAAACTAAATTTTAATTTTCACACATAAAATAGAAAAGCAGATACCTGAAATTCCCGCACTTTGAATGTGGGACTTAGAATAGCACACTGGAGGGCAGAGCCCCGAGCAACACATTCACTTGCATTCATGGTACGCCTAGGCTCTTTCCCGAAGAACTCCGTCAAAATCTTGATAATAGCTGGAACACGGGACCCTGACCCAACAACTTCAACTGTGTGAATATTCTCCAAGCTCAGCCCAGACTCTGAAAGAGCCTTCTCCAAAGGTCCCCTTACTTGTTCTAAAATGGGGATGCTGATCTTCTCAAACTCATCTCTTTTAATGAAGCCTCTCACATCCTTCTCATCCATCAAGCACTCAATGTTCAGTGGAGCCTCAGGATTTGCACTGAGAACCTTCTTCAGCTTCTCACAGGCCGTGCGGAGCCTGAGACAGGCCCGTGCATTCTGATACACATCAATTTTATACTCATCCTTGAACTTGGCCGCAAAGTGCCTGAAGAGCACTTCATCAAAATCTCTACCACCAAGAGACCGATCATAAGCATGTGCCAAGATCTTCAATTGTCCCTTCTTGTAACCAGCAATGCACACCTGCATGCTTGCATGACCCACATCGACAAAAGCTACATTAAGCTGGTCGTTCTCTGGCAGGTCTGTCTTATAGATTCCATATGCCAATGCAGTAGCAGTAGTCTCATGAAACAGGCGGAGAGGATGCAGACCAGCGATGGTAGCAGCATCCATCATCGCCCTTCTCTGGAGATCATTGAAGTAAACCGGAATTCCAATGCAGCAGTCGACCACTGCTGCATTTAGATTCTTCTCAGCAATGCTCTTCAGGTTAGAGAGGACCATAGCAAGAATTTGCGTCGGAGTGAACGCCCTTTGCTCCCCAAGGTAGTTCGCATGGATCAGCGGAAACCCATCAGGGCCTTCGGTTACCTTGAAGGGAAAAGACTGGATATCCTTCTGTACCTCTGGATCTGAAGATTTCCGACCAAGCAGGCGCTTGATTTGCGAGACCGAATTTTTGGGGTTCATCGTTGAGGATGCGGCGCCCGCAGTCCCAATAAACCGCTGCTTCTCGCCGAAGCAGACGATGGCAGGGGTCTCACGCTTCGACTCATCGTTAAGAACCACATCAATGCCGCGTTGCCGGGCCACCGCAACGATGCAACTCTCGTTCCCAACATCAAATCCCACAACGCTCATGATTTATATATACAAATAAACTCTCCGGTACCAAAAGAAACGGCGATCTGTGCACCAATGCATGCAAGACAAGATTTTTAGTCATTATGAACACATTTTTCGGACGCAAAAATCAGATCCTGTCATCCAATTCTAACACTCCCAGGGGATGCTAACTGTAAGACAGAGCGACATGACCGCCCATATGATGTAAAGTTTAACCAAGAGCGTAAGAATGGATCAAGCAGCAGAAAACAAAACAGCGAACGAGAATCGAGCGAAATGGGCAAGAGAGTGATCGAAGCATCTCAAAAGGTCAAGGACTTAACGCGAAAAAACGAGAGGGGATCCCAAAATATGGAGAGGAATCGGATCGTACCTCACGGAAACCACAGAGATGGTGCAGAGTGGTGCCCAACCCCTTCCTGGAGCTCTCGCTCCTGATCGAAATCCACCGATTTGTCGTCGTTCGTTAGGTTTCCCCTGGCGAAGAAGAAACGGAGGGCATGGCGAAAGGCGCACATATAAGCGTTGCTCGGGTGGCGTCGCTTTTTCTAGAACCATCTAATCCGAAGGGCTTAGAGATACATATGGCGGGACCAGCAATTATTATCAACCGTCGATCCAGCTATGGCCCACCTGACTTGCGGTCCAGATAGCTCAGTGCGAAGGGGCCCGGAAATCCGGGTCCAGCCACGTGGCTGAGGCGGTGGAAGAGGGTGGAATTGAACCGACCATGACGTGGCGTGGACCGGGTTCGAGAAGGATCTATTATCCAATCGACCAACGTGATTGGAAGCGTCGAACATATTACTGTGGGCCCCGTGTCCAATCGCAGAGAAGTCGAAGTGCGGGTATGGAAACGGATGTTTCACATTAAATCCGTTGGTATAAGGTCCGAAATCCACACCCTCTTCCGATTTACCCCACCCTTACCTACCATCGTAATTGGAGGCGTTGAAGCAATTACTGTGGGTCCCGTCCCCAAGAGCAGAGGTCTGTGTGGGTAGGAGCGCGAAGTAGAAGCACAAAGGAATGTTTGGGTCGAACTCGTGTTCGACGCGACCACGAATTATTACTTGATCAGCCTAATTAAAGAATGCAAATTGCGATGATCGTATTAAAACTAAAATAAATCACTCAACCGATGAGCAAAAAAAGGCAAATATTACTATGAGTAGATAGTCCACAATAATATAATGCACCAGCCGGGAATCGAACCCGGGTCTGTACCGTGGCAGGGTACTATTCTACCACTAGACCACTGGTGCTTTGCTTTCCTGCAAGCCATTTCTATTATTTAATATATAACAGTTTGAACAACCAAAAAAAAAAGATACTGCACCAGCCGGGAATCGAACCCGGGTCTTAACCGTGGCAGGGTACTATTCTGCCACTAGACCACTGGTGCTGTTCTTTTCTACAAGCCATTTTTATTTATTAATCTAAAAACTCTATGAAGAACTAAATAAAATTACAGTCATGCACCACCTGTGTCCGCGTTCCCGAAGGCACCCCTCTCTTTCAAGAGGATTCAAGACATGTCAAGCCCTAATAAGGTTCTTCGCTTTGCATCAAATTAAACCACATGCTCCACTACTTGTGTGGGCCCCCGTCAATTCATTTGAGTTTCATTCTTGCGAACGTACTCCCTAGGCGGGATACTTAACGCGTTAGCTATAGATCTGCACGGGTCGATACGCATAGCGCCTAATATCCATCGTTACTAGGACTCGGGGTATCTAATCCCATTTGCTCCCCTAGCTTTCGTGTCTCGGTCGTTTACGAAAGTGCTTTCGCCGTTGGTGTTCTTTCCGATCTCTACGCATTTCACCACTCCACATCGAAAATTCCCTCTGCCGCTATCGTAGTTTCCACCGCCTGTCCAGGGTTGAGCTCTGGGATTTGATGGCGGACTTGAAAAGCCACCTACAGACGCTTTACGCTCAATCAATTCGGATAACGCTTGCATCCTCTGTCTTACCGCGGCTACTGGCACAGAGTTAGCCTATGCATATTCCTCTGCTACCGTCATTGTTTCTTCTCCAATTGTTCCGACTTGCATGTGTTAAGCATGCCGTCATTGTTCATCCTGAGCCAGGATCGAACTCTCCACGAATTATTACTTGATCAGCCTAATTAAAGGATGCAAATTTCGATGATCATATTAAAACTAAAATAAATCACTAGCAAATAAAAGTAAAATATTACTATGAGTAGATAGTCAACAACAATAAAATGCACCAGCCGGGAATCGAACCCGGGTCTGTACCGTGGCAGGGTACTATTCTACCACTAGACCACTGGTGCTTTGCTTCCCTGCAAGCCATTTTTATTCCTTAATATATAAAATTTTAAACAACCAAAAAAAAAAAAACTGCACCAGCCGGGAATCGAACCCGGGTCTGTACCGTGGCAGGGTACTATTCTGCCACTATACCACTGGTGCCTTGCTTTCCTGCAAGCCATTTTTATTATTTAATATATAAAAGTTTGAACAACCAAAAAAAAAAGATAATGCACCAGCCGGGAATCGAACCCGGGTCTGGACCGTGGCAGGGTACTATTCTGCCACTAGACCACTGGTGCTGTACTCTTCTGCAAGCCATTTTTGTTTATTAAACTAAAAAATTATGAAGAACTAAATAAAATTACACTGCACCAGCCGGGAATCGAACCCGGGTCTGTACCGTGGCAGGGTACTATTCTACCACTAGACCACTGGTGCTTTGGTGTTCTTTAACCATGTCTCTCTTTTAATAGTCGAAGATCTGGTAATTGTATATTAATTAATACAAATATATATGTTTATTGGAAATTGGATTCAAATTTTTCTCTCCCTATGAATTGGATGATGCAAAGAAAAGAAGCAAAAAAAAATTCTTGCATCATCTGAGTTTATTTGAGCAGGTAATTAATTAGACCTCTGAAGAATATATTTCCAGTGTTAATTTGGTTTGGATGATATCAATGGGATGTATAATAGGAATTTTAAAGGCCATAGATACTTGTTTATTTTGAGTTTCCCAATTATTTAATTTGTTTTTTTTCATTCGTGACACGAATGTTAAAGTCCATATATACACTTCTCGATTGTGATAATTTATGTAACAATAACATCAACAACAGAGAGTAAAACTTTTTTACTTGCAACCTCATATTATCTTTACTAATATCTTTTTAAAAAAATTTACTATATAAAGTCTTAAACTCATAACCTTCTGTAGGTTGATCCATTATATTAGTATTAGATCAATATTTCAGATATAAACATCGTCTTATTAAAGTAAAATAATATAAAATATGAAATTCTCGATTTTTAATAAATATATTTCATCATAAACAAATGATTTAATGTGACAATGGGTAAAACTTGATCGAGATGTTAGTTTATTACAAGCTAAATGTTTTTTAAAAAATAAATAATATTACGTCTAAAGGTGTAGGATGGTGTTGTTGTCCTTATCGAAGGTGAGACAAATGGATCATCTCCAAATAATATTGTTAAGAGTTCTTTGCTCGTAGGCTTAAGGATGGATAAAAAGACTTTGTGAATAAGGAGATTACTTCGACCAAGATGATAATAAAAACTGTTGATTGCTATATTTATCATCATTTTTAATGTTTTCAGCTAAATAAATAACATAAAAATGAAATGATAGTTCTAATCTTCTCGCCCTTCCTCAAAAAAAAAAATGTTGACTCTATGGTGAATCAAAAATGAATCATCTTCAAGAAGTTAAGATCTATTAAATTCATCATCAAAAGATTAATTATATGATTGTTAACAACTTGGATCGGAAGTTGGTATAACTAGATCTTGACCTAAGAGCATAGATCATCCAAATGAGTCTTCTAAAGGGGGAGGGTTCGAGTGGTCGAGGTTGGATTAGGATTGGAAAGGATTATTTCGAGATGTATGCAAACAGGTTAATAAATTTTATTTACGTTAGGACCTTGCAAAACAAGTCGATGTCGGGTGTGATTCCTAATTCGACCCATCCGAAGCTTAGGTTAGTAGGGGGGAGTCAGATGTATGTCAGGTAAGTTCTTCTAAGATCAGCCCTCTTTTCAGGTGCTGAGGCTATAAGGATTGCTCGTACCTATTGTGACAGATTCATGTCGGTGACTAGCCCATGCAACTCCCGATAATATAGATCGACTTGTCCAGACCCTTATGGTGCGATGCCACCCCGTATCTCCCTTTACGATATAGGGCTAGCAAGGGATGATCGAGTTGGTGTTGATCGGTAACTTAGACTCTCCAGTGTCATATAGATATCGTATTATTCTTTACGTTAACATCATTAATTTGATGACCTATCATAGATACTCTAATAATTATTATTATCAATGAAGAATAAAAAAAAGATCCATTAAATGGATTGTTAAAAAAAATTGATTGTATGATCAATTGATTCAAAAATATTTTTAATATAAAAACATATATTTGAAGAAGAAGTGGTTGATGGAGGGATGATTGGAATGACAAAGCGATGTAAATTATTATGATTGGTTTTTTGTATTTTTTTTGGGACTATGCACTCACGTTAGCTTTTTGTCGTATCCAACAATTGAATGAGATATAAGGTAACCTTTTTTTCCACTGTGAGCTCAAATCAAACTTTTATTGTAAACAGTAAATGAACCGAAGTGAGTGATGCAGCTTTGATGATGGCTTGTCGATTGGACGAATTTTTCAAAAATATTTTTTTTCTTGTAAATTGTTTTTATTCTGATTTTTTTTTGCTCTTAAAGCACTCCAACTCTTCATCGAATATATGACTGTTATTTACTTTATTTTTCCCGACATAAGAAATTATTTATGATTTAAAGGGTATTTTTATATTATTAAAAAAAGCGGCATTGAATCCTTGAAATAAAGAGAAAAAAAAAAACTTATATATGAACTAATACGAATCAACTTGAGCTCGCGAGAAGGAAGCATGGCGTCGGCTCTGCCTTGAAGCAGTTCTCTTCGACTCTTCCTCCTCGTCTTCGTGCTAATAGTAGAGGAAGAAATATGGCAAACAACTCTATGGTTTCAACTTCCCACGCTCCTCGCGGCTCTCCTTTACTAAGCGCCTCCCCCGTTGGAGGAGGAGCAGCAGCAGCAGAGGAAGGAAGAAGCTTCTTTGCCGTCTCCGTTGAAGGCGGGATCGCTGCCGAGGCACGTGGCGGTGATAATGGACGGGAATTCGAGGTGGGCGAGGGCCAGGAGGCTGCCGGCGTCGGCCGGGCGTGTGGCTGGGTACCGCGCCCTCAAGAAGATCATCGACCTGTCGTCCCTGTGGGGGATCCGGGCGCTCACGGTCTTCGCCTTCTCCTCCGAGAACTGGCGCCGCCCCAAGGTGGGGCTCGAGCGGCTTCTGGTTTCTGATGCTTGGCTAACTGCCGGTTCTGGCATTTCGTCGAACAGCCGGAGGTTGATTTCCTGATGATGCTGTTGGAGAGTGTGCTGAAATCGAGCATCGGAGATTTCTTGAAGTACGTACTTCACTTCGGTATTGTATTTACTTTGTTGGGTTAAATCTCATTAGCTCCCGCAGGGCATGCATGAACCTTTCATCTTCGTTCGGTGAACACTGATCGGTAAAGAACATCTTAACAGAGGGAGCATCTTAACGATGATAGGATAGAGAGGTAGAGTAAGATCCAAAAATATTTTACTAGAAAATATAAATAAGGGCTTCAACATTTTTAATTTAAATAAGGATATGACTTTTTATAAGACTCCTTGGTGAGACAAGATTCATAGAATCAATCTCAAATAGTTGGTTTCAATGTGACAGAAGTAGAACTATCTTACTTATTTTCTTTGGTAGATCCAGTGATCCTTGTGTATAAGATTTATGTGATTATAGGCTCATGACAATTGATACCAAATGAAATTTGAGTTTGGCAGGGCTGCTTCACCAAAATAAGCAGCTTGATAAATCAAATTTAAATGGTGTTCCGAGGAGAAAATTTTCCTTTTTCTCCCACAAATTTTTCTTGAATTTATATTCCTGCCCTTGTAAACATGTCCCGTCTTTTCGACCTCATCGTCTCCTACTGATTCATACATTCCATGGACACATTTTGCTAACTCAGTATTTATACATTTACAACCTCTCCGACACACTGAAATATGACTACAACATATAGACTTGTGTACAGTCATATGGATCCATAGTTAAAACTAACATCAAAGAAGAGATTATTGGAAAAGTTCGGATTCTTCTGTGGCCGATAAATCATTAAAGCTGATTTTCTAGTATTTAGAAGCTGTCCCCCTATATGAAAAAAGAATGCCAATACAAGTTGAGGTAGGATGAGAACTGGTTTTATATGAAAGCTGAATTATTATAATACAGTTGTCAATTGTTTCCACTGGTTATCCAAAATGTTCTGAATTTAGATTTCTTATGAAGATTTCATGGTAGATACTAGTCCAGCATGGTATGCATGAATTGCCTATCTGTTTGGAAGGATGGACTACTACAACATAATGCAATTCCCAATGTTGAATTCAGTAGAGGCAACAAACTTCCACTTAAATCCGACCCATTGTAATGTTGTAGTAGAACTTTGTATCTTATCTTACAATTAAATTCTCAATCAGCAGTTTTTATGGAATATCGATGTTTTACTATTGTTGCTTCTCATTGCTAAAGGACAGTTTTGAATATAACTTCTGTGGGTAGAAAAAACAACTACAAATGAAATATATGTGGTTTTCCATGATAAAATGAATTCCATTGTGAACTAGAATGATACATTGAAAACTGAATTTTTTTTTGTGAAAACTCAATATCAGGTTGCTTATTTTGAAGGCTTCATGTTTGCTATGAACCTCCTCTCCTTTCAGAAACAGCCATCTACATCTGATCAAACTGTGAAGATCTACAAAGATTGTCACTGGTATCTTTGAGTTCAGTAAATGCATTTAGCTGACAGAATATTATACTCCACTGTTCAAAGCATGTTCATGATCTTTATGAAGATTATATGTGAAGAATTATGGATGAAAAGCAACTATATCTTTTCAAACATTCATCAGAGCCTTTCAGTCGAAGAAATGCTCCTCAAACCAACAATTAGGATATAAGCACCACCATTCTGAAACATGAATGAAGATTACATACTTTTGCCCTCCACATATTCATTTGTCCACATTCTTTTTCAACTAAACAATTTTAATGTAGAACATATATTTTGAATAGTTATTAAAGCAAATATATATAAAGATACATGTACCAATACTCAGCCTGGTACGGTACCAATACCGTACCAGTCCAATTGAGGACCATGTAAACACCAGCCTGAGATTTGAGACCTTGATTTGAATGATGTTTTAGTTCTTCAATTTCAGCACTGGAGCATTCTAAATGTGGGCCTTCTGGTGTACTTACGTCTCCGGCAATTTGCTATCGACAAAATCCTGTCCTAAAGCTTGACAGTGGCTATTCGACGTCTAAAACATAGAAATAACAACTAAATAAGAAAGGGTGGTGATTATGAAATATTTAAAGCTTACATTACTATCGATCACTATGCTATGGTTTCAACCAAGAAAATGGAGTGTTGCTTCATAAAATAACATAGATGAGAATGTTTGTTTGATTCTTTTTAGGGAAGGGATTCTGGTATGCATAATCGGTGATTCATCAGATCTGCCCCAGTCTCTACAAAAGCTGGTTAAAGAAGTAGTAGACTTGACTAAGAACAATGCACAGATCGATTTAATCATAGCAATCAGCTATAGCGGGCGAAGGGACATAACACAAGCATCTCAAACTATTGCGCAGAAGGTAAAGCATGGTTTTCTTGAGCCAGAAGATATTACCGAATCACATATTGCAGAAGAACTTGAAACAAACTGCATCGTTGAGTTTCCCTACCCAGACCTACTTATCCGAACAAGTGGTGAGCTGAGGCTAAGCAACTTCTTGTTGTGGCAATCGGCATACACCGAGCTTTTCTTTACAAATAAGTATCGGCCTGACTTTGGGGAGGCCGATTATATGGAGGCTTTATGTTCTTTCCAGAGTAGGCAGAGGCTCTTTGGCCAACAAGTTGCCTGAGAATGCTATGGGTTGGAGTCTTATGGTTGGTGCTGTCTATGGAACAAGGTTAGATTATACTGAAATCAGATTACTGTTGCTCTTGAATCATGCTTTATTGGCATGATAACACTGTCCTGCCACAATTTACAGACTGCAAGAAAGATCCATTGCATCTGTATAAAATTTCTTATCGGCTTGGCCAGTTCCAAAATGTTTGTAGATTTAATACCATGGACCAACACCAGTCGGAGCAACAGCATCTGCTTAAGGTATCAATACAGCCCTGTTTAGAAATTATTTCTTCTCAGGGATCATGTACTGCAATTGCAAGTTGTAAAAGTTGGTCTTGAGCATATATTGGTAAGGAGCCATAATTCCTGGGCCTGAGTCCTTACGGACATGTAAAATTTGTTGCTTAGAGGGCACCAAACACAAAATAAGATTGTTGTATGAACAATTTATGGTTGATGTGATGCAAGTTTTCTTGCTAAAATTTGCTGGTTTAATATATAATTGTTGTTTTTCTTAGAGCATCTTGTTTTTGTTTTAGCTTAATGATTGGAAAAAGATTCATGGAATTATTTTTCAGCAGGTCTTTGAATGATTTCCGATACTGCATCAAATTATTTTGTTCTCCAATAACTAGGGCCATTACAGTCCACATGATTATTTTGTTTTGCTAATGCATATAAAAGAAATGATAATAGTGACCTTACTCCATGGTAAGAACACTTTTGAACTGCACTTGAGATACAGAATGCTATAATGTATACCTTCAGCAAAGCTCTCATATACTGAAAAACTTGATCACATAATGTACAAATGCAATCTTATTTGGTATATCAGTTGCTCATGTGAATATACAAAGCATCATACCACTGTGATTTCAAATAGCACCAAGTTTTTTGTATCACCACCGGAGAATGAAGAGTAGGAAGTCAGTTCCGGAACTAGATTTGGATGTCTAACCTTTCACTGCTTGTCCAGCCATCTTGGACCTGCACAGAGTATTGCAAGTTCCATAGCACATCATCGATCGATGGGCGCTGCTTAGGATCTCTGGATGTACAACTGAGGGATATTTCCACTGCTGTTGTTAAGGAGTCGAGAGCAGAACTTTCGCGAATTGCAGGATCCGTGAGTCCTTTCAGGTTTGCTGGGTTTTCTACTAAAATTTTCTGAAGCTGAAACAAGTAGTTCATGTGCTATATGATAAGTTGCCACAGTTGACATATTATTTACTGATCATTTTAACGGCAAATAATTATTGTTTTTTTTTGCAGATGCCATTAAAATTTAACACTCATTTCTGATACCTATGCAGATACTATATTTTGGGTGATACGTTAGACATTTATTTTCTTTCCTTTTCTTTATGTTCAACTTAAGTCAGAGGAGAAGTCCATTTACCTTATGCCTGAGAAAATCCAACTCATTTTTGGACCCTGCTGATTTCCCTGTGATAACCTCTAAAAGAATGAGCCCAAGCTGATAAATATCTTCTTTTTCACCATCCGCCACGCTGCCAATACCGCAAGAACAGAAAAGAAAAAAATTTAGATTCAATCCATTTAGGTTTTTAACAAGATGAAATGAATATTCACATGTACTATGGTTGAAATCATTTGGACAAGACATATTACCTGCCAAGAACTCCCTTAACGGCTGCATTAGTTAAAGGGATTTCATGGCCTACCTGATAGATCAGAGATAGAAACTTAGATACAATTAAAACATAGAACATACTCGAACAACTTCAGCTGGAATCATTGATGCATTACCCTGTTGTTTTTGAAATTTGGAAGTGTTGGAAGATTGTAATTGCTAATCTTTGTGGTGAGAGTTTGATCCAACAATATATTATCCATGTTAAGATCATTTCCAACAATACCAGGAACCGCAACAGTATGTAAGAATTGGATTCCCCTTGCAACTCCAATAACAGCTGACACTCTTTGCGGCCATTTCATTGTTTCCTGCTGTCTCCATTCTGCACAAGTCATTAATAAAACAATAGAATTGAAATCCTCTAGTTTCATCATGAACCTCATAGAAATCAAGAGAAACTTTGCCTTTGCTATTACCGTTAAGTTGATCTCTCAGAGTTCCATTATTGATGTACTCGGATACAAGAAAGATGGTATCCATAGTGTTAGCACAATCCTGGCTGCTAACAATGCAATGTCCGACAATGCTGACTAAATGACGGTGCCTGAGCTTTGAGACAATTTCCATATACTGAAGTAGGTTCTGTCGTGAAAGTTTTTCTTTCAATTTCAGGCATCTAACGACGATGCAAGAGCCATCCCGGAGCCAAGCTTTGTAAGACTGAGAATACACACATTCACGGTTTAGAGAGTTCGGCAAAATATTCTTTTTTCAGGTGTTTATGAGGATTCTTCCATCATTTTTATAACAAGAAGTAAAGTGAAAAAAAATGAAATGGAGATGTTGAATGCTGGAAAATTTTAGTATTTATCATCTCCATCACCAGTGTATCATTTAAGAGAGGGAACCATTAAACAGACTCCATAATAGATTTGCAGTACTGTATAATAGCCTTGCGATAGAAATCTTTGGGTTCTCTTAAAAATGAAACCTTACAAGCTAAACTTATAGCAAATGATGTATACAAAATGATCAGGTTCATGTTTCTACCTAGCAGAGGGCCTTTTATTGCCTAGGAGGTCTTTTGCTAGAAATAATTTGAGTGCGTCTCGTTGATAATTGAGACACTCAACCTTCTTAAGGTCCAATCTTGGTGAAAAAAGAATCCACATAAATTATGAGGTTTATTTGACTTTAAATTGTTCACATATTGATAACAGATGTCGTCATCTAGAATTTCCAAATGAATTATTGTTGCCTTGGCTTTTTTTGTAAAGATATTATTGCAGAGAGTTCTGCACATAAAGATGCTATTCATCTTTCACATTGATGCGGACTGATTTTGTTATGATTTCTGATTTACCAATATCCTGTAATCAGGGAACTGAGTCCTTCGCCTTTGGATATACAAAATATTTGCCACAGCTTAAATAATTAACAAATTATGTGCCTTAGAAACAATATCTTTGCAGATGAAAGCAGACACTATGATTTAGTGTTTTTAACTGCAGGAGACAGAAAAACCAGTCATCTTCATCCTATTATGTTGATCCTCAGTTATTTCATTCAGTGGGGAGAAAAATGAAGAGGACAAGAACCAAAATTTGGACCGCAAAAGATGCGACTGATAGTTTTTACCGATACGTTCTGAAGGCAAAATCAGAGCAAGCAGGCTGGTAAACTATGAAAAAATTTTCCAAGCTTGAGTTTGTTATTATTTGATACTCTTTTTTTTTTTTTTTTCTTGCAGGTTCAAATCTATACCTGTCCTCGAGGACCATCTTCGATCAAGTTTGATGAATCAAAACTATCAGTCGCTTCTTCGAGCTCCTCCATACTGAAAACATGATACGGCATCAGCCCCAGAGTCCCTATCCGCATTGCATGAGACATGTGCCCTTCGAAAAGGATCAAAAATTGGCATCAGCAAGTCTGGATCAGATCAGAATAGAAACTGAATCTACAACACAGTGAACATGCAACACAGGAAGAAAACAGATCACACAAATCTTTCTTACTCGCTTCAGCTGTACTTGTTGGAGCAACCTGCATAAGAGATTTCCCTGCAGTGGGGGTGTGAAAGGTGTTGTTGACCTCTGCATCCTCTGTTCTCATCTTCCTGAACAGCAGCAAGACCAGTAACCCCATCAGCACTGCACCAGCGGTGACTCCCCCAACGATGCCAAGTATAAGGCCCAGCTTGCTCTTGGATCCGCTGATCTTATTTGCCGAAGGCAAAATCGCGGGCATCGCGCCTTGATTGCAGAAAGAATTCGGATGCTGGAGCTCGAAATCATCTGAATTCAAGCAGTTCCCTGAGATGAGTACGACTCGGTTCGAGGAATTCGCTTGGATGCATGAAGGCAGACCTCCCACCAAAAGATTGTCTGAGATGTCAACGTATAAGAGCTGGCTGCCGCAGGACAAATTCGCCGGAACTTCTCCGGTCATCCTGTTGCCAGACAAGTCGAGGTACTGCATTGACGGTAACGAGAACAAGAACGCAGGAATCCATCCGTGGAGATGATTGGAGGACAAATCCAGCTTCTGGAGGTGGCCGAAGGATGCGAGGCGAGGCGGGAGACGGTCGTGGAAGCTGTTGTTTTGAAGGAGTAAGCTGACGAGGGTACTGCTCACATAGGGGAGTTCCGGCCCGAGGCGATTCCCGGACAAGTCCAGTTGGGTGAGAGTCGTCAAGGGGCTGAGGTCAGGAACAGTCCCGTCGAAGGAGTTTTTGGTCAAGCAGAGATTTTGGAGGCCGGTGATGTTGGAGATCTCCGGTGGGATCGTCCCCGAGAAGTAATTGGAGCTCAAGTTGAGGACTTGGAGCGAGGAGAAGCGGTCCACCTTGCCGGGGAGCGGCCCCCAGAGGCCGAGGGAGACGAGGGAGAGGGTGGCGAGGCCGGAGAGCCTGGCGAGGGTGGTGAATAAGGAATCGGAGGAGAAGTTGGCTGACAGGGGCCGGTCGGCGACGCCGACGATGGAGAGTCCGGTGACGCGGCCAGCGGAGCAGGAGACGGCGAGGGAGGGGGAGGCGGGGAGGTAGCACAAGGCGGTGGCGTTGGACCAGCCGGCGAGGGGCGGCTGGTACTCCAGGAGGCGCTGGAGGCGGAGGAGCGTCTTGTACTGGGACGGGGACAGCGGTTGGGCCGCCGAAGGCGGAGAGACGAGGAAGACAACCACGACGGCGACGCAGAGGCAAGCGAAGGAGCCACGCGTTAAAAATCCCATCTTTAACAGTGCGATTAAGCGTTCAGTGGTCCATTGAAGTCGTGCAAAAAGCAGCAGAAAGGATCAGACACAGAGAAAGCTCGGAGTTGGCGTGCACGACGGCGGTGCGCATCAAAGCCGTGCATGAAAGAAAAGCCGGTCCGTTTCTGCGACGGCAAACGTTGCGTCTTCCGGGAGAAGGAGATGGATGGTCGTGACTCGTGATCGAACACTCGGCGATGGGAAGATGAGGTCCAAGGTTTCTCGGAGCTTTTCGGGAAGCGGCAAGAAGAGCCGCCGCGGGCTGAGGGAAGCGAGAGGGAACCGGGGACGGGGGGGGGGGGGGGGTTGTGCCTTTGGCTCTGACAGCCTACCCCCGTGTTCGTCTCACGCTCCGACGGCTCTCGCGGAGACCTCTTGTGAATGGACCGCAATGGCCACTCCCTGCCGACTACGGCTCTCTTCTCTCCCCACCGAAGACGATCGAGATCGATGATGTATTTTTCCAAAAGGAGATCTATGAGACAAAGAGAGAGAAATGGAGACGATTCATTGTGACTGATGACTTTGATTCGCGAGGGTGGAAAACAAAGGCGCTGACTCCAATGGCTTCAGTTTGTCGTGGGATAAACTTAACTCGTTGACTGACTCACTCGACTCAGTCGGTCGTCCGCTTCCATGAGTTGGTTGGGGCGCTCTTCGTGATGCCACGGGTCAAAGGTGGGGGAGACCATGGTGGAACAAAACCAGAACTCGTTGACTTTTGCGGTTTGACTTTTTAATCTGCCTTTAAAATTTTCAAACGAATAAAAGGATTTTGGTTTATGTTTTGCAGTTTAATACTTTATAATTAATTATATTTTGAACTTACTCGAATTAAAATTAGACATTCAAACTTAAACATTTTTTTCATTCGTAATAAATAAATAAATAAATATTGGGTGTTACGGGATATATCATCAATGTAATATTTTAGTAAACATACAAAATCACAATACAAATTTTTTTTTTATTATGAGATACTCTCCCTCGAATACATCATGATTTTTGAATCACATCCCTTCAATCCAATTTTCTCACTTTGAGAGCAACTAATGTTGGAAAAGATATGTTAAATCAAACCAATTTCACATCATATGGTGATCAAAATCAATCATATCAAATCGATATTTGTATAAGATATTTCTCTCTACATTTGACTTTAAGCATTTCTCTCTACATTTCGATACGAGCAACATAATTAGTTAGATTCGAGCACGAGCTTGAAATTTTTTTTAAAAAATATTCTCCACACCATACTTTAAACCTTTTTTTAGTATAATTCATGATCTAATTCAGTCATGATGTGGATCAATAAACGATGGTGAAATAGATAGATGAAGGTTGAAGATAGAGGAAGCTCTTTCGTGCAACAAAAAGGAAACACAAGCCATGCTTTTGGTATGCGCCAATTGAGATGCACGTAAACCTACACAAAAACAAGTCTTTATCTTTGACTTAACGCTTAGTCCGAGCTCGTTCGTTAGGTCCGACTCCAATTGACGTAAGAGTCAACGTGGAGGACTTGACCCAATCATAAGTCACCAACCATCCGTGTGGGTCCATCTGCCTAAAGTTAGGCCTTTGACCAAGATGGATGATGGCACATGTATTCTTTCGGTGCCATCATGCATGCATGGTGATGTACCTTCTTTCCGAGGAAGGCCTCAAAAAGTAAACTTAGGCAATACATCTATGTGGGCGGCTCTTTCATGCATCGTTTACGAACCATTGGATTGCATAGATCGAAACCTCCTTCACGTTAGATCTAACTATTCAAAGCACACCCATTCATTTAATTCGATTGCTATGATCTATAATACTCTCAATCAATCAATTCGAAAGTGACCCAAATCGTATGCCTTTAGACCCACCTTCTCGCTTGCCCATTACTTGATAGGTAACAAATGAGTGATACTTTTCTTTGATTCAATTGGTTTTATGATGAGAGATGAGAAAAGGGATGAGAAATTGATTCATTGTCTATTGTGAATTAATCGTCATTTATCAGTCATCATTATATCTTTCGTAAAAAAAAAAATATCATATGTCCACGTGAGTAAGAGTCTAAGATAGACGATTACGAATTATCCCTCTTATCGTCCACGTTAAGACATGATATAAAAAAGAGATTGTTGAAGACGATTAGAGGCTGCTTCCATATAAAATATTTCTTAAAATATTATACTCATTTACTACTAGATATAAAAACTTGTATTCAATATCATGAAATAGAGTTTACTTTTTTTGATCACTTATTTTCGCACTCATATACCTCGAGTTATTAACTTGAGCGTCAAAAATATTAGGAGACAAAATATAAAAGAGAGATTGTTGAAGACGATTAGAGGCTACCTCCTCATAAATATTTTATAAAAATATTATACTCATTTATGACCATATATAAAAACTTGTATTCAATATAATGAAGTATGGTTTATTTATTTTTTCGATAAATTATTTCTGCACTTATATACCTCGATTTATTAACCTAAGCGTCGAAAACATCAAGTCGATAAATCTTTTTCAATCTCGGTATTCATGTAGACGATACATCATGAGCTCAATATTTTCATCTTGAAGATACATTCAACAATCCTATACGTATGAGTTCAAATCAAGTCGAACTAATCGGGACATTGATGATTTTTTTCTTCAACCAAAAAAAGATTTATGGAACAATTTCTCGTGAATAAGATTTCTCCTTTATCAAATCCTAAATATATATGTCTTCTTTGATTTCGTGGTGTTAATACCATTAATTTTCCTCCGACACCGATCTGAAATAAACATCCGATTCACTCGCACTCACACAAATCGTTCTCATCGTATCAACTGATACGATTTCTTTGACGTGTTGTTTGGGTTTTCTATATGATTGATTGGGCTATAAACGTGGAAGCCCAATACGATCGTAAGAGAGCCCATATGTTATCCTCTAATCCATTGGGCCTAATTTGGGCCCCCCATCGAAGCCCGATTACCTGCGGTGATCGTTACCGCCTCGACCTCGCATCTTCTCGCCACATTAAAAGTCACGGATGAGCGGAGGAAGTGTGGAGCGAGAGGCCTCGAGAGGAAACCGAGGGCGAGCGAAGCGAAGGGGAAGAGAGATAGGGGAAGGTCGAGCGCCCGGACCGCCTCTCCTCGAGATCGAGAGCGATGACGGACGGTCATCTCTTCAACAACATCCTCCTCGGAGGACGCGGCGGAACCGTAAGGACAATTCCTGGTCGCTTGTTGCGTTTTCCTGCTTTCTTCGCCGCTCTCCTCGTCTCTATTTATTTGGATGATTTCTTTTTTTTTATTTTTGGGATTTTCGGATTGTTTCGGATCTCGGCCCGTTTCGTGAGTGATTGATTCCTTCTTGAGACTCGAGGGGTTCGTTTCCGGAGCTCTCGTTTTGGTTTTTCGCCGAGGAGTTTAGTGCTTTGTGTCGGTGATTACTCTTCTGTTTTCTCGCTGTTAGGGTTTTTGTTCGGCGTCTTCACTTGTGTGTTTTATGATCGGGGGAAGTCGGATATCTAGTTACCTTCTTGCGTCGGTGATGGTTTTAGGGTTTCGACTGCTCGACTGCGGATGTAGACTTTTTTTGTTTGTTTTTTTAGATTACTTCTCTTTGAGCTCCGAGACATGCCATGATGTTTTCTGCAAGTTATTGTTTTCGTTCTTGATTTCTTCGTTTGCTAACCCTTGTTTATGATGCATTATTGGGTCTGTTCTGGCATACGTTGGAAGAAGAAAACAAAAATAGCAGCTGACGAGTTGGTTTTTCATGTTTAGTTGGTAAAAAATTAACGTTTTTCGTCCATTCTCTCCCTTCTCCCGTGAAATTTATTTTATGTTGCCTTTTTTTATCCTTTCCTAACAAATACTTATGAAATTTTCCATTTCCACTTTATAAACATAAACGAGAAGGCTCGGTTCCTTTTAATACCCATCAGTCAGAGGCTTTGATATATCTGTATTACACAAATTGAATCAATAGAAATACACAACTTAGGTTTATGAAACATTTTGGATGGCTAATAGGCTCGTGAGCCCTAGTGCTTTTACAGCTGATGTGCAATGCTGTTGGCGCTTCTTTTTTGTTGGTCTGACAGATTATACGAATGCAAAGCTTATTATAGTTGGGTGTAAAAAATTCACATTTTTATTTTTATAATATGGTAAACTTTAGTTCTCATGTTGTTTTTCTTAGTGGTGGCATATTATATCAAGAAACCCTGTTGAATGCTGTTTTTGGTGTGTTGTGACCGCAGAACCCTGGGCAACTGAAGTTGCATGCAGGTGGGATTGCATGGAGAAAGCAAGGTGGTGGAAAGATTATCGATGTCGACAAGGCAGATATTGCTCGAGTTACCTGGATGAAAGTTCCCAGGGCATATCAACTTGGGGTTAGGCTTAAAGATGGATTGTTTTACAAGTTCATCGGATTTCGTGAACAGGTGTTGGTTCTCTTATACCTTACAAAGTTCAGGGCCTTAAATTCTTTCTTTTCCTTTTAAATTTCTTTTTTCTTTAGTCTATTTTGGCTTCGGCAAGTTCTCTTGTGTTTGCGGTTATGTTACGACTAGCTTCTTGTAAGCTTTTAAGAAGTTTTATACAGAAGTGTCATATCAATTGGTAACTTGGAATTGTAAACTCAGTCAGTATAGAAAACATGCCATTTTGTAGGTAAATTGTTGGCTTGGCGTGCTTATGCACTAATTTCAGCGTATTACTTTCATGTTAGCCTTATTTGTACTTGTCGATGATCAAAAGTAATGAGCAATCATCTAATCGGCCAGATTCACCAATATAAAACAAAATAATATTAGAGTTTCAGTGTTGTCACATCGTATGTAATGAAATTTTTTCCTAGTTGGTGCTTTTTGCTAGTACATGATACATTGCAGTTGTAGTTTGTCTGATTTTGCAGTGGACCGGTAAGTTTCTTTATTACACTTAAATAGTTTGTGATGACCTTGCAGATAATTGATCTTTGTTATAATATTGTTCTGTAGGATGTCAGCAACTTGACAAATTACATACAGAAGAATATAGGCTTAACGCCAGAAGAGAAGCAACTTTCTGTCAATGGCCATAACTGGGGTGAAATTGATATAAATGGTTAGTTCTCTTTTCTTTTTAAAGATTGAAAATAATCTTGATCACAATTACCTTTTGTGGTCACTACAACTGAATGTTTGTTATTTATTTATTTATCTTTTTTTCTTTGACATGCTTTTGCGCCCAGAAAATCCAATGAGTTCCTCTGCTGCTGCCCTCCCTATTTTCTCTCTCGCACCCCACTTAATATCAGCTTTCTGTCTTATGTTTGATTGTTCTCGTGTGACATTAGTGCACAAAATTATCAGTTAAAAGACAGCTGGAGTCTGGAGAACTTTGGGTCCTGTTCTCATAAGCATGATCAACCATGCTGAACAACTTCATTTAGTTTCAAGGGCTGTTATTTATTCTGAATTTATTGATGGTTATTGTTTGCCCTGTTAGGAGTAGAACTGGATATCTGTTTATGTTACTGATCGCGTCGTTTTGGTGCTTGTTTCTGTTTTGCTTTGGTTACCTGAAGGTAGATATTTTTCTAATTGTGGAATATCACTTGGTGTTGGACAGGTTAGAATCCTGGTTAGGTCTTGTCTTTTCGATGTTTATTAGCTTTTTCTATTTTAAACAATTCAGTAGCAACATAACATTGTTAAGAACATCACATGAAAACAGCTGAATTGAATATATGCAGCACCTTGGTCTTGAGCACTCCTATGCTGTTTTGATATCTTGTGCATACCATACTGTTAGGAAACCAGCTGAATGCACAGTACTTTGTGGTGGCTGCCATGCTAGTGGTAGCCTGGTATTGGGACCACATCTGGTACCTTTATCCTTTTGTAGCTTAGATTTTGACAACAATCACTACAAATGCTGAAAATGGTTAGCGTTTTAATGATTGGTTGAAGATGAAAATATCTAATGTTAGAACTCACTTCTACATTTTCACTATCTTCGATTTGAGATGTGCTATAGGTTTCCTTACAAATGCTATTTGGCATCTTATTCATATGTTGCTTGCAGCAACCAGAATGCACAGTCCAGTCTGATGACCCTCATGCTAGTGTTTTTTTGGCATTGTTACGGCATATTGATGTTGTTGTCATTGTATTGGATAAATTTTAACAACTACCACAACAAATGCAAGTAGTATATGATTGGCTGGTGATAATAATACCTATATGTTGCTAATGTTCATATCTCAATAAATTCTTCTTGCGATTGCAACTGCTAAGCGTCGTCGTCCTTTCATCCCATTTATTGTAGGTTTCATGCCATTGCTTGAAACATAAAACAAAAACTTTTAATGCCTGTATCAGCAGAAATCAGATGATGACACCTCTTTACTGTAAACCTTCTCATGACGTTAAGATATATCATACTAACATGATTGTTTGCTTCCAGTATGGATGATACTACCTTATGAACAGAATCTAAACGAACATTTTAGTGTTCCCTTTCCATAACATGAAGCTTGTTATGAACTGTAGTAGATATTTACCAACTTCTGAGATAATGTGGTTAGAGTACAAACTACAGTTGCTACTGTTTGCTTTGTTGTCCCCAACATCCTGAATATATTATGTTATTTGCATCACAGGGAACATGCTCACCTTCTTAGTTGGCTCAAAGCAAGCATTTGAGGTTTCTTTAGCAGACGTTGCTCAAACCCAGCTTCAGGGAAAAACAGATGTCTACATGGAGTTCCATGTTGATGATACTACAGGAGCAACTGAGGTAGTCATCAATATATGGTTAGGAATCTTAGGATCACTAGTGAAAACCTTGAGTGTGGTTCCCACTGATAAAAATACTAAGCTGACTGATTTTGATATTTCGGCAGATCGTACTTATTTTTTAAATTTAATTTTGTTTGCTCGTCTGTAATATTAATTTATGTTCCTGCAGTGAGTAAATGGATTCGAAAACCTAATTTGCTCTTGTTGATGATGAAGTTATAGTTTTCTGATGTATAAATCGTGCGTATGGCCTCGCAGTATGTTTCTTTGCACCATCCATAAGACATGTCAACAAATTTTACTCTTCGTTATTAGTGCCACGTTGGCCATCATCATTCTAGTTACTGTTGTATAATGAAGGGGAAAAATAATTATTGAAACATTGAATATTGTAAATGAAAGACTTCTTTATGATGTTGGTCCTGGACTAGATTTATGAATGAAAGTTATCTGAGCCTTGATTGAGATTGGTGAATAGCAGCATCTGGCAACAGAAATTATGTCCTGGACTAGATTTGTGAATAGCAGCATCCTGAAGCTTAAATTTGATGTCTCATTCTGGCAACAGAAATTATGTAAGATAATTTCAGGCGAACTTGGGAACATAAGAAGACCCAGGTTTCTTATACAACCCATAAATTGTTGGATGAAAGGGAAAAGGGATATCAAGACCATATTAAATTACTTTATATACATTGACTTGGTAGATGTTAACTTCTACCTATATTTAGGGTCATAAGCAAACATCTTGTTATTTACCGAAGTCTGGTCCCTAGTGGACCTCACAATTGTAAGGTTTCTAGAAGATTGCATTTCATCTAAATTTGTTGATAGTTGGAATTAAGTTGACAATAAAAAAAAAATTTCCGTGCCGAAGCTATTGGACTAGCCATGAGCTATTAATTTTTCTCTTCCTGATTTCAGAAAGATTCATTGATGGATTTAAGTTTTCACATACCCACCTCCAATACACAATTCGTTGGTGATGAAAACCGTCCTCCAGCTCAGGTAACATCTAATTGTGTTCTGTATATTTGTCCAGTTATGGAATTTGCCCCTACAATCCAATAATCTGTATATATTTTAGGTTTTCCTCGATACAATAGTCTCATTGGCGGATGTTGGTTCATCTGAAGAACCATTTCTCACATTTGAAGGAATTGCAATCCTCACACCCAGGTACAAAGCCAACTAGTGAATCAGTTTGTAACATCTTTAAACATTTTTCTTACTTTTTTCCGTTATGTTGGTTACTCGTGGTTAGTCCATACATTCATCTCATGAATTTCATCATTTTTTCTTCTCACATGTGCTTTCAGAAGCTGATTTAATCTTTGAATCTCCAGGGGGCGACACAGTGTGGAGCTTCATCTTTCATTCATGCGGCTTCAGGGATTGGCTAATGATTTTAAAATTCAATATGCCAGTATTGTTCGGCTTTTCCTACTACCGAAGGTAATATGTTTGTTTTATAGAAATCTGCTATTTAATTCAGTAATGTCTTTTGATAGTCATAATCTTGGTGGGAATGATTTAATTTTGGATAACAACTAGATTCCTGCAATATATTTAATCTTAATTGTTTGTTTTTGTTTTATTACACAGTCCAACCAACCCCATACCTTTGTTGTAATTACTCTTGACCCACCAATTCGGAAAGGACAAACTTTATATCCACATATAGTTATTCAGGTATTGACACTGCTCTGTTACTATTGTGTTTCCGTCATGGTCATTGTTACTAAATTCTGTTGTGCTTCCTTTTTCTGGTTTAAAAGTTTGAAACAGAATATGTAGTCGAGAAGAACGTGTTACTAAGTGAGGAGCTCTTGTCAACCAGATTCAAGGACAGACTGGAACCATCCTATAAGGTGATTGTGACTTAGCTCAGGAATCAAGTATTTCTATTATTTATTTTATGTGGTGCTTTTTTGGGAATCAAACACTTATAAGTTATCCTGGTAACCTCTTTTTCTCTTCGATATCTGTCACAAACATTTGAATCTGAAGGGATGCAAACCTCTTCTCACATTTTTGCTTTTGTTTGTGTCTAGTGAAATCTGATGCTTCAACACATCTCTAGCTGTGTACTTGCTTGTGCTATATGGCAACTTTACATTATGGAAGCTGCACTTTTTTTCCTTACATCATACGTCCGACGCTTCCTAAATTTCTTACTTCTTTTTGTACCTTCAGGGCTTAATCCATGAGGTTTTCATTAAGACCTTGCGTGGCATATCTGGAGCCAAGGTGACCAGGCCAGGTTCCTTTCGTAGTTGTCAAGATGGATATGCAGTGAAATCATCACTTAAAGCTGAGGATGGTTTGCTGTATCCACTTGAAAAGGGATTTTTCTTTCTCCCAAAACCTCCAACACTCATTCTTCATGATGAGGTAATGATTATGGCTTTATTATTCTTCTGCAATAGCAGTTATTTGGGCCTGGTATTTTATCTTATTTTGGTTTAATTTTTAGACAACATCCGAAACAGAATTTCCATCTAAATTGTTTATTGCTTAATTTGTAAGATAAGACCATCTTTTTCTCCAATGAAATTTTCATATCATGAACAAGTAGGTTTTGCTTTTGGTTAGATGGTTTCGTGGTAAAAGGGGAGTGTAGACAGGGTTGTCATATTGGTATTTGCACTATTGATGAATGGTCCGTTGTGGTTGTATTAGATGCAGTTTAGTTTGATTGTGTTTTAAGATTTGGAGCAAATTGTTTGGTTCCTATTGTCTGATCAGAAATCCAACTGAGTCAGGTTGTAAGCTCAAACCAGCTTTTTATTAGTTTTGATTGGTTTAGTATTTCTCAGTTTTTGTTGCTTTGTGGAAGGTGCCAGTTTTTTCTCTCTTCTCTTTCCACACTGGTTGTCATGGAGGTGGAATGCTATCTTGCAAAGAAGCGAGAAGTTTGATGAGCTGTATCACTGGTGTATCTATGGATATATATTGAAGAGTAGGACGAAAAATGGAGAGGAAGGGTTGGTCGGAGCCAGAGATGAATGACATGATCTTGGTGGGTGGTGGAGATGGAGGATAGGGAGAGCGGAAAAGGAAATGTGGTGAGAAGGTGAAAGGAATCAACTAACAAAGCTAAAGCCATTTTCCATTGGTAATTTCCCTTGCTAGTTAAATTGGTATGATAGGACATGAAATTTAGACACTATCAGTGAAAGTGCTGCCCAGGTTTTCGCACACTGGAATCCTTCTGTTGTATCTGTTTGTCCAAGACACTTATATCAGATAGGTTTTGCGGATTGGGACTCTAGTGTTTTTCTTATCTGATTATTTGCTTGTCTTCTGTTGCTGGTAATTGCTTTTTTTTTTACTTTGCCAATTTTGGATGGGAAGTCAAATTGCCAGCTGCTGACCTGTGATATTGTCCAGGACATCTGGACTTATTTCATTCGAGTAACTTGATTTGTTCCTGATTTCTTGTGGTTATGCAGATTGACTTTGTTGAATTTGAACGGCACGGTGCAGGAGGTTCGAGTGTGTCATCTCACTATTTTGATCTCCTTGTTAAGCTTAAAAATGATCAAGAGCATCTTTTCAGAAATATCCAGAGAAATGAATATCATAATCTCTTCGAATTCATCAAGTAGGTCCTCAATCATCATTCCTATAATCTATTTTGTATCTTCGTCTTGATTTGTTACCCAATTCCTTTTGGTTTCATGAAGGGCCAAGGGTATGAAGATACTGAATCTAGGAGGTTCTCAAACAACCAATGGAGTTACTGCTGCTCTTCGTGATGATGACGATGATGCTGTAGATCCACATCTTGAACGAATAAAGAATGCTGCCGGGGATGAAAGTGATGAAGAGGTGCTTGGATAGAGTTGCATCAAGTATATGCTTGTGTTCAAGATATCTTGTGATCAGTTGCTAAATCTTTCTATCTACTCTGCAGGATGAAGATTTTGTTGCTGAAAAGGATGATGGCGGATCACCTACAGATGATTCTGGGGAAGAGGAATCTGATGCTAGTGAAAGTGAAGAGAAAGTATTTTTTTTATATGTTTACTTGTAATAGTTATGTTGAATTCACTTTTTCCTGCTTGATGTTGCTTATTAGCATGGTACAAAAAAAATGGTGTCCTATAATCTGCTGGAATTTCTCTATTTGATTGTTTAAGCAGTGTTAATTTTCTTTCCCCAGAAATCTTCCATTAAGGATTCCAAGAAGGAAGCTACCGGAGTGAAGGCACCATCTGCCAAGGGTAAAAGCAAAGATGGAGATGAAGAAGGTTCAAAGAAGAGAAAGCCAAAGAGGAAGAAGGATCCTAATGCACCAAAACGGGCTATGTCAGGCTTTATGTTTTTCTCAAATGCTGAAAGAGAAGTAAGTTGTATAAATTGATCTTTCTTGTCGGACGAATTTGTTTCCTTCAGTTCTTAGGTGAATTAAATTGATCTTTCATGTTGGTCTTTTTGGTTTTTAATCTCTGCAAATGTTGCGGAAACTGAGCTTTGTGAACAAGCATAATATAGTTTTGACATATAAGCTTATTATTCTGGCTGTACTTCTATATGCAGAATTTGAAGAAGGGCAATCCAGGGATGTCATTTACAGACGTAGGAAGGGCCCTTGGAGAGAGATGGAAAAAAATGACAGGTTTGGAATGTCCAGTATCGATTGTTGTTCTTAATGTCTGTTGCTTTTCGGACTCGATTCGCACCCATGATCTGTAGGAGATGTTATAGAGATTTAGGATAGTTTGCAAAACTATCAGCAAGTTTTCTTAGATACGCATCATTTTGAATGTGCGAGTCTTTCTTCTAGTGTTTCATGCTTTAGCATAGGAACATTGGACGCAATCTTAGAAATGATTATGAATATTTATATTTTATTTGAATGATCTAATGAAATCATAAATGATTTATTAGGACATTGGGTGCATCACAAACTTTTTTTCTTACTTCACCCTGTCTTTTTGTTCCGAGCTGCAACTGCCCCTCAAAAGATAAGATACCCAGTTGGTTCTCTTCGTGGTGGTGCACGCTAGTCACACGAGCCACCATGATATTTGTTTGCAAAAGAGTTGCAGTTACTATCTATCTTCTGTTCAGGCTACAATATATGGCATTATGGATACAACCTTTGTAGATTCTGGTCTTAGATCCGAGGGGTAACCGATTGATTGTTTTTACGCTTTCCTGTTATGTTGCAGCCGAAGAGAAGGAACCATACGAGTCGATGGCTAAGGCAGATACTAAACGGTACAGGGAGGCCATGGCTGATTACAAGAGCGGAGGTCCTTCCACCAATATGGACTCGGGAGAGTCCGATTGAAGTAAACCAACGAAACGAATACTCGGGGGGGACTCCATTATCGTGAAGCATGCAAACTAACCTTTCTCTTTTGTTGCCACTTCTTAATGTATGCTGAGCTTTTACGCCTGTTATTGATTTCGGTAGAGATAATATACTTATGTAAGAACAACATAATGATAGTGGGGGGTGGTGTTGCTTTAATTAGAGCATAGCATCTATTTGACCAAGTAGTAGTTCAACGTATGATTTGTCTTTTGTTTTTAGTGTTGTTGACAAGAAAAGCCTTCAACCAACATATATGAAAAAAGAAACGATGACCTGACGATAAGGGTTGTGCATGGGTGAGAGGGCATGATGTCATTGAAGACCCTCAATAATAAGAATTAGCTTCCACGGGTAGCATGTATGCTCTCTTTAATAGTTGCTCATCATTATTATTCTAAACTTTTTTGAAAACTTCGTTATCCTTCTTTGGCTTCACCCTTCCCTCCGACTTCGCTATCCTCCTAAGGAGAACTTATTCATCAAAATGAGCTTCGTTATCCTTCTTTGGCTTCATCCTTCCCTCCGACTTCGCTATCCTCTTAAGGAGAAATTATTCGTCAAAACGAGCTTGTCGAAGGTGATCGCCATCTTGTAGATGTTGCTTGGAAGACAGTCATGGATCTTGTTGTTACCAACGACGACAACGGAGGTTTTGGAGTTACCGAAGTTGTAAGACATCTGAGAGCTGAAACAATTGTCATTTAAGAATATAGCGTTGAGCGAGCGTTGGCAGCATCACTTCCTCAAAGCCATTGAACATAAGGTCAAGGTACCTAAGCAATGAGAAGCGAAGGGTAACATTCGAGAATGAGCTGACAAAGTGATTGTTGCTAGCGTCGAGCTCATGGAGGAGTTTTGAAATAGGAGATGTTTTGGGGGATGATGCTGTAGAAGCGATTGGAGTTGCTGTAGAGGAGGGCGACGTTGGTCAAGGGGCCAAGCTCCGCAAGGAGGTACTTGGCGATATTGGCATCGTTAAGGTCAACGCTAGCGACAAAGTTGACCGAGGAGTCGTCAAGCGCCGCGATGCAGAAGAAGACATCGTGATATCCACACACATCGGGGTCGGCCCAATTACTGGTGAAGTTGTAACAAGAAAACTTGCACTCATGTAGTAAAAATCAGTAGCAACATGAGCACAGGCTTCATTGTAAATCAGTGTCATAACTCAGTAATTTGAATGGTAGCAATTTACTCAATGCAGATAAATATAGACAATGTTGTGGCATATGTGATAGTATGTGATATAAAGAGAAGCAAGAAAAGAACCATATTGATTAAAGATGTATATTGAAAGATGTATTAAAAAAAATCCACAAATACCTGAAAAGAAACCTAATTAAAATTTGAAAACATTTTTGACCTTTGAGACTGAAACATCACCTTATCTCAGTTCAACAGTTACCACCTTGCTTAAAGTAGAAACAATAGCATCAGAGAATCATATAAGATGTGGAAAAGTTCATGAAAAATAGATTACCAGAGACAAAACTGTGACAATATTATACCTAAGTTTCTCAGACAAAATTATTTCAGACACCTAATGCTAAAAGTGCAAAAATAATAAGAATAACCACTTTTCAGATATTATACATATTTCAGATTTACAAAAATCTGAATGTATACAAGAACAAGGACAATGCATGAAAAAAGTCACACCTGTGCCAGCAAATCCATTAATCTATCCATGCTATTGAGCTAGTCGACCTCGAAGATGATGGTGAATTTAACAAAAGCATACCAGTCTGAAGAAGTTAATCATGTCTGCATCTTAGACACAAAAAAAATGGCCATGAGCCAGCCTGCTGCTATTCAAACTCTATAATAAGCCAAATATAACAAGTTGGTGCAATCCATTTTGGAAATGTCTGTTTCTATAGTTCCTCTGCCAAAATTCAGCAAGGTAGAATATTCAAGATCAGCATTAGTAGGCATTTGCAGGCGGACATCCTCATGTGCTTTCTTTGCACAAGGTAGATTGATAGCTAATATAAACAAAAAATTTCCCATAAAAGAGAATTTGACATGATAAATCATGGAAAGTTATCAACTACAACTTAGATTTTTCTAAAAACTAACATTCATATACTGTTCTGTAACCATGAAATCTTAGAGATCAAACATTTCCAAAAGAAAGTAGAGGCCATACCGAACATGAGTTGGCTCGGCGTATGTGCTTTGATTAAAATACCTCGACATAGATATATCCAGAAGTAACTAGGAAACGAAGAAGTCCATACATTATTACAACATATAAATGACTCTCAAAACTGTTTTCTCTTGCTTTTCAATATCCTGTCCCTCTTTGCATAGACATAACAGAACCCAAAAAGAAACACACCAAACAGGGAAACCGATGCCCATGGGAATGGTGGATCCTTGAAACAAACAAGTAAAGCTTCCAACTTTTGTGATGCCTCATATATTAAGGTGTGTATGGCATACAGATCATGATCCGATGACCTCAGGAAGTACATGGCTTTCTCGAAATCGAAGTGGGAGATGGCAGAAACTACCTTCTCCAGCTTGTACTTGAGCAAATTCCACCTCTGAACAAACTCGACGTGCTTTCTTTCTTTGAGAAGCTTCCTGTCTCCGCCATGTGCAGCCATAGACTGCAATACATCAATGGCACTTGTAATGGTGTAATTCAGTGAAGTTAGCAGAACATTCCTCCGTGCTGCATCTCTCTGAATAAAGGACAGAGATGATGTTTCAGAGAAGGGTCCGAATGGAGTTTGACCAACGCTCCAAGTGTAATCAACCAGGGTGCTATTGTGCTGTGGGCTCCATGACAGGTGGGTCGGCGAGACACCCCACATGCTCTGAAGCACGGAACCGATGATGGGACGGTCAAGGTTACGGGTCTGTGTAATCACATGCCGGCCATTGCAGCTGTAGTCGCTGACAGTCTGCGAGCTCCTGGTCCTCACAGCAATCACCATGTTTCTAAATGCAATGGCCTGGTGGTACCGGTCAAGCAGAAGGAGCTTGTCATATTCCAAATCGAAAACATACACTGGAAGCACCTTGCCATATTCCTCCTCTTCAGGAATTGCCGCAGCTCGCTGTACCTCTTCCACTGAGTCCGATAGTATCTGGTGCATGCGCTTCGAGTCCAAATATTCACTCACAATAAGAGTGTAGTTCTCAAAGAGGAACCGGGAGGTGTATGAATTTGTCGATCGGGCAATGGCATAAGAACATAATGGGCACTCCGAGAACTTTACACTGTATGATTTGAACACCAAAGATTGTTCCTTGTAAGCGAGCTCGCTTTCTTTTAGCGTCTGTTTGATGAAAGTCCAGTCAAGCCCAGTGGTTTCCGGAACGGATCCATGAACGTGGATGAACTGAATCAGGAGGGAGTTCTCATAGAAGACTGGAATCCTCAGAGAAGGAACAAGAAGGGCTCGGTATGCGCTGAGGACCACAGAGGTGAGATCCGAAAGAAGGGCCTTTTCTGATCTTGGTCTGCCGTGGAGTGAGGATAGAGGATGGAACTCACCTCGGGGAATCACGCCCTCGCCAGAAATTGCCGGGCCATATTCCACCGGTCCTGCAGCAAGGTCGATCCACACATACCGATCTTTCCCAGTCCAGAGAGTTCCCAGACACTTTGTGAAGGCCAGCGACGCATCCTTGGAATCGAGAGAATAGGCATAGGGCTTGGATTGAGATCCAAGATTCAGCAAGTAGATATAGAAACCCGGGGCTGAGTTCGTGTTCTCCCTCTGGAAATCTTGCTGGACGATATGATCGACGGTGGAGTACGGCACAGAGAGGAGAGCAGAGCGATAGAGCGGCGACGGCGAGGCCTCGAGGTGAGACTGGATGGCGTTCCATATTTGCGATCCGAGAGGCGAGAGAGAGCTGTCCACGTGGAGGGCGTGTCCGATGGCGAGGTGATGCGGGGTAGCGCCGATAACGTGGAAACGGTCGGAGGTGAGGGCAGCGGAGGCGAAGTTCCGGATGATGCCGGGGGCGGCGGAGGAGAAGTCGCCCACAAGCTTCACGTAGACGGGGACGGAGATCTGTAAGGATAGGAGCTGCGAGACGAGGGTCGCGTGGTCGGCGGAGGGGATTGAAGCGGCAAGCGTCCTTTTGAGGGCCGCGGGTAGGGCGGTGAAAGAGTCGTTGGCGGCGGAGGGGTCGCGGCGGGCCTCGCCGGCAAGGAACGCATCCAGGCCGAGGGTCGCGGCCTCTCCCTTCCGGGGCGCAGCGTGAGGCGCAAGTGTGACCAAGAAGAGGACGTAAATTAGGGTTTTGGAACTCATAGTCGGAGATCGGAATCGCTGCACGATTAGGGTTTGAATGGAGGAGGTCGTTAGGGTTTCGGCGGAATCATAGGTTCCGAGATCGGAGATGGACATATAATATTAAGAATGCCATGACTCGGCCGAGTCAGACCGGGTGGAACAAAAATATTGTTTTCTACTATCGGGTCGAACACTCGTCTTCCCGAATCCATTAGCAAATTGAATGCGAACCCGAAACCGATTCCTGTATGCTTATTTAGGAAGTCCGTCCGGTATCCGTATTCCATTTTAATGGATCGGATCCGAAAAATATCCGACCCATCAGTAGTACTACGAAAACTACTGGATCTCTGCGATGGAACGCAGCCGGCTTCCTCTGTTGGGCGATTCCTCGACCCCAGTCGATCACGCACTCGGGCTTGTCGAAGCCTCAGCGTTCGACGTCCATGGAGGGTGCAAAAAGGCCATCGCTGAGAGGCGCCGACCCGACACTGCTCTCCGCCAACGAGTACCACAGTCTCCGTCGATGAGAAAACCCTGCTACCTTGTTTGTCACTTTCTGGTTCGTTCTTCGCTTGGCTTTTCTGTTTCCCTTTCGCTGCAGTTTCTTCGTAAAAAAAATCGCATTTTTATGCATTCATCAACGTGTTTTGATGTGTTCTTACGAGAATGCTTTGTCAATGTGAGATCTCTCACTTCTTCGCTCTAAGATTCGGGTTTGCTTGAACGTATGTGGAGTATAACCTGTGATGCTGTACAACTGGGTTCTGACTCTTTTTGGTAGGTATTTGTGATGAGGTAGCTTTGAATCGAGAAAATCTAGTGAGAGAAGGATTCCCCCAACGGTAGCTCGTTCAATTCTAGTAAGAAAAGAGATCCCCAGATAGATCAAGTTTTGTTTGTGATCGAAATGATGACTTACTGTGGTTGAAATAGGTATTTTTGATGCACTTGAAATGCATTTTGTTCAATGCATGTCTTACTGGGCATGTTTATCTTACATAAAGGTTTTGCTCACTGCATTTTGTTATAGTTCCATAAATGCTAGTGATTAAACATCCAAATCGTTGTTGGATCTGCAAGTATTACTTCAAGCGGAACAAAGACAAGAAATAGGATCAATTTGGTTTCACTATAACCATGTTTTGTGAAAATTTTATTCTTTCAAGGTATAAAAACCAAATGTAGTATGAGATCTTCAACATCTTTTTTGGCTGTGATGACTTAACTGGATCATTTTTCAGAGTTTTTACAATCACCTAGCAACTTGTCTGATCAGGCTTCATCTTCTTCTTTGTGGATTGCAAGGCAAGTTCTGAATTCTATCACTGGATTTTCCTTTTCTTTCTTGTATTTCTTGAGAACTGGATGATCTGCCCTTGAGGTGATCTGTGATTTATTGAACTAGCCAAGTCTTGGTTGACTCTCTTCTGATTCTTTGGTTTCCCCTGTTGTCTTGCTTCTTTTCCTTAATTTATTACTTTCTTTAATGGTAGAAATTTCCTCTTCTTCCCCTTCTGTTTTCTTCTTCCTCGTTCAGGATACTTGGGGCAATGCTTCCCTTCATTTATGTGCACTTTTGTTTGAGTCACTGTGTCTATCTTGAACCTTCGAGATAGATCTTGATCTTCATCCTTGTTCTCTCTTTTGCTGGTAACATGAACAAAATTGATTCATAGAGTTCACTAACAAATCGATAAAATGAAGCCTTTAAAGATTTCCTCTTTTCTTCTTCTTGTTCTTGATGTTGTTAATCATTTTGACAGGCGAGGATTCTGCATTATTCACTGCAGAAGAGAGTCTGCTAGAGCATTACCCCCTTGAATTGTGGGGTACTTCAGTTTGTCATAGAAGAGATTAATGTTGTGGAACATCATAAATCATGTAAAGAACACAGAAATGTAAGCTTTCCTTTGGTTCCACTTCTGTGCTCAGCACCAGGCTTAGCTGGGCACTGAGAAGTAGTTTCAGCTTTCAGCCAAATAAGAGTGTTGGGCACTTTAAACATCATTCATTACTTGTGGCTGCAATTTGCCATGGAGGAGGTTTATGTTGTGGAACATATAAATCATGTAAAGAACACAGAAATGTAAGCTTTCTCAGCACCAGGCTGACCTGAGCACTGAAAACTAGTGTTAGCTTCCAGCCACATAAGAGTGTTGGGCACTCTACAGACCATTCATTGCCTGTGACCTGCCCATCTCCTAAGATTCATAAGGCTATCTGATACATGTTATTATGTACCTATCTGATACATCTCCTAAGATTCATAAAGCTATCTGATACATGTTATTATGTACCTATCTGATACATCTTCTGAGATTCATAAAGCTATTTTATGCTCATGTGCCTATCTGATACATGTAATTTCATACCCACAGGCAGAACCATCATGTAGATTTTTGTGGAGTGTCAAGTTGAAACTCCCTGTTCTTGTCAAAGTTTCTGAAGTATTTTTGTTCTTTTTTCTTCTTTTTATAGTTTATAGCTACTTTACATGTTGACCCATTAGATTGTTGACCCTGAACTGTTGATCCAAAATGTTTAGGGCACAGTACAGTGATTCTGGTTCCATCAAGTTAATGGAGTATATAAGGTCTTTCTCATTAGTGGCTCATTTAGTTAATCGAGTAGTCCTTTCCGACTTGAGCCTCTCAAGTTGAAACTTCCTCCTCTCTAGTTCGAGTAGTCCTTTGTTATTGTTGTTGTTATTATTATTGATAAACACAATGAAAAGAGGTTCAATGTTAGATATAACAACTTGCTATTATCGAGGAATAAGGTAATCATCCTTCGGAAACTTGGTAATTTGCTTTGTATCTATGCAAACCTATACTCGAGTAGGGACTCTTATCTTGATCAATCGAACTTCTTTCCTTCTTCCAAATGCGACAATACTTCAAAAAAATGAATCAATCGAATCGACTTCATCACGTCGAAAAATAATTTGAATATTATATCTAGTGACTAGTCTTGACATTCAATAATTTTTCTTTAGTTGTTGTTGATGCTACTTCTTTCCATGAGGCATCATCAAAGGCTGGCTTCATGAACATAGGAGACAAACATGTGTTATCATGCATTATGATTTGATTCATACTTACAAGTAGATTCCTACTGATTCCTGCAATGCACTCGATTCAGGAAAGATTTGATTGATTTGTTTAATAGATGCATGCATGGTGGATCTTTCTTTGTACATATGAATAATGAAATGTATCCAATTTATGCACCAAAAAAGAGAGAGATCATTAAAAATGAGGACTCATTTCATCATAATGCCCAAAAAATTCTTAACATAGCAATGCCTTTTTTTTTTTTTGTAGCCACCTAAAACTGTTTAGAAAATACTGATTAATTTAATATAATTATCAGCATAATAACATCAGAAGTAATTTCCTATTATGGGAATGCTTTGCTACATCTGCATATTGCATAGAAAGAGCATTCCTATGTGATATATTTATTGGTCCTATATATACAATGTAATGTTACATACAGAATTTGGTGATCTAATTCTAATAATTCGGATTGTTATATCCAAATTATTAGGATGGAAAAGGGAATGCTTTCAAACCATATATTAGACTTGAGGGGAATTCCTAAGTTGAATCATGTCAGAATGAACCCAATATTATGCTTGTGTGGTGAATGAGAAATAAGGAAAACATTCATTTTTATATTCGTTCATGATATGCATATAAATTCTTTCTTAAATCAATTAGAGAGAAAACTAAGATAGATCCCAATTAGATAGACATATAAAACTAAGACAGATGGCATAAATCAATTAGAGAGAAAAAAAAGAAACATTACATAAATATTAATAAAATAAGTGCATATCACAAATAAGAAATTAATACTGTACCAATTTAAAAACCAATGGATCAAATATAGAGGGATAGATACCAGATTTAAATTCATGGCATGATCTGGTACAGATAAAACATTTGATCAGATCGTCATGGATTCTAAAATAGTATCATATAAAAATTTCACACCTAAAAATATTTATCGATAATGATGCATAAGATCCGCTTACCAAGGATTAAAGATTCAAAATTCATCCAATATATTTTTGAAGATATCGACAAGTTTAGATATTAAACATTTTAACAACTCGTGGTAAGATCTTGGATTCAAATTCCACCTTCATCATTTTTCATGTGAAAAAGAAATTAATCATATCATCATAAAATCTCAAGAATAAGGAAAGAATTTAAGTTTTCATATATTAAGTTTGCAAGTAATGGATTGGATACCTTTTAAGTTTTTACCATAACAGTTTAGATTTTTTTTCTTTGTTATTTACCTTATGAAAAAAAAGATAAATAAAAAAAAACATCTACTTTTCAAAACTCTATTCCTTTGAAAAATTAAGAATCAATGTCTCTAGTAATATAAAAAAAATTAGTTTGGCCCTTCTTTCGTTAGACTTGTCGTCACTCGTGAGAGCCATCACCTCTTATCCCATTGGTTCAATTATTGCATGTCTCACTCACAACCCTCGTAGAAAGTGGTGACGACAAAAATATGTGCTCCCCTCCTTTCTCTCACATAGGTTGCCCCCCTCTCCTTTCTTATTTGTAGTCGACGACACAAAGGGGCCTACAGATTAAGGTAGGTGCATGATCACCCCCCCTCTCCTTCATTAGTGGCACACTTGCTTCCTTCCTCTCCAGTAGTCGTCGACGAGAGAAGGAGGCGAGTTTGTTGATGACGATGACAAGGATTGTGAGCGAGCGATGGACTTTTGCATAAGGATCGTAAGTGATTATTTAAGATAAAGAGGGTAAAAGGCGATGGTCAAGGGGATAAAATAGTTATTTTGAAAAAAAATTATTTTTAAAAATAGAAGTTTTTTGATGAAGTAAATTTTTTTTTGAGAATTTATAAAAAATACATCATTATAAAATCTTAAAAATAAGAATGAATTTAATGTATAAGATACTCTCATAGTTGAAGACCTTGATGATAAGTTATCAACAAGGAAGATATGTATTAAAGCTTAAGCAAGACATGTTTCCTCAATCACACACCTCCACATTGACATGCAATCAGCATGTAGTTTATAATATCAATGCTGCTTGGATATGTGGTTGGGGTTCAGTCCACAATGTGTAAATGACACAAGAATGAGATCATAGGACTCAAAGTAGGAAAGGAGAGAGAGAGAGAGAGAGAGAGAGAGAGAGAGAGAGAGAGATGCCATGCTCAAAAGCTGTTTTGAGTTTTAGCCCACAGGAAAGAAGTGGCCACCCTTTCCTTCCTTTTGCCCATTGTTTTCCCATACAAAACAGATGGTATTTCCTCCCTCCTTCTACCCCACTTCTGTCCCTCTCTTTCATCCTCAGTCTCCATCTCCATCCTCAACTCCCATATCCTCCTCCTCCTCCCCCCAAGGTGAAGCCCCACATCGCTTGAGAATTGAGATTGTGATGCAGTAGTATGTAGCCTTTGAGATCTTCTCGTATAAATATTTAGCAGACTCTGTTTCACACAATGGAACCCATCTCCTTCGTCTCCTCTTTCCTTTTGCTTCCATCTCTTCCAATGGAATGAGTCCCACTCCCCTGTGCCAGTATAAAAATCCAATCTTTGCCTCCGTGTCCTTTTGTGGACGCCAAAGGCCTCGCCTTTTTGGGCGTTTTTGGATTGGTTTTGTGTTCCTGCCTCGAATCCTTCCTTGATGAGGGTGCAGGGGGAGTTGGCGGATCAGAGGAAGCCGGAGTTGTCGGCTGTGGCGGGGGAATTGACCTCGGAAAAGAGGCGACCCTCGTCGAAGAAGAACAGAAGGAAGCAGAAGAAGGTCGGGTTAACACCGTCGGCGGTGCAGAGGCTGTTCGAGACATGCAAGGAGGTGTTCGCTGACGGAGCGGCTGGGATTGTGCCCTCGCCGGAGGATGTCGATCGCCTTCGGTCCGTTTTGGGTATCGGCTATACTGCTTGCTTTTTGCATTGATGTGCAAGATGTCACTTTTAGCGCTGATGCATGTTAAACTGTTTTAGTTTGTGATCATTACCATACAATGTGTAGTTTTAGGAATTCAGGTTACGTTAGCCGGTAAGATAACTGTTCAATTTATATGGATATGGTGAATGAAGTGCTTTTTTTGACTGCATCCTTACATGACAGTTGAGTGGTATTGTAGGATGGTCTGTGATTGTTTTCCTTGTTTTATTTGTGCATCTTTCTTGCATGGTCATGCAATGTAAGCTTCACCTCGCTGATATTTTCGAGTCTTGCTTGAAAGATTGCTTATTTTTGAACTGCCTGTGCTACCAAGGAGGACCATTCTGCTTTCTTAAGATATCAAATGTAAAACCAAGTGATCTTGGATTGTAAATTTTATTCTTGGTCTGGATTTGGTCTATTTGGTGAGAAGGCACCAAGTGACATCATTATAGTATTTGCCAACTTCATTTTTGATGTCAATATAGACAGGCTGCAAATCTGCTTACAGACAGCAACTGAAGGAGGAATTTTGGAAAGATGCAGTTTAGCTTGCGTGATTGTGCATACTTATAATTATGGAGGGTGGGTAAGGGGGATGTACCTTGAGTCGACATGCATGTGAATTGCACACAGCGTCAGGGGCAATGGCATGAGAAGAAAAGTTTCCATGCTGCATGATCAATGCTGATAGGTTGCTTGTGCTTGTAAGACCATGCAACCAAGGGCTTTCTTTACACAATGTATCAATAACAGGAACTGGGGTTGACCATTATACGAGCTGTCTGATACATTTTTGAGGTTGCTAAGTACCTTCGCAGCTCAACTTTTTGTTCTTCACCCTTTTTTGTCATCCTTGTTTATTTGTGTTAGTTTACATTCTTTTCAAGTAAAGATGGTACCGCATCCTGTCTGGTAATATTCAAATGTTTTTCATCCTTCATTCTCGGATTAAAGATTAAATTTGTTACATGTACAACTATAGCTGTTCTTTGAGCTGACTCTATGTAAGTGTGGGAAGCAAATCAACGATTGACAAAATACAGGTTTTTATGCAATTTTAAAATTTTTTGGTGCATTATATAAGGTGGGAACTTAGAACCTGTTTTCATATCTTGCTGTTTTTGATGCATCTAAATGAAAGTTTCTGTTCCTTTTCTGACATTTGCAATATGTTCCTACTTGCAGATAATATCGATGCATCTGATGTTGGTCTTAATCAAAATATGCCATATTTTCAACATGGTGCATCCACGAGAACTCTGCCAATTACATACTTACACATTTACGAGTGTGACAAGTTATCGGTACTCGAGGATGCTCTTTCATTACACTCAAGAATGATATCTGCAAAATGCTTCAGCTGTTTGACCGCTTCCCTCTTTGTTGTGTGCAATGTGCAGATTGGCATCTTCTGTTTGCCTCCATCAGCTGTCATTCCACTCCATAATCACCCAGGGATGACAGTATTCAGCAAGCTTCTTTTTGGTTCCATGCACATCAAATCATATGACTGGGTTAATGTGCCTCAATACTCTAATGAGATTGTGAATTCCTTACACTGTAAGTTCCAGTTGTAACTATCTGATACTCAGATAGTAGCTTTTAGATTTAATTTATTCCTTTCTCTTTTTTCTTTCATCAATCTATTTCTGCTTCTTGCACATCACTATCTATTAAATAATCTGTGGCCCCCTTGTAGCAGTTCAACCCCCAGGATTGCATTTGGCAAAGGTGAAGACTGATTCTGTCTTTACTGCGCCTTGTAAAACGTCTGTGCTTTATCCAGAAGATGGAGGTAACATGCACTGTTTTACTGCAAAAACATCCTGTGCAGTGCTGGATGTCCTGGGGCCGCCATATTCAATCCCCGAAGATGGAAGGGACTGCACATACTACAATGAGTTTCATTATAGAAGTTTTTCTGGTATGTTGGGCAGAATATTCTGTTTGACTTATGTTGTTCTTACTACATTTTGCTTTTGTTGACTGTACAAACCTTCATTTGATTTGGGGCATCTCATAGTTTGATGTGTGCTGATTTTTCTTAGGAATGGTGGGGAGACCCTCCACCAAGAGATATTACCTCCGCACCGCACCCACCTCCTCAACGATTAATAAGTAATAACCAAAACCTCTTCTTGAAGAAAAGGAAACCAGCCACTAGGCTAGATCTGATTGGTTTGCATGTTATGATGTGATTACTTGTGCATATGTATGTATGTACAATTTATATGTATGTGTTACTTTTTGATTCGAGGGGCCTTACTCATTAAACTTATCGATAATTAGTCATTACAGATTTGTGTTTTTAGCATCATAAAAAAAATGGTTATACCTGTATCAAGCAGAAAACATTGTTGTTCATGTCATCTGTCAAGGGAACCATTTGTTATGCTAGTTAGTTTTCATGAGAAGTCTACACTAAATATTTGCAAAGCTTTCCAGGAAACATTTTTGAACCAAAACCTGGTGTTGGTGCCATTGTCAGCAATTCAGTTGCTTCTGAAATAAATCAAAATTCTACATTACTGTGTGTGTATATATCAAGTTCGATGCAAAACTTCAGCACCACAATTCTAGGATATAGTCCTTACAAGAACTTTGCATCTTCAGATGCATGATGTGATTACTTGTGCATATGTATGTATGTACAATTTATATGTATGTGTTACTTTTTGATTCGAGGGGCCTTACTCATTAAACTTATCGATAATTAGTCATTACAGATTTGTGTTTTTAGCATCATAAAAAAAATGGTTATACCTGTATCAAGCAGAAAACATTGTTGTTCATGTCATCTGTCAAGGGAACCATTTGTTATGCTAGTTAGTTTTCATGAGAAGTCTACACTAAATATTTGCAAAGCTTTCCAGGAAACATTTTTGAACCAAAACCTGGTGTTGGTGCCATTGTCAGCAATTCAGTTGCTTCTGAAATAAATCAAAATTCTACATTACTGTGTGTGTATATATCAAGTTAGATGCAAAACTTCAGCACCACAATTCTAGGATATAGTCCTTACAAGAACTTTGCATCTTCAGATGCATTTTTCTATTCAATTCTGAGAACATGTTTTGTGCTCCATTGTTTTCTATTATATGATTGCTTGTTTAATATTACCAACCAATTTGCTCCATTTCAGGAGATGGGAACTTGGCACCTGAAGAAGATGGAGTGTATGCTTGGCTTGAAGCGAAGAAGAAACCTGATGACTTCTTTGTAGTTGGGGCAAAATATAGGGGCCCAAAAATTATAGAGCAATCATAAAGTTAGGATGATGGTACATTCTTGATGCAAAAGAGGAAGATGTAAGTACAGAATCCTAACATATAGGGAAGACTTGGGAGGTGTGTCTGAGCTTCAACAGGCCTTATGATTCTTGGTTAAGTGCCAAGGAAAGAAGGATGAATGTGTCCATTGCTTAAATGTGTTTATGTTCTCTGGGAGAGAACATTCCATCCAAGTTATTTTGTTTCAGTAAATTTGAGTTTAAGAAATATATAGGAAAAGCTCTATGAACAGTGAAGCTAAAATGCTGAATTTTAATGCTCCCCTCAGCCATGTAATCTTCTTGTACTGATGCTTGGTCCAATAAAATTTTCCAGGTTTTGCATCTTTAAAGTTGTGCTCACCAATGTCTTGATTGTTATCTGTGCCTTTTATATTGTTCCATGGGATAGAGTATATAGTAAATTTCATGGTAACAATACTGTACTGGCAACTGGATTTGTTGCAGTCATGTATAATGTGTCACTTGGTAATGACCATTTCTCTCCACATTTTTGTTTGTAGATATAATGATAAAAAGTTGGACTTGGGCCCACTTTTATAAGTTGATTAGGCTCCAACAAAATTGTTTAGATTTTTTATCTTGAAAATATAAAGAATACTTTCTTTTCAGATATCATTGGAAGATTCATATAATGATAAAATTTATTCTCCTATTTTAACACTTTAAAACTTCTTATATTATAAATGAATAAGATTAAGATTACGTTATAACAATACGATAAATATATAATTATTAATTTCAATTTAGGTATTTTGATCAATGATTTAGAAAGAACTATGTGTGGATAGAGTAAGAAACTTGGCGTGGAATCACTATTGGGTCATGACTCTTCGATTAGTTTCATATCGAAAATAGGCAAGACTAATATTGAATAGTCAGGGTATGATAAGTGTATTATTATCAAATTTATATTGAGTGAATGCGTATATACGGGCACAATTCCTTTAAAGATTGAATTATCGAAAAAACCTATAAATTTGAGAATTTCTTGAAAAGCATCTCAACTTTGAAAACAATTCTCATAGAATACCTTTGGTCATAAGAAAAAAATCATTTTACCTTTGTTGTCGTCAAATTCAACGCTACCTCCATCTATTGGTCGCTCCTATTTTTATCGTGTCCTTTCATCGGATCGCACTAGACCTAGTGATAGAGGTGCATCCTCATGGTTGTTGCAAGTAAGCCTCCCTCGCCATCAGTTACGGGCGAAGGAGGGGGTCGTGCCTCACCCGCAACCTCCGTTGTTGGCTATAGATGGGTTGTGCAACTTCCTTGTGCCCTCTCCTCGTAGTTGACTGTTGGTGAGGAAGGAGGGGGTGTGCCCTCGCCATCGCTCGCAATCCCTCATCGCTATTGGCTATTGGCAAGGATAGAGTGGGGTAGCCTGCCCTCACCTACAACCTTCGTCACTGGTTGTGGAGGGGCCATGCAACCTCCTTGTTGTCATAGATTTAGTTGATATTGCCTAAGTTGTGCAATACCATTACGTGTCAATGCACAAAGAGTCAACCTCCCCAAAACCTCTTATGGTCTCTTAAAGACCTATGAAAACGATGGGTTAGAAGAATCATTTAATTAAGATCCTAGAAGAAGACATTTCAACAAATATTTGATAGATGATGTAGGTTATAAATGTAGACTTCGTAAGTTTTGAATAGTCATATGATAGAGGTTTCAAGATGGTTCATCGTGGCCAAAATTCCCCAAAGTATCCAATGAGACTACTATAAAATAAGACAACAAGCCAGCCATATATAATACCCCAAAGGTCCTTTTAGCCACGTGCCACGTAGGTAGCTCCAGGGTGTGGTATTGATTAGCATACTATACCATTCCAGAGCTAGAAAACCTCTGTAGTAGCTACTTGGATGATATATTTTTTGGGTAGTATTATCTCAACATAATGATTGTACACTACCTATATTTATATGACTGAAACAATCATAAAAACTAACTAAAATGAGACTACTAAGCCTACTGTAAGCCCTCTATATGTTATGTTATGCAAAAATATTGATATACACAAATATTATATCGAACATCCTTTATACAAATTTGTCTGTGATACTCTCCCCCATTTATTCTTTTGATGTCCGTATCAAAGCATTTACAGATACTATATTTTCTCATTTTTGTTAAATCTTCAATCTTTTGCTTTAGCTATAATACACCTCTCTCAGCTTCTATTATTCTTTGTCACTATTGTTGAGTAGTCAAACTTTAATTCGCTAATACTGCTTCAACTCACAAGTGACTTTAACTCTAGTATGGGTTGATCATATTGTATTGATCTTTGTTGGTCCCTGTAGATCTCTCAAACCAAGGAGAAAACCTTTTTTATTATGTGCCACTCTATCAAATATCTCACATTGCTCGAATCGCATGGATGCCTTTTGGAGCTTTAACAAATATTACTTCGTAGGTTTTAAAATTTTTGAGGTGTTTCCTCCGTAAAATTTGCCCATCAATTTTTCTTCTACTTAGTTGTCTCAAGTAGGTTCTTATCACTTCTACTTTTAATTGATATTTTGTTAGGAAATAAGGTGGATAATTTACTTTTGATAAAATCGATCACTATTAGTGACAATTATTGCCCTCCACTAGGGTACTCAGTTTTATCCATTCTTTTAAGAATTGAGAATACAAAGATTACTTGACTTCACTCTTTTCCTTGAGGGTTGTATTTTATGTATCAATCTGGTTACTAGCATTTGCTTACCTTTTGCTTACACTTCTAAAACACCCCAAGTGTTTAAACTCATTATAATAAGTTAGCTTATAATTCACCTCCTTATTACCATTGAACTTTTGGAATGCAATAAATTTTACCTAAAAAGAGTAAAATTTTGTCTCGACTTAGAAGGAAATCTCCGATAATTTTAGTTGCCTTCAGTATTGTATTATCTTTTCTATCATTTTCGTCACCTATTTCTCTGAATAGAAAATGTACAACATCACATGCGATTTATCTCGTTCCTTGGTTGAGCATTTTTACATCGACCTAAAGTCACATACTTTCATCTATTTCGATGAGAAGTCCGTCAACACTGATCTTACAAAGTTTTCATGGCCTTTGCCCTTCTGTCTTATCTTGGTATTTAGAGTTTGTCTCTATAATCACTACCTCTTATGCCCCCTTTCACGACCATGAGCTCTCTCTCTATTAGAGCAAGGGATCGATGACTTCATGGAGTCTTACCTCTATGGTAACATAACGTTGCCTTGCCCATGACCCTATTATCCGTCTTCTTGCATCTGCGTCTCTTTCTTCGAAATTAATAGTATGACACTCCTCTGAGTCTACTTTCATCCTAACTAGTACTTGGTTTTGGGTAGTTAAGTCCTTTTGGACTTATCGTTGCTTCCTCGCTCCTTTCGACTACCTACTTCAACACTTAGTAATTTCTGAGTAATTCATTTGGCTGATGGAAAGTTAGACTATAACTCTGATGCATGACCTATGCTATTATATTATAGGGCTCACATCGATTTTATTCTTCTTTTTATCCTTGGTAACAATGTTCGTTTGTTTGGCCTTATTCTCCGACTTATTCGGCTCTTTCAAGTGAATATAAGCTCTCAAATAGTCAAACTCTCCAACCACTTTAATCAACTCTAATATCTATATGATCAAGTGTCCTAAATGAAACTCATTAGTACTTGCACTCATATACAAAATATATGGATGACTCACCTCTATGGTACTATGACAGTCACTCCTTGAATCTATAGCTTTCTTGTCATCGTATTACACATCAAAGTGGAGTTCCTAATAGCTCAGGATCATACCTCCATATGATCAAGTCTCTCATGAGACTTCTCTTGTGTGTGTTGCATTCCCTTTAATTATTCTACCAGAATTCATTGCACAATATCATATCTTGATGATATCTCTATTGTATTTTGATCTTTGTGAGATGAACTCAGATTATGATCTCTTCAAGTGTAATCTTTGCCAGTACATTATAGGGCCTCTAATACCTCTAATTGTGTTTGCTTCTCTAGCAATCAACTTTCATCCACCTATTCTTACGTCACACTTGGACAAAGCATCACTTTAAGATAATTCATTGCCTAGTAGCTCTTGAAATCCATCGATTTCTTTGAAATTGGTATGCTATTGTCTGGCTCGTAGGCTCTCGCGCTCAACATAATCTCCAATATACATAACTTCCTTTGTGACAATTGAAATGGTAGCATTGTAGTATATTTTTCAAGAGTATTCACCTTCGCATTCTCTTAACCCATACCAAGGCCTTCTGATCCCATGTTTGCCTTCCACAAGTTGAGCTATCTTAATCTCTCCATCAATTATTTTGCTGAGAAAATGTGCATATTCCTTAAAATTCCTTTTAAATTTAGCACCGTGCTAGATGAGTTCAATTGGTCATAATAAGGGACTTATGGAACAATATGATCTCACTCTTGCCTCCACAAGAGTTCATATGCTTGACTTCCATCCAAAAAAAGTTTTGTGTCTCTACTCTATATTCTATCTTCTATATTAAGTCATTTATTATAACATGGGCACCTTACTAAGTTTTAACTAAGTTACTAAGTTCCTCTGTTTGTATTGAGTTGATAATGGCATCGTACCCACCATTCCGTATGTCAGCCCTTCGTTGAGTCCGATCTCTATGATGGTTCTAAATGTGTCTTCATTTTGTGTGAGATCATGGTCGACTCCTCGCTACTCACTCGATCTATTAAGCTTTATGGAGTTGTCAAATTTATGGTAATTTCATATACCACTACCTCCTTGGATTACTTCGTCTTATTGAATAAATTATATATTATTTTTACCATCGTGAATGCATTTTCAGATTATAACTCTTTATTAATATAGCCTATGTTGTGTCCCTCAAAGCTCGCCCAACAACATACTAAACTTACTACACACTTTAGCCTCCTATGTATGTATCCTTCCTATACCAAATAGAAAGTTTTCATAGTTTATGACATTGAGTTTTGGTTGTCTTAGAATGACCACGAATAGTCCATCATCCATGTATAGACCCTTGCACAAATACCGAATTATTTGAGTTAGCAGTTCTCCTCACTTCTATGAGTTTTCACAACTCTTGCAGTCGTCAAGTAATCCATCCCTCCTTGCATAGTCTCATCTTTTGCCAAGCACCCCTGCTTGCCGTAAGCATTGTCAAATTTTGTTGCTAACATTGAGCTGTAGCTTGAACTCAACCATCGTAACATTTATGTGCTATGTGTTCTTCCTAGTTTGCTTGTCCTTGTGGTGCCTCTCACGCGAATGGTTGATTATTTTTTTTAATGTTAATATCAGATGTCTGTTCTTTTGAGCGACTCTTTTCGTTACATCTCTATGCATGTTTATCTCAAATGATCATATGTGCTGGCTGCCCTAAACGTAGCCTCGTTAGGTCCCTCGCGTTTGTATGTTAATTGTTTATAAGTATATTTGTTTTGCTTCTGATACTATATATCATAGACTTACATGATTTTGTCTAAGTTGTGTGATATCCTTATGTATTTATTCGTAAAGGATCAGTCTTCTTGAAACCTCTTATGATCCCATAAGGACATGTAAAAGAGAAGGCGAGTCAAAATAAACATTTAACTCAGGATCCCACAAATAGATATTTAAATAAACACTTGATAGATAATATAAATTATAAATATAGACTTTATAAATTCTGAATGATTGCGTGATAGAGGATCCAAGGTGATTCGTCATGATTAAAAGTATTTGTAAGTGCCCATATGATATTACTACGGAACAAGATAGAAAATTAAACTTAAACAATACCCTAAAGGTATTATACCAACTAACACTTTTCATCATTTTGTGGAGCTAGAAAATTCTCAAAATAATCGTCTAGATGATATATTTTTAGATAATTTTGTCTTTGTGTAATGACCGCACACAACCTACATTTACAATACTAAGATTATCATAAAAGTCAATAAGAATGGACTTGCCAAGTTTACTATAAGCTATACATGTTATGTAAAACATATACAAAATCGATTTACGTAAATATATATAAAATATTACATCGAACACACTTTGTACATATTTGTCTTTGACATCATGCCCCCTCCTCGTCGTCAACCGTCGTTGAGGAAGGAGGGGGCATGCCCTTATCGTTGCCTGTAACCCCCCATCGTCGACCAAGGAGGGAAGACAGCCCACCCTCACTGTAGCCTTTGTCATTAGGCAGATTCAACATGATAAAAAGGAACAATCAACAAAGCAAAGGCTCAATCAAGGATTAGGTGGAGAGCGATGGTCGATGAACTATCATTTTTAAAAGAAAATATTATGTTAAAAATTTTAATTAAGGCTTTATCAAGAAACTTTAAGGAATTTTTTCGAAAATTTAATTTTAAATAAAAATCGCCTATCAAGAAATTTTCAGGAATTTTTTCGAGAATTTATTTTTAAATAAAAAAATTCGCCTACTTATATAAACACTCGGATAAATAAATATCAAGAAAAAAATAAAAAAAAGAAAGAAATCGAAGGCTCTCTCTTCTCTCTCTCTTCTCACAACGCCACCATCGTCTTAGGCTTAATTTTCCCATTCTTTCTTTCCTATAGGATCGGAAAGAGGCAAAGAGGAGGAGGAAGAGGAAAAGGAAGAAGAAGGGAAGGGTTTTTGGCATGGAGACGGGCAGCGGGAACTCGCTGCCGGGCGTGGGGCCGGACGCGACGAATCGGAAGGTGTGCTACTTCTACGACTCGGAGATCGGGAACTACTACTATGGGCAGGGCCACCCGATGAAGCCGCACCGGATCCGGATGACCCACGCCCTCCTCGCACACTACGGCCTCCTCAGCCACATGCAGGTCTACAAGCCCAACCCCGCCCGCGACCGCGACCTCTGCCGCTTCCACGCCGACGACTACGTCGCCTTCCTCCGCTCCATCACCCCGGAGACGCAGCAGGACCAGATCCGCGCCCTCAAGCGCTTCAACGTCGGCGAGGACTGCCCCGTCTTCGATGGCCTCTACTCCTTCTGCCAGGCCTACGCCGGCGGCTCCGTCGGCGGCGCCGTCAAGCTCAACCACGGCCACGACATCGCCATCAACTGGGCCGGCGGTCTCCACCACGCCAAGAAGTGCGAGGCCTCCGGATTCTGCTACGTCAATGATATCGTCCTCTCCATCCTCGAGCTCCTCAAACACCACGAGGTTCGTCGATTCCTCTGTTCTGCTCCTTTTTAGTGTTGTTGCCATCCTAAATTTGTGGCTTTTATTTGCCCCTAGGGCACTGCTTTTTCTGCCTTCCCTATAATAAAGTAATAGCATGACTTGTATGATATAAGGAGTGATGATATTAGGCAAAGATTAATAATTTAGTTCTTCTAAAATCATTTTAGCATGTGCTTCAAACATCTAGTGCCACAATTTGTTTTGCCTAACCTCATGGGTGGAGGAATTAGGGCTTTTGTAAGCATAAGAGAAATGAAAATTGTCAATGTGGTTTTCAAGGAAGACAACAAGTGATGTAGCTATCAACCACAGGAAGGAATTCTGATGCCACTAGGAAGACTTGGTTATCTATCAATGAAAATGTTAAATGCTTCTACAATGATGACTAGATGATCTAGTAATTTGTCTTTCAGCAATTCAAGACAATGGTCTTCATCACCGAAGCTTTTGTTTCCTAAGTTGTTTAGCTTCATCGATTCTGATGGCATTGACGATTACCAAAATGTATGTCCAAGTACATTTTATGCCAATGCTTTACTTCCCTTGGTTGTTTGTTTTGATCTACCGGATTGGAGAATAATTTGTTTTGTTTGACTAACTGATATTGTTTTCTCTTATGTCTATTTTTGTCTCGTATTTTTAGTTACCTTAAATGGTGTGTCTATTGGTCTTTGTGCTTTCAGCGTGTGCTATACGTGGACATTGATATCCATCACGGAGATGGTGTGGAGGAGGCCTTTTACACAACCGACCGAGTAATGACAGTTTCATTCCACAAATTTGGAGATTACTTTCCTGGAACAGGGGACATACGTGATATTGGATATGGGAAGGGGAAATATTACTCTCTGAATGTTCCATTAGATGATGGAATAGACGATGAGAGTTATCAATCTCTTTTCAGACCCATTATGGGAAAAGTGATGGAAATCTTCCGGCCTGGTGCAGTGGTACTTCAGTGCGGTGCTGATTCGTTATCTGGAGACAGGTTGGGCTGTTTTAACCTTTCTATCAGAGGCCATGCAGAGTGTGTGAGATATATGAGATCTTTCAATGTGCCATTATTGCTGGTAGGTGGTGGTGGATATACTATCAGGAATGTTGCTCGCTGTTGGTGCTATGAGGTACTTTGATAAAATCAATACCGTTAGCACTCTTAATCCATATGTTTTTTCTATTTATTATGATTGTATTTATATTTCTAGGTGAAGTAATGGGCACATTATTTTTCTAAATAACACTTGGCTTCTTTAAAGGAGAAGAATAGAATTAAATAGTTACAAAACTTTCTTGTATTGTGTACTTTAATTGTTTGTTTAAGGTTTCCAAGTTTGTAGCATTCGTTGTATGCTTAACCATATAGAAAAGAAAAGAAGAATATTTGGATATGACCCAACATGTTTCTAGATCAAGCAGGTATGAACTTGGTCGCATATGTCAAGTATAGTATTTTGTACTTAACAGCATGCAACTATGGAATCTATTTTTGAATTATAAGTATGTCTTCCTGTTCAAAATATATCCATTTTCTATCATCATCAAATTCTACTTGGGATCAAAACATAAAATTCCTTTAGGTTCAATTCCTTTAATGATGCGAACTGTATTTTTTAAGTAACACAATACTGAGCCTAATGCATGATTACGAAGTTTGACATCTAAATTTGTCTGTGAACTTTCTTGATCAGACAGGAGTTGCACTTGGAATAGAAGTTGATGACAAGATGCCTCCACATGAATATTATGAGTATTTTGGACCAGATTATACCCTTCATGTTGCACCAAGTAATATGGAGAATAAAAATTCACGCCAGCAATTGGATGAGATCAGAGCAAGGCTTCTAGATAATCTTTCAAAGATTCGTCATGCTCCTAGTGTCCAATTTCAGGAACGGCCACCTGATACAGAGTTCCCAGAGGTAGTTTTCTATGCTGAAGCTTTTTTTATTGGTCTCTAATCCTTGTTACTTTAACATTTTGTTTCAATCAAGTAGGCTTTCTCTCAGTTTCCAATTATGCTAAATCCATATTAGTTATACATACTATGTCTTACTGGATGTGCAATAAAAAATGTGCTAAGCAGATTTTTAATAAGAAAGAGCTCATTGCTGATTGCAAAAATGAAATGGATTGACTGCTATTTATATGTTGATTATTTTATTTAATGGTAAAAGGCAAGTTCTGTGTGTTTCTGCATTGAATTGATTTTATATATTGTTAGGAAAATTAACTATGAATATATATATTTTTAAATCAATAATTATTGCTCGATTGATTTTTGCTGATGTTCAGCGCAATGTTGTATTTCTTCTTTTGAATATATAGATTAAATTAGGTGTGATAGTTTTCATTAGTCTTTTTAGGGAGAGTCATTCTCTTATTACAAATGCACAATAAGTGTGGTTGATTTCTGGTTTTTGAGTTTCACCTGGAGTGGTAAAAAACCATTTGTTTTGGTTTTGTTATGGCAGAAGCCACACCAAAATCAATGATGAAACTAAGTAATTGAAACAGTTCCTTGCAGCTTGAGATAATATGTAAAATGCATTGTGTTTTGATCTAGTTTAGACTCTTTTTTTTCTGAAACTGGATTTCAGTAGGTCTCAATTGGAAACTAGTATGTGCAGGACTTTTGAAAGATATGGCTGCGTTGGAGTTGCCATATATCTCACTCATGCATGAGAGTTTCCAACAACATTCTTGGAGAAGCTTCACATATTCATCTCTTTTGAAAGATAAGCTACTTACTTGATCATAAAAATTGACAAGCCATAATGTTCCAACTATTTAGGATAAACTAAGAGTCTTTTCCCATCATTGAGTCTTCTATAAGGAAATATCTCTAGTTAAATCAGGAGCTAATCCTTGTAATTGTTTTTAGTAAAATATTTACAGATCTCCCTCTATCTCATCCTGGCATCATTAATATTAGTTGATTAATCTCGCATAACCACAATAACTATAGGTCTCTTTTCAATATGTCCATATTATTTAGATGATTCTTCCTCATTTTATCTTTCTTTGGTTCTCCACCTAGTTGTTCATAAATGAAAACAATTTTTCTATCTTGTCCATGCCAAAGTACATATATTGTCAAGTTGCAGTAGGCTCATAGGTTCCTCCTTTTTCACTTCCTCAATCGTTTCGTAGATATCTGAGTTCTTTGTTTATTTCTTCTTATGCCAAAGTTTCTTTGTTGTTTTTTGCTAGATGGTGTCTTATCTTCAACATAGATCCAAATGGTATCTTAAACTAGTGTTAGTTGAATTTGATCAGAGTGGGACATGTTCCTTGCATTTAGGTTTATTATTAATGCTAACTCACTTGTCATTAGTGTTGTATATTACATGATTTCTATGTTCATAGGCTCATCTATAAATTATAAATAAAACATTTAAATTATGATAAATATATGATTGCTCCTTTTGATAATGTTATGGTGTATAGATAGAAGTGGAAGATGATGTATAACATGATTCCATCATAATACTAGGGGTGACAGCAACAGACTGCATGCAGGTTATATAAACAGCTAATGTTCTAAAGGCAAACAGTTAACATGCAAAAGGCAACTGATTAAAATCCTGCTAGATCGACATTTAAATTAAGGTTCGGAGGGATGTAAATTGCAAGGTTTGCAATATCGTATCGTATCGCTCGGTACGTTCGGTATGTACTAGTCCGATAGAGGACCAGTACGCTCGGTACCTTAGTATACCATGTGTTGGTACGTTCGGTACAGTTTGATACGTTGGTGCAGGTCATTCAATATCTTCTTTTTCATATTTTCTACTTGTGCATTTATTAATTTTTTTTTTTATTAGTGTTTCGAACTCTGCTCGGGGATTTGCTGTACCAAGTTTGCTGTGTCAGTCATGCCACACCATGTTGCTATGTTATCATGGAAGTGAAATATCACGGCTATAGGAGGTAACTTCAAGATTGGTATTGGTAAGTTCAGTGGCAAAAAGAAGGTTGATTGCAATCAGTCATCTAATAGTGTAAAATAAAAAAATAAAAATTAGAAAAGAAACAAAAAAAAGGATTAATAATGAATCAAGGCATTTTATTTTAACTTATATACAAATTTTATTATATTTTTATGTTATAATGTAATTTATAAATCTAAATTAACTTAATTATATATTAAACTACATAAGGTATGTAATTCACACTGCTTAATAGTTATAAGAAAAAAAAAACTAATGCATTAAACTGTTTAATGACAAAAAGCTACGCAGAGGCTCACATAAATTCATAAAATATATTATATCAAATATTTAAGGAAACTGTCCCAAAACTTCCTCCTTGGAAGCTGGGACAATCTCGCCTTCTTCCATTGAGTTCAAGAACATATCCACTAGCATAGAGGGTTTTGCACTTGTGCAAGTTTGCTGGTAGTTGAGGCAGCGACAGTGATGCAACAACATCAGATAGTGGAGCAATTGGGAAAGGATGTCAATAGCATGGAAGATAAGCTGTACGTCACCTCTTCTCTCCCTCAGCCTCTACCTTCCTGTTTATTACTTCTAGCTGGCGAGGTTTCTTGCCGTAATTTGCTGCGATCATCCAATTTCCCTCAATATAAGTTGACTCAACAGATTTCTGACTGGTTCTGAGCTGTTTCCAGCCAATTTTCAGCCACTGGTTGATTCCTAACATATACCTGATTTCTCAGAGAAAATTAGATCGCCCACAATTGTCAGTTACAGTCAACCTTATCTCCATGTCATGCCTTTTGCAAAATTAGGCTTGAGCTTGAGCATGTGACTAGCACAACCCAATGACACTAGAGATGGGGATCACAGTGGCGCTTATATTGCAACCAGGAACAGACATGAACGAGGTGATTTTGTTGACATTGCAATATGGACATTGCAGACCACCACTTGCGTTGGTATGCACACCCACATGCCGCATGCTTTGTGGTACAAGAATAATGACAATCCTGGATTTTGATACTAGTGAGTAAATATTACAGTCTAGGCTATGCACCTTATACATTTCCAGTGCCCTGTCGGGAAGGAATTATTTCAGTTGTCTTGTCAAATGTTTTCCATTCATTTAGCTTTATTAAAGGCAATTTCACTGTGTATGAAGAGATGTGATGCATACATAATTTCACATCTTTTGTAAGTATATGGAAAATATGCTTGAGAAATTGCCACCCACTCTTTATTTCATATATTGCTTGTCGATATTCAGCCAGAGGAAGATCAAGAGGATCCAGATGAAAGACATGATCCTGATTCTGACATGGAATTGGATGATTCCAAGCATCCAGAAGAGTCATCCCGGTAGTTTTTTTTATTCATCTTCTTTCCTTAGGGTACCACTCAATGCCTTTCATCGACAGACATTTGATTACAGGAAACCTTTTTCGAATAGTATCCAAAACGTGAGAATCAAAAAGGAAAATATGGATCGTGAGCTTAAAGATCAGGTACGGTTTGCTGATATCTTTTGTGCAAATTGTAGCATAGCCAACTACTTGTACATATATGTGCATGTATGTGTATCTGTATTTAAATAGCTATGACTGATTTTTACTGCAGAGCCTGTCGTTAGTGTTGTTATTACCTGTTATTGAGCTCTTAACTGCCATTTGCATATTCCATAGAGTTTGAGCACGGGAAAATATTGAGAGTCGGTTCATTGTTTTTTCTGCTGTAGGAGCTATTAATTTTAATGTTAATATAATATTTAACTATTATGTTATTATTATTAACATTAATTATGATTAATAGAACAAGCAACTTTGTTTATGCCTTTATACTTCTTTCACTATTTACTAAATTGTGGGTAAGCCATAGATGGGGTATATGTCATCCTCCTCTGTTAAGTGTTCGGAAGGAGATGGGGAGGATAGGAGAGGTAAAGGATTGATATGACATGGCATATCTAGGGCTTCGTTGTTGGTATTTGAAGACAAATACCATGTTAACCGTACCAGCAATCTTCATGGGGAAGGACTAAAGGCGAGGCAGGCCTTAAGAAAGGTTTTTTGTATGAGAACAATTTGAACGTTTGGTTGTGGCAAGGGGACGATTTTGGATGTTTTAATATGACATAAACATAACACACATACACGCTTTCTTGAATAATCTTGAACATACTGAAATGCCTATCATTTTTAAGAGACTTTAGTTGGAAAATCTAAAAGGTGGATTTCAATTTTGTTCAAAATCAGACTGATATATATTATATTTCCTGATTTATCTATGTTAGAAACTCCTTGATTGGTTAAGATTTAGTAGTTATCCAGAGGCTTGGTGTATCCATGACGTATAACAAAATGCCTATCATTTTCATTGGACAATCTAAAAATGGATTTCAACTTTGTTCAAAACAAGACTGATGTATGTTGTATTTCTTGCTTTATTTCTGTTAGAAATTCCTCGATTGGTTAAGATTTAGTTATCTAGAGGCTTGGTATATCCATGATGTGTTGGTATAACAAGAACAGTTTCATGATCTCTTCATTATTTACGTCCACAGGCATGACTTACCATTTGCATGGATATTTCCGTATTACTTTTTTCCTTCAGTTCCGCACAACATGCATCGAGCCTTTTCTTCAGTTCTTTTTCATTTAATTTGGATACTATATTGCAGGAAGCTCAAAAGGTCGTTGGAGATAATGCGAAAGCTGTGGAACCCATGGCTGAGGCGGTCTCAGGCCCTAAGGTAGTTCTTATGATCTCCAACCAATGCATGGCTGAATCTCGAATTGTACCGATGCTAATCGACATGTCTTATTTCCCCCTATTCGTTGCATGCTAGGCTCCGGAGATTACTCCCATGGCTATCGATGATACCGGGAGTGTAAAGGTCGAACAGGACAGTCAAACCAAGATGTCCGATGCTGCTGCTTTTATGCACCAGAAATCCTGAGCATGCACCGACGTCGGTATTCATCATTCTTAACCAAGCTGGATGCAAAACAACCAGAAGATGGCAGTGCAAAGATGAAATCGAATCCGTGCTTAAAAGTGTCATCATCCTGTGTTAAAAAACACAATTCAATGTGTAATGTGATTCTCCATTTAGTTGTACAGTCAAAAAATAGAATGATCCTCAGACAGACAATTAGGAGCTTCTTAATACCTTTTATTTGCAATCCTTTATTTGTGTTCGATTGCATGTGGCTGATGGGTTATGACAGCAGCACCAACTCTGCTGGTTTAACTCACTTGTCAGGTCTCATGAACTTTGCTGTTCGATGGCCGAGAAAAAGATCCATGTAATCGATCCAACCAAAACAGTTGCCAACATTTTATCATTTATGACAGCCCCTAAATTCCATTGGATTTACATTTCTGTGTCTGTTTGTGTTTGTGCCTTTTAGAACATCACATGATAAGAGACTGTGTACCAAAACCAGTTCAATGCATTCCAATAGCATGTCAAATCTCCATCAATGTATCTGCTACAGTTCTCTGCAATTTTCTTCCTTTTCATGGTAGGATTAAGACAAATATTATTCTTTATTTCTTTCCAAGTTTGAGCGAAAAATTGGCGACATTAATTTTGAAGCACAAATGAAGTAGAAAAAAAAGTTAATCTCATTCATTCTTTATTTCTTAATTAAATTGTTTCATTCATCTTCTCTTTACTAATTTCCAATTGTTTCAGTATATTTTATTAAAATATTTAAAATAACATAAATATAATTAAAAAAAATATTATAAGTGATATTATTGTGTCTCTTGTATTATTGTCATTGCTCATGTAATTTATTGTGGTGGCCAAATTATTATAACAGGTCAAAAGTACCATAACAAACTAAAACATTATAATAAACGAAAACTGTGGGTTTTTTTTTAAAATTTGAGACACAGCATATGAAAAAAAAAACAGAAGTACTGATTGAAAATATTTAAAATATAAATATTTTTTAAAGAAATCACCCAACATATTTAACTTCAAGATATCTTGTTAGAAAGAAAAAAAAATATATTAAAATTTTGATAGAATGTCATGGATAAATTACAAAAGAAAAAAAAAATAAAGATGGGCAACGGGGAAATCCTCAACTCGCTTTTCCATGTCGGGAGCAAAAGAGAAAGATCTATCCATTTTATTACTGTTTCTACTTCGTCTCTGAGCAACATTGGGCGCCATTAGCCTAACGTAACAGAGGAGATCGATGTTAGCTCAATCTATTGATCAACTGTAGTATCTCTTACCAAATTAAAATACGGGCCAATGAGTGGTTTAGTTGTCTATTTCTTTCCTAATGCTTCATACAAAAATTTTATTGTGTTCTGGATAGCATTACATGTTTCTTGCCAATTGGGTATTATGTATTCCGGATAACATTACATGTTTGATCTTTTTTTCTATTCACAACAAACTACATCATAATTATTGTAACAGCCTCCCTGTTGAACATTCAACTTGAATAATTAGCATCAATAGAACATTTACTTCATGACAAATTATATCATGATTATTATGTGTTGATAGAGTCAGTGATAATAGTCTTACGGTTGAACAATCAACTTGAATAATTAACATCAGGAGAACATTTACTTCATAACAAGTTACATTATGATTATTGGGTGTCGATCGAATCAGTGACAAAAGTCTTCCTGTTGAACATTCAACTTAAATAATTAGCATCAAAGAGAACATTTACTTCATGAACAAACTACATCATGATTATTGGGTGTCGATCGAGTCAGTGACAAAAGTTTTCCTGTTGAACATTCAACTTAAATAATTAGCATCAAAGAGAACATTTACTTCATGAACAAACTACATCATGATTATTGGGTGTAGATCGAGTCAGTGACAAAAGTCTTCCTATTGAACATTCAACTTAAATAATTAGCATCAAAGAGAACATTTAATTCATGAACAAACTACATCATGATTATTGGGTGTCGATCGAGTCAGTGACAAAAGTCTTCCTGTTGAACATTCAACTTAAATAATTAGCATCAAAGAGAACATTTACTTCATGAACAAACTACATCATGATTATTGGTGTGTTGATCGAGTCGGTGACAATAGTCCTCCTGTCGAACATTCAAATTGAATAATTAGTATCAAGAGAACATTTATTTCATGACAAACTATATCATGATTACCGTGTTGATCGAATCGGTGACAACAACTTTTATGTTGAACATTCAACTTGAATAATTAACATCAAGTGAACATTTTCTTCATGACAAACTAAGTCATCACAATGTCTTAACAAGTTAGAGAACGGTTACATCTAAAATTGATATCGTGTTGCCGATTAGACTCCACCGGAGTTTGCTGCTAGCCAGTGAGAGAAAAGTCCTAGTGCTCAAATGTTCAGTGGCAATTAGTCAATGCACAAGAGGTACGACATGCAGAAAATGCAAGCCGTCTCTCTCTCTCTCTCTCTCTCTCTCTCTCTCTCTCTCTATCTATCTATCTATCTATATATATATATATGTATGTATGTATCCATGCACCGGGCGATCCGGTTCATGCAACTTATAGATCGATCCAGCATACTGCCTCTTACTAGAGAATACCTGCATGGAACCAAGTGGAGGAGGGTGCATCCTTTGGCCTTTCAGCCTTTTGCTTCCTCTGCTATTTTGTTCTTCAGGAGGCCTATCAGCTTCTCTATCATACGCTCCTTCTGCTGATCAGCTTGCCCTCCTCTCCTTCAAGTCCTTCATCTACGATGATCCATCCGAAGCATTGGCCTCCTGGAACAGCTCCCTCCATTTCTGCCAGTGGCAAGGGGTGAGGTGCCACAACCGTAGTGGTGAACCGAGGGTCACAGCTTTGGAGCTGGTGTCTCTGCACTTGGCGGGCGCGTTGTCACCATCCCTAGCCAACCTCTCCTTCCTCCGGAGACTCAACCTCTCCACCAACGGTCTTCAGGGTTCCATTCCCCAAGAGCTCGGACTTCTGTCCCACCTTTGGCATCTCCAGCTGGACAATAATTCTCTCGATGGGATGATCCCTCTATCTCTGTTTCAGAATTGCTCCAAACTTCGAACCTTCAACCTGCGCTTTAACAATTTGATCGGGGCTGTCCCACGCAACCTCAGCAATTGTTTGGAGCTACAAATTATTCGTTTGGATAATAATGGGCTTGAAGGAGAGATCCCCAGTGACCTCAGTACCCTGTCGAAGCTTTACTGGCTCGACCTCTGGAGTAATAGGCTCGCAGGGAGCATTCCTCCACAGATTGGCAATCTGGCAAGCCTAACAAAACTTTCCTTGGCCGGCAACAATCTCAACGGCCCCATTCCTGCTGCCATAGGGAACCTCTCCTCTCTTAGCCAACTTGTTGTGTCAAACAGTCAACTTGCAGGAGCCATCCCAGGTACAATGGGGAACCTCTCCTCACTTACCTGGCTTGATCTGTCATATAATTCTCTTGCAGGAGCCATCCCACCTGAAATTGGAAATCTTGTTCACCTTGGATATCTTGATTTGCATGCTAACCATCTCAACGGCACCATCCCGTCCGAGATAGGGAACCTTGTGAATTTGTTTGCTTTGTTTTTGGGTGGCAACCAACTGACTGGCATCATTCCAAAAAGTTTGGGGCACTTACAAAGTTTGAACACATTGATACTTGCTGGTAATAAGCTGGAAGCAAGGAATGCTGCTGAATGGAGCTTTTTAGATGCCTTGACCAACTGCACCCGTTTTGCTGTATTGGATATCGCAAGCAACAATCTCGGTGGCATGCTGCCAAAATCCATAGCCAATTTGTCTATAACTCTTATATGGCTAAACTTCTATGACAACCAAATATATGGGAGCATTCCAGCAGAGATTGGAAATCTTATTAACTTGACCACAGTTGGCATGTGGTCGAACCTTCTCGATGGTACCATTCCTGCATCACTGGGAAGCCTCGTTAGATTAGAAACATTATCGTTGGGCGCAAACAAATTGGTGGGAGAAATCCCAGTAACTCTGGGTAACCTTACCAGATTAAGCAGTCTTAGTCTGGCCAGCAATGAATTGTACGGATCCATTCCTTCGACTCTAGGAAACTGCCCTCTAGAAACCTTGGATCTTGCATCCAACAAGTTAAATGGTACGGTGCCCAAAGACATCTTGTCCATCCCCACCTTCGACAAGTACCTCAATGTTTCACACAATTCATTGTCAGGATTCCTGCCTTCAGAAATTGGAAAGTTACGAAACATCCAAACCATTGATATCTCAAATAATAGATTGTCTGGTGGTGTGCCTAGCACTATTTCTGAATGTGAGGTCCTGGAAAATCTTTACATGCAGGGGAATCTTTTCCAGGGATCCATTCCTTCATCATTGAACCAGCTAAAAGGGCTGCAAGTGCTGGACCTTTCGAGCAATAACTTGTCCGGTCGGATACCGAATTTTCATAACATGACTTATCTCAATCTCTCCTACAACAACTTGGATGGTGAAGTGCCGAAAGTCGGGGTCTTCAGCAATGCAAGTGCATTCTCAGTAGCAGGAAACAACAACCTCTGTGGGGGTGTTCGAGAGCTCGGTTTGAGACCATGCCCTGACCAAGCGTCAAAGAAGAAACATCTGCCTGGGAAGCTGATTGCAGTCATCTCACTTGCAGCAGGAATGTTATGTGTTATCTTTCTCTCTTTGTTTGCAGCTTGTCAGTGGCTCCACAAGTCAAGGACACATTCTCTTGTTGCCTCATGCATCAAAGAACAACATAGGAAGGTCTCTTTTGCAGAGCTGCTCAGAGCAACAGATGGATTTTCGCCTGCTAATCTGATTGGAATGGGAAGCTTTGGTTCCGTGTACAAAGGAACCATGGATTGGGAAGACCACAAGGTTGTCGCAGTGAAGGTACTCAACCTCCTGCAAAGAGGGGCTTCAAGAAGCTTCACAGCTGAATGCGAAGCTTTGAGAAATATCAGGCATCGGAATCTGGTCAAGGTACTAACATCATGCTCAGGTGTTGATTTCCAAGGGAATGACTTCAAAGCTCTAGTTTTTGAGTTATTGCCCAACGGCAGTCTGGACAAGTGGCTCCATCCTGAAGTGGATGAACGGGGCACATCACGAATGCTGGGCCTCATCGAGAGAATGAATATATTGATCGATGTGGCTTCTGCATTGGGGTATCTTCATCACCATGGTCCAACCCCTATCGTCCATTGCGATCTCAAACCGAGCAATATTCTTCTGGATCATGACATGGTTGCACATGTGGGTGACTTTGGATTGGCAAGGTTCCTGAGCAGAACTGTCAGCAGGTCATTCCAGAGATCGACAAATTCAGTCACATTGAAAGGGTCCATTGGCTATGCTGCTCCAGGTGTGATTCTCGTTCACTGTTAGTTCCACAACATGTTGACAGTCATCCTTTCCAGTCATTTGCAGTTTCATTCGTTTAAGAACTAGTTTTTACTGCAAAGAAATATCTAACACTCTTCTTGGAATATTCATCTCAATAGTGCACAGCATCTTTACATCATTCAGGGTATCAAGGGAAACTTTTTGAGAATACACATTCAAGTTGTCATGTTGCAGCCATAATGAACTAGTGGTCTAACAATCAGTAGTTGAAACTTTTATCTGGTTCTTTATTCAACTATACAAACTTTCTTAGGAGTATATATCATCCTGATCTATGATTTATAGTCTCAACTCTCAAGTATAGGTCTTCCCTTCGTAGTATTTTTTTAGGCTTTCATGTTTTAGAGATCTTCAATGTCTTTCTTAATTTGTCCAATATAAAAAAAGTATTTTGATGGAGATTCTGTAACTATCTTTCTCATCAGATCTGTAGGTATTTCATTTGTGATTTGGTACCACCAATAGAATTCTGTTTAATAATCAGTAGATTAACACGTATCTGGGTTTCTCATCTTATAATTAATTTCGACTTATACAAAAATTCTTACTGATATACATGCATTTCAGAGTATGGGATGGCCAATAAGGTTTCAGTTCAAGGGGATGCATACAGTTTTGGAATACTCTTGCTGGAGATGTTCACCGGTAAGAGGCCTACTGATGAGAGATTAAAAGGTCTGAACCTTCATCAATATGTTGAGATGGCAGTTCCAGAGAAAGTTGTTGAGATCATAGACCCATGCTTGTTATCTGAAGAAGGAGAAACAGAAGCAGAAGCAGATCACACTAATCTATCAACAAGTGAATTAAGTATGAGAGCACTAGAGTGCATTACTTCAGTGCTTAGAGTTGGCATTTTATGTTCCAAGGAATCACCAAAAGAGCGAACGCACATGGAACATGTCATAAGAGAACTGCATGATATCAGGGATGCAATTCTGTGAGGACAGAACAGCAGGACAGGGAAACGAGGTTTCATCTACTATTGCTTTGAGCAAGAAAAGCTAATAAATTCTGTACTGCATATAACCTAGAATTTCCACTCATAAGGCTCTCCACTTATTCCATAAACAAATGGAAAACCCTCCTAGAATTAGAATTGATCATGGATTGTACAGTTGTACTTCTGTTATTTGAGTGCTCTGCTTCCATAGGCATCAATGCATTTCAGAGTTGTGAAACTATTTTATGCTTTATGAGCAGAAATGTTGCAATGTGAAATTTATCCATCCATTGGTAGTGAAAAATGTCAGTGTATTTAGCTTCCATCCTTGTTTCTATTTAGATCAGAGATTGCTTGGTAAGTTAGGAACATGTAGAACAAAGGCATGGGTCCCTAGTTTTCTGGCTGCATGATATACTTGATTCCCATGAAAGTGAATATATGAAGCAAAGGTGGGAAAAAAGATTAAAAGGTGTTCAATTTCCTTTTCCTTTTCCCCTTTTTCCTTTTGATTGGGTAGTTTTCCATCAAAATTTCTGGAAACAAGAATCTTGCTTGGTGAATAATATGAATGTCTATAGTAAGAAATAATACAAATCTGATCACAACCCAACAGGACACCAGAATAAGACAGATGAGAGGAAGAAGGTGATGTCACTATTAATGAGATAGACTTCAAGGTTAGTGATAGCATTTGATCAACAAGGGAGAAGGAGAAGGAAAAAGAGTAGGAGAGATGGATGGTTAAAGCATCAGAGGGCTACATAAGTGTCTCAATTTTTCTTTTTACTTGTTTTTAGTATCTAACAAAATAGAATTAATAAAACAAATGATCGCATAGCACTCATTATACTGAGGTCACGAATTTGGAAACTCAATAACTCGACTCCACTCAAAAATCATTCAAGCTAAGTTGATTCCGACTTGATTGAGATTAAATATTTGAGAATAATAAATTAAACTATCTTTATATAGCCTTTGGTAACACTTTAATGATTATGTTTTTAGTTATGCTCCATATTCAAAACCTTTTTATGGGAAATAATATCTAGCATAAGATAGAAAAGAAATAACAAATAAGAACATACTATAGTATCAATAACCTAACACAAACTAAATTAATTAGTGTCATACCCCAGACAAATAAAATCAACTAAAAGCAAGTAACAAAATATCATCAGAACGAACATATACCACGAGTACTAAATCAGTTCATGCTATTGATACTTCATGATCTCATGAATTCCATAAAATTCTTTCTTCACATAATGATCAATTCCATAAAATTCTTTCTTCATATAATGATCAATGTAGAACTTGTAATCTTAACAACTCAAATCGAGAATATATTGTAATTAAGACACATCAATTACTTGATATAAAAGAATCGTTCCAAAAAATTACTTGCAAGAACGACCCCAAAAAAGAGAAAACAAGAAGAGATCTGGCGGAGAGGGGGATCAAAAAAGATCAGTAATACCTGGGTCCTGGGAACTAGTGAAGACAGAGAGATCGATGCAGGCTACAGAATGCGAGCATTCGTCGTGGATTTCATGGAAACCGCTGGTAGAGCTCATCAACGGAGGAAGAGAGACGCCACCTTGAAAGAGGCGACGAGGGAGAGGAAGGACGGATAGAAACAGACAGCAAAGAAGAGGAAGGGAGTAAATAAGCAACTGTGGTTTAACGCTACTCCCGTATTTTTATATTACACCCCCTTTCCGTATCACTCCGGCCTTGCAGTTTTGTTCCGTTACCCAGAAATGGGTGTACGCATAACTGAACGAACACTCGTTTTACGACGTTGGACTGGGCCGGCCCAGATAGGCCTGGTCTAAATCTGAAACCCCATAATGCCGACTCGGCCCAAATATGAAACTTCACGAATCATCTTGATCTGCTTATCTCGAGCCGGCCCGGCCCGGCCCGGCCCGGCCCGGCTTAAACCTGAGACTTCATGCATCATCTTCATCCCTCTCATCGAAACAGTTGAGCATCAATCACCGCCGTCCATTATATCAATTTATTAGAAATATTTATGCTATATGAGATATGAATGAAAACGCATCATAATAATCAGCTTATTTACCTGAGAGAATATTACTTCTAACAAAATAGTGTATAACATTTATTTATTTATTATGGCCTACACGGTTTAAATGGGCAGTTTCGGCCTGGAGGCATCTAATCAAAATTGTCAGATTTGATTGGGTTCGGTTCGGACTCGAGTCGATCGATTGATCGAATCCTGGCTCAAGTCACTTGGTTCGATCAAACCGGTGTATTGATCGGATCCAATCCTGAAAGGCAATTGATTTGATCAGATGCAATCCTAACAACCGTCCGCCGCCTCCCTCTCCCCGTCACCCACCACAAAACCACGTGTCGCGGCGGTGCGTACCCGCGCCCGCGTCTCGCGAGCCCTAATGCCCACGCCTCTTACTCAGCCGTGTCTGGTGCAGGGCGGCCGATGACCGGCGTTCGTGGCAAGGTGGCCCCTCTCCCTTCAGCGCGTCGGTGCCTCTCTCTCTCTCTCTTCCGACCGTGCAGCCGTCAGCCGTCCTTGCCTCCTGCTCTCAGCTCCGATCCCCTAGCGCCGGGCTTCCCCTTTCCCCTGCTCTCAGTCCCCCACCAGGCGCCCTCCTGCTCTCAGCGCCCTTCCCCTGTTCGCTTCGAATGATTGCACTTTAACCGTTATTGCCTATTCGAGAGCGGAGAGCTAATGTGTTTCACTTATCGAACAGGGTCTATGATTGATCTGTGACCACCTCGGGCATTTTGGAACCTTGATGCATGCTAGCGCCATTCACAATACTGCTAATGTCGAGGCAGTAGTAAGTCTGTATGCATTGGATTTTTCGCATAGGAAGAAAATATGTTGTTAGGAACAGAAGACGCAAAGGATTGGTTCTACAAAGGAGAAGGAGCTGCCAATATTGTCCTGGGTTATTGTGGCTCTTCTCTCTCGCTGGTAAAGTGGTTATACCATAAACTTGTGATATTGATAAACTTCTCTGCTGGTTTATAGCATTTTTTAAGTGCATCATTTGTTATCATTATCATTTCATGGGATTATATATATAACTGTATATGTTCTGCTTGGAAATGGGTGTTTTTATGGAGCAGGTTGGTAAGGTATTACGGATTCAAAAGGTTGCAAAAGGCAGAAGCCGGTCTCCAAATGGATGCTTGGTCCTATCTAATCATGAAAGGCTGGTATGGAGAGACATTGGTGAACTCGTGGAGTGCACTTCAAAAGATGTTGCTGCTAGAGCTTTTATTCAACATGTCATGAGTGATCTATTGGACTCCAAGCATGTAGATGCTGGTGTATGTTATTTTTAATGCCTTGACAATTTCTTTTCTTATCTGAACTGGTTATTTCTTTAGTTGCTATGTTCATAATTTTTTGTTCTACATTTAATATAATTAAACATGCATCCTGAACCTTTTCCAAATTTGAGCACATTTAATATTTCACATCCAGCAAAGTCATTTGTTTTGATTTTGGCATTTAACGTTATAACATGTGTGTTAGTGCATTATGTAATATTGTTTATTGTTCTGCGAAGGAACTTATAGGTGGTGAAATGAACCCAACATGTGCTAACTTATATACCTTGTATTTCTGCAATTACATAAAATATTTTTCAAGATCATAGTACACGGAAGTTGTTATTGATCATCTTAGTTTCTTTGCTCTGGTTGAAATAGTATGGCTTGAATGTCAGATATATTTTTAGATTTGCCAAACAATCTCTTATATTCTCATACTTTTTTATGTTCAAAGTCCTTCCAATATGCAGATTCTTGTCCATGTTTCTAAGGAATTCTTGGAGGCAGTTGAGGGAAATATTAAGAGTCAACGTCCTCCATGGCGGGTTGATGCATCCAAAATTGATGTACTGCACGAATCTGCACTTATTATTTCTGACCATTCAATTATTATTGGTAAGGGCTAATCTAAATAGCTAATCTTTTTTTTTTATTGACAAAGTTCATATACAAGCTTGCTATCGAGCAATACCTCTTGCCAAGACCATAGAAGCAGCATGCAGTCAACGATTTTAAGAATGATAGTGTTAAATTTACCGTATCTCAAATGTCATACCTGTAAAGCATATAGAAGTATTTTTCAGAAATAAGATTATACTAGTTGGGTAATGAGACGGTTGTAAACCCTGTCTATAGATTGCTTTGTCCTACCTTATCTTGTGAAATATCAACTTGTGCTAGAATTGGAGAACATTAGCTCATCAAATAAGTCAAAGGAAAATAAAATCAAACTGTAGAACATACAAGGTTTTTGTCGATAACTTGGTACCATGAAGATGGACCAAATTAGTGTGGCTTTTTCCCCCTTCCCTGCTTTGGCTATTATGTGATGCTTTTGATTGTCTATGTTGAGTTTGTCTAGGTAAGGAATTTTTCAAGACAAGAAGTTATAGCAAAGGGCTTAATAAGATGTATTATCTACCAGCCGGGGCCTACTTAGAGTGAAAATGGTAATATCGAAGATAGAATTTTCGAGAGATAAATGGCAATACTTTAATGATGCGTCCAAGGGTCCATTGCCATGTATTGATGGTAGTTGTGATGATAAGACCCACAAAAATCCCTCTAAAACTTGATGTTATAACTCTCAAAAATACAACTTTTGATAGGAAAATAATTAGCCTGACCTATAGTGTATTCAAATTACAGTTTTTGGACACTGTTAGACCTTAACTTGGACACCAAATGCCATTTGATACTGTCATTAACATTAATGATGAAAGCAAATAGAATTCAACTGACTCACCAGTAAAATATTTATTATAAATTAAACATTAGAGACTTTTTCTGAAAACTGACATTAATAACAATGACAAAATGCACCTATTTCCTTAATCCAAATACAAATTGGTTTAATCACACAGTCAGACTTTGACCAATTCTGGCCAAACTCCAGTTTGACTATGACAGATCTATGGTTCAGTTAATCAAGTTAATTTGTCAGATGTAATTCAGGATCAAACATGAAAATGAAATCATTCTGAGATTGGTCAGATTAATTGCGTTGCTAAATTGGCACATCTAAGCCTCACACATTATCCAACCATGGAAGTCAACCAGAGTACGTCCAGTAAATCTTAAGTTGACTTATCCATATCTAGCCGGGGGATGCCTTCTATCTGAGCCTTCTTGTTTTCTTTTTGTGCCCTAGCTTTCAATTGTAGGGCTAAATAGGAAAAGGCCCTCCTGGGCAGCTTGAAGCAGGTTCAAGAATTCACAGCAAAATAAAGATTCAGTGCTTGTTTTTGTTGGAGGTTTTAAGGGACACAAATGTGATGATGTTTATTTAATGACAGTTTTATTAGATTTTATTACATGTATATTTTTTTGCTATTAATTTCTTGATTATCGTTGTCCATCTCTTACCAAATTTGTCTTTTTCTCTATTTTCTGGCTTTTGACTATAGTGCAAGTTATCCACATAGGTCCTGCCATGGTATGCCTGTTTTGTTTCTTGTAATATTTCTATGTTTAATGTACTTACTACAATGCTCGCTTTATAGATGTTAATGCCTCATATACTCGGCATTCTTCATGACACGCTCAGCACAATTTCAGGTACTCCAAAACATGACCTCTGCATTGCAGTAGAACTAAAGGTGCTTTACTTCTGAGTAGATTTTTCATTTCTTTTCCCCTTTTTAGTTTAGTTGCTCTATATGCTTGATCTCTTCTTCTGTCCATTGGTCTCATAACCTTGCTTTCATGATGCAACCGATCAGCCAAAATGTGGGTTTCTCCCATCTTCGGAATACATAGTGGAGGCAAATGCTGTTAAGAAACATGTAACACGATTTAAAATGCATCAATTCTTAAAACTTCATCAAGGAAAGGTACACACTCGATAGGCTTATATATTCTCATTTTCACATGTTATCCTTGGTATAAGGTCTCCTAACTGTTATCCTTCAATCAACATCATGAGTTTTTGGCAAGGCTTTCAGATTAAATACTATGAATTTTGGTGTTGCAGATATCACAGATAAGTCGGTATGACCCACTTGATCTATTCTCTGGATCAAAAGATAGAATAAATCTGGCCATCACTGCATTGTTTGCATGTCCTCAGAATAATTTCCGTATATTTATTAATGGCTCTCTTATCTTTGGAGGATTGGGAGGTGGCTTGGATAATACAGATGTCCAATCTCATAAAGCAGAAGAGGCAATTGTGGATCTGATCTCCCCCAGTGGCCTACAGCTAGCTAGCTTTCTTGAGCTTGTAGCTGAGGCAATCTTCAAGTCTGGGATTTTAGATAAGCTCTTAGAAACTCAACAATTGGATGTTTTGGACATAGAAGGGGCTATTCATGTATATTACAATATTATTTCTCAGCCTTGTGCCGTCTGCAAAAATTTAATTGATCCAGAGCTTTTGTATCAGTATTCCTTCTTGCATTCTCTATCATTGGAGGAGAGCCTGAAAATTGTTAGGGGATATCTTATAGCTGCTACTGCAAAAGATTGCAGCCTGATGATTAGCTTTAGCTGCACTGAAGATGGACATAATGCTTCTAATTGTAATTCTGCATCCCTCAAATCATCGAATCAATGCTATAATTACAAGGTAAATAACAAACTGTCTGTAGTTGCCTGTTTATTTATGAGTCATTGTTTCTTTGTCATTTTTCAATCCTAGAGACATACATGATCAATAAGAGATTCAATTGACAACCATTGATGGTCATATTTGCAGCACTACTTGATCAAATGTTTTATTTTTGTGGTTGTTATCATCATCAAGTTTGCACACAATATGTTTGATCTTCGGTTCTCATACTATAAATCAATTCCAAGTTTTAGCTTGATCACATGGTTCAACTGTCACCAGATCTTACTGCTTGTGTTGCTTTGGAGTTCTATTTTTGGTGTGTTGTGCCTCAGCTGACCAGACACCAGAAAGTTACTAATACAATGTGTGATACCTGTGCTGTAATTGCTTGACATTTTTACATAGAGCATGTCTGTCAATTCATTTCTGACACAGTATTCACTTTACTGTTACTTTTTACTTGTTGGTTTCTGGCACCAGTTATAAACAGAATGTTTTCTCTTTATAAATTTTTCCTGGAGGTGAAGCAAACTACAAATTTATCACTCTGGAAGGACACTGATAGCTGACTAAAATGACTAAAGTTTCTTTAGTTCTATTGCCCAAGTAATTTAGTTAAATAAAACTTTATGTTGATGTCTGCAGGCTTGCTTTATTGACTTGGATTTGAAACCTCTGGAGAACATGGTTCATTACTATAAATTAGATCAGAAGATAGTCAATTTCTATAAAATGAGTGGGGAAATTGAAGGAAACCCAAGCATTCTGGAAGTGGAGGCCCACCTGGAGCAGAAGAACTAAATACTAGTAGTTGGCGTGTGTGGAAGAAGAGGTAAGCTTAAATATCTCCTCAAGGGATTTGATTAGTTCCAGTTATGATCTATTATTTCCTGCTTGTTAGCTCCTGTAATTCTGGGGGCAAACTAACTGGGTTTTCCTACATCATGTCTGTTAGCTCTCGTTTTTTTCTCTTTTTCTGAAATAATCTCATCAGCACTAACTCTACTATGTTTAAATAATAACATAGGTTAAGTGTCTTGTCGTTGTGCCATATTAGCAAGAAGGATCTAAATATTAAAGGTTGCTGCTTTGTGGCATCCTCTATGCCATGTTGCAAATTGTAGGGTTTCATTATTCTTCCAAGTATGTCCTTATTCTACATCATAGCTTCATCAGCAAGTTTGATATTTAAAAGCACATCTGGAATTGACTTGTCAACAGCAGGAAGCCTGCATGACAGTGTAGGTAATGCTAGACTTGATGTTTTGTGATCTTTTCTGGTAAAGTAAAATAATCTAACTTATTTAGATTTTAGGCAACTAGTTACTAGCTGTCTACCGGGTAGGAAACAAATGTTACTAATCTTTACCAAGGCACAAACTCATGTAGAGGTTTGTGCATTGACAAAGAAAATTTTGTCATCCAATCATAGCCACATCAGTCGTCAAAATGTATAATTTTATGATCTAGCATCTGTTATATTTATAGATTCATAGAGTAAAATAGGATAGTTGAAATGACAAAAAATGTTACAAGATTTATTTGAGTGTAGGATAATTTTGAGATTAACAAAATATAAAATTGTTATCAGATTAACATTGTATTATGGATCCGAGTGTCAGACAAGTAACAAACAAAATACAATGAGGGAGAATCTTAAGTAGGATGATATGGAGAAGTGCTAAGGTATCATTTTAACAAAACGAAGGAGAAATGATAAAGGTGATATGGATATGTGAAGGAGACCAATAGATTCCGGTAGGAGACCCATAGATTCGGGTAGTTAGAAAAAGATAGAAATGATTCTTATTAATGATATGAGGAGATTCAAAGGAAGACATAAAATAAATTTAATAGAAATTATATATAAATCTACAAATACTCTTAAACATATTTTGTTGTTGGCAAAGGATGTCAGTGGTGATGAAAGATCTATATAGTCGTCTCCAAATGGTTCAGACTTTATGGCTTTATTGTTGTTGTAGCATCCATATTCTTATCCAAATTTGTATCCAGTAATTAAAACTAGGCTTTTAGTGTGGTTCTTCATGATCCAATCCATTTTCTTTTCAAACTGCGAGCCATTTTGACAGAATGGCTGGCTGCAACATGTATTCTGTCGATGACTCCATTAGTCTTCAAATGTTAGAATAAGAGAATAATAACAAAGGGACTGCAAAGCAGCAGGAATAAAAATCTCTTGCTTTTCTATCTTGTTTTACAACAACAGTTTCTTATTATTTTCTTCTGTTAATGTACATTTTCTTTAACGTAATATTCTTCTGTACACTTAATGTCAATGCTGGTTCAAAACCTGGATGAAAGGAAAAAAAAAAAAAAAGGCCGAAGGTTGGGTTAGGTCACTGACAATTAATTTGAAACTAAGTCACATCCAATAAACATTGATCTTGACCATTATGACTTTGTTGTTCTTGTTGTATTCTTCTTTGTATTGCTTTCTAAATAATGATGGAGAAGCTAACATGATACTGAATATGGAGTGGCCAACAAGGTTTTCTATTGATGGAAGATGTCCACAGTCACGAAATATTTGTGTGTCGCAGACGTCCAGCAGGGCGAGAGACCCGCTGTTGCTGCTTCCGGTGACGGTCTCAGCCTTCCCGCGACGTCGAGATGGCACTTCCAGACCACATCATGGAGATCTTAGACTCACAATTGTAAATCTAAGAAGACTTACCGATCATGGATTTTTCATCACAGAAAAAGCACTCCAATGAATTAATCGCAATCAGGAAAGCATTGTTTGACCTCAGATTAAATCTTCAGAGTGAGCAGATATTCCAATGGTCAGTAGGTAGTTAAGCTACTGTGCACATAAACTAGGTAGTGGTTTTATATGCAAGTAGTAAATTGCAGAAAACAAATTCCAGAGATGGGTTCATCAACATGTGTCAATATTTGTTTCTAGTTTTATGCTTTTTGATGTATTATCATCGAAGATTACACATAGAACACTTCTTGATGGTATTGCCATTGAAGCCTTCCAAGGATAGGAGTGATGGAGTCGAGCAGAAACTTCTTCACAGGAGGATTCCTAACATCTCTTGGCAATCTGACTCTTTTCATCTGTCTTCCAATACTTACCCCCCCCCCCCCCCCCCCCCAAGTCATGGAAACTGTCCATTACAACAAATCAAACCAGTAAATTGTCCTTCCCTGCTCTCACCATAATCCTTGATGTTTCACACAATTCACTGACAGGAACCCTACCTGCAGAACTTGGGAACTTGGTGAACATCCATACTATAGATATCTCAAAAAAACGGGTTGTCAGGTGAAATTGGTAGCTGAATTGGCTGGAAACTCCAAAGACTCATTTAAACCTCTGCTGACAAAGTCTAGAAACAGTACTTGGAAGGTTGTCTATTTGGTATGGATGGCAACTCATACCTTTGTAGAGTAACTTTCCACATCCAATATACTGACATTAGTGAGAAAAAGAAAACACACTGACAAGAACAAACAAGAACATTGTACTGTCACGATTGAAGTGAAGAGCAACCCTTTGATTACAAGAACATTATCCAAGTTTCCATTCTATCAAGATAAATTGATCCCACATTGACAAGAGTCTTATGCAACAGCTTACTTGCTCTTTTTTCTTCGTAATAGTTTCTTAAAGCCCTTCAACCATATTATCAAACATGTCCCAAAAATAACTTCTGAAACTTCCTGTATATGTGGGATCAAATTAGCTAGGTAATAGAGCTACACTTGCTACACAAGTGTGTTTCTTTTTCTTCTTTTTCTCATCCTTTTTCCTCTATCTTCACTTTCCCTTGTGTATTTGCAGGCATGGTGAGAATAGTAAGTAGAGGGACGGAGACAAATAATTAATTAGGATTCCAGATACATCAAGTTTAAGATGATTTTATCAGAACAGCAGCATACTGTCAAGTGGTCAGATACTCTTACATTTCAGCAGCAAAGGATTTACCACAGCCACAAGTTTGTGTTGCATTTGGATTCTTAAATGCGAAGCCTCCACCTATAAGCGCATCACTGTAATCCAGCTGCATTCCGTACAAGAAGAGTAGGCTCTTGGGATCACATACTGCGAGTTCACAACCAAAACCAAAAACAAAGACGAGTGTTAATATAAACTCAGCATACATTATTTAATGTGCGATTGTCTACATATGTTATTTACCATGTAATATGCAATCTTTATGTTATTTGACACACACACGAACACACACACACATCAATTCTGAAACTTAAGGTTTATTCTACCCTCCAAAGTATCAATCAACTCAACATCGATTGTTCAACATCAAGTTTTTCACCTTTCAACTTTAACATCAGCTCCATCTCCGAAAAGGCATAAACATGATCGGCTAAAAACTTGTTAAAAGAGCCATATCCTCTGTTAACAATGCTCAGTAGCAATTGATTGTATCAGGAATCGAGTTCAGATTTGGTATGAATTTGCATATTTTTCTGATAAAGAGTGCCATAAGGTTTCAAGGTCCACCATTGTTTAGCATAACCTAAAAAGAATCCTACTTGTGGATAGGAAAGTTGTTGGCTTTCAGTCCCATGTATGTTCAGATAAAACAAAGAAGAACCAAACAACTGAGATTCTTAGAAATTCAGGTATTCCTAGCAAAGTTCCATACAAGTTCCTAAGGAAAGAAGAAAGAATCATATATATATATATGCAAGAACTAGGTTTATGCTGTCATGGAACTGTCTGGTCTTGCAATGGATTTTTCTAAACAGTAATCAATGACAATTAGGATCCTCAAGAAAGGAGAAAGAAAGAATCATACCAATTACAAAACCATTGTATTCTATGACTGAGTCATCAGGTCGTGTATTGGCTCGATTTTCAAACTCCATAGTGTAGGACATGCCCGAGCATCCACCTTGCTTCACTCCAATTCTTAAGCACAGATCTTCATCACGTTCAGATCTCATTGTATTCAGATGGTTTAATGCCTTATCAGTTAATGAAATTGCAGGGGCAAAGCTACCAGACATTGGAGGCGCTGTGACATTTAAATGCAACTACAAAGATTATGATTATTAGAACGATAATGAATCCATTTGGAAAGAAACATTGTTCACTATGCTAATGCATTAGGCGTTCCAACCCCACAAAAAGGAAATGACACCAACAAGGTCCAAATAATATTTTGCAAATTTGAACTGAGATTGTCATAAAAAAGGAGATCTTTAATATGCAGAAAAAAAATTCTTTTAAAAGAAAGCAACAAGCATACTGTAGTCATGCTAAAAGAAACCAGATCGTTTGATTTCATGTAAAACCTAGTGAGATGGCTGCACTGAAAGGAAGTGTTCAATACTGCTACAACAGTCCATTTAAGCTAAGTTATAGTAGATTTTATTCATATAAAATGGAGAACCAAACATGAAGTGTGCATGCCTTATTTTCTAACAACAAATTCATTAATGAGAATATATAAACCAAGACATATATGTATGTATATATATATATATATATATATATATATATATATATATATATATATATATATATGCCAATGATACCAACCCCAGGGAGTATTGGCCAGCTCTAAGGGCAGGACTTGTGCACTTCAAACTCAAAGCCCCGGTGGTATTGGTTGAGTAAGCAAGTTTACTACTAAGGATAATGTGGGGGAGTAATGAGATTAGCTTATCACCTACAACTCCGATTATTATAAATGCTTGCAAGGACTGGAGACATCATTTCTTTTACGGATTAATTTAGTGATGGGTCAGTACTAATCTCTTCCCTCAGAGAACGAACATCGAGTGGTATCGGTGGCCGAGGAGAAAAGCTTGCTGAGATGTTGGTACTCGAGAAATGAGTTGTAATGCCGAATCTTCGTCGACCTTAACACCACTGGTCTGAAAAACCCTAAGAATTTTCGGGCTCCCAAACTCCAATCGATTGCCAAATCAAAACCGAGTCAATCAAGCTATAATTTTGGGGTCACTAAAAGAACAACAAAGAGAGAGCCTTTTTTATATGATTAGATGAACGAGAAGGGGAAAAATTTTCAAGGAAATGTTTTTTACCGTTCAATCATAAAAGCGCAAGAATTAAGCTAATAAGAACAAGAAAATCAAAAAAGAACAGAAACTTCCATCGAAGAGAGGGGCACACAACCATTACCTGAAATAGCCGACCATCTAACGCGAATAAGACTCCTGCAATTGACATCACGCGGAAACGAAACGGAAGACCGAGGGGCGAGGGTGATGCGAGATTCACCGCGCGATCGGCATAGGGCGTGGCTTGGGATTCCATATGAGAGCGCCATCAGAGACCGTGATCGAGAGAGCAGGCGAAAGAACTTTTTACCAGAGGCTTCGGAGAGTCGTGCTTCAAAAATAGGGCACCACCCAAGTTTCACCGACCTCTCTCTCAGTCATGTGTTCGGGTGGGCCCCGTCAGTTACTTGTGGTATATAGATATTGTTGTGACATCGACTGCCAAACAAAGCCGACTTTTTCCGCGGATTTAATTTGTTTTTATAAAATTATAAATAGTTAAATTATATATCTTACAGTAGTAAATATTTCTAATTGAACTAAAACATATTGCAAAAGTTCATATAGTCAATTGGAACATTATGGTTTACTATATTAAATGACTAAATGATTTTTATTTTATTTTACTATACGTATTTAAATCTTAAGTAAACACACGAAGGACATCATTACATGATACATGCATGAGCGATCATTCCAGGTTGCCGCCGGAGCCGTCGGAAGGCGGATCCTGGTGCACGAAGAAGGCCCAGAAGCCGCCCATGGCGACCGCGGCCGCCATGCTCCACACGACCACCGACACGGGCCACGGCATGACGGCCGCCACCTTGTAGGAGAACATCGAGATGAGGAGCGTGGCGAGGCACCACACCGCGGCCCTCAGCCTCCCGTTGCTGGCCCCCTCGCCGCCGCGTTCCAAGCCGCGGAGACAGCGGAAGAGGAGCAAGAGATCGGCGTAGGCGACGACCACGAAGGCCACGGCCGAAGCGTCGTCCCTGGAGCGGTAGACGGCCGCGGCGGAGCTATATGTCAGGAAGGCAAATCCCAGGGCGGAAAGCCATGCGTAGCCATCCTTATCCGTGGCGGCGGCAGCGGCGGTGCAAGATGGTCTCGGTCGACGGGGTCAGACAAAGCGGACGGCCAATTCGAGCTGCTCCGGAAGCCAAAGCGTACATTTATAGCGTAAGAGTCTTTAGGTTGAAAGCTTCAACAAGCAAAAGGTGGCTTGTCGGCAATGCATCATCAACTCTCACGGTGACGGCGGCGACTTCGCAATTTGTTCATACGAGAAAGAATTCCCATTGAGGATCTTGTCGGCAATGGTGATGATGAGTTCGGAAGTCGTGTGTCGAGAGCTCCGGTCTCGATATCCTTATATTGCCTGAGGGTATCGAAGGTGGTGGAGTGAATCAGCGGAAGAAGGAAGGTGATCAGATTGGATCGGCTGAATTGGATAGGTGCCACTAATTTTATTCTCTCTCTCTCTTGATATCTTAATGCATTATACTAACGCTTATTTATAGAAAGGTCAAATTGAGAGTTTAACCTTCACTGGAACAATGATTTCTCATCTAACTAATATTTACGAGCAGGTATTATTGTCAGAGATACACATCACAAACAATTCTAGCCTAGTCAATGCCAAGTTGCTTTTTGAGAAAAGAAAAGTCACCAAAGAGAATTAAAATCGAAGTTAAAAAGGAGATTATTGCATGCAGCAAAAATAACTGAGCTATAAAGTATGATGGCCTTCTTTACTGCAGATGTTGGATCTCCCGGTGCAGCGGAGTCGGGACCGTTGATGGGAAGCGGTCGTCGGCGTTTCCCATGGCTTGAGCTACATGTCCGGTGAGCGGATACAAATGGCACGGCTCTCTTGAAGCTCTAATAATGAGATGCATATCAAGAAGAACAGACGCCTCCTCGATTGATTCGAAGGGTCGAAAAGAAATCCCCTGAACAACGATTCAAAACCAGAAATGTCCGTTCGCCGGTGTACCGCCACTCCTGATGATCCTAGGTTTGCGTTTCTTTGGCCAAGAACAAGATCGTCTCCTTCCCCTCACATGCTCTTGCCCTTGTCATCCTTCGCCACCTCCACCGGACTCATTTGCTGCATCTGCACCCGGACCTTGCGACAGCCCCTGCTGCGTTCCCCCTCGTCCGCCACCCTCACCTCCACCATGTCGGCCAAGGCGGACATCGCGCCCGTGTAATCGACCACCACGTCGCCATCCCCCTTCCCGTTCCCGCGGCCGCCACCGACGTCTCGAGCTCTCGGCGCCAATCCTCCTCCCTCCCCGATGAAGTAGGCGACGGCGAGCACCACGCACGGGAGAGCAAGAACGAGGACAGGGTTGCCCGCCACGGTGCCGTGCGCGAGGGGAACGACGTGCAGGGATCTGCCCGCGCCGAGGTACAGCCGAGTCACGAGGCAGTCGAATGCGACGGCGATCATCAGCAGCGTCATCGACACGGCCACCGCGTTGGCCATCGCCTTCCCCCACCGGTGCTCTCCGGGCATCTTCTTGATCGTCCCTTCGGGAAAAAGGCCGGAGGGGTGGCGGATTCTTGACGTGCAGCGGAGAGCGGAGGGATGGAGGAGGAATATGAGATGGGTGAGAAGGCGCCGCGAGGAACTATTCTTTTGCTGCGGAGGAAGGCGCGCAGGGAAGAAATATTCTCGGCTTCTGATACGAGGGGAGGCTAGGTTTTCCTGCGGCGTCGGCTACCGCCATGGATTGGAGACGACTATATCACTTGGATTTCTTTCCATGAAATCTCGCCTTTATATGGAAAGCTATCTTTGTGCACGTCAACGAAGCAAGAGATGATCTGCGACTCCTCTACACCCCATCAGATACGCCACCTGTTGAAACGATCCAACCGTCGAAACTTTCTTAATATTAACACAAATTATGATAAAGAAAGGAAATCGGAAACAAATGGAATGAACCCAGTGCACATATATTCTCAAATACCCATTTATTAATACGTCAGATGTGATGAGCAAAAAAAAAAAACCTCAGACATATATAATTAATCGGTAACATTGATGGAGTCACAGCTTCAGCCATATTATAATTATATAATTATATATGAGTACAAAATTAAATTATTTTGGAAATATATTATTTCGATCTTTTACTAATAAATAATATAGAGATCTAAGAAATCTACGTTGTTCGGCTTAATAGGTTACACAAATATTTCTCTTTTTTCCAAAAATATTATTCCTTTTGCAGAATTTATGAAAATATAAGTGAAAGTCTTAATAATTGCTATTACAATCGTATGCTCATTAATGAGTTATATGTGTTAAAAAAATATCATTAACGTAATACGATTCATACCCGTATACGTAGAGTTGTTCGAATTGACTCTAAGATGAAAATATAAAGCTACTAAGGTGCCTGTACGAAGATTGAAGTCATGAGAGGTTTTTCGACCTTTCCTCATCATAATGTATAAGAAGGAAATTATTACCTTCTTTGTCGTATAGGATGAGAAAGAATACTATTATTGTCTTTCTTATTATAATAAATGAGAAGAAAGTTTGTCATTGTCTTTCTTGTCATAATGGATAAGTAGAAAGTTTGTATTCGTCTTGCTATGAATCTTCGTCCACGTATGCAGATAGGTCTATGGGATAGCCTATCATCATCTTCCCCCCTCCCCCACCCCTCCCACGAAGGTATGATTTGGGATCCTTATGAGAGAGACTCGAAGTGTGTCGTTTAGTTCGTTCATCATGGGAGCATTCAGAATCTCCTCGTGTGAGTCGGGCTTTTTCATCTCACACATCTTAGATACATTTCATCCTACATTTTTGTTGTAGTAGATTTCTAATAACATAGGTCTGGTTTTTTTGACTTATACGCCTCGAGCATATTTTTTTCTATGCCTCTATTATAGCAAATTTCTTCATACGAGTTGGTTTTTTTAAACTTATACGTCTCAGGCATGTTGGTCTTATGCCTCCACTGTGGTGGATTTCTTCGCGTGAGTCAACTTTTTTTGTCTCATGTGTCTTCAGTATATTTTGCCCTATGCTTTCATAGTAAATTTCTTTATGTAGGTTGAGTTTTTCTGACTCATGTGTCTCGGACATATTAGTCTTGTGCCTCCATTATGGCAGATTTTTTCATGTGGATCAAGTTTTCTTGACTCGTGTATCTTGGGAGTATTTGGCTTTATCCTTTTGTCATATCATATTTCTCTTCAAGATTCTGATTCATGCATCTAAAGCACATTTGGTCTTACACCTCTACCATAATATGTTTCTTTTCATGCGGGTGGGTTTTCCCTACTCATATCTCGGATGCATTTAACCTTACTCTTCCATCATAGCATATTTCTCTTCATATAGATCAGGTTTTTCAGACTCATGTGTCTTAGGCACATTCAGTCTTGTATCTCCACCGTGGTGGATATATCTTAGCGGAAGTCGAGTTTCCTGACTCACAAGCCTCATGCATATTTGGCTTTGTGCATTCGTCATAGCATATTTCTCTCTACGTTGGTTAGATTTTTTCGACTCATATGTCTCAGGTATATTTGGCCTCACACCTTTGTCGTGGCAGATATATCTTGGTGCATGTTGGATTTTTTTGACTCACACACGTTGGGAGCATTTGGTCCTACATATCTGTCATAGCAGATTTATCTTCATGTGAGTCGGGTTTTCTCGATTCACATATCTTTAGCGAATTTAGCCTTGCAAATCCATAGTAGCATATTTCTCTTCAAGTTGGTTGGATTTTCCTAACTATTGTGTCTCGGTCCCATTATGCTTGTGCCTCTAACATAGCATTTTTTTTTTTCTCCCGCAGCGGGCTTCAAGTTCTCCCTCCACCATTGTGGGCTTCAAGTCGTTCCTTCATTATGGTGGATTTCAAGTTCTCCCTCCGTCGTGATAGATTTAAGATCCTGCTTTGGAGAGCATTAAGTACTCCTTATGCCATAGTGGATTTTGAGTCCTCCCGCCATAGCAGGCTAACAGTGATGGGCTCTTTTGCTACCATTGCCTCTAGAGTCTTCGTTGATGTTAGCTTAGGGGCTATAACGACTAAGCAAGCTAAGTGGTTGTGACTATTTCTAATGATTCTATATATTGTGTGAAAGATCAATGAAGATGAGGACGAAATAGATGGAGGCAAATTGCCAAGTGGTTGTTGGTGCCACCTTCGAGGGTGAAGTCATCGAGCTCGAGGATGTGGTACTCTAGGGAGGCATAGTCATCACTCTCGATGACATCATCGTTGTGAGTGTGACTGACACACTTGAAGAATCGACCAAGAGTGATAGACTTTTTGTTGCCACTGCTTCAGAGTCCTTGTTGACATTAGCTCGGGGTTGTCTCCAAGGGCGAGAAGCCTAATTCATTAAATAGATGCTCACATCGCATTGACGTTTAAGTCGAGGTGGATGCATCAACATACAAGGATGGTTGTTGAACTCCTTAAGTGAAATTACTATAGATTAATATTATGACCTTATCAATCAAGCATTCGTTGAGAAGGTTGGTAAGTGGATATTTTTTTAACATCAGATCTTCGTTCTAGTATTATAATATTATGAGAAAATATTATTGACCAACTCTACTTGATTATTACTCATATACATAGAATTTTTTAAGATACCTTTGAGACAAAAACACTGTCACCTATACAAAAATCAAAGTTGAACCAGATTTTTTTGACCCAATTCTTCTAAATCTGTCAGATTAATTCAAAATGAATCATGAGTTTAAGATAATTTTTTATACGTTAGAGGATAAAAATATATTTATAATTATCTTCCTCATCAGATAAGAAAAAAATTATTATCTTTCTTCCTCCTCAAATCCCAATTAATGTAGTTTTGACATTATATTCCCTATCAATATGTATTAAAAGAAAAAATAAAGATATACTCGTTAAGATGAGAAGAACGCAGAGAGAGCGAGGGAGGAGATAGAAGAAAAAAAAAAGATAATAAAATGATATTTTGTCCACATATTCAATTTATGAACAGCAATCTTATTTACACATCGTCGTATCTTTTTCTCAATATAAGAAAAAGGTACATTAATTTTTTATTCCTGAAGCATTTAGGAGAGCTTATATTTATTACAAAGTAAGAAAGGCAAAAAAACATAACTTACTAGTACAATAGAACGCTCATTATTTTTGGAGCATTTACAAGAGCTTATATCTATTACAAAGAAGCAAGAGTCTCTCTCTCTCTCTCTCTCTCTCTCTCTCTCTCCGACTTGACTTTGTCGACCCAACTCCACAGTACTTAACGAATCTTAACTTCTATAGTCTTCGGCTTCTTCGACTCCGGCGGCGGCGGCTTCTCCACCATCACAGTGAGCACCCCGTCCTGGCACAGCGCCGAGATGGCGTCCAAGTCCGCGTCCTCCGGAAGCTGGAACTTGCGCATGAACTTCCCAACGCGACGCTCCAGGCTCACGTACTCCGCCTCCCCGTCCTCACACCTCATCCGCTCGCCGCTGACCACCAGCGTGCGGTCGTCCTCCACCTGCACCCTGACGTCTCCGGGCTTGACCCCGGGCATGTCGATCTCGAACACCAGCTTGCTCGGCAGCTCCTTCACATCCGCCGGCGTCGACGCCGTGGCTCCACAGTCCCGGACGTAGGCGGAGGTGGCCCCCCTTGCAGCCTTCCCCGGCACGGTCAAGTCCATCAGGTGGTGGAGAGCCGCCATCAAAGGGTTGTCTTCGAACCCCACCACGACGTCCACTCCTCTCATCGATCGCGCAAGCCTCACCGCCGCTGAGGAGGGATTCATATTTGACGAGGATGGGGACGGTAAGAAGAGGGCACGTGGTTGGGCTGCATGGAACAGGTGTCTCCTCCGGCTTACGGTCCAAATCGTCGGTTTGGGTTCGGTCCGATTAAAATCCAGTTCGACATCACCTGTATGCGGTTCGATCTAACCATCTTTAGATGCCCTTTGGTATTTTGTTCGTTTATGCGCGGTTCGTGGGTCCGTGGAATCTCTTCGGACCGGTTCGAATTGCTCCGATGGAGACGGCAACAACAGATTTGGCGAGTGATGACAGCGTGACAGCTAATGCGGCGTGGGCTGGGCCACCTGTCCTCTGCCCCAGCGATCACTTCTACTGCGGTACGTTTGTCCTCCGCTGCTCCTCCCAGCTTCGTTTCTTTAGGTGTCCATATCAAACTCATGATCGGAAATTGACATAGTCGAATTGAGGTTTACCTCAAATTTGGATTGAGTTTTCATAATTTTGACTGTCATGTCGTTGGTCAATGCAAATTCCTTGGCTTTGTTAGGAGGAGGATCGTATGCTTCGTTCACCGATGGCGCATTATATGAAATCCTAAACATTCCCCAAAGGTCAAGAACACAGCAGCTCAAACTGCGGCGTCGCCCCTCGCAGGTCTCCGGCCCTCGGTCTGGTCTCCTTCGTTGCTAATTCTTCGACTCTTCGAACTCATACCATGCCGTCTCTCCGGGTTCTTCTTCTCCCCGAGGTAATTGGGTGCCTACTATCGTTTCTTTTCTTGGTTCTTTCCCTTGATAGGTGGCTCCTATTACGGCTGTGAACGAATTCTATGAGCCGCACCAGCTTTCTGTAGATCTTCTTCTTTGTGGGTTCCAATGTTGAACAACGGTTTGATGTGAGATTCGTGTTCGTCACTTTCTTTCGCTTGAGCGGGTTGACCCCATGGTAAGTTCGCCTGAGGCACAATTTGACTTTGAGGATGCTCGTGCTCTTAGATGTGGGCAATAGAAGTAAGGTCACTGCGGCAACACTTGAACGCAGTGTCCTCCCATTGTAGTGTGTGTCTTATCTTGTAGTGGACAAGGACCAAGATTAGATCTCTGCAAAGAGATGCATCGGAGTAAGGAGGATGGAAATAGAGCAGACTCGCATACAGAACGCGTGGTAGTTGCATGATTCGAAGTAATAGGATTTGCCAGAAGCTTGATCAAGGTGGAAATTGTACGGAAATGGCTGAAAAGCCAATGAAAATGAAAAATGAGGCCTTTTTTCAATGCGCAGCTGTCTGTGCTTCTTCATTGTCTTCTGCTATCATGAACCAAAACTTGTGAGAATATACAAGTGGAGTCTGAGGACAATGGGTGAAATCTGTAGTGTTTAAGAGAGGATGTTCATCTAAGTTTGATAACGTGACCGGTCTTGATATAACAATCATCCCACGGAAGATATCCTGAACGAGTGAAGAATCGACTCAGGATATATGTTAAAGTGGTGTAGGTTCGGTGCTGTGCTATTGTGCATACTCGGCATGTTTCAAACTAAATTTAGGAGATACTTCACTCTAGAGAACAAGAGTGTAAAAGAGATTGCCTTGACAGATTAGGATGTTCATCTAAGTTTGATAACGTGACCGGTCTTGATATAACAATCATCCCACGGAAGATATCCTGAACGAGTGAACAATCGACTCAGGATATATGTTAAAGTGGCGTAGGTTCGGTGCTGTGCTATTGTGCATACTCGGCATGTTTCAAACTAAATTTAGGAGATACTTCACTCTAGAGAACAAGAGTGTAAAAGAGATTGCCCTGACAGATTGTCTCTTTGGAAACACATGCTAAGGGGCAGAATACTAAATATAAGCTATAAGGATTCATGGACACAAAACCAACATTAGATAGTTTTGATTTGTAAGAAGTTAGCCATAGGTCATCACATTTTAGACAAAATTTAGGAAAATAATCAATTTAAAGAAGACGAGTGTAGAAAAGATTTCCCTAACTAGTGGAATGCTAAAGATAACTATGATGATTCATGGATACATAACCAACAATATAAGTTTTGATTTATAAATAAAAGCCTTAGTGTTGCAATTCTAGAAGAGATCATGTTGCCAAAAAAGGAGATTAATAAATTATTGATCTGTCAGCCATTCCATGATTCACCACAGGAATAGTTTTTTTTGCTTGCTATGATGGATGTTCTTTTCTAGGGTGTTCTTCTGGGTGGTACTGCCATATGGTCATTTAATTCGTTGCTCTTCATTGTGGAAGTTATGAAATAATAGCTTATGTTGTTTGAGGTTTTAGTGATACAGTAGCTACTCTTTCAAAATTTTCACTATTTAACGTTAATCAGTTAATTGTGCTACTTTGTTTTATAGCCATTATAGAAGTAGTTTTGATGTGTTGTGTTATAATTGCAAGGCGACCTTAGAGTTACATGCATGTCTGCTCTAGCAAGTCATTCTCAAAATTACCTTAGCATTATCCACTTTGGCATGTCATTCTCATGCAGAGTACTGTTTTCCTTGCTCATTTTGATGATAATGAGAATGTATGAAGCAGGTGCTTTGAGACTCAAATAAAACTGACATACGCAGTTCACGCAGAGATGGAGCAAGGTATCATCTTCCTCTGGTCTTATGACCAAATGTTGCCTGTATAGTCTCTCTTGTTGTCTTGTACAAATGAACTGGATGGCTAAGACCAGTGTCTTGCATATCATTCTAATGCATTTGATATCAGAGTAAAATATGATGATATTGTTAGTAAATAGAGGCTTCATATGTTCGAAAACAATCGTTTCATTTGGTAAGAACTGGTGTGGGTTGCATCAAACAATTGACCCTAGATTTTTGTTGATACTATGAAATAATTTCCAGTCATAGTTGAAGATGCTGTTTCATATGTCTTGCCGGGTGATAACCAAACTTTTATATGTTTGTGGTCGTTAGCTTTGATCGCAATTTTATGGCCAGTAGTGGTTAAAGATTTTCTTATCCTGCGGTTCACTTGATGTTAACCCAACTATTGAATGTTTGTGACCAATCACAGCATCCTTCTTGTCCATGATGTAGAAAGTCACCATCCTGTTTGAAATTGCAACACTCATCTCTAGAGAAATTTTTTTGATACCTATTGTGAACCATTAATTCTGACGTTATTGGAAATACGAGACCACAAATCCTCAGTGTTTGTGGCACAAGCACTACTTAAATGATTAAATGTCCGAATTGGTTTTGCCCAAAATCTGTTTGAGAACATTGTAAGATTCGTCAATTGTGATATTGCCTTCTTAGGGTTTCATAAGTTTGTTGGAGGATATGACCATTGAATTTGTTTGCTTTGAAACAAAATCTGCCAGATATTTGTTACTTTAAAACAGTGTCATGGTTGATAAAAATCTCATGTTGACTACAGGGACATCTCATGGTTGTAAGGACTGTGGCGGAAGTTATATTCTGCTGAGAGATGATGAAGACCCTCGATTGGCAAGGTTTAACAGACGGCTTCCCTGCTTCGGCTGTGGTATAGGATGGTCATCGTGAGTATGGCTCCGTATCCTGTTTCTCCTTTTGTCTACTGTATTTCTATTTTGTGACATTCATGCTTTGCAGTTTGCTTTTGGGATTTTTATGCCCTTTGATATGGTACTGCGCTGCAATTCTGTACATATGCAAATACTATGACAAGGATCCACGTGAGCGAAGTGGACTTGCTGCGTCTGCAATGGCTGTCAGTTCTACCCCATCCCTCTTTTCCTTTTTTTCCCTTTTAATGCAACATTGCTTGGTAGAAACTTCCATCAATTACAATATTAGTGTTGACTTGATAAAACACAATAAAGAGGTGTAAAATAATTGCAAATCAAATTTTGCATAGTCCACCAAAATTTGCAAGTATACTATGGCCACTTGGTCAAGTTCATTAGACTGAGAATTATGGCTAAAGATATTTCATCATACATGTAGATATTTTGTATGTGAGTCATCTTGCAAATTTTGACCTTTCTTCTAGGGAAAAAAAAAAGGATTGACATCTTACTAGCTCTTCATAGCTGTTTATTTTTCATTTCTTGGGATGCTTCGGCTGGTGAAGATGTAATTCTTTATTTTTTTGGTTCCTGCAGGCATTAGTCTCTACAATTGTAGCGCTTATTACATTAGCTGTCATTTTTCTCTAGTCAATCACCATTTCTTGTATGAATTCAGTCAAGTTGCTTCTGTATCACACTCAGCGAAAATGGTAAATTGAAGATTAGTAAGCTCGGCGAGTGAAGCATGATCCAAAAGTTTGTGTTGTTCAGTATCACTCATCTTAATTACTTGTTTTATTATGTACCACCTTGTGTTAATATCACCTGTATGAACAAAGAATTCTTGTTCACATTTACACCTGATTTATTCATCCGTTTGATTAAGCACTACTAGTTATGACAAATTTTCTTTTTCGCATTTACACATTTAAATCCTCTGTTTTATTAAGCACTACTTGTAGTAGTAACACATTTCTTAACTTTTATACTAGATCTGAGATTGCCCTGTTAGGATGTTTAGATGTCAGTATTTCCAGTATATAGACTCAGGACTCTATTTGTTATTAGAATGAAATGAATTTTATGATGTTCACACTTTTGCTGTGGTTTCAAGAGCCTGGGATGGTTTTTCTGTAGTACTTGTTCCTATTACTTGCCAAATATTTGGTGTCTTAATTCTGCCAAAGGTTAGAAGTCTGGGATGAATCTTCATAGTACTTGTTGCTATTGTCACTTAGCAAGTCTCTTACTATTTATTTTAGTGTCTTAATTCCAGAAAAGGTTATTTGAGTTGCTCACAGGATGAATAATCAGATGCACGTCAGGATTGGATGTGTTTATTGGCTTGTTTTCACAAATTGAGATCAAACTTAGATTATCCTATAACACTTGGATGACTACTCTTTCTCATTTAGATAAAAGGTTTCATTCTACATCCTTAGACTACATTGTTTTGGTTTTTTACTTTCTCTAGATAAATCTTTATCTGCATCAGTTCCATTGATCTGAACTTTGATGAATATTTACTTTTTTAAGGGCTCAAACTTGTGTCTCATGGAAACTTAGTGAAAAAGCTTTTTTTCAGTCAAATTCTGAGATGAGACAGTGTAGGCAATCTTGTTTCTCTCCTTTTTCTTTTTCAGGGAAGAATCTTTACATACTTGTTAATTTTTGTTTTCTTCAGTAAAGAAGACTCCATTCCCTGAACATAATTAGTGATGCTAGTTGATAGTTGCTGCTCTTTTGACCGAAGATGCTTCTGAAGAAATGAAGAATAAACAATGCTGCCTTGTTTTCTTCTTTTCTTCTCTATTCCTTTGGTCAAGAGCTCATTGACTTTAAATCTATTATATATATATATATATTAGAGAGAGAGAGAGAGAGAGATAGAGAGAGAGAAAACCATATGAATAACAACAAAAGATAATTCTTATTGATGCAGAAGAGTGATCCGAATGATAGATTTGATTAAAATTTTTAAAAGTAAATTTAATATATTAATAAAATAACATATAATATATTAATGATAATATAAAAATAAGAATATAGTTAAAGAGGATGATGATAGTTGATTAGATACTTTGAAAGGAATTAATTAAATAACATCGAAAAAATTAAATGCCTTTAACAAAAAATAAAGAATTAATGATAACTCGATCTTTTAAAGTTCAAACTGTTTAATTAGTAAACCAATTTCCAATTCTTCTTCTCCTTGATGGCATTTGAAGGACTAGAAATGACAGTCGCGTCACGCAAAAATTGAGCATACCACCATAATAAAATCTGTAAAAATACATATTACATCTATGTTATGACGGTCAAAACGTTCTTCTTCATACCAAAAAAAAAAAATGTCATATGTCTGATTTCATAGTCAAGCATATCATATTAGGTACTACCAGAGTTGGATTACATTGATGACAATGTAATTGCCACAGCTTGAAGCCAGTTGTAACAACGCTCAGACCTAAATCCGGCGACAAATCTCATAGGTTCCAACTAAGGAAGAATCCTTATTGTTATGCATCTACTCTTAACAAGGTGACACGGTTGACGAAACCAAAGCTACGTACATCCTAATTTGTTTGACCCATAGGTAGAAGAAGAAGTGAATTTTATAGGTATAATTTGTTGTGTTTTCAAACGATAAGTAATACAATTTGATTCTGAGATGTTGTTATTAAGGGTTAGAGCTTCAAAGCCTTTGATAAATGAGTTCCATACATCATCATCATCATCATCATGATGTAATCTATTTGTTCCCGATGATTTCGACATGAATAAATAGGAAAGCCGTCACAATATAATGTGCAGAGTTTATTCAGAATAATTTATTAAATTAAATTTGTTCGTCCGAAGCTGATGTGGCGTCCACGTAGCCGAGACGTGACATCTGGAGGCGGATATTGTAGGGCCGGTGCTTCCTCCCACCGGTTTGTCGTTACCCGCTTGAGGTCTTAAGGTGGGCCCCACGGACTCCCACACGTGTCAGGAATGACAGCGAGGGTAGGATCGAAGGGCAGCGGGAAACCGTAGAGGAAGTTTTTAGTTTGGATATGGAATAAATAGTTCGTGGGTTTCACACCGATTCATGCTAAATGTGCTGTATTGCGTTCCATTGGGAACGAACCAAAAGGGGAGAGCGAGGGAGGCGAGAGAGAGGGAAGACGAGAGGAGGATGCGGTGGGCGTGGGATCAGCAGCAGCAGCAGCAGCAGCAGCAGCACCGAGGGCGGGTGTGGGCGGGGGCGATCCTGCTGTGGCTGTTGCTCATGCTGGTCACGCCCAGGATCGCCCACTCCCACGCCCTCCACCTCTTCGCCGATATGCGCAACTTCTTGGGTGAACCACTCCCTCCTCCCCCACTCATCCCTTACCACCCCATGACGACATCCCAATCCCAATCTTTGTTTCTAATGGTGGCATCCCCTTTCGCCTCATGGCTTCTTATTTTGGTGCAGGTGTTCCGAATACTTTAAATGTGCTCACGACCTTCCCCTTTTTGCTCGTCGGAGTCCCCGGACTCGTCCTCTGCCTCTCGGGCTGTTGCTTCGGCATAAGGTTCGATCAACGTCGCGTGCTTGTTCTTTCTCTGTCTTATTTTAATGATGTGAAGACGAAAAAAGAGATGGTTTTGATTGGTAGCTTGAGAGGCGAGATGTGGGGCTGGGCGTTCTTCTATGCCGCGACGGCCACGTCTGCTTTTGGGTCCGCTTATTATCATCTGAAGCCCGATGATGATCGCATCGTTTGGGACAAATTGCCGGTATTTCTCCCCCTCCTTGTTCTTTTCTTCTCTCTCTTTTCTTTTAATACTTTGATGTTAATTTTGGCTTTCCGAATGAACCAACCCGATATAAAGAAGCTTTTACCGTCGGGAACTCAATGAGAGTAAGATGTAAGATATTTGGCCTATGACGTTGGATGCTTCCAAATATATTCCACTACTTGCCTTGCTGTTTAGACAAAAGAGTTGGAGCAGCATGGATTACCCAGTGGTGAAAATTTGACGGGTATCAAGAGAGACGTTATCCATATACTTGAGAGTTTTTCATAGCAAATTTGTAAATTGCAAGAAGTATTTTGGGCATTGTCCATTGGGAAGGTCAGTCAGGCTAATATCAAGCCATAATCAACTCCTCGCTACCTTTTTGAAGAGACAGTTGAACTAGTAGAAGATGTAGTGTCAATTTTCACACGATAATTAGGATAGGATTTCCTTTAGTAAAGAGCATTGCCTTTCAGGTAGACAAAGGTTAGGTTTGTTAGTCTTTTGTTTTCTTGTTAACTTTAAGTTTTCAAAGTCAGATATATATTGGTTGCCTCAACTGTGTACTCCATTTTTTGTTCTTGATAGTAAACAATTACATAACTGGTTCCCTTGGCTGGTTTTGCTGATTAATAAAATTTTAATACCCCTTCTTCACAAATAAATTAGAATGTCTACAGATCAAAATTTGCTGTTGATATTTACATATGATTTTATTTTACTTACCAACTTCATGATAATGATTATATAAGGAGATTCGAACCCTTTCAAGAAACAAACATTTGCTGAGCCACCTATTTTGCACCACAAAAATGAAAGATTTGGGCCTCCACCATAGATGTGGCCTCAATTTGATAAATATTCGGATATTCCCCTCAACTTCACTTCGGAAATTATGCTCTAGCAGAATCTAGTTACCTTCACTATTGAAATTCTTGGAAGTAACATATCTAAGTTTGTTTTGAGAGCTTTCGAAAGCTTCGACTTAGCAAATGGTTCTATTGTGTTGAAAAAAGTTTATGCTGTGGGACTCTGGGAATTACCATACCTTGTCAGGAATTGCCCAAATGGTACATGATATTAGTTAGTGTTAGTTTTATTACCAGAATTCTTAATTCATATCGTTTAAGCATGTAAATGTCATGGTTTATTTAACTTGCCTGAATGGACATGATGCACAACGGGCAGCACTTGGCTTTATACAGATTCTGATGCTTTATTTTTAAGCTTTCTTTGTCCATGTTATTTTGGTATAATAGTTATCTTTTAAAATTTGTCTTTCTGCAGATGATGACTTCAGCTGCTTCGCTCTTATCTATATTAGTTATAGAGAGAATAGATGAGCAGATGGGAATGTCTTGTTTGTTTTCCCTCATAACACTTGTTCTTGTTAGCATTGCATGTGAGAGGTGATTAATTTATTTTGTACTCTACATCCAATATTTCTTACAAATGGTGAATGCTTAAAGATTATGTAACATAATCTTTTGTTGAATGTGATGTCTTAGTTGGTTTCAGGACTTTCGATGATCTGCGATTGTGCATGATGTTCCACATTGTGCCGTGCATTGTAATCCCTGCTTTGCTCTTCTTATTTCCGCCCAAGTATACACATTCAAGATTTTGGTTTTGTGCAACAGGTAGAACTTTAAACATTGTGTTTTCTGTTTACTATTTCCTCCATGAAGCAGGCAGGCATGGTGGATCATAAATTGCTAGAACTTTTACTGACACTTGCAGCAGAAATTATCTTCATTATGCTCTTATATTGATAATCATTAGTTATTACATCATAATTCTAGAAATTCACAATTCATAAGAAAATCTTGTTTTCAGTTTTTCAGTAGTAGCTTAGCTCTATTTATGTGAGCAAGCTCTGTCTCGATGCAAATAGTGAGTTTTTGGAAATACAAGATATCAACATAATGTAACGGGAAGTGGTTAACCAAGAATGAACAAGAACTTAAATATGCCATAACTCTAGATATATGCTTCAGCTACTTTTCTTTCTTCTAAGTGTACTATCATTTGTGGTCCAATATATTTACAAGAATGAGATGCTAGAATTATATGGTGTCTGGGGCTTATTTGTTTGTTTTTAAGTATCAACCTTTTTTGGTTCCCTTAAGTGATGTGGTTTTTATTGGTAGTACTGGATGTAAGCAAGTGTGCTTATACCAGTATCAGATCTTATTTGTATATTCTATGTTTTATAATCTATTAAAATTGTTGCCAACTGTATCTTTATATTTCATTCTCTCTCTGTTACTCCTCTGTCACCATCTTATTTTCCTCCACCTCTCCTCTTGCACCTCCACTGCCTTCTCATCCATCTCCTCCTCCTCTTCCTCCTCTTCTCGTCTAGCTTGGTTCTAGGTTGGTACCAACTGGTATTGTCTCGTATGGAGTGTCAGTGTGCCAACCCATACCAGGACCATACTAGTTCTGCCACTGATAGATCTTGGCATTGGACCATTGTTCTAATTCATGCTTAGATGTTCTTTTTTAACTCTTGTTATGGTTATTTCTTCAGCAGTTTGATTGATAAAATGTTAGTGAAGCTATAGACAGTCATGCGATATATAATTTGGAGAGATGGTAGCAACTTCATTTAGATAGGTTTCTTGTTAGTGAAGCTATAATGGACCTTTTATTATATGTTCAAACATGCCTTCACTGCAATTATTTAGCTAGGTCATCCCTACGTAGTATTAATAGCCTATGGCAGATTCTGTGGGCACTAAATCTTAAATTTGGATTAGAAGGTTGAACAAGGAATGGAAATAATATAAATAATTCAGACTTTTAAATTTAGAAAATTTGGCCTTTAATTTAATGGAGGAGTATCTTATCATAGGTCCCAAATTAATTTACCAAGTCAAGTCGTTTTGGTGATGTTGTCGGATTGTTTACCATATACACACATGGTCAGCTAGTAGATGGCCATTGGACTGCAGATACAAATGTAACCATTTGTTTTTGGAATCAACTTTGGTAAGATTTCTATAGTTACTGACAACAAGTTGTGCCAATTGTAACTTTCAATATATCTGCACCTGGGTGAACGAAAGAAAAGAGTCACGAGACAAATTTCTATTTCACAAGCAATATTTTGTTTTTTCTTTGTGCCACTGGAATGTTTTACATTTTATTTGTGTTCCATACTAGCACTAAATGTTCTAGTTATGCATGAAAAGGTTCATTCTTTAGTTGCAGTTTTTTGACAGTATAAATATAGAACTTAGAGCTAACATTGAAATTAATGCAGGATTTTACCTTCTAGCTAGATTTGAAGCCATTGCTGATAAGAAAATTTACAGTGCAAGTCGATACATCATAAGTGGGCACTCTTTGGAGCACATGTGTTTGGCAATGGTTCCTATCATACTTGCGGTGATGCTTTGGTTCAGAAGTATTAAGATTGCCAGGTATATGCTGACTGTTTAATCAGGGGACTCCGTTCAAGTTAATATATGATTTGAAAATGCATCATGCTCTACAATCTAGCTTACATATGTTAAAAGACTTGTAAGATTTGGTTTATGATATCAGTTCACATCTCAAATTTTGGTTGCATCTATATTGGTTGATTGGATGAAGAAGCCACCAGTGAGATGGTAGCATAATAATTATTGCTAAATGCTAAGGATAGAATATCATGCATGCACACACACATGCATGCTCGTATATATCATACATTGATATGCCTAATTTCCAGTGACCTGCCTTCTGTTGTCCAATCAAGAAAACATTCCATGTGAATTGCTATGTACTTACATACTGCACTGATATTTGCCTCAGAGGATTCAGATTAGGTGTTGTCAGTGTTTTTCTACCATTATAGACATTCTCCTTGGCGAGGGATAATAAATATTCCTCCCATCATGTGATATGATTGCAACCATATTTTGGTCTTTTTAGTTTTTCGACGATCTGTGGGATCCCAATCCATAACCTGTTGCCGTCGTAAATTTAAAACATTGCTGTTGGCCTTTTCTTGTCAATGTACGATATCATTATGCTGTACCTTCTCAAGTTGACTTCGAAGGAAGAAGTGTAGGAGTTTCATTCCCTGTGATTTGTTTCACTAATTTAATCAAAAAAGGGAATGAACTATTGGAGGTACATCAACTTTAAGGTTGAGTAAGCATTTCACCAGGAAGAAACCAAACTTTGTGATGTATCAAGTCTTAAGAGACAGGCCGCATCTTATCATGCTGGTGATGTGCACTTTATCACAATGTTCTCATCTGTAATTTTATTATGATGCATTGGCTTGATAACTGCAGCGACAAAATGATATTTGCTTGACCTGCACTGATCAATTAGTATATTTCTGGTTGATTAGTAAACTCTTGAACATGATGCTATTCTTACCATTTGAAATTGCATGTTTATACTAGTACCACTATCTAAAACTTCCACTGGACGTCCTTGCCATTGTTTTAGGAACCAATCCTATTATGATATCTTGTGTAACTGATAAATGTGTCCGTGATCTAATGTGCTATGTGAGATGAGCTGTTAGTTTTCCTTAATTGTTCTAAGTAGATATCTTATTCGATCATGCAGGGACTCTTAATGCAGGTCTCGCAAGTCCATCTTATTGCTGGAAGCACCACTGAACCAGCACAGCCGATGGTCATCTTCTCGAACCATCAAAGTTCCCGATATGTGAGAGTATCAAGAAACAACTTGGTGATTGCATCAAACTGACACTGACCTGACAGTTAATATAAGCCCTAGTTGATGTTTGGTGACTATGTTGATCATTTACTTTCTTCCTAAGAATTTTTAGAATGGCAATTGCCTGTTGCTTCTTGATGCATCATCAGATGATGTAAATGACTTGACTGATTAAAGCGCAATTTTCCGAATCGCAAAATGTACTGGATGCATCAGCCATGGTGGATTGTGAGATCTTGGCTGGTATTGTTAGCTACGAATTACTCGGTCTTCCGATTCTTTGAGATCATTATATTGCTTCTCTCATTCTCGTTGGTTTCGGTTATTATACATTGTTGTGTTTTCCATGGAATGGTAAGCTTGTCTGTTCTACAAAGAAACATGAGTGATGGCTTGGCCACTGCAAAGCTGAGGTCTAATTGATGCTAATGCACTCTTATGACCTTGTAATTCAATGCCAACAATCACTGTCTCTTCGAGTTCGATACAGAGATCAACTCGGATGATCGCAAAGATCCTCACCATGCATCATTTTTTGTTGGATCTGACAAAATTATCAATTGACAATATTTTGTTATCCTCTCCAAAAACATGCAGTAGTCAATTGAAAAAAAGAAAATACCAGTAATAGGGTTTTTATTTTTTATTTTTCTGCTCTGGGGGAAAACTAAGGTTGAGTCACCCCCTTCCCCACCTTTCTCATAAAATATGCAAATGAAAAGTTAAAAAAGCATTTTTCTAAATATATATATATATAATTTTTTTCTGCACGATGATGGAAATATATAATATTTAAATTTATCACTAAATGCCTAATAAAGATGTCACCATGAATAATGGATACATGATCAATCTTTTAGCGATATATAAGTACACAAAATATATGGTTGACAGGTACACAATGCACAATTCAAAATTTTGTTGCTCGATGATGATGTGGTCTCACCAAGAACTATGATTTTGGACATTTAAATAGGCTAAAAGAAACAGACAAGAGGACAATAAAAGTTAGTCCAATGACAAGAGGATAAGATACATTAAAGCGTTTAGGAACGAACCTACACACAAACTTATTCCGCTGAGAACAAGTTCCTTTATGGACTACTAAAAAAATATCTCGGGTGATTGTTCATTTCAGAAGATGGAAGGGAGAATTGGCTAATCTTAAGGAGCAAAACCATCGCCTTGAGTTCCTTCATAAACGCAGTCGAGCTAAATTTCTACACCTGAGCTACAATTCCAGACCTTTTCGATGTCCAAAATCTCCATTCTTGCAAAGCCTCGGTGCCGGAGAAACATTTGGATTTGAAGCTAGTTTTCATCGATTGATGATACCATGACAAATAATTACTGCTGCTAGCAGTTGAGTATTTATGAAATATGACATGCATTCCCTTCTGGCAGTGCCTTTCAACACCATTGTTGCATCACTCACTATGAACAGCTTCTGAAGTTGCTGATGTTTTCCTGCCAGAGATAGAAACTTTTTCTCAATCATATGCAACAAAACCTGGGAAGTTAACTGGTCGTGACCACACAAAAACCATTGCGAAACAGTTGCATAACTAAAACAAAAAATTCTCACTGAAGATTCATGCGAAGCTCCTCTGCAATAAGTTCTGAAGAAGCTCCAGTCAGGAATCCTAACTTGAACATGATCTCTTCCAACCGCTTCACATTTGTTAGGTAAAGATACCCCACCTGTTTAATTTAAACTTGAAATATATTCATCAAGAAGAATAGCCTTTTTTGTTTATTTTAACATGACAAACGTAAGGACTAACATCATGTTTGCTTGCAGAAATCAACTTGCGAGCACTATATATGCAATAATGAGAAATTTTTCTTTAACTTCAGTTAGATCTAGGTTAAACCATTCAGTTAAATTATTCTAAATAGGCGAACAGAAATAACCTTTTCTTGTTGTTGCTCGTAGTGCTAAGTGGGTTAGGCTAAACTAGATTGCCCGGGTTTAATTATTTTAACTCAGTTGTATTTTTCGTTAAATCCCTGACTATTCAACCCTCTTTAACATTTCACTGCCTTGATTTTCCCAAAAAAAGACCACTTACCAGTGTTTCAAATGAAGAAGCTCTATTATAGACAGCTACACCAACCCGTTTTCTAGTTCGGGTTTTGCTAGAAACGATGTTCTTTCCCCAACGAAGTATGTCCCTGTGCCAGAATTGCATAAAATATTATTTGAAATACAGATGAATACTTTCATTTAAAAAACCATAAAGTTGCTTGGTGACTGCCAACATAATATATGTGAAAATAACTAACACAACCAGAATGAAAAAACAACTACATAATTTGTTACTAAATAAAAGTTAAGCCCATAAATTGTCTATTATATTTGGCTAATAATAAAGAATGACAATTCTTAGGCATCACATAACCCTTGGCACGAAAAAGGAAAAAAAATGCTATCAGCACATGAAGTATTCAAACCTTCAAAAATGCCTGGTAAACATGTCAGAGACATAAATGTGCCTAAGAGATCATCCGTAACATGCTAATTGTCATATTTCTTACGCAACATTGTATAAATCACAAGATTGTATCCTAGGAATGAAAAATGGTCGGCCACCGCAAACTTGATTAAGTTCCATTTCACTCATTCCCCGACTACCTACTCTAAGTACATTATTTGAATAAACAAAACAATTGCAAAAAAGAAGGCGAGTAATAAGAAACATGGTAAAAGAAACAGATTTTCATAAACTGCACTAAATTTCATCATGAATGATTATGTGAGAGTAAGATTTTCAGTCGAATGATGAGAATATATTAATGAAACGAAGCATATTTCATATAGACGGGAACAATTACGAAAATAAGAGAAATGGATAATCTAATTCTAACCTTTCTTCTTCGGTCAAGTAATCCTCATCAAGAAGCTTCTTGAGCAACAAATCCTGACAACAAGGATGCAAAATTTCAAAATTGGGAATTTGTTAATACCAATGCATAAAATGGCTTATAGAGATACATGGATTAATTAAGTCTGGACTGGACTGCGATCCTCTACCTATGCAAGAAAATGACTCCAGGAACCAAACTCATATTACCAAGTGCAACTGGTGATAGTGGTGATGCTATCGAATTGGTTACTTGTAGGATACAACAATTTTTGAAGACGAGACATCTCTGGCATTTTGTTTGTCATGGAATTGATTATTAGCTCATTGTGCTTGGTTGCACTAACATCATGTTAGTAATATCTTTAAGTCTGTCTGCAATCTGCTTGCAGTTTCTCTGGCATTAGTTTGTGGGGTGGGTCTGTTATTTTCCTTTTCCTTCTTTCTGTATTTTTCTTTTCCTTTTGCTCAATTCTAACTTTCTGGGAAAAATGTGATGTTTTCTTATTTATCTCTCACGAAAAGTTTAAATTAATCGCCACTATCATTGTAGTATGAATGTCATAAATGCTATAAAGAATGTGACAGAGATGGATCCCTGTAAATATGTCCAGAAAAGAAAATTCATTATTATATTACTTTCCATTACGAGGGCTATTGAATGGGAATATGACCATAATTGGTATCATCGCTATTGATCGGTTAAAATGAATACAGTCTGAACTTGCAAATAACAATAAGGTGCCTGGACTTAAAATCAGCAATTCTTAATCATTGCAACAATCATATGGCTAATCACCACGATATGGCATTATTTGGCTCAAACCCATTACAAAAGTCTGATATGTCAGTAACTATTATTTCACTTTACCAAGAGGGATCCAGCTGGGCAGGATGGTTGGCAAATATCAATTATATTTATGCTCAAAGAAAGATATTTAAAAGAGTGAATCAAAATTATGTGGAAAAAATAACTAGCTCAAGAGAATTGCACATTTTTTCCCAGCAAACATTACACCAAAGCATGAAAAGCATACAAGCTAATAAGATAACTATTTTGAACTCTGCCTTATGATGCTAGGGAAAGTTCTAACAAATTATGAAAAGAAGAGTAAGTATGAAACTAAGAGGAGACAAATAAAAAAACACAGATATGTTTTAATGAAGAGATACATGTCACCAATGTACACCAAATATCTAGCAAATGGTCAGGCGCACACCTGAGCTTCACAGCGCACTACTTTCATCACCCGTTCATTGTACTCATTGATGCTTAAAGGTGGATACAAAAAGTGCCTTCGAGCATACAGCTGCATATTTGACAGAGAAATGAAACTTCAAAACTGTTGCAGCTAAAAACATTAAAATTCAGTCTCCTAGAAAAAGATTCCAGCTAACATATGACATCAGTAAGTATCACTTCACAAAGAAGCGAGCTAAATAAAGACCCTGATAAGCTTGGTACAAGAGAAGTATCTAAATATCTGGTTTAGTATATTCATAACTATAAGCAGTTGCTAATTATTATTTTCCTTGGGAAACATAAATCACATGCATGTGGACTTTTTGTCAGAAAAGATTGTGCTACCTAAATAAAAATTCTTGAAAATTGATTTAAGAAGTTGGTAGAAACATTATGGCTAATAACTCCTGTGTAGAGTACAACATATTCATTCACTTTTCTCATGGTAGAAAAAAGATACCAAGAATATGAAAAAGTGGCAAGTGGGGAAAGCAAGTTTTTCAACAATGAAGTTAGAAAACAAGATAGATATTAACTGATAATTTGCATGTTAACTATAAAAATAAGGTAAGTCAAAAGCTGCCATGCACTTGCCAAAAATAAAAAATATTTGGAATCCAATCACCATTAATATAAACAACACATGTCACTTTCAGTCTAAACTACATGAGAAGAATATAAACGAATTTATTATTATAGGCATGAAAATGTTTCTAGTTCCACCTCATAAATGCAATCTCCCAAGTATGCCAAAGATGCTGCATTGTAAATGGAACGTGGCTTATTCACTTTAGGTGCAACCGGCAACCATGTCTCATATCCTAGATAATGCTCGTCTGATTTCCCTGTACCAGATAAACAAGGAGTGTCACAAATGCAACTACTTGCAAATGATATAGAATGAAAATTCCTAAACAAATCGATTTCCCTACTGCCAAAGAAACAAGGAGTGTCAGGAATACAACTACTTGCAAACGATATAGAATGAAAAATCCAAAACAAATCGATTTCCCTACTGCCAAGGAAACAAGGAGTGTCACAAATGCAACTACTTGCAAATGATATAGAATGAAAATTCCTAAACAAACCAATTTCCCTACTGCCAAAGAAACAAGGAATGTCAGGAATGCAACTATTTACAAATGATATAGAAGTATCCCTAAACAAATTCATTTTCCCTCCTATCAAAGAAACATGGAGTGTCAGGAATGCCACCACTTGCAAATAATAAAGACTGGCATTTATTAATCAGAAAGAAGGGGGAAAAGAGAATCCAAAGTGGAATATAACCTCTGCTTTACATAGTGAATGACATTGATTTCAATCCCCCCAAAGAAAAAGAAAGAATGAAAGAACATGCTCATGTAGGTGTCACATATGTAAAATAGAAATTACAGCTTATTTTAAATAATGGTTTTACTCTTACTTGGTATATTAACAATGTTCTTTTTTTTTCTAACATAAGAAGCTACAATATGTTAATACATATTATCTAAGACAATAAACTATCTCTTGGAATCAGAAGTACATAATCAATAGCAATCCTATGATGAAACTGAGAAAAAAAAAATAGTATGTATAACGACAAGAATAGAAGGCTGTATAGAACTCGCAATGAATGAACAAGCGAACAAAAACACACACATTTTTTCATGTCAATTCCACACCTTTCTTGCTGGTCGAGCGGCGACTGGCGTTGAGAAGCTGGGCAAAGTCCTTCTCGAGGAAGGCAGTCCTCGACGGGGTGGGGGCGGGCGCGAGGGACTGGGTGGGAGGAGGAGGGGTGGACGGCGGGACGCGGAGGGGTTTGGCGGACTTAAGGGCGGGAGGCTTGGGGCTGGGATTGGTGTCCCAAGAGGCCCTCACCGCCACCGCGGCGTACGCCATGGCGTTCGCGGCCATCGCCCTGCGAGCCCTTCGACAAATTGTAGGGGGCTTTTTGGACGACCCGAGCACGGGAAGAGCTTTTAGACGATAAGGAAGAAGATATAAATGATGGTCCGGTGGACCCCTATTTTATTCCCCCTTTTTTTTTTTTTACTTTTTCCTCTTTAAGGAAAACCAAAGCTATATAATGATTTTATCAAAAAAATAATACTATAAAAATTATAAAAAATAAAATGTATTAATAAAAAGCCTATACATGTGGTTTCATAATATCTAAATTAAACAGTTAATTATCTAAAGTATATACATGTATTTTTATAGATATAATACCTTAATGCTTATACTATTCCCGAAGCTAGCTTGAGGAGAAAGTTTATCTAATGATTTTATCACAGAAATTTAACGTTACAAAAATTAGGATGAGTTTTTGAAAAAAATATCTTTCTTTTAGGGTTTTTCAAGTGATGTAAACATCTTTCTTTTAACGTTATAAAAATCTTTCTCAAAAAATATTATTTTTAGTCTTCTCATGTAATCCATCATTTTTTTTTCTAATGCCTTAAACACTCCTCATCATTACCAATAATGAGTGACGTAATAATCATTTACGAATTAGTAAGAAAGAAGAATGAAACGATTATGACGAGATTGAAGCGACGAGACCTAAGACGAAAACGATCATGACAAGATAAAAGTAATAAGATTGGAATAATAAGATTGAAATAGTGGGATAAAGACGACCACGACGAGATGAAAAAGATGTAGAGCTATAACGATATTATAGAAAAATGAGGGTAGCAAATGAAAAAACTGAAAATGAGGTGCATCATCAAGGAAAAGCCAAATAAAAATAAAAAAATCTTCCTAAAACTAATAAAAAAGTGAATGTGTTAATAAAAGAAGCGTATACATGTGTTTTTCATAATACTAATATATTAAGAATATAAAATATTAATTATATGCATGCAATTTTCTAGATATAATATATTGATGCTAATCCTGGTAAAGTTAGCTTACGAAATAAAATTAACTTGATAAGAAACAAAATATGTGAAAAAACGAAACCTTCTTTTGTCATCGATGAACAGCACTTTTAGCGAAAATGTTCCTCAAGATTAACTCAAGCTATTAAAATTATTGTACTGTATAGCATTCTTTGAATCTGTATAAACATGAAATTGCCATTTAATTTGTAGATCTTTATCATATTATTATTTGTTTGTACATTCTCCTCAAACCTGTCCGATACCACTGTGTCTAACTCCTACACCCTACATGTCATTTTGTACAAAATTTAACCATTTATTGTAGGCAGTATACATTAAGTGAATTATCAAATCTCTCAGGACATGTCCATATTTGCATTTGACAATCTTTGAGTTCCAACACCTTTTGCATAAAATTTACTTATTGCCCACTAACTATACAACTACATGTGGTGCTATAACATTACACAACTCACTTCAATCCAATTTTATTGGACCTTAACCAAACCATTTATCACCAAATTCCAAATAAAATTTTTTTTTCTTAACTAACGTAGATACCAAAAAAAAAAAAATCTCCTTTTCAATGGTCGAATTGGTACAGTACGAAGGCAATGTAAAAGAGACTCGGCACAGCGTAAAGCTCTCTTCCTCTCATTTCGATTCCTATATTATTTCAATTCTAACTTGGTGGTGTTCTAATGTAATGGAAAATCTCACCGAGTACCTCGTCCTCCGTCAGTCCATGGTGACCAATCTTTCTTTATCTTGTCTGGAGAACGAAAAAAAAACCTTTATAGATTGACAGATCAAAATTGAAGGCACTTTAGAAGAAGAGAGAGACTTAATTTTACAAAACTTGAGCAGACAACAGCACTGTTGTGTGAAGCTAACCTGAATTCAGAAGTCGTATTTTGTCCTTCCGCTTTCTAGAACGAGGCAGAGCATGTCGGACATGTTGGATGTTGAGTTATAGAAGCCCCAAGATTCTAACATTAATCGCTTCCTCGACCCCTTGAAATGGACAACCTGAATAACAATGCATCATAATCAAATATAGTATCTCCTAAGCTTAGAGGTTAGGGAAAGCATGCATAATTATATTCATCACAGAGAGACTCGAGATAACAAGAAGAAACTAATTCCATCAACTAACTACTACAAAATGTCTAATCAGACAAAAATTTAGCGATTAGAAGTTTCATATGTAATCAACAGAAGAGAGAATCACTTAAAAACCTACAATTTAAGCTTACCTGTACGTCCAAGGGCATGCCATGAAACTGCCCAGCGCCTTCAGGTGGGGTCCAATTATAAACAGCACAAGGCAAAAAGAGAACTGACACTCCATTTAGCTCAGCAGAAAAGCTTTCATGCCTACCAAACTTCTTCAGAGCAAATGGAAGATGAGACTTAACAACCCATGCAAGAGCTAACTGATCTCCAAGCATGCGGGAGGCCTTCATAAATTTCAAGCTGTACACGTTCACAACTTCTTCTAAAAAGATCTTTGCCCTGCAGCCAAAAATTGGTATCTTATTAGCTGAGTTGTTGTTGAATCAGAATAGCATAATCATGAAAAGAGACACTGTGAACTAACTTATAAATTCCATCTGGAGTGCCTCTTACTGCAATGAAACCTGAGTTTAGAGGCTGGTCTTTGTTGTTACGAAAAGTGAGGGCCAGGTGGAAGTTAGGATCTTTCTGAAATATATGCCCAAGGTCATTTACCACTGCAATATCAGAATCAGTGAAAATGTAGTGAACAGTCCTCCCAAGGCCCTTAGATTGCTCTTGAAGCCTTGTTTCTAGGAATGCCTGCAATGGTCCAAGATAAGAAAAAAAAGATTCACAGAAATTAACAAGCTTTCAGTAGCAAAAGAAATTAATAGATCTAAGAACACTGTGCTACGTATGCTAAGATAGACTTTACTAGCTGCAAAATCATATAACTATAACATGTGGAGTTGAACACTTCACTCGCACATGCAACACAGATTGGAAATGTTTAAATATTTTGTTGCTGGTATATCACTAAGATTATTATAAAGGTCTCACTAGCTTCAGCCACATGGAAACTGTAGAGACACTTTTGTAATATGATTTTGGAGTCATGTTGTGATAAATGTTATGATGCATCGTACATGGAAATGGTGACCCTTTCAGCCCATTACTCTCTTTCTTTTGTAGACATCCTTTTTTCTGGTGGAAAAGAAGTGTTTCCACTCTTCTATCACTATTTTGTTTTTTTCTCTTCAAACTCCATGTGAAACTAGGGATTTAATCCAACATTGTTTGAGGTTATGTTTCTGTATTTTTGCATCTGGTCAACTATATGTAGAATTCTCTCTCAGAATATTCAATACTCTTCATTTCAAATATGTGATTTGCACTTACTTTGGATATTATTAGTACGATAATATCAATAGACTTGGCCAGTATACTTGTTCAGAAAAAGTGATTTTCTGCTGATCCTTGGGGTTACAATTTTTTACCCAACAGAATCTTTGTTTCAAAATATAATCAACATTAACTTTTTGGATCTTGTAAGTATGAAAGTATTGGATAATTTGGCTAATTTACACAAAGAATTGCTGGAGGCATAAAACCTAAAAAGAAGAGTAGATACACAGTAACAAAGTTAAAACAAAACTGTAAAAGAACCAAATAGCAGCTAGACAGCAATGGTTTGTAATGTAAAATAATCTGGTAAAAGAGTCTACTCCGAAAAAGCATGAGCATGGTGCAACTATCCATGAAACATGGTTGATATGAATGTGGAACAACATCATCTTTTGAATATGCCAAACTAAATGGACAGAATTATAGTGACCAAAAGTACAGACCAGGATAGAAAATGTATTATTACTTAGAAACTGAAGCTATTCAAATACTATTTAAACATGATCTTACAATGTAGGACCTGATTCTCTGAAGCATCAAGTTTCCACGTGAGTAATCTCCTGGAATTGGTAATGTTGTTGCTTTACTTTTTCTTATTGTGAACTCAGAAGCAGGATCAGTCAATATGATTACACTGCTGCTTGGCATTGACACCTGTAAAGTTCTACATACAAAAATCAAGTTAAACAAACACCAACCATCTCATACATTTATTTAATTCGGCAATCGAAAATAAGGGCAAAATTGATGAAAAACATCAGCTTGTATAAACTAGTTTTTGTCTGGATAAAAATGTGGAATTTAAAGACAACTCTCCAGCCAATATGCATGCCAAAAGAACATTATGGCATGAATTTAGAAACAAGTGAATGTAACTAAGTTGAATAGCATTAGGAAAAAAACCCACAGTTCATAACCCCATAGGATATACAAAATCGGACAATAGTACGCTTCCAAAGTGGCCATTACATACATGCCTAAACTTAAATGAGTGTGCTTTACAGAAATCTCCTATACAAGCCTGTGTGTTTGTGTATGTAAAATGTACATTTTAAAGAACAATATCATATTTTTTATGTGTAAACATAACTAATCAGGAGCATGTAATTTAGTGTTTATACGTGCAATTACCTGTATGAAGTCTATGAAAGCATTAAGAATGGCCATGGACCTTTCAGCTTTGTTGTATGAATTGTTTCCAACAATTACCGTATCAGATAATTTACTATCTGCCCTTGCAGAGTCTGATCCGCGCGAGCTGTTGTAAATTGTGTAAACTGTGACAAATGAAATGCTGTCACCAATTCGAATGTCCTCATGTGAGATTGAAGAATGGACCTTACTGACAGCTTTGAGGCCTGTGACAGGAGACACATGATGAGGAAGCTCACAGAGACATAATTGATGGCATTAAGTTTAGTTGCAAAATCAACAGAAGGCACAATCATCCAGAAATCTGCCAACGGTATACACATTTTTGTAGATGGTAGATATATGAATTATTGCTACTATATATGAGACAAGATAACAGAATGCGAAAATATATGTAATTTAAAATTCAGAAATTATCAGCCAGCAATTCTCATTTCTTAAAACTCAGGACTCGAGCCATAAGTAGATCGTAGTTAAGGTTAAGTAACATTTTAGTTCATAACTATCTTTATTACTAGAAAATTTTAATATATAAAATTTATCAAAACATACAGCAGCAGTCCCCACCTTCTGATGATCAACAAGAGTTCAGCAAATTTGCCTGAAACGGAAGAACTACTGGCATTGGCTATTGACATCTGTAATTACTTGCATACGCAAAAAAGTGGCGGCACGGTCATGTGTGATACCATAAATCATCTACTAAAAGATATGGGGATATAAATCCAACAGGACAACAAGGCAGTAGAAATTCCTATCTCTTTCCGTTAAAAGACTAAAACTCTTAATCTAAGTTGGCTAACTGGACGTTTCATTTCTTGTGAAGTTCATGAGGAGAACAAACTCAAATTCACAAAGCATAACCAAATCAAGGATCACCAAGATAATTCCATGGCCCATGGTCTTACTTCAACCCTATACTCAAAGTACGCACTCCATGTACGACAAACATTCCAACAACAACATCAGGATTTCCACCGTCATCAACTATGACGTAAACAGCTAAAAGGTTCAAACATATCAACTGATATAAACTTTAAAAAAATGTTATTTTTTCACATTAAAAAAGGTCGAAAGAAAGGATTAGAAGATATACCTTGACATTGGAGGCGATCGGGCAACCCCTGACCGGCAGCGGGTCCGAGGACGAGGTGATCTGATTTCCTGGGGCGAGTTCGCTTCGGCTCTTGTTGGATCGAAGAACTCTCATGTAATTTTGACACTGGGAGCAACAGACGACAGTATATGTATCGGAGTAAAACGAATTAGAAAGGGAGAAAGAAGGGGAAACGGACCTGAGAGAATCAAAGGGAGGAAAAGGATTAGAGGAAGGCCGAGGAAGAAGAAAGGCCGCTTCCGGCCCCCGCAAAACCCCATCGGCAGGATCGATTGCCTCCTCACAGGCTGAGAACTGAAGCCATCCCCATCCGCTGTAGGTGAGCGAGGAGCGACTGCTCGTGGGTTGGGCTTCATTTGGACGACGCACACCCTTAACTGACGGATCCGGACCCGGAAGTCCTTGTCGGGTGTTTATTATGTAGTTGGTTATAGTCGAATCCGATCCGATCCGACCCGACCCGGTACCATTAAGCATTGTCTTGTGTCCCCTCCACCGCTGCATCCCATAATAACGTTTAATGCAAGATTTAGTAGTTAAAATGGATCATCTTGGCACGATTTCTAAAGCATGATTAGATCACAAGGTGATATAACTTTTCTCATTAAGCTACTACTTTAAAAAACATTCATCCATCGGATGTGTATGAGTCTATTATTATTAACTTATATTTAAACATCTTAAGTTAATAGATTAGATTCAATAAAATTAATGCATCATTTATCATGTACAGTCGGCTCGTATTGGACATGATGAGTCGTATAAACGTAGTGAGGGGTTGACGGAAGTTAACATTGGATTTGTCTACATTAATAGAGTTTGATTTGAGTTATTTATGTTATTATAGACGGTATAAAACTCTTAAATAGATTATAACACTCCCTAAGTTTGGTCATTAAATATAATAAATCCCTCTTTATTAATTTGGGTTTAGGCATCATAACTTGCTTGATTAAAATCAATAAAATTAATGAATCGGAAAATCAATTTGTTAATAATAAGAGGATATTGCATAAGTTTGAAAATTCTGATATAAAATGATCTTAAGGTAGAATTATGGAATGATATTTTGATGACTAAATAACATTCATTTTGATATTTGAGAAATTTATATGCATATACTATTTAAATCATGATAATCATATTGAATAAAATATATTTTTTAACGTAATTACCTTTTTTATATTGATAGGTGTTATGAAAAATATATTTATAATATTATTTAGTATTATCATTTTTATATATTACATATGATTGAATGTACACTTTCACTCGTATAAGATGATTTTTTTTATTTTTTTATTAACTTATTTTTTGTAATTTTACTATATATTTTAAAATAATTTTATATATTATAAGATATTTTAAAATCTAATCAGTTGACCACCTTGTTCGACTAGTTATGCTAGGCTTGATATCATCGTTTTCTGATTTGATTTTATTATTCACATTCTTCGTATTTTGCCTTTGATAGCTTAGTATTTACAACCTCATCTCTATTATTGATAATCCTTTTTTAAAAAATTATTTATTTATTTATCATCTTTATATTATTGAATTTATTTTATTTTTTTCTTTCTCAAAATTCTGTTTGTCGTCCTCCAAGGAGTGAGAGGAAAAAGAGGAAAAAGAGAAAAAAGAGAAAAAGAATAAGAATAAGAAGAGGATGAAAGGAAGAAGAAGAATGCGACTAGGAGAATTAAAAACATAATTTTTTACTTCTATTTATAAAGTATAATTTAAAAATATTAAGAAAAAATATAAATATAAATAAATAAAATAGGGTTAGACTTGCTAAATTGCATTAATTAATGTTTAACAAATTAGTTTGATTGATCTAGATGTCGATTATATTGATTCAGTTTTTATAGAGAAGTTTATTACATTTGAAAATTTGCATATAGCATCCCTTATTATAAAAAGATCAATTTACCTTTATCTTCCTTTTTACCATAAGCTCTCGTATGTTATGTTGAATGTGTCATCATCTTTATGAACCTTGTTGGACCCATCTTGTCTTTATGAAATGAAGGAGTGAGCGTAACAACAATCCTCTTCATCCTTACTCACAACCCTCGTATCACGAGGGAGGGTCTAGTAGAATTTATCAAAGTAACAATAATCCTTATATAATGAAAAAGAGGATACAATATGAACAATTCTCGATGCCCTCGTGTGTGGAGGAGAGGGTGTGGCGACGATAACTCTCATTGCCCTCGCTCGAGTAAAGAGGAGGGTGCGACATTAATCCTTGTTATTCTAATTCGTGATTTTTTTACACAATACAGATTATAACGAGGTTGTCGTTGTCACTCATTGTACAACTGCATAGATGATATTAAATTTGAAGGGATAGAGGGGTAGAAGACCGATAAAAAAAAAACGAGTTAAACGTGTCAAGAGTAAAATAATTATTGAAAAATAATATTCTACTAAAATTTAAGTTAGGACGTTCTCGGAAATTTACTAAAGATTTTTTAGATAAATAGTGTATATATATATATATATATATATATATATATATATATATATATATATATATATATATATATATATTATCATCGAACATCAGTTTTCTCGGTAAGAGAGCATAATTTCGTACTCACATCCATCGACGAGAGAGAGAGAGAGAGAGAGAGAGAGAGACTGTGTCGTCGACGACGATGGCGGAGAAGCCGCAGGCGGTGCGCGTCCTCTATTGCGGCGTCTGCGGCCTTCCAGCGGAGTACTGCGAGTTTGGGCCGGACTTCGAAAAGTGCAAACCCTGGCTCCGCTTCCATGCCCCCGACCTCTACCCCGATCTTCTCAAAGGTAAACTCCACATCTATCTCTCTACCTTTCCCCTCTCCATCCCTTATCGATCTATTTATGTGGATTTTAGAGGAGAACAGGACGGATGCTGATGAAGCCACCCAGAAACTGCAGTCGGTGGCGATATCGGGTTCTGGTGACGGTCGCGGCGATGCTTCCGCTGCTGCTTCAGGTACTTCAATTAGAGAACTATTACCGGCTTCATAATATGCCATTTTGTTGTTTCTCTTCTTTTTGATCCGTTTCACAGGAATCTTTTGCTTGATTTGGATGCTATTTCGTAGAAATTTGATAAAATTTTAGGATTTTATTAAAGTTGTTGATTTACGAATTAACACAAGGGTTGGTACCAAAAAGTTGGACATACATGATTTTGTTTGCGGGACTAGGTCGAGAGGGCTTCATGTGATGCATGTAGATAAACTTCTTTTATATGTGTTTAGACTAAGGGTTTGATTTTTTTTTTTTTAATGGTGAAATCCATTATTTATCATCGCCAAAACTTTCTTATATTGCTAAAGTGTAAATTGATCTTTTGCTATTCTGCTGGTTTTCGGCATAGCTTTTTATGTTTATTTTTGATGGCATTGTCTCAACTCTGCTTCCTAATAATCAGCACTAGTTTAGATTTATGTTTTTCCATTTGGAATAGATGGCTCCAGTCTGGCAGTAGTTCTTTCATCAGTAATAATTCTGCTTTTTCTGTGCAGGGAGTGCTTCAGCACCTAAGCAAGAAGAAGTAAAACGCCTTCCTGGTGGTAAGATAAAGAAGAAGGTGAGGCCTTTAAACTTAGGTTTTGTCATGTTTATTGACAGGAGATGTAATTGTTTCTAACTGGAACAAAAGATTTTTATTCTTTCTTTCTATGGGAAGGCACCTATGATGTATAAGTGGTAATAGAATTATAACTTCAAATGCAGTCAACAATTATTGGCTGATTTCTCTTACAGAAACTTTCATTGGCCACAGCTGTTGGGCCATTATGACAGAATGGTTAATTGTTTCAGAGTGTTGGTCTTTTAAGCTCAAAGTTAATTGATGTGCTGTAGACATTGTTTCTGAATTATGATTAGGAAGTTATGTTGTCTCCAAGAGGAATTTATCTTCGCTTATGATTATTTAGCATGTCATAGTGAAATATATGGATATATATTATTTGATTAGTTCTAAACAATTTATTAATTTTACAAGTTTTTTGTGCTCCCATGTGAGAGTTAGGAATTCTTTTTGCTCCATGGTTGAATCTAGTGCTGAAGAAGAAAAAGTTTGCTAATTTAATGTAAACCAGATGGATCTGATTTCATCATATCGTTCAGTTAAGAAAGGGTGCAAGCTTCTCCAATATCTCATTTATGACTGTGTTGTTTTTTGTATAACCTTGTGTTGGGTTCAATATGCATCAGAAGGTTTCTGTGAAACATGGCCACTGTTAGAGACTCCAATGCATGATTGGTTCCTTTTGGGATCCAACTACCCCAAACAAACCTCACTAGTTAATTCATATTACTTAACCTAATCAGTTAAACTTGTGGTGCTTCTCTGTTTTATTAGCCTATATTTTTTTGTACACTAAATTGGGATCCTATCTGCCATTCAGGTAGTGGTTTTTTTGTCAGCTTTTCAGCTTCAATGTTGTTATTCATAGCTTGATGCGAAATAATTTGGTTTTTAGTTATTTCATAGGGTAGACCTGAATTGATATTACTTATTTAGCCATCGCATATCATGTGCAAAAAATTATATTGATGAACTGCATTCCAATCATTATGTGTTGGAATATTAAATTTGTGGCAAACTGAGTTTGAAGCTTGAGTGGGCTGAAACCTCGGAAGGAAATTAGATGAAAACAGTGAACATAGATGATCATCATTCTTCTTCTAAGAATTAAATGTGTTGTTTCTTGGTCAGTGTATGGCGTACAACTGTTTTATGGTACAAGAGTAGCTACTTCAGAGAGTTACAAGTGAAGATAATTTGTGTTTTTATGCATATTTATTTGGGTTAATCTTTTGATGATTTATGAAAGTCCTAAGTCTTTGCATTATTAACTTCTTTCCTTTCAGGAGAAGCAAGAAGTTGTTATTGAAAAAATTGTTCGCAATAAGCGCAAATGTGTTACTGTTGTAAAAGGTCTAGACCTATTTGGTTAGTGATACTCAGGACTTTCAGCTTCATTTTTTTATCTGTGCTGCTTACAAAATTTAAACTTTTTCATAGTTAAGTGCCTGAATATTGATATTAGCCATGCAAATGTTTCTAGGCATAAAACTGAGTGATGCATCAAAGAAGCTCGGAAAAAAGTTTGCTACAGGAGCTTCTGTTGTTAAGGTGAACTGGAATTCTTTTTTTGGTAAAGGAAATTCTTTTTAATACTAAGCTTTTCCAAATACTTCATTCTGGTTAATTTATTTCAGGGGCCAACTGAGAAAGAACAAATTGATGTGCAAGGGGACATAGCATATGATATTGTGGAGTTCATCACAGACACTTGGCCAGATGTAATTTCTCTATAACCAATTTCTCTTATCAAATAATATTATATCTTTTATCTCCATCCTTAGCATCTATGTTAGTGCATCATTTCCTTAAGATAAATTCTTAACAATTTGACCAAGACTTTCTGCATTCACCACTTCTTTTGCTTTTGTTTGTGTGTTTGCGAGAGAGAGGCATTTCAACTTAATTAAAAAACATGCCCATGCACCTCCATCTTTGAAATAAATAAAGTCACTCTAATTGGTATGTCATCTACTAGCTAGTGTTGTTCCCTATATTCTTCTCACGATAGCCTGTACTAAAATCTTCTGTAATGGCGACACTTTACTTGTTAACCTCACACATTTATTGCACCCTAATGCATGTAATTATGGCTGGTACACGTTTAACTTCCATAGTCTAACAGCTGGTTACTTCCTATTTGTTCAGGCATTATTTGCCTACTTAAAAATTAATAGGCCATTATACTGTGTATGATCTTTTGTTATACTGCCAAATATGTGGTTGGTGATATCACAGTCCAAAGTCTTGATAGTTTCATATAGATCAATATCTGACAGAAATATCTACTAATGATTTGACATCTTTCATGGTTTGCATTCCATATCTTTCTAATATCCTCTTGGCCGTCACTAGACAATTTCTTTAAACAAGTCAACCCTTTTTTGCCTTGGAAAATTTTCCCTTTGCATATGATGGACTGACATTTTTTCATTTATTTTGATAAAATTAGTTGAACAAAAAAGAAACATGTGGAGAAGCCTAGTGCTTGTGACTTCAGACAAATTTAAGTCCAAGAGAAGGGACAATGTTATTTAGTTATATATCAGGTTTTGGGTTGGATATCAGCCCCCAAAATAACTTTCATAGATTATGTACGAATCTGCTCTTTAAAATGGATAGTTCAATTTTATGACATGAATTATGAGAATCAATTTCGAATCTCTTAACTGGGTCTTCATTGAATCATCTGCTGCACATCCTATGTTTCGTCATGTCAGTTTTTTCAAGGGTCTTTTGTTCTTCTCTTGGATGATGCTTTATCTTCTGCAATTTGTTTGACATGATCCTGCTGCCACTTTTGGTAATTGTAGTTCCTGGGCATGCTTTTGGTTTTGGGTATCTAGTTCCTTATGGATGCCTCAAAGTTTCAACATGAATTATTTAATTCAGCGGTTAGCTTTTTGGCATATCATTGCCATGAACATGTCCATCTTTACTGTCCACTCACTATATGTTACTAAACTGTTGTCCTAGCATTTTTCCCTAGCATCAATCAAAATTGATAATAACTACATTTTTTTGCATCAATAAACAATGATAACATGATCTTAGTTTAATAAGTATATGAGGAGTCAATATTGTTTTATTTTCTTTGACAATCATATTTGGTCTTCTTCCTTTAGTTGCATTTTGTTTTGAAGTTGCTTTTTATAAGAGTTGCAGATTAAAACATATTGCCTGCTTATGCATAGACATCTGTTTTACTATGAATGAGCAACATATATTTCTCTTTATTTGAATAACTTAATTGCTGCGGTGGAATATGATGCTCGAAAAATGATTTCTACCTCTTTAAGGAACTTAGTAGGATAATTTAGTGGAACAAGCTGTATCCTATAAAATTCTCAGTCACTTGACAAGTATGGCTAAGATTGTTTTAAGCAGCTCAACTGCTTCATATGACCTGGTATATAAATTTATGACACAGTTGCACTCCTAAAGCAACATTGCACAGGCTTCTATTCATTGTATTTACTTAATAACCTGGTTGGATGTAGTTATTAAACTCCAGTTTCTTTTGCTTGTAGCACCTTTTAAGTCGATGATTTACTTGTTACTGTCCACCCAGTTGTGGTCAGTGGTTAGCACAACATTCGATGATGGTGCCTTGATCAGATGCTGGATTGATACAGCCTTGTCAGCAGTATAATACGGTAGATATGCATGCTCGCAAACGTAAACACACTGAATCTTCTTTGGTGAGTCCTCTTGAGGGTAGTGGCATTATGTTGAAGGGTTGGTGGTGAAGGCAGAGAGGCTTGAGCTGTTGTGAGACGAAACAAAAAAGGGGGGAAAGAACCATGGGTTTCATGTAGGGTTGACTCGGGAAAGGGGTACAATGATATAATCGAGGCCATGGAGAGTTGGAGAATCAATTAGTTCATTAGGAAAGGAGGTGGATGGGATGCAGGATCAGTCTTGATATTGCATCGTCACCAGTGCTGCCTGCTGACATTGGTTAGTCCAACATGCACAGAAACCTTCCTTCTGGCAACAAATGGTCAAAAGCAAAGACTAGGGGTAATCTTAGATATATTTTAAAATAGGTCACAGTCTAGGTCAAGTGACCCACCAATGGGTCAGAAGTATCATAATTGAAATATGTACGACATATGCTAAATTTACAACAAAATATTGACAACATCAATTTGCTTTTCAACTGTGTTAAAAGTCCTTCTCAAGTTCCCTTGGCTCTTGCATTCTCAAGTAAGGTGTGCATATTAATTGGTTTGGCCTATGTGTATCAATCCCTTTCTGGGTGGTTGTATCTGGTAACTCTGTTACCTATCCACTTGGTCTTCCTGAAGGAACCCTAAGCAGTTACTTATGTTAGTGATTTTTTAGAGTAGGAACAGTTGTTTTTCTTAATTGATGGCTATTAATATAGCCAAATTAATGTGACAATCGGCATTGGCCACTGACAAAATAATCCATTGTTGTAGGCTCTACACTGAAACAATTGGCATTGTAGCATTCTTATGCATTTGAATTTGGTGCAAACACTAACATCTGTTCTTACAATATGCTAGGTGCCAGCAACTGCAATTTTCTTCATAGAAGATGGAAGAAAGGTTGCCGCTGCTTAAAATGCTGGAGTTTCAGGGAACCACGATTCTTGGGAAATTACTGATGACATCATGATAGTTGACCTGTGTTATATATACTTGCTAAACAACTTGCCTGTTTGAACGAATTATTGGACATTTGCCTATCACCTGCAGTTAACAGTATGGATTTCCGTTCTTTCTTTGTCACCCTCAAGCAAGGTGCTTTCGTTCTTGGGCCCCAATTTTGACACAAAGGAATGCTTGGTCTCTAGATATCGTAGATGGCATCTTGTTGTACTCCTATGGATGGCTTACCTGCTGCAGCTTCTTAGTTGTATATGACTTGTGAGTTGAGTGGGAGCATACTCTTCAAGCTTTGTGTTCTGCTTTGTGGAAAGGTCCACTTGAACAAAGTGATGAGTGCAATGGCTTTTTGCTAGCTTATTCTTCTGGGTTGAAAGCAGACCATTCAATTTCGTATATGCCAAGCATCTCTTTATGTAGCATTCACTCAAGCATATCCAACTTTTCATTTTCCTTTGACTCTCTTCAAGACAATTATTCTTCATATGTAATTGCTGTGAAGCTTCTATCCTTTTTCTTTTAGCATGGTTTGTACTGAGATCGAGATTTGAAGTATCAAAAAATTAATTATTAGAGTGCTTTTTTTGAAAAAAAATTGATTTTTCTTACTTTTGTTTTCGGGCAGCAACCCTTTTTCTAAAATTTCCCAAGGATCATCTTTTATTTTTCACTATCCACGAAATACCCCTATCTTTCCTCGAAATCTAATAGAAATTAGTTTTTATATAAACATACAAAATTAAAATAATTATTTTTGTTTGTTAGAAATAAGAATAATGACTTTTCTATTGGTTATAATAATATTTTTTAAATAAATTTATAGTGTTTCTAACTACACCAAAACACCATTAACATATGCAAAAATATCGTAACTATAAAACGTTAAGTGAATATAAAAGTTTATTAACGTACTCCTTCCGTTATTTGTGTTCTCGTCAATGTCGATCACCTCACTTCCATAAATTTCGTTCTTATTGTTATCTAACATTATAATAAGGTAAAAGTAATTACAACAACTACCATAAGAAGCCATGATGTTCCAACTGGTTGAGGTCGGTTATGCTATTTTTTGCATCATCGAACAATGCATAAAAAAAAAGAAATACTTGTAGTTAAATTGAGAGCATTCAGATCTCTAATTATAATTAATAAGATAAATATGACTAAAAAACACAAACACAAGAATATATGTATAGATATAACGCACACGTATGTACATTCATATACAAACATGACATGACATGACGTGGTGGCGTAACGCGACGAGGAATCCCCGAAGGCTATTCCGCCTCGTATCCTATTCCCATCACGAGTATACAAAAGGCCGAGCAGGATAAATAGAAGTTATACTCGAGAGGCGGTACCTTTCTGTGGCGTTCTCGCTTTCTCTGTCGCCCTTCTCAAGCAAAGATCGCCGTTGGCTCCTCTACCTCTCTCTGTCCTCCGCGCTCCCGAGAAATCTAGGTAATGGGATCTACGCTTCATCCTTTTCTGGTTTGTCTCCTGCTGCTTCTTTCCTCGGGACTGGTTTGTCTGTGGTGGAAGCGTTAGGGTTTGAGGCGGAAGGAAAGTTGCGATCTCATCGTTGGGAATTTTGGATCGATTTAGCTGTGCTATCTTTTTATTCTGTATCTTTGGTTTCTTGTTCTGTTACGAGGGCTTGTTGCAAGTTAAGATTTGTCGTAGGATTTGGTGGATTCTGAGCGTGTGCGCTGGTTTTTTCTTGTGAGTATGTTTTTGGTTTGTGGATTTTGGTCGGATCTGTTATCAGTCTTCCTTAGGGGTCCTAATGAGTAAATGAAGCATAGTAATATCTCGGTTTTCAGACTATTGATCTTAGATGACCTAGTTGTATTGGGTTCTCGTGGGTTTTTTTTTTATGGAAAGGCGTATGTTTCTTTGCGAAGCTGCTATATTTGAACATCATGTGTGATGAGTAGATATGTTTGTGGGAGTGAATCTTCGATTATATTTTGTGCATTGATGACTGCAAGCTGCTGACTAAGTAAGGCTAGTGGTAACAGTATTTGTTTTGAATCTATTTGTGCTTGCCCTTTCTCCCTTACATACTTGAATTTCATTGAAGCGAAGGAGCAGGGAAACGATAGCTCCTTTTTAAATTTTTGCAAGGTTATAATGTGTATTATATGATGCTTTATGTTCCTAATAAGGCTAAAATATTCTCTCCGGATGGTGCTTGCTTATAATGATAAAGAGTTCTAATATCAAGTTACAATTTCGTAACTACTGATTTGGTTGTTTCTTTATTTGGATAACTTGGGATGGGTAATTTAATCCAGGTGATTTGTCTGCAGGTGGACTCCTTACCTAAGTAAGGCAGTGATCTTGATTGTTCTAGCTTTTAATGGATTCATTGTTTAGAACCTTGAGGCATGGTGTCCTCTTATTGTGGGCCCGTTATGTGATATGTGCAGACATTGTTCTGTTTGGATGTGCATGCTTGTTGGCTAAGGGTACCTTCACATTAGTAGAATTCTATAATAGATGTGCATGCATTATCTAATTCCTATATATAGGTCCAAAAGCATGTTGTAACTATATATCAAATTGGGTTCCTGTCTCTGGGTACAATCACTGGTTGTTAAAGTCTTTAGTCCTTTATGCTTTGATCCATAGGCTTAAATTTGAAGGCAAACAGCATTTGTTTATTCCCTTGTAGTTGCTAATATGTTTGAATGTATTATATTTTCTGAAGATATGATCTTTGACGCCATCCAGTAAAGCTCAGCTCTCTTTTATTCTAATATATTGGTTTGTTGACATCTCATAGATTGTGATGGCATGAAAGGTCAGTGTCTTAATTTTATAATGGATGATATAAAGTCAAGTGGCTGAGACCGACAATGCTTTACGGATTTGAGTGTTGGGCAGTTAAGAAACAACATGCATGTGCTTAGAATACCTTTGGATGTGGTAGTCAAAAGAGGTGAAATAGTTGATGTTAGTGATACGAAGAGAGGTAGAGGAAGATTTAAAAAAATCTTAATAGAAACTATAAATAAATCTGAACTTAACTAAACATATAGTTTTTTACAGATCTCAATGGTGGCAAAAAATCAATGTAGTTGACCCCCAATAGTTGGGACTTACGACTTTGTTGTTGTTGCTATATGATATAACTGATTGCTACTTTCCTCTGGTGTGCTAAATGAATGGTACAAATAACTCTATGTCAGCATAATCCTGGATTCAAAATGTTCCTCACAATGGAATCTGGAGCCATGTATATTTTATCACCATATTTTGCTTTTGAATGCCATGTTTGATTATAGCTAAATTTGGCCTTCTGGCTCTTTTCATCATCATAGGGCTCTTTTTTATTGCATTTGCATCACCTATTACTGACTTTGATTTGTTTGTTGGTTATTATACTGTTAAATCATTTTCTTTAATTTCATTTCAGCAATCATGGCTGGAATGGCAGCTGAAGGATCCCAATTTGATGCTCGCCAATACGATGCCAAAATGAATGAGCTGTACTGATTCTTACTTCTTCCCTATAATTAACTCATTTTAACATGATCTCATTATTCAATGAGTTATTGCAAAATGCTTACTAATGTTGGACTTGCTATTTTTGCGGGGAAGGACAGGCTTTCACAAGATGTGCAAGATTTTTTTACTTCATACGATGAGGTATATGATAGTTTTGATGTAATGGGTCTCCAGGAGAATCTTTTGAGAGGCATTTATGCTTATGGTAAATTCTCTCCTTTATCTGCTCAAATTGTTAATATCTAATGGAAGTGGTATAAGCTGATATTTTTGGTTTCTGCCCTCTCTGAATTTTAGGTTTTGAAAAGCCCTCCGCAATTCAGCAGAGAGGTATTGTTCCTTTCTGCAAGGGACTTGATGTCATTCAGCAGGCACAGTCTGGGACAGGAAAAACTGCAACATTCTGTGCTGGAATTTTGCAGCAGCTTGATTATGGCTTGGTACAATGTCAGGCTTTGGTTCTTGCTCCAACTCGTGAATTAGCACAACAGATTGAAAAGGTGATGCGTGCACTGGGTGACTACCTTGGTGTGAAAGTTCATGCTTGTGTTGGAGGAACTAGTGTTCGAGAAGATCAACGCATTCTTTCAAGTGGGGTTCATGTTGTTGTGGGGACACCAGGTCGTGTGTTTGACATGTTACGAAGGCAGTCTCTTAGGCCTGACAATATCAAGATGTTTGTGCTGGATGAGGCAGATGAAATGCTTTCTCGTGGTTTCAAGGATCAGGTACACCCAGTGCCGATTATGTTGTTGCAAATGAAGTCAATAGATCATTTGTCTTTCAGTAAAGTATTTTGCATAGTAATGAGGTACTTAACTGACGGATGCAAACGAAGTCAATAGATCTTTTGTCTTTCAGTAAAGTATTTTGCATAGTAATGAAGTACTTAACTGTCCGATGTTCCTGTTTTCTCAAGTGTGAGTTGACTACTACATAATGATATATATATTTTTTAAGTTGGAGACATGCATGTATTTTATACAGTATATTGGAACTATAAGTTGCTCCTCAGAGTTTATATTTATTTTCCTGCTTTTTGTTGAGGTTAATTGCAAATGCGTAATAGTTGCTGTTGTCATGCAATTTTTCTGCTGATGATCTTGTTTATGTACTGTCCAATTCTGCTTATGGGATTCCTGGTGAATGCTCTATGGTTAAGGAGTACATGCTTGTTAATTGTACTTTTATGGTAGCAAGTATCCTGGCAACAGGACAAAATCCTTGGGATTTTTGTTTTTAAGCAGTGGTACACCCCAAGAAATAAAAAACAGAGACAGACACAAAGTAATGGGACAAAGCCAGTTATCTGTGAATCAAACTTATCTTCTTTTAAAGGAAAAAGAAAGAACATTGGACTTCTTTTATATGACAAAAAGGGTAACAGAGAGGATGGATGCGATAGGAAAATAGGTGAAAGGAATCCTTTGTTTTTAGTTGCTTTTCTGCAAATGGTCATTTCTTGCTTGCTCTAATACGAGTGTATGATTCTCTCTACTTTCTACCTGTTTCTTACTTTGTTGAAAAGGAAAACTAAATTGATTCTCTACTTTCTCTACTTTGTTGGTAGTCACCCTGAATAAAGTGGCCTTCTAATGGGTCCCAACATCTATGTAAAACCAGAGCCAATTGGTGCCTTGTCAAAAAATGGACTTCCAATTGATCTAGGCTGCCATTTTATAAAATCATTATTTCTACTATTTTACCTCATGAGAGAAACGCTCTTCATTTACTTGTTCTATTGTGTGTCTTAGATACGTCTTAGATATAGACGTGTCTGTCAAAAATAACAATATAACTGAAGATGTTTTTACAGATCTCAGTAGTGGCAAAAGATCCATGTAGTCGACCCCAAATAGTTAGGACTTTTGATGATGTTGTTGTTGTCCTATACGTCTTAGATATATTTGGGAAATTTTTTCATTTTAATTTGTTCTTTTACACTTATAATCCTCTTGCTGTTGATTTAGTGATTTATGCTATTTCTCGAACGTGCCTACTTTTTTGTTCCCCATGTTGGTTGGTGTTTTATTTCAATATTAGTTCCTTATATGTGTGGAATTTAGTTAGAACCCTGAACATTTGGCAGTTCTTTAGTAGCATCGACAACAATTATGGTGTGACCATAATAGCATTTAATTTATAGAGAAATCAGATCAGGTCAAATTCCATATGAGCCATACCACAGTAAATGAAGGCCGATCAATATCATTTTGACATTTAATTAGTAGTATGGCATAAATTTTTATCCATTTATCTGGGATCAGTACAGAACTCAATCTGAAAGTTATTTCAAAGGCCTTTTTTTGATGGAAAATGCTGCAAAGTGTTTATTTCTTGTCAATTTTTGCCTTTTCAGATTTTTCTTATTTGCAGGCTATGTGAATCATGATTGACTCGATGCATTAATAAACTTTGCTTTGTTGAGAAGATTTCTTTTGTTTTTCTTTCATCTTCATTCCTATGCATCCCTCTCTCTCTTGCTTGTAGTTTAGGGCTCCAACACTTCCATCTGGAGGGTCATGGACAGCTGAAGTGTTATTTGAACCAAGGTTGGCAATTTTGAATCCTACCACCCGATACGAGTGACCAGTCCGTCAGCTGACCGGTATGGGACTGCTCGCTACCGGGTGTATCGTCGATTGGGGCTGTTTCCGCCCTGTTACCACTCGAAATCGATCGGTAACGGTCGATTTCGACCGTTGCCAGCTGTTGTCATGCGGTAACAGTCGATTTCGACCTTCGGTGGTCGATTTCGGGCAGTATCAACCAAGGGAGAGAGAAAGAAGAAGAGGGAGAAGAAAAACATGGAGTCCAACGTTGCTCTTCGCCCTCACGATCCGTCATCCGCGGATGATTTCTTCTCCCCGCGTGGGGAGAAGGAATGAGGCAATGTCGCCTCTTTTATTTATTTTTTATTTTATATTATATTATAATATATTATATATATACCGAGCATTATGCCTAAGCATACCGCTCGGTACCAGCATATCGTACTGTACCGAGCTCAGCTCGGTACAGTGGTACCATACAGTATGGCGAACCTTGATTTGAACTATTAAGCAAACTTTTAGATGGTAACCTTCTACTGAGTATAATAGCCTTAGTCATACTCATTGTGATATCAGATGCTGAACTGAAACAGACTTTGCAAGTATTATCATAGAATTTTAAATCATAAAGGACTGGACACGTGGATGAATTCAAACAGAGACTACCACATCTTGTTGTCAGTGGTCTAGAGGATCAATGCATTATTTGTTTTTAACATATGGCGTTTTGACATGCTGTCATTATTTTGTAATTCCAGAAAACTTTTACTCCCACTTTACACCACTAGTAATTTGAGCCTGTAATTGATGTTATGACTTATATTGATAGATGGTGTATCACAGAGTAGTCCAAAATTCTAATTGAACAGACAAGACATTAGAGCCATTAGTAGGTTGTAATTGTTTAATATTAAAAGAAAATTACAATTGACTTGCTTCTTTTTTTCTTTTAATAATATTCGAAAGAATAAATTTTGAGTAAAATGTTCTTACAAAGAAGACAATGTATTACGTCGACTAAGGTGCTTGCTGGAGTTCATAGCTGATATGTTGGTTAATATATGATTTTCATTAAGATTTTTTTGTTATACTACAATCAAAAGAGATATATGAACAGTGTCAGATGTGATTTCTTTTTCTAAAGACTACCCATGGTATGACTGAGATAAATGTACTCAAGATGTTTTTGCTGGTTTTAACATTTATGATGCTGACATAGAAAGGCATGAGTGGTTTATTTTTGAACATCATGTTAATTTTGTTTAGATTGTTGGCTATTTCTTCCAATGCTAAAGTATTTGTTGCCTTTGAATGTAAGAGATATGTTATGTGGAAGTTTATATGCCAAAACTTTTCACTTGGTTGCACTGATATCATGATTCTTTTGTTCCCTTTAGTTGCCAAAATATTTCAGCATCTGTGTATTCCATAGCTAGAAGTCTCAATTTTAAGATAAACATCCTGGTTATCTTTGAATGATCATTTAAATCTGCATTTATGTTTCTTCATTGCAACTTGTAACACCTCTTTCTTGATTTAATTTCACTTTGTCTTCTGTGCCTTTGTTAATTGTTTTCTAAATGTGAGCTTGTTTATGGGATTTCCCTTTTTAGATCTATGACATATTTCAGCTGCTTCCTTCCAAAGTTCAAGTTGGTTTATTCTCTGCCACAATGCCGCCAGAGGCTCTTGAGATTACTCGCAAGTTCATGAATAAACCTGTGAGGATCCTGGTGAAGAGAGATGAGCTTACTTTGGAGGGTATCAAGCAATTCCATGTCAATGTTGAGAAGGAAGAATGGAAGCTTGAGACCCTGTGTGATCTTTATGAGACGTTGGCCATCACACAGAGTGTGATTTTCGTCAATACACGACGCAAGGTGGACTGGCTCACTGACAAAATGAGGAGCAGGGATCATACTGTCTCTGCGACCCATGGAGATATGGATCAGAACACTAGGGACATTATAATGCGGGAGTTCCGTTCTGGTTCCTCTCGTGTACTCATCACCACTGATCTCCTTGCTCGTGGTATTGATGTCCAGCAGGTCTCCCTGGTTATAAATTATGATCTGCCGACACAGCCAGAGAACTATCTTCATCGTATTGGACGAAGTGGCCGTTTTGGAAGAAAGGGTGTCGCAATCAATTTTGTCACTCGTGATGACGAACGAATGTTGTTTGATATCCAAAGGTTCTATAATGTGGTGATCGAGGAGCTGCCATCCAACGTTGCCGACCTTATCTGATAAGGATTTTTTTGGTTGAACTGAAGGCTTGATCTTTACATCCTGTTTAGGTTTAGCAATAAACTCGTCGAAGGTGTCTCTTGACTATCTTGAATGGTGCGGTTATAAAGGAAGTTCAAGTGCTGGTCTTGTTTGCAGCGACGATATTTAGTACCTAAAAGTTATCGTTCATCACATCTTTTAGAGTTGCAGCCACAAAGTTGTATCTCCCCATCTCTTTTGTTTGGATTGCTGAGTCTTTTTGGATCTGCACTTTTTTTTGTGAACCTGTTTTGTTTCTAGATATACTATTTGAAGGATTTATGTATTGTGACAAGGATATTTTATTGTTAATTATCTAGTGTTGGTTGGTTTAAATTAATTGATGCTGGAACCATTGTATCAAAAACCCCTGTTGGCTTATTTGAAGGAATCGTTGATGGTTAAGGTAAGAGTGATCGGTTTGGTTGGAAAAGTACTATTGATACTCCCTTTTCCTTTGGCTATTATGGATCGGCAACATGAATCTTTTGTTGTTATCAAAATTCCTAGAAAGTAATTTGTAGTTAAATTTAAAATGTTTAAATTTTAATTTATAGATTTTGATGAAAGTTTTTAGATCTTTATCTTTTTTCATACTGTCAATATTAATTGGTTTTTGTTTTTTAATGATGATATTTGTGTGATAACATTTGCGTCTTATATGCGATTGATAAAACGAATTACTTTGCTTTGGCTACTAAGAATGTAATCTGTGTTGTGGCTCGATACTGTTTTTCAATTAGCAAACTATTGCATATATATTTAGCAAATGGTTCTTTTTGGGATTTATAATAGAAAATACCTTTGGAAAGCTCAACTCTCTTTAAATTACTTTTTCGTTGGGCGTTAGAATTAATTTTTGCAATTTCTTTTCATGCTCTTTGTAGTAATAATCCATCGAAGCTTTAGAAAAATGTGACTCTAAACTATTGAGATAGTCATTGCCAGTAACACTGATATCATTGCCATCAACATGCTAACTTATTCATCATATTATTATAAACTATTTTGAATACTGCAAAATTAACACTGATATCATTGCCATCAACATGCTAACTTATTCATCATATTATTATAAACTATTTTGAATACTGCAAAATTGATAAATACTATCATCTGAATTCGTTTCGAGTGAGGGGGAAGGTGGAGATGCGTGGCGTGTGCACTGTCATCATCCAATTAAATCACAGCCGTTGATTTTGAAGCCTATAAGTCGGTGAGGGTACTATAAATAGAGATGCGGCCACCCAAAACTCACTTGCCTCTGTCTTCCCTCGTTTTTTTGAAGGACGACGAGATCGAGAAGGGCGCAAACCCTCCTCCCTCCCTCCCTCTCTCTCCCCTTCCTCATCGGCGGGGATCGCCCTCTCCACCTGCCGTAGATGTCGCCTTCTTCAGGTGCAGCCGGGCTCAGGAATCCCTCAGGATTCCGGATCTATCTTGCTTGCTGCCGCAGGCTCCCGTGAGGGGAGAGAGGCAGGACGGCGCGATCGGGTGCAAATCCGGTTCGCTTCGGTCGATCATCGTCGGAGCCTTCGGTTTCACTTTAGTGCCGATGTCCAGGTGAGATCTCTTTTTCGTGCTTGGTGTTCTTGATCTGTTGTTTATCTTCGTTTTCGGTTCTTCTTTTGATCTTGGATCTTGATTTAATAGAAACATGGTTAGAATCCGGTCCAATTCCCTCGCCACCGCGTGCAAACTGGCGGGAGACACGATCGATATATGTATATCAAGGTGAAATCAGGCCTTCTTTGGTGTTTGTTGTTTTCGATCTGTTATTGCCTAGAAAGAACGGTTTAGATCCTGAAGCAAGCTTTTGCAGCCGTAGGCTCCTACGTGAAGGGATGTTGTCATCTCCCTCCGCTAGGATAAAATTGGGGCTTCGCTTCGACCGATCATCTTGAGTTTCCGGTTCCCGCTGATCCCGATCTCAAGGTGACATATGCCCTTGTCTCGTGCTTATGATTTGTTGTGCCTCTCAGTTGTTGTTTTCGATCTTTCATCTTCACATGACGGAAAACGTGGTTAAGATGTGAATCTTAGTGGAGAGATTTTTTTTCATTTTGGCTAAAATGGGTCATTCATCGATCTTGAAATAGTTCTTTCACCCAACAGAGGAAAGAGATGTATGAAAAATATAGAAAAGAAGAACGATTTCGAACAAGTTAGTACACTAGATCTTCGGACGTTTATATTTTCGATGTAGTTTATACTATACTATACGTCTAATTAGGGCTAATCATAGATTATCCCATGTAGTTTGCTATCTTTAACTACAAAGGGATAATATATAATTAGCCCGTCTAATTAGTTGTGAAGGGTATATCGATATACATACACAAGCCCAAAAGGAGGTGTGCGGGACCGACAGGCTATCGCTGCCCATGGCCACATAATGACTCTACCAATGGTTACTGCTTCCATGCTAATTTGGGCGTCGTATGCATGAGGTTTTTGCTTCATGGGTACCTAAGCTTTTGGAATATAGCTCAATGTATCTTATGAGTTATAGTCAATGTATTCCCTCATCCTAAAACTTTTTTTTATCACTGATCTCCGACAACTAGATGTCTTATTTTGAACCAGAATCGATCATTCGACCTGCTTGTGCTTTGTGCATAAATTAAATACAATTGACTAACCAATATATATCGTAGATTTTTGGGTGGTTATTAGTGTGTATTAATTACATGATGATGGAAATGAACATCGTGTTCCATTTGATTAGAAATCAAGGGATGAATTTTTTTTTAGTAAAGTTGGCTATATGAGAACACATGATGATGTCTAAGAAGGTTGTTGAAAAATTGGAGTAAACTAGAAGCATTATGAAATGACTATGTGAATTAGTGTTTGACTTAGAGGAATATTTAGGAGGAGATAAAAATGTGCCCTAGAAAACAATTGGAAATTAAGTGCTTCTGAAGGCATTATGAAAGAAGTATTTGATCGTGTCCATTAATTGGTTTGTCATGTTTGTTTGAATGGTCTTAATATAAACTGAAATTAAGGCGATGTCATCATCATCATAAATATCGTCAGTCATTAGAATAAAATCAAATCATTTGAAGTGGCTGAGAAAGATGAAATCCAGCCTTTGATTTAGCTCGTGTTGATTTCCTGCGTAGAAACACTCTTTTTAATTGCAGCTGCTTAGTAGCATTATGATTGGATCTCCTCCCAAAATTTTCTTCTGAGAATTTGATCCATTGAAGGTCTCTAATCTTTTGCTTGTTCTCATCCTTTCAATCTTTATGATGAAGGGGGAGAATAGCAACAAACGAAACAAAACACACTTGACTGGAACTTTTTCCTCACCGTTCACCTTCAAAGAGACATCATCATAGCGGTGACACACCGCTAGTATTATGACTGGACGGTACCTTCTTTACGAATTAAACTTCCTCTTAGGAGTCTGATGATCTTAGTAGCAATTTCTCTGTGTTGTTTTATTGTCGTATCATGCTAAGATTGAGGGTGATTTATCGCGTACACACCCTAGCGCAGTGTTCAATAATTGATGATAAGAAAATAGAAGGGCTAACAACTCGTATAGAACAAGATTTAATCCCATAGTATCTTTTTGAAGTCCATCTGTCTACCAAGTCCATCTGGGCGCGCGGTTTTCTGAGTGTGAGAAAATAAAGCGGTTGTATGTGTATATAACTATGTACCTGTTAATTGTTGAACAAATATTAGTCAAGTGTTTCTTGGTCATCATATGTATTTGCTCCTATACGCATGACGACGACACATCATGTTTGCGCACATGAAAGATTAATGATAGAAATTCTACTAGTGTTCGCTGCACCATACGTATGTATCTTTCTTTGTTTTTTCTAGAACGGGACATGTCTTGGTTTGTGGTTTTGACATAATGGGAAACACCTTGCCAAAAAGCACCTTTGTTGTGTCTTCAATTGAAACAGCCGTCAAAATATAAGTGACGACTGCTTATCTCATGCATTTACCGGTTTCGTCTTTCCCTTGTATAACTAGACGCCACAAGACTCGTTATTGCTTTTCCTTTTTTTCCTAGTTTTCTAACTTTGTTGCGAGTCTGATTTGGTGTTACTTCGTAAAGACCATACATTTTCTTGTGCTATTGTTTTACTATATTTCAGTTGTATTTCAGTCCTGTGGTGGAAGTTGGCCTTTTTGCAGCGTGCATCTCAACTGAAATGTAGGAACTATATTGATGCTTATGTTGAAGACAGTGGTGCCGCAAGATGTTTCGAGCCAGCATCATCACAAATTTTGAAGCGCAGCTTTTGTATTTTGATGTTTTCAATTGAAACAAAAGTTCAAAATGGTTTTAACTTTTTTTCCCCTCATGTTTTTGTAATTTTTTTTAATGGGCTTGCATTGAAAGAAATTCTAATGGCTAGCATTTTTTAGGAATTTTCTCGCAGTCGATAAACAAAACTCTTCAAAAAAAATTCATTATTTTCCATACACACTCTTTAAACAAAGATTTTTTTGAAAAAAAATGTCGTTGCTGAAAATTTGATGTCAAAATCGGCATTCATTACGTCTAATATTATTGGCAGCATTTCAAAGTTTACAAGAAATTTCACATTACACGAATTTTTTTTTATATTTTAATTTTTAGACTTTTTTAAAATTGAAATTATGATAGAAAATTTTCTTCAGCAGGCATAAAAAATTTTAAGAGAAGTATAATCTCGTGTTGTGGAAACGCTGACCATGCAACACAACTCAATTCCTGTTAGAACGACAAAATTGGAGAATTTAGCCTTTGCCACCTCGTAGACATCCACTTCCGCCCCCATCACTTCCTGTACAGCTAGCACCATGATCCGTCTACAACAATGCCAGGTAACGAAAAGGATACTACCATCCAAATGAGCACATAAAAAATAGGATGTCCCATCCCCCAACTCACAGACCAAACCGTCCTTTAAAGATTCTCCAGGCTGTTCGATCTCAAGGCAGCCTGGAGAATCTTTTTGCAGTAGTGTTACGATAAACCACCAGGAAAGAACTGGCATTTGATGCTCAAAGCAATTCCTTGAGCCTGGAAAATTCCACAAGGCATGCTACTCCATCCAGGTCAGGTCAATTCATGCTGTATAGTTCCCATGAATGGGATTATCATTACAAAATTGCTCCTAATTGTTAATCATAGATTTACTGTCACAAACACACATGCACTTTTAATGATGAAACATTAGCAGTAGAGTTGTCAGCAACTACAACAACGCCCTAACATATTCTCACAAATAATCCACCTCATCTCTCGAAAGAACAGGATTAAGAACATAAATCATCAAATATTTCGTGAAAGCATAGAGACCCTCTACCATCTACAAAGAACAGGATTTAGTCATCATAGTTTTGTTTTCTCCATAAGATTTTCTTAAAGAAAAAAAAAATATCAATAACTTCATACGAAGTATCGTATAAAAAAAATCATAAGACCAAACAAAACTATAGAACGTTTAATCCAAAGATATGGCAATTTGTGGTAACACATATGGCACCAGTCAGCAATTCCTACCCATATTAATCTGCTAAATGTAAAGAACATGATCAAACAATAAAGTCCAATGTGGCTTCTATGACTTCCCAAATATACACTAAAGCTCTGTCAATAAAGAAAAAATATAAGATTTAAGATGCTCCAGATGGATAGAGATTCTTGAGATCATGATAATAATAAAAAATTACATAATTCCTAAATTATAGGAGATCCAATATTCCCTTCAAAATGTGTCCTCAGATTTTCCATGATTGCATATTTGGAGAATCCTCAGATTAAATTTCCTTCTATTAAATCATTCTAACTCAGAATCTAGTAGTTGTCTTTATATAAAGCAGTCCACGAGATTGCAAACTGGAAGAAAAAGCCTATTGTAATGGCTTAGTGTCGATGACATATCTAAGTTTCAGATCTGGTCCATGCTCACATTAAACTTGGGGATTTATCCTAAAGTTCAATAGATGGTTGTCAGGGAGATAATAAAAGATCCACCTCTCTATACGAAGATATTCCTAAAGAAAGCAACGTGTGGGTCCTTAAGACGAGGAAAGGAAGCAAAAAAAAAGAAGAAAAGAAACAGATCAAGTTTCCTTTCTAATTTGATATCCATCAAGTGCAAAAATCTTTGATGACATTTTACAAAAAGCATACAGCACTGATATAAGAAACAACAAAGAAAAATGATTTGCCGATGATTCCATGTCTTATTTCTGCGGGCGACAAGCTCACTTACAATATTTCACATAATAATCAGGCAATTCCAATCTAAAAACTGTGGTGAGAGTAAGCAGCACACGAAAAAACAAGGGACGATCATCATCTAGACTTATGCTATCAATCATCTTCATACAAAGCAAAAGATTGCTTCTATATGAAAATTTTCTTCATCTTAGTTCTAAACCAGAGATACAGAATTAAAAGGTTCAAATGTAATGATTACGACGATCTTATGTATTATCCACTTAAAATTGGAAAGACATCACAGACTAAATGAAGGCAACAAAACAATCAAAATATATACCACAACAACATGAACTACAAATATTATACACCAAACAGCCAGAACAGAGAAGACCTAAAATACAGGTTATCACAGACTAAGAAAGCATAAAACGTTTAAATCTAATCTTCTAATGGAAATTTACCATCCTTGACTCTACAAAATACATAATCATGGCAGAAAGTATTATATGTTAGATTCAAAACCAGATTTCATGCAATCATCCCTCGACAACTGCATATAATCCTACAGACAAACACAACCATGGACTGAGAAGGCTCTGTTCTTAAGATTGGAAAGGCAGGGTTACCACATAACCGCCTTCGCGAAGAAGTACGCGGCGACGAAGGGTTAATACCACGACAACGATCCGATTAAAGAAAACAAGCAAACACACAAGAATGTATCTCAAAATCCTCAAGAAGGAATGCGATAAAGATCGAGAGGGAAGATATGGGAGGGAAGAGTCGGGCTGCAAAGAGGATCAACACGGCGAGGGTTGGATACAACGAGATCGAGGATCGCCGTTGGCTTCCGCCGCTGCGATCATCCAAGCCAAGAAATCAAACAAAGAAACCGCTTACGTGAAGAGTTAATACCATGAAAAGGATCCGATTAAAGAAAATAAACAAACATACTAGAAGAAATCTCAAAAAACCCTCAAGGTCTCTGGGTAAAGGAATGCGATCAAGCGATAGCTTCGATGAAGAGGCATGCAGCAGAGCGCATCAGCACCGCGAGAACAGGACTCGTCGTTGCCATCAGGTGCAATCAAAGAAAATAAACGAGCATGCGAGAACAAATCTCAAAACCCTCGAGAACTCTAGATAAAGGAATCCGATAATGATCGAGCGAGCAGAGATCGGGCAGTTAAGGACAGAGTCGACGCGATCGACTCGACGAAGAAGCAGGCGGCAGAGAGCATCAGGCCGGCGAGGGCTGGATGATCCATGTCAAGAGGTCACACAAAGAACCCACAAATCACAGACCTCGAAACTTCAACAACCAACGAACGAAAAGTAATGATACAAATATTAAGAGATCATTGAGAAGATGGAGAAGGAGGAGGAAGGAGAAGCCGACGACGGTTTCGCTCGTTCTTGGACTCCTCGGTGGTAACAAATAGGGGCACGAACGGTTTCGCTCGTTCTTGGAGAGAACGGTCACGTGCCGTCGCAGGCGAAGTTTCTAGTGCCCAGCTCTTCGGGGATCACGTGATATCTCCTCAACAATGGACGCTCGGGGAAGACACGTGTAAAGGTTGAGAGATCGCTCGGATGCCGCCAGATCTGTGTTCAAATGGACGGTTCGGATACGTTGGTAAAGACGGAGGTGGCGACCTTTAGGAACTGCAATTAGTAACGCTCCAAGGCTTTTTGGTTACGTCGCGCTACGGCGTTCTCGCATTCCTTTTGGATTCCATAGATTTTGAGCGTTTAATATCTTTGAAATTTACACGCTAAATTATAGCACATATATATATATATATATATTCTTCTTTTTATATGTAAACAATATTTAATTATGTATGGAATATGATATTTGAGTCGATAGGAAGTCCAAAATATCTAGTGGCGTTGCCTTCGGGTGGCGTGCGAATATGATTAAACCAGAGGTAGCCACGTCGTCGTGTGATGTTTGATTTAACACTACATAAATCGGGCCCACCACGAGTATGTACTATGAGACCACGTCCGTGGGCCCCACGGTTCCGGTTCGTGAGGACCTTGAGGGTTCTACCCAGAAAAAAGAAAAAAAAGAGAAAAGGGATGGGGATGAAACAAATTTTAATGACATTTAATGTTATTTACGAGGACCTTGAGATGCCATATTGGGAACAGTAGTGTTTGTTGATGAGGGTTTCAACATCAGCATGCACAAAGGTCACAACAGGAGAGGGTTCGGGAATTGTAATCGAGCATTTTAAATAAAAAAATTGATAAAATTACTGAATAAATTAGAAAATTTATCCTTATAATAGAGTAAGTGGCATCTCAATAGTTACTAAGCCTTCCACTTTGAGATTTGAAATCTCATTCAATATATTTTAGTTAAATATATTTTTAAAATATTATGATTGATAATAATTTTTTTATAGAGTTGACCTTCGTTTTTTATTCTTTGGGGAAAAAAATCTTTCACTTGTGAATAAAGAAAAAAATATACCAATGATGCGATGAGGACATCTGCTTCACAATTCATCACAGTAGTGAAAAAAAAAACTTACCACACATAATTATAAGTATTATTATACCTATCATTAGTTGTGAGATGAGCTCATCGTCTCCATCGCCCTCTCCAATGCAACCATGCTTACTTATCTCATTCTGCACGCAATGCTCCAATCAATCATCAATCATTGCACTACTGCCTACAAATGTGGCCCTCAATATTGGCTATGACTTCGACATCTCTTATCATCCCAAAACAACAATGTTTCAAGATATAATTCTTGCAGTGCGGTCAGTATCTCTGATTAAAGACCACTAACGTCCAAATAATTAATCCCAAAAACAATGGTGTATACCGATGCATGCATGCGTGCACGCAGCCAAAACCTGTCTCCGTCGCTCAACTCAAGCCCAGATGGCGAGGGCCGACATCGCCCCGGCGCCGAGGAAGAGGGCCAAGTAGGACGCCACCTGAAGCCGTACGTTGCAGCTCATCGTCTGGCTCAGGAAATCCGTGGCGATGAGATCCACCAACGCCATATATATCAGGATCCCCGCCGACATGGAGTCCAGCATCCCCTCCACCACCAGCGCCCTCGGGCTGTTGGGGTTGTACGACGACGCCACGCCCGCTCCCAAGGCGATTCCCGCCGGCGTCGTGATCGCGAAGAAGCACGCCATCGTGGCCGCCGCCATGCTCCGGAACCGCGCCTGCGAGATGCACCCGCCCAGCGCGAAGCCTTCGAAGAACTGGTGGAAGGAGAGAGCCGCCACCAGCGGCCGGATGGTGCAGGGGCTCTGCGACACGCCCAGGGAGAGCCCGATGATCACGGAGTGCGACACGATTCCGAGCTCCAGCACCTGGCAGCGAAGTTCACGTGAGTTCTCCGAGGGCTCGATCGATCCGAGTTCCGGCATGGATCGAGGCAATGGCGGATCGAGTTACCTGTGACACCACGACGTGCCGTGCGTTGGAGGAGCCCTCGCCCTCCTCCTCGTGCGCGTGGCCGTGGGAGCGGACGGGGAGCGCGGGGCCGTCGCACGCCCCGAGCGCGTGCGAGTGGCTATGGCGGTGGGCCGCCGCGTGGGCGTGCATCCCGACGATGTGCATCGGGTCTTTGCCCCTGCCCGCGGAATCCGCTTCCGGCGTCAGCAAGGCGGCGGTGATCCCCTTCTCCTCGAGATCCGCCGCCGCAGAGGAGGCCGCGGCCTTGGCCCCCGTCGCCTCCTCCCGGTGCTTCCGCTCGTAGAACTGGGTCCCCACGAAGTCGACGACGAGCGTGCCCAGCGCCGCCACCATTGCGACGAAGCCGGCGAAGGGGAACTTCTGCCAGGGTGAGTCCGGGAGGCAAGGGTTCGTCAGCGACGACTCCGCAGCGTGGAGCATGTGCACGAAGCCCGTCGCGAGGACGACGCCAGCGGCAAATGCCTTCACGCAGACGAAGACGCTCCCGTCGGTTCGCACCAGTCGCCCCTTCCCTCCCACCAGGGGGATCGCCACACCGACAGCTCCGGCGATCAGGATCGCCGCGATCGCAGCCAGTTTCAGCCACAACGCCGCCTCCTCGTCCAGGCACTCGTCCACCGCCTTGACAGCGTCACAGTTCCTCGTCGCTATCGACGCCCACATCCTCTCTTCACCACCATCGTCACCGCCACAAATCAGCATACAAGATCAAACACATACGAACCATACAATAATAATAATAATAATAATAATAATAAAAGAACCGATTTTACCCCAAAAAGAGGTCAATTTGTAGCGGAATCGAGCGAAGACGTGAAAAAGGATCGAGATCCTGCGTAGAACACGAAAAGAAGACCACCGAATCAGATTCCCAATCAGGGATCACGAACTCCACTGGAGGCCCAAAGAAAAAGGCGAAAGGGAAGGCCGTACCTCGAAGAAGGACAGCAGGACAAACTTATGAATTCGAACTCGTCCTCCGATGCCCTTCGTTCCACCGGCCGGAGGTGCTTCGGGGTGTGTGACGAAGAAGCGGCGGAGTTATAAACTGATCCGCGGAGAACACGATGTCGTCATCGCGGGAAAGAGGGAGTTGGGGCTACGACAAGGCGGGCGTCGCGCGGGTGAGCGCACCGCTCTCTCGATGCGTCCGTTGGGACGGACGGCCGTGATGAGACCATCCCCACCGTGAAAGTGGGACCACCAGCGGGGTCCATTTTGGTCGGCCCGTGTCGACATAATGGCGACCGGTGTGGAAGTCCGCGGCGGAGAGCCGTCTCATTTGGTGGTTCCTTCACCATGTCGACATAATGGCCAAACCCGCAACAGCTCGGGGAAACAGATATGGTGGTATTGTGTATGGGAAACAGATCGCAATCCAAACGGTATACACAACCTATTTGTTCGTCGTGCATGGCATCATGTTAAGTTGATCGAAATATATCCCTTACATGGCACTATGTGTTATGTATGAGTAACAAATCCTAATACAAATTATGTAACAAGTTGGATGCAACCTTATGAGACACAACCTATTTATTATTGATAGATCGGGACACTATATTAGACTTTTATTTTTTTTTCATCCTAATCCAAGGATAATTATTATGGCCAAAGTTAAGACAGAGTGTCTACATCGATATGTGTTTGTGAAGCTTTTTTACTCGATTTTGTTACAACATTCTCTCGAGAGGTCTCTCAATTTAACTTGATAAAATTTTTCCAGAAGAGAAGAGGTTGTAAAGCATTCTGAATTTGAAAAGAGTACAAATTTTGCATAAGACAAAAAAAAAACATAATTTAAAAATAGAAAATATTTATATCTCATATCTTACTTTTTTTATAAATAGTAGCTTTGAGAATTTAATAGAATCCTCTCGATCAACCAAATTACTAACCATTTGTATGTGCCTTAGTTTTCAAGTATTCCTTTTAATAAATTCCAAATAAAATCAAACCCAAGAATATTGATTTTGTTTAGCATGGTTCTTGGAAATGTTTGTTTAATATAAATAAATAATTTAGATGTTCTGTGCATATTACACGTCCAATGAACTTTAAGCACTTGCTAGAATCCACAAAGACTACGTTATCTGATTTTTAAAAAGAATGAATTAGATAGATAAGAGATTCGATTCCTTGTAAAATATAATCTAAAAGTCATAGTACAAATCTTAATGTTAGTAACCTTAATCTAGACGTCACCCGGATTTTGGAATTTATGATTTTAGTTTTTTTATGAAATTTAAAATTAGGATCAGATTGATTCTGACTGTTGGGGGAACTTATGCCGAGGCTAAGACGTCAGCATAGCTTGATTCGATCTGAGTATACAAGGTTGACTGTATGGGTCGTTGAGGTGGTTGATACCTGGTCGAGTTGAATAATCGTCCAGTGGATCGCTTCGAGGTGGATGATAACAAGTCTCCTTTGCTCTTTCGAAGTTGTTTCTGCACAAAGGTCGAAGTTGGGGGATGTTTTTAAACTTGACCCCTTCAATGGTTAAGTTAGTATCTAATGAAATTGAGGAGGTTTTGAGTGTTTTAAGTTCGACCCTTAGTTGACCAGGAGGTTAGTTTTTATATCTGTGGCCGAGGGTCGATCGTACGTGGTCTATCAATGGTCACTGGTACTTCGAGTGGTTGGGTTGTGTACTCCACTTGGCGTGGGCCGATAAGCATGGTCTCATACCACGTGGCGTCACTATGTGCATTCTCAGGCGATTACGCGTCATGCGCACGTCGTCCTATATGATCCTGAATGGCACGGGCATGATTTATTGCATTGTACAAGTATGAGGTGTCATATCATCGTACACGCAATCTATAGGCTCCGAGGCTCCATATTGATGCTGATATGGTTGTTGACTATTGTCATAGGAGTGGTGCCAGAATATGTCATATCACGAACGATTCTTATTTCGATCACGGAAATAAAAGTTTAGATTCCGAAATCATATTTTCCATTTTTCTATAATTTATAATTTATATTGATATTTAAATATTAAATATTTTATTTGTTTATCCCTCGAATTCGAGATATAACTGAACCATAGGTTTCAATTCCAAGTTCTAAGAAGAACTGGAATTGAACTAGTAACCAATCTCGAATTTAGCTTTAGATCGATTAGATTCAGGTTCAAACTGAATCAGGATGAGGACTATCCTGATCCTTCAAATGGCCAAGCAACTTTACATAGAACCATAAGAAAAAATTCACCGAGTACCAGAGATGAAACAAAACTTTAGTTACATCTGTATATATATATATATATATATATATATGTATGTATCTATATATATATGTGTGTATCTCACCTATTTCCATTGAGCATTGACTCAAACATATACGTCAACTAGTTCCACAGAGCCTTGCCTCAACATGGATCCAGATATGAAATGCTGTAGTGAGGAAGAAAACTCTAGAGCCAATGACAGATTACACGGAGAAGAAGAAGTCAAACAAGTAGGAAGCCATGCGGGTGTTATGGTTGAGTTTGGATGCTCAGTGATGAGACTTTCTTCTGCAGCTTCCTTTTCAGCTGCCTGATCTTGGCATCCACTCTTGCTGTAAAACCAATCTTGGTCCTCTGCCGAGCTTTGGACCTCTCCCTCTTCCACATATGCTGGTCCTCCACATCCTTCCTGTAATACTTGATCTCCTGGATCACATGGTGATCAAGTGGATTCAAGGCTCTCTGGACGGCGATGTAGACCAGATAGGGAAGGTTGCAGGAAAGAGTGGCCAACAGTGTGGCAGCCCAGTAAATGGGGGCAGGGCCGAGAGCTTCCGACAGTATCCGGTAGGCATTTCCGGAGATCACCGGCGAGCACATTCCATAAGCTATCAGGAAGAGGTACCATGTGGCGATGCTGCCCCACACAAAGAGGTGCTGAATCCAGGTGAAGTGGCTCATCGTCAACACAATTTGCAGGTTCACAGTCCAGACGATGCAGGTGAACATGCTCGTGCCCACGGCAGCCATGTCGGCGGTCTGGCCGTTGGCGCGGAACGCCTGGTTGTAGAAGATTAGGATGCTGAGGAAATATATGACTATGGATGAGTACAGACCATTGCCCATCCATCCAAAAATCCTGTACCAATCGAAGAAAAGGTTCCTGGGCCCTTGCTGGTACAATGCTGGAAACTGCACAAGATGAAAGCCCCATAAAGTTTGCTTGTGAAGACCAGCAATCTACTTTGGATTTCTGATGAACCTTTGTGAGCATACCTGTAAGCATACTTCAGAGGAGACATCTTGTTCGAAGACTCCCAATGATATCACTGGTAACGAGGTCAGAATGACGTTGAATAGCAGCATGTACCAGTCGTCATACACCGATTGCCCGGAGAAGCCAGTATACGCCTCGAAGTAGAATATTGTGAGGCCAAAGGCTATGTTCTTGTAGAAGAAATAACATATCTGAATGCAAATTTAAAAAGAGGTGATACATATGAATGCTGAGGCACAGACGAAAGCATTCCCAAAACTCACCATCTGTGCTATCCGCTTGTAGCACCAGTGGCCATGCACAACAAGAAGCCGTTCGAGGAATCGAAACTGAGAAATGGAGAAATCACTGGCCATCACAGCCTGCACAAGGCCAAATTATTTTATGAGCTTGTTAGCGAGAACAAGGTGACACAAGCATCATCCTTATCAGCACTACAAACCTGCATTCCTTCTACCCCACTAATGCCGACACCGATATCAGCCTCTTGAATCATGCCCACATCATTAGCACCATCGCCTATGGCTAGTGTAGTTTTACCGGTGCCTTCTTTCACCAGACGAGTCACCTAAAGCCAAGAGATAAGCATCACTAACTGAAGCTATGTAATGTTTTCATCCAACATTGAGTGTTCAGTTGATTTGAAAAAGTTCGTGACGGGGGATTGAATACTACCAGTGCCTTCTGCTTTGGTGAGACCCGGCAGCATATGACAGAAGCACAATTAACTGCTAGACTTAAAAATTTATTCTTTAGGTCATCCTCCAGGGCGTAAGTTAAGGTTTTACCATCGATGATCAAAGCAAATGCCGCATTAGGATCCTTCTCTAGCTTGACCATTTCATGGGCATCAGCTATTTGCATCAGAGTATTCTCTTTTGCAGCCTGAGCAGTCATCAAATATTTTTAAACATATAAGTGTGTGATATCAACATCCCAGGGCAAAATAATTGAACAGATATGGTGAAATCATGTACCTTTTCTTTGTTTAATGACAGTATGTTACTGCTATCGACGCATAAACAGATCTGCTTCATGCCTTGTCTAAGTAAACTACAGGAGAATCTGCGACAGCAAGAAAGAAACTGACATCGTTTCTACTAAAATGGTGTTTGTATGTGAATTGCTAGTGAGGCACACAATACCCTATATTAATTGCAGTCTCCATCTTATCACCCGTCAGAACCCAGAGTTTGAGACCAGCTTGTGCTAGTTTATCTATGCATTGAGGAACCTGTGGGGAAAGTTGGTGATCAGAGATGGCTTTAGAAAGGCAAAAAAGTTATTAGGAAATCACAAAACCTTACTCCTTTCTGTAATTTGTCTTCTACGGCAGTTGCACCAACAAGAATCAGATCCCTCTCAATTGTGTCAGAGACACGCTCAAGTTCAGCTTCTCTGTGATGCCCAATGGTAGTTTTGGCTTCAAGGAACTCCGTGTTCCAAGCAGAGTACTCGGATTCATCAAGAACACGATAAGCCAGTGCTAAAGTCCTCAGGCCTGCCTCCCCATATTCATTTAGATGTTTAATCGTTTCGATCTCATATGTTCTTCCATTTTTTGACAGCCTATCCAAAATGATGCTGCTTGGTTCATTGAAGACAAAAAAAAAGAGGCTTCTTTAGGCACTAAATCAAATCTACGATGTGGAGATGACAGATCCTATATGCACAACCATATGCATGAGATGTTTTTGTAACACAAGAAGATAACTGAACTTGAAACAATAGTGAAGATAAGTAGTACCTGTCAGCACCTTTGCATAAAAGAATAATCTGCCCAGTCTCATCACGCAAAATCACTGACATTCTCTTCCTTTTGCTGTTGAACTCCAAAATGTTCAGAACCTTGAACTCCCTAAATCAAAAAAAAAAGAAAAAAAAAAAAAGAGAAGAAGAACTCACTGGTTTAGATTTGCAACAATCACCAGCAAAGACAAACAACAAACTGATGACACCATTCAGATTCAGCTATGACCTTTCTACAGGATCCTCCGAAGGAGAGTATCTCTCCCTGATGAAGACACTTGATTGAGTCCTCTTGCAAAATTCAAACCCAAATTCTCTGGCTGCAACAAGGAAAGCTGCTTCATCCGGTGACTCTGCTTCGTACGTAAAACCACCAGTTTTTTCATTTGGCTCCGCAATTGCCGTATGACAGAGAGCAAGTACCCTCAAGAACACAAGAATGGTACCAGCATTAGGCTCTTTTGCCCAATTCCCGTGAATGAGGCGGTCGTCCTCGAAGCTGAACCCCTTCGTTGTAGGCCTTTGTGGCTTCTCGACCATGCGAGCAATCCCGACTTCCAATTCAGACTCCGGTGAGCTAGAGCCATCCCCACTATCCTCCCAGAAATCTTGAGTGCTGCTATGCTGCTCAATTGTGCCAGAAACTTCCGATGCTATCTGCTTCACAGCTGCGATATCCACTTCGCTAGAACCCACACCATATGGAACTCCAGCAATGGAGCACCTCAAAAAATCCATCTGGTTGCAAGTCAGGGTGCCAGTTTTGTCTGATAATATCGTATCAACCTGCCCGAGCTCCTCATTCAAATTTGATGTCCGTGCTTCCGCCGGATTTCCTGTCTCCTCATCACGCATGTGAATATCTTGGTTGATGAAGGTTGCTTGCAAGACCTTGACGACCTCGATCGAAACATAGAGTGAAATGGGTATCAGGTATCCATAAAGAATAAGAGCAGTAACAAGATGGTAGAAGCCAGATAAAACAGGCTTCGAAGCATCATAAACGTCTGAGGTCTCGCTCGGTTGCAAATACCACCAGTGTGGCATCCCGAACTTTGTGATCACACCATAGCCTATTGAGCTCATCAATGAAATCAGTATGAGAAAGGTGAAGAGAACGTATATGATGTTATCCATTTTCTTCTCAATTCTGCTTCTCTTAGATGGTGATTCCGTAGAATTCTGCATCACTTTGCTGTCATGGCCGGTGAAGATAGCCACTCCATAGACATATGTAGTGTTCCTAAGCTTGGAGTCCCTGAGGAGAATCTGGCCTGGGTCAAGAGCATAAACCTTCTTCTCATACTCAAAGTTACCCACGAAAGTGTAGAGATTGGGATTGGGGTCTTCGCATCGAATGGTGCTTGTGAAGTCTCTGAAACTGGCGTCGGTATCCAATGGCAAAGTCACCTCCAAAGATCTTTTAACCTTCAGATTTGTTTCTCCATCCAAATTCATGGTCTCGACATAGCATATGCCGTCCTCATAGCTCGATGACAGTAGAAGCAAGTCGGCGGGGAAGAATTGGTCTTTTTCCACCCTCACAACGTCTCCGACACGAATCTCCTGCCAATGTTTGTAGCCGAAGCGCCCCTCTCCACTGTGGACGCGGACCTTACGGTTGTTAACCTTCATGTCCTGCATAAACCTGTTCCAATCTTCCATTGCCTCCTTAGCCATACTGAGACCGACGACGAATGCCAAGGGCGCAATCATGCTCATTGCAGAGAAGGGCGTCACCGGGGTGAGAGAGAGTGATGCGGTGAGAAGGAAGTATAGGTTGGCGACGCGGCGGAACTGCTCGAAGATGGCCTTGGGGAGGAAGGTGATGACGTTGTACTTGGTTGTGCTGATGCAGTTGGTGCAGTAATTGAGCGGCTTCTTTTGGTGCAATCCGGGCTGGTTGCAATGGACGAGCCGCGAGTATCCGGGGCCTCGGAGGGGATGGGGTTGCTCATCGTCCGTCACCACGGCGGGACGGAGACAAGAGAAAGTGTAGAGCTTGCTCCACCGGAGTCGCTCGTGTCTCCTTCGTCCCGGGGCCATCTTTCTCTGGCTAGGGTTTCTTCTGCTCGGATCAAACACAACTATTCCCCATCATCTAAAAATGCAATCTTTAATATGAAAGGGATCCAAAAAAAAAAAAAAATTCTCCAACAATGAACGAAGCAATTGCCGAGAATCATCTCAAATTTTCCACGAAAACCTAAAACCAAATTCTTCGCATACGATAGAATTCACGCGAGACCAAAGTAATCGAAGAGAAATAACAGAACAAAGGAACCGAATTTGGAAGCTTGAGCGGAAGCTAAAAGAAGTTGCAGGTAATTAGCTTCCCAGATAAACAGATAAAAGACCCAAAAAACAAAAAAAGGATGCGATCCAAACCGTAGCGCGCGATCTCCCGAGAAAAGCTCAAGAAGACCGATCGGATCAAACGGATTCAGCCAGACGGAAAAGGAGAGACATGGGTCCAGGGATGGAGCGCGAACCCTCGGGAATCGATCTGTGGGGGAGGGAAGGGGAGGGAAAGGATGGAACGCCCTCCGAAGCTTCCCCGGATCCCACAATGGCGAGAGGCAGGTGGAGGGGAAGGGATCCAAGGATGAGGGTGCTCTCGCACCCTCGAGCGCTGGAACGCGAACGTCGGTTAAGTTTTGGGGGGATCCCTTCCGCCTTTAAATCATTCGAGTCAAGGAACTCCCTCCGATTAAGCTTAATTAGGAAACTAAATTGGGTTTTGTGAACAGGGTTAGAGATAATTCCGCATTGGGTGAGTTGGACGCCGAGGCCTTCTTCGAGTACGCTCTCCGACAGGGTTCACGAGGCTTGGCCGTTCCATCCAACCGGATGTCGTGGCGTCGACGACATCTGATCCGAGACGATCCGACACGTGTACCGTTCGTTACCGGTTGCGACTTGGTAACTCGTGGAAGCTACTCCTCCTCCTCCTCCTACGTGGCATCAGTGGACGCCACATCGACCCGCACGTCGTGGTGGCACTGCCTTGTTGGAAGGAGGTGATTGGCCGATGGCCTTCGCCCAATCGACGGCTAGGATGCTCGTGGCATTGATGTGAATTTTGCTACTCCTCCTCCGCCTTTCCAAGTTTCACACACACCATGTATGGGTGTACTCTTCATATCCAATCTATGATAGCATAAATAATATTATTTGAAATTTAGTTGAAACAACTTTAATATTTTACATAACTCATTACGATGATGATAGCTATCCTGAGAGTTTATATTTATATATATATATATATATATATATTGATATATTGATATATTTTTATGTATTAAATCAGTTAATCATTGTTTGAAACAGTTTGAGATTTCTATCTTTTTTTTATATTTCTTAAATAATATTCTTTACATTTTTAAAAATAAAAATTTTAATTTAATATCACCGACCTTTTTTTACAGCATATTCAATTAAATTATCGTTGACTTTTCAAAAAAAATAAAGTGTCTCTGACTTTTTCTTAAAAAATAAAAAAATAAGGTGTCGTTGACTTTTACGGCAAACAAATGGATATGGTTGACTTGGTCCTTTCTTGGGTTGGAAAAAGTGGAAAAAAATAGAGGAAAAACTCAGTTCTAACGTCGAACCTCAGAATTCTCGAGTTCTAAATCAAAGTACGAGTCAATCATTATCCAAATAACAAATACTATCTCAGTTCCTTTTTTTTTTTTTTTGGAAAAATGATGTACAATGAGATAAAAATTCTCAAGAGACATTTTACATTTACTACATCAACATTTTGAAATGCATAAAATAAGTATCAAAATTGATAGATTGATAATGGATCGACCCAATCAACTCATTATATGTTAGAGACGAAGTGTCACGTCGATAATCGACTTGATACAACACAATTCTACCTGGCATAGTAGAGTCCAACTTTGTACATGAAAGTTATACCTAAGCAAAGATGATTATGGAGTGTGGTGCACAACATTATCTAATGAAGACTCGATGCTTGAAGATTTTGGAATCATGCAAGATCGTATCCCAACTCAATAAAAATACTGATGACATTAAAGATCTAGATATCATCAAATCTCGACCGATAAATATAAAAATTACCCCAAGCACAAGTCAAAAGGGGGTGGACTAATATACTATGCATACAATATTCAGATTCGACCTCAGTCGATACACAAAGTTAATCGTCGAAGGAGCCACATCGGATACCCCACCTCGATGAGGTATTATAGGACCCCGAGCAAAAACATTCCAAGACACATATCAAACAGATCCGATCGATGAGGTATCATAGGACCCCGAGCAAAAACATTTTTGATTGGCGCTGATGATATTACAAACACAATACAACCAAACCATACTGACTCCCTGTCACGGCACAAAGATCACATAATAAATAATAATAATAATACCATATCAACGACAATACACGAATCGTATAAGCCGCAGGCTTGGATCCACGTAACCGTGCAGCGCACGCGTACCGCACGTGGAAGGAAACCACCAGCGTTGACACGGTATCCCCGACCACGTAAGGAAATGGAGGAGTCGTCCGCCTCCCGACTGCGGATTCTATTAATATCACATGAGCGATTGCGCCGATCTCAGGAGGATGCCTTGTCCTCCCCTCCACCATTAAAGACAGGTTGGTCGCTCAAGAAAGGAGGAGAGGAGAGGACAAGGAAGGTAGAGAGATGGTGGTCAAGAAGGTGATGAGCTTCTCCCCTTGGGCACCTCCGGCGCCGACGAAAGCGAAGAGGAGGAGGAAGTGCAAGGTCACCGTGAAGGTGGTGGGTCTAGAGGGGCTCCCGCCGCTACCGGGGGTGGCGGCGGTCGAGGTCGGCTGGCGGCGGCTGCCCAAAGTCGGGGCGCTTTCGTATCTCATAGGAAGGAAGCGGCCGGCCCGAAGCGTGTCTTCCGGTAGGCCGGTGGAGGATGGCTGGGCGGTCCGGTGGGACGACGACGACGAGTCGAGCCGGTTCGAGAACGTGTGTCGGCTTTGTGACCCGAACTCGGTCTCGGGTTCTGCCCATGATGTTTCCTTTTCCGTCCTATACGTGAGTTCCTCGTCGTCCCCGTGTATTTGACGCTATGAAGATGGTCTTCAGGTTTTCTTGCAGAGATTTGATTTGACTGTGGATTATGGATAGGAAATGAGTTCAGATTTTTTCAATCTTCACCATGACAGGAATTACCGATGTCAACGCATCTTCTTGCATCAAAATTTTCAGCAGGATTTGATGCCTGCCATTTGTTTGATAGAATTCCTTGTTTTTAGCGTTAGTAATATCTCTAGAATTTTATTTTGCGATGAGTACATCAAACAGTGAATGCAAATTTACAGATCCCAGTTACTCTGTCAAACCACTTTGAAAGCTGTAATATTTCTGTTGATCTGCTTCTCAATGACTAGGTTTAACTCTGCAGGGATCTGGTGAAGAGGACGGAAGAAAAACGAACAAATTGGAAAGGATAGGGACGACGGATGTAAGCTTAGCTGAATGGGCTAAGGAATCCCAATCCCATAAAGAGGGTGGAGGAGCAGAAAAGGGATTCAATCAGCAGCTTCCTATCACCTTAAGGAGAGAAGGATCGACAAGCTATGGAGTGCTACATGTAAAAACCCCTTTTTTTACCTTCTTCTCTTCAGTTGTTTAAAGAAAGCTAATAATGGCTTGTGCTTGTTGTTTAGTGTGCCATTCAAAAAGAGAATAATGTTTATACTTTGGCCAAAGCTTCATGACATGGTAACTTCGACAATGCAAATTCTCATCTTCTTATCTATCTATGAATATGTCTGGATAATGCTGCATGACATTGATTGAGTGTACACAGTGTAGAAATACATGTGTATCAATTTCAGTGTCTGAAGCTACACATTTATCAGGGGAGTTTTTGAAACTAAATTATCAGCAGTTTTATTGTCAATGCAATGAGTACATCAGTAACATGGAGGAAAAAATGTTCAGCCAAAAAAATCCAGAAAGTTTGCTAGAACTTTCAGTTTCCCACAACATCATGCAATTGATCTGCTAATTATGTGAATGGTTCAGGTCACTGTCAGTTTCACAGAGGTAAGGACTTCTGGAGGAACGAAGGGAGCATCATTCAGTGAAGACAAGATTACCATAGAACAGAAGAGCAGCCAACAAGTGAAATCGGATGATCTAGGAAGCTTTGACAAAGAAAATATTGTTCTTGATCACCTTTTTCGGCTAGAAGATGAAGAAGATATCTTGGAAGACAACAGTGTTCAGAATCACAATGCCAGCAGCAGCATCAGCAGCAAGAGTTGCCAATCGAGTCCAGACTCGGAATCAACTTCAAAGGGCTGGTTCTGCTGGAGCAAGAGGAGCTGCAAAATTCCTGATCTCAAGGAGGGAGAAAGAAGGAAGATGTCCTCTTGTGAAGACATTTCTTCTGAGCACAACAAGGTGAGTTAATTTCGCTAAGCATCTTCTTTTACAGATCTTGATGTCAGAGGTACGCCATGGATCTTGATCCTTTATTGTCTTAGCAGAAGGAATCACTAGATTCTGATGAAGATGATGATCCAAAAGGCAGTTGGAGAAGTAAAGAATTCACCAGCAGGGACAAGCAAACAAAGATCAAAATCCAGACCTTCTTTGCTTCCATCGATCAGCGAGATCCTAGTGCAGGTGGAGAGAGTGCTTGCACAGCCATAGTTGCGGTACTCGCAAACGCACTCCATAACAATGAGCTGCATACACCAACGAGATCAGAGTTCGATACGCTCATCAGAGAAGGCTCGTCAGAGTGGCAAAAGCTATGCAACAACACGTCATACATCGACCGGTTTCCTGACAAGCACTTTGACCTTGATACGATACTGGAAGCAAAATTGAGGCCCATATCAGTATTACCTGACAAATCATTCGTAGGGTTCTTTCAACCAGAGTGCTTCAAATCGTTGCATGGGGCAATGTCATTTGATGACATATGGCATGAGATAACTAGTGACATTGTAGGAGACAGCAAGGTCTTTGTTGTAAGTTGGAATGATCACTTCTTCATGCTGAAGATGGAAGCAAATGCATACTATGTCATGGATACACTGGGAGAGAGATTGTATGAAGGATGCAAGAAAGCATATATCCTAAGGTTTGATGATTCCACAGAGATGTTCAGGCACCAAGAAAACAAGGGAATTGATGATTGTGATGAGCTCATTTGTAGAGGGAAGGAGTGTTGCAGAGAGTTCATAAATAGATTTCTAGCTGCTATACCATTGCAGGAGGAGTTGACATTGGAAAAGAAGGGAATCGGGACCAACACAGCCCTCCACCAGAGATTGCAGATTGAGTTCCATTTGACACAGGCTTCAGCTGACACTAGCAATGATTATTCTGAGGATAGAACTTGGGAAGAATAACAGTGACTTGAATAGCTAAAGCAATGACACCGTGAATAAGATCTGGAGAAGCAATGGCAGTTGCAGTGATGACAGCATTTGGACCAACAACATCAGCTATGCTAGTGACATAGATCATAAGAATTTATGATGGTTGAGCTATATAAGAGTTATATGATGCAACCGAGAAGATTGATGGAATATTGAGTTCTCTGAATAGGGTCCACAAGAGCTGCTGGGTCGTGTGAAGTGGCCACTTGCAACAACAATTTCCTAGTTTGACATTGAAATCTGAGGAAAGCTTGTTAAGAACTGATAAAACCTGAGCAGAAAATTTTGTTATGAGCGAAGATTTAATCAAGAAAAGAACATGAAAAGGAACACTGGCAGGTTCTCCTCCCTGACTCATAACCAAGTGGGAAATTTGTGGTGGATTCAATATCCAGTCCTAAGATGCAATTGCACAAGCCATAAAGTAGATCGAGACGTATACTACTACTGTTGGTTGTTGGCAAAGATCATTTACAGTACTTGTAAGTCCAATCACGAGCATCCTTTAACTGGAACTTCTTCGTGCAGCTTGGTTGTGTAGTATCAGAAAATGCTCAGCAGTGATGACGCGACAATAAGGGTAGCTATTTACATTGCTACCCGAAGTTTGTAGCTATTTGATTTAGTTTGATATATTGAGCAAGTAATAGCAAATTTGAAGGAGAAATCTTTTATTTGTAGTTAAGAATCTACCATATGTCGATCAAATGATGGTATGCTTTGATATTTTTCCGTGTGGTCGCAATGAAATCCCTTCTGTATAATATAATGTGCTGCGTGGCAACGCAACAAACAAATAATGATTATATGAAAAACTCAAAGTTCTGGAATGCAAATATCTATTTCTGATTACTTGTTTTCCTTCAATTCTTTAACATTATTTGGTGGTCTAGAGTATGGATATCTAAAAGTAAATGCAGTCTAATTGCAAATTTCTGTTCCTTAAAGTATTATCTAATCTTTACCCCTGCTTGCCAATATGTTCATCTTTAGGGTTATGATGTTGATAATTCTCTCTGCCTTAGTTTTGCTAAATGTATTTGGAGGTCTCATGCATACAAGAATGAGTCAATCATCTTCCAACATGTAGGAATTTTCTCTGGTTTTGGCAGATTGGTTTGGAGGTCTCCTCTTTACCATCTTCCCTTAGATTAAGTAAGTGTTTATTTGGTTAATTTGCAGTTCAATCTTACACTCATGAAGTATCACCACAACAAATAGAATTAGTATCAAACTGAGGCTATCTTGTTGATGCACATGAAGGGAAAGATCTAACACAAAGAAAAAGGATGTGCTAAGCATATTTTAGTTTAAATCTCACTGTCACTATAGTCTTAGCAAGATTAAAGTAATTATTTATCAACAATCCACATTAATAGTTTTGTGTGTTTCCTCTTCCATGCACTGTCTGAATCTTGAGGGCAACCACTTACCATCATGAATAGGTTCAAGTCACAAGAATAATTTCTGGTTATTTCTGGCAACACGCTTCGCTACCTTCGTCTGTATTGGAGGAATAGCGTATGACCCACATGGCGGGGCCCAGAAAATACAGATTGGCTGAATCGAATACTCTGTTTGAACGATTTTTTTCACACGTGTACTTTTTACCTACTTGTTTACCTGTCTTTGTGTTGGACATCTCTGTGGGCCCGGAGAGGACCTCTTAAGAGCGGACCTCGAAGGACAGGTAGATGAACGGTAGCCTCCGTAAGCGGGTAACGAAAGCGATCAAATCGGTCACCTCAAAGTCACCCTACTTCTCACGAGGCGTAATCTAATAGATAGATGGCACCATTGTAAGGCGTTCTCCTGCGTCCATGGCGGTGGCGGCGTTCCCCTCCTGCGGCGCTCGCCGCCTCAACGCCCGCCCATGGCTCCACGCCGTCCGCGCCTCTGCCTCCTCCCCGGCCCCTTCAGCCTCTCCCCTCCCTCCTCCCTCTGAAATCGACGCCCTCGCAGATCCCCCGCGCTCCGACTCCGCTGCTGCTGTGGCTCCCACTCCTCGCTCTTTCTTCCCGAAGCGTGGTCAGACGCTGGAGCTCGTCTGCGAGTCCCTCGCCTTCAAGGGGAAGGGCGTCTGCAAGGTCGCGGACACCGCCTTCGTCGTCATGTGCGACCGCGCCCTCCCCGGCGAGCGCTTTCTAGGCCGCGTTTCCCGCAAGAAAGGCAGCTACGCCGAGGTCGTAATCCCTTTCCCCTTGCCTCATCACTATTTCGATCTGTTTCCTCGGTGCTTGATTAGTGGTTTGTGTGAAACTATAGGTGACGAAATTGAAGACGATTACTCCGCATAGGGACGCGGTGGAAGCTCCGTGCCAGTATGCTTCCTACTGCGGAGGATGTAAGACCCAGAATCTCTCATACGAGGCACAGGTTCGAGCCAAGGAGCAGCAAGTTAGGGATTTGATCGTTCACGTCGGGAGATTCTCGGACAAAGATCCTGACTTTGCTGCCATCTTTAAGCCCTTCGTACCGTGCGATTTGCAATTCCACTACAGGAACAAGGTTTGCGTGCTTTGAGCTAAAAAAACCAAGTTTTGGCCTGTTTCTTTTAGTAAAGGTGCCATCTTTCTGTTGCTTCATAGATGGAATTCTCGTTTGGTGCTGAAAGATGGATGCCAAGAGATGTATCAACCTCGGAGGGGGATCAGATGGAGAGCGGTTATGCGTTGGGATTGCATGCCCCAGGTTTCTTCGATAAGGTCCTTCATGTCGACAAATGTTTATTGCAGACTGAAGCAACCAATAAGGTAAAGCGTTGTAGTATTAGCTTCAGCCATTGTATTCTGCTTTTAAGTCTGGACGAAACATCATGTTTGATGGGATGAATATTTTCCCTCGTTATGGTTTGAATATGGCTATTACAGAATGTAAAATTTTGAAGCTTGCTACCATAGGATAACCATGTGTCTCTTGTTTTCATGCAGTGACATTTTTTTCTTGTTAGTGATTCTATTGAGCGAAATTCATTCTTTGTTATTCATTTGTTTGCTCGAATTATAAATTTAGTTGATTATTCTCTAATTTTATAGGTTCTTGCAGTTATTCAAGATAGTTGGAGAGATCCAAAGCTAGGCCTTTCTCCGTATAATGTTCACACTCATGCTGGATTTCTTAAACATCTGATGCTAAGAACAGGAAGGTACGATTTCCTTAGACTAGCTATTTCATTACCAAGTTTCATATAGTTTAAATGCCTGTTGTAGCTGCTGAATCTTCTTAGACTATTTTCTTGGTCATGGTTCATCATTTTGGGGTGTTGTTACATATATATGCAGATACAAGTTCATATGATTTATGTTGTATGTCTTCTGTTCAAGCAAATATGCTGTTATTTTGATGCTTAGGAGTTTCTTCATCTTAGCCATAGTGAAAGCTGTGATCAAATTTTATGCATAGGGTTTTTGCGCTGTTGATATTATATGTCTCTTTTATGTTGTTTCCCAGTAAGTCAAATGTTGATATACTTGTAATATCTGTTTTGGTGCCTCAATTTCCCAGGCAGCAAACCCAATAGAAATCTATACTGCTTATATCAAACTCGATCAATGTATCTTTATGTTATACCTGATCTCACAAGTTCATATCACATTTCCATGTTCTGGAGAGCTTTGCAATATTTGATAAACTCAACGAAAGAAGTTTAAACTGGACAGGATTGATTGTCCAATAATAGCTATTGTACCGTAAGCTGGTTGAATGCATTTATTGCAACTGTTTTTAATTGAAGAAAATAGTATTGTAATTTGTTAAGGAACTCCAGTTTGGATCATGTCCCATGAAATGCCACCAAATATGTCATGCATGTTTGCTCTTCTTATGTTTTTCTCTGACAGAATTTTTCTTTTGACAGAATAGCCTACTTTGGAATTACTTGGTTTGGAAACTATAAGCTGCATCCTCTGTTGTAATATGATACTCTTTAGCACAGACTGTCACTGTCCTTGTGTTCTGTCTTTCCTTTTTCTTAATAGCTTTCCGTGGTTTGTATTCTTCCCTTTTCCTGTGCTAATGTCTCGTTTATGTCTAACTATTGCATACTGTAATCGGTTGCCTTTGGTCTAAACTTATTGTGTTGTGCCCGAAGTTTCTAAAACTTGCACTTAATTTCATATTTTTTTTGTCAGAGATGTCAATACTAGCAATCCGGAGGTTATGGTTAACTTTGTCACGTCAAGCTATGAACCTAATCTGTTGAAGCCTCTCGTTGACAAAATTTCATCTATCCCTGAAGTGGTTTGTACAAAATAGCTGTTCATGCTTCATTAGTAAATAAGCATACAATTTATTTGTTTTTCTTTGGAGCTATATCCAGTTTCTAAAACATTATTTGTTTAAGGACTTCAAAATGTTGTGCTCATTTAACTACTTAACATGGGGAAGAGACATTAATAAGTGTGTTGAATTAATCTTAACTTCTATGTAGATCATTTCTAACACAGGATTCTATCACCGGCATCATTAACATAACTGTGTTATCATTATTCTTCCATTGTTTTTTTCTCCACTAAAGAGAGTTTATGATTTAAAACTTTATTAGAAGAAAAAAATATTATTCATTGAATTATTTTAATGGTTACAACTTACAAGTCATATGATTGATAACTGATGACCAACATGTGTAGCCTGTGGGATCACTCTCATCAACATTATAGAAGTGTGAATGCACATTTTCTTTAACACATGCTAGGTTTACAACAAGCCAACAACGATGTGGCACAAGGTACATTTTTTTTTCAACAGCATGTTGAACTGTCACAATATGCGTGCTATGGCATTAACCTTTTCTGGACCTTGCATAATTTTCAAATTTTCCCTATAGCTGCCCTATGGTTGCCTGAACATGGTAGAACCACTTGGAACATAAAACTAGAAGAACATATGAGGTTGAGAATGTTTTAAGATAGAGCTATTGAAAGAAACCTTTAGAGAACCCCCATATCAGCATTTTGTGAGAACAAGTTGAAATTTGTTTTGTCCAGTTCTTTGTTATTTAATTTTTGTGGTTTTTTGTGCTAGTGTGTGTAAAATGAGCTTTTCAAGTTGAAAATATGATTATAAATAATTGAGAGTAAAGAAAAGATACATTTTGCTTCTCTAGTTTCTTTAATGGTCACATTAGCCAGCAAATCAAACACAAGGAAACTCTTGATCTTTATAATTCTTAATCACTAATCTGCCGTTAATTATTCCCCCCCTGAAATGAATGTTTGGATGGCAAGTAATATGCTAGCAAAATATTCTGACAACTTAATCAATATGCTTTTCCTTCATTAAGGTTTGCCCTACTGTATGATTAAAACATGTCTCCTCTGTATGATGACAGGTCAGTGTCATGAATAATGTAAACACATCAGTTGGTAATACATCTGTAGGGGAAGAAGAATATACCCTATACGGTAAATCAACTATCACAGAGATGTTAAGAGGACTTACCTTTCAGATATCACCGAATTCTTTCTTCCAGACCAATTCTCATCAGGTTTGCAAAGCGATTTCACACACTACTGTGTTCCTGCTTCAGCTTCACATTGTAATAACTTTTTGCAAAGCCCATGTCATGTTATTTCCATCCCATTCTTACTATTTGATTCAGCATAGCTTTCTTGTATTTGTGTTGGGAGCCTCTTGTGTTCAGTACCATAATTGGGACATGACAGGCGTCTTATTGGTTGATAATAGTTTGGTTATTTGGTCTCTTTATTTGTTTTTCACTCTTTTAACTTTGTAGTTCTCTAGAACATCCATGACCTGCTTTGTTTCTAGTGTTGATGATACAGCAATTAAATATGCATACAGTCCAAAATATTGGTCGCACTTTGTTCTTGAGATGACAGTCATGAGCTATTAACAAATTTAGAATTTTTTTTAAATTTTAAGGTCTCTCTTTTTTCGGTTAGAAGAAACGTTACATCATGCCAAAGAAAGCCTGGCTAGAAAAATCTGAGCTAATCTGCACAAAGTGGTCGGTTAATTTTCCTAAACATCTTTGCAGAGAACATTCATCCACAACCCAATTAGTAGCATAATTCCCATACCATGGCTATAGACAGGTCACACTTACCACCTAGGAGTTAAGATCCTGATGGTTATCAGCCAGGTCTGGTTCTGGAACCTCATGCATGATGATCTCTCCCATTTAACAGGTGATCCAATCAGTGACTCAGTGAGTTTCTCAATCCTGCTGATAATATCATTGCCAGTCACCAAGAATTTCTGCAGTTCTGCTTTTTAGTTTTTTTATGGTTGTGTAGAAGACTGTAGAGAAAGCTTTTAGATCAAGAAACTTCAAAACTGAAATTTCTTATGTTTATTGTTGAAATTGCAATTTTTAAACTGTTCTGCGACCCGACAATGATGGCATCAACCAAAGACAGCCAAAGATGTACTACACTTTGTTTGATTCTTTTCTATGTTGCTACAAGACAAAATGATTGATCATTAGCTACATTGATTTCTCGGGGAATACAAAAATTTATTGGCAATAGGAAAGTGGCTCTTGTTCAGCTTTTCCTGTTAAGAATGGGGAAAACTTCACATTTCATGTTCTCGTTAAATCTTAAGCAAATTAAAAAAAATATATTGTTTTCAGGCAGAAGTCTTGTACAGGCTTATTGAGGAGTGTGCTGGACTTAGAGGAGATGGCTCAGAAATTGTTCTTGATCTGTTTTGTGGAACAGGAAGCATTGGTTTGAGCCTTGCAAGAAGGTAAATATTGTAACTTTATGAACCTCTGTGAAATGAACTACTTTTACCGATAGTTTTTAATGTTAGTTTGACATGCACTTTGGACGTGTCTTTTCTGTAGTAAAAATCTTGAGGAGAAATTCTTTGTTTGTTTTCAGGGTTAGACATGTTTACGGTTATGAAGTAGTGGCTGAAGCAATCTCAGATGCACGAAGAAATGCTAAATTTAATGGCATTCATAATGCAACATTTGTTCAAGGAGATCTTAATAAAATCAGTGATAGCTTCGGGAATGATTTTCCAAAGCCTGATGTTGTCATTTCAGGTTTTGCTCTTTCTGGGTGGATCTTTTTTCAGGTTTTGTTGTCTTGATTTTTTTTCTTTGGTGCCTTAATGGCTTCTTTGTTTATTTTCATGGGATTTCAATCATGAGCAACTTTCTTTCTGTCGAGGTCTGCCATTTTATATATAAATTTGCCAAAATGTTGGCATATGCTTGGTTTGCATGTTTTTAACTTTGCTTCCAGGTATCGTATGTGGAAATGGACATACATATATACCAAACAGTGGAATTTGATCATGAAATACATTTTGAATTTTATACATTAAGGCCTGAAAATTTAAGTAATGTGCTCTATGTCTTTAGTGACAAGAGAAAAAAGCCCAGTTAGTGTTCTTATCAGCTTTGACCACATGACATTTCTGAGTTTGTTCTATCAAGCGATCTGTTATATTTTGTATTAATTTGCAATTATCTCATAAAATTCTGCAGATCCTAATCGCCCGGGCATGCATATGAAGTTAATCAAATATCTACTTGAACTTCAGGCGCCTCGGATTGTCTATGTCTCATGTAACCCATCTACAATGGCACGCGATCTTGATTACCTCTGTCATGGTCTTGTACGTATCGGTTTGTACATTAAACACTCGAGGTGATTAGTTTTATGTTTTTATTTGAATATTAATACAAACTTGCCAATTTCTATCGAGTTTTTGCAGGTTGAGAAAGGCATAAGAGGATGCTACCGTTTGAGAAGTGTTCAGCCACTTGACATGTTCCCACATACTCCTCACATCGAATGTGTCTGCTTGCTGGAGCTTTGTTGAATGTTGTTTTACGGTGAGACATGCGTCCGCGGTAATGTATGAACTTGCTTGTAGTTTCTGTACACTACTTATATGAGCAAAGGTTGCAATACAACTTATATGAAAACAATGATGTGCTGCCTTTTCAGCGGCTTTCGATGCCTTTATAATCCGGCGTGTTCTTGACTTACTTTCTTTTTCTAATTTTTCTTTCATCAGGTTGTTATCAACAAAACCAAGAAGATGAAATGCTGGAGATACTATCAGCTCAAAGGAATGCTACTGGATGTGGTTTTGGAAAGTATACCCATGGAGTATTAATTGCTTGGATGGGGTAATGATGGAGGGTGGTTGGATTTCCTCCTCAAGGAAGAAGTGGAACAGAGAAGGCCAATCTGCAATATATGAGAAACAATATGTTCCTTCTTATGTATTATTGTTCTTGCGTTGCCATTTAACCATTCATTTTATTTATGTCTGCTTTGTCCTTTCTAGAGATAGAGATAGATAGAGAGAGAGACAGAGAGAGAGAGAGAGAGAGAGACTTTTGAGGAAAGATGCACCAAGGGGATCAGGACAATAGCTTTATAAACCCTAATCTTGCAAATGCGCGAGTGGAGGGCATAAGTGCTTCATTGCCTCCCCGGCTCACAGTATGATTGGAGTGATTAGGGTTTAAGATTCAGAAACAACTTCCTGTACTTACAGACTTAGAAAAGTTCATCAAACATGTAATGCAAAGCATTTACCAACTTTTGTAGCTGTCTTGAGTCAATTATTATTGATATAGTAACTGTTTTTGGCGCCTCTGGTTTCTCTGATGATCCAAGAGATTGAGGAGTTATGTATTCAAATCTAAATCTCATGGGAGAGGGAACAGTTGCGTTGGATGATCGCATTCAATGCAGTGTTGGCTTCTTCTCGTGTGTGTGTGTGTGTGTGTGTTTGTGCGTCAACCTCTTCCTTCTCAACCACAGAAGACCGCTCCTTTATCTTATCTTCCGGGCGGAGGGAGACGCAGGTTATCGAAGTCAGGTAAATAACTGCTTGTTTTCCGACACAATAAATCTGTCAGAAATCTACCCATTGGATTTGGCTGACATCATCTTGTCCTCTTCCTTCCTTTTTACCTGCATTTCTTCTACTGTATCCAAGAAAGCAGCTTTTTTTTTCTCTCTCTCTCTCTGTGGCTCTCTGACCATCATCACGAGTAATGCCTTCTTCAAGAGAGAAGTGCGGGCTCAAATGCGTACTCCTTGATCAGGCAGCTGAGAACAGCTCCCGAGGACACAGAACCTGCACAGTGGTTCCACGTAACTCGGTTACCACTATCATTGCAGAGAGATGCAGATGGAGAAGGCGAAGGTGAAGAAAGCGAGAGATGGACTGACGCTGCTCATCTTGTTGTGTCTTACTTTTCTTTGCCTTATTTTGTCCATTGCATGGGTTTTGATTGATGACCCAGTTGTACCTTCTCTGCTAAAGCTCATGGGACCCTTCCATGGGCCAAGGTAAATGAAGAAAGAAAAGACTTCTCTTTGACTTCTGGCTGGATTTTTTTTTCTTTGAGATGGGTGAAAGGGGGAAGAAAGCCACCAGGATTTGCAACTGGCTGTGGTGGGTAAAAAAGTATGGGAAGGTGAAAAGGTTCTGCTGATTTCTTTTACCATGTGAGAATGAATAGGAGGACTGATAAGCTTTCTGCTGAGCTCTGTAGAAAACCCATCCTCTTAGAGATATTAAGAAATCATTCATTGTTTTACCTTTCATTGCTTTGCCTTGTCTTTTGATCCTCCATGACCTTCTTCTAGTCTTCCCATGTTCTTGTCATCTGGGCTTGTGCTGCGAAGGCAAGACTCACTCTGAGCAAATCATGGAGAATCACACTTGGTGAAACTATAGCATTTGGCCATATGCTCTTTGGGTAGGGGAAGTCATAATTCTTCTTCAGCCATGGGGCCCACTGTTTTGGGATGTTGTGCTTCATGAAAACCCAATTCTCTGAACACTTGAAAACAAAGATCTGCTGTAAGTGGTTCTGAAAGGGATGGATGACTGCTGAACTATGTACTACATTGTTTTCTTGCTTGTTCTTTGAGCTTTGAGAAATCCATCTCTTGTAGGCATCCTATAAGGAAATCAACCACTTCCTTTTTATGGCTGACGGAGTGATTTCTTCCTGTGGTCTTGGAAGAACAGTGGGGAGATATCCGGCCTGATTTGGTTCTTCTCATCTCCAAGGCTCTCTGGCCTCAGCTCATCATCCAGAGAGGAGACAACAGATGGTCATTCTTTTTGGTTGCTTATTATTGTTTGAGCACTCATGAACAGTCAAGAGAGGCCGATGCTTAGGAATCTTTTGCAGTTTATTCTGTCTATAAAATCTTTCTTTTTTTCCAGTCTTGTGGGTGAATGGAGCAGCTTTTCTATTGTTGTGCATTTGAATTCTCTCCTTCATTTCCTTGATTAAACTTTCTTTTGTGTTACATTTCTTGATATTAGAGGCTCCTGACTTCTTGCACTGTTTAGAGTCTAGGAATCTTTTGCAGTTTATTCTGTCTATAAAATCTTTCTTTTTTTCCAGTCTTGTGTGTGAATGGAGCAGCTTTTCTATTGTTGTGCATTTGAATTCTCTCCTTCATTTCCTTGATTAAACTTTCTTTTGTGTTACATTTCTTGATATTAGAGGCTCCTGACTTCTTGCACTGTTTAGAGTCTAGATATGTAATATGGCTTCATCAATTTGCTTTTAGATGTTGTCTGCTCTGAGCCAGAATTTGTTTAGCACTCTTTTAAAGAGTGTCATTGATTAAGAGTGAGGACACTACTGATATGTATATCGAGATACAGAAAATTGCTCTGCTCGGAATCCAAAGACATAATTTATGGTCCCAATGCTTGTTGGATGATTGATTAAATGCTCCACTAAGCATTGAACCTATTTTGCATCTTGTTTTTCTCCTTGTTGCATGTAGCATATTGTAATTACATGGATCTTCTTCTTCTTCTTCTTCCTAAGACAATTTTTGACTACATGTTGATGGAGTTTCATATTGTTTCCTGCTGCCATGGTGAAGCACACAAATCGGCCTTTTCTTTAAATCTGCCTATTAAGTTACCATACAATTTTTGACTAATATGACATGTTCTGTTCCAGCATATCCTTTAGAGAACTTATTGCAGAGTTCCAGTGTTGTCTTTTTATGTAATTAATCATATTATTTCCTCTTATTTTGGAAGGAATGCAGCATGAGACTGTGTATGAGTCCTTAGGAGATAGTCGAGTCAGATGAAGCATGCATGTCCACAACCAGAAGACAAGTGGGAATGAGTAAAGACACACTAAATAACCCAGAAATTTGCAGATGTTTATAACTCAGAGATGTACCCTTTTGTTATTGGCTTTGGTGACTACATTTTACATGCATTGCTTCCTTACATTGAAAAAACTGTGTTTTGATGGTTGTCTTGCTTGGATTTGCAGAGGTAGGAATTAATAAGGCTAATCGGCAAGATAAAGCATCCTCAGCTCATATGAAGATGGTATCTGAATCTTAATCTACTAAGTTCTACGTATCAAGTGGTCCATCAGTAGCTTCTTGAGACTGGAGTTTCAGCAGAGCGTGTCGGAATGGAGAGTGATATCTTCAATGGCTCACTATCTGTCTTTAATCATAACCTTATGATTCTTGATTCAGCATCACCATATATGCTTTCAGATTCTCTTGTGCAATCAAGCTTACCACATCACAGCAGCCATAGGCAAATATTGCAAGAAGTAATGGAGGACGACATACACTTGATAAGAAATGGTGCCATGGAATGCAGTGATGTCCCATCTTCTAGATATATCAGTCAAACTGGAAATGCTTCATGTTCCATTTCGAGCCTTTTCTCTTCCACCACTTGTTTGCCTGAAAATATCATCAGGATTGACGCAACCTCCAATTTAGGATTTCCACCAGAAGAATGGAGAGTTACTGTCTCCAACAATCTCTCACATTCAGCCTCACCACATTGTGATTTCGGTATACAACATGATTCCGGTCTCCTTGCATCTAAAAACGAAGCCACTTTGTTTGCTGAACTTGATTGTAGTAAACAGTGTAGTGTGGTTCATCCATCTTATCATGTAACAGGCTGCTCAGGTCCTGGTTGGGACTTCCGTAACTCTGCACCAGATGGTGAACTGTGTTTGAGAATTGGCCAGTCTTCAGTTACGGACATGGGCAATGTTGCTGATCAATGCTCTAAACGAGTTAAGTCGGCAGACAATTCAAACCTACCTACTGATTACGGAGCCTGCAATCGTGCTTTTCGGGAGTCCCTGCATGATTTCGGCTCGGGAATGGCACAAGAGGAGACTACTACTCACACCGAGAAGCTTTATTCAGATGTTGGTTCTTCTGGTCCAGTTCATTTCTCCCTTGTATTGTTACGATCAAAATATCTCGATGCGACCCAAGAAGTTCTTGCTGAAGCTGTCTCTTATGTGCTAGAAAATGCTAGTGCAGCAAAGATGTCCTTTTCTTCAAGCTGCTCCAGTGTAAGGGAACTTCCAATACCTGTTCCAGAAGAACTTCCTCTTTCATTTGGACAAATTGAAACCCTCGGAAGTATGGATAGCGGATATTCTCAGGAAGCTAAAGCTCAGCTACTAACACTGCTTCAGTTGGTAAGAGAAACTTATTGATTGGATTTCCATATTTGATCGTTCGTTGGTATTTTCTGGTAATCATTTAGATTCAGTCACTAGTGTTTTGCAGCTTGCAAGCCACTGCAGTTCTCTTGACATGCTTGATTAAGGCTATGACAAACAATATTAGAATCAAAGTCTGTGGCATGTTTCACCATTAGTTGCAGTCTTGATTAATCAAATGACCATTTATGCTTGACAGTATATTTTTTTTGTTAGCAATAGTTTCATTATGAACTTAATTACAGTAGTGAGGAATACTTTAATCTTTCTTCTCAGGTGTATATATATATGTGCGTGTGTGTATATATATATATATATATATATATATAGATATATGGGTGTGTTCTTGTCCTAGTATTGTACCCATCATATTTTGTGGCTTGCAACCACTACATGACAACACTTCTAGGAATCACTGTCATTTATAGTATTCTCTCACAAACACTAGTTTTTTAATATCTAGTAAGCTGCTCTTACTAACCTCTTTGTATGGGTGAGGAAACTAAATTAGGAGAATCATCGTTAAGTGTAAGAAAAATGAATCTGAATGCAAATACTGTCATCACATCAGATAGCAATTCTGTCATATGAGAATATGAAGCACTAGACCATGAAAATTTATCCTTTTTGCTGTTTTCCATTTGATGACCACTTATTAGTTTCAGTTTGATTATTTAGCTAGTCAAAAGAAGGATCATTTTTGAGCAAAAGGGTGTTTGCTTTTGATCCTATTGATATTTGTGATGTGAAATCAAAACCCAAAAACTTGGCATGCCTACTTCAGATTATGCAAGCAAAAGCCAAATTCTGTAAAAACAGCAAGAACACAAAAAACACTACTAAGAAAATTCATTTTCCATAACTTTTCAGATTCATTTTCAACTCCAGCGGGGCATATAATTAATCACTTTCATGTTGGCCTTTTCTTCAAACTGTAGGTTGACCACAGTTACAACCACTGCTTAGACCAGATCCAGAATGCTGTAACATCATTCCTTTGCCTATCTCAGTCAAGCACATCTGACAACACCCCTGCTCGCTTCGCGCTGCACACAGTTTCTTCCCTCTACAAAAGCTTGAGGAAGAGAATTACTAGTCAGATTCTTACAATCGATCAACATCCAAGCATGGCATGGGCAAACGAGAACGAGGGAAGCTATGAGTCATCGCTGATCCAGAAGCAGTGGGCTCTGAGGCAGCTGAAGAAGAGTGGCCAACAATCTTGGAGACCCCAGAGGGGCTTGCCCGAAAAGTCAGTCTCAGTTCTCCGAGCATGGTTGTTTGAGAATTTTCTGCATCCGTAAGTTAATCTTTCGAACTACACTAATCTAGAGTTCTGTGGTAAATGACCAACAAATTTACAGTGGATTTTGTGGGAATTGTCCGAATGATTTCAGGTATCCTAAAGACAACGAGAAGCATTCGCTTGCGATCAAAAGCGGTTTGACAAAGGGCCAGGTATGAAGAACTACTTTCAGTCCTTGTGCGCACTAATCTTGTATCGGACAACTACAGGTTGTGTCAAGAAGTTGAAGTCTTAGAACAGGAAGCAATGGAGTATCACATTGAAACTTCACTGAATCTTTTGATGCATTGATGGCAGGTGTCCAATTGGTTTATAAATGCTCGAGTTCGCATTTGGAAACCAATGATAGAGGAAATGTGTGCAGAACTCAACAAGAAGAGAGCAGATGGAGGGGCTGGTGAGAGTAGGAGGAGCCATGGAAATGTTGGTGTGCAGAGGTTTGGTTCAGTATCAGTTGAATGACCTTCTTGGCCTTGCTTGGTTGAAATCATTTCCTTCTTCTATGTTGTCACTGGATTCAAGATCAAGTCATGTTGGGCTGGTGCTATCAAAAAATGGCTGGTGATCCTTGTATCAAATTACATGATGAGGTGCAGATGTTATAAATATGGGTCAAACATTATTAAGAATATAAAAATGTAGATCATATCTCATCTACCATCTTAATCTTTTGAACCAATGCAATGATATTGACAAAAAAATATGATGGTATCAAAAGCAAATATCACAAAAAAAAAAAAAGAGACATTCCAGGCTACTCAACTTTACTTGATAACTTATATTAAAGATAATTAACTACAAAAGGATAATATATAGAAATATCGAGGAGAGATCTAAGATTCAGGACAAGCATGACTCGTAAGCTGAGACATCTAAGCTCTCTAACAACATAAGCGTGATAGAAGGATGAGCAAAACCTATGTATTCGACGACTTTTGATAAGCAATCCTTCATCTATCTGCTCCTCTACACAGATAACCTCGCTAATTGTCCTACGTTCATGGGGTACGCTTCTGCCTTCAGATTAGATCCATAAGCTTTCACTGCTATCCTCATATTGACAGCATCAGTAGGGTGAAGCCCGTCGAAGAAGACGTGAGCGTCGCGATCGCCGCAGGCACGCCCTCCCCTCCGGCACAATATCCCTCTCCCGTTCTCCATGGCCGACGACAGCTCGCAGCACGCCTCGCTCGTCTCCGAGAAACCTGAAACGAAGCTTCAGCGGACGGGCATGCGGCACGCAACCCACGCAAGTACGTACCGCAAGGAATGGGGTTGTTGATGATGTCTCTGATGATCTTGTAGGAGTTGACGTACACCACGAAGGAGCCGGGCATTCGTCTCCTCCGAGAGGCGTCGGCCAGCCGTCTCAGGTGGGAGTTGAAGAGGATGGCGGCCTCGTTCATGGCCTCGACGCAACCTCCGTTGGCCGTGGGCACGGTCGCCCTCACCACCGGAACGCAGCCCATGGCTTGAATCGAGAACAGCACAAATTTCCTCGCCCCAAGATCGTAGAGCTTCTGCAAGACACTTGTGATCTTGGTGACCAAGGATGTGACTTCACACACTGCATCTATGTGATCGTACTGACACGAAAACTTTACCTTGAGCTGAGCTGAAAAGATGGAAACCAGGTGGTGGGTGAACTCAGACATGGTGGTGCTGTTCTTGGCATCGCCGGCGAAGAAATTGAGGAGGTAGTCATTTCCGCCTGTTCCAACCACGAATAAATACTGGGAGAGGAAGCGGTTGGCGACGACCCGTCGGCTTCCGCCCTTTCCAAGCTGAGCTTTCAACTCAGGCAGTGTTTTGTCCTCGAAGTTGCCTATTTGGCTGCTCAGGTTCATTACTTCACCCTGCAACAAGAAGCGATTACACGAAAAGTTTCACTGCATTCGGAGGATGTATCACTTCTTTGTACGGCAAAGAGAAGGCTCATCATACAAGAGATCCATCTCCGAAAAGAAGTCCATCATCTAAACCGCAGTAATAGTTTATCCTGATGTAATCTATTACGACCATTATTAATCGAAAGTACGAACCTTACGACTGTAATCTAAACCGCGAAATGCTAGAGACATGCTGTGTTTGTGCATGAGATGCAAATGCGCGTGGAAAGCACGTGAGGAAGGAGTTGGGCTTTACGGCCAGAGAACCGGTGTGGTCGAGGATCCCGGAGCCGCCGGAAGCGTAGTTGACGCCATGAGCAATCCTTCTCCCCTTCGTCTCCGGGTCGGCGAAGGGCGGTATCAGCGAAGGAAGCATCAGAAGCTGGCCGAGGACGTCGACGGGGTTTCTGCCATTGGAGAACCTCCCCGAGGGACCCCAAGGGAAGTCGATCCCGTAGGGCGAGTAATCTGCCCTCGCTTTCGAGTTCCTCAGGAAGTTGTTGTTCCCGTTGTCCACCAACGAGCTCCCGAACACAAACATCCCCTTCACCGCCGCCTCGTCGCCACCTTTGCACCAAGGAAGCAGCGGCAGGGAGGAGAAGGCCATGAAGAGAAGCCATACTGGTGTTTCCGCCATGGAAGTTGCAGCGACTTCGTACTTCTGCAGTGGTTTCTTCTTAGAGTGAGAGAGGCTGTGGATACTTAAGATCGATGATTCAACGAGGTTGGAATATTGTCAGGTTCCCTGCATGGAACTGACAGCAGAGATTAAGAGATGGGCAGTAGCAGAAGCTAGCATGCACTTGCTCGTTATTGACACACTGGGAAAGCAGCCTTAAATGACTACAGGATCGCCATTAAAGATCTTCTGACTGCCTTAGCAAGCTGAGATCGCGGAACCATATCCAAGAGACAGATGGACATGGCCGCTAGCTTTGGGGCAGGCATGCAAGGAGTTGTGGGTTGAAGAGAGTGGGTGGTGGTGATTAATGGATTGGCCTACTGGTCTCCATTTTCTCCGTTGAGGCAGGCAGGCATGCAAGAACCATTTGGATGGCGTGCAGTAGTAAATGCAGTGAGTCGAAGGAGTAATTGTATCGTCCTTTTGCTTCAGCAGGTGACATCTTTACTTAAGATCATTTATTTGGGTAGGTCTCCCCAGTAAATGACGCTGGCTGACTCTGGGAATTCAGGTTGACGTAAGGGGAGGAAGGGCTAATTTAAAAAATACGATAGCCTCATTCTCCAATAAGGTTGATGTTTTCTTTTTATATTTATATTTTAGATTTTTTTTCAATCAGTATTTTTTATTTTAAAAATAAATATTTTTAATTTTAAAAAATACTTACAATGATTCTTAATTTTTTTTTGTCTGTTACAATATTTTTGACCTATCATAACATTTTGATCATCAAAAGAAAAATATTATAAAGTTTATTTAATAATATTATAGATAAACTGTATAAAATCAAAACATACTAAACTCCATGTGATATATATATATATATATATATCATTCCATGATTCAAATAGATATTTATAATAATTTTAAAATAATATCACCTAAATAGAAATAAAAAATTGATTTATTATGGTATATTGACAACCATAATAAATCACTATAAAATATAGTCGAAAATATTATAATAATTTAAATGAATTCCTAACTTCAATCAAACTAATTATAAGGCTAAAAATATCATATTTTAATGATCAGCGAGTAATATCGACTATATTGTAATATTTCTTAATAACGTTTACAATATTTTTGGTACCTCAATAGAAATACTGTAATAAGCTAAATACAAATATTATAACTGTTTAAAATTGATAAAAATTTAGAGAGAAAATTTAGTAAAAAATTTTAAAAAATGTATTTTTTTTAAAATTAGGACTATTTAAAAATTAAAATAAGGAACATTGATTGAGAAATACCTATATATATATATATACACAATCAATATCAAAAAATTAGAATATATATCTTAACTTATTTAAGAACATGAACAATTAAATATGCAGACTTCTATGTCAATGTTTTTTTGCATATCTACCAAAACACTATAAGGATATTATCACAATTGTTTATTTCATTAATTAAAATAAATGAATTATATTTGGGAAAATAAAAAATAGAAAAAATTTCAAAAAAGAGAATTTTCTGATGAATTCGTTCAACTATTATTTGATAAAATAAGGCGATTTTTTTTTTTTCAGTTTTGAAGAGCTATTAGTTTTATTCGCAACGCGGTCTCGGTTTGAAAAAAATGATCGGCTTCGCGCTTCCAAAGTATTGGACCGTTGGAGCGCCGTCTCAAAGACGATACGATTTCTAACTCCACCCAGTTCTTCCCTCCGCAATTCGCCCTCTGTCTCTCGATCCCTCCTCGATCACCTAATGCCGATCGCCGCCGACCCACAGCAAGTAGAGAAGGTAATCGATGGGGATCTTGAGATTTCCAGTGTTCCTGGCAAGGTAATACTATTTTGACGGGTTAGGGCTCGTCTTCGCTTCTCCGTCAGATGGGCCGCCGTTCCTCTTTCTATCCCGCGTCTGGCTGTCTATTCTCGTGTCTTGTGGTTTGATCCTGTTCTTTTCTTCGTGAAGGTTAGGTTTTCGGATTCCAAATGCCCTTCCCTATACCTTGCCCTCTTTCTTGATTCCTTTTCCCACTATGATTCTTCTTGCGGTCGTCTCGAGAAAATCTAGGGTTTTGTGCTACGGTGGCGGCGGATTCTTATATTTCTGTCTGTTAGATAACTACCGTAATCTGTTCGAGAATAGATTAGGGTTTTGTTCTTGGTTTCCAAATTTGGTTTTCTATTCCTGTGACAATGATCTGCTACGATATGGATTGAAAGTTGTCAAGAATCTATTAGATGTGGAGCATCACAGCTTTTATATGGTGCAATCTCACAATTGTTTGTGATTGCAGTCTCCTCCGAAGGTTTCAGCCGCGGAGAGGCGATGGACGCTTGATGATTTTGATATCGTCAAGCCTCTCGGAAGAGGAAAGTTCGGTCATGTCTACCTGGCCAGGGAAAAGAAGGTATGATTTATAGAATCATTTATCATATGGTCCTCCCTTTCAAACTAGTAAGCATGTCATAGGGCCTGCATTCTCCATGGCATGAATACTTGAATTTCGTTCTTATTTGGTCCATCCGATGAATGCTCAAACTCACTACACAAAAGACTTCCCCTTGCCAAGGTATGATTTTTATTCTATTACAGCTAACTTTTAGTGTCAAACTGGAAAACAGAGTAACCAAATTGTGGCATTGAAAGTGCTCTTCAAGAGCCAGCTCAAACAATCTCAAGTCGAGCATCAGGTGCGGCGTGAAGTGGAGATACAGAGCCACCTCCGGCATCCAAACATACTGCGCCTATATGGTTATTTCTATGATGAGGTTCGATCCCCCCTTTGTCATTTTCTATGTTTTAGTTGAATTTTGTTCTGCTACCTCAATTGACTGACTTGGTTTACCGTTTTTACTGCAGACTCGTGTTTACTTGCTGTTAGAATATGCGGCAAAAGGTGAACTTTATAAGGAATTGCAGAAGTGCACATACTTCAGTGAAAGGCGTACCGCTACTGTGAGTTCTCTTGATAGTGTATGAGTCAAACTATATTCGTTCCTGTTTGAGATTAGATATTATTCAGTGAAGTTTGCTTTCTAGTTATCTACCTTCAGCTGTGTTAACTTGCTTTATTTAATTAACTTGAGCCTCCAACCTTCCATTTTTTTAACCTTTTGCTGATCAGTTTCTGTGCTAACCGTTCATCAGTACATTTCATCTTTAGCGCAAGCTTTGATATACCTCCATGGGAAACATGTGATACATAGAGATATCAAGCCAGAGAATATACTGATCGGCCTTCAGGTAGATCTTACTTGTTACCTCACAGACAAAAGTTTGAAGTGGTTATGAAGTTGAATCATTATATAGGGTGAGCTGAAAATTGCGGATTTTGGGTGGTCAGTTCGCACGTTCAACCGCAGGCAGACCATGTGTGGAACACTGGATTACCTTCCACCTGAAATGGGTCTGTCAATTTTTATCATGATCAATTTCTGTTATAACTTTTTATCTAAAATTTGTCTCAGGTCTTTTTTCTGCATATATGTTGGCCACAGTGTTTAGTGCAGAACATGATGCTAATGTGGATATTTGGAGCTTGGGCATATTATGCTACGAGTTCCTTTATGGGGTTCCCCCATTTGAAGCAAAGGAACATTCAGATACATACAGAAGGTAAGCAAACAAAATGTGCCTCACTATGAATTCTCTGCTTAATGCTTCGCGAACAATATTCTGTTGGACAAGCGGAAGTATTTTGCTTACTTGGCTAGATTTCATAGACACTGAAATCTTAAGTTGCTCTTGAGCTAATAAGAGAAAGGTCATTGTAGATTTGCTTCATTCAAAATTTTTGTTCAGAAAGAAATGAAAGTTGTTTGCTTCTAGCCAAAGAGAAGAAAAATAAGTTGGATGAGGCATACCTCCTCCACTTTGGAAAAATTGATATACGGAGCTCCTGAATTTTAGTTATTCCTCTTGAACTTTGCAGATTATTAGATTTGGTTGCCTAATATGCGCAGAAATGTGTTTTATTGATTTTTCATTTACATATGAGTCTAAATCTCTTTTACTATGAGCACATGTTAATCAATGACCAAAGTTTAGGGTTTGAATAGTTTGCTCTTGTTGCTTTAGCTGACTATCATGTGCTAAATTGCATCATTACCAATCATAGACATAAGAAGTTTATTGGTCAATTTTGTGGGCTATGCTGATTGGAAAGTTTATCTGTTAACTGCTTCAAGAAATCTTATTTTCAAGTTTATCTGTCATATAGAAGATCAAAGCAAGTTCTGTATTATCATTTTAACTGGGCTGTTGTTTACATTGCTGATTCAGGATAGTAACTGTTGATCTCAAGTTTCCCTCGATACCAATTGTTTCTCCTGGTGCAAAGGACCTTATCAGCCAGGTTCTTGACGATCTCCCCTCTTTTTATTCCAACTTTTCCCTTTTTTCAGCAACCACATATTACATATTTTATTACCTTTCATCAACTTGTGTTTACATCTTCCGCAGATGCTTGTTAAAGATTCATCACAACGGCTTCCACTTCACAGGCTGCTTCAGCATCCATGGATTGTCCAAAATGCAAATCCTTCGGGTGTTTACAGAGTCTGACCTGTGGTTCTTTGCCGATTTGGATGTCACTACATTTCTACTATCATTTAGTAAGAATCTCTGGGTTAAAATTTAGAGAGAGAGAGAGAGAGGATGTCACCTCCTCATGACCTCACACACCCCATAGTATGAAGTAATTACCATCAATTCAGGGAGCTTTTGATGAGGAAGAAATACCCCACATCATTCAGGACCTTTTTGATGAGGAAATACCATCATGTGTAATGGCAGATAAATAAATCTGTCTGTTTGCATTCTGTAGGCATCTGCTTCTCAAGTTTTGAATTTTTTTAAATATCTTTTCTGAGATTTGTGGAACCTACTTCACTTGTTTTGTACTGAAACCTTTATATCAAACTAATTCTTGAATTAAAATTTTATATTAATTAAATTAACTCAGTATTTGTTGCCATTGGTATTCGGAGATTTTCCACATAGTATGTCAGTTATTGGTTCAAATTGATTCTATAAGCTTTTAACTATCCAAAATCGATATAATTTTTTCCAAAAAAAAATATTTTTGTTTTTTTTTAACTGATTTCAATTGACTAGTTAAAATTCAGATGATTGTGATTGAATCTCATCGTTGTATAAACTATTAATAATGATAATGATGGAAGGATATGATCGTGTCATAACGGTGATTCAGACTATTGTAATTTAGTCTAAAAGATTAATATTCTAGTAAGAACTGATCGACTAAATCTCATATTTAAGGGACTGCTATTGCATGCATTTTTTACTCGGAGAAATGCCATTGATCATGAAGGAACAGATAGCCTAAACTTGTGCAAGTAATGTCATTGTTCTTAATAAAAATCGCTAATCTCGGAAAATAAAGTATTTGTGAGGACCATTGAAATCATTAAATCACTATAAATTCAAATAACAAGGACCCGTAAGAGGTCCTCAACCCATTTAATCCACTTACAACTAGTTAATAGAATTTTTGAAAAGAATTAAAAACCCTTTCAATTCTCGGTAAAAGAAGCTCCTTTAATTTGTGAAATATTTTTTATCAGAGAAAAAAAAATCATATCTTTAGCTGCTATAAACAAACATAGGGAACATTAAATAAACACTACTTTTATCTCTAAGGAGAGATCTTTCTATGTCTAGTGAGGAGGTGATTATATAATTTATTGAATGAAAAATGCTACTTAATGGCTTGGAAGTGAATGTACCAAATTAAATATTTCAAGAATTGACTATATAATTCATAAATAATCTAAAAAAGCAAAAGTGTATCTCAATATATATGGAAAAATATGAGAGGGAAAAGGATAGTGTATATATATTTTATCTCCATATATATCGAACCCAGTATTACAAGTATTGCCTTGTATTATGCCCATAAATAATCTAAAAAGTAATCCTAAATTTATCAATAATAAAAAAACTTTAACAAAAATAAATGTGAGAGGAAAAAGAGTAACACATGTCATATATTATATATATATATATATATATATCAATCAAGGAAATAATACTTTGTATAGATTTTGACGTGTTTAATGTATTTATGCATGTACAAGAGTAGAAAGTTGGACTTTATACTCGTAACTGACGTCCGTATAAGATGCATATGGACATATGTCAAGACTCGTGATTCGATATTTCTCGCGACCGCAGCCACCCGTCCGCTTCCGTCATTGAGGGGTGAACCGACAGCGTCGCCCAAAGACGAGAGAGGAGAGGGAAGAGGGACGAGGGAAGAGGGAGAAGAGGTGTGCGTGTGTGTGTGTGTGTGTGAGAGAGAGAGAGAGATAGAGAGAGGCTCCTCCTCCTCCTTTTCCTGTATTTTGCGGTTTTCGAGAAACCCTAATTCATCGGCGATCACCGGGGTCTCCTCGTCGAACCCATTCCCATTCCATGGGGTCCGTCATGTCCTCGGGGGGCTCGCCTTCCAAAGGCGACGCCGCCCTGAGCCCCGTGGTGCTCAACATCTACGATCTCACCCCTTTGAACAACTACGTGCAGTGGCTCGGCATCGGCATCTTTCACTCCGGCATCGAAGGTGACTGCCCATATCTTCCCTAAAATGTTCGATTTTTGTTCTTTCTCCAGGATGTTGCTGGTGAATTAGATAGCTTATGTTGAATTAGGGTTTGCCTTCTCGGAACCGATGTTGAGATTCAATGTGTTAGTGGAACCCTTGTTGATCGGAAGGAGTTATGTTTTCGAATTTGGATTGTTGTCGCATTTTTCATTTTTTTGTGTCATATGATAAAGCAGTTAAAGTTGATTTGGGGAACTTTTGATTCAATTGAATCTTTAGATTTTTTGTTGACGTAGTAATCGGGCTACTGACGATAGGAAATCAAGAACTGGATGGACGAGAATATCTGGCTGTACAGCTTTGATGGTCTTAATTCTGTTACACATTCTTTGTAGTGGTACTTGGGAAATTAAGTTTCACATTATTACCAGATGCATTATACGGGTAAAAGTGAAGTTAAATACGAATTGAAGTGAAGAAGAAGGTAAAGGAAGTGGCTTGTAATTTTTTGCATTGTGTGTAGAGGATCTATTTATTCATGATTATTACATTCCTTAAAACATCACGATTAATAGAAGTAATTCTTTAATCACAGTTCGGAAGCAGTTTCCAAAACCTGTTGGATCCAGGATAAATAGAATCAGCATCTGAAACCAGTATAAACAGAGCCAGGAGAGCAGATTTGTTCATTTCCAAGTTCTTTTTTTTTCTTCTAAGCTTAAAATACATCGATCAGGATGATTTTCCAGACAAGATTTCAATTTCTTCTTGGCAATGTGTACCAGAAAACTTGAAAATTAGGTTCCTTTGAAAATTTGTTTCTGGTACCTAAAGGTTTCGTGGATGGGTAATTTTATCCTGCAGCATATGTCAGTGTTGACACCATGGAGAGTCTATATACTGTCTATGGATGTACCAGTTGATCACATGGCCTGATCTTTCCTAGGACAAGAAGAATGGGGACAGATATATAGCTCTTTAAGCAAGAAAGATTAAGAAATTTGCAAAATATTTGCCTTTCCAGATTTTCATGTCTTCCCATATAATCTTTTCTTGAAGAAGGAAAAATGAAATGATTGATATGTTTTGATTTATATAGTATAATTTTTATTCTATTAATTCCTTGTTATGGTATATTTTAATTCTTTTACTTTGGGCTATACAAAAAAGAAAAGAGATTGTAACGGGTGTCAATCGATGAATAAATTAATAAGTAATTTTTTTCTCCAAATGATACCTCCTTGGTTGCCATAGTAGATAGAAACAGATTGAATAAAGTAAAACAGAGAGATGAAAAGAGAACAAAGAAGCCACAAAAATGAAAAGGTAAAAAATCACATACATTCTTGGTTTCCATTGTAGGTGATGCCTTGATTAGCGAGAATAGGTCCCTCTGCTTGATCTGTCGGGCAAGTGCTTTCTGAATTTGTTGGCAGCAGACAGCTACTGCTCAAGAAAACCTAGGCAGAGACTTGAAGAACATAACTGGGGCTATTAAGTTCTGGTCCAGTGTCTACATCGTTCGCCGAAGCCTACAGGAAAAGAATCTTGTTCATCAGATTTATGTTTCATTTAAAATATGTGGTTTGCATGCTGCCATCCTCTTGAATAGGAACATTCCGAGCAAGGCTCCACCTTGTAAAGATCAAGAATTCATGAAAAATATGATTACCTATGAATGCTCATTGTTCGTAAATGAATGTTCTAGTTGAGGACTTAGCGTACCTTTATATGATGATCACTGACATCTAATTGCTTTGAAACAGTCCATGAGCTGGAGTATGGGTTTGGAGCACATGATTTCCCTACAAGTGGTGTGTTTGAGGTGGAACCAAAGACGTGCCCGGGTTTTCTCTATAGATGTTCCATTTTGTTGGGTCATACAAGTATGCCTCCATCTGAGTTTCATGCATTTATAGAAAGCATTGCCACAGAGTATCATGGAGACACCTATCACCTCATAACAAAGAATTGCAATCACTTCACGGATGATGTCAGCAAGAGACTGACAGGAAGACCGATTCCACGGTGGGTTAACAGGCTTGCAGGACTAGGTAATTTGCTATTAATTTCCTTAATAGTCTTTGCGCCTTTGGAATACATATTTTATATTCCTGAAAGAGGCTTTTAGGTATGATGATTTAATTTCGCTGTGTAGGTACAATTTGTAATTGTCTACTACCAGAAAGCCTTCGTTTGCCAGCTGTCAAACAGATAGCCGAATACCAGGGTTTATCAGGTTAGTGAAGAAATATGATCTTTGGTTACTTTGGCTAAAGCAAAGTTGATATAAAGAATGATGATGATTCATTTTAGTTGTATATGTTATTAACATTTTGTTTATCCTCAAGAGGATGGATCGGAGTTCGTGTCAGTCATCAACGCGACCACACATGATCCTCTAGAGAGTGATGATGCAGATCAAGAGAAATATCTGTTTTTGCGTTCTGGTGGGGAACAGCTTACATTTGTGAAATCGGTCCCCAAGTGAAACTTTGTTAGCCATGCTTAATCAATAGAAGTTGGGGTTTCCCTTAACAATGGTACTATGGCGCAATAGTGTTTCTGTAATCTTGCAGCAAAGTGATGACTTTTGACCCTGTTTATATATTTATTTTTATTAGGCTGCTAGCCGGCTACACCTAGTAATGGCTTTCTTCTTGATTATCTGCTCATTCTTTTTCAGCTGCTTTTGTTGGTGGCAAAGTTTGCAACTGTAGTTATGTAATTTTTCAGTTGGATAATCTGTAGAAAAACTGGGAGTTTCAACTTTTGTGATGTCTGTCTTTGCATGTGTGGAAAAATTCTCTTTACTGTTTCGTTTTTCATATTGATATAGATAACTTCATAAGAGGAATAAATGGTTGGTCTCTTATTTGTGATCTATTGTATCAAAGAAAAATGCTTGATGAACTAAGGTTTCTTTTTTCAGGTGTTGGAGGAGGTTTACTGCTACATAAGAGAGTACTGCTGCTGCTTCTTAGTAATCATCAAGCTGATGCTAAAGAAATCTATCAAAGAAAAAAATGATACATTTTATCATCTCAACTTATTTAGTTGTTGAAAAAGTTGCTCAGTAAATTTTTGTTTCAGATAGTAAAGGTCTGCTGCCACATAAAAAATTACTACTGCTTCCTGGTGAAGAGGCTCTTCAACTCCTGGAAGACTTGTTTGTTATAGTCATTTGTTGTAGTCATATTACAAGACTGGTTAAAATCATGATCTTAGAGTTGCCTCTAGATCTCCTGTATAGCTCTTTCTCCATCCTCTTCCTATAAGGAGAATATTACTATGCCATTGGCATCAGAAAAGAGATGTAGAAGAGTGGGATGTTTCCTGGAGATACACTAGCTCTCTCCTGCAATCATCCACAAATTCTCAAGCTAACATCAAATATTGGCAGAATGATTGATTGGAATAGTATCTTGAGACTGAGCTGATTGTAAAAGTTGACAAGGTGTGGGGAATTGTTTTCAGCTCACATAAAATGCAACTAAAGATACAGCAACTATCAAAGGTACAAGTGACGCTGATGGATATTAATCAGGGATGTATTTTTCTAAGCATGCCATGATGATATCACATTAAAATTTTGATCAATGTCATTTTGAGTTGAAATACTTAATCAATAAAAGACATATCTTAATATTGGGTCACATAATTTTTGAGGAATAATGCTGCAGAAACATATCACCAGATGCCATTGTTGCTGCAACCATCAACACCTGCAGCTTCTGATGGCAAAACAGCTTTTAAGGGACAGCTGTGCCTCCTCATATTCTGTAAGCCAGCAGGTGTATATGTACCATTTGATTCTGTTCAACTTTTTATGAGATATGGGTTATGCAAATGCATGCATTTGGTGGAACAAAAATGTTCCTTTTAGATATCTAACAATTGATCTTTACACACACACACACACTATATATATATATATATATATATATTCTAAAAAATATTTTTATTTTGGATATTTTTATAAACAGTTATTCGTATTTTATTTTTTTAAATAAAATATTTTTGTTGAAGCTGTCACCCATAGCCCTTGCATGAGGAAGGGGTGCAAGGGGTATCGTCGACCTATTGGTCGTGCTTGCACCTCTACGCCCGGGCTGATCTTGTCAGTTGCCTTGGTCCACTCATGGGTTAGTTGCGTTTGCACCTTTATATTCTGGTTGTGCCCACTGACCACTCCCCCCCTCCCCTGGGCTCTTGCCCCTCTATTCACTTGAGCCCCTAAGTTCGACATGGGCACAGTGGCGATGGTGGAGGCGAGCACAAAGAGACGGACGTAGCGGCAGAAGAGAGGTGGAGGAGGGGTCATTTAGGTAGTTTATGAATTAAAATGTATGATTGAGTTAATTACATATTATCTTTTATAGTTAGACATATTTAACATCTCCGTCCTTAGATTAAAAAAAATTACATTAAGATCCCAACAACTATGAAATTGAAATATCTAACTTCATTTCTCCTAATGCTTTCGATTTCACCGACGAAAGCATGAAAACGATTGACAAAAGAGTAAATTTCAATGTCCTAATTATATTTTTGGAAGTGGCAGATGACTATACCTTTAAGGGTTGTGATAACTATGTCGGAGTTGTTGCGATGATTTATTGCAAGTCAGACGCGACCTTCCTTTGGTGGGCCTATGACACATCCGTCCATGGTGCCAACTTCCCTTGGCTCGTCACGTTTGCCAGGACACGTATGCCGCTTGCCACTCCCTTGATGTTGGCTATCGCATCTCCAGCATAGGTCCACGATAGGTTTGCCCCCTCTACACTTCATGTGATCTCAATTCTATTGCCTCCACTTCCAACTCCATGGCCTCCTCGTCCACTAGCTCTTACCACTTCACCTCCAAGTCTAGTGGTGCCCTAGGCAAAGAAGCCCACAGATCCTCAGTGAATAATCACGAAGCGATAATGCAGAGTGGTTGAGGAGAGGGTGGAGATTGACCTACTAAGTCTGAGTCAGAGGATGGGGTTATAGAGTGGCCGATAGTGCATGGAAAGCAACAATCTGCACCAAGAAACGACCACGACCCTACCACCATATGTGGCCCTTGGTGTCGCCTTGTGGTTTGCCATCAGGCTTTGGGAGTAGAATGTGGCATTAGAAGGGGGCAGTTGGGCGGTGCTCCGACGATTGGAGGTATGGTCCACAGTGCCTACAAGGCTAATCAATGTCGTCACATTGTGGATTGGCTGAGTCGCCAAGTGCAAACCCGTAGTGGCAAGATTGCAATCGTTTCCTAATGCGGGCCAACCATGTGGGTCATCACTTCCGCACATTCCCATCCGGCTCCACAATCCCATCCTCTAGCTTAAGCCCAATAGGACTGTCTCCACCCTTTCTTCAATCACCTCACACCATCGCTTTATGGTCGTTCGCCAAAGATTCGTAGATTTTTTTCACTTGAGGTGTCATCGTGGACTCGTAGATAGGTCGAGAGGCAAGAGCTAGAGTACGATGAGGTCACAAAGTGCGAAGGAGAGGTAGCATGATCTAGATTACATGAAATGTAGAAGGGGAAACCAATTTGTGGACCTACGTTGGAGACGAGACAACCATCATAGAGGGAGTGACAAGCGACACATGTGACTTGACAAACATGGTGAGCCAAGTGAAAGTTGGCATCGATACAATTGTTATGACCTCCAACGGTGGTATTGGGATAATAAAATTATTTTTTCTATTATTTTTATGCTTCCAATGATGAAATTTACGACATCATGAAATAATTATTTTAATTTCTTAATTATAGGAATCATAGTGTAATTTTTTTTAAGTCTAAAAATCAGATTACTAATGTATGATTTTATAAAAAATAAAACAAAAACTATTTTGAAAATATTAAAATAAAGATATTTTTTAGGAAATCGTGGGTTTCGGAAATCCAGTTATATTTCGATGACAGACAACAGCTAAGAGAGAGAGAGAGAGAGAGCGAGATTGCAGGAGCAACAGCAGGAGAGGAGAAAGGGAGGGAGAGCGAGAGAGGATGTCGTGGCAAGCATACGTCGATGACCATCTGATGTGCGAGATCGACGGGCCGCATCTCACGGCGGCCGCCATCCTCGGCCACGACGGCAGCGTCTGGGCCCAGAGCGCTTCCTTCCCTCAGGTCCGAGTACCTTTCATTTGATCCCTATCCTGCGTGCTCGATCTCGTGATGGATTACGGGGGCGAAGGATCTGATGCTCGCTCTCCCCTTCGATCTGTCCTCTTTTTCGATTGTCTGTTTCTGAGTTCGATTGGAGTCTTTTCGATTTAAGAGATCTGATGCTAAACCGCTAAAAAATGGATGGATTTTTTTATCCATTTACGCAGTTACTCCTTCAATTTTTTTTCTTTAGGGTTTTCATTTTATTGTCGCTTGGTTGATAGAGTTCTATTCGCTAGTGTCGGAAGCGATCATCCCTCGTTTCTTTTGGGTTGGAGTGTTCTGAAGCTTAGAAGATTTTCGAGCTTGTATGTCATGGAATCGGATACACTCTGCCAATCCTTTATTTGTTGACGAACATGCTTTTTCTTTGGAGGCTTACATTAATCATATCTGCGATCTGCACCAACTTGATCTTGTCTATCGGCTAGAAAAAAGACAAAAAAAAACTTACTTGCTGGTGATCCTTGTGGTATCACAATCTATCAACATAATTGTTGTTGACTAATCAGATGATTGTGCAAGCGGCAGAAATTGATGGAGATTAGTTTAGTGTCCAAATGTTTCTAATGCATGGGTCAGAATCGGAGGGTTTTTGGTGCTTCCTATCATATGTGACTATGGGATTTTTATTTTTATTTAACCCTTTTGATCATATCTGATGCGACCTAGGTTAAGTGAATAGATGAATTACAAGCATTGATCTTTTGGGAGGTATCTAGGTACGAATGGATGGATTACAGGTATTGATGCTCTGGGAGGTGATGGGATAATACAATGCATACTCTTTCATGCTCCACCATCAATCAGTCTTTTTATGAGTGATGAGGTTGGTTTTGGCTATCCTTCCAAGTAGGATGAAGAGGAGCCAACTAGGGTTTCGTCTTGTGTAATATATGCCACTTCGGAGCACGTCGGAGTCTTCACATGCAAGGGACTCTGATGTACTCATTGTCTTGATATGTTCAACATATCAACAAGAAGAATCTCAAGAATGTGCACAGCAGTGTTCTTCCCTTAAGTGAAACTCTGATGTGCTTGGGAGCTTTTAAATGTAGAGAGAGAGAGAGAGAGAGGGTGCTGCTGAGTCGGAGGTCCTCTTCTAATTTTGTATGTTATGTTCATATTGAGATTTTACATTTTCTTCTTTTATAACAAACACTTCACATGAATAATAAAGGAACAGTTTTTGCTTGTTAATGTATATTTATCTTGTTGAAACTTAAGAAGTTCAGATGTGGAATATTCTTTGTGTGTATATGTGGCATATCTAGGGACATAACAATCATGTTGTTTTAGCTAAAGCTAATCCTGCCCTTCTTTTGTGTTTGAATTGGATTTTTGTTGTATGAAAGCTGTGAATCATGGATTTTTCATAATCCATGCCATCATGTAATCAATACATATCAATTACTGATGTTCATTGGATTCTTCATAGATATGTATGTCGGATGATTTGCTGAGGTTTTTTTAGGTAATAATTATAGAGAATCTAATACAGAAATAAGCACAGATATTATCATACAAGAGTACATTTAGAATCTGTGAAATGCAGTTATATGTGAGCCATAAATTTTGTCATCATTTTAAGGGTGTGTTATATCCTGTTATTTCAAAGTGGCATTTGTGTGTACCAATAATTACATATGCCTATCATTGCTTCATGACTCATGTAAGAAGGCCTCAGTTCATTGCAACATGTAGAAGGGTTGAGAAAAGAATGAGCAGGGGCATAAGAGAAGATATGGTGCAACAAGTAGATTTCTGTACAGTTGTTTGGGCCACAATGCTTGAGAATAAGAGCAGTGAGGAAAAAGATAAGCTGGAAGAAGGTATTGCTTGGGCACCATGATGAGGGGTGGCAGATGAGTGTTTAGGGTTTAGGGTTATGCTTCCTTTCATTTTCCCCTTGTTTTTAGTTGGGTAGATTTTTAGAGAAAATATATAGTGAATTAACCAGTCATTTCAGCTATCAGTTTTGTGGAAAATAATATGGATCTTTAAGCAGTTCTTTTCACGGGACTGCCAACATATGCATATAAGACAACAGATATGATCATGGTGTTGCACAGCATCATCATTGTGTAGATTTCTATATATATATATATAGATATAGATATATATCATCTGTTAATAGAATCATGTCTTCTCGATACAGTTTAAACCAGAAGAGATTACTGCAATCATGTCTGACTTTGATGAGCCAGGATCTCTGGCACCAACTGGGTTATATCTTGGTGGGACAAAGTACATGGTAATCCAAGGCGAACCAGGTGCTGTTATTCGAGGGAAGAAGGTCAGTGATCTATGTCATTCATTAGCTGAAATGCATTTTTGAATATCTAATTTACATTTATGTTTATAATATGATCTTTATACTTTCTCTGAAATGCCATTAAGAATCTGCATAAACAGATGTTTGAAAATTGCAAGCTGGGCATTTCTTATTTAAGCATTTACAATTCATTTGTTATAGCAAGCATCACGAATAGTTTAGTGATCTTTTTGGACATTTTATTTCTGAGATTTGGTCATTACGAATGGATAGATAGGCTGTCCACTGGTTTTGGTAGCAAACTTTGAATTATTTAAAATAGATTTGACCAATATTATTCTTTACTCTTATGATGTTCTTCACTTTTAGAGCAGATTTATCCTTCACCTAAATATTGTGCAACACATCATCAACCAGTTCTCTGTTTTGTTCATGTGACATAATCTTCAAGTTGGTAGAATTGTGTAGGGATAAACTCAGCTATATTATTCTGAAGTTAGCAGTCCTGGTTGTTTTACCTAGAAAAGGTCAAGTAGAATGAAGCTACTTTTGATCTATTGGTCATGTTGATTTCGTAGATTAATTGATTATTATTGTAATGTGCCATAACCAGATTCATTTTATAAACTCTAATGAGTACCTGGTCCATTGGTTCAAAGCTCACGAGCAACCAAAATTTTTTGTGTTGTACTGATGACCTGATTTTGAATACTTTCTTTGACTTCTCAAACAATGACTTTCAGGGTGCTGGTGGTGTCACAGTCAAGAAAACCAATCTGGCCTTGATCATTGGCATATACGATGAACCAATGACGGGCGGCCAGTGCAACATGGTCGTCGAGAGGCTTGGTGATTATCTTTATGACCAGGGTTTTTAAATTTGGTGTGGATGCATCGGAACTTCCTATATAGATATTTCCCATGATTCCTGGAACGGGCTTGTGACCTACCTGATATATGCTTGAGTGCAATGAATAATCAGCTCGAAGTCATGTTGGAAATTTGATGCAAGTCCTGTTAGTATCATTGTCATGCTAGGGTCAACATTTCTGTGTGGTGATCTGTGTGGAAGTCTTGGATATAGATTTGACTTGTATGTGCATGATTATGTATAGGTGATGATGCTGGTGGCTTATGTTTGCACACGTCTTCCGCTATGGTTTATCTTGAAATCATCTTTGTGGTCATTAGAAAGTGTTGCGTTAAGATTACAGTATGACTCTTTAATGTGGTGGTGGTATCTTTACATATCCTGGATTTGGTAGTCATGATTTTGACTGTGTATTGATGGAATGATTTTAAGAATAATTGTGTTTGCACATTGTAGACATTTATTTAGGATTTACTTATCTTGTAAATCACTGAATTATACTGTTAATGTTGAAGTCGAATATGTATCTGAATCGCGGAGATGGTTTGGAAAATGTTAATCCATAGATCTACTATTTATCTTATAATTGCAGAGACAATTTGTCTTTGTTCCAGGATCACCAAGCCCTCGGCAGATAGCTTGCGGAGCAGCTAGGGAGGGAGGACAACGGGGATCATCATCGGATGCATCGCAAACTGTGGTCTCTCCTTGGATCGAGAGAGTCTTTTGGAAGGAAGAGGGAGAAAAGCCTGATGCCAAGGTTGAATGTCTCTCTGTCTATAGCCGTGGCTTTTATAATCGCTTGTGTTTATTATGAAAATATTTCTCGACAATTGATTGATTCTGACATTGCGAATCTCGTTTAACCGAACTTGTCATTTTTCAACACTTGTGTTTATTGAAAAAAAAAAAAAAAATTTCTCGAGTCATTCTTGATTCAAAAAAGAATGAATATTTTTTCGTCACCATTGATTTCGACATCGTGAATCTTGTTTTACCTGAACTTGGTTATTTTTCAACGTAAATGTTTATGAAAATATTTATCGGAGTCATTCTTGATTCAAAGAGAGAATATACATTGAATTTGACATCGTGAGTCCTTGTTATATGACGCTGGTGTTTATGAAATATATTTTTTCTCTAGTCATTCTTGATTCAAAGAAAGTACTTTTCTGTTACCATTGATTCTGGCTCTTTAGATGTGCACTTCAAAATAAAGGATCAATTTTGTTTCTGCTACTTAAAAATAAGAGAGACTTGATGTTCGCTACAGCAACCTGAAAAATTGGAGGACTCAAAGCAAGCATATTTGGAAATCTGCAGCTAAAACATGTAAAAGAATTCAAACATAGAAACAAACACATTCTTGGTCCAGCTTTATGGTTAGCCTATATGCTTTACATTGATCAAAATAATTCATTTAAAAGAGATCATTAATTAACATACTGTCACCATGAACTTTTACCATGAATCATCACAAATTCTTTTTTATTTTGCAGGTGTGAGTGGTTTTAAAAACATTAGGTGCCAAGAGACGTCAAGGTCCCAAGAGTATCAAGGTGATAGGTGAAATAAAATGCTCAAAAATTTTAAAACATAAAAAATAATATAAATCATAAATATGATTATATAATTAAAAATATAATATTAAAATTTTTAAAAAATCTAAAGTATCAATTCACATTATCTATCTTCTAATAACAGAATTATGAAAAAAAATTAAAACAATAAAGTTTACATCAAATTCAATTATCATCATTCTCAAATATATAGTCGTCTTTTCATTTTCCTCCTCTTCGATAATGACAGGAGATGAACTAAGACTTTTACCTCTTTTTTTTGTCTTTATCATGTCTTATATAGTTATGTAATTCTTGAACACCTGAAGCTCTTGCTACGTCTCCCCATGTCAAGTTGTTATCTTCAAATACAAGCTCATATTTGATATCTTGCAAGTTTGCACATATTTCCCTCACCAATCATTCATTTGAATTATCAATGTCATATAATGAGATTGGATCAGGTTATTTCATAAATCATGACAAGCATTGAATACTTGATTATATTTTACATAAATAAGATAATACAATTGTTGATGTTCTAAATAAGATACGAATCTATCATGTCATACAATTTAAAAATATTCTATAATCCTTACATACTCAAGTACCTTACAACTTGTAATATTACAAGTTAAACTAAGAATTTTGACAATCAATTATTACAAGTTTAGAATGAAATTTTTAAATAGACTCGATCATTCAACTTCAAAATTTACTTTATTATTAACAATAACATATTATATATAAAATTAATTATATAAATTGATACATATCTAAAGATGTAATTGTCCTAAATCGAACTACTATTAGATATCCCAAAAGACCATCGATATTCTTATATAAAAATAATTATCACATATGATCTTATCTTACACTTAAAGCTTGAAATCAATCTTGTAATACTGATATAACTCATTTACAACTTTTGCATCAAATTTATGAAGGAATATATGATAAAATTGACAATTCAATCTTTCATCAATGATTGCAAATATTTTCTTATACTTTTCTTCATTTCCAACAAAGGACTTTTAAATTTTTTTTTAGCTCTATTCATGACTTCATAAATATATCATGTTGTAGGCTTCTTTTCATTATTTATCAATTGAAAGACTCGAACAAGTGAACTCATTACCTCTAATATAAATACTATAAGATTTCAAAAGGATGACATTAAAATGATATCATCGACTCTTTTGCTTATTTTGTCTATTTTCTTGTCACTCATTTCTTTGAGGTAAATATATTTCTGAGGTTATGTTTTTGATGATGCATGCTCTATGATATCAAGAAAGAAGTAACAAATTGAGTGACACTATATCCCACCAATTTCTTATTATGTGTGAATTCTCTCATCATATTCAAGGCTCTAGTATGATTATAGAGAAATCCAACAATATATATTGTCATTTCTAAAGCCTTTTATATTTTCAATACCGTATATGAAATCTGATATAAATGGTCTTTTTGCTTCAAATAATTTATCTAAGATTTAAGAGTCGCATAGTTTTTCCATTCAAATTAGAAACGTAGAGTAATTAAAAGATTAAACAATTAAATAAAAAATCTTACCCGTTAACACATATTTAACTTGGACAATATTTTATTCACAAATTTCTTCTATAAACTTATCAAGCAACTCATATATCTTTTCTCTAAATTTCATAAAAGATGATGTATTTCTTAACTTCACAAATATGATTCTTAGAGAACAATTGACTATAAAATTAATTATCCTCTTATATCTCATATCGATCAAAACATATGACATAATAGAACAATCATGCTTTACCCATAATTTTTTTTGTAACCTTTTAGTAAGTCATTTGTATAAGTCAACTCTTTTTTCAGTAATGAAACTCAAAACTCATAATAACTTAGGGGATTTAATCCCCTATCACGTTAATCCCCCCACCACGTCTTCAAATAACTTTAACCATTTCCTTAAAACTATCTAAATGATAAGTATTAAGGGGAAGGCCAATCTGATAGAATAAGCGATCAATGTGTTGAATTATTCTTCTCCTTATTTTCTTATCATAAGCATCATTTATATTTATTTGTATAAATTTTGCTCTTGCATACTGTTGTTACCTCTATGATCTTTGATGCATATGTAAATTCGTCAGTCCTTTTTTACTATTCTTAACAACTATGACTTTTTTCTTTTTCTGTCATAGATTATTTTCTCATTTGGATTAATACTTTCAAAATATTCTTCTTCATCTCTAATGTGTATAACATTACTCTCAAGTAAAATCTTATAAGATTCATTTCTTTGTATTTTTTTTTCAGTCAATAAGCCAACAACTCTTCTTTTACATAAGTGGACACTTCTTGAAATTTTCAACTTGATGCTACTTTGCATGAAAAATATCACCTCTAGTAGTCTTATCACAAAAAAATATAAGTAACTGTATTTGAATCTTTAAGATCTTTTAGATAATTATATTTCCAACCATGATCTTTTCTTGAATTTTTTTATAAATTTTTTGAATTGCTTTGTACACTTACCGTTAATCTTGAACCTAATAATAGTTCCAAATAAATAGAGATTAATAAATATGAACTATTATATGATAACAATAGTTAACAATCTACTATTTATAATATATTATCTATTGTTAATAGTAATTAGAGGGGGAGAAAAGAACATTTAACAATAGTTAGAGGGAGAGAAAAGAGTCATCGATAGTGAAAAGTAGGGAAGGAGAGAGCAACAATGACAGAGGAACTTTTGGACGATGACAACCACCACGGAGGAAGATACGAATGACAATAGTAGTGATGGAGAAAGCTTAAAACGATAGCAACAACAACGAAGTTGTAGATGACAACAACAACGATGACAAAAGCTACGATTGACGATATTGTGGGTGAAGGAAGCTTTAGAGGTGTCTACTGATGGTGGAGGAAGTTACGATCCTCTCCCTAAACGTGGAAGGAGATGCACATGGAAACAACGACGACAAAAGGAAGCATCGATCTTGTGTGTTGGTGACAAAAGCAACGACAAAGGGAGCGTCGACGCAACAATTACACTAGGGTTTATGACTCGAGGTCACACGATGGTGCGAGGGGTGGGTTTTGTAGGTATAGTAAATGAGTGTAACTTGGTTAAATCCAACCAAATTTAAAAGTATAGTTCGATTTTTTTGTTTGAACAAAGTGCTCACTCAAGGCACCCAACGCTCGAGTTCGAAAGAGTGCCCAAGCGATGCTTCATTGAAGCACGTTGCCTGGTCAAGACTTGAGACGCTCGAGCCTCGTCTCACCTCACCCGAGTACCTAAGCAAGTGCTTGGACACCTATTTAAGCTCATGGCCTACGTAACTCATTCCCCACATTGATAATCACATCATGCTATTTGCTTTCATGAGACCTTTATTTGATCTTAAAACAACTCAAAAATTTAATACATATCGACTCACATGACTATCAAAATTATCATTACTGGGTATCTAAATTAGGTCGGGCCATGATTAAGCCTTATTTGATGCCTCTAAGACCAGCCAAGATATATAATCAAGCTCCTTAATCATATTCATAACTTACAATCAAAACCATGCAAAAATTTTATAATTAATGTATGACAAGGCATCGGATAGTCCAATAAAGATCGAGTTGCATGGTTATGGAAGTTGGCATGGCACTGCAAGCCTGATGCAAATGATGGACAGATCACATTTCTAAGCTCAGGTCTAAATACTCAAAAAAAAAAAAAAAAACTCACCAACTCTGTATTAAGAGGGCACAGGTTGCATCAAAGCATGTAATGCCCATTCGCCAGCCCAAGCGAAAATTGAAGTGAATATAAAGCGGCACTGTGGAGTAGGCTCATTTTTACTTCCCGGCCTTGGCACCATCGCCAGCCTCTGTAGATAACAAAAAATGAACAATAAGCAAATTTTCCTATGCACCGATATCAGCTCAAGAACATCTACCAAGTTCCGATTGGCAATGACGATGAGTATCCAAGTACAAACTTGTTTGTCCTAGTTAAGTTGTAAAGATGTTTAGCTCACCTTCTTGACTCCATCAACTTTCTTCACCCTGTTCTTCCTTTCCTTTACCTGATTCCTTGATTTCTCAACCTTTGTGGCAAGCCCATTTCTGCCAAACAATATGCAGATTGAGAACACCTTTTCTGCAAAATCTACATCTAATCTCCTCTCATTATTCAAGCATTATGATATGTTTTTATAGCAAAAGAATCCAGCTTACAAATCATACAGAAACAAAAACAAAATTTGAGAAAAGAAGGAAGTACTCATTATGGTGTTCACCTCAACATTTTAAAAACTTTGACTAGGTTAATCTTTGTTTGGAATATAAGAACCAATAGTACTGGGTACGCAATGACTACTATTAGTAACAGAGAACGCAACTGGCTGCACACACCACCGTGAGATGTTGGGTCTAATGTACATCTAGAACTTCCTATAATTGCAAACAAGCTTACCATTTCTTATTCCCTTTTTGGCCATTTAATTCCCTAAACAAAGCATCTTTTTGCCCTCATGACATTATGATGTGTGAATAAAAGTTTCTTAGACATATCTATGTATCTGTTGTTACCGCTGTAGCAGAGACCCGATTTTTTTCTGTCAGTCCAACAACAGATCAGTTACGGCCGTGTAGTAGCTCTAATCACCAAGGGACACCATCAATAAATTTTGAGATAAGAAAACAATCTCGTATGTCACTATATCAGGGCGGGCAAAACCAGTTCAACAATTTCATACCAAATCAAGTACATTATTTACCAATCTACTTGGGCAACAGTATCTTCGGGCGCATGAGTAATTTTAGGTACCAAGACAACAAACAACAACAAAGATTCAAATTCTTCAAGGTGGAAAACCAGCAACATATCTATCGAACCAAATTATAGTCCCTTCGAACTGGACAAGAAACTTCCAGTTAATTATACAAAGTGCATGTTGGGCCTATGAAAATAGTTTCCCAAATTACTAAGATAGTGAACATTCCCTTATAACAAAAAAATTTCTTATTTCAAGTTAAATGCTATTGGAATATATCCAGATGCTTGATTGCAAGATTCAAAGTGCTTCACTGCTACAACTTAGCATGTCAGAACTAGGGAGGCAACAACATGGAGGAACCATTCAACACCAAAAGAGCAATTTTTTACACAGATAAACAAAAACAAGGAGGCCATCAAACAATAAGATTTTAGGAATCATGACGGCATTAGAACAAGCATTGTTACGTAAACTGTAAGACAGAGAAGAGTGCAATCGGTAAAAGAAGGTACAGGAGTTCGTATGAATGCATACCCTGATGAGCCGGTACTTGGGCTCATACTTCTTTGCGTTCTCCACCATATCGTATATCAAATCGAAGCCGGTGACTTCCCTCCACCGAAGACCGTGTTCGGACCCTTCACCTCATACAGCTTGGCCAACTTCTCCTTCGATTCCGCACTCGCCAGGGACGAATCACGGAAACAGCATAACCTATTCAACGGACCACGAACAACGACGTGCAGCCAAATCCAGAACCCTAGTACACAAACCTTGGGGACGTTTGCTCTTCCCGGGTGAAGCACGTCGACGACCAGAAATCCAAGCCCTGATGGATCAAAAGACCACCAAAATCACACCAACAATAAATATTTAGAGTTCTAAAAGTAACAAATATTGGGGGAAAAATCATTTATGAACCAAAAATCTAAAAAAAAAAAACGAAATTCGGAGACTGACGAATTGCTTCTTGGAGAGAAGGCGATTGGTCATGAGCATCGGGGTCCGGACGGTGGCCGCCTTCGAATCCATGTTTGACGACGTGGAGATCAGTTGGCGGTGGTGAGGCAGGCACAAGCAGCGACGCGAGGGATCCGAGCGGAGGATTCGATGGGCGCGCACGAACTACTACTACGAACCCTAATCCCAGACTGCGGTGTGGCGTGCCGCTCATATACACCAAAGTTTATCGTGCTCTCACGTTCATGGGCTCAACTTTGAGCTGGCCCAACGGGCCTATCTTAAATGGGTCAATAGAGGCTAACAATTAATTGGGGTAAATACCCAATTAATGTTGATTGGGCCACAAATTGTGCCCATCTTAAATGGGTAGGTAAATAGAGGTTAACAATTAATTGGGTTAAATACCCAATTGATGTTGATCGGGCCACAAATTGTGCGATTTTGATTTGAATGGAATAGTTCAAAGCAATTATTTAAGTCATAATAAATTAAATTGCCTGTTTTATTATTGGGTTTTTTTAGCTCTGGTCTCTCAAGTTGTTTTGTTATCATAGTCCATACCTTATAAATAGTGATTGTGCTGCAATTAAGTAGGTAAAAGAATGATATGGAATGAGATACCTATAAATGCAACCATTAATGTGATTTTTCCAACTAGATTAAGTATCACTCAGTTCAAAAGCATGCACAAATACAACAAAGAAAAGTGTTACTTCTCTATCATTCTAGCATCGACATCGTGATAAAGTTTAATCACAAAGCTCGAGATGGATCGGTGTAGTTCCTCTACGTCCGATATAGTAATATCGATCCGAATGACATAATTTCTAGGAGAATATGGCGAAACATGTGAAGAGAGGAAGGATCCATTCATTTTGGATTTATTGCCACAGATGTTGTTATGTGAAAATTATCTAAGATGATATAAACATGATTTAAGAAGATTTATACATACCATGTATGAGCATAAGAAGAGATAGAAAGATTAAAAAAAGAAGAAGAAGAAGAAGAAGAAGAAGATTATATTAGAAATATAAGTAAAGATTTAAATATTCTTGAGTTGGAAAAGACACCTATTGGTACAAAATTGGATGATAGAAAAGGATTCATGTAGTCAACTTCAAATATTTCGAGCTAGTGTTGTTGATCGAACAAGGTTGACACTTTGGTTGGCTGCTCTATCCATCTTTCCATGCTCTCTAAATTGGCTTCTTCGATCAGCTACCGGTCGATCCAATCACAAAGCAAACACACACAATTGGTCACCAACCTACATAGGATGAGATCCTCTCACGTGATGCTTCACTTAGAATGCATGCAGTCTCTTCTACCTTCTCACCCTTCTCCTCCACTGCAGTCAATCGAAGCAAACGCTGCCTGCGTCTCCATCCTTCCTCAGAGCTGCTTCCTCATATGCCACACAGCAGTGCTGTAATCGAGCTCTTGATGGTCTCCTCTTCATCTCACGCTTTCAGAAGGTACGCACAGCTTCCAACTCTCTCTCTCTCTCTCTCTCTCTCTTCTTGTCTTGATGGTGAGTGAAGAAAAATGCTTTCGATAGTTTGAATTAAGCTGGGCAACTACTTACATGTCGTATACTGTTGCTGATGCTTGTCTAGGAGCATCATCTTGTCCTCCAATGTGATCTACAGATCCATTATAGAAACCTTTAATTCCATGTAATCCATCAGAATTGACATTGTTCATATTTGTTTCCAGTATTAAAGACTTCCACATTATTGCTGCTATGTCGGCAAGCTGAAGAGTAGACTTGGTCTACTTAAAGACATTTTTCTCAAGCTCGTTTCTTCAGTAGGTATTAAGAACAGATAATTCTGCAGCAACTCATTACTTAGGCTTCTTAATTCTCGTCGAATAAGACGGAACCTAGTTTAGTATACCTAACCCAATCCATCAAGGCTAAATTGCCCTTCATGATGAATAAGGTATAATGGTTTCCTAAAATTTAACCAGTTCATCAAATGCAGAAAATATTACCTGAAGAACATAAAAATTATGAAGTTGTTCTGATCATTAAAATTGAGTCACTAGTTTGACCACCATTTATTTACACTAAACTGGAGGGTTTCATGCCCCCCACTAAAATGATAGAATAATGTGGCAGTGGAAGTCCTGAATTAGACCAACTAACATTCCATGTGTTGGATTAGAAATCCTTCTCTTAGAATTTAAACTTGTAGGTGAAGAATTCAACTCACTTTAAAAAAACCATGGTAAGAAATGAATTCACACAATTTTTAACATGATTTTGTGATCAATCCAACTTCCAGTCAGACTTAACTAACAGTCTTCTCAAAGGACAAGACCTGCAATTGAAGCTGGAATTTCCAAGTGGTTCTCCAAAGCAAATGCTAATATACATGTGACATGTTTTGGCTTCAGTCCCATGCAGTCCTTTACATTTTTTATTTAAGAGTTATTCTTTACATTACATATCAGTTGCATTGGGTTCAAATGTTGAGCTTTTTGTGCTTCATTGTGATATGGTCTATTTGTTTTCTTAATAACTAAGAAGTTGGACAAAGAGATGAACAATGCACAACAAATACTGGACCAGCTAGCTTAAGATTCATTATCACAACTATTGCTCATACAATATTGAGATATAGCTACTGTGCTTAAAAATTATCACCAATCCATGTGTCATTTGATGAAGATGATTTCTCCAACATTTTCTATGTTATAAAGATTTGTATATCTCAACGCTCATACTCTTGTTCTCAGAGACCGACTACCTATCTGATTATTTGATATCTGCAACCAAAGCTTGGTTTGTCAATATGTGAACTAACTAAGGCTAATCATGAATGCCAAATGGACAGACAGGGAGGAAAAGGCCAGATTAGCATTTCTAACATGATGCAATCATTCATGTTTAATGACATTTTCAAGGAGTAGGAATCATGCATGATTTAATGATCCATCAGAAGTCTTGCTTTATGAGTTTATGCTTCCTATATATGAAGATAGTTGAATTCCTCTTATTTGTTTCTTTTTAGATGCTTCACCTTAGGTGACCAAATATATGATAATAGAGTTGATTCTGCTAAACCAAATTATTGGTCTTATGCATGAGAACATAATTTATTCTTGTGAACAATAATACTCTAATTAATGAAAATACTCTAGTTGTCACTGCAAAAAGAAAGCTTGAAATTGATTCACCATAGTAGTAACAGATGCAAACTTCTCCATATATTATAAAATTTTAATGCAACAGATTCCATTATGCAAAAGAGGTTCATGATATTTGAGAGTCTGATCTCCAAGTATCTTCTTATTTGTTCATTCTTTAGCAGCCTCGTTAAACATGATTTCCAATATCATTTCTACTTGGCTTACAAAGCTAAAAATGCTGCAGGGAAGTCGATGTCTTGATCAAAATAAAATGCAGGTGCCAAAAAAAAAAAGGATTGCGAAAAAAACGATGAACATGTAGCTTCAAATTAGTCTGTAGCTTTAAGTCATATGTTTTTGATGCACTTCTCCCGGAATCAAGTAATAATCCATGTAGGGCAAAATTTCGTCTGCAAGGCTATGTTACATCTTTGAGCTTAGCATGAGGATGTTATGATCACATCCTAATAAAGACGAACGATAACAAAACGAACTCCACAGCAATCATATTGTAGGATAATATTCTGCTTAAGATATCTTATTTTGTGTCTGGTTAGATGTTATTAGGGTGCTAATTCAAGCACACATAATGGTGAGAACAAATGATAGCTTATCTGAAGATTCCAAGAGGAACAAGATGATGAACAGAAGTAAATTTCTGGCAGCCTAGGAAATATGCTTGCTCTAAGTACCATTTATTCCAGAAATGAGATCTATGGTAGGGTAATATTGATGTCCAACAATTATGAATCAATCAGAAGATCTAAGAGGTAGATGTAATAATGTTTCTGAAACGAAGCGTATATCGTATCCAACTAGTCATTTTATTTCTTGTAATATGAATTGTTACTATGTTCTTCAACACTGTTGTTTGACTTTAGAATTGGTGTGTTGTTCCTTTTCATTCTGTGTTCTACTAACATCAAATGGCTAATCCTATTACCGCAGCAGCGGAGAACCGCGAACTCAATCAAAAAGTTGTCTTCAAGAAGAATCTTTTCACCCTTCCGAGACGTTTTTGCATTAGATGATCTGAACATGGTATGATTGTGCGAAGTTTTGTCATGCACAAATCATGGTCCTATGGCCAGCCACTAGCTTTATGCTTTTTCCTCATGTGTCACTTTCAGATCAATGCTACTCTCAAGTGTTTGATCTTTCTCAGTGTTCAGACATGATTTTATGCTATCTAAACCATTACATTTCTGGATTGTTATGATCTTAGATACCTACTAAATGATAATAACATATGTTTTGTTCTGATAAAGGGACTTGATCTCTATATAACTTTATTTATATATGTATATATATATTTTTTTATCAAAGTTCTTTCTTTCAACACAAGAATTCAGACATGGATGTAAATGATTTGTAATCAACATGACAAATATTAAGACATTCCTAATCAATGTAGTTCCATAAACATAAATAGAGATAGCAAGGCATGGCAAGCATCTGCTGCTGGTTGGTGAATGATGATGCAGAGATCAATGAAATCTTTGAACGAATAATAGGTTTTACAGAGAAAATAGTCATCAAAGGTTTCAAATGACAAACGATATTTGGAATTGGAAACATAATCCATTGGACATAATGAACACCTTTAACTTGCTGAATTCTATGCAACACAACACATAGTTCTCGGAATTCAGAATAGATAACTGGATTTACTTGCCTGCGTGACCTTTGATCCAAACTAACCAAAGTAAGTGAAGGGATCTTCCCACAGACCTTCAAACCCAAAGCTTGGAACCAGTGATGCACCCATAGGATCAAGCATCTCGACAAGCTTGTTGTTGCTGTTGCTGTTATCAGTGTGATTATTGACAGCACTGTGATGCTGCTGCATCAAGATGTCGTCGTGGATGAAGGGATCAAAGAGATCAGAGAAGAAGTCGACGGTGCAGCCATCGGCTCCCTTCCTCCCTTCCTCGCTGTTCTGGCATCCCACGTTGAAGTAGCCGCCGCCAGTGGTGACCGGTGCTGGAGGAGCAGAAGGTGTGGGATCAGGGTTGGCGGTAGGATGGCGTGGTGGTGGTGTTGATGGCAGTGTAGGGTTGGGATTGGTGGAGAAGGTGAAGGGCTTGTGGGTGCGCGGATCTATGCCTTGTTTGATGAGCTTCCTGCTGAGGTGGGTGTTCCAGTAGTTCTTGATCTCGTTGTCCGTGCGCCCCGGTATTCTCCCAGCGATCAGCGACCACCTGCTCGTTCCAGATACAGAACGCTGAAACCCCCAAAGAGAGAGAAACAGAGGGAGGGAGAGGGAGGATACCGGTTGCCGAGGAGGCGGTGGAGGCGGAGGATGATATCTTCCTCGTCGGGGGTGATGGGGCCGTGCTTGATGGAGGGGCGGAGGTAGTTCATCCAGCGGAGGCGACAGCTCTTGCCGCAGCGGAGCAGCCCGGCGCGCTTGGGCAGCGTCCGCCACCGCCCCTCCCCCTCCCTCCGCACGAAAGTAGCCAGCACCTCGTCCTCCTCCGCCGTCCACGGCCCGCGCTTCATTCCCACCTTGCTGCAGCACGGCGTGGGCGTCGAAACTCCCCGCCGCCGCTGCTGCTGCTGCTGCTGCCCCTCCTCCGCAACCAACGACCCCAAGGGATTCCTCATCTCGCTTCTCCTCTTCACCTCCTCCAGCTGATCTACTCCCAATATATCTGTCTATAGGGTTGCTGTCTTGCTGGTATTTAGCTTCCCTTTCTTCTCCCCCGAGCTTTGCAACCCATGCCGACCGCGGTCGGGACCATCAACTGGATAAACGTAATCTATTCTGACGCACACAATATCTTATGTGGGGGCCAAAAACACTCGCCATGCATCACCTACGGCGCGGTAAATATGGATCGACAACAAGCAAGCGAACGCGCCGGCGAACTTATCATCGTTTTGCCCGAATCCTAAACTCCTGATGTAACATCTTATCATTCATTATGTGAAGATGAACAATACGTCCATCGTGAGAAATATTAGTATGTTTTCACCGGAATGAATCGAGAAAACACGACGACGAATGCATGCAGCTGACTCTTCCGATCCAGTTCATCTTGCCTCGTCCGTTCTGCTTTGTGATCTCTGCATGCCGTGGTGACGGAGCTGTCGCCCCCCTACTAAGTTTGAGTTCATCCAACTCCCTACCCATCTCTTATCTGTGATGCTTACATAGGTCGTTTCTGTCGTATGACACGAGAGAGAAATCGCATAAGAAGAACTCATCTGTTCAGTCTCAGCAGGTTGAGGAATTCCTTTTTGTCTTTGCAATCCCTACATTTGATACGAGGATTCAAGGGATTTTTTTTCTTTTTTTTCTTCTGCCAGTTGCGTGCTAAACAAAATAAAAGGAAGGAATAAAAAAAAAACAGCATTAGTGCTGTAGTAATCAGCTGATTTGTGATGTCAAAGTACTGCGTGCATGGGAAATTTATCATTTTCATGAAAAAGATTCATGTGACTGAATGATTGATGATTATTTTATTACATCAATAAAGTGATAGTGATTGTGTTGGTACTCATTTTGCATGGTTTGAATAATAGCTGGAGTCGGATATTGGATGCTATTTCCTCACCGCAAACTTCATACAAGTCAAAAGTATATTTGTATATATGAAAAAAATTGTCTTAAGTGTGTAATTAATTGCATTGATGCAAAAAAAATATTCTTGCAATGAATAATCATTGCTTCAGGGCACAAAATTCATGATTTTTATTTTTAGTTATATTTATCAGAGAGTTAACAGATAAAAATTACTTCCAAAAGCATATTTTATTTATAATAAGAGAAGAATGCAAAGTCATAATTGTTAATCACCAACAGAAGAGAATATAAAACATGTATGGAATCCTTAGAGCTTAGAACCACCAGTGGGTCAAAACTCAAAAGTTGATTTAATAGTGATGTGTGTGTGTGTGTGTGTGTATATATATATATATATATATATATATATATATATATATATATGCATACATCCACATTAGTTTGCTAAGAACTAAATGCAACTCTTGGAACTGATTATATAGATCAACAGTCCATCTAAAATTGCAATATTGGTTTTCAGTTGAATTTAAAAAGTTTTTGAATGATCTTTTCCCAGTAATACTGATTCCCTATTAGACTAATCACAGCATGCATACTTCATCAGATTATGAAAGCTTAGCATGGAGTCCAGATATGATAGAAATCACTCCTGGATAAACTTAGTCCAACTCCATTTGTCATAATTCTTTTACTGAAATTAATATAAGAGACAACATGAACTAACTTGATGAGACCAAACTTTAGTAAAACTAATCCAATAAGTTTAGTGCCTATTGGATGTTTATATATTACTTGAGAATTTAATTATAGTAAATGAACCATTCAATTATCAAAACATACTATCCACCTGAGAGATTATTTCCAAGCTTGGCATGTGAAGCTGACAGGAACTGAAGTATAGCTTTTGAACATGAGAATGCTTAAACTAACATGTTTATATGATTGATGATAAAGTTCCATGCATGTCTCCCATTCAAACAGTGCATTCTTTTCCTCAGGAGTTATAATACTTACTACACTTTCAAGTCATTAGACCTCTCAACTACCACTTGTGCATGATGAGACCTGTTCCATCCAATCAAGCAAAAAAGTGCAAACAAAAAAAAGAAAGCGTAGACAAGGAAAAGAGCTAATATGATGGTCCCAGGAGTTGTAGCACATGTAAATAACATCTAGGAAAATAAAATACATATATTTTTCTTACTATACCTTTGCCCTTCCAAATGCAAGTTGATGTGAACCGATCAACCAACTCAAACACTTGCTTCTGAGAAATCATAATTCATGATACTTGAGGGAGAGGAAGATAACACATGACAGCAGGAAATTACTGTGACAGTTGATGAACCATTCTACTTGCAATGGGATCTCTGTTGGGAGGGAGGACAGTACAAAAAAAGGAGATGAGAAAATTATTCCCTTGATGATGATGATGATGATGATGATGATATATACATATATATGCTAATTGTACACATATCATGGATATTATCTATTGATGATCCCTCCCTATACAGTATCTGCAAATGTCTTCATAACATCAGTTGTTCACAACTACTTTACGGTGAGCTCACGAGAATATGAAGAGGACACCCATCTCAGTGACATATCAATACATATAAAACTGGTAATGTTTTACCTTCAGTAACTCTCTAAAGGAAATCCCTGGATGGTTCCCAGGTGAACATTATTGGAAGCTCATAGCTGTGATGTTCTTCAGTCCACTGTTAAATATGATAATTATTTGATTTTGTTGCTACTGTTTTGTCTACAACATTACTTTCTGCAGCTAGAGATATCTATTTATGCTTTCAACGATATGGAAATGACTGAAAACCTAATTGGATTCTCCTATGGAGATGAAACCGACAGAGAATGGACCAGAAGACTATCTCTTTGCAGGATTAATCTTTAGAGCTTGTGTTTGCAGGAGATATGTACACCCAATGTGATTTTTTTTTGTTTTTTTTTCATTCACTCGATACTCTAATCTGTTTTATTCTTCTGGCACAAGAAATTTACTGCCTACTAATCCAAACACCTCCTGATATCAAGTTCCAATCATGCCACAGAAGAGTGGTATGACCTTCCTTCATTTGGCACATTTTTCTTTTTTCTATCCTCTGTAAATCTGCATTCTTTTCTTCAAGGGCAGCAGATTGGATCCACCTTGTCCATCAAGCTCATCGGCCATATTAAAAATGTTAACAATGCTTACCATTCATTCCTCCATTTTCTTCTATCAGGATGAAGAAATGTCAAGAAAATCAGATTATTTTTCTATACCTTTTTATTACATAATAATGCTCAATCATATCAGCAAAAGAGGATAATCATAACACTGGTTAATTTGCTTTAAAGTAGTACTGGTGGTGTTGCTCCATTGGTGCAGCTGTGACTGCTGCTACAGCTGCTGATGTTTTCCTGATGTCTTGGCTGGTTCTCCATTGCTCCAGTGAAGGTAAAAAAGAGTAGTTTTTGAGGAATGGAATGGGAAGGGGAGAAAGTGAAAGAACAGAATAGTTTGTGATGAGAAGGAAAGAAATTAGATAAATTGAAGGCTATTTATTGGCTTCTCTTTTTTGAACTGTAACTATTACTCCTGTGAGTCCTCTCTACCATAATATATTCAATTTTAAGTTGAGCAGATGGTACACTGTCATCAGAGTGTCTCTCTCATTCACCTTCTCTTAGAAATCAACAATCTTAAGAACTTCTCTACAGCACATCATGATGTTCCAGGGTTACTATACACTGCAGTGGGGTTGCAGATCATTGGATTGGAGTCACTCAGATCATTGGATTGTGTCAGGATAATGTGTTATGACAACAAAGTCTATAGGTGTTCTCTGTATAAGAGAAATGGAAGGGATGAGGGGAATCATTCTTGGGACCGACCATCCAAATTCCAATACCCTCATCAATCACCTGCACCAAGGTCATGAGTGAGAGGAACTGTGCATTTATTGACCACCATCATTTATACCACAATGTTTGGGAGTCAATGGACCATTGCCTTGTGTTTCTAATATCTCAATCTTTGTGACATTTGATTAAGGATTAGAGATGGATCATCAGTATTTCTTATGATAATAATAAATGCTCTATTAATTCTGTGTAGGAATTGCACCAATACCTAAGTCATGGCACCTTTTGGGAGATCAAAGGACCAGTTTTACTTACATAACTATTTTTTATAAAAGTAATAATTAAAAAAAAAAGTAAATCTTTGCAGACTAGACCATAACCTTGGTGTCCATCGAGTCTCATCCTTTCCATCTCAACCATCCAATTCTTTTTACAAAATAATAAAAAGTCAGGGCTGCTGACAAATTTTATTTCATTTGTCCAAAATGAGTGGTCTAAACTAAGAATAGAAATAGTAATATTTTGGTGTCTTGTGTTGGACACAGTGGGCTACTACTCGATGCACATAGAGTATGCCCTTAACACTGTGGTTAAGAATTACATGGAAAACAACCTAATCAAAGCATTCACTAAACCGAATCATTGCTCAAGAAGAAGCTAAATTATTAAGCTTGTTTACAAAGGATTGGTGTACATCCTGTGCTAAACCCTTCACAGAAGCAAAGAAAAAGTAGAGAGCAAGTTGTTCTACCGGACAGTAAGCTTCTATCCGTCGTCCTCTCACTCCCCACTCCTAACCACCTTAATCCATATATATATATATATATATATATATATATATATATATATATATAGAGAGAGAGAGAGAGATGGAGAGACTGTAATCTACATCTCGCAGAGGAGAAGAAGAAGAAGAAGAATGCAGTTCCTAGGTCAAGATCAGGCATAGCCACAACTACCATACTCGCATCGCAACCCGGGTTGGCACACGGTGCCGCACTTGCCGCAGTTGTTGAGGTCGTACGCCACGGCGGTGCACTTGCCCTTGCAGCACAACTGCCCGAAGCCGCACCGGACGCCGCAGGCGCCGCAGTTGTTGCGGTCGCTGAGCACGTTGCGGCAGTGGTTCTTGCAGCAGTAGAGGAGCTGCGTGCTGTCTTTGGGCTGCAGCCCTGAGCATCTGTTGTTGGTGGCGGGGTCGCACCGGTCGCCTTTCTTCACGGCCTCCTGCGCCAGGAATCGACTCCGTGCACGCGGATCCCTGACCTCAGCCGCGGCGGTACGTTGTGGTGTGACCGACGCCAGAGCGAGCAGGAGAAGGGTGATGAGCAGACTCCGGCGAGAGAGGCAGGTGGTGGCCATTCTCTCTCTCTCTCTCTCTCTCTCTCTCTCTCTCTCTCTCTCTCTCTCTCTCTCTCCCTCTTGCTCGAGTGAGGGAAGGGTTAGAGAGCTCGGTATATGAACGAGAGGAACGGCATAAAGAAACCATGGATTCATTCAGGTCCACAACCCACGACGACCTCCACATCCCATGGTCTCGCCGTCATTGGTCTACACTGCCAGCTTTGCCTCCTGGTAATGCGAGCTCATTAAAAGGAAAGCACATGAGGCTGTTTGCGGTGGTCGCACTTGCACAGCCTCGCTTCAAGTCAAAAGAGTGTTCACAAAAGTGAAAGCATTGAGATCAGAAACATTAATATAGATCTGATGGGATGGTGAATTAGTATCATTATGGAACATGAGGTTTGCTTGACGATGACTCTGATGTTTGCTCTTGGTACTACAAATGCGATCCACTTTTCCGGCGGGAATAGCGTCGTAGTCTTGGATCGGGGGAAGGGGAAGGGGGGCGGGGATATGTTGACTTTTTCTTCTTCGGATCATTAAATTTGGGGGGATCGGGATTGGTGGTTTTGCAGTGAGGACGCGGTTTAACGAAAGATGTAGTAGATTCTACGACGTGCAATGGCAATGTTAGGATGGCCACAGCACAAGTTGCAAGGAAGGTCATTTGAGTTCTCGAAATAGATGAGTGTGGGTAGCGAGAGATGTAGGGTTCTGAAGACCTGGGCATTAGAGAATAAAAAGGAGTAGGTGTTGCTCAAGCTTGATGATGATGATGATGAAGAAGATTACAGACGTTCTGAGATCAAGGAGAATAGGCTGGTCATATCAGATCAAGAACTGCTGGTTAGTCTCAGAAAGCTTAGCTTGAAGAGTATAGAAGCTGACAAAAGAAGCAAACTAAAGATTCAAGATTTGTATTATTTGACATGTAATTTAGTTAACGTGAAGAGAAGAAGATACTATTCACATGTAGTAGCTTACAGAATAATATACAGCCCTAAAAGAATAAACAACAAAGTTGGGATTATAAAGGAAAAACCTAATATTGAAGTTCCCAAGAAAACTTGTAAGAGCTTAATGACACCAACTTCGTTACACTCGGTTTGATTATTCTCAACTTAGTTGATGATACAACTAAATACCATTTTTTTTTTTTTTTATAAACTGGGCTAGGCCGGTTGCTTATATGAGATGTAGCTTGACTAGATTTATATTTCTTTTGAGTGACTTTACATAGAATTATCTATGTCACAAAGTCTAATTATCAAAATCCTAAGAACCATGATAGGATATTAACCATCTAAATTGTGAAACATTTTGGCTAGTGAAGTTTCTTTTGGTAATAAATAGAAACTTACAGGACAATGGAGGTTTATTTGTAAGCTTCATTGTTATTACAATAGAGAAGGATCTCTCTCTCTCTCTCTCCTGTGTCATACTTTTGACAATCAACCTTTTGATACTACATTGAAGTCCTAAATAAATAAGCCTGAGACAACTGCTAAAGACTAATATATATGATTGAACACTAATATAATCCAAAAGTTTAAATGCTAAGTTGTCATCCGACTCTTGCAATTTATAGTAATGTATGCCTATTTTAAACTCCCTTGTGATCTTCATTCACACATTAATATTTTTCTAAAAAATAAATTACCTATCCAAATTAAGCCAACTATTAAAAAATCCATATGATACGACAAGTGAAGCATGCAATAAAAAAACGTGTAGAGAAAGCATCTGTAAGATGCTGAGAAACAACATGAAGGGTGGTAGCATGCAAGTCTATTAGATGTTGCTGTCTGACGTCTATATGACCTTTTCTCTTGTTCTTGTACTGGTGAACTTAATCATCATTCTAAAACTCTTCTCAGATCTTAAACTATGAATAGTTGATTTACTTAGTGCAAGGATGAAACTTGCCAATTCAAAAATCTCCCCCACTTGACCTTAGAGATTCTAAGTTACAGCTCGAGGAATTTTGATAGGAAACCTTGAAGTTTTAGTCTCTCTCTCAGCTTGATGAAACTGCTAATATGACTTCAGCATTACCAAGTTAATAACTCAGAACCAGACTCTTTGTCTCCCAAATCTCTCATCTTTTAATATTATTTTAGAGTTTACTTTGAAGGAGATTCTGAGCAAATCCCTTCAGTCATGCATCACCTATTGTTCAAATGAGACACATTGGCATAAAGCCCCACAACCTGCAACCACATAGATAGATAGATAGATAGATAGATAGATAGATAAAGAGAGAGAGAGAGAACTAAACTGAAGGTTTAACGCACTTGAAAGATCTGGGTCAAACAACATTGATAACCAACTTTAATCTATTAGCTATTAGGCTTTCACTGGTGTTAAGTCTTTTTATTGCAGCTACTGAAAACAATATGATCTAAAGTCTCTGATATTATATGTTTGCCATTCTCTGTCTTCCAAAAGTTTGAATTTGTAATAGATGCCACTGATTTATGATAGCAAGCAATGCATTCAATTGAGATGAATTAAACTTGAGGAGATCTCCATTCAACATCTTTCTCTGTTGATGTTTGACCTGGATTTAGACAAAGTTAAAAAGATTCTTGTGAACATCAACAAAGTGTTATATATAGATTGAACAGCAAAGCGGAAATGCAAGTGTTTAGAAGTCTGCCCATATTTTGGAGAGAACACTCAGATCAGGCAATCCTTGCCATGTTTTCTATTAGATTTCTCAACTTAGCTATTCTCCAACACCCAAACTCCAGAAAATATGCAAAAGCATCTCCTTGGATTCATCTCATCATGTCATCCACGATAATGCCGAAGAAAGAACTGAACAGAGTGCAGTCTGGTTTCAGTGTTCCTAAAGTATTGAGTACAGAAATGTGTGGATGTGTCAAAGGAAAAGTAGATCTCCGGTTTGGTCAACACCCCAGGCAAGATCTGCCATCAGCACAGTCACTCAGGAGTGTGGAAGATGAAATCTCCACACGTGACTACAAGATAAGTAATAGAAAGCTCCTTTTTTCCTTACAGATTGTTAAGAATATAAATCAGATTATGTTTCATCTGTTGACTTAAGTTTACAGATGCAGTAATATTGATCAAAATTTAAGAAGATTGATGAGTGGAGGGTCATGTGTTCAGTGATGAATTCAAAATCCCACGTCTTGGGTTTAAGCAACATGTCAAGAATAGAAATCATATTATGGCCTAAGCTTTGAGATTAATTGTCTGGTCCAAGTAGAGAAACTGAGGTTCTACAGCACATCAAAAACAGATGATGGGTCTTACAGTGACAGGATTTCTTCAAGAAACACTTGAGTATTGATTTGAAGCCCAGAGATTTTTGGTGTTGATTCATCTGAAGGAACTAATTCACTTTCAAAAGAAAGATTTGTCAAAATGACCGTCTTAAACACTCGTCCGAGCCCTTCAATCACAAGAACAAGCATTCCAATTTACTTCCCAAAACAATCACAATATATCTAGGGCTATCTTACATAAATTGCAGATAATTACCGGACGTACTAAACCTAAAGACACAAAAAGGGGCAAGGATTTCCACCGAAAAAACACAGATCATGCGCAGATTTGGGAAAACCCAATTCCTCAGGACCCTAAAAATGTGCTAGTTTCATCTAATTTTGAATAAAAACAAAAAGGGAAAAACCGAGCAATGCTGGAACTAGGGCCGTACCTCTCGGTATTCAAAGATTGGAGCAACTGGACCCCGAGATCGATCGATCGATCCATCGAAATGGCAGGGGAAGGAGCAGAATCGCGTGGGAGGCACGGCGCCGCACTCTCGACATGAGCCGCAGAGGGACGGAAAGCGGGGAACAAGCGGTCGAGATTCAAACGCGCTCCTGTTTTATAGACGCAACGGACGGTCGCGATGCTCTGTTGCGATCGGGCGGAGTTTTAAGAAGAAAACGGCGTCATCGAGTCGGATCCATCTAGGATCCGAATCCTATTTGACTTTAACGGATCCAAAATGGACCCGTAATCGAAAATTTTGGGTCCTGTCAGCGCACGCCTAGATTCGAATCGTACAATCTTATCGGATCCAAAGAAAAATATATTCCTAGTTTATCATAATGAGTGATGAACATATCGTAATATATAGATTTATTATGGCATTTGTGAAGCTCGAATAATTATAAATTGTTACAACGAGGATTTGGTTTTTCATATACATCGTATAATATTTCTTTATAAAATTTAAAAACTATAAACATGAATTTAACGGTTTGCCTAAATTGTGTAGTACTATAATCTACACCTTTCAACCACAAGTCAATCAATATTTTTCAAGAGAAAAGGAAAGCAGTCGTATACAGATCGAATAAGGAACGTAGACAAAGAAGATGTTTGTTCTACAGACGAAAAGGAGAGCCTTTCAAAGTTTCTACAAACATGTAAGAACAAAATGATCTCTCTCTCTCTCGCTCTCTTGTTTTGAGCTTTTGACGGAGTTGACGATGTCATCATAAGATGATGTTTGAGTTGGTCGTGTAGGAGACGAAGGGAATTGAGAGCTTGCAGACTGCTCAGGTTAGATAATTATGTGGAACATCCGAGATGCTTCTTTTGGAGAACGAAGCCGACATCTGAATGAGACTGGAAGCTTTGAATCTGCAGGTGTCTTCAAGGACGCTGGCTTTCTATCCCTTCCGTAGATGCAAATTCTTCATCATCCTCTCAGAGTCATCCCCTCCCTTCTTTTCTTGAGATACCTTTGAAAGGACAACTTTTCTCTATCTCTCTCTCTCTCTCTCTCTCGCGTTTCTTTCTCTTGTCGTCTGCCACCAGCCGTCAAGATCGAGACCTGAAATTTTCTAGAGCTCGAACCAAATGTGAGCTGCAACTTTTCCATGTGTTCTCCCCTTCCAATGTCAGGTGATTAGCGGGTTCGATAGTTTCGTTTAGATCGCGAGGATGGTCATCATCCGGCTTTACCAGGGATGGGATAAAGGTGTGCGCAAAGGGAAGCATGAATCTTCGTGCCCTTCTCGCCATTGCTGCGCGTGCATGCATCCTGGAGTCTGCGATGCATCTGGTGCGGCTCTGCTTCTTGCATGCACGATGGACGCTGTTGTTCTGTCTTGGTGAATGATCAGATCACAAGAAAGTAGGAGGTGCATGCAGAAGGAATCAGATAACAATCTTAGCTGTGGAATGTTCCCTACCCGCCACCCCCACCCCCCACCCCCCCTAACCAAAGGCCCACTCTCCTTTCTCCTGCCTTTTCTTCTTTGTACACGGGATAATTGCATGAGAGTCTTCGATCACAAAAGCAGATTCTTCAACGACAGTGATGATTATCGCGGCGGTGAAATGGATCTCCTGCTTTCTGTGCGCTCTTATCGTCCTGCTCGATCCTCCGCGTTGGCCTGACATGGAGCGGAGCTCCTATAAAAGACCGCCTGCACACACTGCCTTCTCATCCACCTTCGTCTGGAAAGAAGCTTCGGTCACAGAATGTCGAGGGATCCGCTAATCCTGGGCCATGTCGTGGGCGATGTGTTGGACCCGTTCGCTCGATCCGTGTCGCTGGGTGTCATGTACAAGAACAGGCTGGTCATCAATGGCAGCGACTTCAAGCCGTCTGCTGTGGTCGACAGGCCTCTTGTTCAGGTTGGAGGAGACGACCTGCGCATCTTCTACACCCTCGTGAGTTCTTCTTCCTCTCACAGGTTGCATCCCGGTTCCGCATCGAACATCTTGCGTGAGTCCATTAGCGCTCGTGTTTTTGGCAGGTGATGGTGGATCCCGACGCCCCCAACCCGAGCAACCCGACGCTCCGGGAGTACCTCCACTGGTCAACTCTCTCTCTCTCTCTCTCTCTCTCTCTCTCCCTGTGGGAAGTCAGAGAAAGAAAGGCATGTATGTGGCTGGTAATAGAGCTGAGGGATCTTTAACCGATGGCTTTTGTAGGTTGGTGACGGACATCCCCGCGACCACAAACGCAACCTTCGGTAAGTGACGTAGGGTGGTGAACAGTTCCCAAAAAGCTCGAGTCGCTGCTTTCTGCTATGGTCGCACAGGGAAGGGTTTCATCCTCGAGTAGGGGAAGGATTTGAGATCCCATTTGCCACACCACGCGACCATCTCATGGATCGTGTGGTGCATTTGCACGCCAACATGACATCGTTCCTCAGATTCCTCTATATGTACCCTTGTGCTTAAATCTCCCTCGGTTAACCGTCATGTCGGTGACACAGGAAGGGAGATCGTGTGCTACGAGGCCCCCCGGCCGGCGACCGGGATCCACCGGGTGGTGTTCGTGCTGCTCCGCCAGATGGGAAGGGAGACGGTGTTCACGCCGGAGATGCGCCACAACTTTAGCACAAAAAGGTTCGCCATGGAGCATTACCTGGTGCCTGTGGCCGCCGCCTACTACAACTGCCAAAGGGAGGCCGGCACCGGAGGTAGAAGGTTCATCAGAGATGACTGATGCCGAGAGTAATTACTATATATATATATATATATATATATATATGGAAAAGGTGTAGTAGCGTTTCAAAGCATACATCCAAGCAATCGCAGTGTTCTCTCTCATAAAACCACAAATAGATTCTGATAGAAGCAAAAGTCTTTGGCACAAGCAGCACTTCCATGTTTACAATATGTACACTTGTGGAAGACCAGTAATGATAATTGAAGTAATCCACTTAAGTGAAGTTTAATCTGTTCAAACATTCAATTGCCACAACCTGTACATAAAAACCAAAGATTAGGGATCCATATGCATTGCAGAACAACAAGGATCTCTTTAAGAGACTAAATTTGCAGCTAAGGAATGTTTTTTTGGCTCAAATCCATATCATGTTGACTTTCTATCTTAAGGATTCGATCAGCAAGAGCAATATAGAGAACGGCTGCAGGAGGCCTCGGATGTCTGATGCCTTGGCAGGAACACTGGAGAAGCGGGAGTTTTGTGAAGTTGAACAATCCGCAAATGCACCTGCAGTTCAGGAAACCCAAAGGCCATGTCACAAAGAATAGACTGTTCCGAGGTTTTCGATGGAGGAAAACAACCAGAGTAACGATACAAGTGGTGTTGAGTATTAAACATGGCATCATCACCAACTAGAAAGTTCCAATCAGAAATGGGCATAAACAGTTTTGCTTTTCAGTGCATGGTATTTCTTTCCATTTTTACTTCTTCAACGTGCATGACTTGGGAACGCAGCGAGACCGACTCAAGAATTTGCTAATTTCAGTAGCCATGGAACCATACAACAATGGCGAAGGAAATGAAAAAACAGATATATATTTTTTAGATACATTATAAACATTCAGTAAGAAGCAGCTATCTCTTGTTAATCTGAAATATCTAAAAAAAGGAATTAGGAAAAAAATAAATAGGCACTGTAAAAAAAAAAGTAAACAAATATTAGAAAATTGCAGTCCAAGTAACATTAATATTTAGAGTTAATTCATATAGAGGGGTGCACACTCTTGTAGCACCACCCTGTCCTATCAACAGGCACCAAGTTAAGGTGTTTAGAAGCAAATACAAGTTCAATGAAGAAGAATCCTCAATTTGATTCGACCTATGTCAGCAACTAATCTGAAAAATATAATGACTAGATAACAATGATCGTACCATCTTAATTTGCAGAAGCAGATGGATGTTAAGACAACCCATACCTTTGCTACAACAACAAGCACCATCCTCTGTACATATATCAGCCACAACCACACATCAAACAGTGCCAGCAGCTGCACTCAATCCTGAACCAACTGATAAATAATGCAGATTTCCACTAAAAGCTCTGACAGCCTCTTTGTTCCTCAGGACAATATATAATCAGTTAGTTTGCCTTCCTCCAAGGGGGAAAAAAATTCAAATACTCATTTCGCTCATTGATCTCATGATCTCAAGAGTCTTTTCAAATTAATAATTTGTTACAAATTAGAACATACATAGGGAAAGAAATGAACTGACCTGGGTCTCCCATCCAAAACCAAATGAAGAGATGGCAGATGGTGGAAACCAGGAGCCATCCTCTCTACAGGTCCCAACTATATATGGCCATTATTCCAACATTTACAGCAGTCAATATTACAAGACCTTTAGATTGATTCGAAATAGCATCAGGGATCAACTTCTCTGGTGGTCTCATCAACCCCACCTAGCAATAATTTGTAGCATGAGGTTGGTTTCTACAGAAGTGATACATATTTAGCAAAAATAGTATGCATGATACATATTTTTAACTATATTTCATATAAGTATAAAAATCAGATTGTAATATGATAAGCCCCAAAGGGAAATAACCTCTAACATTGAACCACTGGCAGCTGGCTCATTCTTGCTGAAGGATAAGACAATAGTAAGCAAGTTCATACCAATCTGATTGTTATTTAGAGCTTGATGCTGAAACCATAAAGATACCATGCGCTGATAAAAAAATCTCAATTAGTGAATTTCATAACATTCTTGGTCTCCCAATGTATCTTATATGAGTTATCTGTAGGTTTCCATCTCTTGTATAGATAGGAATTCAATCTCCTTCTATGTGTATGCAACTAACCAGATGTGCCATAGAAAAGTCGTATTTGGAGATTGGAGGAGACAAGGGAAGGCAGAAAAGGAAAGATACTGCCTTTGGCATTAACATGAACACTTATCTAAATTTACAGCAAAGCTGCTGATAGAATTCCATAAAGAAAACTGGGATACAGTGTAATCAATACAATTAATTAAATAATTTACAGCAATCCATTACTCTAAACTGCATTACTAGCAATTTCTTATGCTTCAACTTCAGAGTAACTAACAGGTTGATAAACAGAAGAAGAAAAAAAAAATGAAATTGATAAGTATCAGCCAGAACAACTTGTACACTGAAACTTCAGTTTTGATGAGACAGTATAAATTGCAGCTGAAACCCAACTAAATTGATGAGACAGTTTCACCACCCAATATCTTCCCAAAGTTGAACTTTGGGGTTCCCAAACTCAAACCCATCATGCCAAAGGAAATAAATCGTCAAGAATAAGAAAAGAAGCCACAACAAAAAAAATATGATCTTGCTAAAGCTATCAGCTAATCTGCCCCAATAAAAACCCTCAAAGATTCCCTCCATCATTAAATAAAGCCAAGGCTTGGAAGTGACGGATGATTTAAAGAAGAAGACAAAGACAACCGACGAAAGGCACTACCTTGGGGGACGAAGAGGAGTTTGTGCACCGCACTGCGACTGGTGACATCAGAACTCCTACAATCGAGCGCCTCCAACAACTCTTCCGGGACTTGCGATGCAGGGCAGAGCTCGCGACATGGCTGGGCGATCTAGGGTCGGAGTTTTGAAATCGAACGTGTATTTGGGGAGAGCACTCGCAGAAGACAGCAAAAAACCTATAAATCTAACCTGTTGTGTGTGGTCTCCGATACGATGCGATGGGGTAAAGAGACGACGAACCAAACGAGAAGCACGAACTGAGTCGACCCAATCTATGCATAAGTAATGGGTCAAATTGGGCCCTAATCTTAATATCTTTTTGACATCACGCCGACTTTGCCACCCGATCCCCCCCTAACACAACAATAAGTTAAATTTAAGATTGAGCATTAGTCTCTTTTTTTTTTTTAACTTTATTTTTCTGATATATTTCTCGAATTATTATAATGTGGACAAAGTATGTTGGATAAAGCCAGATTCTTCCGGCTAAAAAGGAAAACACATTTTTCCATACTCTTATTTAATGCATTTCTTATCGATCTTACTTGAATGTTAGAAGAAGACGCTGTCGAACACTTTCATGATAGACCTTATGAATTGTAGGTAGGATTGTCAATTCTTCACCATCACAAATTATTACTTTCCTCAATTTTTATCTTTATATGTTTAAGATAGACTTCTATCTTGGTGAACAAGAATCTACCACATCTGGTGAACAAGAATCTAATAAGAATCAATCTATCACAAATGGGCCTGACTAGTGATCTAATAAATCTAAGTTTAATCCAAACAAAGGCCAATTTGAGTTTGATAACTATGCTTACAGGTGTGGGATCTAAGAAAAATCAATATATACAACCTGATGTTCCAATCATAAAGAGATTACATTCGTGACTCAAATTCTGATCTCTTAGATCGCAAAGAGACAATCTTACTATCGTCCGTAAAACCGGCAGTAGGCGACCAGTGGCCGCTGAGCCACAGGCAGCTGAGAGAGCATCAAAAGAAATGGTTTCTGAAAGGAAACCATACAAACTAAAGCAGACTGATGCATGATTGGCCTCGCATCTAATTCAAATCTAACATACCTCCACTTACCTTACACCGACCTCTAATCTGTCATTACAAACATCAAATACATAAGCTCGACACTTACTTGGCCAAAGAGATAGAGAGACCATGTTAAGCTACTATTGTACTCTATTCACAGGCATCGATAAAGAATTTTTCTTCTTTTCATCTCATTTACTCTCACATTGCACTCTCACCTGATAGATATCACAGCGCTCCGGTGCACCAATGGATAACTAGCTGATCGCATCATGACTATTGATTGTTATCTGAAGCTGCTGAGGAGAGGTAGACCTTGCATTGAATCAGCATATGGCGCATTATGAACCCGGTTATCCTTTTCTGACTCAATGAACTCAGACCGAAGCAAGGAAAAAACAGAATCCTTGAACTTGAGGTCCTCTTCAAACTTGTTCATGGTGATCTGGTAGGCCTTGATTAGGTTGCACTGCTCTTCAATTTGGGCAGCAAGTGCTGACTGAGAGCAAGTGGGATTAGGGATCATGAAGTGTTTGTCAAAGTAGGAATGCCTGAGCTCCGAGACTCGTTTGAGCTCAGATACAATCCCCAAGTCAGAAGACTGTATCAAGTCAGGATCATAAGGTGACTGCCATCTGGAGCTGGGCATAGGCAGCTTTAACAGCAGAGACGCTTACAAAGAGGTTAGCAAGGAGGGATTCCATCACTTCTTTCTCCTTCGAGGAGAGCTTCCGTTGCTGCTTCTCATGCTTGATTGCATAGAAATCACCAATACCTTTGGACAGGATGGTGGAAGTATCACTGAAGTTTTGTGACAGCTTGAGCTTATGAATTGAGTAGTCATCTTCATCAGAGACCATGCCGGCACCATTGGCAGAGCAAGTGACACAGCAGCGGAGATGAAAGAACTTGTTGAAGATCCGAGCTAGTGTTCGCAGCTTTGGTGGTGGTTTGACTCTTGGCGACTCCATGTCTTCTTCTGCTTCAAGATTATATAAAAAAAAAAAATCACCAAATTAAGAGAAAAGATGGCAGAAAGGGGAAGAGAACTGTCTAGCAGAAGGCTTTTTGATTCACGATAAGATGTTTTACTTTAGAGGTGGACTTTTTAGGGTGGTCTCCGTTCAACTTTGAAGAGAATATGCACATACTAAAGCTAATAGGAAGAAACAAAAAAGAAACTGCAACAAGAATATCATTACTTTCTGAAAGTAGGAATAACAACAATATCTTTGAACTGAAGAAAAAGAAGGAATTATTTAGTTGAACGTGATTGTTCTGGAACATCAGATTCTCATAATTGACAGAAACACTGAGCATCATTCCCATGGTGGGGCAAATCTATAAAAGTCAACAGAAGAATACGAACAAAAAATAATAATTGAGACAAAAGCTTTGGTTTATTTAGAATTAGGTGGAAGAGGAATATAAAATAAGGATATAAAATTCGCAGTGGGTTATCACATCAATCAGTATCACAAATATCTTTTACCTTCTTTAAACGAGCACTGGAAAAGTTTTGAGCAAGGTGTCAGCATCATTTGGGATATGTTGCATTGGTTACATCTGAATGAGGCTAAACTAAAAAGTCTCTGTAGTAACCAATATAGTACTGATATCGTGACCTATGAGCTGCCATGAGCAAGAAGAGGTTTAAAACATTATTGATTATAATGCAATATGACAAAAAACTCAAAATTAGAATATGTAAAGAACAATATATCCAAATACACCTGATAGACAAGTCCATTTGACAGGAATTTGAGAGAATTGAGACGATATAACAAGGATGTATGATTTGGTACGAGCGGAGAAAGACTAAAACCAACAAATTGTGTGAAATATAACAAAAAGTGAAAGTGGAGAAAAAGTTCATCATGCAAACAAAACTACATGCTATTCCACCAACATTAGGACAAGACAACAACTTTGATTAGTCCATGCTAGGGTCAGCATATAGAGCTCTGGCCCTGCCTGACCTACACAAGTCAACTAGAACACCTCTGCTTTTACTTTGACATATTCATAGACTTAATAATAAGCATGTAATTTACTTAAAACCTCTTTTTACGATGTTAATGATACAAAAGAAAGAAGCCTACAGATTCCACAGATGTAACCAATTATATTGACTACATAAAGACAATGAGACATATTGGGACCCCTCAAAAGAGTCTAATGTAATCTTTTACCTCATACTCATTCTCAATCTACTGAGCCAATGGGCCGGACTTCACTATGACATAGACCATTATGATGACAATGAGTCTATAAACTGTTGCCTCAATAAGTTTTTAAGTTTTTTCAACTCTCTTACTCTTTAAGGAGAAGTGCTTTTGATTCTTTGCTCCGACATCATAATTAGAAATAGTAACACCATTTCTAAGATGTATCCATATGACAACACAACAAGATTTCCAATAATGGCCCACGCACTGCATCACTTCATAGGTGAAACCAGTGTCACTTGCGACAGCAGCACTTCCAGGATACCAAGCATTGGCCCATGGACCAAATGAACAAATCTTCTCTGAGGTGAGAAGAGACTAACCCCGCAGAAAGCAAAGCTTAGTTAGTGCTAGCAAACAACAGCTTACTACAATTTGTATAAGCACATCTACACTTCCACTCACCTCTCTTGAGCTCACACTGCTTCCCACACCCCTTCTCAAATCCCATGTACGTAGACATGCATGTATGTGTTATGTACAGAACGCGCACACAAGATAAACTTCCGATTTGTATAGAAGTAGGCAAAACAGCTAAAAAGAAGTCACTGGACATGCAAACATTCGAAACCTATCAGCAACAAAATTGCAAAATCCGATTTTTGAGACAACATGTAAGAATTTTACCCTGTTCTCTGCGAAAAGAACCAACTTTATTAGGGATTAGGAGAAGAATAGACTATTAATAGGGTTTATCTGAGGCCAAGACATAGAAGAACCACGGGAAAACCTCAGACGGCAACGCCTGAAGAAGCCGAACCAAAGGGCCTTCTCATCTCTTGTCCCCCCCCCCCCCCCTCGATGCTCATCGCCATCAGATACGATCGCATCTCAGCTGGAGCAATCATTAGAGGGGCGTCACCTCAAGTACAACGCCACCCATTCGACTGGCCACGAGCGAGGTTCGTCAATGACGAAAACGACCCCAAGATCGAACCTTTGAAGTGGCCTTCACCATCTTCATCTTCAAAAGACCCGCTTGTGGCGAGAGATCGAGATCCAGGGCGAGAGTGACAAGAAGCAGCAATAGGCACGGGAAGGACGGAGGGGAGAACATAAGCGTTGGGACGCGCGGCATCGGTAGACGAAGGGTTAATTATCTATTCTTTGTACGTTATAGTATATTTTTACGATATGAAGACTTAAAAATTTTATTTTTTATAATTATAAATATAAAACATTTAATCTTATTTATCTTATTACCGCCCTGGCTACATAACATATGACATATAATAACATGTACATGAATAACATAAAAATAATGAGTAAAAAGATAAATTTAATAGTAATAACGATTGATAGCATCGTAGGTGATTGTTATGGTGGGGATGGTGACATCGACGTGATGTTTGATCTTGCTAATGTAAATTCGAACATCGATAACAAAGAGAAAGAGGACATGATGAGGCATCTATGTCGATGTTGAAGGATAAAGAGGAGGGAGGTGAGACATTTGTGTTAACGCTACACCATTCTATCTCTTTTTTCTTCTCCGGTGTCGCTTTATATCTGTGTTGATGTCGCAAGAATAAGATGAGACAAGTGAGGCCACCTCATCATGGCATCGCACACTCAAATCCTCGAGCGATCACTTCGTCTAATGGTGCGATGGATTTAAGGAAGGGGGTGGTAGACAACAAGAAGGAAGGAGAGGTTGTGAGGAAGCTCGACAAAGAGACATGCCTGCTTCGAGTTCTCGAGCTTTAGCTGACACACAAACGATGCATACACCCCGACCACAGTAACATGGTTACTGAGGTGCTTCCGGGTTGGCTCTGCCTGCGATCAAAGGGGATCCAATCGAATGATGAGGATTGATTGCCTCACAAAATGGGGGTCGAGAGTGTACAAATCCGATGGTGGAAGAGACAACAAACCCTCATTCTACTTCCTACTCACCTTTTATGTCGTGATGATGGAAAAGAGTATCCAAAATATGACGATGACAAATATGATCGGATCTGTACTCTTCCGACTACTATTTTATGTGACAATCAGTCCTTGTCATCCAATCAAATCCCCTTCGATCACAGGCGGAGTTGATCAAGAAGTCGATCTATAATCGAAGCATACGTGTTGTTCGTTCGTCGAGTAAAGTTTTAGAGCTCGAAATAGACGCGTCACTTCGCTAACTTCACTCACAACATCTCCCTCCTTCTCGTCGCCTACCCCACCCCCCTTTCCCTTTTCCTCGAATCCACCATGCCACCAGACGAAGCGACCGTTAGAGGATTTAAGCGTGACACTATGGTAGTGCCCTCAGTTGCCTCATGTTCTTCCTCCGGCGTCGACGCAAATGCAGAGCAACGTTGTAGGAGGAAGATGAGGCAAAAACGGTGCGACACTAATGCAAGCGCCTCATTTGCCTCCAACGTCGCTCTGCATCGATATCGGCAAGGTCAACCATCGCTTCGTTGTCGTTGGCCACCACCACAATAACCGCCTATGGCACTAACATATGTTATCACCATTAAAATTATTTTTATGTTATTTATATATGTATTGTCACAGTTGATAAAAAATGATATTTTGGTAATTGAGGGTAAAGGGAATTCGACATAAATTTTATAAGTGTAAGGATCGTGATATTAAAAAGGTTTAACTATACAAGGTAAGGCATCAGCATGTAACTGACTTAAACTATCTACATATAAATAAACTGGTCGATAGGAGAGGTAGGTATATGAGGGCCCCATGGCAACGTAACATAAACTATGCAAACGAAGAAGTGTCGAACTTTTAAAAGTGATATCTAATTGCATCGACTTGAAGGAGGTATTAAATGTAGGAGATGCACAAACACTTAAAATGGGTGCTGCTTTGAACTAATCCATCCATGACAAAAATGTCGAGGCATCAACACATTCAACTTAAAAACTGTTCGAGCAAAAGAGTGTCGAGAACATAGATTACATTTGAAGGGCATCTTGAATTGGCTATGCAATGATCTTGAAAGAAAGGTATTGAATGCAACCATCGCGTAGGAATGATGCAACTAAATTGATGGAATGAGATTGAAGGAGAGGCCATATTGGAATAGCATAGCCAAATGGAGGATGCAACCAACGATCTCGCATTGTAAATTCTTGATCTGCTACCTAAAATTTGATCATTCTACAATTCAACAAGAAGAATCGATGAAAGTATGCTTATATAAGAAAAGGAAAGGGCTACAATGAATTCATTGCATGAATAAAAAACAAAATTTCTTACACAGCAGATTTATGGATGAGTCAAAAAGAATAATCCTAATAAACACAACAGATACAGTATTTTATCACATGAACAAACCAATTGCTTCCATCTCATAATTTTTGAGCGGCAGAGTTAAAAGACTCCGATAAATAGAGTGATTATTTCATGGAATACAAGCACTTTGGATGGTAATGTAGCAGCAGTATGGTAATTTCTTCAATGTAAATCTTAACCAAAACAGGTTCCCGGATCATAATCAAATAAAAAGAGAAAAAGGAAAAGCAACTGTTCTTTTGGATCTCCAGAGGCAGCTGTAGCTTCGTCGCTGTAAGACCATTTCCCCAACACGATTGGCCAACTAAACAACAAGGTTTGTGTTCACTGTGTGCGATCAGTCTAAACAGGCTTGCATGTGAAAATGCAAAGAAGATCACATCCAACTCCATCGGCCAGCAACTCAGAATGCAACTAACTAATCTAAATTACCCACACTATTTGACTTGCAACTTGCTGTAGTGATCAGCAGCTGCAGAGAGTGACTGAATTGACACAGGATATCCAGGCCCCATCTGAAAGAAAATAAAGCATAGAAGAAGGCAAATGTAATTTCAGAAGATGACAAATCAGATGAGCAATAAGAGACCCTCAATACTTTAAGAAGCAATCGAAAAAGTAAATCCACGATTACAAAGAAAAAAAGGACCACCATCTCACTCAAACAACAAAGAAAACATGAGCCTAGCAAAATCAGGATGTTGACCATCCACAACATCAACCATTGGTAGAATGTACATATGATACAGAAGGAATTACTATCTTGTGTGTTCACTTGAGCAAGCATAATACAACAAATTGTACTACTGATCACAAATCCTAAATCACTTGACCCTTAGAGGCTTCTTCGTACATTGAATAGATCCCAAACAAATCATGCAGGAGGTCTCCAGAATTCCAAGTAATAAATTTATTAAACACTTGCTTTGAGCACCTCAAAAGGTTTAAAATATATGTTTTTGCAGTGATATCGACAGAGGAGAAAGTGACTCGTAACATTCTATCACAATTGAGAGTATACTATCCAGTAGTTTTCTATCAAACAGGTGGCTCAAATTTTACTCACCGTGCTGCATAAAGTGAAGTTCTTAACATATCCAACATATTTGGAAGCTGCAATACCAAGAAAAGCAACGTGTGAACAAAAAATTGCAAATAAGATATCTAGAAGAAAAACGATAAGACTAATGGAAATATCCCAACTATAGAGCAACTGCTGGTATTTCCAAATTTTGTTAATTCCATAGAGTGAAGCTCCTATAGCATCATCAACAATTTCTCAATGCACATAACCCAATTGTGTTATGCTTAATAAACATTCATTAGAAACTGGAAAGCAATCACAAGACACTCACTTTTTTTGAGTCCCACAGGCTTTGCATTCAAGAGAGCTTGGACAAAAGCTCCAATATTCTCAAGAAGAAACTCCTCTTTAAAGTTGACCTAGAAATTGCAGCAGGAACAAATTAGTTTCATCAGGAACCACAGTACTTGATCATAACAATACTAAGCACAGGCTTGGTTAACTAGGATAAAATAATTATTCCAATATTTAAGGAAAGTCATATCACTGAAGAACATGTGCTCATTCTGTTGTTGTTTCTAGATAGATAACATGACAATAACAAGTACAACCATCATCCCACCTATACAACCTATTGCTTGTCATGTCAGGTTCAAAACGGCATGAATTAGATCAACACGATTAGAGTAAAGGTTCATTATTTGAATATTTTGTGTTTATACAACTAGCACATCACCATTTATCTTAATATTTATCAATTTTTAGGCCTAAATTGATTAAATTTCTTTTACACTAAAAACCCAGCAGACGTTAATGCCACACATGTTGTTATTATCAACATAATTTCTCATAGAACCCTGCACTATTGTCCTATTTCAGCCTCATCTGTCACACGCCACAATTTTGTTTATCCACAGTCCAGCATCTACAAGTGTCCAACTGCCAGTGCCATTGTGATGGCTGGCACAATCAGCAGCATCAAGCAGCAAATGCCCATTAGCCAATGCACTATGTCAAAAATCAGCTAAGAAATAAGGAAGTTTCCATGCCTTGCATTAAATATGCATCAGGTCATGTGAGAAACTTGTATCTGTCCAACAGCTTCCCAAAGAGCCATGGTTATCGAAGTGTGAATCATTAAGCATTACAGAAATGGTTGGATTGAACAACTCTTCTAAACCCTAGCCCAAATTTGAAAATATAAAATGACGAGAAGTGCATAAGAAATCAGACCTTGCCAAGGCCTACATGGACAATAGCAGTTTTGTCAATCTTAAAATCAACACGGCCAGACTTCGCCTCTTTCACAGCTTGTGAAACATCACTTGTCACAGATCCTAGCTATACAATAGAGGAAATGGTTAGAGAAGCATAACAAACACATCTTTCATAATACCTAGTAAAGAAATTGAAGAAACTCACTTTGGGATTTGGCATTAGACCACGAGGACCAAGGATCCTAGCAATCTGATAACATTTCATGAAAGGCATGTGACAAACATATATTTAGAACTAAATACATACAAGTAATGTTTCAAGCTACAAAACCTTTGAGAGACGAGGCATGAACGTAGGAGTTGCTATACACTTGTCAAATTTCAGTTTGCCACCTCCTGCAGAGTTTACGTCAATGATGAAAAAAATCTAATGTAATACATACAGAAAGCAGTCGGAAAGAATTGTCACCCAGTAAAAATCTGCAGCATCCCATATGTATCAAGAAAATAGCATTATAAAGCATGATCCAGAATTTGTATATGAAATAAAGTAAATTCATGCACCAACCCAGCATCCAGTATAATGAATTACAAAATACAAATACAAGAAAATGGCATGAGGCAATGGGGAAATGAGGAGAAGGAAGAACCTAGAAGAAATAGGAACCTTCCTCACAAGCATCTAAATGTATTCCTCACGATGCAATGGCCCAAGTTTCAAAAAGTAAAAAAAGAAAGATGAGCATAATTTTTCATCAAGTGTGGCTACTGCCTACATGTATCAAAACGCATTTGCCCTTACTGGACATGAACAGAAACTATAAATATCTGTCAACCAATTTGATATTCAAAAGAACTGTCTGAAAATAGCAAACCGATTCTGAAAACATAGGACAAAATGCTAACAAATACATCCATCGGCATGTTACAGTATTGCACTACAGAAAAGCTTTTCCAACAAAATCAAAGTCTTCGAGAATTCTCAGAACAATTGAGAGTTTTCCTAATAGGGATAAAATTCTATTACCATTTTTTATTTCTTCAATAAGCTCATCACCACCAACAATATCAGCTCCAGCTGCTCTGGCTTCATCTGCTGCAGCTAGTTCGGCGAATACAGCTACCCTAACAGTCTGAACATGAAGTGGTATAAGTATTCTTAACATAATAAACAAAACTAAATGGCTTCTAATACAATACAGGGCACCTTTCCTGTGCCATGTGGTAGTGTCAGGGCACCACGTACCATCTGCAACAAGAAAATGGTTTCTAAGAGCAATATCCAAATCAGTGTAGTAATAAAAAAAAACAAGAATAAAATCCCCCTGTGGTGGAGAAAGGTAGTTCAAAAGCTAGTTAAACACAATGTTGAACATCCCATGTTTCAAATGGTAGACTCAAATTGTTATGGTGATATTTGCATCCCAACAAGCACCACGTTAAGTGCTTGCACATCCACCATGCCATGATCCAAATACTAGAAAGTTGGGTAATATTGGATGCAACAAGTTCACCTGTCAATCAGACGGGCTCAACTGAGAAAGGATACAATCATACTTTGCCTATTATCCCCAACAACAGTCCAGACTGAATGACAAAATTAATGACAGAAGCTCTTAGACTTGCTTTGTTCTTATGTTGCTTCTTAGTGTGTGTGCTGCCGTTTGGGTATTTATAGTTTCCATTATGCTGAAAATATTTACAGCAGCTTTGTTTAGCTGTGTGCATATTTTTAAAAATAAAATCTTAACAAATCCATCTAAATAACCAAGGGCCACAACAATGATTACAATTTATATGCATGCAAGACAAGCTAGAAAATTATCTAACTTATGCATCATCAGCACCAAAGAATATTAGAACAAACCTGGTCACCTCTACGTGGATCAACTCCCAAATTAACATGAGCTTCCATTGTTTCGACGAACTTCCGCTTTGCATTAGCCTGAATAATGGCTAGAAATCATAAAGAACAGTGAGAACTGAATCTTGCAAGAAAAAGCAAATTGCCAAAAGATGACAAAGACTAACTAAATGCACCAAAAAACTCGCACAAATGCTAGATAACTCTTATACTTTCTGCAGTCACTTTATGTTATTTTTACACAACTAACAGTAACATAGTCTAAAATAGTATCCCAATACTCCTATTAATGTTAGAAAATTCATTTCTTGTTGATCTCTTATATTTTGGTGCCATGAAGTGTCTAATATTGATTGAAAAAAGACTGTATCTGGCACTTTTATTATTCTATTTGGTTCGGTCGGCTCTAACACTAACTCTTAAGTTACAAAAAGGGCAAAAATGTTAAGTAAGAAAACTAAATATGAGTCTATTACACTTCAATCCTAACCTAAACAAGACTCAATCTGCACCTGACTCAAACCACAGGTCTACAAAATAAAACACGTTTCAATTGCCATAATCAACCAGTTTTTTAAGATCCAAAGAGCTACTAGCTATGTTGGTTATTTGTTGTACCCGTATCATAAGACATAACCAGAGATTAAAGCCACATGCCGACCTTGACTTGTCGAATGGCCTCCATCAAATCCATGGGCACCTTCTGAGACTTCCTATCCGGAACGATGAGCGTCGGGAACGGAATCTTTGGCTCCTCCTGAAGATCGAAGAAGCTCCGCGCACGGGCACCCGACTGGATCCTTCTAGCTTCCCTCTGCAGCTGCCCATCATCACCTTTCGTCTCCTCCGGTTCCGGCGCCCTGTACTCCGGCAATGGCGCCACGCGCGCCGGGTAAGAGACCGGGGATATCGCCGGCCCGTCTTTGACGAACCGGGCGTCCGCTCTCGTCCAAGGGCGAGAACCCCCATCCGGGACCTGGGACTCCGCGCGCGGCAGCCTCGGCTGAGGCGAGGGAGGGGAAGGAGTGTCCTTCGAAGCATCAGGGCTGTCCTCTTCGTCGGGATCTTTGGGCTTCACGGGGTAGGAGACCGGCGAGATGGGGGAGGAGGAGGAGAGGGGTCTCGAGAAGAAGAAACTGGGGACCGGACATGCTTCGGAGGGGGAAGATAGAGGGATTTGGAGAGGTCGGACGCGGTGGTAGTGGCGACGAGTGTGGGAGAGGAGGAGAGCGAGACGGGCCATTGGCGGCGTCGAGTTGGGGCCGGCGCCGTTGAGTTGGGGGTTTAACGAGGAGGGTGAAGTGGCGAAGGGGTATTTAGGGCAGCGGGAACTTAATTGGGCTTTTTGGGCTTCAAAAATTTTTGGCTCGAAGATTTTTTTGTATTTATTTTTTTCTATTTTTTATTATTTTATTTCAGAATAAAAATAAATATATATTATGTAATATTTAACTCTATTTACCCTAGCCAAATAAAATAACTGCCAACATCACACCGTTCTACCTTCTCTTCATTCTTCAATGTCACTCTGCATCTGCATCAGCGTCGGAGGAAAAAGAGAAGGTAGGTGAGACATTTGCATTGCCGACGACAAGGAGGGATGAGAAAGAGAAGGCAAGTGAGCTAGAGCAGTATGGCATCGGAGAAGGAAGAGGAGGCAAACGCATTAACGTGATACTACTCTACCTTTTCTTTCTCCTTCGGTACTACTCTACATCTGCGTTGGCACTAGAGTAGGAAGAAAAGGGAGGTGAGGCATTTGCATTGGTGTTGCGTCTCTCTGCCTTCTCTTCATCCTCAGGTGTCATTTTGCAACTACATTAGTGTCGAAAAAGGAAGAGAAGGTAGGTGAAGCATATGTGTCATCGACAATGAGGAGGGAGGAGGTAGGTGAGGAAATGTGGTGTAACGTCAAAGGAGGAAGAGGAGGGAGGCAAGGCATATGAGTCAGTACCGAAGGAGGAAGAGGAGGGAGGAAAAGTGGTGCAGCGGTGACGACGTAGGTGTCTCAACTCCCTCCTCTAGTGCTGATGCAAATGGCATTAGATGAGAAAGATGAGGTAGAGCAATGCGTCACTCACCTCCCTTGTCTTCCTCCTCCAATGTCGAAGCAGACGTAAAGCAACGTCGAAGGAGGTAAACCAGTGCGGCACTGATGCATACGCCTCACCCCTCTACCTCTTCTTTCTCTTTCATCATTGATGTTTGAATCGATATCGATAAGGTCGACCACTATATCGTTCTCGTCGACCACAACCACAACAAGAATCCACGATGCCACTATCTATCACAACAATTAAAATTATCTTTTTGTTTATCATTTTCATATTATTCATGCATATGTTGTCATGCGTTGTATCTTGCGTCGTTGAAGCCAGCATTGTTAGGATAAAAAGGATTAAATGTTTTGATTTCATAACTACAGAGATTTCAATATAAAAAAATGTAGAGATCGGGATATTTAAAAGGTCTAACTATAAACGTAACATGTTGATAAGACCACTTTAGTTCCACATCGGTTGAGGAGTAGAGGAACCAAGGAGTCACAAGTCCATCAGATCTCCTATACTCTCAGAGGTATCTTTTGGAGCCCATGGCACTAATGATCATCAATCAAGTGACTAATAAATTGACGTTAGAAGAGGGGTTCAGGCCTGATTTGAAGAATGTTCTTGTAAGAACCGGTTGATATAGTTGATTAAGATCCATATGTTGAGTTTAAATTGGTCAAAAATACTCATCACATCAGTTTTTGATTCTTAGAAATTTTTTTTTCTTCCCTTTTTAATTTGTTTCAAGTAAAAGATGTGCCTTTCATAAGCTTTTACTTGATATTTTCTTCTTCATCTTCTTCTCAACCACTCTCCTTTCCAATTCAGTGAAGAATGCATCTGGTTGTTTCGTGATGACATTTGTGAAGACCAGAACATGGAATTATGCTTGAATCTGGCTTGATCTCTACAGTAAGCATTATTCTCTTCCGTGGAATATACACTCACCAAATGTCACAGTTTCTCCTGTGTCAGATTGCATTCCACAAGAAACATGTTGGTTGCAGTTGCATACATGCATATCACACCCGGGAAGCAGAGTTGAGTGCACCAAACATGCAACTTTGACCTCAGAGAAACAGTGATGGAATGTACTTTGTGCAATACAATTGCTTTAATGTGTTTCCACCTCATTTCTATTTTGGCCAGAACACAAAAAAATTCAGAAAAGCATAGTAAGAGTGCAACAATGTTCCATGAAAACCACAACAAAAGCTTTCTTTGCCACAGAAGAAGGCTACTCCAGCTCCAAATATAAGCCCTAATGTTGTGGCAACAAAGACAGCCATGGCAGCCTCATGTTATTGCACCCTGGCATGCAAGAAAGGACATATTGATCTACAATCTCCGAGCAAGAAGCACCAGAAGAAACACCACTGACTTTGTTCTCGGAGGCTGCCGTTTCTTGACATGTCTTTCCAGCTCCAGCAGCTCTATTGAATCTGAGATGGCCTTTGTCTATTCTTGTAATGGGAAAGAAGCCCTCTACAAAAAATAAGGTGATGATGGTGCACAATCATGTCATGGATGTATTACTTTTGTGAAATAAGTATGACTTCATGCATGTGCAGTAATCCAAAGGTTGGAAATGTTTGAAAATTTGACGTCATGCATGTCATGGATAAAGGAGTTCATCAAAGTCAGTTTTTGTACAATCCGGCCGTAAAAGTTCAACAAGAGGCATACTAAGCCTCCACATTTATATAAGAGGATTGAAATCACCGATCACAACGAAAATCCCAAGCATACACATGTACTCTCACATTTACTGCTTTACGAACTGAAGTTTCGTGTTAATCAAAGAAAACAATAAGTTATCTGAAACATCCCTATTTTCCCTCTGGGTTCGTATTGCACCGCTATGGTTGTTTACTAGTACTAGCAAACTTAGGGGACTCTGAACGAATCAGAGGCAAGAAGAAAAATGAAGGAAACATATTAAAATACAAAAATACCAGACTCTTTAACTTTTCCATGTAGTTGAAGATTCTCATGCAATTTTAAGATAAGTTTTAAGAAATGCATGCATCGGTACATTTAAAGGAAGGTCTATATACCTCAAATATATTCTCACTGACGTTTCCGTTAATTGCATCTATACCGTGGATCGTATCCTCGGGAAGGTCTTTCTCATTCTCTATGACATCTTTCTGCACATCGTCCTGTATCCAAGAAGAAAATCACGAGAGCCAAATAAAAGCATATTATCTTACTCCACACTTTATATGGTTACCACAGCGAAGCTCCAAATTTTCAAAATATGATGACACTCATGATGATAAAGATGCGTAAAAGCAAAGATATGAAACATACACCAGGCATTTCTATGATCTCCTTAATCACCATGTAGATAACTAACCCTCTGCATATTACCTCTGCTCTTGATTATGATTATAGCAGGCAATTGAACGAACTACGATTTGCCATAGCATTTTTCCACTTGGCTAAGTGTCATGATGCAACAACAGCAAAACAAAGGACTTGATTACTTGTTCTGTCAATAGTAATGACAAATTTAAACGAACAAAATGACACAAGATACTGTGAGCAGTAAAGCTTCAACAAGTTGTTTCGACACATATGGTGGTGTCTCCCCAAGTGATCTCCAGAACCATTACCTTATGGATCTTTTCTTTCTTATGAAAAAGGTCCTTTCTCTGGGTTGAGGTTTCCTCTTTTTCCATGTTGTCATGCATCATATTCAATAACCATTATAAATAATCAAGACATACAGCAAATGGATACAAAGATGTGCAGCATTACACTGATCATCTAAATCTAATTAGCAGGAAACTAAATCTTTAAGCAATTATCAAAGGAAGATGCTTATGATTTAAGCTATCATTGTCATTCACATAATATAACAACTGCAAGATGATGAATGTACCATGAAGGAATGTTCAATGCAATTAACCTGGTATCTTCCTTAAAATTGTAACAAAGAAACTAAATCTTTTGGCAATTCTTGAAGGGGAAGCTAAATTGTTATCGCTCTTCACACAGATCACAGAGATGTTCAAAGTAATGGATTTACATCTTAAGAACAAGCAGTGCAAGTTACCTGGGTTTTGCCAGCATCAGACAAGGACTGGCCGAGAGAGCCTGCCGTATCAAGAACAAAGCTTGGAAGCCTATTGATGTCCCAACCAAGAACCTGGCACACAGCTTTCGCCAATGCCCGGTGTGCTCCCCTCCTCTTTGTCTTCGATATTGAGTTCGCATGCTGCACGAGTCCCATACAATCCCGGAATCTCCTCACCCTCTTCGACCCAATTCCTGCACACGCAAAGCAGGAGAACTCCGCTTTCTCATAATTCTTCTCGTAGTACTCCCTCAGCTCACCATCCTTCACAAATAGCTCCGTAAAGAACCTGAAAGGTCCCATCTTTGCCCCATCATTCTCCTCCATATCGTTTTCCTCATCTTCCTCGTCCTCATCGGACTCGTCTTCTTTGGAGAAGAAATCCTGGCAGGCCTTCAACTCGTTCTGTTGGGCTTGAGCCGCGGCTACTCGGGTCTGATCCTTGGCGGAATCGGGCGAGTTGGTGGCCGCAGCCGGAGGGAGCGGCAAATCGGCCCACGTGGTGGGCACCGCGTTGGGGTCCGGCGCGGGGATCGATGGCCATTCCGATCCGGAGTCGAGGCGGGCAGCAGCGGCCTTCTCCTTCCTCCCCCTCTTCTCCTGCTTCGACTTCTTCTTGAGGGCGGCGGGGGCGGGATGAAGGAGGGCAGGACCGGGACTAGGGCCAATGTTACGGTTGCGGTTGGGCGGTGGGCCGCGCCGCCAAAGAGAGTGGAGGTACAGGACCTCCTCCACCCTAAGCCGCTCGAGGCCGGCCCGCGGCACGCGTCGAGGGTCCATGGCGGCAGCGCCGGTGGCGTAGCAGCGTAAGGAGCGAAACGAAGAGGTGAGTCGACCGCTCCCGAAGGAGGGAGTGAAGCTGGCGTTCGGTGGGGAAGCGCTCGCAGTGAGTGACGCGACCGCCGGTGGAGTGCGATGATTCTGATCCTCCGATCCTGACCGTTCGTGTTCACGTACCCGTGAAATTGGAGAACGAACGGTCAAGATTTCACGGACTCGAATGGCTACGGGAAAAGTACACAATATGTCAATAACAAAGCTCGGATCGGGTCGGACGCTGACGAACCCGATTCGACTGACAACCGCCACTAGTAAATGCCTAATGGATCCCGACCCGTTACAAAAATTGGATTCAACTTTCCGGCCCGTTACCCGCTGAGATGGCACGCGTCTCCTCCTCCCCGCTTCTTTTTGGCTGATTACAAGCGGGAGATGTAGCGTTCCCCTTCTTCACCACCATCAGCATCGTCGATCCGATCGTTAAAGCAGGTCGCCTGGCGGCCGCGCGGCCTGTCCTATCCTACCCTCCGATTCTTCGGGATCTCTCTGCCCTTTGCTCCACTATTTTCGCAGGTTTCCACTCTCCTTTTCTTCGATATTGGGTCTTGGAGGATCGGTTCGGTTTTCGGAGTGTAGAAAAGATTCGTTTTTTGTGTTATTTGCATTGTGACATAGCTCAATGCGGCAGGTGTTGCGTCGACTCTTGTTCTTGATTACCCAACAAAATTCTTCTGGTTTAGAGTTCATGTTTTCGCTCGTAATGATATCTGGCTTCCACAGTTATTTTCATCGACATTTGATCTTGGGCAATGTATTCGGATATATAAATTTCGGAAAACTCAAAATTTTCTTTGTTGTTGTTGCATCAATTCTTTTAGGTTTGTTTGGATTGGGATGGCATTTTACAGTTCTACCTTTTGGGAAGCTTTTCCTTGATTGGGGCAATTTGATGCTTATGTATTTAGAACACTTCGTGCGCTTTGGGTTTTGTTGTACCTTCTCCTTCACATCTGTGTATACTCCATTGTACTCTCAAGTCTCAACCAAAGTGGACATGCACGTTATGCATTCTTCCTGAGCAATTCACTTTTATTGTCGCAATAGGCTTGTCAAGCATGCTTTCTCTGACAATTCAGTATTCTTCAATGCACCAAAATATTTTTTCATGTTCTGGAAATGTATAGTTCCATTTGAGAAAAACTATTGTTTTATGTTTTAGAAGAACCCTGACCTACCAAATGGCAGTTGATGCTATTGTAGACATCTGATTCCTATTTGTTCCCAGCAACTGGTCAGTAAATGCTGCATGCAAAGGCACATTGGTGATAGATTCTGTAAATAGTCACATAGACACATTCTTGTATATTTGCTGAACAGTAAGCCATGGTTCTTAAGATTTATTTATATGTTTTTTGAACTAAATTAGATTGGCATACTGTTCATTTTAAAAGTCAATTCATAATCGTTTGTCTGATGGCTACTATGATGACTTCTTATGCATGTCTGATTCTCTACCTCATCAAGCATGACCTAGTGCTGATTTATATTTTTTATTATTGTGATTCATAATTGAGAATATAGTTTCCAAGTGTGACAACCAGACAAGGCATGCCCAGTACATGTACAAAGGAGCCAGTTGTTGTCTGTTTCAGCCTCTATATAGACTAGCAGAACCAGGAGATTGCTGACCTCTTTCCCAATAAATTTAAAACCCTGGAACTGGCTATGCTTGTATTTACATTATCCAAATTGTCATGAGATCCAAGGACACTTCTTTTCCTTGAAATTAACTGCTTTCGAAATTTGATGATTGATAAATGCTCATTGCTTTAGTTTGCTTTGTCCGTTACCGCAGTTGATTCTTAACTGTTGGCATATGCAAGAAAGTATTTTTTTGTCTCCAAATGCATTATTCACTATTAATTTAATCATATTTGGTTTGCCCATAATTTTTTGAGGATGCTAAACATTTGCACTTATTCCATATTTTCTTAATTTAGTTTCCTTGTTGGTGTAAATCAATGCACGATTATCAAATATCAGGTTATGTTGTCATATATAGGATAAGGGTGTTTCTATCTTGGGAGCATCTTCTCTATGAGAAGATAAAGATAAAACCTGTTTAGCTTTTCTTTTTTCCTTTTGTTTCTGTCTTTTGTTTGTAATAAATCTACACTGATAGTGTTTTTGGTGACTTTTTTTATTCTATTAAAGCATTTTACTTGTTTCTAGAATTTTTGGAAGTAATGATCAATAAGTATCTTCTTCCTTAAATAAATACCAGTTGGCAGCAACCATCAGACCTAGCCCTTCTTTTTTTGTCGATAGAATTTAAGTTACATCGTGATGATCAAATCTTAGTTTTAAGTTAAACCAAAAATACTTTTGTTGTTTCTTATTCTTAAAACATAGAATATAGAAATAATGCTAAATGGGCTCTGAGATTCTCAATGCAGATTCTTGCTCTTTGTTAGCTGTAAGATTAGCATGGATCACAATATGAGATCCAGCTACTTAATTGGAGTTGGGTGGAGAACGTTTTCTTTGGCTTTCTCATTCTTAAGTGTGATGGCGCCTTACAGATATATCAACCTTTAGGAGATGAAACTATGTAAATTCATTCTGAGTCCTATTCCTTAAATAAAACATTTGGGAAACTGTGGATTCTTGGTGACCTTCTTTACTGTTTGAGTAATTATTTAATTTTCTAACTTTACCCTGGCAGTACAACCCAGCCAAAGCTTACTTTTCTTATATTTTTGGTTATTCACTTTTCATGATCTTAACTTGATTTTATGTCATGTTTGCACCCTGATTGCCGATGATCTTATTGGCCTCTACTGAGGATAACGCAAAGAGCGGTGCAGGTGAAGATGATGCACAGGTAGGATTTATATGCTTATCTGATGTCGTATAAGTTTTCGAGCTAAGTTTTTCTGGAGTTCACCATTTAATATCTGCAAATAAATTTTGCAGTGAGTTCGGTCAACTGTAGGGTCAGAACAGCAAAGATAAATTCACTGTTAAAGGACATTGTGGCATGTATGGGCTGGTCGTGGCCTCGGAGGTAATCTTCAAGTACTAGCATTCCATCTCATACCTGTAGTGAATATGTATGTCGCCCTTGGAATTTTATCCCAATGGAAGCGCTTGAAATCTACTGGCTCTGCATCTGATTCCTTCACTGTCGTGCCTTCAGTAGATATATCAACATCACTGTGCCTGTGTTAAGTCCCTACCTAAATAGCTGTATTGGAGTGCAAGTGTCAAATTTTTGTGGTTTTCTCAGAATTCTAACTTTCCATCTTATATTTCGAGCTTACAGCCACTGAATATTTTGCCATGGAAACTGGAGAGGAATGATCCAAAGAACTGCTTAGCTAAGCTTCTCAGGTGGAGGTGTTTTGCTTCTTAAGCTGCATCATGAGACTGGGGTGTTTTGTTTGATGATTGATAACAAATCTTATTCTAATTGAAAGAAGAGGAGATGTTGCTGTTAGCTGTCGGTACAAAATGAATTGTTCTCTTCTGCTATAAGAACAATAGAGAATTCCATTTTGCTTACTATTTGTCTGACAGGGAGGATGGAGTAATGGAACTGAATATTGTATTGTTGGAAGAAATGTGAATGAGACATTTATAGAGATTATAGCTATATAGTGATGGATCTAATGATTAAAAGTATATGGTTTGGTATTGGGCTAGTTGTTGTTGTAAAGATATGATAAGTTAGGTGATTGGAAGTTTTTTTTTTTTGGATAAATTTATGTACATATCTCTTTTTTCTTTTTTTTTTTGTGTTACTAATGGCTTTCTGTCCAGAGTGAAGAGTTGTATTTCAAGATGATTACTCTGATCACAAGAAAGTAATCACAAGACTGCTATATTTTATGGGTATATCTAATAAACCTTAATTGTATACTAGTTGTATAATTGGACCAGTAGTATAATTTTCATTTTTTAATCACAGTTGACCAGAGTTTTAGATGTAATTGTAGGAGCATAGGCTACCCTACCAAGAATCAAACTGGAAAAACTCCATGCTAATTTATAATTTGTAATGGTGGTCATCACCCATTGGATTAAGCCAAAAATTTTGATTTTTTTTTAATAAATAACGGTTATAAGAATAAGGGTAAATTTCACATTATTTATTTTTTTAATACAAAGTGTCTCTTCTATTTTATTCTTGCAAAGTATTTCTTTTATTTAAAAAAAAATGATATTCCCTTTGGTTTCCACCTTGTTCTCACCTCGAATCTCATCCTCGAGTGTTCCTTTGCTCTCGTCTATCGTTTTCATTTTATAAGATTATTGTCTACAGCCTCGTCTCTTATCTCGACATTGTTAGGTAATGATAAGATGGAGGTCATATAAGAACAACTAAAAATGATGAGGATGAAGGTGACTAATGAGGGTGCAATGACAATGACGAACAAAAGGCATACACAATAACAAACGACAAATATAGGCGATCACAATGAGATGGAGATTACAATCTATAAAGAAAGCTAGAAGTAATATCATCCTTTCAAAAACAAAAGGTGCTATGCAAGAATAAAACAAAAAAAAAAGAGTATTCTGGAAAAATAAAAAATAAAAAGTTAGAACTTTCTTAAAGATTTTATTCTAAGAACAAATATATTATTCTCCAAGAAAAAGTAGAGCTTCCTCAACAGCATATTTATCTTTATAACATCCAAAAAGAGTTTTTGTCCTTTGTCAAATAATATTCTCATAAAAAAATATTAATTTGGTCAAAATTCAATTAAAATGAACTAATTTTTTAATCAAAGTGCACTAATCTTTAATCAAATAAAATTATAATATTTTAGTTTATTATACTTTTAAAAATACAAGTTAGGTCATCTTTACTCCACATGATGATTGAAAGAAGCATAAAATGATCATTTTACTTGTTACCTAACTCGAAAAGGAGAGGGCACATTCACGGGACTAATTACATATTATCTCTTAGATTTGAATCTTATTTGCATCACAGTTTTTATACTTAAAAAAATTATATTAGAATCCTTATAATTCTAAAAATATAATAAATAATCATATTTGCTCTAATGTCGTCACTTACATTGACAAAAATATAATATGTAACACCACATATTGGATCGATACGAAAATGATGAGCAAAAAAATAATTTTAATGTCCCTTCCGTTTCTAACGGTGAACAATTTGGTGAGTATCATCGATTATGGAGATGAGCCATATGGGGTTGGAAACCACCTAATCGAAGATGATCTCTATGGAGGAGGTGATAGCGAGGCTGACGACGACGAAAGATCCCATGAGGAGTGGGATAGCAAGGTGGAGCATGAACACAGTCATGAAGAAGAAGAAGCCCATGACTTGGATATGTAGCCCTGTGCCACAAACATGATGAGCGTCTGCGGCAGAGTGATCTGAAACACCTCCTCAAAGCGTTCATTGTGGTTGCTTGAGGGATCCGCTCAATAGAGCTTAAGATGTCCTTCTGAAAAAGATTTTGGCTATAGAAGGTAATGTCGAGGAGGAACCAAGTAGTGGTGGTGCCAACGAGGTAGAGGCTATGGTAGCAGGCAAACTCCCTAGAGGAGAGGTTGAAGCTGTTGGCCTCCTTCTTGGTCAACTGCTCGACCTTTGTCCTGGTCCTCTATGATCTCCACCTGGAGGACCTTTTACATATCGATAGTCATTTGCTTTGTGTTCTTAGCAACCAAGGCAACGTATCACATTGTCTCGAGCATCATCATCTACTAATAGTATGTCAAGGCTACCGACATGGCATCGAGAATGAGGATGATGCGCTAGATATAGTCAACCTCCGGCACGATGGAGTTGACGAGGATCAGGTTGTCACGGACAAAGCTGTAAGTAGGATGTTCGATGTAGTGATCATGTATGTCTGTCTTTCAATTTCTTTTATGCTTTGCACAACATATAGAGGACTTAGCCTCATTTTAATTGGCTTTGGTGGTCATTTCATATTTGTAAACATAGGTTGTGTGCAATCATTGCACATAGGTAAAAATGCCTAAAAATAAGTCATCTAAGCAACCATTTTAGGGGTTTTCTAATTCCACAAAGTGATACAGAGTGTCAGCCACTACAACACCCAGGATCTACTTGGGTGGCACATGGTTGGATGGATATATAGGGTAGTGTCTAGGGCTTGTTCGTTATCTTATTCCATAGTAGTGTTATGTGGACACTTGTGGAGACTTTGGGCCATGGTAAACCACCTTGGACCTCTTATCGCATAATTATTTAGAGCTTACAAAGTTTATATTTGTAATTCGTATTGGCTATCATGTGTTTGTTGAAATGGTTGCTTGTGGATCCCGAGTTTAATACATTCTCTAACCCATCTTCTCTTTTGTAGGTACTTAAGAGACTATAAGAGGTTTCGGAAAGGTTGACCCTTTGAGAATAGAGATGTAAGAGTGTTATATAACTTAGGCAAAACTAGCTAAGTCTGTGATAAGTAGGACAACTAGGCCTCCCCCTCTTGCCTTCGCCTTCATTGGCCTCGCCATCACCTCCTCTATAGAGGTCATCTTTGGTCAGGTGGTATCCAACCCCATCCAGCTTCTCTCCATGACCGACAACACACTTACTAACTTGCTTGTCGATGGAAATTGATATTAAAATTATCTTTACATATCACTTTTGTATTGATCTAGTACATGGTGCCATATATTATGTTTTCCTTCAACAGAAATGATAATGTTCGGGCAAATTAGATTATTTATTTCACTTTTAAAACTATAAAAATCCTAATATAATTTTCTGGGCAAAATTATTATTGACCCCACGTACTATGTCTCAAAATCAAAATCATCCCTTTTACTTTAAAACTCATCAAAGTAACCCATGTACTATGATTTCACATCAAAGTCACCTCACGTACTTTAAAACTCATTAAAGTAACCCCTCGTACTATGATTTCATATCAAAGTCACCCCTTATACTTTAAAACTCATATAAGTGACCCCTCATACTATTCTTAAAATCAAAGTCACTCCTCGTACTTTAAAACTCATCTAAGTGACCCCTCGTACTATGTCTCAAAATCAAAGTTACCTCTCGTACTTTAAAACTCGTCTAAGTAACCCCCCGTACTATTATTTCACATCAAAGTAGCCTCTTTTATTAGAAATACGATTGTACCATTAGGTAAAATAATTTAGGAGATTATTTTTATTTGGAGATTACAATTAAATAGTCTCAAATCCCTAATCTATTTTCCCCTCTATTTATTTCTTTTCTAACTTTTGTCGACATTTGTTTCTGCAACTCTAATCTTTGTATTTCTTTATAGGTTATGTGATTGATTATAATGAGATATGTTCGAGTTCTAGGGGAGGTGCTATCGAAATTTAGTCATGCTTAAAGAGTAAATAATCGTAATAATTCTACACGTTAAGATTTTTATGAGATTAATTTTTTAATTACTTAAAATAATTAAGTTATATAACAAATAAAAACCATCATCAATCAAGCTTTTTCAACCACTTAATACCATTGTATTAACGTTCAGGAGATCAAATTAATGAATAATGATAATGGGGGGAGGGGTGTATTTGATTAGTATATCATAGTACATGGTGTCTTTGATTTTTTTAAGTTTTTTCCAATAATTTGACTATATTGAAGAAAATCAACTAGACCCCCACCCAATTTAAAAATAAATATTATTATTTTTTATTAATAAAATAGGTTTGTTTAACGTCTATAGAATAATACGGGGGGTCACTTTGATGCAAAATTGTAGTACGAGAAATCACTTAGAAATATGAGGGGTGACTTTGATCTTGAGCATAGTACAATTGGTCACTTAGACGAATTTTAAAGTAAGAGGGATGACTTTGATTTTGAAGTATAGTACAGGGGGTCACTTAGATAAGTTTTAAAATACGAAAGGTGACTTTGATTTTGAGACATAGTTAGGGGGGTCACTTAGATGAGTTTTAAAGTATGAGGGATGACTTTGATGTGAAATCATAGTACGAAGGTCAATTTGATGAGTTTTAAAGTATGAGGGATGACTTTGATTTTGAAGCATAGTATAGAAGGTCAATAAGAATTTTGGCCTAATTTTTTTAAGTATAAGAACCATGATGCTAATAGACACCTAAGTATATGAGGTAATTTTTAGTTAGCCCCACATGTATATGAAGAGAAACTAAGTTCTCATCGAGAAGCATCAGAGATACGCTTCTCCACAGGTTAGCCAAGCATGCATAATAACCCACATCATACTATAATTAAAGGAAGAGAAAGAGAAACTAAGTTCTTATCGAGAAGCATCAGAGATACGATTCTCCACATGTTAGCCAAGCATGCATAATAACCCACATCATACTATAATTAAAGGAAGATAAAGTAAACTTTAAAACTAATTACATATTACCCTACCTTTAGTATTTAGATTCCTACCCTTTAAAAGAGGTTGCATTGGAATCCTTATAATTATAAAATTGGAACATCTAGATTTCGTTTACCATAACATTGTCACTTTTACCAACAAAAACATAAAAACAAAAGATAGAGAGATAATTTTAACATTCTAATTGGTGATGACAAATAATATCACTGCTAAGGGCCCACAGGTGGATGTTGTGAATAAAGAGAACAACAACAAGATGTGAGAATTGCCGAAAGGGCTCTTATCTCTTGTTGTCGCTTTCCTCATCCACAACACCTATCCACGACCCTCAGCAACACCGTTATTCGCCATCACCGATGTTATTTGCCATCATCATATTTTTGTTAGTAAAACCAACTATGTTAAAATAAATAAATATAGATATTTTTATCTAACTATTAAAAGCAGCTGCCTACGAGAGATAATAATATGTAACTCGAACTAAACGCTCGGCCTTAAAGTTCCAACGGGTAGAGAGAGAAGAAGGGTTTGAATCGGACATTTCTGCCCTCCGAACAAAGCTTTTGGAGTGAATAAAGATCCGAACTTGGATGGAGATACCAAAAAGTAACGGAGGCGGCAATAAAGTTCAACATTACTAATTCCGTCAAATCACTAATTCCGCATAATGGTGTTTTCTCTCAAAGAAACAAACGATAAAGTTCAACATTTACGAAACTGTAAAAGAACCTCCGATGCTACAACGAGGCAACCATCAGCCTTTTTAAATCAACCTCGTTGAATTTTAGAGGTCTAAGTTCCATTAAAATAAATAAATGAGAGCCCTATAAAAACACGACATCAGCAAAATTCCTAATTGACCTACTTAAATTTGTGACCAGATCATAGTGCCCAAGAATCGACCACAGTCGCTGCGGTTTTGAGTCGATAGAGTAACAGAGAGCTTCGACAAGCACATATATACATCGATCGACCGACCGACGATGCCATACAAAACAACATGAGTTAGACTGACTAAAAAGGTCAACCCGTCAATAAATAGGACCTTGATTGACTTCATTGCTGGTACTCCAGGTTGAATGCAATAGCCTCCCTGTAAATTAGCTCCTTCATTTGTTCTTCTGAGAGTGCATGCTGCTCGAAGTCGAAACTGAAAGGTGCCATGCACACTGGTTCATCGCTAATGTCATGTAAAGACGCCAGGTAGGGATGTGCAAGTGCATCTTCAACTGCCACCAAATGTCCAAGTAAATGAACCATTCTAACAAGACACCGTGACGCGATAAGGAGACAAGGGCATGAGATATTTTTCACAGACTAATCCTTTCCTCAACAAGCAGACAAAGGAAATATTAAGCAGGTAATGAAATGTGATGTACATAAAAGAAACAAAGAATATTCATAATTTATGTGCTAACTAAGTGTAGGTCTCTGATCGATTTCCGAGTATCATCCCTCGAAGGTTATAATTTATTAGCTAATTCGGAATTGTAGAAAGTGTGCGGTTCTCTTGCATTTTTAATTAAAAAGATAATCTGATTGTGAAAAAATATAGAAACGTTATCGTCAAGACATAAACTTGCTAACCTGCCAATCGACAAATTAATTAAGTTATAAGACTCTCAAAAATAGTTGTGACAGTACAAGTCACATATTTTACTTTTGATGTTTTAATAATATGCAACCATGCATGAAACCATTTGAGAGAGCTCATTACATCAGTCATTGTTTTATAATTTGAAGCGGCAACAATCACAATTCTATAATCACACACAATGCATAACACAAAGTGCATCATAAATCAGAATTTGTAAAGTCACATATAACTGCGTTGATCATCTTAGCAATTTTATCAAATTAATTAAAACCGGCAAAAGCTGAAAAATAAGAACTCACCAGTTACTCTCTGTCTAGGATCAAATGTTAGCATTCTTTCAACAAGATCAATAGCTGTAGGGTGAACATGAGGAAACTTTTCGTGAAAGGATTGTCGTGGATGACGAGGAAGCTGGCGAATGTATCTTCTTGCATTTTCATTCACAAAATCCAAATCAGCCTCATTTGGAGTGCCAATAAGCTGCATGATACAAGGTAATTTACCCAAAATACAAATTAGATGTGCATGTACACTAGAGGACATCAAATACATTAAATATAAAGCAACATAATATGTCAACTTCTAAGGCAATACATGTTAGAGTGAAGATAAATGCATGACATTGATCATTCATCTAATAGCTTGTGTTGGATGTTCACTAAACCAATTGAAAAGGAATGAAATCTTGGCTTAAAGAGCACTGATACAAATCCAAATACTAGTAATTTCATGTCAAATTAGGAAGAAATAGTTATAAACGTCACAGAAGGCAAGGTTTGAATGAGAAGACCATACCTCCATCAATAGCCGTAGCTGGTGCACATGATCCCTTCCAGGAAATAGAGGCTTCCGGTCCATCAGTTCCATAAAGATGCAGCCTACTGACCACACATCAATTGCTGCAGTGTACTCTGAAGAATTTAGCAACAATTCTGGAGCTCGGTACCATCTTGTAACAACATATTCTGTCATGAAATCAGTTTCGGAGGTAGTACGAGCAAGTCCAAAGTCACAAATTTTCAGATCACAGTTGGCATTTAAGAGGAGATTGCTTGGTTTTAGGTCTCTGTGGAGAACATTTGCTGAATGTATGTATTTTAGACCCCGAAGAATCTGGTAAAGGAAATACTGTATGGGAACAAAACAAAAGAGATGACTGGAACGAGTCAAGTGATGAACCATGAGAAAATCCCAAAATATTTAAATCAAATAAGAAATAAATTTCCACATGGTTGATTAACAAGTTTGACCAAACCATGAGGCAAGAAAATAAGATTCTTATTGGAACTGTGATCTGTTCAGCATATGACTACTTGAGCCAAGCTAACAAACTGCTTTCCCATGTTTAGCCTCCTACAAGGATTATATGGGTATTATCAGGTTTGAGCTTGAGCACGGTTTTTCATAAGCTTGGCTGGTAACCATTGCAGAAAAATTATTAAAGCTTTCATTAGGTAAAACCACTGAGCTTTCTGAACCTTTTTCTTGTGGCAGTCGCACTGATGCTTGAGCAATTTGTTAGATAAAATAAAATTAAGAAAGTTTTCTAGGTCAGTTATCAAACAAATTTAATGAAAACCAAATAAATTTAGCCATCTTTTCTGACTAACTGAAGTAATACACAGAAGTACTAAAGTTGATCAACAGAGAAACCATATGTAAATACATTACCCTTGACAAGGCCTAATGTAAGATGATTATCTGATGCTATTCAAGCTCATGATAGGTGCAGTGACATTTCAAAGATGACTATCTAATAATAAAATAAGTATAATAGATCTGTATAATGTGAAGAACTAAAAGATATGACCTGACAATGCTCCTCAGAAAGAGCTTGGTTTGAACGGATAATTTGATGAAGATCAGTGTCCATCAGCTCATAAGCAATGTAGACATCATTGAATGTCTCTCGCACAGGTGGTGGTATTATATCTCTGATTGCAACTATCTGTATGCATACGCAAAAATTAAGAGTCAGAAAAAATGATCAAGTTTTTTTTTTTTTTTTAACAAACTCAGTGTAGACTTTTTTGTATTTTGATGCTCCACTTCATAAACAGAAATTTAAGGTTCTAAACAAAACTAGCCATTATTCACTTTCTGATGAGTATCAGTAAAGTAGCATCCTGCACTCTTAGACAACACAACAAGGTCCCAAGGACAACCATCTCTGCCTCAAAGAAAAATGAATAACTTTGAAATATGACATCAACTGAAGAGATACTCATATTAGTTGTGGCTGTATAGCTTGAGCTCAGCATTTTAGGTTGGTGCAAGATACACTACAAAGATGAATCACTAATATGCAGTAACCATTGTACCATTGGGCATGTGGCATGGTGTTTAGCAAAAGGTCATATGGAGGTCTGCCCACCATGGGATATATAGAGGATTCAATGTACATTTCTACCACCCATATATAGAGGATATATAGAGGCCTACCCGATGTCAAAGAAGCCAGGACCATGACAAATTTCTACCACCCATGTTGCAATGATTTTGCTGTTGATTTGAACCCATGATGCCCGGTGATTAGTACAATAGAAAATTAAGGAAAGGTACAGTTCAAACCCAAGTGATTACACTGTCATAAGAGCAAAAGTAGAGATTGGTTGGACAAAATAATTGACATGTAAAGAAGGAAATGTCTTATGTATCTTCTTTGTTTCAGGAGCAACATAAAATTTTTAGACAATTAAATTGCTTTGCACTAGCTTCCAATACAAATGAACTCTGATGTCTGAATCAGTGAAGCTAGAAACTTTTACTTGGATAGATAACAACAGGTAAGTGAGAATTGTTACATCAGTTTTAATTTCATGGGACACTACCACTATTGAACTGTTGAGGCCTACCACACGATGCACAATTGACAGAGTCCAAAAGATCATCATGCTAATACATAAATTCTTCAAATTATTAGAAAAAGTGACCCAACATCTGGAAAACCCTATGAGATCTGGGGAAAGTCAATATATGCAATCTTACTCTTTTAAGTGAAAATATTATTTTTGTGACTCAAACTCTGATAACAGTCACAAGTGAGCAACCTAATCATTCTACAAAATTATCAAGTAATGTCTTCTCCATTAAATGTTTAGTGAAATGGGTATCTTTGTTTATCTTGTTTTAACAATCATATTATTGTTGCATTTAAATCAAGTAAATAATCTAGGTATGACTAAAAAAACACATTGGTGTGCATGTGCACCAGTATGTTCTCCCTCCTAATCTGCAGTTGCAGGTGGCTTTCTCCCTTAGCCCTCATGGTCAGCCCCTATATCAAATATTATTATTTTTATTCTCCATAGTATTGGATTTTTGTCTCTCTCTCCCAATGTACCATGTGTCACTATCACTACCAACATCATCCAGTCATGACTTGCATCTTTGCAGCACACCTATTTATGTTCCTTTATTCCCTCTAGTGTCTCTCCTCATGCATGCATTCTGACCATCAACATTATCCCATACACCATACAGCACAAGCCACAACAATGGCTGATGGTAATAGAAAGTGGTGCAAAGACAGAGAACATTGAAAAGAATTGTGTGGCATGCATGTACATTGAATTGGTGAAACTAGGGAAACTGAAATAATTTGTGAAAATCCTCATAGTCTCTATATCTCAATCTATTTTCCTTGATTTTTCTAGTTTAGTTCAAACCCAAAATATATATATATATGCAAGGTCAAATCATAGGATCTAGTGGTTGGTGGGTGGATTTTCTTTTCTTCCTATACCTATTTTTATCATAACAAGACTTTTCACTTGATTTAGATATAACAATATACATAATTTCTAACACAAGATTAAAGAAAACCCATCTGATCAAGAATATATAATTTGATAGATTCATAAAAGACATCACCCTTATGTTCAATATAATCTTAAAGAAATCTAAATATCTAAAGAGATCATGAGAGACCTAATGATTCCTTTAAAAAGGTGATGTTCTCCTTTGATTCCTCTTCTTTTGTTTTCCTCCTTTCTCCTTTCTGTGAAAGAAAAATATGAGGAAGAGCATCATCCTTAAATCTTTAATTTCTCAAACGAATGCTTCTCAGAATCGATATTACCTAACCATCCATGATAGGGATTTAGCTTATTATTACTAAAAACATAGTTGCAATGATATAGTCCAAATAATAATACAAATTATAACTGATAATGATAGAGATAGTATGGATGGATTCCTGCTGTTCAGATTAGATGATTCTCTGTGAATCTAGCCCATCTTCTATGGTCAGTCATCAAAAGAGGCTTACTGCATGATTTCTTGTCAGCACGTTCTCGATTTAATTGTAGTTATAGCTATCACAATGTAGTGAAATTGCATGCAAAGATTTCTCAAAATGAAGACAATAAATGGCCCAATCGCCACAGCCTACCTTATTCAGTATGCTGTTTAAACATTTTCAGCATTTAATTTAATTTATTATCTTTCCACAAATAACACATTAGCACATCCCCTTAGAGGTGCAAGCTCACCTCTAGTTCCTCTTCAGATCCTTCTGTCAAATCCTAGTTCGAGTGACAATAAAGCCTTATAGACCTTAACTAAAATATTTATGAAATTTGATCAGTGTCCTGAATCTTGTACAACATAGGAAAAGTATCACCAGCAATTGTCTATGAATCTGGAGAGTAATTGCTTATATTCATATCTCCTTCAGGCAATCTCCATCTATAACTAAAATGGACAAAACCCTCCTCGCAGGTGCATCAGTAGTCTATCTAACACTGTACATTTAGTTCAAACTAATATTCTTGGTCTTAGCTATATACCTCCAACAATCAGGAACTACAAAAATTCTTCATTCTGTATCTTCAGTGAAACAACTCATTCATCTCATTATATAGCATCTAAAAATTTCAAATGCTATAAAAAAAATCAATCTTGTAGCTGTTAGAAGAGGTATTTCCATGATTGAAACAAAATGCAAACAATAAAAACACCTTCCTTTCAACTTTTTGCTCGATTACAGTTACATCTCCTTGATCTTAACACTATCAAGCATTACAGAAAGAGTTTCTCTTGAAATCTCTGGACTATCAATCGTTAAGTGCAACATCTAGTCTACAGTTAATTTCTGGCTGTAACAAAAATAAAAAACAGCTAGCATTATGCTTAGTTGTAGATTAGTAGCGGGTGTCATAGGCCCCGATGTTTATGCTAGCCTAGTGACAAGACCTCCACATGCTTCTTTATTTTTTAGCATCTCTAATATCTTAAGTAATGTTAGGACCCTAGCTAGGTCAGGTCCATCAGTTCCCAATTAATTCAAGCTGAGTCATGTTGGTCTGTTCAGTCGAAGTCAGTTATAGGTCGGGTGAGCCCAATCGAGTCAGTTATAAGTTGGTTAGAGTTGGTTTTTATCTTCGGTCAAGATAAAGTCGGTTATTATTTTCAGTTAGGAGATTTCTATCAGTTAGTTAAGAGTCCAAGTTTAATGGGACTCTGAGTTCAAGCCTCGAGAGACTTGGCAGAGCTCTATAAATAATGGAGGAAACTCTTTAATCAATCAAGGAATGAAGAAGTATGAGTTTTAGCCAATAGGCAAAACCCCCAGGAGGGCCGATCCCCTATAGAGATCAAAGAGGCAGATTCTCTCGAAATGATCTAAGAGGACCGATCCCCTCGAAGTGGTCGTTTATCCCCCTTTTCCATCTCTATCCTTGATAGAATCCTGTGGGGTTCAGTCAATTGGTATCAGAGCAGCGTTTATGTGTACTTCCATTCATCATCCACACCGTAGCTGTCGTCGCTCTCTTGCTACTGCCATCTCCATCTGCCTCCCCAGCCACCTTGCTGCAACTATCATCAACAATCATCAAAAAAAAAAAGAAGGAAAAAGAGAGAAGAAAAAGGAAAAGATTGAAGCCGACAGCATCATCCTACCCAAAGGACTATCGTCGGCCACCGCAGTTCCTCCTCCCCTCCTCTTCATCACCGCCTGCCATCCCTGCCATCTCCCACTGCAGCAACCTCCTTCTCACAACCGCCTGCTGCCCTCGGTTGCACACACCCACACGGTCACCACCTCTTCCTTGCTTTTCCCCTTCTTCCCTGCTCCTCACCTGCCAGTCGTTGGGCTCGCCACTCTTCCGCCGTTGCTTCCCGCCTCCTCGCTGCTTCGCCGCCCACTCCTTCTTCTTCCCGTCGGCAGTGCGCCTCCGCTTCTGTTGCCCGCATCCGTGCCTCTGCGTTGATGTCGCCTCTATGCCACCCCCCCCTCGGCCGCACTGCTTTAGCCACACTCGCCACCCTGCATCAACCGCATCGCACCCTCCTCTACAACAGCCACACCCATCCTGCCATCTTCCTCCCCACGCTGCTACCTCCCTCTTCCTCCCCTGCCACAGCCACTACCCTTCCTCCACCCTTGCCGCTGCCACCCGCCATTGGCCGTCGCCTGCCACTCTTCCCTGTTGCCTCCTCGCTTCGCTCTGCTCTCGCTCGCTGACCCGTGCCCCACATTAATCGCAACTGCGGCACCTGCTGCCATCACCCTCTGCGCAGCCACGTAGCCGCGTCACCATCGCCCCTTCTTCCTCTCCTCCCCACGCTGTTATTGCCTTCTGCTCCCAACTCTCTGCCACCGAGGTCCCTTCGTCGGACCATCTTCCTCCCCACACCGTTGCTGCCTTCTACTCACAACCCTCGTCGTAGCCCTCGTCGCTGCCACCTTTGTTTCCCGAAGGGCCCTCCTCCCCACCTTGGCGCTGAATGTAGTCGCTCGCGCCTCGAAAAGAATGACGTCCCGAAGAGCTTCTCGACGGCGGCTCCAACCTTTGGTGAGCACGTAGCTTTGGGCCGCGCTCGATGGGAGTAGTGGAGCGCCATGGCTTCGGCCACGATTGACCGTCTGCCGTCATTGTCTCTCGGCCCACGCTTGCGCTTTCCTTCCTCCTCTGCCACCGAGATCACCCTCTCCCACATCGCCCCGCTGCTGCCCTCTTCTTTCTCTGCCAGGCACGTTGTCGTGGTTGCCGATGCTGCCTCCTGCAGCCATGCAGCTATCGACTGCCACTGTCCCTATCCTTCCCTGTCGTGCTGCTTCCCATTGCGATTCCACAGTCGCTTTTGGTGCTGCCACCATCTTCCTTTTCAGCCATCCCTCACTCCCATAGGCGCCCACTTCCTTTACAGCCACACCAAATACGACGTTATTGATGCAATGACTATGAATGATACAATAGATGCAAGATTCAAAGCCTCTCAGGCCCGCATAGAAGACAGATTGCAAGAACTCCTCCGTGAATTCAAAAGCAGTCGATTTGAAAAGTATGATAATAGGCAAGACACAAAATACCCACGCAAGAGGGAGGAATTTCCCAGATAGGAAGATGGAGAACCCAATCAGCTGGATCTCACGTGCTGAAAAGTTTTTTCATTTTCACAGGACTTCGGAAGAATCCATGGTGGAGATAGTTTTTACTCAACTCGAAGGTGATGCGATCCAATGGTATGATTTGTACGGGACCTATCACGGAGTCCCTTCGTGAGGACAGTTCAAGAGAGAGCTCTTGATTCACTTCGGACTGTCGGAGTACAAGAACATTAATGGACAGCTCGCCAAAATTTGTCAGACTTCCACAGTACAGGAGTAACAGAGCATATTTAAGCACCTGTCGAACCAAACCAGAGATTGATCCGAGATACAATTAGTGAGAAAATTTATTGAGGGACTTAATCCCGAGATTCGATCGAAGTTAAAGCTCGTCATCCTCGCACCATGATAGCAGTCATATCATTCGCCAGCATGCATGAAGAAAAAATTAATGCAGACACTCACCAAGACAAAAGCTTCTATGGACAGGAAAAATCAACAAAGGTGGACTTCAAAGTGGTCAACATAGACGATCGTAAACAAGAGCAGCTTCTGACGATCGAGCCAACTAAAGAGGAATAAAAAACTAACAGTGTGGAGTCCGATCATGAAGGCTGTGACAAAATTCTGATGATTGAACCAGCTAAGGAGGAATAAAAAATTGACAATGTGAAGTCTGATCACGAAAGCTGTGTCAAATTCGAAGACAAGATTGCTGAAGGACGAATCATAACTTGTGGTGACAAGTGTTCAAAGGTAAAGCTGATTATACAGGGCAAATAACTACTTGTGGATTTCCTTATGATGCCCCAGGAAGATTTCGAAGTGGTGATCCTCAAAAGAAGACATGGTACTACCACTAGTCATCAGATGAAAAGGGTTCTTCAAAAAACTACAATGGCAACTGCATGAGAAGACTAAACTATTACTTACACCAAGTGGAGACCCTACTTAATCGATCAAAGAGTCGTGATGAGTGGCAAATACTGAAGTGCTCCCGAAATCTGATACGCTCAACCTTGAGGACAAGGCTGATTTGAAGTGGGCGGGTCTGTTAGGACCTTAGCTAGGTCGGGTCCATCGGTTCCCAATTAATTCAAGCTGAGTCATGTTGGTCTGTTCAGTTGAAGTCAGTTATCAGTCGGGTGAGACCAATCGAGTCAGTTATAAGTTGGTTAGAGTTGTTTTTTATCTTCGGTCAAGATGGAGTCGGTTATTATTTTTAGTTATGAGATTTCTATCGGTTAGTTAAAAATCTAAGTTTAGTGGGACTCTTAGTTCAAGCCTATTTTAGAATCATTTCTTTTAACAATTTGTCCTTTGGCTATGCAAATAAAAGTAAGCTACCTATTTTAGAATCCTTGTGTCCTGATAAATCATTTATTTGCTTATGTAATTAACCACTGGTAACATTGCATTTCTTTCCCAATTACAGGAAGCACACATTAAAAGTGCATATTTTCTGATTTTTCTGTGCTTCTCACTCAACAGCGACAGGTGAATCAAAATGATCACGTAATAGCAAAAGCCGCACCAGATAAGCACATTAAGTGACAAATTGATTATTTGGTACTTCATTAATTGATCTACACTATTGATCATTAGAAGCCCTCCTAAACTACCAAGCAGAAAAAAGGAAAAGCAAAAGAAGAAACGACATAGAGAAAACAAAGCTGACAAACCCACTGACATTTTCGTGATCCATGTGCCTGAGAAGCTTTATCTCACGCAGCGTCCTCTTTGCGTCAATCTTATTATCAAATGCGTTGGCGATCTTCTTGATCGCCACCTGTTCACCGGTCTCCGAGTTTAAAGCCGAGCTACAGCAAGAAATCGGACAACCAAGTGAGACTTAACCACCATCAAAAGAAAAGAAATAGACTTTCCTCTAATCAAATGCAATCAAGACCACGAGTAGCCAGACAAGATCGGATCTTTCCCCCACAAGGGAGCAAACCACGCGCGAGAGAGAGAGAGAGAGAGAGGAGGGGAGGAGGTGGGCGGAGGAGGAGGATTACCACACGATCCCGTAGGCGCCCTTCCCGATGGGCATGATGGGGGGCTTGTACTTGGAGGTGACCTCGAAGATGTTCCCGAATATGTTGTATTGGATGAACCGGCCGCCATGGCTGAGCGTCGCCTGGATGCTCTCCTGCCCCTGCGACGGGACCGGCTGAGGAGGCTGCCCTCCGGCATCAGCCATCTCGGCGTCCGTCGGCTGAGCTCCTCCTTCCATCTCCTCCCGCTTCCGTCTCGCTCCTCTCCAAACCCTAACGATCGATCCGATCCCCTCTTTGCCCGACGTCGCTTTTAGCTCTAAAAAATGCCACAATTTGCCCTCCTCTTCGATTTCCTCGCCATTGCAACGCAAATTTACGCGTTAATTCGTTACGGAGGAGTCTTGGTGACAGACGATTATGCTTTTCCATATCTATCCTCGCAATGTCTCGAAATAACATATTTAGCCCCGTCAATTTTAATATAGTATAAATCTATCATCTATTTTAATACCTTTGCACCGTCAAATTTTAATTCTATATAATTAGACATGTATATATCCATTCAGATATTTAAATTCTTCATGTATGACACCTCTGCTATTGTCCATTTGATAGATCCAAATCTGGTGTCACAAATTATGATAATTAATTAGATAAAAAATCCATTAAAGTATTCAAAAAATACACTTATATTTTTCGTAATTGAAATTTAGAGTAGGGGGTATAAAAATCATTTTGTAATTTTCAAGTGATTATGTTGCCTACAATAATATATCTATAATTTTTTTTTAAATTTGTAAGGATATAATTGACTTTAGAAGGGCATATATACGTAGTTTTTGAAGAATATAAAACAAGCCTCATGCTCCTCAACATTAGCCAAACAATGAAATGGCTTTTAGTTTGGAAGAATATAAAGAAATTTTTAGTGTTTATTCTTCTTAACATCGAAATAAATAGTGGTATTGTTAGAGGTTCAGTATAATAATAATAATAATAATAATAATAATAATAATAATAATAATAATAATAATAATAATAATAATAATAATATAAAAAATATCAGTTAGTTTAATTGATGAAGATTTTAATAATTTATTATAAACTCATAAGATTAAATCTATTTTTTCCATTTATGAGTTATAAAAAATAAATACATTTTTAAAATTTGTTATTACAAGATCCTATGATGGAATTATTTATCCTTTAGAAAAAAATATTTTTGTCTATTTTATCAATTTTAATTAATATTTTGTCAGATATTTTACCAGCTAAACCACTCTTAACATTATAAAATATGTTTGGTAAATTTTTAAATCTTAATGTTTGATAAGGAAGTTTGATACATCACTATTTATATTAATATTTTATATATTAATAAAAGGATTGGATGAAAAACCATTAAGTGAATTGAAAAATGATTGAGTTTTATTTTTATAAAAAATAAATGTTAATATATCCTCTTTTTTTTTTTTTTGCACTTCAACTTTGTCTCTCAATCTCAACATGTGATGGTTTCATTTTCTTTTTCAGCTTGAATCAGTTTTGGTTCAGCAAATTTTAGACCTGTTCAAATAAATTTGAACCAAAAAATGCTTTTATTAGACAAAAAAATATTAGAAAGGTAAATTTGATAAATTAATTTTAAAATTTTACATTAAATTATTAAAATTTTAATAAATAACTTAGAATAACATATTAACATAAATTAGATATATGCATTTTTAACAATATTTTTAGTATAAATATAAAGTTCAACTATGTAGTTTCATATATAATATTGTTAAGTCCAGTTTTAATTATTCGATATAGGTGTTGATTCAGGTTCCACTAAGGCCTTTTTTTCATGTTCCTCTAAGTTAATTCTTTATCCGAAGAATTTGATTGTTGAATATAAATAAAGTGCAATCATATTGAAACATTTTATATTCTGATAAGTATACTTGAGTGAGACCATTGTATTTGAGAATATGGTTAAATATTTAAAAAAGACTATGTACATTTTGACCGGATCATGTGTTTGTATACCTTCTAATCTTTTATATATTTAAAAAATTAATATCAAAATTAATTTTGATTAGTTTAATTTGTTAAGACTGATTTTTAATACATTATATCGGACCAAAAAAGAACCCATTACATAAAGAAGAGAAGGGAAAAAAAATTAGACTATTAGAATTAGGAATAGGAATACTACGTGGGAAAAAAAGAGGAGATATTGTTTTAACAAAATTAAAATCACCCTTGCCCTTGTGATTTTAATTCGAAAGTTAATAAAATTTGAATATATATATATATATATATACATATATTTATGTAATTATAATTTTTAGATGTGCATATATAGGAGGGATACACGTGGAATTTTGTACGAGTGTATAATAATAGTTGCGACCATCACGGGTTGGACCGGTGTATAAGAGAAGATTTTTGTACGGGTGTCAGTGACATCAAAGGGAATGACGCATCGTACGGAGAGTATTCAGAGGCCGTCAAACGGACGGTGCGTGATGCCTGGGGTACGGGTTCGACGGTACGAGGTTGCGGGCACGTGTGGGTATCAGCAGCGAGGTGGGAGTAAGCGCGTGTAAACGGTTGGTGGTTTCTATGATCAAATATAAAGGAAAAACCAACAGCCGTCCGATCAGAATCGGCGTCGACTTGATCCTGACATCCCAGTCGTCCATTCATACGCCCTCCGTCTCTTGGTTCAATTTAAGGCAAAATATATCAGACTCTTATGATATCAATACGATACAAATATATGTAATTAATTCCAATGGTGTATGTAGGCAGAAGAAGAAGAAGAAGAAGAAGACAACACAAAAAGAAACAGCAGAACGCATTCATCTTGTCCATATCTCAAGGATAAATGAGGTCCTTTATTTCACATGAACTAGTTAGTAGCATATAACTCACACTCTCTCTGCTGAAGAATCATAACTCACTACTCTCCTAAATGCATCAATCTGCCTGTCATTGACAAATCAACCATAGAGAAGTGCACGCAGTCAGCGCGCAAGCAGAGCAACGAAGGACATGACGGAAGCCAAAGCAACCGCGCAGGCGCCGGGAGAAACCCCCGCAGCTCCATTGTCCATGGCCGGCGCAGGGCCGGGCGCCGGGCTATGCTCCTGCGCGCTGACCCCGGCGAGGACCAGCACGAGCAGCAGCAGCGAGACCTTCGAAGTGAAGCTGGAAACTGCCATTGCGAACGAGAGACGTGAGGTAGCTTGAGCTTGTGATTGATTGGGGCGATACGACAAGCAGTTGGGGGGCGTATTTATAGGGCGGAGAGGGACGGGGACGGCAGAGCAAGCTTGCAGCTGTTCGCGGACGGGTGTCGGCAGCGGAAGCGAGGTCGACGAAGCCGACGTCGAGCGGTGGGCGATGGATTCCTTGAGAAGGAAGGATTCATGGACGTCACATGAGAGCGGAAGGCAACAACAAGATGAACACGTCGAGGAAGGTGTCCTTCGTTGACGTGCACGCAAGTAGCTTGGGAGAATTGCTGACTGACTTTTAAGAGCACAGCTGTCTCCGTTGACTCACTCCAAATCTACAACAAAGTCTACTCCTAGTATAACGTGTAACTATCGCGACCGTCAGTGTTACATCAACTTTCACGTACGGTTAATGATCAGGTGATGATTAGTAAACCGGTTCATAAAGATGGCAGAATAATTCTTATCGATTTTTATTTTTTGGTATAAATACCTACTCACTTTGAAATGTTGAGATGCATAGGGTACTTATAAAACAATAAATTTCTTAATTTTAAGGTTTTCTTTTCATTTAACTATTCATTGTTTACAAATCTTATCTCCTTAAATAAGACCAATGATTGATTAAGATAATCACTACGAAATTATGTACAAAATTAGTATGACAATATCTTAGTTAATCAGAAACATAGGTTAGGCAATATATTATTTAGATAATATATATTTACTAGAAATATATATATATATTTCATAGCCATTGAACAGAGCTTGGGCTTGGAATTGGATTGGATTGAGGTGTGGAGCTAATAGATCATTCTCTCTCCTCTTCTTTCTTCCACTGATGAGATCTCACAGCACATTGGTCACAAGAGTTGACTACAGGGAGTTGACCTTAGCTGCTCACACCCTTGTAAGACTAAACAACACCACTGGTCAACATTTCTTTTGGAGGAGATTTGCTTCTACATGTTCTGATCTGATATGGTTTGCTGTCCCTATATGCAATCCAGGTGATTAGTAGCATGACAATTTTTTTTTTTTAATGTTTATCTACCTCTTTAGCAGTTTTAATACCGTTATGTCATTATGCATTAGACGAATAAAATATTCTTCGAAATATTCATTATTCTCGAACTATGGTTCTTATCGTTCTAGAAATAGAATCTTTTAATTGACCTAAGCATCAAAGCGACCGACATCCAATGCTAGTTTTCTAGTTAATATTGATGTTAACTCGATATAGAATCTTATAACATGTGTTTTGATATTTTCATGGAATGAAGGGATTTCATTATTATTCTTTGCAATAATTTCATTATTTTTTTATTATTTTTATAGTATCAAAAAGATATCTTATTTCTTTGCAACAACAATCTCTGGTGGGTTGAGAGAATCATAGATTGAACCCAAGTCCATTGTGTTTCTTAATTAGATTCATGATTTGCTTGTCAATTGACAGAGCCAAAATACCATTTCCAAACCAATCCATTACTGTCAACAAATTCCTAGGGTTTCAACAGCTTCTCTTCCTGCTAAAAAGAATCAAGAAGATCAAATCTGCATGTAAAAAAAAAAAAGAGAGAGAGAGAGAGAGAGAGAGAGAGAAATAACATGTCTTTCTTCTAACATCAAACTAAAGAAATTGGTTGACTCCATCAAGATCAACTTCAGAATCTGGCATACTTAAATGTTTCACAGTGACTGACATTTGTCCTTCTTGTCTATGAGATGAAAACTGGGCCTCCAAACAATGATGTTTTTTGAGTAGCTCAGATGTGAATGGATGTATGCATCCTTGATTTAGGATATGGAAAAAAGCACAGTGACTTTTGTCTCCAAACAATGATTAGAAATGTTCAATTCTTGCCCACAGTACTGCATTAAATCTGATGTAATATTTTCTGTAAAGCTATACCTATCTTTACACTAATATGTAGAGTGATGTTGATGCACTTCATCTCTGCCTGATCATGGAATCACTCATGTTCATATTAGACAATTTCTCTACCACCAAAACTCATCTTTTCTTCGTAGAACATTACTACTATATGCATATTAGAGCTTTAATAGAAGCCCTGTAGTCTTCCTATCGAAATCACAGCTTTCATTTAGAAAACCTTAAAGAGTGGGAACTCCTTCGATCTCATGCTAATCCCAGCATTACTTACTAAACTGGAGATATCTGCATCAGATCGGATCGGAAGGGGGAGTGGAACTTTGCAAGACTGAAGATGGAACTAAAAAGAGACAACCAAGCAAGCGTATGAAGATTAGAAAACAAATACAAAACTAGGAAAGAAAGCAACGTTTTCCTCTTATAAATGGTGTAAAAAAGAAGAACAAGTAAACTTACACCTATAGCAATAGATGTGAGCGAGTGTTAAATGGTTGATATGGTTAAATTTGTTCGTAAATTTACTTGGAAAAATGGACTCGATCCGATTTGTTCTTCGAGTAGTATCGTGTTTGAAAGAGCGAGACAACCTAATCAAGAGAAGATTTCAATGGAGGGTAAAAAATATATATATATTTGTATCTAATATCATAGTTTGATAGTACAAAATATCCATATATCATTTTTCCTATTTCTCCAAAAGACTACATGGAGAGTTTATCTAATAAAAATTTTCTAACGATCAAGTCATTGCTTATTCATTTATTGTGGAAGAATAATGCCCGTAAGTAGCTTAGAAGCTATAGCACTTTTATGTGACTTTAAAATACCCAAAATAAAAACATATATGGAGATACTATATATATATATATACATATATATTATTGGTGTTTTAATCGCTAACTTAATGAGAAAATATTTCTTTTAGATATCCTACTGATGTGGTATGTCCGTGGAACTGAATTCTATATGTGATTTAGTAAAAAAAAAAAAAAAATCATCATATAGATCGTTCGTGTTATTGGCAGACAATATAGCAATCGTAATCTCGATTGACAAGATAGAAGATATCGATCATGTTATTGGCAAAGGACATAACACTTGAAAAGAAATGAAGGGTTGGAGTCGACACCATTCATTGTTTGTTTGTTTGTATCATTTGTGGCTGCAGAAGTGTCATCAGATGATGATCTTAAGATGCGTATACCATCTGCTTTCTATGCTGCCAACTAAAGGAATGGAGATAGATACATGGGATTCTAAAAGGTGGGGATGTTGGAAAAAAATAAAAAGTTATAATTGGCAAAGAAGGGGACATCAACAATCTGATTTGATGCCTCTCTTTGAACTGCCCCACTGCTGTATTCTGATCACCAATCTATTCGAAAGGTTGCTGCTACATTCTGTGAAGAAAAATACTAAGATATTTGCATGATATCAACAACAAATCCCAACTTCTTGAGATAACCCTAACTCAAGTCCTTTTGTGGTAGAAGAAGAAGAAGAAGCATGCAGTGTATGTTATCGGATGCTTCATGAAAAGCCTTGTGAGATCAATCAGGTTCTCATTCTACCTCTGTTTATAGAGCTAAAATGGCTGAGTACTTTTTTTTATTTTATTTATATTTTATTATTGACTCTCTGGATCATTCTTTTTGGTGTTATCAACACCTTTCCCCATCCGATCAATGAGCTTTCTACTGAGGAAGGGAATTCGACAGCTCGTAATTGGTAGGGTTTGAGCCTTAGGGATAAGTGTTACCTCGGCCAATGAGCACTCGACAACCATGGAAACCATGAGGGTGATGGAGATGACCACTGGTCGAATGACGAAGCCTGAAACCAAAGGAAGGAAGGAAGGAAGGAGGTGTCATCGTGCCCTTTTTCATGCATTAACCATTGGATCACAGGACAAGAAATGATGATGACTTCCATGGTGACAGTGCTGCAGACAAAGTGCTCATCAAGTCAAATACATGCTTCCGCCTGTACACCTTAGAAGAAGAAACCCCCCATGGCGTCATTTATCCTTCCATCTCTTCATTCCCTTCATATAACTTTGTGAAAATTACTCATGTTTTTATTAGATAAATCTGAATCAAACCGCTAATTTATGTATATATATATATATATATATATATATAGTCTTACTCTTATGATTCTTAATAACGTGGAAACTATTTTTCATCCTTTCGCTTTTAATGTCACATGATAGATGCTATTTATATGTATAGAATTGAACCGCAAAGTTGCTTCTATTGACATCCTGCAATCTTTTACCTTGAATTTTAACCTATCTTCTCTTCTCCTCCTCCTCTCCTCCTCTCTCTCTCTCTCTCTCTCTCTCTCTCCCAGAGTCCATTTGCACCAGGATCTCATGCAAAGGGACAGGGATTCTTTAGCTGTGAGCAGGGTGATTGGGGATGTGCTTGATCCGTTCACAAGAAGCGTACCTCTCAGGGTGACCTACAACTCCAGGGAGGTCACCAATGGATGTGAGTTTAAGCCATCAGCTGTGGCTGAGCAGCCCAGAGTTGAGGTTGGAGGAAGCGACTTCAGATCCACCTACACACTGGTGAGTCTCCAAGCTTATGACACATCCATATACTTGCTGATCCAAGATGTTCTTGATGCAGTGACCAGTCTTAGCATATATACATATGTATATATATATATATATCCCAAGACCATAAGTATCTTCTGCAACACAGAAGATGTTTGAGTGGTTCTTGATGTTTAAAGCATGCCATGCCTCTCAGGTTATGGTAGACCCAGATGCTCCCAGTCCAAGTGATCCAACCCTCAGAGAGTATTTGCACTGGTGAGCACTTCTTCCATAGCTGCTTCCTTGAGCTTATATTGGACACACATCGTACAAGTACTTGTCTTCCAAGACTAAGCATTCCATCTGAGGTCTTCGTTACATAATACATATATGCACCTTTCATAATGCATTCCCAACACAAAAATATACACACTTGTTCAGCTCTTGCTACTTTTGCATCTATCAGATGTGGTCTCCTCCTTTCTGAGAATAATCATTAGAAGAACATCTTAATGGTGTAGCCTGGCCATCCATCTTAGAGAAGACCAACAATATTGCTGATGATCTATTGCAGCAGCTGATATGACTTAGGAACTGTTTGGAGGAGTCATATGGACTGCAGATATACTCTTTACCAATAAAGAAGAGATTAAAGAAAAAGAAAGCCTTAATGGTGATAAAAGACTCTGTTCATAGTGGGTTCCAACAACAAGACTTTATTCTATCTTATCATAATATCCTGCTTCTGCTGCCAATTTTGCTTCTCTCCAGTTCTCTCTCTCTCTCTCTCTCTCTCTCTCTCTATATATATATATATATATATATATATATATATATATATATATATATATATATATATATATAAATGTAGTGTAATCTCCTCCTTTCTAAGAATAACCATCAAAACAATAAATACAAGTATATGTCATATATATATATATATATATATGTCCCCTAATTTTGCATAGTGGAATACATGCAGCTCCAGACCACATGCATGAAGTAGTGAGTACTTGTCATTTTATGCAATGCAAGCTCACCTTTTTGGTTTTATATCTGAAGCTCACTTTGATCAACAAGGAACAGGAACTTGTCAACCAGTACGTAAGTTGTCCATTATAGATCAAAAGTGGGTCACTATAATGAAAGGAATCTTTGTATTATATCTTTTATGTACACTATTAAGCCTTTTTAATTATGAAGAAGAAGAGAAAGAAAAAGCAATGTTGTCATGTATAGTTGCTTCACCCCATCATTATTCCCTTACTGTAGTCATATGTTATTCTCATTGAATTCTCAACAAAAGAAACTAGTTTTGATGCCTCTAAGCAGAAGAAGGCTTCGAAGTCGTTTCCATTGCTCAAAACCATCATGATTTGGCTCTATTTTTTTTAGTTATATGTTCTACCATCTTCTAGCTGATGATGCATGCAACACAGTTTTTGCTTGCTGAAGAAGTACGTAGTCATGTCTGCTGCTTCATGCCATCATCTTCTCATTTAATCCTCAACAAAATAATCCAGTTTTGATGCTTCAATACAAGCGGAAGAAGAAGAAGAAGAAGAAGATATGTTGTCATATTTGTTGCACCACACCATGATCGTCTCGTTCGTTTAGTTCTTGTGCGAGCTTTTCTCACTAAAGTCTCACCAAGATAGACTGGTTTTTTGATCCTTCCACTGCTGCAGGTTGATCACCGACATCCCCGCGACGACCGAAGCAGCAACATACGGTAAGATCTCTTCACCAAACGCCTCGGTTTTCGTGTGTGCCTCACTCGCTCGAGCAGAGACAGCTCTCACAGTCATGCATGCATGCATGCAAACACCCAATGGCTGCAGGTCAGGAGATAGTGTGCTACGAGAGCCCGCGGCCTCAGCTCGGCATCCACCGGTACGTCTTCGTGCTCTTCAGGCAGCTCCCCGGCCGGCAAGCTGTGGATGCTCCCGGGTGGCGGCAGAACTTCAACACCAGGGACTTCGCGGAGCTCTATAACCTCGGATCGCCGGTCGCCGCCGTCTACTTCAACTGCCAGAGAGAGTCGGGCACCGGTGGGAGGAGGATGTAGCTTGGATATGCATCCATGGACACACAGTATACAACAACACTACAGGCTCTGGTGAGGTGTTCGGTACCTTCCTCTTTCTTCTCTCTTCTCTTTTCTTTATGACAAAAGCCAACAAAAGCCAATGTGAATAGGTATATAAGAGTCAATAATGTTCATCGAAATCCCAGTCATTACTTTTTCTTGATCAATTGTTTCAGTGAACTTTTCATTTAAACTATCTTCTGGATTTATTTTCACTTTTAAGCATAACATTATAACAACAGGTAATTATCAAAGAAGGAAAGAAGAGTTTGGTAATTGCATCTCAAATGACACTGGAAATCTAAAAATTAGCTTCAATTAATCTTATACTACTACTGGTTTTCTATTTATAGGATCCTAACAAGGTCGGATCCATCAGTTCAAGATTATTTTAAGTTGAGTCATGTTAGTTATGAGTATGATGAGCCCAATAAAATTAGTTATGAATTGATTATTATCTTCGATTAGGATGAAACCATTTATTATTTTCAGATAGAAGTCTACAAATTAGTTAAGAATCCAAGTTTAGTAAAAATTTGAAATTTAGATACTTTTTAATCTTGATTGCACATTATAAATAATAGTGTCTAGAAGATCTGATCCCTTCGAAGTTATTGTTTATCCCTATTTTCCATTTCCGTGGATATGATCCTCTCGAATTGATTGTTTATCCCTATTTTCTATCTCTCCGTGATAAGCTTATGAATCCGTTAAGATAACCTTGTCCGACATCAACCAAAGATCCGAGGATCCAGATTCAAAATCCATACAAAGAATTCTGGATCCAGGTTTGGAGATCAATCGGAATTAGGGTTTTAATTTTCAGTAAAATGATCCACTCACTTGAACAATTTGATTCAACTTGAGTCGTTTCAACTATTTTTGTTTTTAATTTTGATTCATTCGGATCAAAATTTGTTCATTATAAAGTTGTTGAACAAATTTATCTATAAAGTCTAAAATTTATCTATAAAGTTGTTGATCAAACCTAATATATGTCACCAAACAAGCTTAGTAACCTAATAATAATATAAGACTGATTTATATCTTGGTCTGGCACAACACAAAACTGCCGAAACCAAGACGAAACCTTCATCACAATTGGCTGTGGATGGAGTGAATCAACTGGCCAACAAGACTGACTGAGACACCAAATGTAAGATAAGCAAACCATCATCGACGCTTGAATGTTTCATAACACAAGCATGACCGATCACAGATCCATGTTTCAAGAAGCAAACTTTTAAGGTGTTACCATCACTACAACAAGTTTCAAGCTCCAATGAAGTTGAGCTTCTCAAAGAGTTTAGAAAGAAATGCCACCTTACAACTGGTAAGTGTAAAAAAAAAAAAGTAACCATCTTTTTAAGTTGGTAATCTTACATTAATATAACAATATAATGCAGGAAAGTTAAGGGTCAAACCTCAAATTCCAGGGGAACAAAAAGTTTGTGACCTAAGCATGAGGCCATTTATGTACTTTTGAGATACAACCATAACACTCGCGCAATATTACTCGTGAGCGGAATGGACGGCTTGCATCATCAAAAACAGCCACCCAACTGCGAAAAATGTGATGCTCATTAGGGCATATGTAACAATGGATAATATGATTATAACAAAAAGGAGAGTTACTTTTGTGCTTTCAAACTCAAGGGTTGCATAGTTCTTTTACACAATAAAAAAATGCAGTTCAGATATTGCCCACAAAAAGAAACCCAATTTCTTTTTAATAGAACCAAAGTCAGATTATTTGACTTGTAACATGTATGCATCAAAAGAATGATCATAATTAGTGGGTCACACTTAATACTAAAGAATGATTAGTAGGCCAGTCGTTACATTCTCCAACTCCCACAACGCAGATATTTGACAACAAAGATCCAAAGTCAACCAAAAGAAAGAAAGGAAATAACGGTTACATAAGGAAAACAGAGATCAATATTGGTCCAAGCAGAACTGACCTACCGAAAAACTTCTTGGATGGTTGAAAATTTAGGAGAACAAGATGGAAGTCACATTTCTAGAATAGCAGCACATAAGCAATTCCTTAGGAAAAGGACACATTCCTGTCCCTGCAGCAAACTGGTTGGGACAGATATTCTAAACTAACCCAGCAGATCTAAAGTAACAGCACACAGAGACTAGCTGCTCATGCAAATGTTCTTTACAAGTAGTAAGGACTTGTCATAAAACAGATAAAATTATATTCCATGGAATATTCTCAGTTAAATATCAGACTCCTAGACTCGGATCCTAAAGAGTCCAGACCTAACAAACACTTTCTGAGCCTCCACCTACTATACTAGCACCAATAGTCAGGCACAAGTAAATACTATATTGCCCCAAGAAAAATAGTTTAGTAGAAAAACTTCTTACAAAGAAACATATAAAAAAAGGAAAATAGGCAGTGACTTCATTGCTTAATTATATAGTTCTGATGGATAGACCTTATCAAGTAAGAATCACAAGAAAGAATTTCACGTACCAAAATGGCCTCGATCTCTTTATCTGATATTGGTGTGCGCTTAGGCAAGAGTGAAGCCTTTCCACCAACAGCAGTGTAGGAAGGTGAAGCAGGAACATCAGATCGGAATCTATAACTTCGAGCATCACAGAATGATGAGGCAGCCTTGGGTTGGGATGTAACATCTGTAAGTGTTTCCTAAGAATGTCAGCTCCAACCAGCTTCAGAACATCCGCAAGGGCCTCCGTGGCGACTCCATCGTCCTCATGGGCAAGAACATCTCTGAATGGCTTCATTCTTCGGCAACACTTACAGGTTACCGGAAAGCTGTCCGAACTATCGAGCTGCATCCGTAGGACAAGGCAAAAATAGTGGCTAAAAGATTTGAAGATCGACAAAAAGAGAGAAGGAGAGAGAGAAAAGAAATATGACATTGCTTATCGATTGAAGCATGCAAGTTTTGCTGATATCAACTGGGAATGTAGAAGCATATAGAACAATCAAGAAGATCGACAAAAGACTATCAAAAAAGATGAATTGATCACTCTAGAATAATAATATGACAAACAATGTAGTATCAATTAACTTTGTTAATTTTGTAAAATCCTAAACTCCTATCATACAAATAGAAGAATCTACTTTTGGAATTGTAAATGATCAATCGATAAAAGTATATATATTTTGAAGACTCAATAAGACATGAGTGTAGATGCACTTAAACAAAGCAATACTTTGTTTTAACAGGTACCTGATGTGTTGATTCTCAGAGTTGCATGCTGTTGATGAGATTCTTTCATGTCGTTTGAGAAAAGCCTAATGAAGAATAATATGCCACAGGAAAATAAGATTTAGCATCGATCAAGAAAGGAAAATATATGCTGGAACACAGTAAGGGATAAGATATTATCACTAACCTTGTAGAAGAAAGGGCTTTTTGCAGCAAGAATGATAGAATTAACGTAGATGGAATTGACTCTGGGGATAAGATCAAAATCATCACCTGTTGATTATTGAAAATAATTAATTCAAGAACACAAATACAAAATGGAAGGTCCAACTCCGTCGAGAAAACAGTTCCAACTATTGCTTTCATCACCTGGAGTACATTCTTTATTCTTTCTTAAAAGCAACAACTTAGTTCACATTTGGAAGATAAAAGAAATTTGTAAGCTAGTTCAAGTTAGTATTTGCCATGAAAAAAATGGACAGTAAACTTAATTTTCAAATCAGACACATGACAATGACAAGTTCTATAACTTTCTGTCAAATAGATAAATAGATTAAACATTGGTAAAAACACTTTTAGTTACCTATGCTATACTACCATGGATCGTTGCTATGTTAATGTGAGAAAGTTTACATGCCAAGTCTGATGCAAGAAAGTTATGATTGGTTTCATTTACTGTATGAAAATGATACATTGATATGAGAAGGAGATTCTATACATCTCTATGATAGTGATATAGATGACAAGTTAGTTCTTGTCATAATGTACCAAAAGAAAGATTCCAGACCCAACTATATGTCGCTCATTATATAAACCTCGGAGCACCAATTAACTATTTAACAGTTATGGCATTTCTTAGAGGTATAATCATGTGCTTCATCTCCTATCACGGTCTTCCTCGCCATTTTGTGATCCGTATGACCTAAAATTGATATCACTGCTAGGAGAGCAACAATCTAACCACAAAAAGGTCCTTCGTTTTACCAAATCTCATTGCCCAACAATCTATATTTTCCAGTAATTCACATTATAGGAAAAAGTAAAGATTGGAAGAAAGGGAGAGCGGCAGCGAACATGGGAAGAAAAGGAGGGTTTCCAACCTTTGAGAGTGACGTCGGTGTCACTCTGTCGCTGATGGTGGGTGTCCTGCTCGATGTCAACCTCGCCCTCGGGAGACTTTGCCACGACCTCGATCCGTAGTATGCGGTCGGAGAAGGCAGGATGGTTATAGGCGAACCCAAAGCTGTCAGCATTAGATTCCATTGTTCCGGCGAGTCGTAGCAATGGATAAAATATTGAGGAGAGAAGACAGCTTTAGAGGGAGCGGCTATGAGTTTATATAGACGAGTGCAGATGCACTTACACAAAGCAATGCTCTTATGTGATTTGCTTTGACAAGTAATTGATAGGATATGGTATTATCACTAATCTTGAAAAAGAAATTGCTTCTTCAGCAAGTATAGCAAAATTAACGTACACACTGAGGATATGACCAAAATCATCACCTATAGATTACTGAAAATATTCAATTCACAAACACGAATACAAATGGCATAACCTTGACAACTCCATCAAGAAATCAACAAAGCAATCTATTGTTTTGAACGCATGGACTGCTTTCCTTTTTTTCCGAAATTGACATCACCAATTTAGTCTTTCATTTTTCTTTCATGTCTTTCCTTTTGCTATAATGCAAATTATTTGCATACATTTTTGCCCCATGATTGAAAAGTATAAATTATTGGACAAAGAGAAGGGCCTTTTGGTGGATAGGTTATGGCTCTCCCGATGGGACCAAAGAACTTGATAGAAATTAGTGAGAAAGCACAAAGGGAGTAGAGTTGCGTCCTCGTTATTTTTATCCAGACAACAATATGTGTATATTAAGGCAATCATGCATATTAAGACAACCGTATATATAAAGGTAATAATTTGTATAAACGAAGTCGTATGTATTGAGGATTGCGTATAAAGCATAATTTAACAATACAAGAAATTATGAGAACAAAATGTAAATAACATATTTCCTTATAAAATTCCAATCCGTATATTTATTTTTATATAAGCCCATACAAAAGAGAGATTATTACAAGTTTGTCAATATATTTATGAGAGTGGAAGAATAATCATGAAAATTGATGGTTGTGACATTATGAATTTTAATGTTGTATACATTAACAAGCTATATATTTTCCAAGAGTAATAGTTGTTTTTCTAGAAAAAATATATTTCCTAGAAATATATATAAATGAACTTATAGCTCAATTCCGATTTTATATGTAAAAATTATAAAAATGTTCTCCCTAAATAATTGACTTTATACAAATTTAATGTATATATTAATTTATTTTATTTAAATAAATCAATATCAAACATAATCGGCAGGTATTGACTCAAGTTTTTGGGAATATATGATATTTTAATATTTAAATAAATACATATTCTATTAAAATTTTATAAAAGTTAACATGCTATTTCAAATTTTATAAGGATATTTAAATATAAGAATAATTTATTATATGTATTCGGTGGTTCATATCATTGTATCGCTAATCAGATTTCTATAATATTTCAGTTTATTCTAACACTGAAAATGGGTAAAAGACTTGATTTGATTTATAATGACTTGGTACTATTATGGTCAACTTGAATTTAAGTATTTTAGGTTGTTAAGATAAATTTGGTTATATGATGCATTAAGAATTCAGAGTTGATCTTGATTATTACCGAAGACTATCATAAGCTTGGTGTCGGAAGCTTACCGGGTTTAGCGAAGGATCCTATAAGAAGAATGCGGGAGGCATGCCCAACAAAAGAGTCGTTTAACTTAAGTTACAAATTGGAAGGAAAAGGATTTAGGCTTAAGAGAGTTTTGCATGAGTTAACATAAGAGTTAGGTGCTATTGGATTTTGCACCGATATCACATGCCTATCAATGGAGATTGGGATCAAGCCTCATATGAACGACTAAACATCCAAAAACTGAGAGCACACGAGTTTTGATGATGTAAGAGGCCGACCCATAATATGTTCCGCGATGCTAAATTGGCCCATAGTGTATTTTGATACCACAGGAGGTCAAATTGGCATATAGCGCATTTCAACGAAGCATGAGGCCAATTCAATCTATAGTGCATACCGACGATGCACATGGTCGAATCGACCTATGGTGCATTTCAACGATGCATAAAGCCAAATGGGCCCATAACTTATTTTGATGATTCACGAGGCTAAAACAGCCCATAAGCACAATAAGAGGGCAAACAATTGAAGCGACTTAATACATATAAATTTTAAGAGGACCTTAGAGTTGACAATCCATCCAAGGACGCTTTTTGGCTCAGTCTTATTATGCTTGGTAGGCCAAGAAGTCAGGTGGTAAGTGAGAAGCATAATGACAGCTCACACCTCGGTGTCGAGTGGACGACACCTCAATGCCAGGTGCCCAACACCTCGGTGCCAATCGGTTGACACCTTAATGTTAGGTGACTGACACCTCGATGTCACGTGGCCGATATCTCAACATCACGCGATCGACAAAGAAGTCAGGACATTACCACATCTCGAATATGTCTTATTTTCATGGAAAAATAAAAGAAATTATATTCTCAATAGAAATAATCAACAAACATACTACATATCCGGATTTGTACATGATGAGATATGATTCTTTATTCCCTTTCGATTTCATAGACATTACGTTCATAAAACACAATTAATGTCCACCTTCAACCATGTTGTTAACAATGTGATTTATTTTCCTACTTTCCCTGACAGAAAACAAACATAACCAAGACGTGAATCTCAAATTCAACCATATAGTCGGTTGGGGTAACCGAAATCGATCTTTTAGATCAACGTAACCCCATGACCTTAAGCACGCATCATCAGCACGATTACTACATGCTTCTACGCTGAACGAAACATGAAAGACCTCCACTGTGAAGGGCAAAAGGAAGATAACATACTTGATTTGAAGAACGGTATCTCTTCAGTAGCCGGGGATGATCCTACGAGAATCAATCAAATTGATCGTAAGAAGGAGCATTTAGAAACCCTAGAAGGAAATGTACGAGAGGAGAAAGAGAAGAGGATGGAAGGACCTTTGGGCTTGGACGGATGCCTCTGCGAGAACTTGATTCGAGGAATCGTTCTCATGGCTTTGCTTCGGTTGCGCTCGTCTCCGATCGCCCTCTCGCCCTCGCCCTCGAGAGAAAGACCGAAAGGTTACGGGGTAGAGAAGGGGGCGCTTCGTCACTAGTTCTTCACACGTGCGGCGCACATGCGATGTAGCCGCGCTCCCAAACCGGCCGCATCGTTTCGATCCGGTCTAATTGAGCCGAGTTGGACCAATTTTAATAGCCTGTTAAATCACACATATAACTATATATATTTAGTTTTACAGTATATATATATATATATATATATATATATATATATATATATATATAGGTAAGATAAAGAATGAGACACAAATATACTTTGATCTCCTTTAAAAAATGTTGGAAAATACAGAGGTCAAATAATTGGTGAAAGTGAGAAAGGATTATTAAAAGTATCCAAAATATTATTTTTGAAAGTTCAAAGATCTTAATGTGGATTTCTCGATTCTTGTTTCGTGTATTATGATCAGCATCTTTAAATGAATGAATGTAAGAATAAATAGTTTTTTTTTTCTTTTCGAAAAAGAAAAAAACAAGTATCTGTCTGTCAATAGTGCTTTGTAATCCGCAACACTTGTCGTGTAGTGCTGATTCACATATCTGGAAGAACATGACCACACAACAGCAGTGGGTTTTATTGAATCAACAGAAGGAAGCGTGAGATTTCCAAGTAAAGTGAGCACTGAGCAATCATGTTGTTTCGACCTCCTTTTGCTGCGATTGAGAGCTCATGCATGCAGACACTGATGGAGGGAGTCTACTGCAGCAGATACTTCTCCAGCCCTTCAGGCCCTGGAATCCTGCCAACGGAAGAAGAGCTTGTGATGATCTCACTCACCGTATATGGATCACATATGATGTATATATATATGTGAGAGAGAGAGAGAGTCACTTCTTGCAGTCGACGGAGGGGGAGAAGGTAACGTTGAGGCGGACCCCGCAGAGGTGGGGGAGGTTATCAGCGCGCTTGTAGTCGATCCCGGGGAAGAGGTGGGCGGCGCGCCTGAGGCATTTGCAGACGGCCACCATGTCGTCGTGGGTCTCGGTCGCTTTGCGCAGAGCTTTCACCCCGCTGCAGCACTTGGGTCCTGGGTGCGCCGCCTTGTCGTTCAGGTAGGGAATGCATGGCAGTATCATCTCCGTAATCTTGGTGCATGGGGGAGCCTTCGCAGGCTCCCATGCCCAGGCGGCCGCAAGCAGTGCCAGGAGAACGACAACGCGAGCCATGGCCGTCGAGAGTGCTGCAGAAGGTCGTTGTTTGTGTGTCTCAGTATATAAATATATATATATAGCGAAGGAAGAGATGTTGATCATGTCATGCGAAGGAAGTGCGTGGATGGCGAAAACTACGTGATGAGGAGAAGAAAGAGCCGAGTGCCGTGACGGAATTTGCAGGAGAGAGACAGGAATTGAATTGCCCCTGCGAGTTGGGTCACTCGGACCTTGCACGCCAATCGAATGCCATTGCTCAATACTTTTTATAGGAGCTTACGGAAGGAAAGCTCGAATCTATGATGAATTTAACGTCGAGTTGGCTGAATAGCCAGGTGATTCTGTTGATTCATGAACTGTTTGCTTGAATGCCATCGCTCATAGGTGTGTTCTCACTGGGCTTTGTAAACGAGGAAACATGAACTCAGGAAGGGTCCAAGGATTCTGCCAGTAGAGGAAGATCGAAGAAGCAAAATTGTTTTTTCTTGACATGTCCGAGATGGATTTATGTCCTGATGCTGCCAGCATTCACTACCTTGACAGTTTTGTTACAAGAAAAGGAACTCATAACTTCATAAAACTTAGAAAAGGGTTTTGTCTTAAAAAAAAAGCTGAAGCAACATGGATCTTGAGCTATAATTTTGCTGAGATATTATTTGTTGCAGTTGAGAACCAGTCAAAGAACTCACAAGCATTTGTGCTAGCTTAGTTTTTTTGCTAATGAGATTCATAGGAAATTACATGATGCTATTGAAAAAGATACTGGCTTGGTCTAATGAACTTTGACTTACTTTAGTTGTGGTTCTCTTTTATATTACGCAGTTTGTAAATTTGTCAGTGAATTCATGTAACTTATTTTCTTTACTTGTATGCATTCTGCAGAAATATGAACTAAGAAGATCAGCTCGCATGCATGAGAGGCATCAAATTTTAGAGCCCAGAAATTAGTTTAAGAACTCTCTTCTTTCAATGTATACATACCATAAAGACACAATAAATGATCAGTTCATGCGCTACTACTCCCATCTGGTGCTCATGTTGTGTCTGTGGATTATGTGAGGTGTGCTCATTTCTAGTACTATCTTAGAAAGTGTCTCCTAAAGTAATTGATTTTGATGTTCTGTTTTAAATTTTACATCATTATTCCTCTTTGTAATTGGTTCCAACCTTCCTGTGGTTTTGATTGCTGTTGTTGTACATGCAAGGCCTTTTTTAATCTGTTTCAGTAATCTTTTGTAGTATTTGATGCTAACATTCAGTTTGATAGAAGTAGAATGAAGCTATGACTCATCAGTGATGTTTCAGCAATCAAGGAAGTAGAACTTGTGTTGTTGTTTCAGCAATCAAACTTTTTTCTTGTGTTGTCATGGAGGTTCCATATATCATATTGAATATTCTAGCTATGTTTCTTTCAAATATATTGAAGCCTTAGGTAATGAAAATTCAAATATATTTATGCGTCTGTCTGTCGCAGTGTTTGTGCAAGTTGTATGTTTTATCACCATCCTTGGACATCATCTTTTGTGTATTCTTGTGGTGGGTGATCATTACTATGTGTATCTCACAAAGATTTCTTTGTGAGACAGGCCTGCCACTTTCCTCATGCAGGGCACTAGGTTCTTACTTTGATCTTGCAGAGGATAGCTTCTGACAGTTGCTTTACCATGGTGGAGCTTGACCTGCATATTGAGATTATAATGAGTGTCTTCCATTGTGGTATTGCTACATTGACTGCATCTCCACATTCCAGACATTTGAAACTGCTTCTGGAGATTGTAGCAACACTCTCTGCGCAATGATGAAGTAAAAGTTTAAGATGCATTTGTTTAAGTATATGAAAACACATGTGTTGGACTTAGCATCTAGTTTTCTGAGCTATAATATCTGTGCTTGATCTTTGTTCTTACTCCTCATTGTGCTTCATGCCAACTGTTTCAAATTTTATCCAATTGTTCTAAGTTGATTCTCATCTCAGACAGTTCCTTAGGCACACATAAAAAGGAAGTATTCAATGCACAAGTCTCTCACCAATGAGGGGTCTAGGAAGAGTCAGTGTAGTGTAGATAATCTTAATAGATTCTTATGTAACATATAAATTGATACTAAGTATATTATTATTAGTCTTCAAATTTGAGATGTTTGTGTCTGTTTGTTTTGGAGTTCTTTGTAGCTCTGCATGGTATTCTGAAGTAACAGAGTTCATTCTTGCCATGTACTTCTGCATACAGCCATATAATTTGGAGAACTACATAATTGTTCAGAACTAATCTGTTCTTCCTAGTAAGCTGCAAGTCAGGTGGATTTTTTAATTTTGTTTGGCAACCATCTTAGCTATCTGGGTTTTCATTATTACTTGAGATTAAGCTTAACTTAAATCTATTTGTTGCCTGATAAGAACAAAGAGAAGTGACCATGGATATTGATATAGTCTGTCTTCTTCATAACAAAAGAATGGCAAGTAGAGATACTTCTTTATTAACAAAAGCTTGTCTCTATTTGCTTTAACTGATTAAAGATCTACAAACCTATTGGTTACACTTACTATCAGGACAAAGAGATGTTATTAGCTTGTTTTTTGACTTGTGGAATGCTTCCAAAGATTGATACTGAGATCTTTTCCTCATATACTTGTGTTGTATCCTACCTATGGTCATTGAATACTCTGGTGAACTTTTCTTTCAAAGATTTGTTCCACCTAAGTCTCATGATATGCTCAACTTTCATGTCTGATGAGATACTGACACATCCTATGTGCATCCTGCAGCTTTGACTATGTCTTCACTTAACCAGATTAGAGATACACATAAATTTGTAGAGCCCCACAGGCCCACACTTACTGATCTCTTAGCTCTTAGTGGCCTCTGATAGAGATCCAGTCCTGTTGCTAGACTGTCAGTTCCTGTAGCTGTGTTCAGAATGATTGTGAATTCAATGCAGCAGGGTTTGCTTCCCACTGCCTTGGCAATAACCAGTTAACCACTACTCTTTTTCCACCTCATTTTGGCACATTTGTCTTCTTTTTGTTTTGCCATTTTATTCAAGATATATACTATTCTCATTGGACATCATAATCAACTCACTTTTGTTGGTGAAGAACTTGTACCAAAGAGTGCCAAGAGCAAAACCTGCAAGTGTAACTGTGAGATCATGTCATCAAGATCAATAGTATCTCCAAGGTGTTTTAGCTTCAAGTTTAGCAGTAAGGTGATAGTGATGCATGGACCAACAGGGTAAGCAATAGAAGTATTTGATCATAACAAGATATGTAGTAAGGAATCACCCTGTACTTGCATCAGCTCATTTTTAATGGTAGCCAGTGGATGGATGATGCAATTAGTTGTTTTTTTTTTTTTTTTGTCTCTTGGGGATTTGGGATGAGTTTACTGATACCATGATACATTATTACCTGCATTGTTTCCCAATTAACAGCTATCTTGAATACTTTTCAGCTAGATATCTGGTCACTGACCAGTTTACTGATGTTTTCTGAAACTAGTGTACCTTCTTATGCAACTCTCATGTCTCCTCTTCAAACTCAAACACTCAAGTGATCATGTTAACTCAGGATTCCACAAGAGAGAATACCGAGTATTGAACTGGTATGAGTCATCTGTATTACAGTATTGTTTGTAGTTTTGTTGCTACCAATCCAACATATTTGATGGTCAATCAATCTAGAAGTCTCAGTAGCTTTCTTCTGAAGATACTCTGATCTGATGGTCTTAAAAACATTAGCCACAATATGAGTTTTTTTATTGAAATCATGTAAGACTCTCGGATTCGCAGACAAAATAGAAAGATCTTCAAGTCAAGCAATGACTACAATGTACAGAGCTTATGAAATTTCCTAGCAACTCTCAGACTGAGTATTACAGATTCAAATGTATTATCCTTTCCAAAGTTGAACACATATCTCATGCAGTCAAGCAAGTTCTTGGTTCTTCTCAACCACCCTCACCTCCTTTGCAGATCTGAGAATGGCTGCCTGAGGTTTTGATAACAAGAACAAATCGCATTCCATTAGCGGTGGCAGATGACATGACCAAGAAGTGTTGCGGAACAAAGAAGTGTACCTGCTTTTTTGTTGTCTCCACTGAGAAGCCATCAACAATGGCCAAGGAGGACTTCTTCTTGTAGGTGCTCGGTGGGAGAAACTTTGCAAGTAGCTGGTCATGCTTGCTGCTCAGGTAGATGTCGAGCTCCTTCATGCCTTCCTTTGATCTAATGAAGCAACATTAAACATGCAGGAGATCTTATGAACCCAGAGAAGGTGAAGAAGAAGAAGAAGTAGAAGTAGAAGATGCAGACCGATCGGCACGAAGGCGCTCGTAGACTGGATCAAAGTTCATGAAGACAAAGTAAAGCTCAGTTTTATGATCTGCCATGGCCACCAGCTCCTCTGCTTGCCTTCTGCCTTCTTGTGGTCACTCAACACATGAGGTGCTGGCTTTTCTCTGCATGGTCTATTTATATTCAACATGAAGCAGGAAGAGGCAATGTGTGCCACAAGCTTGAATGGAACAGGGCATCTTCCTCAACTGCCTTGGATTCTCTTGCCAACCAAATACATTGCTCCTTCACTTGTATAATACTTGCTAATACACTACATTTACTTTGCTGAGGCAACCAACCAGGGGTGTGCCACAAGCTTGAATGGAACAGGGCATCTTCCTCAACTGCCTTGGATTCTCTTGCCAACCAAATACATTGCTCCTTCACTTGTATAATACTTGCTAATACACTACATTTACTTTGCTGAGGCAACCAACCAGGGGTGCTATTTAGTTGGCACTCCTGTAGGGTGTTAGCTTAACAGCTTCATGTTACCGGTGCAAGATTTGCACCATATAATTAGGATCCATTGTGCTTACACTTGACAATGAGAGAGGATGTTAAAATATTATATATACATTGGGTTATTTCCTACCAGTTTAAGCTTTTGGGTTTAATGGTAACCCAAATTTAAATAGTTACGACAGACCATGTATATGCTCTTTATATTTTCTTCTGGTGTTTAAGTAATATTTATACAATGCTCTTCTATCTATTCTCTTGTATCATATACTTGGGTTCAGTTTCAGGTGTCAAGCCTAATTAGCTTGTAACATATACTTGTGTACTTATTTTTCTATTCAAATCCATTTCAAATTCAATGAAGGATATAACCTATTCTAATTTAAGGAAGCCTTTAACCATCCCTAAGAAATCAAATTTTCCTTCAAGCTTCTCAACTGCTTGTGAAAATGTAATGGGCAATGTTACAGTCATTTGATCTCCCTCACTACAAAAAAAAGAGAAAAAAGGTAATTAAGAAGTTGCTTACAAATGATATTATTTGATCATTTTTTGGAATAAAATTTCTGTATTAACAAATTCTAAAGAACCCTGTCACAGGAAAGTAAAGAAATCTTCACATAGGCAAAGAACAAGTTAGAAGAATCCAAATAGGCTGCAACTCTAAGTCACAACAAGTTTGTCTTTAAGCTGAAACCACCACCTTTCCATTTTTGGGTCAGAAGTTTCTCAACATTATTTTCCTTGTACTTCCATCCCTTATACATCCTAATGTCAAGTTATATTCCCATATTTCTTAGAGAGAGAGAGAGAGAGAGAGAGAGAGATTTCCAATGATGTATATCTCAGTAATGATTTATTCAGGTTCTAGACAAGGGTTTCATGTTGAAGTCTTTGGACTCCCTTTACAGTGAACTTATTCTAGTTTCTCTTTATCCTTCACTTTCTTTTCCTTTTCCTCCTTTTTTTTCCTATAATCTTCTCCTAACAGTTCTACTGAGGTTATGGCACCAATAAGCTGTTTTTTCTTCACATGCAAGTGATAGACTGATAGTTGATGGTCGCAGTCAGTTTATTGTTTTCTAAAATGAACTGTAAATGGTTTAAAAATGGATAGGGCGGCTGCATGGGACAAATGATCAACAGTAAGGTATCTATATCACAAAAGTTGGGGGGACAAACTCAATCTAATCCTCAACCTATCCCTAATTTTAGTCATCAACCACACAACCTGGTCTGATTCATCTGGTCCACTTTCCAAGTAAAATGTGACGCAATTATTCGCCAAGCTCTAAGGAAACTTTAACCAAGATGAATTACCAATATGACTTTGCCTGATGTGGCTTGACTCGAGGTACAGAAGTGGCAAAATCCAAGATGTCGAGGTCTCGTAAAACTAGTATCGGAACTAAGACTAGGTAAAACTCCTACGATACTCAAGTTAGAATTAAATTGATATAAGAAAAATGAATATCGGGTGAGTATCGTACATGAGAAGGGTTCATTTTTATAGCCCTAATTGTATATGGCTAACTATCCAATCAGATTTGATTAAGAGAATGTTTTCTATTGACATTTGACATTAAGGCCATGAATGAATTAGCCTATTTTGGTGGGATTTGACTAATTAGGATCCACATGATGTAAAATATTCATTATATCATAATATGTCATGCATTTATTTTTCTAAAAGCAGATTAATAAAAATGTCAAGATCAGTCAGTACTGCTTTACTATATATTTTAAGGCAATTACCAACCTATTTCTTCATCAAGTTTCATAGATAATAATTTGCAACTTAACAGTCCTAAAATTTTCAGCAGAGGACATGTAACACAGGTTCCTCAATGTGCTAACATAGATCTTGTCCACAAAGAAAGATTTGACAAACTGATGCTGTGCTTACAGTCTAAAGCTAATATTTTGACCAATCAGTACCTCAAATTTTACTGCTTTACCTCTTCAACAAGAACACAGATAAAGAGAACTTGCAGTTCCCAAAATAATCACCACCTTAAATAACTTCCTGAATCCAAATCACACTAACAAAAAGTATAATGAAGTTTTCCGTGAATGTGTGGCCCATCAATCTTTTAGACATTGTAATTTGAAGCTAGAGGTGTCGGAAAAGTTCTTGTAGGAATAACTAGCTTGTTGCAGCCAAGCATTCATAATTTTTATCTTCCTATCGATATGAAGCAGAATTCATCAATTGAATATAAAAAAAGGAAGTATAATGAAGTTGATCACCAGATAATTAAAGTTCAACCAGTTCCTTATCATTGGAGCTTTGGCTCAATGAAGTGGGACTAGGTCTTCATTAGGATATAATAGAACTTGTCTTTTTCTGAAAGATGCATGTGATGAATCAATCTAATCACACATTTTAAAACATGATTAGCTTAAGCAATCCATGCACTGCAACCTGTGAAAAAGAGAAGTTGTGACGAAGCAAATCCTTAAATCATTGAAGATAAATTAAGATAATTATGCTGCCCACGGTTGTCAATTATGTGGGTCTTGCAAATGGAGTAAACCAAAACACATTCTATTGCAATATCAAGTCAACAGATAGAGGCAAAAAGATGCAGAGCATTTGGAAGGTAACAATCATAGGCTCCATATTTACTTCCCATCACAAGCCAGAAGGAGTGCATCATCACCAAACACTGCCAAAACAAATCATTGACCATTTGATTCAAAGATTGTGGCATGAATAGATGGAAATTTTGGTTTATGATATATCAAAAACTTTCAGCATGAAGCGAAGAGATCGATACCAAAAGAACGATACACAGAATCAACAATCAAAATACAAATTAAAAAAAATACACTACATACAAGATTTATCAAGAAAAATCAAATTCTTCTTGATGAAGTCAAATAAGAGATAAGGAATGATTCTTTCTCTTATATTAATCCAAGCTTAGGCTTAAGCCTCTTAGTATACCCCTAATATAAATCCTAAAGAATTTTTCATATTTTTCCCTTTCTAGAGCAATCAAATCCTCATTCAAGTTTCTTTTGATGCTCGAATTTCTTGTCCTCCATGGATGCTAGCTCAAGGAATTAAAAAAATATTTACCAACCCCGATAGCAAATTGTCGTCTGACTACAATTGGATGATCTGCTCTCTCGTAGATCTGACACATTGTGGATGGAGCTAATGACCAAGATAACCGGCCCAGCAATCCGTGTTTTGAGAGCATGTTTTTGTAGCCTGCGGTTGTATCCTTTCTCCATCTACAATCAACTGGCCATGACAACATTGTTATGCTTATGATTAATATTTGAGAAAAAGTTGATAGAAATCGAAGAGCACCAGAAAAGATTGCAGCTTGTGAACAGAGCAAGCAATCTGATTACCTGGATCAAGAAAAAGAGGATGCCGATGAGGGTTAATATGAGTCCGACGGAGTGCACCAGCGGCATGGTGGTATTCTGGTACTCGACTCATACTCTTCTGACGCATTCCTTCGATCATGTCAAAGGCGTCGCGTATGACAGTGGCGAGGAACAGAGACGACGACAGTTCACAATGGCGTTCAACCAACGCTCGAGACACGAGTCTTGTTTTGACTTACCAGGAAATTTTACCTGCACTACGAAGTGTGGGACCGACATGCGTTGTAGCAGAATTCGCCATCAAAAATACTGGTAAATAAGCAAGTTGAGTCTTAACAGGTCGGAAAGCTATTTCGTGGAAAGGGTCGCAGCTTAAGGCGTGGCGCCAGCAACGTCGAGGAGCCCACATGGTGAAGCCCCGATCTAAGAACGCCGCGACCCAATATGAGTCGATCTTGACCGTCCGTTTGCATCTTATCTCATCTTGGTCACTCTTCCCGTCTCTATAAAACGAAGGGGAACAGTCGAATAGGGTTTCGCTGCCGTCACCTGTTCGGTCTCTCCATCTCCATCCTTTTCATTCTCTTCGATCGCAAAGGGTTAAAGAGACAGGGTTTGCCCGGCCCCGTCCGCCTCGACGAAGCTTTAGCATCGGCCTGGCCCTATAAAGGACAATTTTTGTATCTTCTTCTTCTTGTTTGCTTCCGATCCTATCGAACAAGCAAGGCAAGATGACGGTGAAGCTGTCGAAGGCGGAGAAGAAGGTGGTGTACGATAAGAAGCTATGTTCTCTTCTGGACGAGCACACCAAGGTGCTCATCGCGGTCGCTGACAACGTCGGCTCCAACCAGCTTCAGAACATCCGCAAGGGCCTCCGCGGCGACTCCATCGTCCTCATGGGCAAGAACACCCTCATCCGCCGCTGCATCAGGATCCATGCTGAGAAGACCGGGAACAAGAACTACCTCAACCTCCTCCCTCTCCTCGTCGTAAGTTTCTCCCTCGTGTATATGTTGATCCCTTTGTCTCTCCGGGAAATATCGTGGCTTTATGCTCGAGTTCTCTTTCGCGTAACCTTCTGTGGTTGTGTTCTTTGACAATTACAACTTACTCCATTCTTTCGCTACAGGGAAATGTAGGTCTGATTTTTACAAAAGGCGATCTTAAGGAAGTTAGTGAGGAGGTTGCCAAGTATAAGGTTTGCACGCTTTCAAGAACCCCTTCTTTTTACTTTGAATTTTACTTTCAGTTTTTCATTTTTTTTGGCCTTGTAAGATTTCATTATCAAAGTTATTGGTTAGGTTATTTGCTTAAAGAATTTACATGTACAGATCCGATACAATGAGAGGTATCAGAAATATCTTTGCTTTTCTGCATGTTGCATATATTGGAATTGTGCAGAACAGAAATGAGATCTCTTGTCTTGCCCATAATTCTTCCTTTTACAGAATACAGAATTGAGTAGTCATTCTAAATTTATACCATCATAAGCAAGTTGTGGATTCCTTTTGGCTACCTGGATGCACAATCTTTAAGACATTTGTAGGCTAGTCTTGAATCTCATTTGTGGTTGGATTAGTAGAAATCACTTTTGCCTAGTGTGTACTACTGGGAGACATCAATATAATAATTTTCTTGAATCTCATTTGGTTTCAACTAAGACTTGTGATTGCTTTAAAACTTTCTTTTGTTCAACTTTTCATCTAAGAAGACAACCCTAGATACATCATTGAGATTCATTAGCAACATTACTTGTGGTAATGTATCAACTCTTCAGATCATGTTGGATGCATGATACATCAAATATATCTGCCTATTTGGATATACGCAGCGACTGCATTGGATACATGTCCTGAGCTTCCTGCCGACTGCAAGTGTTAAGTTCCCTTCTGTTATGAAAATTTTCTTCATGATACATCAAATATATCTGCCTATTTGGATATACGCAGCGACTGCATTGGATACATGCCTGAGCTTCTTGCCGACTGCAAGTGTTAAGTTCCCTTCTGTTATGAAAATTTTCTTCAACCTGTCTTATAATCTTCTATTAGCTACCAGCATTATTTATGTAAAATATATCAACAACATTTCTCCTTAGTTGCTCTGTATCATGTCCCTGGTCACATCAAACACTTTGGGCATGCATCCTAACTCAATAGATACTTGTGTTTTCGTGTGCTAGTATCTTTTGTTTTTCATTATATAGTACCTTTGTTAGGAAAGATCTTTGTTGTATTATATGTTAACTAATGGAATAGATGAGATGAATTATAATTTCATAAAAAAATATGTGGGTCTAAAATTTGTGTTCAATAATTCTCCTGCTTTCCCTTTGTTCCATTTCTGCTTACATTTTTAGTAATTGATCTGCTGCTGTTAATGTTGAATGGCTGGTGGAATTGTAGTCTTTCTTTAGTTGATAAAATTTAAAGTAGCATTCTATTTCTTCTCTGTTCTTATATTTCAGGTTGGAGCTCCTGCTCGTGTTGGGCTTGTTGCTCCTATTGATGTGGTTGTCCCCCCTGGAAACACTGGATTGGACCCTTCGCAGACATCTTTTTTTCAGGTTAATAAGATATCTCTCATGTTTCTCATGCCAAGGATTGTTAGTGGTTTCATGTTAAAGTTCCTTTTGCTTTATTACAGGTGCTCAATATTCCAACCAAGATTAACAAGGGAACTGTGGAAATCATTACCCCTGTGGAGCTGATTAAGAAGGGAGAAAAAGTGGGCTCATCGGAGGCTGCTCTACTTGCAAAGCTTGGGATAAGGCCTTTTTCATACGGCCTTGTCATTCTATCTGTTTACGAGAATGGATCCGTCTTCAGTCCTGAGGTGCTGGATCTCACAGAGGAAGACCTCATCGAAAAGTTTGCAGCCGGTGTCTCCATGGTTACCTCATTGTCTTTGGCCCTATCTTATCCGACGCTTGCAGCAGCACCCCACATGTTCATCAATGCATACAAGAATGTGCTTGCTGTTGCAATAGCAACCGAGTACACCTTCCCACAGGCAGAGAAAGTTAAGGAATACCTAAAGGTAGATTGCACAATTCCAGCTATGGATCTTAGATCTATTTTTTTTCCTCATAATTCTATATGATTTTAAATGTTATAATCTGTGCAGGATCCAAGCAAGTTTGCTGTTGCTGCTCCTGTTGTCGCTGCAGAAGCTGGGGCTGCACCCGCCGCAGAACCTGCAGAAGAGAAGAAAGAGGAGCCTGCTGAGGAATCTGATGACGATATGGGCTTTAGCTTGTTTGATTAGGCTGGGCGTGTCTTTTAAGTTTATCTCTCTAAGTTCAATTTGTCTTTCCAGGTTTAGTTCTACTAAAATTTTGGGATGTCAGTGGAGTTTTTGCTTTTTGATTTGATCTCCTCTTCGCAAGTAATCATCTGCAATTCTCATTTAGTCGTGTCTCGACAATGACTATTAATGCTAATTGCTTCATTTTTTGTGGAACATTTAACCTTGGAAATTATCACAGAATACCGCCCTACAGTCGATTGTGAAGATGTCCGTCAATTGGGTTGATCATACTACCTTTTTTGAGATTTGATAAAACATTTGCCTTAAATCTTGGGTTGAGCATACTCTCTTCTTAATATTTAATAAAACCTTCGCCTTCCTTGTTGGGATGAGGTTGGTTTTAATCCTACAATTGTGTTGATTTAATAATTTTTTTTGCATCAATATGTTTAAACATTAGTCATAGTAAAAAAAAAAAAAATAGTTTGGTGACTCGCATCGATACAAAGTATAAAGATAGCAATTTTGGTGACAAGAACAATGATCGGTTAAATCGTTCCAGAGTAATCTTATTGCGACACTAAGCTTCGTTTTGGTCGTGCCATTAGATTCGAAGCTTTTGCATCTTTTAATTAGTATGGATTCGATTGTGTAGAACATCTCAAAATTTACGATTTATTCCACGTCATTTACTTACGATAAAGACGGCCGTGACGTTCCGATACCGGTTATTTACGAGAACCGTTATATTTGCACTGATATTTTTGATCTTTAATAAATTCCGAGAAAAGTAAAAAGAAAAGAAGAAAAAGGAAGGGCGGAGGAGCGGACCGAGGAGGAGGGCGGAAAAAGGAAGGGGGGGGAGGAGATGCGTTGGTATTTGGTTGCGGCTCTTCTCACTCTCCTCACCAGTTCCCAGGTGTGATCTCGAGACGAACCCTAAGTTTGTAATCGACTTTCTTTCTCTGCATTTATAGTTTCACCGATCTCGTCAGATTTGCTTGGTCGTTTAATTGATTTCAAGGAGCTTACTGGTTATTGACGACTACGAGCTGAGGGGTAATCTTTATCGTTTCATACGTCCGTTGATCAGTTGGATGTACCGATCCTACATCAATTTCTTGTGGCATCGACAGGATTGAAGATGTTTGCAAGCTTTGATCGGAGTTACTTGCAAGGTTTAGTTCGTCTTGAGGACTATGAAATGCCGATCGGTGTCCATTCTTGCGCGGTAGTTGGAAGATCTTGTCTTGGTGGTTAGGATACTACGACATGGGGAAAAATCCCCGTACCGGAAGGGAAAATTTGATCTTTCGCTTCGATTGGAATGATGGATTTTCTCGTTGGGTAGACATTCTTATTCATGAAATGACACAGTGGATTTTACCACGAATATTACTTCATAAGGTTGAACTTTGACTCTTGAAAACGTTCACGTGAAGTGCTGCATTGACGATCGAATCGATCTTGAACTTCTTGGACGGATTAGGTAGACTTTCTAATACATGAAATGACACAGTGTAGCAGTAGTTCTTGTTATTGGCGCTTGTGCAATTAGAAGCAGCTAGTCCAGATGGTGATTGTGAACTTACGTATATAATGAAAGTAACCTGATAGTTCACCTTTTGAATTAGAAGTTTTCATTTAAGAATTCCATTTAGCAAATAGGGGGTTAGTATAGAAAGAAAGATGTAAGAGGAGAGTACACTCCAAAGCTTGAAAGGGCAATTAAGTAAAGGCCGTAGCGCCAATTGTTCTCGTTGAGTATAGAACTCCGTAATCATATAATTTATTTGCAACATCCCTATGTTGTTTGTTATTTATGTTGGTCAATGCAATTCTGTTCACTTAGTTTTGTGTATAGGGATAGATGGCTAAGATCGTTATTCTTTATACGATAATCATTAGTTCCTATCGTTATTCTGATCGTCGTTTTCTTTCTTCTTTGAAGATCATATTATAAGGTGATTTCTAGTGGTGCTACACTTAGTGATACAAAGAATCTGGCTGTGTTAACCATCACATCATCAGGAGATATGCTTCTTTTACGAGTGAAATAAACTTATATTTGTTTCGCAGGTGGTAATATCATTTGACTTAGTAGCAAAAATGAATATCATATTGAGATTTGCCTGCTTATTAAGGATATTTGCCCTCACAAAGATTTTCTTAGATGCATTCATGAGACTTGATCACTTTGATTATTTTGCGAGAAATCATGTGCACAGTCTGGCAACTGGCTCAGATATATAAATGAGAAGAAGAAGAAAATGGAAAAAGGGCAGGAGACCTTACCTGTCTTCCTTATGTAGTTTGCTCTGGAAGCCATTTGGCTATGAAGGAAGTCTGACAAAGATGTTGAATTATTGGCTATCTTGAAGGCGGGGTTTGCAATTCTGATCAAGATGGCTAGCCAAATTAGGAGATGAGTTGCACAATAATTAGCTCCAATGATTAGGCTACAGGAAATCTAAAATGTCAGTAAGCTAAGACCAAAAGCAATCCAGGTGAGATATATCCTAAAAGAGACAGTCTCCTCATTGCGAAACTTGAATCCATGGCTTTGTTTAGTCATGAATAAAGAGGTGAATGAATATTTCTACGTTTGTGTAAATCTTGTTCAAGAAACTTGAAAAGCTTGCTACCCATGTATAACTATCTGAGTCTTATATGTATTTTTTAGGTGTACATCATGTTGATTTGATGGAATGTCTGACTTTAATGTCAAATTTTTATTCTAAATTAGTTCGACTTTGAAACTCACTACATTTTTGTATTGTCCCCGCATCCATGTAGAACTTTAAAAGTGGATGCATCTAACATCTAGTTTCATTTATTCTGATCGTATCTCCTTATCATCTTGATCATAGCTATATTTGCTACAAATTGGGTAAGTTCTGTTCCTGTAAATCTACCTACTCTTCAATTTGGATATTTCTCGTTTGACACTAGACTTTAATTTATGAGCATTAAGTCTGATCTTATCTCTAGGTTTCCGGATTCACTTTTCAATCTAAAGATATAGGTCCTTTGAGAATCATGCATGAAATGTTTTTAGAATTTCTTGCTCTTGTCAATCTCTTTCATGAAAAAAGAAAATAAACTCTTGTCTCATTTTATTTTTCCAAGATACACCATTTGCTAGTGAAGTAATTGAGAATTTTTTTTTTTTTGTCTGTGTTCCAGGGAATTTTGACAACACTGTCACAAAGTCATGGAAAATACAAATATGACTATGCTACGGTTCCCTTTCTTGCAGAAGTTTTCAAGGTACCTTTTGATTATGAATTAAGCATTTCTGGTGTTCTTATATTAATATACTCCAAAGTCCAAACATACTTTAGTTCTTTTGTCAAGCAACTTAATCTCTTATCGGGAAGGTATTATCAATAGGTTGTGTCACTTCTACTAACATCTGTGTCATCTTTAAAAATTTCAGCTTGTGGTATCTAGCTTCTTCCTTTGGAAGGAGTGCCAAGCATCATCTTCTGCTCCTAGGATGACTACAGATTGGAAGAGTGTCCGTTTATTTCCCATTCCTTCAATCATTTATCTTGTTCACAACAATGTCCAGTTTGCTACCTTGACTTATGTGGATCCATCAACATATCAGATAATGGGTAATTTGAAAATTGTCACAACTGGTATCTTATTCAGGTACACTGCTCATATTGTGAAGTCATCATGTAAAATATCTAGTTTCTCATTGAAGCATTATATTCTCTTGTAATCAATCAGGCAACTTAACATGCATGTTTGATTTTAGGTTATTTTCAAAATTATGTTTGTATTCAACATTAATTTTAACAAAAGCCATGGTCACATTTAATATACTTCTGAGCATTAGAAAATAAGAGCACTGTCACTGCCACACAAGCTAAAGCTTTTTTTTCTAATTGGTCTTTCTTTCAAAAGCTGCCACTCCAAATATCGACTTACTGTGGCATGAACATTGGGTTTAGTTGAAACAGTTCATAAAAGAATGAATATTCTGACTATAAATATAACATTAAAATTCAGAATGTACTCATGTTAGAACTGAAAGGCAAATCAAGCTAGTTCCTTGACACAAATTGGGTCAGCTTAAACAATTTGTCGAAGTATGGTAATAATGGTGCAGTTATTATAGCATGACACTTGAAATCATGACATTTATTTCTGGCATTGGTTGGAATCGGAAATATATCACAATGGATCTTTAAGAAGTCTTCTTCAATGTGTATCTTGTTAAATATTCTTTGTACATGAAAGAAAAATTCCCATTGTTCCTATGGTGTCTTTTCAACCGTTTTCACTGTTATAAAACTTATGGTGGTGAAATCCTTTCCTTTTGATGTTTTAGGTTCTTTCTGAGGAGGAAGTTGTCAACCCTACAGTGGATGGCGATTGTTCTATTAACTGTTGGGACAACTACAAGCCAGGTGCTCTGTTATTTTGGATATCTATAATTCCTCAAGTTTGAATCTATGCTGTTCTAGAGTTGGCCCTAACAGTTCCATTTGGTACTTGTGGTTTGTTTTCCATTAACATACTGCACTAATTATTTGAAAGTTTGGTCAAACATTTAGTACCCATCAAATGCTGACTATTATAGGCATGCTCCGATGATTGTTTTTCTTGATGTTGGTATGTTATGATAAGGGTGTTTCTCCATAAATAGATTTTTTTGGATGAAACAAGCTCAAGTATCAATATTAAAATGTCAAACAAGCAAATGTGGGTGCTTTGGGTGATAAATAATTAAATATACAAAATTTTATACTAATTATTAGATGCAAATAAATCTTACGTATATGAATTATTAGCATACACAAGGTTATTAATGTTGAATAGTTTATATTAGTCCATTCTTTTGTTCTATGTGCAAATTTTTGGATATACGTTTCTAATAAATAAGATGTGTAGTTTATTGCTGTTCCATTCCTTTTGTTGTAAGAAATAAAATTTAAATTAGTTCTTGTCCTCATGTGACAACAACTCATAATGTTCTTACTATTTGAAGTCGGCTACATAGATCTTTTCCTACCATTGAGCTTTATACGAGGCTTTTTATTTGTATTGGTGCCTAAGATCTATAGGTTAGCACATACAAATCCTTTTAAGAGGGCCGTCACAGTGGTTAATATGCTCCAAATATTCTTATTGTTGAGCTTCATATTCATATAAGCTTCTTGAGGAAGGGGACACTAGTATTGCAGGAAGATGTGTAGTGGGATTAGTGTTTGAGGCTTTAGTTGGCTAAGAATTTGGTGTGGACCTTTATCCAAGCACATCTGATCATTTTCCTCTTTAATTAAGTCCTAGTTGATCTTAACCAGGCCATGAGCTAACTGACAGAAGGAATATTATCTCCACCGGTGACTGATAATGTGATGATTCGAATGACTAATATGGAAAAAAAAGGAAGATGTCAATGACTAATATGCAAAGGTCATTTTGTTTATCCTCTCTGAACACTTGTTTTCATGAAGCCATTTGAATATTTTGGATCCACTCATTCCTGTTTATATCAAACTTCAACTAATGATGATCGTACCAATCATATTAACCCCCTATATTATTTTTTCAAATATGATGCAGGTGAAAGGTTGTGGAGAGGCATCTTGTGATTCACTATTTTCAGCACCGATACAAGGTTACATGTTTGGACTCTTGTCTGCCTGTCTTTCTGCACTAGCTGGTGTTTATACAGAATACCTGATGAAGAAGAACAACGACACCCTGTACTGGCAGAATGTGCAACTATATACGTATATACCTTTATCTGCTGTTTTGTGTGTGTGTGTGTACATTTGTTAACTTATCTTTCGCAGCAAATAGAAGCAAGAGATTCATAAGATCAAGATTTTCCATACCGGGCGGTATGTATTGGTCCGCCCGCTGAACGGTACGTGGACCGCTCGCTACCAGGCGGTACCGCCAAGTAACGGTTGTTTCCGCCCGTTACCATGTGAAATCAATCGGTAATGATGGATTTCGATCGTCGCCGGTCGTTGTCGGGCGGTAACGGTCGATTTCGACCGTCGCCGGCCGATTTCTGGTGGTATCAGTTGAGGGATGGAGAAAGAAGAAGAAATCACCCGCGGGCGGTTTCTTCTCCCCGTGCAGAGAGAAGAAAAGTCTCCCCGCGTAGGGAGAAGGAACGAGACGATGTCGCCATTTTTTATTTTTAACTTTTTATATTATATTTATATTTATATTATATTATATCGAGCGGTATGTCCTATGCATACCGCTCGGTACCAGGTATTGTACCGTACCGAGCTGAGCTCGGTATGCCAGTATGGACTGGTATGGCAGTCCTTGCATAAAATATTGAGTCACTAGATACTATCAGTTACCATTGCTACAATTTACTGTCAGGTTTGGTGCAATCTTTAACATGGCACGGCTTATGATGGATGATTTTAGAGTTGGATTTGAGAATGGACCATGGTGGCAACGTCTTCTTAATGGATACACTGTAACAACATGGCTGGTTGTATTAAACCTAGGATCTTCTGGGTTGTTAGTTTCATGGCTGATGAAATATGCAGACAATATTGTGAAGGTAAGTCCTGTATACTTTCTTCTATGATTGTGTATGTGTAAATGATTTTCTGTACTGCATGTACAATGCTCAAACCAATGACACCTGTAAAGTAGCCATAAAATGGTAGAATATATCGCCTTTAAAATTTGAGATCACAGGGTTTTTTGACAAGTTTGCTGTGGCATGAGATGTTATTCTGGATTGTTATATCCGAGGCAGTGTTCTATTTTTTTTTTTTTTTCTTTTTTACCTATAGGGATAAAAATGGTTTTCATTATTGTTGCTGTTCATTTTCATTGTGTTGTATTTAGCATATCATAATAGGACATGGACTTTGAGAAGGAAGGTGAGCCTTGGTTGCCATGGCAAAGTTGCCTTTTTATGATGTGGTGTCAAGAGTTCAAGTCATGAAAGCATTTCTTGGAAGGGAGGGGTAGACTGTATGAGCCAGTCTTTTTTGTTAATGTCTTTGTTAGAGCTTGTTAGCTCAACTTTAGATGGTTATTTCTACAGTCCAAACCAAGCCCAAATTAAAAACATCATCTGCATGACAAAGTTGCATTTAAAATTTGACTTACTTTATATGTATGTTTATGCTTTTTGTATTAAAGATATTTAGAAATGAGAATATTAGAGTCCTTCTAACTTTACCGTCAACAGTTACCATCTTGGTAAATTTGTTATCTCTCATAGAATCTGAAAAATCCAAACAAAACAGAACGTTTTCAAACGTTAATTAACATGGTGGATATTCTTTTGCTGGCAATATGTTGCTTCTGACAATAATTTCAACATATCATTTGTTTTTTTCATCCTTTCAGGTGTATTCAACTTCCATGGCAATGTTACTAACGATGGTCTTATCTATATTTCTTTTCAGTTTCAAGCCTACTTTGCAGGTAAGTTATATACCCTCGAGATTAAATCAACAGCCAAAGCATCAATTTACTGTCCTATATTTTTCTAATCATTTCAATGACAAACTATGCCTGATCGGTTTACTATGGTCGTCATCTTTGCTGCAGCTTTTCTTGGGCATTACGATCTGCATGATTTCGCTGCACATGTACTTTGCTCCTGCTCACACGCTCGTAAATTTACCAGCGACAACAAAGGCGGCCTCTGACACACTCGAGGAAATAGCTGTCGAGCCAACAGGGGATTCATAATTCTGTTGCTAGATAAGCTCGACGGAACAGGATCTGTTAACCAAATAGTATTCGTATCGTAGTTGGAATTTTTTTTAGAGATGAAAGAAACAGAAGAAGATGTGGATGCCTAGGACCTGGAATGCCAGATTTGCTGAAGATGGAGTCTATGGGACAAGCAACTCCAAGCTCTGCAACATAATGCAGTATCCAAGTCTCCAGAAACATAGATATGGATGGGCCATGTAGTGCCTGGTGTAGCACAGTTGATGTAGAGAGAAACTAGTCTTCTTGGATCAGTTTGTCTCATAATCTGAACTCAAATTCAACTTGAGCTTTCTTTTCATGTTTGTTAATATCGAATTTTATCATTGATTTGCATTCGGTACCTCAAGTGTTTGTCACCATAGATATAATTTACATATGGTAATGTCTGAATCAGATTGCAACGAGTTCTTAAGCAACAACGCTGGGTGTGGGATTCTCACACTGAATGATTTCCACCGTTTGCAACATATAATGCAGTAATGATAGCAGCTGTTATTTCTTATCTTTGCCCCCAAAATATGATCTTGAGATGCTTAGGGTTCCACCCTCTATTATTTTTAATTTTTTTTTAGAATCCTCGTCCGATAGGAAAACTGTAGATTAAGATGTTTTACATGCTTAAATTTAAATTAATGATATAATTAGGTGAAGCTTGTTACTGGCAGCTTCCCTTTTCTATTAACAATTCCTTTATTATTGGTAATTTTATTATTTATAATCTTTTAGTTACTAATTTTATTTGTGTTCCCTCCCTCCTTATGTTGCTTTGGATCTCACCAAATGCCCGTCACCCTCGTGGCCCCCTTCGGCCTCCTCCTCTTCCATCTCGGTTCAAGACAATATTTATGGACATTTGCCATGCGAATGAGGTAAATACTAGGGAGACCAGAAGAAACCAGTCATCTTCCATTGCGTGCCACCTTCGTGACTGTGACTTGAGTCGGGCAGTTGTTCATCATCGGCAACTCCTACCGGTGCGGTGCGGTGCGGTGCGCTGCGCTGGTGGCGGATGGACTGACAACATGCCAATTCTAAAGACCATTAATTCCCATCCTTTGCCCCTCACTCACCTCTATAAGACGCCGCCTCCTCCTTGTTAAAGCTTGCTCAAGAGACTCGGAAGCCAAGAAGAAGAGAGGCGGAAGAAGGAGCAGCAGCATGGGCTCCATTTCTCAACCTGTAGCCAACCTCTCCATCGCCGCCAGCGCGCAGGGGAAGCAGCTACCACGAGATCTGCACGGATCCAGCTGCTTCCGGATGCCACTGCACTACCCGCGCTACACCCGAGCCGACTACGAGTCGATGCCGGAGTGGAAGCTCGACTGCCTCCTCCGGGAGTACGGCCTCCCCGTTACCGGCGACGTCGATTACAAGAGGAGCTTCGCCATGGGCGCCTTCCTCTGGCCCTCCCACTAAAGCCCCATACACTATATCTCTATGGAAAATAATCTACTAATACTACTGCTACTGCTACTGCTACTGCTACCTTGTCATAAAGCCAACCAGTTCTCTGTGATGGCTAGATGAGCTTCGCTTCACTTCCTCTATCCTTGTCGATGGTTGAAATCAATCAGGCAATCAGATTACTGTATGGTTTCATGTGTTAATGTTATTGCTTAATGGTTGGCATCATCATCTCACTATATCCCCCAGAGAGATGACCTACTGCTGCTGGTGCTACCTTGTCATGGAGCTCAACAGTTCTCTGTGATGGTTAGATGAACTTTGCTTCACTTCCTCTATCTTGCTTGATGGTTGAAATAATAAATCATTCAGATTACATATGGTTTCAGGTCGTCTTGAGTTTTTGTGTTCCCAAGATCACACTCATCTAATAGAATTTTATTCCAGTTCTTTAGCTTGTTTTCTTCCACTAAATCCAAGTCGAGTTGAGTTCCATGAAATAAAAAAACGATGGAAGATCAAGTCGAGTTGCAGCATTTTTCTCTTTTCCCTCCTTGGATTCGAAATATTATGACAAAATCCACCTAAGCTTTTCTGTAAGTTTCCGACATGAGTCATACGAAGAATAGATCGAGGCGGCTCCAATCATCCACCTCTGACGAACGACCTCATCAAGTGTTATTTTCGACAGTAATCGTCTTCCTATTAGTGCTGCCAAACCAAAGGTTTGCTGCTTCCTTAAGTAGGTTGTGATGCATAGCCGTCGTGAGTTTTGAGTTGTTGTTAATGACACCTCACGCCTAACCCCCTTTAATTGCCAAGAAGACGTAGTGGGACTTGCAACTTCTTATTACTACACTAGTCTGGTTCGAATGATCGAAGCAACTCTCAGAGAACGATGACATCGTAAGAGCAAAAGCTTCTTCAATCTTCTTTTCCTCTTTGGCCATTATTTCCTTTCCTTGTCGATTGAGACACGAATGCCAAATAGCCTCTTGCAACACAGCTTGTCGAAGACTCACTCCTGCGGTGCAACAAAGTTTCAAGTGATTGAAGCAATGGGATTGCAACTTCTCACTCCACTAATCTGGTCAAATGATCGAGGATCCAACCATTAAAAGCATGATCTCGTATGAGCAAGAGCTTCTTCACCATCTTTTTCCTCTTTGCCAGGACTTTTTTTGGTGCAAGAAAGTTGCAAGCGACCGGAGCAACGAGAGAGATGAAAAATAAAAGGTAAAAAAAAAAAAAGGATATGGTTTCAAGTTTCAGTGTGCTTCATGCCACGCTACCATTCACTGTTTCTGGGATATTACAGAAACATGCAAAGCTCCTGAGATGGAGAGCGAGAGAGAGAGAGAGAGAGAGAGAGAGAGAGAGGGAGTGTGCCCTTAGAAATCAAAGAGTGTGACCATGGATCTCCTTATAGCATTTCCTTCATAACACGCAAGGAATGCACAAGTGTGTTCGATGCATTTAATGCAGCTTAATTTTGTTGGACAACAACGACTGGTTTTTTAGCTTCTTGTTCATTACCTATGACACGATCACTAGTTTTGGGTTGGATGACAAAGTAATGGCATTAACTACAGAGAGTTCTTAAATGAACGAATGCACTCGACTTCGTCGCATGGTTACTTGCCTCCTCAGTTCATCTGCCGCTCAAAATGAATGAATGCTATCTACCATAGACTCTTTTTTCCTAATAAGATCTATAAACTCTACTACAAGACCTTTACAAGTCACAAAGTCATTGTACAAACTTAAGATAGCTTACGAGGAAAACATTCCTTCCAAAACAAAACATTTCTCTATACTATGTTACAAGTATTTTGACATCAGCAATGAATTTAACTTTTATTTTTTTTCTACGATGAAACCTTTCTCAATGATCAACATTAAGCCTTTTGTCAAAGCTCCTCCAAATCGGAGAAGAGTCTCTTTTGAGAGCTTGCTTGCACCAACCTGTGTATGAATGATGGTTTCAAAGGTCAATGAAAGCTGTTTGCATACGCTTACAAGTTAAGAGGGGACTCGACTTGATTGATGCCTTGCGAAGGTGGCAACATGGAAATGGAGGTTGTGGTGGTGGTGGTGGTGGTGGTGGTGGTGGTGGTGGAGCAACACACAGCAAGGGATGTTTCATTTATTGCATCAATCAATCAATCAATCAATCAATCAGTCATAGGTCTTTGATCAAAATGATCCACTTTTCCTTGTTCTTGTGCTCATCTTGGTTGAAGGAGACATTTTAATGCTTTCATGATCAAAATGGGACTTTAGGATGGACTCAAAATTCTAAGATGAACAGAAACACACTTTAAATAAGAAGAGTTTGAACTGCCCAATCTAAACTTTCATTATTTTTCTTGGTGAAAACAAACAAACAGACAAATAAACAAAGCAATAATGAGCTCAGAAAAAGAAGATTAAGTCTGGGAAAAAAAAAAGAGAGAGAGAGAGATTGGCATCAATTTCCTCCACAATCGACAAGACCACATCTTAACAAAAAAAAAAAAAAAAATGGAGGTCTTACATGTTCCTATAAAGTAGTCTATATGTAGTGATTTGTAAGCAGAGGTCTGTAATGGTCTCACATGGATTAACAAATATCATCTTAGTCATGCTTTTTGTTTACTTGATTTAGCTCATTACAAACCAATAAGATGGCCCAAAATTAAGATTGGAAATTAGAATGTGAACCAAGTCTGGCCTACCCCAAGAATTGGATCCTTTGGTGTTCTAAAACATAATTGGAACTTGTCCAATCTTGAACTCTTCAAACTTCCTTCATCCACAAGCAAAAGGAGAAAAAAAAACATTAAAAATGAATATTAACTTTTATATTATAATATATGGCTGTAAGGGAACATGTAACTCTCAATCAAAGTATTATTTTTTTGTGTAAGAAATAGAGATAGACCTAGAAAAAAAAAATTAATGTAAACTAAAAATAGTGATTTACACACTCTTAGCTTGCCTAAACAAACATATATCTTTTTGCATGAAAAAGATTCATATAATAAGCCTCAAATAGTTGAAAAATTTACGATTTTACTCTTGTTGGTATTGTAGATGATGGTTAGGGCACATAATATTAGTGTGAATTAACATGTACCATATATGTAGCTAATTGTGACCATATATATCAATGAAAAAAACATAAAATTTTGTTTTAGAAATACTTCCTATTTAGACGATAGTGGATTGTAGGTGAGTTTTGCTAACACAAGTGCTGAGAGCTAAAAATGAAAGAGATGTTGATCACTTGCAAGACCTAATAAGGCTAGAATTGTCCACAACTCATGAATCGCTTAATGATGGTGAAACGAGGGATGGCTTTTTTTTTTTTTTTTTAAAGATAAATAGGATGTGTTAGTAACTATGAGGGCTTCCATATGATAGAGAAGGAAATCTTTGGAGGAACGAGCTATGTTTTCTTATGAATAGATAAAATTTTAGTGATGCTTACTAAACCTTTATAACGTAATTCAAAACCTCAAAGAACTTAAATGCCAGTAATGTCTTCTCGGAGATCAGTCTCATAAATTGGAAGCAAACCGAGAGAGAGAGAGAGAGAGAGAGAACCACAACAATCCCTTCCTCTTCTTCATACAAGTAAAAGAAAAGATATGCCGCTCGAGAGTAGCGTAGCTGTTTGTGCTACTGCAGCGAAGATGGCCAAAAAGGTGGCCAGATGGTCAGCACAACTCTCAGGTGGAGGGTGTCATCGATGAAGAAGATGAGGTCGTCGGAGATAAATGAAGTCCATGGAACGTCAAACAGGTTACTGCAACCCCTTGTCATCCCAGGCGTCGAAGTGAAACTGTCGGTGTACCTACTCAAAAACTCTCTCGACGGCCCGATTCTTGCGGCAAACTCATAGTCTATCGTGGAGCCGTCCCGACTACTGTTCTCACTCATCCTTATGGAAAGCCCAAAAGAGTGGAACGATCCCTGCGGATTCCCGTAGCAGTGAGCTGAGAGGAAGAATCCCTGTCCACCCAATTGGAGTATATGGGAGTAGATCCCGCCTGATGGAAACAGTTTCGCACACCTCTCCCTCCCGAGATCAAAATAGACGACGCATGTCGGATGAGGCGCATCGAATCTCACAACCCTGAATCGAACGTCTCTGTAGGCTCTCTCCGCAAACCGCTTCTGCGTTGAGTCGTCGCATAAGAGCGTCTCGACCACTAACTTGGAAGCGAGCTCGTGATCGAGGTCATTGCAGTCGAGGACTTTTTTTAGTTTCGTGTGGCTCATATAAGGAAGACGGATGTGGTGGATTAGGTGAGTCCCCAAGATCCGACGTCGTTCTTCCGGCACCGGATAGCGAGCACGAGCCCACTTGAGCGTGAAGTCAAAGACTTCATCTTCTGATGCCACTTGGAGGCCATCACTGGACAGCACAGCCTCGATCCCGGCAAGAGGAAGACTCATGAGATCATCTTGGAACCTGGAGATCAAACCAAGAGTTCCCAAGTCCACAATCCAGAAAACAAATTATGTATTCGCCTCAACACTTGCAAGCAAACGTTGGACTCACCTGGTTATGTCCCGGTACTTGTCGGAAAGGTACACCTTGGCGACGTCTACCAAAGGCTGGACGACTGCTGAGGCCATCGGAACGTAAGATGGAAGATCCAGATACAGTAGTGCGGATTCCGTGGTCATAGGTAAGCTTCCAAGCACCTTAATGCAGTGCGACACGCAAGAAGCAACCTCATACTTATCGGCACTCATCATCACATCTACGAGAAGTGTGGGTGAGGTAGCTGACAACTTTCCGCTGTACATAAACCCTAAGAGCTCCATGACAGCAGCTTCCTCTGTTTATATTTAAAGCCAAACACATTGAGTGCAGATGCACTTGCACAAAGCAATACTGGTTTTAACAGGTACCTGATGTGTCGATTCTTAGAGTTGAATGCCGCTGATGAGATTCTTTCATGCCGTTTGAAAAAAGCTACCAAAGAACAAATATGCCACAGGAAAAGAAGAAGAAGAAGAAGAAGAAGAAGAAGAAGAAGAAGAAGATTTAGCTTCTGTGATCAAGAAAGCAAAATATATGCTGGAACACAGTAAGGGATATGGTATTATCACTAACCTTGTAGAAGAAAGGGCTTTTTGCAGCAAGAATAGCCGAACTAATATGGATGGAATTGACTCTTAGGATAAGATAAGAGTCATCATCACCTGTAGGTCACTGAAAATAATCAATTCAAAAATGTCATAACTTTGATAACTCCATCGAGAAATAAACAAATCAAACCATTGTTTCGATCACCTGGAATGCTTCATTTTTTTTTTTTTTTTTTGCCTAAAGACAAAAAAAGCTTAGCTTTCATGTATAAGATAAGAAAAATTTTCAAGCTAATTCAAGTCAGTATTTGCCATGTTCATTAATCATGGTGTTATATACTAAGGCATATGCACTTAACGTTTTCTACAAAGAAATACATTTTTTATATTTTATTATTAGTATATCGTTTAAGTGATTTCACTTGTAGGTCAAGTGCTAAGAGTGATAACTAAAAACATTTGAACTTTTAGTTTAATCAAATATGCATTCAAAGATTATGATTATAAAAGAATCAACTAAATCATATCATATATATCATGTAGGAGCAAGAACGGTTTACAATATCGTACCGTACCACTCAGCATGGGTGGTATGATGTACCGGTCCGATAGAAGATCGATACGTGTGCCACATCATTATATCTTACTATATCATACGTTGATACGTTCGATACAATTCGATTCGTATTGTATATATCCGGTACGGTACGATATTTAAAACCTTGAGAGCGATACAATTCATATATATTCTCTAACCTCTTCGATCGCGGACACAATGCCACTCTTGAAATGCTTAAAGGAATCAAAACGAGAGTATCAATAGGAATATGAACAAGAAAACAATTTAATCTTTAAAATGACTTTGACCACGACATGATGCTACAGTGAGTTGGAGATCATATCAACCATACCATACCAGTTTGATGCTCACTTGACGTTGAATCTTCAAGCATGGCTTTGTCACCTTCATCAATGTTCACACTTCTCCTATGTTCCTCAGCATTGGTCTCACAATTCGATAAAAGTTTCGATGTGCATTTTGCAGATTCTGGTGCCAAAGCTGAAAAAACCAATAGTAATTGTTGATCACACAGAACTAATAAATTTAATCGAATCAAAGAATGAATAAATGGATGTCGGCATTCATCAGCAGCAAGAATCGAGTAACCAAATGAACTCCATCTATATTTTCTGATTAGGAACAAAAACGTATGCAAATAATTCACATTACAGTAAAAGAAATGACAGAAGAACAAAAAGAAGAAGAAGAGGGGTTTAGACCTTTCGCTGTGATGTCATCATCACCTTGCTCGATGCCAACCTTGTCATCGGAAGGCTCCCCCATGACTTCGATGCGAAGCACACGGTCGGAGAAGTTAGGACAATTGAAGGCGAACTCAAAGTTGTGGTCGGCGATGGCATCGACCACTGCCCCCTCGGCCGTGGCTTGATGATTCGAGACATTAGGGTCGAGCCTAGATTCCATCGTCCCCTCAAGTTTCGACATTAATCCGAGCTTGCTTCCTTGTGGGATCAAAGAGCTTAATAGAAACCACAGGAGAGAGCCAGAAAGCACAGAGGGAGTAGAGTTGCATCGTCGTCATTTTATGTAGACGACCGTACGTGTGTATTAATTAAGGCAACTATGCATATTAAGACAACCGTACATACAAAAGCAATGGCTTTTATAAACAAAGTAATACCTATTGAGGATTTTGTATAATGTATAATTTAACATGCAACCAAATTATGAGAAGGAAATGTTTAAAATTGTAAATAATATATTTACTTATAAAATTCCAATCCATATATATTTTCATATCAGCCCATGCCAAAGAGAGAGAGACTAATTAGAAGTTTATCAAGATATTTTACAAGAGTAGTAGTTGTTTTTCTCTAGAAAATATATATAAATGAACTTATAACTGATTTCTTTTTTATATGTACAAACTATAAAAGTGTTCTACATATATATTAGTGTATTTTTATTTAAATGAATCATTATCAATCATAATTGACAAGTATTAACGTGAGTTTTCGGGAATATATGGAATTTTAATATTTGAATAAATACATATTCCATTAAAATTTATAAAAGTTAACATATTATTTCAAACTTTGTAAGGGTATAAAAATATAAAAATAATCTATTATACGTATTCGATGGTTTATATCAACATATCACTAACTGAAGTTGGGATTTATAATGACTTAGTGCTATTATGGTCAACTTGAATTTAAGTATTTTAGGCTGTTAAGATAAATTTGGTTATGTGATGTGTTTAGAATTCAGAGTTAACCTTAGTTATTATCAAAGCCCATCATAAGATTGGTGTTAGGAGCTTATCGGGTTTAGCTAATGATCCTATATAAAAACAATGAGAGCAGCATCGCTCAACTTAAGCTTCAAAGAGTCTTCTTCTTCTTCTTCTTCTTCTTCTTCTTCTTCATGAGTTAACATAAGAGATAGGTCATATTGGATTTTGCGTAATAATCGAGAGCACATGAGTTCGGATAATGCATGATGGCGACTCATAATAATATGTTTTGATGACTTTGTAAGGTCAAATTGGTCTACAACACATTTCAAAGGTGCACCATTATGGCCAGCAATGCATATAATCTTTCTTTTATGCTGAAAAAAAATAGTTGAATCATCCAAATCACTTATTTAATGTCAACGCAACTAGAGTCTAACTTGTTTAATGTCCACAAGAATTATCCTATGAGTTTGACTCCAAAGTATCAAGACCTGGGCCGTTTTGAATCAACTCACAATTAAGATACAACTTAACAAATATAATATATATATATATATATATATATATATATATATATATATATATATATATATATATATAGTTTTTTGTTACAAGTAAAAGACGTGCCGCTGGAGAGTGGGTGTTTGTGCTACTGCGGCGAAGGTGGCCCAAAAGGCTGCCTGATGGTCAGCTCAACTCTCAGGTGGAGGGTGTCATCGATGAAGAAGATGAGGTCGTCGGAGATAAACGAAGTCCATGGTAAGCCAAGCAGGTTCCTGCAGCCGCTTGTCATCCGAGGCGTCGAAGTGAAACTATCTCTGTACCGACTAAAAAAATCTCCAGATGGCCGGAACCTCGCGGCGAACTCATAGTCTATCGTGGAGCCGTCCGGAGTACTGTTCTTACTCATCCCCACGAAAAGGCCAAAAGAGTGGAACGATCTCTGCTGATTCCAGCAGCAGTGAGCTGAGAGGAAGAATACCTGTGCACCCAATTGAAATATATGGGAGCAGATCCGGCCTGATGGGAATAGTTTGGCACACTCCTCCCTCCCGAGATCAAAATAGACAACGCACTGTGGATGAGGCCTGTCGAATCTCACAACCCTGAGTCGATGGAAGCTGTAATCCCTCTCCGCAAACCGCTTGTGTTTTGAGTCGTCGCATAAGAGCGTCTCGATCACTAACTTGGAAGCGAGCTCGTGATCGAGGTCATTGCAGTCGAGGACTTCTCTTAGTTTCTTGTGGCTCATATTAGGAAGACGGATGTGGTGGATTAGGTGAGTCCCCAAGATCCGACGTCGTTCTTCCGGCGCCGGATAGCGAGCACGAGCCCACTTGAGCACAAAGACGAAGAGTGCATCCTCTGATGCCACTTGGAGGCCATCACTGGACAGTATAGCCTCGATCCCGGCAAGAGGAAGACTCATGAGATCATCTTGGAACCTGGAGATCAAACCAAGAGTTCCCCAAGTCCACGATCCAGACAACAAATTATGTTTTCGAACTCAACACTTGCAAACGTTGGACTCACCTGGTTATGTCCCGGTACTTGTCGGAAAGGTACACCTTGGCGACGTCTACCAAAGGCTGGACGACTGCTGAGACCGTCGGAACGCAGGATGGAAGATCCAGACACAGTAGTGCGGATTCCGTGGTCATAGGTAAGCTTCCAAACACCTCAATGCAATGAGACACGCAAGAAGCAACCTCAAACTTATCGGCAGTCATCATCACATCTACGAGAAGCGCGGGTGAGGTAGCTGACAACTTTCCGCTGTACATAAACCCTAAGAGCTCCATGAGAGCAGCTTCCTCTGCTTACAAAGCCAAACACATTGAGTGCAGATGCACTTGCACAAAGCAATACTCGTTTTAACAGATACCTGATGCGTTGATTCTAAGAGTTGCATGCCGCTGTCGAGATTCTTTCATGCCATTTGAGAAAAGCTAATAAAAAAACAATATGTCACAGAAAAATAAGATTTAAATATATGCTGGAACACAACAAGGGGTACGGTATGATCACCAACCTTGTAGAAGAAAGGGCTTTTTGCAGCAAGAATAGCCGAACACACATGGATGGAATTGACTCTGATGATAAGATCAGAATCATCACCTGTAGATAGATTATTGAAACTAATCAATCTGAGAACACGAACACAGATGACATAGCTTTGATAACTCCCATCTGAGAAATCAACAAATCAAACCATTGTTTTGATCTTATGTTCTTTCTTCTGAAGACAACAAATCTTAGCTTGAAAAATTTTCAAGTCAGTGTTTGCCATGTTCATCAATCCTGGTGTTATATACTGAAACATTTGTACTTACCTTTGTTACAAACAAATACTTTTTTATATTTTCTTATTAGCATATCGTTTAAATAATTTCACTTGCAAGTCAAGTGCTAACAGTGATAACTAAAAACATTTGAACTTTTAGCGTAATCAGATTTTAATCGTAAGCTCAATACGTAAAAAGATTATGATTATATAAGAATCAATTAAATCATATCATATCATGAAGGAAAAAGTATTATTTGCAATATCGTACCATACCACTCGATATAGGTGATATGTACCGATCTAATAGAGGATCGGTACGAACGATATATCAATAGTATATCATGTGTCGGTATATTCGATATAGTGATCTGAGTTCTTCACACAGTATAATGAATACTACATTGAGTTGGGAGATCATATCAATCATACCAGCTTGATGCTCACCTGATGTTGACTCTTCAAGCATGGCTTTGTCACCTTCATCATTGTTTACATTCTTCGACAAAAGTTTCGATGTGCATTTTGCAGATTCTGGTGCCAAAGCTGAAAAATATTAATAATTGTTGATCGCAAAGAATTAAGAATTTAATCGAATCAAACAATGAATAACTAGAGGCCCTTCTCGTTGTCCAATAATCTATATTTTTTTGATTGGTGGTAAAAATATATGAAAATAATTCATATTAGGCAGAAGAAAAAAGAAGAGAGTTTTCTACCTTTCACTATGTTGTCATCATCACTTTGCCACTTATGATGGGTGTTACGCTCATCGTCAACCTTGCGAGCGGGAGGCTCCCCCACGACCTCGATGCGGAGCACACGATCAGAGAAGTTGGGACAGTTGAAGGCGAACTCAAAGCTGTGGTCGGCGTTCGCGGCGAACTCAAAGTTGCGGTCGGCGTTCGCGGCGAACTCAAAGTTGCGGTCGGCGTTCGCCGCGAACTCAAAGTTGCGGTCGGCGTTCGCGGCGAACTCAAAGTTGTGGTCGGCGTTCGCGGTGACCACTGCCCCCTTAGCCGTGGGTTGATGATCCGATACATCAGCATCGAGCCTCGATTCCATCGTCCCCTCAACACTAATCCGAGCTTGCTTCCTCGTGAGATCAAAGAGGTTAATAGAAATTGCAGGAGAGAGTGAGAGAGCACAGAGGGAGCAAAGTTGCATCTTCACCACCATTTTATGCAAACGACCATATGTGCGTATTAAGGCAACTATGCATGTTAAGACAACCGTATGTACAAAAGCAATTTCTATTAAGGATCTTGTATAAAGTATAATTTAACATGCAATTAATTTATGAGAACAAAATATCTAAATTTGTAAATAATTTATTTCCTTGTAAAATTCCAATCCATATATATTTTCATATAAGCCCATGCATGCTTTACACGAAAAAAAAATATATGTCATATATTTTTTAAGAGTGGTAGTTGTTTTTCTCTAGAAAAATATATTTTTTTCTAGAAAATATATATAAATGAATTTACGACTTTATGCAAAATACATATATATTAGCTTATTTTTATTTAAATGAATCGGTATCAATCATAATTGGCAAGTGTTAATGTGAGCTTTTGGGAATAATATGGAATTTTAATATTTGAATGAATACAAATTCCGTTAAAATTCATAAAAGTTAACATATTATTTCAAACTTTATAAGCATATAAAAATATAAAAAAGAATTTATCGAATGTATTCGGTGGTTTATATCATTGTATCACTAATCAGATTCCTGTAATATTTCAGTTTATTCTCACACTGATGTATAATTGGTCAACTTGAATTTAAGTATTTTAGATTGTTAAGACAAAATTGATCATATGATGTGTTGATAATTCAGAGTTAACCTTAGTTATTATCAAAGCCTATCCTATCATAAGCAAGCTTGGCGTCAAGACCTCATCGGGTTTAGCTAATGATCCTATAAGAACAAAAGTGTTCTTTTGCATGAGTTAACATCAAGATTTTCGATAGCCTCCAAAGGCGAAAATAATTCTCAAATTAACTACATAAGATTTACATTTTCATCTAACTTGACGCAACCAAAGGAAGTGAGAATATTTTAGGTATCCCATCATCCTCACCCGTGGTACTTCGATCATCCCAAATTACAGACATTGCATTATCGAAACAATCCTGATTAAAAAAATGTACAACTACAGTAAGCGATTAGAGAGTAAAAAAAGAGAATCATTTACACATGATGTTTCTGAGAAAAAATAGGGGAAAGCGAGAGAAATCTGATCACCTTGTTGATGCGAGAGAGATTGATTTTTATCGATGGAGTGAGTTGCGAAGGAAGGCCATATTATTTAAAAAATGGCCAAAAGCTTGTAAAAATTCTTATAAACCCCAAAAATATATATATATATTTATAATTTATAATCTTGAAACATATTTATATAAAATTGATTTGTTGTGCATTATGTTTGTTTTTCTATTATTGTACTATTAATTTCATTATATGCTCACTGAAATCGATGTTTTATCATATGCAATTGCATATTTTGTTTGTTACGTCTCATAATCCGTATATTCAATAATAATTTGAGAGGAAGGGAATATAATAATGTGTGGATTTCATATAACCTATAAAGGTTGCTATGGTTTCATCACCATTTTGTGTTCACAAGGATTGCGTACATAAAGTGTACCGATTCCTTCATGTGTCGGTCTACATGTGACATTGACATCGCAACTGCGGAATCATAGTAAAAACTATTTTAATATCACATTTAGTTTGTTCATATAACAACAACAACAACAACAACAAATCATCTCTGTCATTTGATCCAAAATTAGGCAATAGTTTGCAAGATCGACCAAAGTCCTCTTTTGCGATCATGAGTAGCTTTACCATTGTATCAAGTCTCGCCATTAAAACAAAACAACTGACACAAGCAAAAAATTATCATGAATCATTGGAAACATTTAATTCATTTAAGCACCATCCCAGCCCAGATTTTGCCCCATAAAGAATAAAAAAAGAAGATAAACACTGTGTAGATGTGGGCATATCAACTTGTGACTTCCAGTGATGAACACTTAAATAGTTTCCATAATGTATGCGGAACACATTTACTTCGGCCCCCTGAGATCCTGCCGCCTGTAAGCCATAAGAATTGCAAACTCATTTTAGATGCAGAATATGTAAGGGTTAACCATTACCACCAACATCATATCTTAGAAATAATAATAATAATAATAATAATAATAATAATAATAATGGCAGGAATCAGAGAGAAAAAAAAAAAAGAGAAAATAAAGTCGATACCTGCAATCCTAAAGATTTGACTGGTGGAGATGTCGGATTTCCAATGGTTTAGATTTCAGTTTAATCCTTTCAATAATTAATACCAGCCTTAGGCTTAAAGGTTCACTGTAGGATGGAGCCACTACTAGCCAGGGCACATCATAGACCTTGCTGATGTGCAAAGATAGATCATTCCTCAGCCTGAAAGCCATCTTTTGGAACCTTGGAGGAGTGCAAAAAGATGGATACCTTTCTTCATCAGCCAAAGCCATACTTTACCTTTCTTGTCCTTGGACACTGTCTCATCATCTTGTTTAACCTGATAAATTACTCGGGCCTGACTTTGTTTCCAAGCTTGGTCTCTGATAAAAGTCCATGTGAATCTCTGCCTTTTGCTTATCCCAAGTTCAATCTCCAAACGAGCCCCAACAATCACGCTGGTATGGACAATCTGTCCAAAAAGAGAAGGTACCGCTGTTTCATAACATGGCATACGGCAATCACTCTTTCTTTTACATCAGTTTCCCCCCTTGTGCCGAAGGTTGGATATCATCTTATAATATTCAACCAAGTTCCTCCACTCTTATGTCCTTTTTCCACCAAAGACTGCGTCTGCATGTAGCAATAGATATGATAAGATTAGCAAACTTTCAAAAGACCCTAACTGATGCAAATGCAAGCTGAAACAGTGTTTGTCAAAAGTTATAATATATTGGATTTTTTTTTTCTTTTATTGCATACATACACATCACGCGAAAACCCAATTGACACAGAACAAAGAGATCTAATTGCAAAACATACATCAGAATTGGCCATCATGATAATTAAGAAAAAAAGTGTCATATTAACTTTGTTTTTCAAAAGAGAAGATTGTGTTTATGCTGACTGAACGCACTTCAGGGAAAAAAGTAGATCACATGAGGTAAACAAACTGATCGATCACAAGTACTATCAAGTATCAACCCAGCTGTCTTTTTTAACATAAGATCACTGTTGTCTTAATTATGACTAAAATCATGTAACAATTAAGTGGAAAAAAAAAGGTTCATATTCATGGTTTTTCTTTAGATCTTTCTGAAACTGAATTCATCAAATTTCATTGTAGGGTGAGTTTTTCTGATTTAGGAGAAGACCAGGACGACAGCAACAACACAAAGGAAGGAAGGATAGTTCCACAAAAAACTGTATCTTTCAAAGAAGGTAAACATGTATATTTACGTCAGGTCTTTAGTATATCAAATGACATGAAACAAATTCCTGTGCAAAAAATTCTTCTATACCCACACTAGCAGTTCATCAACTATTATGGACCAATTTCTGAAACATGGTTGGCCGAATTTTTAGCAGATGAGTTCATCATAATCAAACACTTTACCATATATAGTTGCATGCCCATCCACTGGAAAATTAGGATTGTACAGAAGGATTCTCTGCACCAGTCATGTTAATTATCGCAACAGGGTAACAGCTTAGCACACTCTGCCAATGTTAATGATGCAATCTGATCGATCTATTGGCCTAACAACTTGGACAGAATGGATGCTTAAGCCCAAGCTACTAGTCATAGGTCCCTCCAGTTTTATATATCAAATCAACCCATCATTGTACTCTGATTTATGACTAACCAGAGTATCACAGCCCCATAGGACACAGCATGGTAAAAGTTTTGCTTTCGGATGTAGAATTATTTGTTTGTTCTTCAGCTTCATAGCAAAGAAGCATTTTCTAAGTCAGTCCTGGACTTTGCTTGTAGAATACTGAAAACTGTCTTTAATTTGAAATAATGTACTTCAGTAGACAAGAAAAAACTTCTTTTGTAGAAAGGAAGAAGTCGAATTACTGGCCCGAGAGGCAGTTTTCCAGCCCAATTAGTAATGTCGATGATGCAAGCGACATGGAGTTCGCAATTGCAGTTGCAGCAGCTGCATATGCTATTGCTTCAATGGAAAAAGAATCGATGAACCAGAACAATACAGTTGAACAATTGATGCATCCTACAGCCAAAACAACAAGCAAAAGAGAAGATAGCATAGACAAGACACCTGATTATATCAGACTAACCAGATGGTTTACCGGTAAAGAGGCAAGAGAAGATGAAAGAGAATCAGGTACTTCTCTGTTATATGTCCTGCAGTTACTTAAATATCAAAATAATGCTAAACTATTGTCATCTCATCAACCAAATAGACCTGCATCATTAGGAATGTTTTTGCATCAGTCCTCACATCATCAGTTCATTCAAGGATAAAGGAAAATTTTAAGCATGAGATCCATTGCCCATAAAGATTAAAAAGGTTATGATACATTTAATTTCAGGTAATTCTTCAGTCAAAAAGCCAGTAACACTTGCAGCAAAAATGGTGGAAGAATCTGGTGCTGGTCACATGCTATCAGGAAAAGCAAAGGAAACCAATCAAACCATCAAAAGGACACCAACTTTTTCTGATGAGTATCTAAATGAAACAGGAAGTAGTAGTTCAGTACATGGACAAAACCAGACGGGCCAACAAGCATCGTCCGTGATCAAACCGACATCATTTTCTAGCAAAGAAAAAGAAGCCAAGAGAATAACTAACTCCACTAAACTGGAAACAGAAGTGGATGTATGGGAGAGAGAAAAGATGGACAAAATAAGAGAAAGGTAATTATAGCTTGCATAGTCATATGATGTATCAAAATGTTTCAAAAGAAAAAACTATTTTTGGTAAATCTATTCCTCCCAACAAAATGAGTTTTCAGGTTTGAAAAGGAGATATCCAATTCTCTGGAATGGGAGAATGCCAAGAAGCTGAAAGCCAAACGCCGACTGGAGCACAAAGAGGTTTATGATTATTCACTTATAAATTTGATTCTGGACTGACTGAACTTTTTCATTTTCATCTTCTTACCATTCCAAGCCATAGCCACCTTAAGATACAAAGATATTTAGGATCCAATTGTCCTACTTCCATGATGCAGATGCAATCTTGCGAAAGCCTCTAAATTGCAAGAAGCAACAGCAGCTCCTGAAACCAAACTGAGCAGCCCTTACAAACCAATCAGAACCATGGACAAAAAGACCCTAGACTACTTCAGTACTTCAGACCAAGGTTTGCCGTACCGGTCCATACTGGCATACCAAGCTCAGGTCGGTACGGTACGGGACCCCGGTATTTAGTGGTATGCACAAGGATACCACTCAGTATATATCTAATATAATACGATATAAAAAATTTAAAAAGGGGCGACGTCGCCTCGTTCCTTCTCCCTACGCGGGGAGACGTTTTGTGGGAAGAAAAAATCACTCGCGGGCGACAGATCGCGTGGGTGAAGAGCAACGCCTATGACTCCAGGTTTTCTTCTCCCTCTTCTTCTTTCTCCCTCCCTCGGCTGATATTGCTCGAAATCGATCACCGATGATCGAAATCGACCGTTACCGATCGATTTTGGATGGTAACAGGACGGAAACAACCCCAATTGGTGGTACTGCCCGATAGCGAGTAGTTTGCATATCGGTCAGCTGGCAGACCCATACGTACTGCCCGTACCAGGCGGTACACGTCGAAACTGCCTTCTTTGCTTCAGACCTTGACCTTAAACTACACCAACAAGACAAAGCTCCAACTGCGTAGATAATATTTCTCTTATGTAAGAGCAACCTACATGGTTAGAAAGCAGCTCCATAAGTATGATATTTATTAACTAGGTCACACACTCAAACAAGAAAATCTCTCCTGACAACTCTTAAAAATAAAATCCAAATGTATTTATCTTATAAAGAATAGATAACAACACTAAGGGCTACTTTTCTAATAAAGGATTTCAATATATCGGAATTACCCTGTCATAGTTGACATCTGGAGAACTACTAAAAACAACTTACCTTGGTAATTTAGAAGATCATCCTAGTTTTTGACTTTCTGAGAAAAATCCTTCAGACATCTCTACATGATCAAGCTTCAGATGCCAATCAAACATACAAACCACAAAATGATTGTTGGTCACTTAAAAGAAATATAAAGGATTTATGATCATTTCCCTGAAGATGACTGTTTGATGTGGAAACTGCAGATGGATCTCAAACTGAAACAATCAAGAGCATTACGAGAATATCGTAATGAGATATCAAGGATTAACAAAACTGCTGGTGGAAAAAGAGCCCTTGCAGAAGAAAGGACAAAAAACAATGAACTGAAGATGAAGAAGAAGGCATATAAGATACACTAAAACAGGGAAAGTTCTTTATGCATGTTCTGCTCCTGAAACATCTCCAAAAGAGTAGAAAGAGCTCTTGAATACAACACTCCATCCATATGGTATAAAGACAATTTGCTTGTGGGTCTTGTTTCACTCCCTGTATGAAAATTCACTTGTGCAAAGCAATGAATGACTCATCTATCATGGTGTAATTTATTTTTTCCAAACTAAAAAAGATCGATTAACCAGAGTGAAAAGCTTACAAAATTGCCTCTCAAGATCAGATGAGGACAGAATGCAAACTTCAGGAGAAGATCTTGCAAAATTTGCCACCCAATTGGCAAGACCATCGACTTCTCCATACACATGTTGGAATATAATAGACTCAACAGATGGAATGTCTTTGAAAATGTTCAAAATTCTCGAATGAGGGTTTTTATGCATCAGAACATAAACATATTGAGAGCATCGCAATCCAATTGCAAATATCTGAAACCCTCCTTCACAGCAAACTGCATCATGGTGTAAATTTGTATACAGTCTATACTACACCCGTGAAAAATCACAATCAGAAAATGTAACCAAGAAGAACTTCAAACATCCAAGAAAAATAGAGATTGTCTATGCCAAGGATTCATCAGTATCATTCTGGTATCAGTTTAGGTGACATATTGAACCATGTAGAACAAGTATAGCAGATAGCACACCTACATATACTGCCTGGTATAGTTAAATGAAATAATATAAAAAACTCAAACAAAGTACTATCTAAATCAAACCTTAGATATATGTTTCGATACCAATAGCTGGTCTGATTGGCATATACCAGTCTAACCAGTATTTATATTTATGCAACCAAACAGACTAAACCAGTATTTAACCTCAAATGCATTCAATGATGTTCAGGTTGAATGTAGCACCGATGTACATGGAGAACAGTTCAAATGTGGCTGCCACAGTGATTAAATGGATAGAACTATTAGCTCTAAATATAAGTTAAACATTAAAGAAACTTTTACCAGCATGTTTGCGCAGCCCAAGACAACTTCCTATACATGCTCTGTCAGTTAAGAAGACAAACGAATGTGTGAAACCTTATGTACCATCTGAGATCCAATTGTACAAAATTTACAAATCATCTGACTCTGTGATAGCTTTTTCGTTTCTTTTGAAGGACTTGTATACCTTAAAACCTCAGGAACAGTGTAACTATATGGCTAATTTGATGATTGTTGCCAAACATCTTCCTTCTTATATTATTCACGCATGCTAGTCCCTCTCTCCTCCCTCGAATCTCTTCCTAGTAGTGTGTTCCTCTCCCTCTTCATGCCATCAAGGCATGATCTGTGCAAGACTCCATGACACTCAATGCATGCCATGCCAGCATAGATATGGCAAAAACCGTACCACTGAAATTTAGATCCTGCAACTTATGAATCAAAGTTCCATAAATATATTAAAAAAGTCATCCCATTATATAACATTATACAATTGCAATCATGAATTAACATTGAATGCAACAATCTCATTTAGAAAAAGAATATTTGGTGCACAAATAAGTATATAAAACATGAATATTTTGCAATCTACATGAAGATCTAAGTACCTAACTTGACTATAAGAGAAAAGAATATAATGTATACTGCTAACTTGACTGCTATCAAGACCTTTTGACCTCATTAAGGTGATCAAAAGGCAAAAGCATGAACTCCAACATAAAAAATCACTTTACCAAATAAAAACTATCAACATTCAAAATATAAATGTAATTTGGGTATAAATTATTATCATTAAGTAGTTGAAATCACTACAACAAAAAATTAACAATCTAAATAGAAATGATTTTCATGTGCACCTATTGAGATCATGCTGCGACTTAGTCTGATACACATACTGCATCAGCATTCAGATGTCATTTTCAAATTGCACCAGTTGTAATGCTTTATGTACCATTTGTTCCAAAATCATTAACTCAGGAACAGGAGAAAGTCCTCATACTACAATATCTCATGGGCAGTAAATTTTTCTGTTGGTAGTCATTCACAATTGACATTTAACTTCAGATATCACAAGAAATAAATTGAGATATCTCACTATCATCCGCCTTTGACCAAGTGAACAAATGACTTTCAAATAGGATGTTATGGATAATCAGCAAAATCATTTCAAAATGCATGGACACTTATTGAAAATCATGCATTGGATGTTTGTGAGCACTGAGAACAAAGGATGCTTGAAGCGGCGAAAGGCCATCGAGAGCGAGCATCAGCAATCCATGGATTTTTTATTGGAATGGAGGACATAGCTTACGATCATCTTATGGCACTAGGCAATTAATCTCTCAATGCCATCATCTGCAGAGCCATCCCTGCCTCGTTCTTCCCTCTGTCTCTGTCTTTGCATGCTATGTTGCTCAATTGGCTTGGCTCTAACACACGATTCTCAAATAGAATGTTATGGATGACCAGCAGTTCACAATGCATGGCATAACACCTGAGGAGATGAACAATTGATAAAGAACCAGACAAATTAATCAGCTCCATGTTGAAATTTTGTCCTGCCAAAGTGGCTGAAGTAGACAGATGCTAAAAGTTCAATGTTCTCTGTAACAACATCTGGTTCTGCTCTATCTGCAGCAGCCACAACCAACAAATCAGAAGAGCCAGAAGAAAGTTCTCTGGTAAGGCAAAGCTCACCAAATTTCTGGTACATATAAGTCAGATAAAAATTAATTTGTGGATTCACATGATAGCCGTTCTTTATTATTTGTGCATGAACTTGCTTTCCAGTTTCTTTTAGAAAATGGTCACAGCAAGCTGTTAAAATAGTGGTAAAAATAATCAGATCTGGCAGTAGACCTGATTTACCCATTTGAGAGTATATTTGCAATGCTTCTGATGTGAAACCATGTTTTGTGTATCCAGAAATCATTACATTCCAAGACACAATGTTGCGCTCAGGCATGATATTGAAAAGCTTGCCTGCTGTATCACACAATCCCAATCTCATATAACCACCTACCAACGCAGTCCAGCTAACAACAGTGTGCCTATATATATCAGCAAATGCAGATGATGCACAATCAATGCTTCCACATTTTGCATACATGTCTATGAGAGAACTTCCAACCACGACATCCGATTCAAAATACAACTTATATGCAAAGGCATGAACCTGTGTTCCACCATGCAGGGTCGATAATCTTGAGCATGAATCAATAATAAGTGACAATGAGACGTTATTTGGCTTCATACCTAAGGCTACCATGAGAGAAAATGTAAGCATAGCATCCTTAGTCAGATTATTTAATGCATACCCAGAGATCATGGAATTCCATACAATAGGGTTTGGATCCTTGACCAATTTGAATACTCTGACAGCTGCTTCACAATTTGAATTGGTGCAGTACATGTTAATGAGAGCACTAGCTACAAAAACAGAAGAGTCAAATCCCAATTTTATTATGTGTGAATGGAGTTGTGAACCAAATTGCCTTCCCAAATGAACAGCACTGAGGAGGCTCCCAAAGGTGTAGTTATCACCATACTTTCCATCCATCTGCATTCTTTTAAAGGATTCAGAAGCCTCTTCACTTAATCCAACTGCAGCATAACCTCCAATTAAAGCATTCCATAGTGGGACAGTCTTGATAGCCATGCTATCAAACAATTCAGAAGCACAATCCAAGCATCCATGCTTCACATATTCAGCTATCAAAACACTCCATGAGAAGTCATCGACAGCAGCCAAACTGTGGGTTACGCTTCTCGCATGAGTTAAACACCCACATTTTGCATATAATGCGACCAATGCACTTCCAACAATCCTATCAGCTCCAAGACCACTTTTAACTATCTTTGCATGAATCTTGGAGCCTTCTTCAAGATCCAGCAACCCCTCACATGCATCTAAAACACTAACAAAAGACACCCAATCTGGCCTCAACCCATCTTGTTGCATTTTCTGAAAGAAGTAAATTGCATTTTCGTTCCTGTCATGTTGAGAGAAACCAGCCATAATCGTTGTCCATGAGACCACATTCTTATGTGGCATGTTCTCAAAGAATTTAACAGCATCACCAATCTTTGAGCACTGAATAAAACCATGAAGCATGGAATTCCAAGTAAAGATTTCTTTGACATTCATTTGATCAAAAATCCTTCTAGCATCATCCAATTGTTCACATTTCGAATATAATCCAATGATAGCGGTACCCACCTGCACATGCGAGTCAAGTCCAATCTTGACAGAAAGCCCGTGAAGTGCGCTCCCATTCTGAACGAATCTAAGATTGGCACAAGCACTAATCACACTTGAGACACCGAAACGATCCACTTTGCAACAAGAACGCATCATATGAGTAAACACCTCTATCGCCTCCTCGCACGGTCCCCATTGATCATAGGCCGCTATTAACGTATTCCAAGAAACTGCATCCCGGCAAGGCATTTCATCAAACACAAGTCTCCCCTCGCTTAAAAATCCAAACTTGCAGTACGCAGCAATCAGTATGTTCCAAGAATGCAACTTTTTCATCCCCAGCCTTCTGAAAACCCAACACGCGTCACCCAGGAGGCCACGCTTGCCATACACGTCGATGAGATGGTTGCAGATGAAAGGATCCTGATCGAAGCACGTGATGATCATGTGAGCGTGGAGCTGCCGCACGACGCCCAGGGTTTCCGGCGCCGCGCTGTGTTTGATGACGGCAACGAAGCATTCCGGATCGACAGGGCGGCCGAGATGGCGCTGGAGGATGAGGTACTGGATCGCGTCCTTGATGCGGCCGCCGGAGGCAAGGGACTGGATCGTCGGGGGCCTCTTAGAGGAGGCATTTTGCGAGGTATAGGTACAGAAGAATCGGGTGACGGCCGCCCATGAATGAGTGGGAGATCTCATGGGCCTTCCAAAGCTCGATTTGGAGGGGATAGCGGCCGGGCACGAGAGAGAGAGAGAGAGATGTCGTTTTCTATAAACCCCTAAGATTCATTAATATTTGAATCGCAAGTTGTAGAGACGGGATGTACTTTTTATATAAACCCCTGTAATCTTTAGTATTTTGAAATGTGAGGTAATGAGATTTTGTAAGTTTCAATATAAGCCCATGGATTCCTTAATATTAAAGTGTGAGTTGTGGAGATGGGATGTCCTTTTTTTTTTTACATAAACTCCTGCATTCCTTAAATATTTGAAATGTGAAGTGCAGATTTCATGCCTTAAAAATTTTTTTATTTAGCCTTACTCTCTTTTCCCAAAAAATAAAACAAAAGAAATGTGATGTTATTTTCATTTAAGACCCATATTCCTCAATATTTAGTGTTTGAGGTATGGAGATGGCATGTAGTCTTCATATAAGCCCCTAAATCCTTAATATTTGAAGCCTGAGGTATTAGTGAGGCTTAGGGTTTTTATATTAAATTTTAAGAAACACCATTACCAATCCCTTTATCAATTTTATTAATTACAACCATTCGAGACTGACTACAAGTATATTTTATTGCTAGTCTTATTTTTAGTGAAGTTAAAAATATTTTTAGGATAAATTATTCATCTTAAGCATTACAACTGGTGCAATTCTAAAATGACATCTGAAATGTTGATGCAATATGTGTATCAGACTATGTTGCAGCATGGTCTCAATAAGTGCACATAAAACATCATTTCTATTTAGATTGTTAATTTTTCCTTGTAGTGATTTCAACTACTTTATGATAATAATCTATATTTTGAATGTTGATATTTTTTATTTGGTAAAGTCTGATTTTTTTTTTTTTTATGTTGGAGTTCATGCTTTTGCCTTTTGAAGATCACCTTAATGAGGTGAAAAGATCTTGATAGCATTAAAGTTAGCAGTATGCATTATGTTCTTCTCTCTTGTAGTCAAGTTAGGTACTTTGATCTTCATGTAGATTGCAAAATATTCATGCTTTATATACTTATTTGTGCACCAAATATTCTTTTATCAAATGAGATTGTTGGCAGTTCAATGTTAATTCATGATTGCAATAGTATAATGTTATATAATGGGAGAACTTTCTTCCATTATATAACATTATATAATTAGCCATATAGTTACACTGTTCCTGAGGTTTCAAGGTATACAAGTCCTTCAAAAGAAATAAAAAAGTAATCAAAAGAGTCAGATGATTTGTGGAGATATTAGTACAATGGGATCTCAGATGGTTTCTTTAGAGCTAATGGTTCTAACCATTTAATCACTGTGGCAGCCACATTGAACTGTTTTCCTGTGCATTGGTTGGTGCTACATTCAACCAGGACATCATGGAATGCATTTGAGGTTAAATACTGGTAAACCAAGGATTTAAATACTGGTTAGACTGGCATATAAACATGTATCTGAAGTTTGATTTAGGTACTACTTCATCTGAGTTTTTTTATATTATTTCATTTAACAATACCAGGCAGTATATGTATGTAGGTGTACTATCTGCTGTGCTTGTTCTTCTGCATGGTCCAATATGTCACCTGAACTGATACCAGAATGGTTCTGATGAATCCTTGGGATGTTTGAAGTTCTTCTTGGTTACATTTACTGATTTTGATTTTTTTTTTATGGGTGTAGTATAGACTGTATACAAATTTACACCATGGTGCAGTTTGCTGTGAAGGAGGGTGGCAAATTTTTGTAAGCTTTTCAGTCTGGTTAATTGATCAATTTCAGTTTAGAAAAAAGAAATTACAACAACATGATAGATGAGTCATTCATTGCTTTGCACAAGTGAATTTTCAGACAGGGAGTGACAAATTGTCTTTATATTATATGGATGGAGTGTTGTGTTCAAGTGCTCTTTCTACTCTTCTGGTGATGTTCCAGGAGCAGAAGATGCATAAAGAACTTTCCCTGTTTTAGTGTATCCTATATGCCATCTCCTTCCTCTTCAATTCATTTTTTTTTTTTTTTTAACCTTTCTTCTGCAAGGGCTCTTTTTGCACCAGCAGTTTTGTTAATCCTTGATATCTCATTACGATATTCTCGTAATGCTCTTGATTTTTTCAGTTTGAGATCCATCTGCAGTTTCCACATCAAACAGTCATCTTCAGTGAAGTCATCATAAATCCTTTATATTTCTTTTAAGTGACCAACAATCATTTTGCAATTTGGCATCTGAAGCTTGATCATGTCTGAAGGATTTTCTCAGAAAGTCAAAAAACTAGGATGATCTTCTAAATTACCAAGGTAATCTGTTTGTAGTACTTCTCTAGATGTCAACTATTGAAATCCTTTATTGGAAAATTAGTCCTTAGTGTTGTTATCTATTCTTCATAACATTAATACCATTGGATTTTATTTTTAAGGTTTGTCAAGAGAGATTTGCTACATAAAACTGGATGGACCTATGACTAGTAGCTTTGGCTTAAGCACCCATTCTGTCCAAGTTTTTAGGCCAATAAATTGATCAGATTGCATCATAACAATGGCATAGTATGTGCTAAGCTGTTAACCTGTTGCCATAGTTAACATGACTGTTGCAGAGAATCCTTCTGTCCAATCCTACTTTTCCAGTGGATGGGAATGCAACTATCTATATATAGTGAAGTGTTTGATCATGAAGAACTCTTGTCTGCTAAAAGTTCAGCCAACCATGTTTCAGAAATTGGCCCATAATAGTTGATGAACTGCTACTGTGGGTATAGAAGAATTTTTCTGCACAGGAATTTGTTTCATGTCATTTGATATACTAAAGACCTGATGTAAATATATATGTTTTTTTTTTACCTTCCTTGAAAGTTACAGCTTTCAGTGGAACTATCCATCCTTCCTTTGTGTTGTTGCTGTTGTCCTGGTCTTCTCCTAAATCAGAAAAGCTCACCCTGCAATGAAATTTGATGAATTCAGTTTCAGAAAGATCTAAAGAAAAACCATGAATATGAACCATTATTTTTTTCCACTTAATTGTTTACATGATGTTAGTCATATTTAAGACAACAGTGATCTTATGATAAAAAAGAGAGCTGTGTGATTGATCAGTTTGTTTACCTCATGTGGTCTACTTTTTTTTTCTTTTCCCTGTAGTGCATTCAGGCTGAGGAATGTTCTATCTTTGCACATCAACAAGGCCTATGATGTGCCCTGGCTAGTAGTGGCTCCATCCTACAGTGAGCCTTTAATCCTAAAGCTGGTATTAATTATTAGAAGGATTAAACTGAAATCTAAACCATTGGAAATCCTACATCACCACCAGTTAATCTTTTAGAATTGCTTTAATCTTTTTGACTTTATTTTTCTTTTTTTTCCTCTGATTCCTGCCATTAAATTTTTTTTTTCTCTAAGATATGATGTTGGTGGTAATGGTTAACCCTTGTTGTTGTTGTTGTTGTTATATGAACAAACTAAATGTGATATCAAATTAGTTACCAATTTGATGTCGATATCACATGTAGACAAGAATTGGTACACTTTATGTACGCAAGTCTTGTGAACACAAAATGGTGATGAAACCATAGCAACCTTTATAGGTTATATGAAATCCACACATTATTATATTCCCTTCCTCTCAAATTATTATTGGATATACGGATTATTAGACGTAACAAACAAAATTTGCAACTGCATATGATAAAATATGGATTCCAGTGAGCATATAATGAAATTAACAGTAAAATTGTAAAAAAAAAAAAAGCAGCACAAATCAATTTTATATAAATATGTTTTAGGATTATAAATTATAAATATATCTTTTGGGGGTTTATAAGAATTCTTACAAGCTTTTGGCTTGGACTTCCCTCGTCACTTACTCCATCGATCGAAATCAATCTCTATCGCATCTAGATGTTGAAGCTGTGACGATAGTACTGAAATTGCCTCGTCGTTCATCCAATGAAGACGTAGGGATCGGCCAGTTCGAGTTGACAGAAACATGACTTGCTCATAACTCTAAAACACAAGAATATATTTAATACTTCGTTGCCAAATACCTCTTTTCCCTTCTTCATGGGGGGAGGAGAGGTTATTTCAATCATTCCTTATTGCTTTATTAGTTATGCTTATTAGCTCGGGCTTATTATGGGGAGTGAGAGATATCGGAGGCCGGACGATCAACCAAAATCGATTGTAAAACAAAACGATCAGACATCTCATGATCTCGCTTCTTATTATTCAGAAACAAAAAGAAAGGAAAGCGGGAGATATCCGATCACCTTGTTCTACGATCGATCTCTCATGCTACTTTGGGTGATCGTAACAATATCCATGATACAAAATAAAAAAATATTTTTAAGATAATTTACATAAATTACTTAGGGTTCACATGGTACTCATTCAGAGGTAATGAAGATATAAATTTAAGACTTTTCACTTTAATATTTCAGGAAAATAAGCATTTAAGCCTCAATTTTTAATATGTATGATCATCAAATTAAAAATCTTTAAAATGATGTCAATAATTGTACTTGAATTTAAATGTGATCCGCTTCCTCACCGGAACAGATCGATCAGATTCATTATTATTATGATTTAATGATGAATAAAGTGCTCTCAAAATTTCACCTTATCGAAACCCCACTATTATTTTGGATGCATATTTAAATCGGGAATATATTTTTAATATGTATTAATCTCGAATCCGATTAAAGAAAAATGGATCCGGTTAAACAGGTTAACGGATCCTGATAAAGAACCGACCCTGCCGCCATCCCCAACAGCGAGCAGCCGCTCCTCGCTGGCGAGACAGGCCTATAAATGACCGGAAATGGCCCTCAGCTCGTCTCCATTTGTCTTCTGAGACTTTTTCACACGGAGAGATCTCGCCCTCGTGAATCCTTCGCCTCCGATCGAAACCCTAATTCTTGATGCTCCTCTTAGGGAGGAGTGGAGGTTGATTGCGGCATGGATCGGATCGTCGGCGGGAAGTACAAGCTCGGGCGCAAGATCGGGAGCGGATCCTTCGGCGAGATATTTCTTGGTGAATACGTTGATCCCCCGCTCCTGCTTTCCTTCATTTCGGCTTCTTGATGACTTTCTATATTGTTTTTGTTTGTTTATTCAGTGCTGATCTGTTTGTGTTGATTTCGTTTGTTACAGCGACACACGTCGAAACGTTTGAGATCGTCGCGGTTAAGATCGTAAGTTGACCGATCCTTGTTTTGCTGCAGTCGGTGTTTCTTTTCAGATCCTTGCTTGCCGATTTATTTCTAGGGGAAGAATTAGGAGAATTTTCGTTTTTCTTTTTTGGTATGGAGTCAATCGGTTGAGCTTTCTACTGATCGATGTATTTATGTAACACCATTTGGTTGGAATCTGCTTGAGTTGATTGACATGGCCTGAACTACTGATTAGAGTTTTGATTGTGCAGCTGCAATTTATGGTTATTAACTAGTAACTTTTTTCAAATTTGATTCTGATTCGAACGGATGTTCAAAGCATTGTCTCGTGGAAATTGTGATTGTCTTCCTCTAATTTACTCTGGCGGATTTCCCTTAATTTGATTCAGTTTCTTGCTGGTGTGTATGCTTAGTTTTGCTAATCATGCGTGCAGGAGAGCACTCGGTCCAAGCATCCACAGTTACTATATGAGGCCAAGTTGTACAACATTCTTCAGGGCGGAAGTACGTGATATAAGTCATATGTCAAATGACTGCCCCCTACTCCGGGATATATGATAAAATTAAATTACATATCGTGCTTTCAGGTGGTATCCCTAACATAAAATGGTGTGGTGTTGATGGAGACGATAATGTTCTTGTTCTTGATTTGCTTGGTCCAAGCCTTGAGGATCTGTTTGTCTATTGCGGTCGCAAGTTCTCATTAAAGACAGTTCTGTTGCTTGCAGATCAGATGGTAATGAGAAATTATCATATTATGATAAAACAATTTTCATAAACAATTATACCTGCTATTTACACTTTCTTACAATTTTGAAACTCTACTATTGAAAGATATAAAAGGTTTTCATGAAAGGATAATTTTATCAAAAGAAGTACTGAAATGGTCAGATAAAAAGTTCAAATGTGTTAGACAACTAATTCTGTTATGCTGATAAAAGCAAAGATCAATGGAAACTGAAATAAGCATTTCTTTTTTATGAGTCCGAGTGTGATGTCTGAAAATTGAATTTTAGCAAAATCATAAATTAGTTAGTACTGAATCATGAGCTTGATGTCTTCCCAGTTATATGGGTTACAAATGATAGCAGACACCTGTGAGCTAAATAAAACATAAATGAGTTTCATGTTGCGCAGATAGTAAAAATATTAAAGTTATCATGGAAGCTTGTCAGCCAAAGAATAGAAGTTATAATGTCTAAACAGTAAAGGATAAGTACCATATTTAACAATCAGTAACTACATATATCGAGACCATTCTGCATGGCTATTGATAAAGTAAAAGGTTGTCTAAAATAATGGAAATCATTCTTCAACAATCATAATCACCTTTTCTTAATGACATAAGGTCACCATCTTTCTTTACTTTCAGTAAAGATATATACATATATATGTGTGTGTGTGTGTGTGCATATATATATATATATATATATATATATATATATATATATATATATTCAGATTTGAACTCCAAATTATTTGTCTTTCAGCTTCGAAAGGACTTCATGTTCCTTTTTTTCACTGATGGAGTTAAAATGTGCGAGAAGGCTGGTTTTGGATGTCATATGAGGCTCACTGGCAACAAAATTTTATTATTCTAGTATCTGAAATAATTTAGTGAGTCTGTATATACAGGTTTTAAATATTAGTGCCATAGAGTAACATTTAGTATACTCTGTGTTTTATCTATCTGGTGTAATACTAGCTTCTTTGCATGGCTCTTTTATACCTTATTCCAGTAACTCTTCTTTCTATGGTTCATCAAGCCATGTGTCATGTGCTTTAGTATGTTGTTGATGTGCATGTGCACCTCTGCTTGTATATGTGCTTTGGCATACTTGCATGTGGGTGCATATGGATTTGCCTATGTTTGTATGTATGTTTATGTGCATGGTTTGTATTTTATAACAAAAAAATGTCTGCATGTCATGTCTTCTGAAAGCACCCTTGATAATGTCTTAAGACCTTTGGATGCTTGACTCGAATTCTCTCTTACTTTTTTTTGCTATCTTTAGTTTCAGTCAAGTACTTCTTGTAAAAGTAGAAGATGGAATATACTTTGTTTCTTGTTATGTATAGTCATGCTATATTAATTTTTGTAGTTTTTGAGTTCCAATAAGCCAAGTTAATAATTAGTCTTGATCTACTTCTGTTTATTACAGCTTTCAAGAATAGAGTATGTGCACTCAAAGGGTTTTCTACACAGAGACATAAAACCTGATAACTTCCTAATGGGTCTTGGTCGAAAAGCCAATCAGGTAGCAATACTAATTGCCTCTAATCAGTTTCATGGTTGCATATGCATTGTTGAGGTTTCTTTGCTAATGATACCTACTTGAATATGGGTGTCCAGGTATACATCATTGATTTTGGGCTTGCAAAAAGATATAGGGATTCTACTACCAACCGTCATATTCCATACAAGTGAGCAATCTTCTACATGAATAAGACTGACAGTTTTTTTCATCACTCGTTCTTACTGTATCTAGAATACCTTGGATAAAGATTAGTATGGGTCTTTCTAGTTGGTGAGTTGTGAAGTATGAACACATTTTCTAATCAACTGGAGCTGATTTCGAATAGAAAAAGAAACACAAAATTGGGGACTTTTACCTTGGCATCAATTTATTGAACAAGCAGCAGAACACTAAAGAGATAAAGCTAATGGAAGTTTGTGTTACCAGATATAAAAGACTTGATATTTCTACTTCTTTGATAATATTGTTCCCTGCATTTGTTTCAGTGACTGATTGCCCTTTTGAATGCTTAGGTGAAAACTTACTTTTTTCTTTTTCATGAGCCAGAGAAAATAAGAGCTTGACTGGGACTGCTCGTTATGCAAGTTGCAATACTCATTTAGGCATTGGTAAGTGGAGACAAATCAAAGCATTGTTAAATCTTAATTTGGTGCCATGCTCACTCGGTTGAGCCATCCATTTTTCAGAGCAAAGTCGTCGTGATGATTTGGAATCTCTAGGTTATGTTCTTCTCTATTTCCTCAGTGGGAGGTATGCTTTAATTGAGACAGTATGTTTATTTTCCAAATTTAACTTCTCTTCCTCTGTTACCCTACTTCAGAATTTTAGCAACTTATCATTTCCTTGTTTTATAAGGTCATTGGGGTTATAAGCTTTTCTTTAGCGAGCGGTAAAGCTCGTACCACCCAATACGTACCGGTCCGACAGCTGACCGGTATGCGGACCAGCCGCAACCGGGTGGTACCGCTAAAATCGATCGTCGGCGGTCGATTGAAGAAGAAAAAGGGAAGAGGAAGAAGAAGAAGAAGAGGAAAAGAAGAAAGAAGAAGAAGAGGAGAAGAAGAAATACCTCGCCCGCGCGCCCTCACTGCCCGTAGGTCGCCCGTGAGCCCTCGCCGCTCGCGGGCGACTTTTCTCCCTGCGCGGGGAGAGGGATCGAAGCGACGTTGCCCCTTTATTTGATTTTTTAATATATTTAATATATTTAATATAATACAATATAATATTATATTATAAAAATTATAAAATATATTTATTATACCGGATCAGTGCATACCGCCTGGTATGGTACCGTACTGGTACCGACAAAAATGTTAGTACATCGGTATGGACTGGTACGTAATGACACCTGAAATATCATGAGTGTTTAAAATTAAAACAGAGTATAGACTATTGTTTTGGGAAGATTGTAATAGTGGAGTCATTCATGTTCCAAAGGAAATTTAAAATGCTTTATGAAACATTTTCTTTTTTGTAAAAAAGCAATAATGATGAGTAGTCTATATATACATGAGTTAGTAGGATCTTGCTTCTGAGTACTTCCTCACATTTTTCATTTAGTTTAATCATGTCAAAAGCACAGAACTTTTCTTCCAAGTATTTGCTGTGTCAGTTATTGCATGTTCTGTTCATACATCATTGGTATAATTAACTATCTTGTGATTCTTTAAAGTCTTCCATGGCAAGGTCTGAAAGCTGCCACAAAGAAACAGAAGTATGATAAGATTCGCGAGAAGAAGCTCTCAACTCCTATTGAAGTATGTGTTCTATAAATACATCTGTTTTACATATCATAGTGTTGGAAATATGTCCAACATGATTCACTTTTAATAGGTCTTATGTAAATCTCATCCTGTGGAATTTGCTTCATACTTCCATTACTGCCACTCATTGACATTTGAGCAACGACCTGATTATGGATTTCTAAAGCGCCTCTTCCAAGACTTGTTTAATCGTGAAGGTAATCCCTTGAAAAGCATATGATTCTTTTGCCACGTTTCCTTCATCATCTGGCTTAGAAGCATACTTTATTCATTTTTAGGTTGAGAATATATTCCAATCTTTTTTTTTTTCAAAATCATTGTACTATTTTTCATGACTGCATATGTAAGTGAAACGAAAGAAAATGCTAATAGAATGTCTTGCAGAACATGAAAGTCAATTTTTGTTAACTGGTTTAGAAGTGATCTTCTATAGGATTCAGTTTTTCCGCTAATGCAATTTTCTTGTGGACTTGTTGGCTTGTTATAAGCTGATAATTGCCAACATAATTATCTTTGTCATCTGAATTTCACTGAATTTGTTTTTTTTCTCATTATGGCAGGTTATGAATCTGATTATATTTTTGACTGGACAATTTTGAAATATCAGAAAGCCCAAAGGACAAAATCTCAGCTTCGTTTCTCTGTTAGTATTCTTTAACTTATCAAATATACAACAAAGCTCCTATAGGTGGTAGTTAAATCCTTACCTTTTTTTTGTATGGTTTGACAACGCATATGATTGCTGGGCACTCACAATATGATATATAGCTAAGGTTTTGCTTTGTCTTATTGGGAGTCAAGATGGTCTGCTTAAATTATAAAGGTTTTGAGCTAAAATGATTGAATTTCAACCCAGCTTTTTTGATCTACGACTGAGTGGATATCTTACTAAGTGATCTTTATTCAACTTATTAGCATTGAGTTACTAAGTTTCTTCAAATTTTTTTTCTCCTGGGGTGTCTGTGCAATTAAATTGATATGTCCTTGTAGAAATTCAGCTTGTAAAATGGCTCCACAACATCTTTATTGATGAGCTCTTTTATCTGAATTGCCAGCCAGTTGCTGGTGGGATGACTAGCCTCCGAGCAACTCCAACGGATGTTGACAAACATCAAGGTGACTCTAATTTCACTAGTGTTATAGTTTACATGTGGTAATTTCCTTCTTCTGGTTGATGGTCAGTACTGATTGAAAATAAGCAGTTGCATCCTGTTGGTTATTATTTTTGTTATGGAACGCAGATATCATGGTAGCTGTGTTATTTTGTGAAATAAACAAATGAAGTTGTTTTACTTCAGATTGTTATGAAGAGTTTTGGAATTACTCATTAATCATTGTTCATTACACAGACCTCCTACACAGGCAAAAGTTGAATTTGTTCTGGTTATTACTGAGGTTAGCATATTGACTGACATGAAGGATTCATTCTCTTCCTGATTATCTCAACAGAACCATTATTATCCACATTACTGAAATTATGAGCCTTATTATTACCATGTGCTGGCGATTCCAGTTTGCTTTTAAATTGTTTCGCCTGACAGTACATAAAATTGGAAGTACCTACCTCTTGGAGCAGAAATGGAGATATAACTCAGTAGTCAGTCAATCATAGGCTGTCTTGAATTTTAATTTTAGAATTTATAGGTTCTATGCTAATGTTAATTTGAATGCTCATATAACATTTTTGTTTTGGTTAAATCAAATTCCAGTTACAAATACATATAATATTCCTCGCCCTCATGAAGTTACAGAGCATGTTGGACCAAGTAATTCTGCTTGTCCTACAGTTCAAGTGCAATTCAAGCTTGCAGCTGATAATACTTTGAGTTTTGACAATCAGCAAATTGACAAGTTGGTAAGCCGTGACAACTCATTTATCTTCTAGTGTTGAAGCATTCCTTCTAGACATCTAGTTACACTTCTAGAAACAGTAAACTATTTTGATATAGAAGTTTCCTTTATGGAGTATTGATTCTTGTAATACCTTAATTATGAAATGGTTGGTTCTCTAATTGTTTCAGAGGGTGGGAATAAGCTCTGAGAAAGCACAAGCACCAAGTACATCATTTGCTTTTCCTGGTGCGCCAAAGAAAAATGTCATGAGTTCCAAACAATCAGGTCCAACTGATACTTCACACCTTGGTTCATCCAGCAGTTGGATCTCTATGATACACCGCAACACCTCAGCCAAATGACTGGTAATGCTGTACTGTGTATCTTCCCATGTACAGTGCCCCATCTTCATGCTGGAGACTTCTGTGGTTTGAATGCATGTTATTTATGGGCTCTTCAGGTGTAGGTTCAAAATGGAGGTTAGGTCCCACGAAAGAGAAAGCCTATGAGACAAGGGTGGCTGCAAATCTGTTGTTGCTCAAGTCGCTTCATGGATATCAGGATACATTGTGTTTTCGTATTAAGGTGACTTCAAATACAGATGTTGCTAAATGATCCCTAAGAGACATGGTTGATATTTTTGTCAAAAAATTAACTCTTGCTGGTCTAGCTATTTTTTTTTTTCGTTCTGTTTAACCTGGATGATCAGTGAAATCCTGTTCTTCATTTTTCTGTTGATAAATTGTATGTTGTTCATTTTACTAGCTAGAGTAGTATATTTGTAACAGTCTGATGTCTGCTTTGTGGATCCATCTAGTCTGAATACTTTGCTGCTTGTAAAAGTATATTCTTGGGTTCAGATCCATGGGCGGTCATTTGATAGCTTTAGCATTAGGTATTCGAAGTCTCTCAGGGATTTAAACTGAGGATCATTATGTAGTTTTCAGGTGCCTGTCTCCTTGCTTTTTATGTGATTGGCATGCTTTATGGATTAATATCACATCTGTTGGCTTATTTATCTGATGTTTTTATTTTCCAGAACATGATGCTGTTGTGCTAGAGAGCAACATATATGCTTTTGAAGGTTTCTGACAAGGATTCTGGATCAAGTAACTTGATGAAAAAAATGTCTTCAGTATGGAGAACATGATGAACAAATTTTCAGAGAGCACAAAAAAGGTACTCTTGGTACATCGCAGGTTTTACTGCTTTGTTGAAAATTTAATAATGCTCCTCGAGTTAAGCAGTATAGCTAAAATTTATGCCTGTCAGGGTTTCTGCACTTCTGGTAGTAATAAAAACTTACTGTTAACAATTGAGGTCAGCAGATCAAAGGAAACTTATTCTATAGCAACCATAACATTAAGTACAATTACACTTCTGGAGCAACAGAAATGGATTGGTAAAATCTGGAGTGCTGGATCATCTTCAGGTGTAATCTAAACAACATCAGATAGAAGCTAGGCCTTCGGTATATGTTGACTGACCCAACTAGCTGTTTAATTAGTTATTTGGATTACAATATTTATTTGTTAAAGTTAGACTGGGACTCCCAGTTGCTTACCTCAACTTGCATTGATGGTGGATGCAGTGCTTCCCGCCATATTTGTCATCATTAGCGGATATCCTGTCCAAGATTCTATGCCCAAGGAAAACTGTGTTTTCCTTTATTTCATTTAATTACTTCTAGATTTTGATTCATCCATAGCTGACTAATGATCATTATTTTCAACAGTATCTTTGTCTATTGTCAAATTACTTTTGGACTAGATACTTCAATACATATAAATGTAGAGAGAGATAAGATTTAAGCACTACATCACGAGTAAACAACTCTGGACTAGATTTAGGGATTGGTGAATCAACCTTTGTCTTGATGTGCCCAAGCCAATTTGGGTGTCAAGCACCAAGTGTTGATGCTTTTATGCCTAAAAGACAAAGAAAATTTGTTCATAGCTGTTGAAATCTTGTTGGACTTTATTCTTGTCTTAATTCCATAAGCAAACGTCACTTATCACTTGAGATCTATATCCTGTTAGTAATAATTTTGTATTCTTGGGATGATGGTAGGAAATGACATGTTTTTTTATCTGCATATTATTAGTGTAGTGCTCTTTTCATCTATTTCTGGACGCAAATATTATGGAGACCCAATATATGCCGCATACATTCAACATTAATATTTTTATAAATGACTTTAGCTAGTTAAATGGTGGCAACCAATTAGGTTAGCCAAGCATCATGTATAAGTCACTTGAGATAGAAAATAAAAACTTATATTTAGTCTTGCATATGACAATATATTATCAGATATTCATCAACCCAGTGATCATGTCTCATCTTTTCAATCTTTTTATAGATTATGATTTGTGTGTGTATATATATATATATATATATATGGTCTGCATGACTTTATTTATATGTGTTCTGGAAAAACATGTTTTAGAAAAGAAAACATAGTTCAGAAAGAAGTTAGTTCATTAGCACTTCTCCACACAATCTCGGGAAACATTATTACCTCATAATATTGTACAAACACATGAATCGAGTTTTAATAACTCAAGATAGTAACAAGTATTTTGAAGACACAATATGGTAATCATACAGAAAAAGAAGCACCTCTGGAAGCATTCTTTTCAACTGTACATTATGACAATGATTTGTATGCAATTATGACGGGAATGTAGCTAATTATCTCATGCTCAGGTGTATAGAAATTTTCCCTCTAGACGTGCATCCATATCATTTTAAACAATTAGCTTGTAGATGGTGTACGTGACTCACACGTTACGTTGAGGATTTGGAATCTTATTTTATAAATTTTTATACTTAAATTGTTAAGTTGATAATTTGATCTCATAATCTTTTAAACCTAAATTATTAGTCTGATGTTGATGATAGTGTACCTGATGCACCTTAAGTTGATTTGGAAGCACACCGTATAAATTTTACTAAGAATAAAAATAAAAAGAATAAAAACTTTTTTACCAAAGTACACTTCTGGTTTCGTGTGTCCGTAGTTATATTCTTTTGTTAAGCGAGCTTTATAGATTATACCTATGTTGCCCTCCCTGAATCTCCTTTTGTTTTCATTGCTTTGGAAACTCGCTCCAACATATGGAAATATATTCACCAACTAAAAAGCATTTCAAGGAGCGCATATGCATGCACTTAAAGATTTTTCTATTAATCAGAAAACAGATCAAACCAACCGATCCTGAATACAAATAATTTTTTAGTTACCAAAGTTAGGCAATTCTATTTTACTAAATTTTTTTATAAAATATGATCTAGCTTATAAAGAAATAATTAGGTGCAACATAAGTCAGAGAGAGAACCTAGTCGCTAGATATCAAAATAACTTTGTTCCTTAAAATTATGATTGAATGTAATCAACGGCAAAAATAAGGAAGACTTTTGTTTCTTCAAAAATCATCATGCATTAACGAGTCAGTTTCTTTTTTGTTTTTTGTTTTTTCAGTGTCAAAGTAAATTAGTCGTATCAGGCAGGCAGTATTGGTAAGACAGCAAAAAAAAAAAAAAACTTCCATATAGTTTGGAAAGATTATGCGGAAGCATATGTGCATTCTCATATGTAGCATGTAATAATCACAACCAAGGAGTGTTGTTTCACTTCTCCCTCAATAATGAAACGTTTATTTCTCTAATTCACAAAAGAAAATAGAACTCAAAAGGTTTACAGAGATGGCCTTTCCAACATCTCACCAAAGATTGATGACAAATTATTAACCCGCCGCAGAGCCATTGTTTGCTAGAAATACTCAAAATCAAGGTAGGAAGAATCATGTGCACCGGCCTTAGATCCACTAGTCCCAGAGAGGCCACCGTCGGTGGTCTTCTTCTCCTTGCTCGCAAACTGACTATAGTTGATCGGTTCAGGAACATGGGGCGGCGCCATGCTTCTCACCAACGCCCAGTTCACACCCTCAAAGAAGGGGTGTTGCTTGATTTCTGTGGCACCCCTGTGGTAAGCAATTCTTCTTTGAGGGTCCTTGACGAGCAGGCCTTGGATGAGATCTCGAGCTACCAGGCTGACCAGTGGGGTTTCCGGAAATCGCAGCGGTTGGCCGACCACATTATGAAGCGTGGCACGGTTGCCTGAACCCTTGAAGGGGGTCGTGCCATGCAAAAGCTCATACAGGAAGATCCCAAACGTCCACCAATCCACTGCACTGCCATGTCCCTCGCCTCGAATGATCTCCGGTGCCAGGTACTCGTGTGTCCCAACGAACGACATCGATCGGGCGTGTGTTGGCTCTGCCATAAACTCCAAGGCGGAGCCATTGCTGATGCCGAAATCGGACTTGGATTTCCGGTTCTTCTTGGGGAGGATACGAGGAAAGAATGTGGATGGCTGGATGCAGCTCTGCATCGGTGGCTCACCGTCAAACATGTCGTTGTTGCCGCCGCTGCTCCCACTGCGAACGGATGAGGATTTGACTAGGGTTGGATCCACAGAACACCGGAGTGAGAGATCGAAGTCCGACAGCATGATGTGGCCTTCCTCCCTCACCAGTACATTTTCTGGCTTCAAGTCTCTGTACACGATGCCGAGCATGTGCAGGTACTCCAGCGCAAGCAACACTTCAGAAGCATAGAACCTGCTTCCTCAAAAATTACAACATAACAAACAATAACTAAATTATGTTGCAAGAAACATTATCGATGAAAGATGTTTGGCCCGGAAAGTAGAGAACTTTTTTTACATGCAATTAACATAGGTTTTATTACCTATGTTATATATATATAAATATATAAATATATATAAATATATATATATATATATAGAAGAAGGTGAAGAGACTTACTTACCTAGCAGCTTGCTCGCTGAAGTATTTATTAGGCTGCTTCTGCCGAAGAGAATGGAGATTGCCACCGCTGCAATACTCCATGACCAAACAGTAGAACTTTTCTGTCTCAAAGTGAGAATACAGAGTCGGCAAGAAGGGGTGGTCAAGCATACTGAGTATTTCCCTTTCAGTTTGCGCCCTGAGTAGCTTATTACGGCTAACGATCGACGCCTTGTCCATCACTTTCATCGCAAAGTATGCACCTGTTCCTCTCAGCTCAACAAGATAAACACTGCCGATGTCACCATAACCAAGTCGCTTTAGGAGTCTAAAATGGCCTATGCCAACCGGGGATTCTCTTGCGTTGGCCACTTGAATGGCCTCCCATCGACAATCTCCTCCTGTGTGTCGCTTGATGGGCGCAGAATTGCCACTCTCTATGCTGTCACTTCTGTTGTTACTGCTGCTTCCTCGAACACCAGTTGTGCAGGAGTCGCTAGGCTTTGCATCACTGCTCTTTCCAGCCATTGTCGCCGTCGCTGTCCCGGTCGAGGTCGAGGTCCCGATTGAGGTCAAGGTAGAGGATGACGTCGAAGCAGTTTCTGAAATCATCGGCAATCTGGAGCCAGGACCTGGGGTTGGATTGTGCTTCGGGCTTTGACTCGAACTCTTTGAGACATCCTTGGCAACCGGTTCCATATCTTTGTGACGCGATACTTTTGTTGATACTGAATCCGCCGAACTCATAGGTGGCCTAGGGTTTGGGCCATGTCCCGTCTCTGACCTTTTTGTTGGGTCCATGGAGGTATTGGCTATGGGATGCACTTGTTTGTCATTAGATGATACTTTTCCTGGTAGAGTGGCATTCATGTCAGCTTGCATAAAATAGAAAGAACCACTTAGTAGAAACGAGCTGGCTGGCTATATGGGAACCGTTTGAGTTAAAACCATGGCACCATATGCTAATCTGTAGATTGATACAGGAAGATGGAACAACACATTTTGCAGCTCAAACTTATGAACAACAACAAGTTTCAGAGGAAAGCACAGTCTTAAGAATGAGACTCCTTAAGACCATGGCACGATATGCTAATCTGTAGATTGATTCAGGAAGATGCAACAACACATTTTGCAGCTCAACTTATGAACAACAACAAGTTTCAGAGGAAAGCACAGTCTTAAGAATGAAACTCCTTCAGACCATGGCACGATATGCTAATCTGTAGATTGATTCAGGAAGATGGAGCAACACATTTTGCAGCTCAAACTTATGAACAACAACAAGTTTCAGAGGAAAGCACAGTCTTAAGAATGAGACTCCTTAAGACCATGGCACGATATGCTAATCTGTAGATTGATTCAGGAAGATGCAACAACACATTTTGCAGCTCAACTTATGAACAACAACAAGTTTCAGAGGAAAGCACAGTCTTAAGAATGAAACTCCTTCAGACCATGGCACGATATGCTAATCTGTAGATTGATTCAGGAAGATGGAACAACACATTTTGCAGCTCAAACTTATGAACAACAACAAGTTTCAGAGGAAAGCACAGTCTTAAGAATGGGACTCCTTAAAACCATGGCACGATATGCTAATCTGTAGATTGATACAGGAAGATGGAGCAACACATTTTACAGCTCAACTTATGAACAACAACAAGTTTCAGAGGAAAGCACAGTCTTAAGAATGAAACTCCTTCAGACCATGGCACGATATGCTAATCTGTAGATTGATTCAGGAAGATGGAGCAACACATTTTGCAGCTCAAACTTATGAACAACAACAAGTTTCAGAGGAAAGCACAGTCTTAAGAATGAGACTCCTTAAGACCATGGCACGATATGCTAATCTGTAGATTGATTCAGGAAGATGCAACAACACATTTTGCAGCTCAACTTATGAACAACAACAAGTTTCAGAGGAAAGCACAGTCTTAAGAATGAAACTCCTTCAGACCATGGCACGATATGCTAATCTGTAGATTGATTCAGGAAGATGGAACAACACATTTTGCAGCTCAAACTTATGAACAACAACAAGTTTCAGAGGAAAGCACAGTCTTAAGAATGGGACTCCTTAAAACCATGGCACGATATGCTAATCTGTAGATTGATACAGGAAGATGGAACAACACATTTTGCAGCTCAACTTATGAACAACAACAAGTTTCAGAGGAAAGCACAGTCTTAAGAATGAAACTCCTTCAGACCATGGCACGATATGCTAATCTGTAGATTGATTCAGGAAGATGGAACAACACATTTTGCAGCTCAAACTTATGAACAACAACAAGTTTCAGAGGAAAGCACAGTCTTAAGAATGAAACTCCTTCAGACCATGAACCAACAACACGAGTGTTCTGTTAGCTGCAATTATTGTAAGCATAGCAGGTAACAACACTAGTCTCATTACGGTTTGAGAAATGGAACTTCTACTCGATTCAAAGAAAAGAATCATGTCAACCCAGTTATTACTATTCCGAAATTTCACCGAACAGGTTATGTGCATTAAATTACGGAACACAGCAACATGGGAATTAAAAATGGCTAATCCTCCTCTACGATTACAGAGGATTACTCGTGTCAGTTTTCCTTGTAACCATTCTCTGTAAAGAAGACAACCAACAACAAATGACCAACACTGGCATGACATTGTTAACGCAGCACAAAAGACGATTCATTAGAACATATCTACCGGACCATAACACCACCAAAAGTAACGTAACAAAACAATGCAAAAAACTTATCTCAAATAGCGTGCGCAACACCAGAAACAACATACAGAGATAAATATGAGAATCAGGTAATATATCCGGAATGAGAACTTGAAATATGCCGAAAAGTTGCGATCAAAGAAGATTGCGGAGTGGTAATCATAGAAGGAATCGAGGAACCAACCTGCGCGGCTCATGGATTCCTTTGGGACAGAGAAATCGCGGCACCAGATCTCGGCGCGGAGAAGAAGAAGTAACCGGGTAATTGCGTCCGAAATTGGGAGAGCGGGGCCGCCTCCTCCTCGGAGCCCGTCGACCGGATGAGGACGCTGGGTTGGATTCGTGAGGCCGCGAGAGGAAGCCGCGGAGGGACGCCATAAATAAACGAGGGATCGGTTGTTGCAACCATTGGCTAAAGTTAGGGATTGAGGAAGAGCTCAGGCGGCAATTGCGAGCCCGAGAGGAGGCAATGGAAGAGCGCGCCAGGAAAACGGAGGTCAACATAACGGAAGCGACCGCCCTTTTATACTGTGTGAGCTAACAATGACGGTTTCACACACCCCCACCCCCCAACACACACACACACACACACAAATATATATATATATATATATAATTTAAAAAATAAAAGATTTTGATTTTGATTTACAATTTAGTGTATCTGGATTTTCAAATAAAATTTTAAAAAATATATATGAAGCTAACGCGATTGATGTACTATCATTCCATGTATCGATAATGCAAATTTAGTTTAATTGAAGGGTCTTGGATCCTTTATTATGATGATTATTTGGCTTATAAAATTAGTTGATTTTAATATAAATAAAGTTTTATTATTTTGTTATGCTTATGTAATTTTGGATGGATGATTGTGCTCTATCTTATAGACTTTACTCATCACTTATTCTAGTAATCCTTTTCCACTAAAACCTTAGACTGACATGTCAAATGTTTTTTTTTCTCAAAGTGTTAGAACAATAATTAAAAAATCTAACACAATTAAAATAAAATATTTATAAATTTTATGAATAAATCCCCAGAACAAAAATATAACAATAATTAAAATAAAGATATATAAAATTTCTGAATAAAAATCCGAAAATGCATCATCATCCCTCCTCCTGTCTGCACACACCAGTAATAAATAAAATTTAAAATTTTTAAATAAAATATATAGTAAAATTTATTTGGTTGATGTATATATCAAACATCTATTTGGCTGGTATATTGGTGATGTGGGACTAAAGAAGAATTAAGTGCTTTCCACTTTAGATTCCAATGATCCTCCAAAAAAACCTTAAATTTTTCTTCAAATAAATAAATGGTTTTTAATCAATTAATTAATTAAATGAGACAAACAAAACAAGTATAAATGGGTAAAATAATAAATTATAAATTTATTCTTGCTTTGTACCTTTTTTCCAATTATGAAAATACCTTTACCATTTATCGTTTTGTTTTGAGACTAACGCTCCCATGCATTGCTTCACCCACAAAAACGTGATGTGCGTGCATTAATTCCAATTCCAATTGGGTGTTTCAACCCTCTTTTGATCGTTGATCGGACAAAAAAATATAAATATTTTATTTTTATAACTTCTAAACATAATTCAATTCTATTATTTTCTCACCTCTCTTTAAAGTTGCATTTATTCGCTTTCAGATTTTACTTTCTAACTTTTATTTTGTTTTATAACATTTGACCTATTTTTGTTGCAGTCGGAGTTCAAATAATATTAATCCTATTCTAACATTAAGTTGCCAATGTTAATCCTATTCTAACATTAAGCAAAGGAATATTGTTATTAAATTGATTTATTTTAAGATTATATATATAATTACAAGTTTAAAAATAAAATATTTTTATTATCATTTTTGAAATAACTTAAGTTTTTAAATTACATCAGTATCAACCATAAATTAGAATCTCAAATAACTGATAGAATATAAGATTAAAGATATGATCTAGATATGATTTATACCTTCACTGACCCACCATTGTTACCTTCCTACTCCTTGCCTGGTCCCACTTCTAGACCCCTCCTCCCCCTCTCTAGGTTCCTTTGGTAACCGTTCGTCATGGCTTCTTCCTCCTCTAGGTGGTAACGCCGACGCCTTCTTCCACGGCAGTCGGCTTCTTCGCCTCTTCCTTAGGCGATCGATCCCCCTGACATTGTTATCGCTGCCACTGCCATGGTGGCCACTTCTCTCAATTGCTCATGACCCTTTGGCATCGCCAGTGTGTTCTTCCACAAGAGAGACACCACTCCCGCTCTCTGCCACCGGCACCGACCCCTGTGCCCTCTCCTCCCACTCGCATCCATCGAAACAGAGCAATCGTTGCTCTGTTTCTTTTGTTGCTAAGACCGGCCCAGTAATCCTACTAAGGGCCATCGCCCAAGGTCTCCCTACTCTACCTCGCTGCTTTTGCAACTATAGTTTCTCCCTCAGGCCACTGTGGACCAGCCCGACTCTTGGTTCTTGGCCGCAGTCCATCCTCACCCACGACATCTATATTCTCCTGTAGGGTTTGCCACTACTCTCCTTCTCCTACGGAGTGCCCTTGTTGCTCATCTAAGTCCTGCATGCAACCACGTGGCCCTGCCCAGGCGACTCCAGCCTCTACGCCCGTGGCCTCTTTCGGTTGTTACGTCCGTAAAGACCTTGTCATGATCTCCAAGTCCGGCGCCTCTATACTTTCGTTGTGCCAATGACAGTTTTTCCATCCACTCCGTGTCAGACCTCCTCTTTCTGCCATTCCTGTGCCCTCCTCAGCCAAGTTTACTTGCCGTTGAAGTCAACCGTCGTCAGACCTTCACCATGATTGACACTATTATGACCTTCTTCCTTCGCTTTTCTTTCTCACTTCTTATTCTAACAATAACAACTGACCACTAATGCATATTGGCATATATGCTAAGATTTTTACGTATGATATATTCTAATTATTTATTTCTTTTCATATTTGATCTTGAGTTTTTGGTTGGACAATAAATATTGGTTATAGGTCAATCTTAGGTTCTCACCCACTAATTGAAATTGGAAAATAAGTTTTTTTTCTAATACTCATAGGCAAGTTAATCCTGATTATTCATTTAATTGAGAATTTTGATTTTAATAAAATATTCATTAATAAAAAACTCAACCATTTTTTTGAAAATACTGGCTACTAATTAAGATCCATCTTGGAGAATTGGTAGCATAATGCGAGACATCATAAACCTTCTCTACAACTAAGTTCATTAATTTTTTTACACGTTTTTATGAATTTAATCAAACAATAAATTGGGTTAAAAAAAGGTTAGGATAGATGTATCTCCTTTTTTATGAATTTTTTTCCCATAGGTATCTTTTATTTTGTCCAATGATTTACAAACTTCAATTTTAGATTACTAAGATCTTAGTAGATTTTTTAAAAAAATATATATGACTTGATTTTTTTGAAAAAAATTATATGAAAAAAGAGGAGATACTCCTATCCAAACCTTTTTCTAACTCAATTTATTGCTTGATTAAATTCATAAAAATATGTAAATTCATTGCATAATAAGTGACATGATGGAGATTCGTCTAATCCACACATCATTCGAAGATTAAATAAGATTATTATTGAGATTTTTAAGACTATCTCAATCGTCTACTATGATATAAGGATAATTAATCATCATATTTGATAATATTAAAGGCAGATGAAAACAATTAAGACTTAAAATATTGATCCACTTCCTTAGGCATGATATAATATTTATGGCATATCTTATATAAGCTAATTAATATAGTCAAATTTGCTATCTATTTGAACCACCGATAATTTAATTCTATGGAACTCGTTCTTTCGTGGTTGTTATGAAACTTGATGTCATGGCTAAGGAGTCAGCATGGTTTGGTTCTACTCGTGTGCCCAAGCTCGTTCGCGTTAATCGAAAGGAGACTGGGAAGCTCGGGAACACGCCTCGGCTGAGTCTGATCTGAAGCGTGCCTCGGACTCGTCCTTATCGAGGTCTGCCGAGGGATCCTACACGAAGGCCTTGTCGGGGAAGGGGTGCCCGACGCAACTGATCTGACGATCAAGTCAATGCCCTGATCGAGGTGGTCTTAGGAGTTTAATATGTAAAGAGGGTGTCCGAGAGAGTCAAAAAGAGAGCCCCCATCATCATGTTCTCAAGGGGATTTTTATACTCACCCACGTCTAATCGATCGTACTCTTACCCTTATCGTTACCGACGTGTTGGGTAACTCTAATGTGTGATCTCTCTGAGCGCCTATATTACCATATGTCTGGTCGGCGTGAAGCGAGAGCATGCACGTCATTCTTCATTTATGGGCATTCCAATTCGACTGTGACCGTGGCAGCCCGATCAGTACTATACTACCTCGGTCAAGTACTATGCCAACTGGGTTGATGTCAAAACTTGTATTGTCATGAATTACCGAGCTCGAGTGGTCTTAGTAAGCTGGATCGATCAAGAACTTATCATATCCATGTAGGTATCAAAAGATAAGAATAGATTTATCTAAATGCTTTATTAAAATTTGACTCTTCAACCAGTATAAGATTTAATATATATATTAAATTCAACTAAGAAAAGAATCAATATCTCACAATAGAAGAGACAACTGTACCTTTTGAGGTCCATCATAAAAGGATAAAATCTTATCGATTCGGTCCAAAATGAATAATTCCTGTCTTACATCGACTCGAAATGAGGTTTCACAAATTCAATGAGACGAGATTGGATCAATTTTACTATATCGGATTAATAATTAAATTTGATAAAGATGACATGATTATTACTTTAAATTGACATAATAATTATCTCAATTTTACCATCTCTTTTTTATTAATGCCATATACACGGTAACTTGGTTAATAATCACAAAATACAAACCTAGTGTTTTTTTGTGCTTGTCATTATAATATTATTGATAGGGTATATTTTAACTTATTCAACATCAATTTTCACATCATCTTTCAAAAGTTGAGCAGTGTATGACTCTGAATCAGTTTCCACATATATTAAACAATCTCGTACAAAGGTTTTAAACTAATGCCCGCATGCATTAAACAACCTCATACAAACTCTTCTCTTTGTATATAATATAAAAGGCACATAATTAAACAGTAACAAGGGATGAAACTCGCATAATTTAAAATATAATACTTCGCTTTACTAACTTAATTGTCGAAGGAGTCCAGTTGAGACACCTCTATCATGTGACTGAGGTTTTGGTGCTAGATGTAGGAGTCGAATCAGGGGATTAGCGAGTAAACGAATCTCGAACCACCAAGAAGACTCCCTTCCGAGTTGGCACTTCACTCGGATTCGTTCAACGAGGTCGCGTAAATATTTCTACACATATATGGGTCGAATCAAGCCGAGACGACACCTCAATCTCGACAAAAGAAACAGTAATTACTACCATTAAATGGCAAAAGGAACACTAACAACTACCATTTAACCTATTAACTTCCCATGTCCGGATCATTAAATGGCCGCACGTCTCACTATTTGCAAAAAGGCCCCCAAAATGTTCCTTTGTCCGAACTATTTTTTATTATTAAACAACTCGTAGCTTTCCGAGCCCGTCTTTAACTGATTCGAATTTTAAAGCTCCTTTCGCGATCCCCTCACCGCCCCCCCTTCCCTCGTCCGGCCAAACGTCCGCTCGTTACTCCACCCCCACTGCCGGTGGTTGCTCTCCTATACCCACTTCCGGTGACCACAGCCACGTGAAACCCGACGATGAAAAATTAGCGGGGCCCGGACCCTCGGGTCCCACCTGGCGGGTCCAATGGTCATAAAGCCACGCGGAGGAGCACCATTGTGATGCTAGCTCCGTGATGATGTCATATGGACGGTCCAGATCTTTCGGGATTCAAACCGACGTCTTCCCTCCAAGAACTTAATTTAAATTAATTAATCGAAAAAGGGCGTCGATAAATCCATCTCGTTCTCCAACCTCTTGCTGCTTTTAATCCGCTCCTCTTGTCGGGAGAGGAAGGAAGGAGACCCCAACGCCACCCTGACGTTAAGGTTTAGCAATTTGATCCCTTCTCGGTCCGGTCTCCTACTCGCCCTTCTTGCTTAATCTTGTAGCGAGAGAGGGCGAATTGGAGCGAGGCGAGTAGAGGGCTCCCGGTTTTGGATTCTTAGGGTTAGGGTTTATTTTAGGGGCATTGATAGATGAATCGCCGGCCGTCGATCTCCTCGTCGGCTTCCGCAGCGTCCGCTTCGGCGAAGAGGCCGGCTGCGACGGAGTCTTCCTCCAAGATGCCGGCAGCTTTGGGAGGGCAGGCCAAGAAGAGGGTCGCTCTTGCGAATATTAGCAACCACAGCAATGTGGCACGTAACCCTGCTCGGCCGCTCGGAGCTAAGGGGGCCAACGTGGGTATACTTGGCGTTGTATTTCTTTGTTACCTTCTTGATTATATGGATGTGCTTTTTTAGTAGAATCCGCACGTCTTTTTCCCGATATGATTGTTGATTGTTATGCGGTATTATGCTGTAGAGAGTTTTGCGGTGTTCTTTGTATGATGATTGGGCTTCAGATCGTTTAGGTAGAACGCTTAGAGTAAGGGCGCTCGGCGTGTCAATCTTGTTTTAGGGTTTCCAATAAAACTACAAGTTTCAGCGATCATTTATGTTTCTGGCGTTATTATAGCTCAAAATATTGTCACTTCGTATACATTATGTCAGTATTTGTCATTTCTTGCCTAGTAGCCCCAATGCAATAGTTATTTGATATATCTTCTAATGTTATTTTCACGGAGTTTAGATGGTTTTGACACAAAATGACAGTAAAAGATGGTAGTTTGTCCTTTTTGAGTAATGTGATATTTTGTGTTGGAAAACTCTCATGTTTGATTTTTTTTTTTCATCTTGGGATACTGCATAAGGTGCTTATATTTGAGCCCTGATTAAATTAGAACATGAGATCTTGCAATATTTTACTCAAAAGTGAATTTGATTTTGTGCTCTCGTATGAATATTGGCTCTTTTTTTTTTTAAACCATGTAACCTACTGGTCTTCGCATGTTGATTTCTATTTTTCAACTAGTTTTCCTTTGCTTCTTGCTTACAGTTTTTCTTAATTCCATTGGAGATTAACATTTTTCTTAGTTGTTCTTTTACTTATATGTCGTTACTAAATTCTGCACTTTTAGTTGGTCACCAACTAATTTCATTTTTCTTAAAGTTTGAGCATGATTAAGGGTTATTTTTATGTATCTAATTCTTCCTTTTTGATGCATTTCTTGTTAATACCTGATTGATCCTTTTTTTTTTGGCCAATCTAGAAGGTTAACATAACAAGCTCAGCTTCAACGAAGAAGGGATCTTTGAGTAGTTGTCCCGATATAAGATCGGGTGGCAGCTCTGCAGTTATTTCGGCTGCTATTAAACCAAATACAAATAAATCTAGCAACAAGAGTTCACTTTCAATCAACAATGGACCTAAGACAGTTCCTGCCTGTCTTGCACACTGCAGTACACTTAAGTCGCCTAGTCACTCCAGAGATTCTGTTTCTTTGGATGAAACAATGTCAACATGTGACTCGATGAGAAGTCCCGACTTTGAGTATATAGACAAAGGAGATTCTTCAGTTATCGCTTCCTTGGAGAGACAAGCAAATAAAAACCTTCACATCTCTGAGCATGCAGCTGAAGCAGGTACTCTTGTTTTGACTTTTTCTCAAATAAATTTTTCAGTAGAGCTGTCATAGTCAATAATCCTTGCTGCTTCTTAAATTGATATATTGTTTCTTTTTAGTTACCTAATCCAGTGATTGTCATATATACTCATCAGGTTCCAAATTGAGCATTGATGTTCCTATGATGATGGAAGTTGATGACATCATTGATGTTGATACAGACCACAGTGATCCACAATTTTGCACTACACTTGCTGGTGATATCTACAGACATTTACGCATAGCTGAGGTGAGATTCTCAATATTGTATATTCTTTTTTGTAGGTTCTCTTTTGTATACATTTACTGCATATTCTGATGTGAGCTGTTTTTGTATTTGCCATATACTCCATCAATGCACATTTTCCCAGGAGGTAGCTTAGTTTGCTTGCTTGCTAGTAGAGGCATAAATTGGTTCTCTTTATCTTGAATCTAGATCTATTAAGACTTGCATTGCTATATTTATTCTTTGGTTTGATACTCCATTGTAGTTGGCCTTAATTAAGATTTTATATCTTGCCAGTTTCAACTACACCAACCAGCCCTACAGCTTGGCGGTACAGTAGCAGAAAAAGAAGAAATGCATGTAATTGGGTCTTAAGTCTCAGTTGTAGAATAATACCTAAGCATTTGACATGGGTTTTATCTGATGTTCAAGGTGGAGATGGGGAAGTAAAAGAAGTGAGAGGTGTTTACTTGATACAATTCTCTCTCTATGAATAGACCTCCAATACAAAGAAGAATAAGGAAAAAACATCAAAAGAAATTATTTTTTTTTGCTTAGGGCCACCATCTTTATACCATATCTAGATAAAAATCACTGCCAATTTTGTTTTGAGGGTTGTCCTTCCTTGTCAGCAAGATATTTGTTTAGGTTCCATTTTTTCTTTCTTGTAAAGTATTTTCAATCAGAGATATACCAATTGTTTCAATAGTTTCAGAGATATCTTGTAAAGTGATGCAGAATCAAATAAGATGTTACATTGCAAAAATCCCTAAAGAAATAAAATTATTCCAAGTACAAAATAAAATAAAAATGATCCTGCATCATATTGTGTGTTGTTTTGGTACTAATTAGTGACCTGTGCATTTTGCAGGGATATTGAATTCATGTTTAACTATCTTTATATTGGAGTTATCAATAGTTTCAGTAGTTTTCGGTCCCAAAAAACAAAGAGTCGCTTGTATATTTCAATTGGTGCAGTGATGCATGTTTGAATTATCGATTGAAATAAGTTAGTCACTCAATTTTGTAGGCTAGGATGGTTTTAATGAATTATAACTTATCAATATCACTTAGTTTGTTCTTAATTGGAAATTTTGACTTATGCTGAATTAATTTCGAGAATTTTAGTTTATAATGCATGTATCATGGACTATAATTTATGTCTTCAATGTCAATTTGTGTGATTTATTGCATACTGTAACAGATACTATTAAAGCAGGTGATTCATTTGTGACTTTGATATCAGTTTGTGTGGATGAAGACCAGCACACATCTAGCTGTTCCTTTTCAATCCATGCCAGTGTTTTTTAGGAAGTTACTAAGTCTGCAATAGTGTCTTTACCTATGATGAAGTAAAGTATTTGTGCTTCCTAATTCAGTTATAATTAAGATCTATTTTGTTGGTTTTTCTTTATTCTTACAAAAAATAAGTCAGTTATGTCAGTAATAATATACTGAGATGCTAAATTTGATCTATTTTGGATGCCGTGTTGTATCATAATCTTATCTGGTTTTCTTTATATTATGCTCTGGAGAGTATGAAATAGTATTTATATCCTACAAAATGATGCAGTGCCCTCATATTTAAAGCATTAAGTTCCTTAATCTGGATGTATGAGCAGACATAAGAATCATGCACTTAGAATGAACAGTGTTTTTTTGTACCTGATATCAGAGTACATCTTCTGCTTTCCTGACAGACTAAGAAAAGGCCTTCCACGGATTTCATGGAAAAAATTCAGAAGGACATAAATGCAAGTATGCGTTCAATTCTAATAGATTGGCTTGTAGAGGTATATCCGTAACACGCGACTCCTTGTGGATGCCATTTCATTCTATTCAAATTTACTTACGTTTTCTTGACCGCAGGTTGCAGAAGAATATCGTCTTGTACCCGATACACTATACCTAACTGTTAATTACATTGATCGTTATCTTTCTGGTAACGAGATAAACCGCCAAAGATTACAACTTCTTGGTGTTTCTTGTATGCTTATTGCTGCGTAAGAACTGACTACAGATGTTATAGTTGAGTATGCTTGCTTTCATTCATAATAATTTATATATGTTAATGATACTTGTAGAAAATATGAGGAGATATGTGCCCCACAAGTGGAAGAGTTTTGCTACATTACTGACAACACATACTTCAAGGATGAGGTGGATGTGCTTTCGACTTTTGAGTTTAAGATATTATATCCAATGCCTGTGTTGTCCATTCATATCTAAGTGTTACAGGTTTTGCAAATGGAAGCCGATGTTTTGAAGTACTTGAAATATGAAATGACAGCCCCAACTGTAAAGTGTTTTTTGAGGTAAAAACTAGGACCCTTGGTGTCTATGTTGTCAAGTATTACGCGGACATACTACTGACTATAACATCTAATGTGATATGAAAAGGAGATTCATTCGGGCCGCTCAAGGATCTGATGAGGTAACTCCATCGTTTGCCCATCTCTTTCGTAGTTGTTTTCTTGGAGAGAAGTGATTCTTATCACGTTCCTTTTTCCAGGTTCCAGCATTGCAACTTGAGTTTCTTGCCAGTTATGTGGCAGAGATTTCACTTCTGGAGTACAGTTTGCTTTCCTATGCTCCATCACTTGTAGCGGCTTCTGCTATTTTCTTGGCGAAGTTCATCTTGCAACCAGCAAAAAGGCCTTGGGTATGTATGTTAATTTTCATTTGTATGATAAATCTTCATTTTAGGAAGTGATCTTTCTGTTGTTAATTGTAACAAGTCATGGATTCCAATTCCCAACATTCAGTATGTAGTTTTATTATTTTTAGAATTAATGGGTTTTCATTTTTAAACTGTATGCAGAATGCTACACTTGATCATTACACGTCATATAAACCATCTGATCTCTCTGACTGCGTGAAGGCATTGCATCGCCTATTCTGCACTAGCTCAGGCAATAACCTACCGGCAATTAGAGAAAAGTACAGCCAGCACAAGGTAAATCTTTGTATATGAGCTGCTGAGCTTGCAGTAAGTTGGTAATTCTTTGTTGACACCTGGAGTTCCATTTGTCTCTTTCCCAGTACAAATTTGTCGCCAAGAAGTACTGCCCTGCTTCCATACCTGCAGAGTACTTCCAAGATGTAGGGAATTAGATTTAGTCAAGGTACTAGGTCTACGATCTGCATTATGAATCAACTTTTCCATTGCATGATGAGACCCGGTTGAACTGATGGAAGGCAGTGAAACTTAAATGCATACACATCTGTCAATAGGCAATCTGATGGAGAGTCCACAAGAATGATTAGTTGGCAATTTCACTTCCTCTTGTGTATTCCTGATCTTTTCATGCACATCGCAATCTTGTGGTCAAGTCATTTGCCCGGTGAAAATATCTATCAATTTGATCAAGGATCTAGATGTAGCCTTCGGGAGTAATTTGCCCCCAAGCGTGGTTGATCTCTTTCACCTTTTACCTTGCTACTAATTACTGTTTGTGCCTCCTTTGAGATTTGACTATGTTGACATAGCAAATGTTGGCTATGAAGGAAATTTTCTGGATAATATTTTTAGCATTATTCTCTATTGACGTGATATAAATGTCTTTAAGTTTTTAGTATTCTCAACTAGGCGTGACAAATAAATTGAGGTTATCAATTTTAAACGTCTTTAGACTTTAAAATTTTATATTAAAAATTTTATAGTTATGAAAGTGAAAGATCTAGGTTTATTTATACTAATGTTATTGATTTTATTGATGGGAACATAAAAATAAAGAATAAAAAAATAATTTTAATATTTTAGTTGGTGGTGACAGAGGATAACGTCACTAAGGGTCACAAGTGATAATGAAGGATGAGGATTGCTTTATATTTACACTAGCACTAATGTAGTTGTCGAGTGATGTCGCTCTACATTTGCGTAGGTGTTGATGCAAATATATCGATGTCGCTCTGCATTTGCGTAGGTGTTGATGCACCAACACAGATGTCGAACAATCCCACTTTGCAAATATATCGGTGCTAATGAAGATGTTGAGTGATCCTTTCGTCGTTCTACATTTACGTCGATATCGTCACAGGTGTCAAGCGACAAAAGGTTTACTGATGAAGATGTCTTCATCAATATTGACGTAAATCCAAAGCAACGAAATGGTCACTCGACAACTCTGTCGGGGTTAGCACAGATGAAAAGCAACCCTCACCTTTGGTTATCGCTCTCCTCATCTGTAGCCACCCGTGACCCCTAGCACTATCATCATCCGTCACCATTGATGTCATACTCTATCGTCAACTAATAGTTAAATCGATGTAAAAGAATCTATATATTTTGTTTTTATAATTATAAGGATTCTAATATAAATTTTTTAAGTTTAAAAACTAACATACTAATCTTGCCACCGCCACGAAACGTGGTGTCTGGAAATGATTCCTAAAAGCTTAATGAAACCGTTGTCTTGCAAATTACAGATTGGGTCATAAAGCATCAAAGAAATTATTATTCGTGGTTTCATTCAGGCAATGTATCATGTGATACAGCGATCGTCCACACATAGCAAGTAGGACAGACCGGTGGATAGATGCGTTTGGGAGCATCTCACCCTTCGCCTTGCGGTGACACGATTACGAGGCTATAAATTAATTATATTTTCCAATTGGCTTTCTAGTTGACTTAAGTTTGGAATAGAGATTTTTTTTTTATTAAAAAACGCCTATAAATTACTCACTTGCGTCGCTCGAAGGTTGCCGTCACCCTCTCCCTCTCCGTTCGTCCATGGAAGCGGCGGGCGAAACCCAACGCGTGCAAACCCTCGTGGAGGCCGGCGTCGCCCACCTCCCTCCCCGATACGTCCAGCCGCCGGAGCTCCGCCCGCACCTCAGCCGCCGTCGCGATGCCACGGCGGATTGCGGCGGCATTCCCGTCATCGACCTCGGCCCCTCCGGCGGCGATCCCGTCCCGGCGATCGGCCGCGCCTGCCGGGAGTGGGGCGCTTTCCAGGTGGTGAACCATGGCGTTCGCCCGGGGCTCCTGGAGGAGGTCAGGGCCATGGGGTCTTCCTTCTTCCGCGCACCCATGGAGGCCAAGCTCCGGTTCGGGTGCGACCCCCGGTCCCCGGCCTCCGAGGGTTATGGGAGCCGCATGCTCGCGAAGGACGATGGGGTGCTCGATTGGAGAGATTACTTCGACCATCACGCGCTGCCGGAGTCTCGCCGCAACCCTAGCCGGTGGCCGGATTTCCCATCCAATTACAGGTTAGGATAGTTGGATTGAAATTATCAACCTTACGCATCTTTTTTTTTTTTTTTAGAATTGATTCAAACAAAGCTCGTAGAAGGTCGCAAAAGAGCAAGTAAGCATCATGTAGTTAAGAAGGCGTCCGAGATGGGTTTTGATCCGACTAAGATCTAGTGATTTCGATAAGGGATGAAAGGTGGCAGGTATCTGGGGTTTTGAGTTCACCTACCAAAGCTTCCTGTTGATTGGTCATACTGAAATTGAATGTTTATTTTCTGTCATTTCTATAGGGAAAAACTGTTCAATAAGATATTCACGGTATGCAACCTTTTTAAGTTTTGCTAGAAATAGTATTTCTAAAACTATTTAATGGTCCAATATGCTATGGTAGACTTAATTTGCATGTGTTAAGTATTGAACTCATTCGGACAAGAAATCTTTCATTCTGTGCGATCTTCCAATTACCATCTAGTATATTATCGGGAAGGTTTAGCCGAGGCGCTCCTGGCTAAAGTTTAATTGTTATTTGTTAGTTTCTCAAAAATCAGCTCTTTGACTTGTTTGATAATTTTATTGTTGAAATTCTCATAGTAATTGAATGCTCGGAACTAACTAGTGGAAAACTAGAATAATTTAGTTGTTTGCACAGTGATGATATGTCTCTGCATTACTTGTAATGTAATTTACTGATATATTTAATAAGTTTCAGTGACCTGCATATAGTTACTGCTAACATTTGAAGATCACAATTTAAATCCAACTTCATTTTTGGGTGAGAAGTCTTTGAAGAATAAGAACCAGCTAACATCAGTAAGCAACCACAGCAAATAGATGCATTTTTAGTGGGATAGTGAAATCTTGGTCATGTGTAAAACCACTGAGACACTCAGGGTTTGTGTAGTTTGTCTTGGCAGATGAGGATGAGGAAGCAATTCCTTTAAATTGAATTCTGTTTTCTTTAAGCTGAAGTTGGTTTGAAGAATCTAATCAAGTTCTAGTTAGTTATAGACCTCAGACTTTGAACTGAGAGTTCAGATGTCAACCAACTGGACATGACACCTAAAGGTCATGAGGATCTTGCTTTTGTGATATTGTTTTTGAACAGAACTGAGAACCTAAAATTTTGTTGGTTTGAGATTCAAATTTGGTGATGAAGGGACTCACTTTGTATAGTGAATCTAAATCAAAAAAGGAAAATTTCTGGAACAGACAAAACAGCCCATTTAAGCTCTCTAATGACTGCTCATTTAGAAGAAACTTTCTTAATCTTAGCTTCAGGACTCCTTTCAAGACTGGCATGGAACTACTAATCAAAATGGTCATCTCCTGTGCATCAAATATTTGAGCCTCTCATTCTGGATCATTTACATTATACAAAATTTTAGATCTTGATTGGTTTTCTACTGCAGTTCTGAATATCATTACTATAAAAAAAAATGCAACGTGATATGTGAGTCATATTGCTAAATGTTTCCTTCAGCTACATAGATTCAGGTATTATTGCCACCATTATCTTTTTCATTTCTGTCCAGCATGAACTTGTGATGCCTCATAATTCATGCAATAGAACTCGCTGATTTGTACAGGGATGTTGTGATTGAATATAGCAACAACATGAAGAAGCTTGCTCAAACATTGTTATGTATGATCTCCCGAAGTCTTGGGTTACCACCACTGTACATTGAAGAAGCAGTTGGAGAAGTTTATCAGAACATAACTATTAGCTACTACCCCCCTTGTCCTCAGCCAGATCTCGCTCTTGGTTTGCAATCCCATTCTGATATGGGTGCCATAACACTTCTAATACAAGATCATGTGGAAGGTCTTGAGGTAGTGAAAGATGGGGAATGGGTGCAAGTACAGCCTTTATCTGATGCAGTTGTTGTCATTTTGGCTGATCAAACTGAGGTAATTGCATTTAAGTTCAATTATGATGCCAAAATGTTATCTATAACTGTTATTGTTGTAAGATCTACTTCAAGTTAATACTGATTCATCTTAAATGATTGTTGGAACATTTAGTCTATTGATCTTCTATAATTTGGTCATTTGGTAGAGAATTTTGAATGTTTCTAGATGAATTTACTGATTGTAACTTCACATGTAACTACCTTTTGCAAAGATTCAAAGGCATGATCAGGTAGTTCTACATCTTAGATTTCTTAAGGTTCAAGGGACTGATCATTTATTTTTAGGTGGTGGACCAGCATCTTAATCAACACTCCTTACAACATCAAGTTGAAACCTATATCTTCTTGGTCTTTGACAAATATTAAATATTGCTGTTCTTCATTAATTATTTTCTCTTTTTTTTCGTGATATAAAAATTCATTTTCATAAAAACAAGTGTTATAATAACTAAGTAATTCTTACTTTGATAATCTTTGGCTCGATTAATTATAGTAATTTTTGCTCCTTGTATGAACTAAGGATGTACATGTTAGTTGTGATTGTTCCATTTAACACATTCTAAAATTTACATATCACATGCTAACATTTCCATATATGAACAACTGATTCATCCTTGGCAATATCAGTTCATGTAAGGCCACTGCATGAGCTTTATCTAATGAGCTGTTGGTTTTAAGTGTATTAATATTTGTAATCTCTGTAATAATTCTTCTGTCTGGGGCTTATTAGATCTTTTATAGATACCAAAGCATCATGTATAACATGTAATAATAGACGTGTAAGAAGTTCAACATCTAGTTTTATGCAAAAATGTGAACTTGCACCCGGAATTAACCTGTAAAATGATTAGCAAAAAAAATTAGTGCATTTTCTGGAAAACCACCTTAATTATTGAACTACATCTCCTTAATGAATTTACAGGTGGCTTGCTACACATTTATTTTTTTATAAGATTTTCTTGCAGAAAATCTGGTAACATGGACTCAACACCAGATTTATTATCCCACAAGAAATTATTTTGACAAGAGAAATTTATTTTAATTTGCATTTTTTTGGATTTAGCAAATAATATATGATGATCTTTTAAATCCTGTGTGCAATGATAATTAGCATGAGTTCCATCTTGTGCTGAAATCTGAGTTCCAGGGGTATTATTTTAATGGTGTTGTCTTTATCTTTTCTTCTGATCCCCGAGCACATTTTCTTAAGCTAAAGAATGACTTCAGTGATGCTGCCATTATAATGCTTGACATGTATGAGGGAGTTGGTGACATTGTCTTCATTCACTTCCTGATCGATTATCTGGGAATGACAATGCTCAATCGAGCTTGCTTGATTTCACATTTTTGCATAAGTGCCTTCTCAAGGAGCATTACAGCGAGCTTCCAGGGGGGTACTCCCCAAGCCTATTTTCTTGACCTTGGCTAATACCTTCATGAATTAGTGCTTTATGCTCAAATATGATTCTAGTAATCTAATCCTGATGCTGCCACAATAATCCTCAACATGTACGAGGGAGATGGTAATATTGTTTACACTCGCTTCCTGCTTGACACTTGGTTCCAAATTTTTGGATAAGTGCCTTCCAAAAGGGTTATATCATTGATGAACTTGATATATTCCTTCATCTCTTTAAGATTTCACTGCCTATCACTAGGGACATTTAAAAGCGTGAGGGAAAATTGAATTCTAGTTGCTGGGTCAATTCTTGATCATCGTTCACACAAGCAATCTTGAGATGGGAGGGTACTGGTGCAATTTGGAACTTGCCTGAGGGCAAAAATTAAGTCACCTTTCTAAAGGTAATATATTAAAGGTAACTTTGATAACTCTGATATTGGTTTATTATATAGGAGGAAGGCCACAAGACCTTACATCTAGTCTTCGAGTATACATCTTCCATAAAATGCTAATTTAATTGATAGGCTCCTAAGATCCACTGTTAATTTAGAAACCCGGTCTGAGCTTTTTTTCAGTTGAATACAAGCAAATCTGTAGGTGTGTTTCTCACATCCTCTTTGTCAGACAGCCAGTCAAACACCCAATAAGTTGACCAAAAAACTAGCTGAGAATTGTTGTGGATTTTTGTACTCAAATGTTAGATGATGTTGGGAACAGTTTATGACCATAAATTGCATTTGGAAGAATATTTGATCACATCAAAGTGGTGGGGCGTTTGACCGAGAGTTTGGCAGTGGGTGTCAGAAAGCATTTCACAGAGATCTTAATTATTTTGAATCTGTACTTTCCTGTATTTATCTTCTGCACACCATGGGGCATTCATGAATCAACATGTTTTACCTAAACCTTTCACTTCAGCTTGAATTCTCATCCGTTCTAAATTTTCTGCAGGTGATAAGTAATGGTGAATATAAGAGTGCTGTGCATCGAGCTGTTGTCAATGGCCATCATCCCCGGTTATCTGTTGCCACATTTTATGATCCATGTAAGACCAGGAAAATATATCCTGCTACGCAGCTAATCACCAAGCAATCTCCACTAAAGTACCGAGAGGTTCTTTATGGGGACTACGTCTCGTCATGGTACAGCAAAGGTCCAGAAGGCAAGCGCAATATTGATGCTCTTTTAATTGACCAGTAATGCATCATTCCATATCGTGATTGGTCTATGAACTCCTAAGCTCGTCCAAGTTGAGATGTGCTCTGTAATGAAAACGACATGTATGCCAATAAGGATTCATGGTGGAAGATGTCTATCAAGATTATAGCCTTGAACAAAATGGTACCTAACTTTGAAAGCAACAAGAAAAAGGACTGTGAATAGGTATGATTTGTGTCTCATTTCACACATATTTGCATCTTCTGATGTTGGAAATTTATCTGTATAAATCAACAAGCATTACGGGAGGTTTAGATTATGGGAGCCGACTTATCATCCTCATAGTTTGACTGATTTGTACTTTCTACTCCATGTTATATTTTTGTTGACAAAATGCTCACCTTAGCTTCAAACCGTGTATAATGCTTGGCTTGAAACCTGATATAGATTTGCCAGAGGAGAGAAGAGATGAAATTTTTTCTCTTGCTTATGATCTTTGTGGTGTCAACATTTGTGTATTTTTGCTGTTGAGCTTTGTCAAGACAGCCAGTTAGAAAAATGGACTTTATAGTTGCTTATGTCAATTAACATCTATGCTTTTCTTGGCCATTATAAATGTTTGGGGGTGTAATGAAATGAGTGTATTTTTGGCTCAGTTCTTTAGTTTGCAAATTGTATTTTGTCAAGCTTTTCTTATAGTATCTTTTTTACTATCATTGGTTAATTAAAATTACTAAGGTTTCATTGATCATATGTCATCCCAATTAAATCTTTTATTACAGTCATAAAAGATTCTCTAATACCATCCATCCACCTTTATTAATAAAATTAGGTCAAAATTCTTATTGATCCTCTGTATTATGTCTTAAAATTAAAATATCTTTTTATATTTTAAAATTTGTCTAAGTGATATCTCGTACTAAGATTTCACATCAAAATCACCTTTCGTACTTTAAAACTTGTCTAATTGACTCATCGTATTATGTCTTAAAATTAAATTCATCCTCGTATTTTAAAATTTGTCTAAGTGGCTTCTTGTACTATATATCAAAATCAAAGTTACTCCTTATACTTTAAAACTCATCTAAGTGACTCTCTGTACTATGATTTCATATCAAAATGACTTCCTCTGTTAGAAATAAGGTTACACCATTAGATAAAATAATTTATGGGATCTTTTTTATTTGAGGATTACAACTAAATAGTCCTAAAGTCCTAATTCATTTTTCTCTTTCTTTTTTTCTTCTCCAACCTCTATCGATGTTCTTTTCTGCAACTCTGATCTCTGTCTTTCTTTTCAACTTCTATCGACATTAGTTTGTTCGTCTTTTCGCTATCTTTCTACCTTTCTTGTTTTTTCTTCGACGTTAGTTTGTTCGTCTTTTCATCGTCTTTTTGTTTTTTATTTTTTCTTTGCTTGAGATCTATGATTTTTATAATTTTATTAATTAATAAATTAAAGGTAAAAATGTGTGTGTTTTTTCGAGTTTTAAATTATTTTATTGATAAATAATCTTCTATATTATTTTACTTAATAGCGTAACCTTATTTCTAACATAGGGGTCACTTTAATACGAAATCATAGTACGAGGAGTCATTTAGATTAGTTTTAAAGTATGGAGGGTAACTTTGATTTTGAGGCATAATACAGGAGGTCACTTAGACAAGTTTTAAAGTACACATCTTTATAAGGGCTAATTATATATTATCCCTTGTAGTTAATTATTTTTAGCATTAAGATCTTTACATTTAATGAAATTACATTCATATCCCTATAAATATTAATAGACATACGGAAATAAATGGTAAAAATATAATTTTAATATTTCATTGGTGGTGGTGGACGGTGTTGGTGTTAGTGAACGACAACGTCGTTGGGGGCCTCGGGTTACTGTTATGGATGAGGAGAGTAATAGCGAGAGATTAGTGTCATTCCACAACTTTTAGACCCACATTTTTCTAATGCCATCGAATATGTTTGTCGAGAGCTCAATAACCGCTTGCTCGCCATGCTTCTAAAGCTTCCCTTCCTAGTCAACAACAACCACGACAAATATACCTCTTCCGATGAGCCTCCCATCTCTTTTTTTTTATGCCCATGTTGGTACCAACACGATAGTGGGGGGAGCAGCAGGAGCTCCGATGACCCCAGCTTCGAGTCAAGTGATTTGTTAAATGGGTTAGCGACGAGGCGGTCACCATCTTCACCTTAGGCGCTACAACAACCACCATTGTTTGTATTGACCTCGATATAGTTGCCAAGCGACGATGCTTTGCATCTATGTCGACCCCAACATAGTTATTAAGCATCATCGCTCTGTATCTATGTTAGTACTGATATAGTTATCGAGTGACGTCACTGTTCATCTATGTCGACATTGATGCAGATGTCAGCATCGCTCTGTATCTATATTGGCATCGATATAGTTATTGAGTGACGCCACTCTTCATATGCTTCAACACTGATGCAGATGTAAAGCGGCCCTTTTGCTACTCAACAACATTGTTGACGCTGACGCAGATATAAAGCGATAAAATGGTCGCTTAACAATTATGCCGACGTCGACGCAAATGTAAAGCTACAATCTCATTGTCACTCTCCTCATCCACAATAGTCACCTCGGCCCCAACGGCTCTACCATCTACCACTACTAACGTCATTTGTCACCATCAATTGAAACATTAATAATATCTTTTTATCCTTTATTTTTATATTTTTATTAGTAAAATTGATAACGTTAAGATAAATATACCTAGATGTTTCACATTTGTAATTATAGAGATGTCAATATAATTTTTTAAAGTATAAACATCGAGATGGAAAGGGTAATTAATTGCGAGAGATAATCTATATAATATGTAATTAGCTCTCTTAATGACCCAAAAAAGGAATTATATTGGTTTACATCTCATTTCATAATATTTGATCAAATCAACCATACAATATATATATATATATATATATATATATATATATATATATATATATATATATATATATAATAAAAATGTAGCATTATTGTCAACGAATGCAAATTTTGTATAGCGAATGACTTAAACGCGGGATAAAAAGATAGTTAACATATAGTGCATGATTTAGATACGCTACCATGGATAAATTGTGAACGAATGCAAATTTTACACTGAGATGGTTCATGTACCGTGTGCGATTTAGATATGCTACCACGGATAAAGATATATATATATATAAAAAGGAAAAAAATTGCACTTAATTGTGAACGAATGCAAACCCTGTAATGAATGAATTGTATTCGATGATAATATGATTGGTCCATTTGCAGCGTATGATCTTAGATATACCAACATATATACATGATATGGTCTCCCTATGGTGATAAGATCATCATTGGGAAGAAAATAATGAATAATTCTGTAACATAATCTCCACCCTAATTACTTGCTTATTTTTCCATCCCATTTCATCTTAATATATTCAAGGGCAGAAGAGTGGATGGTCCCGCCCGTATTCCAAATAATTATGAAATAAAAGTTAATTATTTATATTTTTTATAATTAATTATTTTTAGCATCTTATTACTTCCACTTTAAAAAATTATATTAAGCATCCGTATGCTCACAAAAGCAAAACATCTATGTTCACTCATCCTAATATCTTGAGTTTTATCAATAAAAATATGAAAATAAAAAATAAAAATATAATTTTAACATTCTAGTTAATGGTCACGGATGACATCGTTGGTCGCGAATGACGATGCCACCGCTACATGACACCGACAAAATTATGTTGGCATCGACGTACTTGTCGAGCGACGAAAGAGCCACCAATGTAGACGCCAAGTGATATCGTTTGACAACTACATCGACGTCGATGCAGATGCAAAGTACCCATCATCTCTCGCTGTCATTCTCCTTACCCACAACAGTCATCTGTAACCTCCCAACAGTATTATCGTTCACCACCGTCGATACTATCCGTCATTATTAACTAAAATATTAAAATTATCTTTTTATCTTTTATTTTTGTATTTTGATCGGTAAAAACCAAAGACGTTAAAGATAAACGTCTATTGGCAGAAAACTTTACATTTTATTACAGAATTGGTAGTAGATGCTACACTTGTGTATTCTACGGCGTGTAATTAATTATGCAACGCATATTTATTTATTACATATTAAAGTGAAATGATTCCCAAACATGAAGAATAAAGAATGCCTGTGAGACTTAATTAAGGTCAAACGTATTATCAACAAAAATTGCTGATATATCTTCTTTTATATATATATATATATATATATATATATATATATATATATATATATATATATATATATGCATTCCTTGCTGTTGATGGGAAGTCGAGTTAACTTTCTTCCCCAAAGAATATTACCATCAACAAAGTAGGAGCATGATGATGATGTGGAATATTATTAAGGATGTTCTTGCTATTGTTATGTAAAGATCTATGGTGTTACGTAATCGTGATAAAAATAAAAACAAAAACATGGAATGAAGCTTCTTCACCTTCCAATGATTGGGATATCAATGGATCTTGATGACCAAAAATTCGATAAGAAAAGAATGGTGCAAAGCAAAGAATTGGATCCCTGACCTTATGGAGCTCATTAATCTTATCGTATTTGATATGCATCCTTGTTGTTTTATGCAAGATAATGAGCACAAAACCTAAGTTAGATATCGATCCGTCAACTTATCATAGTCTTTGATCCTAAGCTAACACAAATCAAATGAGCCACAATGATTACCATATACTAGTCATGTCTTGTTGATATTGAACTTTCTTGACAATACCATATGATTTAGTGGTCAACTTGGAGGGTTGCTTAGTTTCCTTGTCACTAGATATTTTCCATTAAATGTATTTTTATAGGAAATCTAACATGTATTCATCTTAGTTTGATCCATTTGTGATTCGACCCTCATGATGTTGTTCTTGCAAATTAAATGAAGCCTTCGGTCCCTTATGATTACATTGAGATTTGACCCTTTCGATGTTGTCCTTACAAAATGAAGCCTAAGATTTAGTTTTGGTCCCGTATTATTATTACATAACCACTTTATGATGCATCATCCGTATCATTATTATTATTATTATTATTACATAACATGTCCATGGCCAAACATGAGGTTCAAGTTTGTCTTCCTCATACTCATTGAGATTATTATTATTATTATTATTTTTGTTTGAGTAATGCTTGGAGTGCAAATTTTTGCCTCTTTGTTGGAAAAGGTTAATATGTTGTCGAGTTTATTTAATTAAGTTTTGAAGTAAGCTAGAAAATGTTAAAAGTTATAGAATTGATCATTAATCAAATTGAAAAAGACCAAATAGCTTCAAATTATTGCAATGTTAGGAATCTTTGACTCACTTGTGACACCTACAAAACAAAATAATTACTATATGAGTTATTTTTTTGTGTCAACAAGCTTTATGCATAGCAATAATACCTTGGTTATACTAAGAATACGAAAATATATATTTTTTTTTCATACACGGAATAAGGCGATGTCTTTTGGAGTTATGAGGAAAAAAAATTATTATTAGTAAATTGTTTAGTAATATATATAGATATAGGGGTTGTTTTTAAATATTTGATTAAATTTTTATTTCATCAACAAGAATAAACATCATTACCATTCATAAGGATTTCACAACCTAAAATTTGACTTGATTTTTGTTTCATAGGCTGAAAAATAAAAATCTTACTAAGGATTTTTTTGTTTTATAGACTAAGGTCCATATCTTTTGCTCACAAGGATCCCCAAGTAAAATGTTTTTTTTTTTTTTTTGTGTGCAATATAAAAGGTAAGTGGTGATGGCAGAATTCAGGCAACTAATTGACACCTTCAGATATATTCTACTTTGTGATAGATGAATTAGAATTTTGTAATCTATGTAATTCTTTATTTTATTAAAATAAAATAAAATCAATATATATGAAACTTATGTGCATGTAAGATGGTACTGTAAAATTATAGTAGAGATTATAACATCATCCATGGTTAAAGGCCCAAGTGTGTTATCACCAAAAGTTGATGTTATATTAATTATGGCATGTCAAGCCCTAATAAAATTCTTTGCTAGGCATTTTGCCCCCTATAGATCCCAAGCATGGTTGAGAAGTGGATTTAACTTCCTTTCTCCCAAGGAATAAAGAAATATGTGCATGAGAATATTGTGGAATTGGTGATGTTCTTCATGCTATTTTATTTTGTTATTCATGGGAATAACTTAATAAGCCATCATCACCTTTTAACTATTATAGAGAAGACATCATTCAGTATTATTTCCGAGCACATCTATATATATATATATATATATCTTCCCTTTGTTACCCTCTTCCATGCACTGTCCGTCTCATGCAATCCTGCAAAACACAACAATGAGGACGTATCAATTAAAAGTCACCATAAACACGATCACAATCATCGTCTCGATGTGAATAACATGTAAAAAGTATCAACAAGAAGACATCGAAAAGAAAAGATGACCTGCACTACTAAGCTGATCGTTCCAGGTAACAAACATATCACGGGCTTAGTTTTAGAAGAGAAGAGTTAACATAGCATCCTAAAGATCATTCATTGAGTTCTACCATCGATTCTTGTGTTTCTTGCAGAACTCGCAGGGAATAAAATGTGATCGCATGCTGTGGATACAATGACGGTAATCGAGAAAACCCTAATTATTATATAGCTTGCAGCAAAAGAGAGAATGAGTTCATACTTGGAGCAATCGAAGCGAAGGCTGGTGGGGATGGCATCAGTGGTAACGGAGCAGCTGGCCGGAAGGCCGGCGGCCTTTGCCGAGTTGATAGCATGTCCTACGTTAGAGAGGAGACTTAGGAGACAAGCACAGATGGCTCGTCGGTCCTCCGCCTTGGGCGTCAGGTCCTTGACGGCCTAGACGCCGCTGCAGCACTGTGTCGAGAGCGACGGGTCGTCGCCGGTCACGTACGGCACGCACATCCCGAACGCCGTCTGCGCTGCCGCGCAATCCGAGTGCGTGTTCGACGACGCCCACCCCACGGCGACCGCTAGAATCGCTGCGACCAAGAAGAGACGACGAGCCATCCGCCTGCTGAAGCAGCAAACCCTGCACAAGGAGAGCTTTTGATGTGGGAAACTGGCGAACAGTAAAGGACGGGGAAGACGTATTTGTAGAAGCCCGTATGGAATAGTATGGTGAAGCAATAATTGTAGAAGCAATGATTCGTTACAATCCAATGAATGTTAAAGATTCCAGCCAAAAGTATCATCGGGATCACAGATTCTGAGTGCCATAAGATTTTTACGTGAGCTAAATACACGCACAAAAGAAGTTTTGATTAATGCACCTAAATTCGATAGATACATGTTCACCACTCAATTTATATTATTGCAAATATTATGCTTCTCACGATTTGATAGATGAATAAATAGTTGATTTGATAGAATATACAAGCAGGCTCCAATTGTGAAGTTTCAGGTCAATAACATTCATAATCATTATATTGATGTATGTAATTATAAAAACAATTAAATATATAAATCTTATGATTTTTAAGGGGGCTAATTACAGAGTAACTCTATAATTAGTTATCTTTAATATTCTGATAATTTGCTGACAAAAATATCACAAGATTTACCGTTGCGCTCAATATTTTCATCAAACATAAGAAGAAACGAGACTAAATATTTTAATTTTGAAAGTATAAAAATCTCAATGTAATCCATCTTTCAAAATGTAAGGATGGAAATGCTAATAGTAACTAATTACAAAGAGTAATATGTAATTAGTCAGCATTTGATTTAATTTTATCAAATTATAATAGTCATGATTAATATGTTAGATATTTGGAAGCTTCTGATGTCAAATATCTTATTGAAATCATAGTTGTATCTAAACTTTTTAACTTTCATAATAAACTTTTAACATCTTATTTAGTGTCGCCAAGTGGTACGTGTCGTTGGTTATATGTCCTAAATAAACAGTGGTTGGTTAGCGTCACAGTAGCTTCACACAACATAATAAACAACCAAAACATAGTAAAGAGAAATAAAGAACACAATGTAATGAAAGCATGATGAGAAAGAGGATTCATCCTCTCATATCATGTTTAGAAATAATCGAGTTTAAAAGATCAATTTTCTCCCAGCAAAGAATTTTCTAGTATTTTGAATGTTGCATAGTACTATTTTAGATTTTAAAAAAAAAAAAGGTCTCTCTCGTTCATTGTTCACTTTTCTCACAACAAAGAATTAGCCAAATAGATGCAATGCCAACTGTTTGCAATTGCATTCCACGTAACATCCAAAATTATATCAAAGACCTGCGAGGATGTACAAGTATCTGATGCAAATTACTATCATTTTGAATGACCAATGAAATGAAACCCAAAAAAACCAAAGGCATGTGACGATATATTTATTTCAGCAAACAAGTTGAGGCATTGATATCTTCGTTCACTATAACCTCGGCAATTCACTGTTAAGTCTCCTTCTCAACTACATCAATGTACTGATTTGAGCCAAATCCGTCAATGAAGAGCAAGCATGCCCACTTTTGATTCTAAATATTTCGTGGTCTCAAAAATGTGGAAAAAGTCTATTTTGATTATTATAACACACAACTTAATTATATTACCGCTCCACAGACAGCACTAAAGCAGGCAAAATGCTCATAGTACTAAGAGGAAAGAATTTACTTGATAAAATTTTGGATTATCTAAAAATCAATCAACAGTGTGCTCATACAAGATATATATATATATATATATATATATATGTTCTGTGTTCTAAAGCAGCAAACAGTCTAAATGCTGTATTACTTTAATGAGAAACAAATATTCAGTAAAATACAAGAGAAACACAAAGTGAAACAAGATTTCTGCACAAGGCAGTCACATAAGATAGATATTCCTGCTTCGATCTAGTTTACGCATATCATTAGCAATAACCCTCCAAAATGCGATGAAAAAGAAGCAAGAAATAAAAAGAGAACAGATTATTCATGAAGTTTGGTCCTTACTATTCACCCATATGGGAGGAGCACCTGTTACATTTGCAACAAGGAACGACATTGCTATATCTTCACAATTCCTGCAATATAAATGCAAAATTTAATACAAATCAGAAACCAACTCAACTGTTTTTCCACTAAAAAAATAACAAAACCAGAAAACCATAAGAAGTTGAAATAATTCTATACTGAAAGGTAGTGACACTATCCACACCTATATCTGGTTACATTATGTTGGATAGATGCAGGCGTGTGATTGGTGTAAAGATAAAGACATTTCTTGTGGAAAAATGCAGCCTTTCAGAGCACCAGCCTGCATTCCCTGTCAGCACAAAGAAGAAATTCTAACAGTATGAGAAGAAACAAAAGAAAAATATGTGGCTCTCTGTGATCAGAATAATATAATAAATATTACATCTGCTTTCAATGAAAATGTAACATATGGATGGTGTAAATGCTAGATGCTCTACGGAACAAGTATGATATGAATCATAATAACAGAGAGTAGATGAAAGAAAATTAAGAATCAAACTAGGCCTGAAATTCTTTCTTCAAAAATTTTACAAAGATTAAAGAAGATCATCAAACGTTCAGAAAGTAAAGATGAGAATCAGCAAGAGCTCATCATTTTATCTCGCCAATGCATACGAGGTACACATAGTACCATCGTGGTAGGGGCACTTTGCCACACATTGAAAGCCAACTCTAGAGATGCACAAGGAACTGGAACATCATCATCAATTGAAAAGATAGCATCTGCCTTCAAATTCATGATTTCCTTGAACCTGTTGTTCAGACTGTCTTCTTCATTTAAGTCGAATCTTGGTTCAATACCATTCCAAGTTTTAGGCTTTTGTTTTGCAGCCTGCTGCAAATTGTACATGGGGAATCTGAAGGTTATTATACCATACTGATTAAGAAGAGAAATGACCCCTAAAGCAATCTTCATTCATTATGCTTCTTGTGTTGGAGTTGAATCTATCCACCTTTCCGGTAAAGAGATATGCTTGTTATAGCAAGTTGTGTGAGACCTGAAGCAAGTATTTTTTTTGTGTATAGTGCAAAATTTGAGCATTCCAAGCTTTTAAAGATATTTAACAAAATGAGCATTCCAACATCATAACTAAAAGATTACCAGATCCATCATCTTGTCACCTTCACGGTTATAATTTATGAACTTGCTCCTACATGTGAATACACCACTCAATTCCTGTTTACACCCCAATTAAATCTGTCTTCTCCTTATTGTACAAAAAATAATGGCATACTTATGTAAAAACCAATAGTAAACAATGAACAGTTATGTATTCTAGATTGATTGTAAGCCTACAAATTAAGGTTTGATTGTAATACTGCCCAACTACCTAAATTGCAACCTATGCAAGACAAATCAATCATGTGAGAGGCAACACAAAAACAATAACATATCAGACAATAAGAAAGAAATCATTTGGATAGATAATATTGCATATACATATATATAGAAACTAAAAACTTAATATGCCTTAATAGTTAATCTCTGACAACTGACTGCCATTTGACTATTTGAAACATGAATACCATTTAAAACAATCATGATGATAAGTAACTAAGAACATTTTAGGTATTTAAACTACAATGCATTCGTTTAATAGAAACTAGTCACTGATTACTACAGTGAATAGTGGCTAATCCAGGTTTTAGATGGATATTAGCCGAGGAAAAATACGATGTATCCATACTTCGCAATAACATAAAACTAATTACGCTTAAAGCATGGAAGCTCGGAAGCTATCTAAGAGAAAGAAAATATTTACGGAAAGAAACCCTCATCTCCAAAGAAGCTACTCGTTTCAATGCCTAAAGAAACTAATCATCCCATATCGCTTCCGAAGGCAGGCAAATTGCAAGCGGGAAATAAGAGGAAGAAACGGAACGGACCGGGGAGAAGGCGCTGATCCGGCAACAGGGGAGGGGAAGCGGCCGGACCCGAACAGAGGAAAAGGAGGAGGAGGAGGAGGGCGAACGCAAGGGAGCAGGAGAGGAGCAGCTTGATCAACAAGGCGGATCCGGCGGAGATCTGATGATATCTAAGCGGGATCTTCCAGCTGCCGGAGAAGAAGAGGGGGATCCCTCCTCCTCCTCCTCCTCCAACTCCGCAGCCGTCGCCTCCTCTCATCACCGCAGATGCTCACTGGAAGGGGCCGCGAGAGAGCAGAAGAGCGACGGTGGTGGAAGCTCCACGGAGGAGGAGAGAAGTGACTCCCCGCGTTAGTCGCATGGTTTAAACAGTCCATCGCCATCCTCGCCTTTCTCGAGAGGAGCCCTGTTTTGTTAAACCTTCCTTTAATATATTAAAAATTTATTCAACTTCAAATTTAGTTTCGTTAAAGATTCTAAACCTCATTTAATATTTTTGTTATAAAATATTAATTTGAGGGTGGCAAACTATAAGCTTCAAATCCCATCCGATATTTTTTTTATGAATATTAGTTGACTTAGATAAAATCTTAATTATTAATAAAAACTAATAATGTATATATGCTAAAAATCTATTAATTATTAAATCTGAAGACCTTTTTTTTTTTGGATAAATAAGTGGGACAGGCACTATCAAGTTTAGGTACAATAATATGTTGGTTAAGTTAGTTAATATATTCAAACCTCAATATATGTCACCCAGATTATTTTCTCAATATTTATTAATATATGTATATCTCTCCCATTTATTTGTAAGGGTATTTAGTCCTCTTTTGAATCGCTCTCCTATTTATTATTCGTTCATGTATGGCTTAATTATCTCTTGTTTATTTGGAAGGGTAGGTGTGGTGCCATAATTCTATCCGTAATCATAGATTGATTTTGGTTATCAAATTCATCTTAATAAAAATTTAATTATTTTTATTTATTTAATATTTTGATGAATCTTGACGCTGATATCATCTTAGAAATTTATTTTTTTAATACTCTTTTATACAGCCTCCCATTTCTCAATCCTAGTATTTTATCTCTTGTCATCTGCTATATGTGTATCTGCAAATAAATTACTGAATGGCAGTTCAGTTGTGTAAGCATGGAGATATGGCCGAGATCATATTTCCTTGTCCACAAGAAAACATGGAGAGAGAGAGAGAGAGCAAAGAGATTATTTCTGCATTGATACCGATGACTCCAGACTCGGTAGGACAGTGGAAGACAAGAAGGTATAGAAATGTACTGTAGTAGGACTGTTACTGCAGGATTAATAAAGCTCAGAGATAGTCTAGAAATGTATTGTATGTTATGAAGCTGATAGATAGCTGCTGGTACGAAGCTGCAAACCATGGAGCACGCATGCAGATTCTACGACAGCCTCCTCGATGAGGAGTTGAGGAACTTGACGCAGTCCTCGATGGCCTCCGACAGGTGATCGGCGAACTCGGGTGGAGCAGATCCCCGCGGATTCGTCGTCATGTCCGAAGGAACTCCAGGCGGTATCTGTCTCCTGCTCCTGGAGAAGACGACGACGCGCACCGCCCTCGAGGTTTTGGAATGGAGAAGGCCGAAGAACCTCGTCGCCGAGAAGCGTGCACTCTTCAGCAGCCGCCATGAGATGCCTCTGCGGCCACGTTTCTCCCTGGCACAGTCGTCGCGGTACTTCTTGGACATCCTTGATCCCTCCCAGATGCTGAGATGCGGCGAAACCATGGATGCTTGGGGAGGCATTTATCATGGCGAGCGAGCCCGAGGTGGTGGGGATCGGCGAAGGATCAAAATATGAGCAGGAAACAGTGCGTCTGTGGAACGCTAAGCGGACGGGTATGTGCTTGGAGTCATGCTGTGGCTGACGGAAGAAGAATCTCATCGTCCTCGGAGCAAGGGAAAGCCATGCCGGTAGGGAGAGAAAGGAAAAGGACATCAGATAACTACTAGGACATGACAGTTCGAGTACGAGCTCTCGCTTCATGTCTTTTGAGGCGGGATTGCCATGGACTTCTTCTCTTTCGTTCTCGCTTTCTTCCTGCTGCGGTGTGCACCGAGTTCAAAGCCCGCGTGGTCGTTCCCCATGGAGCGCTTTGAGTCGGCCGACCATTTTGCCTGCATCATTTTTGCTGCTTTTGTGTTTTTGACTGCTCGAAGGCTTTAGGATTAAGGTGGTCGTACATCATTTAAAATTTTTATAAATTTTAAAAATATAATATATATATATTTTTAAAAAATATATAATATATAATTTATTCATCTAAACTCTGATTTAACCAACATTACAACAAGTTTACTCATAATAAATTTTTTAATATAATAATATATAATTTAAGTTTTTTTAAAAATCTATTTTAACTTTTATAATCTTAATCGTTAATAATTTAAGTCCTTATAGTTTTGTTTGTACCTAAAATAATTATTATATTTTTAATACTCTTATCAAATATGAGTGGATAAATATTAGAGTTTGCTTATATGTGATGTTGACTCATAATAAATTATTTATATAATAATATCTTATAAAAATGATCAATCTTATCGAGAAAAAAAAAAAGTAATGGAGGTAGTAGCGACGGATGAAGACAGAGAGATAAAGTTATGAGAGGCTGGAAACAGAGGTAAAGGAGAATTAGATCACGATATCATAGGCACGATGGGTGAGAGCGTAATAGAGGATAAAGTGGAGGCATTAAGGATGAGAACGCTTAGGATGAAGAAAGACCAAGAGACCATTACGTGCCTAACTTCAAACTAGTTGATGTGCATCCACTTGAGGTAAGACTGAAAACTCTTGAGCTTGTTACTAGCATGAAAGAAGCTGTGTGTATAACACCTTACTATGCAACAATGGCTCAATGCTGCTATTTATATTTACTTCTACAATGATACATCCTCCCACTATTAATTATGATTTTATTTTTTAATTTAAATTATAATTATTATATTAATAATTTATTATGAATTAACATGTAAACAAACTCTAAGGTTTGATAACTCAGACTTGACAAGAGAGCTTATATCTTATGTTTTTGAAAATATAAAGATTATTTTAAAGACAAATAAAACTATATAGGGTTAAGTGGTAAATGACAAAAACCACAAGTACTAAAATTAATATTTTTTAAATTTAAATTATATATATTATTATATTAAAAAATTTATTAAGAGAGTCAGCATATCACGTAAGTGGATTCTAACACATGTTAATTTAGATTTAACGAAAGGACCTTATATGGTATGTTTTTGAAAATATAAAAATTATTTTAAATACTAATAAACAATAAGTATCTAAGTGGTCCTAAGATCAATATAATGAACTTTAGCCATTCAGATTATCATAATATCTTCTACTAAATAAATAACTAATAGTCATTATTTTCTTCTTTTATAAACGAAATAATTATCGAGGGCATATCGGTAACTGGACGCAGCCCATGTTTTACCAAACCCAGCCGATGACGTCACAGCCTCAAGAAGATTCGAGAAGGTTCCGGAGGCCACGACAACGTCCCTGGTATGTTTTTCGGGTACGGTGCATTTTTTATTTTTTTATTCCGTTTCGCCCCAACCTTTACCCTCCCATGGGAACCTCGAGAAACTTCCAGAAACCCACTCCCACTTCGCTATATATTCCCCTTTCCCTCTTCCAAGACAACCGCCTACTAGCAGCCATTTCCACCGCTCCCATGGCGTCGCTCGTTTCCCTCGATTCCGGATCGAACCCTACGCGAAGCAACGCCTTCGGCCCCATCTCCGTCGACTGTGGCATTCCCTCGACTGCGTCCCCTTCGGCTCCTCCTCTCTCCTCCCCTTCCCCCGCCCCCCGTCCGCTCTCCTGAGCGAAGCCTCGGCGCTCCTCTCCACCCTCGTCGAATGGAAGGAGACACCGGAGGCGCACGTCTTCATAGCCGACCTCCCGGGGCCGAAGAAGGAGGAGGTTGAGGCGGACGTGGAGGACGGCCGTATCCTACAGATCAATGGCAAGAAGAGGGACGAGGAGGAGGATAAGACCGGTACCCGGCACCGCGTGTAGCGAACCGGTTGCTGCTTCCTCCGGCGGTTCCTGCTGCCGGAGAACGCCAAGGCGGGGCAGGCGAGGGCAGCCATGGCGGACGGCGTGCTCACCGTCACCGTGCCCTAGGAGGATGTCAACAAGCCCCACGTCAACTTCATCGACATCTCTGGTTAGAGCGTTCCTGGTGACTATGCACAAACTTGGAGTAGATGATGCTTTTGGTGGTGTTAATCATCAGATCTGAGTCTAGCTTCTTTCAGCTTACTAGTTTCTAATAACCCTAAATAAGCTTAGTACGAACGTTTGAATAGGTTCACAATGTTGATGTTTTGCATGGTGTTTGCTGTCGTTTTCTACAGCTGTAACGACGGAAGGTTAATGAAAAGAGAGAGATGCGGTTGTTTCATGGCCTCTGTGAACTGTTCCGCATCACGCTGCACATTCTCGAGTTCAGTATCGAGGTACTTATGGCTGTTCACGGCATCCTCGTTTGTGCAACACTGTGTTTGCTTTTTTCCATCAGCTTCGCTTGGAAAACATATTTCTTCGATGTTCTGCATCAGTTTGTTATTTTTCCTGCCAATGTAGATGTTATACGAACCTGAATTCACCGAAGAATGGACGGTACTATCTTTGATCTAAATGTTAGACAATTACGTGAATATCTTTCTAAAAAGGCCTTGATGAATGAATTGTTATGTTTGATGTTAGCTTGGTTGAAGAACGTCATGACATAAATTGCTGCTTCATAGAAGGAATGCTTACAAGTGCAAATAATTATTTTCATGTTTATGATTCGTTTGTCGTTTACAACTTGCCCCCATTGCTGTGCAAATTTCAACATGATTGTTACAAGGGCAAATGATTTTTCACATTTTGTCCCAATAATTTTGTAACCCTACTAGGCTATTTATCTTCTCAGACTTCGGAAACAATATATATCCAGATTTTTTTTGTCTTTAGGATTTTTATTTAAGCTTATTGCTGTATGTTTTTTTTCTAGATCTTAAGACCTTGTTTCGTATGCTAAGTTGAGATTTTAAGATCGATGAATGGAACTACTTAGCTCAATCATGACCCTTTTGTTCTCGATCATCTTCCCTCCTTTGTTCGCAAGGGAAAGCTAAGCAACAGTCAATTCTATTTTTATATTTTATTTGCTTAAGAACCTTAACTTTGATACCATATTAAAATTTTAAAGTTAATCGAGTTTAAGTTAAATTAATCAGGGTTAACATACATCAACCCAAAAACTTAGACTTATTAAGTTGTGGATCAAAAATAATATATATCGGTAAGCTCTTTCAATACTTAGCAATATTACATTATTCTGTGTCTTTTTCGGGTCTTCATCTCGCTCAAAAATATTTGCTTGATGAAAATACTTAGTAATATTATTGTTTTAGTAATTTCTACCCGTACATGTATTCTATCATGAAAATAATCGCAAGTATTCTGCAGAATCGAGAGACAGCCCCAAAGATGGGACAGATTGGCAAGATCTGTCTCAGTGTCTTCCAGCTTTAAGAAAAGGAAGCAGCTCACCATAGCACACCTAATTTTACTAAACGTTGTACATGGACTAATTCTGAAATAATATCATCACCGATGCTTCTTCCTGTTTTAGTGCCACCGACGCAGTCACATCATCTGAAGAAAAGAAAAGAAAAAGGTACACTGCTCTTGCTCAACAACTCCCAGTTTCACATGCCTCGCAAAGTGAAGATGTTTATGATTGCCACAGGGTCCTACGAAAAGGCTATGTTTCAAGGAACTGGACCAGTGCGGCAGAGAATAAACAACTCGATCATTCTCATTTTGTCACCTAACAAGGTGTTGTCTTTACTTTACAGATCCAAGCTTTAATTTAATGCTTATCCGTTGATTGCTTTACAATGATTATAGTCGTTCTCCCTTTGTTTGTTCTGTTTTGGTAAAACCGGATATTATTCTACAAGGTTAATTGCGTGGACATACCGAGCTGCTCTACATTCCTGCAAAATTTTTGATCATACATGAAATACAATGATATTTGTCATAAATAATGTTTGGAATCACACTTTGTATTGTTGTATAGCAGCAACAGGGAAAGAATTATTTTTGATATAGTCAATTTTGATCATCAACCTAACATGATAAAATTAATTAGGTTTTGTTCATTTTCTGAGTTATCACATGTTGAAGAGTTGAAAATATTCATATTCTGTTTTGTATGTAGAAAATATTCATATTCTGTATCATAAAAAAACATCTGTATCTTATATTTATCTCATTTTTAATCTGAGGGCTGAAAGCATATGTGTCTTTTTTTCTTGCTTCAAAAGATTACATTGGGAGTGTATAAAGTAAGACCCCTTTGATGATCAAGTTATTGTGCATAAAAAATATTAGCTTAAGAACTCAAGTTTACTTCAATACATTCAAAATAAAGATATACCCGAAGAAATTGTTTTATATTTGTGATCGTCAGGTTTAATAAGGTGATACTCTCTCTAGGTATTTTATTAATACAAGATATCTCATAATTATTGAACAGATGTCTCAAGCTCCTTCTTATATCCAGAAGCTCTAATAAATAATTAGATGGACCTCCATATAACATTGACAATTGAAAATAAGAACGTTTTCTGGAATACATGAACGGACAGATATTTTTGAGAATGAATGAAGTGTGCAGGTACCCATCAATTTGTGTCAATATTTGTGGTGATACTAAACCTCAGATATGGTCCTTCGTTGTGGTGGAATCAGCGAAGGAAGACCCTTAGTAATGGGGCGTGAACATGTGGAACAACAAATAGCCAGGTTTGGCCGATTTCATCACTGCTCAAACTCAAGTGGGTCACAACGGGTGCATCCATGCCACGCATCATCGTCTCATGTGGATCCAAATTGACCCATCAAATTCGCGTGGACATCTCAAAGCATCTGTGGCCATGATGGACGTTAATTATGCATTTTTTTATAAGATATATTGTTTAAAAAAGTAAATGCATGATTACATTTGATGTTATTGATCATTATAATCTGCACTGCAGGGAAAACAAAATAGAGAGCAACGGTGTGATGGAAGAAACGATTGCTTCCATGAGAAGGTACGCGTGGCTTGAACGCATGATAAGGTATGAGAAAAAGATGATTCGATTATTCTTTTTTGACACTAACGTAATACTCCTTTTTTTTTTTTAATGTGAGATGAAATCATAAAAACCTATAATCTTTTCTAGAATGTCAATGGGTGGTTCGATTCAATTCACTAATTATATTTTCTTAAACTTAAAAAGATTGACGTGTTCTTAATTCTTTATTTACTATGGAAGATATTATATTATAAGGTTGGAAGAAATCTTTGTAATATTCGCTTATCTTTAGTCTCTCATCTTCCGTCTCTATCATCATGTGTCACTTATCACAATATTTTTTTATATTATTCATATTTTAAACATAATAATACTTATTTTTTTAAAAAATAAATGTATGATTCGATCATTTGATTTATCGATTCAATTTATGATTCAGTGACGTGTAATTTGATTGGATAGACATCTCATTTTAATAGTTATGTTTGTAAAAGAACCCCTTGTTATTTTCTCAAATTTTAGCGGCGGTTGATCCAACTGCGCCCACATTGGATTTCCTTGCAATCATAACTGTTCTTGGTAAATATTATTCTTATTCCTTGTATATCTCAACCAAATAGCTCATAATTTATTCTTATGTATCATTATGTAATGTCAGATGATGAACACATACAAGTACCTCAATGCTTGTATACATATGTTAAAATGATTTAATTAGGGAGCACACTTAGAGCCAAATTTTGCATCAGAGTCCAGTTTTGCTCTCTGAGTCATTGTCCATAGAGAAGGGATGAGATTAGCTAGGAACTACTTGTGATAGTTAAACCGAAGTGCATATAACTGTAAGATCTCTCTTTTGACTCCCACACAAACTTCATAGGCACTTTATCTTTACACTTGCAAGGGTTATGATTATGGGCAAGCAAACCTTTACTATTTGTTTAAACCTGATCTCTCTCTCCCTCTCTATCTCTCTCTCTCTGCTTTCATTTTTTTTAATGACCCCACCACTGTCAACAAGAAGCCAAAGCCTGTGCATTTCTTTGGGTCTCTTCCTTTTCCCATGCCTCTTGTTTAATTTTTCTGGTTCCTACAATCAGAGAGAGTTCAACCTTCTCTGCTGCAACATCTGCTGTACCCCCTTATCTTTTCCTTCAGTCTACAGAGGCAGAAACCTCTGAAAGATCTCAACGTGGTCACTGTGGATTGGTTTTTGTTTCTAATATTTACTTCGTTTGTGGAGCATTTCTGCACTTTGCTTCTTTGTTATAGGATGGAAGCCAACAGAATTCCATCTCCAGTCCTGCTTTCCTTCTCTCCCCATCTCTTGATGCATTGCATGAATCCAACTATGGTGCTCGTTTTGGTCCAATATTGTGGTACAAAAGCTTGTCTAATGTAATTCTGGGTGCAGTTATGCCTAGTCTCTTGGATCAGACCTTTTCCTGGGACATTTTTTTGGTTGAACTTTAGTGTCATACTGGAGTTGTCCAATATATGTGCTTTTGGATCAGTTCACTTCAAATATTTGGTAGAAAGATTCAATTTTGGAACGATCTTTAGATTCTGTCCCTGGGATTTTTGTTCCTTGATATTTATTTGACTGAGGGCCTCGTTCTTATTCTTGTTGGACTTCTTGCTTCTTGATGAATGGACTTGATCGACATCTAGAAACGCCATCAAGTAGGTTTTGTGTTTGTCGAAATTACTTGCATTTGATTCAGCCTACCCAAAGATACCAACACCTTTAGGGCATTTCAAGCCAATATTCAAGAAATCATCTGGGGACATGGAAGAAGGACCACACCACTCTCATCTGAACCAGACTGATGAGGATAGCCTCAGCTTCTCAGATGCAGAAGAACATTGTTGGCATTCGCCCTATGGCTCTAACTGTACTGGTTCGACTCACGATGACGGCAGGGTCTCTGGTGCATCCCGCCATGTGATCGATGGATTTCCAGAGCCCTGTAGAAAATCCTGTCTCTCAGAGTCCTCACTTGATGATGATTCGGAGACTGGTGCTTCAGAGGTGAAGATCGACATAGATAAGATCGAGCGACATTGCAGGATTTGTCATCTCAGATTGGAGAAGGCGGCTCCAGAGTCCGGAGCCCCCATTGTCTTAGGTTGTTCTTGCAAGGATGATTTAGCTGCTGCCCACAAACAGTGTGCTGAGACATGGTTTAAAATCAAAGGAAACAAGTAAGCTTTACCTTGGCATATTCTTTCTGCAATTTTATTTGCTTATTAGATCCTGCAGTTCTTTAGGAAATGGATGGTCTTTGCTTGGTTGAATTATGGTGCCATAGTTGTTGAACATCAATCACTACTCCTCATTTGATATATGTGGAAATTGCACATGTTCTTTATTAATGAAAGGAAAGAGAAAAAATTGGTTTAGATAGAAGAACCAAAACAATATATCAAGTGATAGAATTTTTCAGCGGTAAGGTCGGACGTTCAAAAATCATGGTGAAAAGTTCATTTCTGAATTAAGAAACTTATCAGGAGGAGTGAATATGAGGGAGAAAAAACGCTAGGATTCCTTTTTGATATGTCTCCATGGTGTTTAGGTATTCCCCTTTCTCACATATGACATGTTGATCACCACAATCTTCTCAACTTAGATTTAGGAGGTGTCTCATATTAAAATTTTCTTATCACAAATGGCATGTTGGTCACCACAATCTATCTGTTTAAGTAGTTGTTCTATCTCTTGTTAATGTCATGTAATTCACATCATTCTCTCAACTTGGTTACTGTCACAGTTTGGTTGCACTGTGACTGTTGATGAATTCCAGTTATTGAAATTTTCTTGGAGTGTATGTATTTTTATTAGCATATCTAAAACTTCTTCAGATTTTTCCTCTTACTTTTCTTTCTATTGGGTGTATCCTGTCGAACTTTTTCATGATATTTTACCTTTCCTAGTTGTAGCTACAAAATTACCATCACCTTATTTGTTCTTTTAAAGGAAAGCTCAAGTAATATTGGCTTATGCTGATGTTATCATTTTTCTAGTGTGGTGTTACATGAATCAGAAATGCTTCATTTACGCATGGCTCTTTATCTTCCCATCTACTTCTATACATATTGATAGGGTTTTAATCTGATCTTGGATGTTTTCTAAAAATCAAATAAGAAAATGGATTAGATCGCTTCCAATTCATAGATCTGGGCAGTTATACACAGAACCTCTGTGGTCACCTACAAAAATTCTTATTTTATGTGATGCACTAACATAAACCATATGAAGTTAGTTTGTGTCTTAAATGATACAATAATATCTTGAATTGAAAAAGTATGTATGAGTCTTAGTCACTTAGAAAATGATTAAAGTAAATTCAGTGAGAAGCAGAAATGCTAAGGTTTAATTTCTTGATCTAGTTATTCAACAAACTTAGGCATAATGTGAGAGGGTAATTATAAAAAGTTAGGATTAAATAATAAATTCGAAAAACTAGCTATAAGGAGAAAATGTACTAATTTGTTTGTCATATGTTGAATAAAAATTATAGGCAGAGACATACATTTACTAAGACATATATTAACCATTCTCCACCACCCAACAACTTTTAGATCAGAGTTAACAAAGAGAGTGACTGTTGAATCAACAATTAGAAAGAGAGTGGTCAACAATGACATAAAGCATTGGAGTTGTGGTAATATATGACTTGTGTGAGGGCATTGGATAAAGTAGCAAAGGAGATTAAGGTGAGCCAGGATGTAAAGGGAAAGGAGATTAAGGAATTAAGGAGATTAAGTTGTTCCTATCTAGCAAGTACCTAAACCACAAGTGCTGGTTGGCATGCTCTGTTTTCAAGTTTCTGGAAGAGACCTTAGGGCATTATTCAGGATAAAACATCCTTTTATCACCATCAAATTCCATGGATGATTCAGACTTTTAGTTGACCCATTGTGCCTACTGCATCTGTATACATCCATAATATTTGGTCGGTTGACAACATTGGGGCAAATTATGCAGGGGGACTGCAAATTCAAAATGCAATGCAGCCTACCAGCTTGCATTTATATATGTGGCAGTGCATAACAGTCATATATACTAAGAGTAGAGTAGTGTTACCATTAGTACTTACCAAAATAAGTTTTTTCTCTTATTAGATTGGAGAAATTTGATGTCTGTGTGTTTTTATCTTAGTATCAAAATACTAAACTAAAATTGGTTATAGAACATAAATTAACAGTAGTAGAAAATTAGAAATCAACTATCATGAGTATTAGGCGCTTCCATAAAAATGAATTGATCTGCATCTGCAAAGATGGTGGCCTTTTGTCCATCTTAAATTCTGACATTCCAGTTCGATCTTGTGAGTTTAACTGATCCGACAGTGCCTCTATGAAATAGGGTTTAAACATCTGGCCCCTTTGGTGTACTAAGAATGCAGGAAATATTATCAGTGATACCATGTGAGAGATATATTTCTCACTTGACTGGTTTAAATTCCTGCACCTTTTGTAACTTAGAATATGTCAATTTAAGCGTGAGTGTGCAAAAAAAAAAAAAAGAAAGAAAAAAAGGAATTTGTCAATGCCTTGTCACCTTAGAATATGTTGTCAGAGTCTATGTGCATCCATAAAGTTTGTGAATGCCTCGTTGGACTTTACTTCACCTTAGGTCCTAAGCTTAGTGCCAGAGCCCCCCTTCATCACTTTATCATATTTGTATGACATTGTGATTCAGCATTTCTATCACATGGACAATCTTCAGTCATATACTCTCAGCTTATTGGCCACTCATATGGTGTCTCTCATTTATCTTATCTCCAATTTTGACTCCTAAATCTTTTCTGTTTGTATTTCTTATTCTAGGATCTGTGAGATTTGTTGTTCAACTGCATCCAACGTGGTTGGTGTGAGCGAGAACGAACCCTCAGAGCAATGGAATGAGGCTAACACTTCGGCACCACCGCCTCCTGCACCACCATCCGAAGCTCAGAACTTTTGGCAGGGGCACCGATTTCTTAAGTTCCTGCTTGCATGTCTGGTGCTAGCCTTTGTTGTCTCCTGGCTCTTCCACTTCAATGTTCCTGGCTGAACACAATGCATCAGCAACACCAGAAAACCTCTGAAAGAAGATCTGCTAAAGGAACTACATTTCATCTCAACAGAAGCTGATATTGTTCGGAGTTTTTGAGTTTTTCTCTGCATAAAGAAAGTGATCAGAGCAAAAAGTCCGCATCGATTACCAGTTTGATATGAGTTTAAGACAACACTAAAATCGTGCCATCTTGTAAGACAAATCAACCTTTTATGTAGTTTGTCATTGTTTACAGTTCTACTGATATTATGGGCTCTTTCTTTCCCCTTGAGAAGACATGTTATTTGCTTCAGCTTGTAAGATCTCTTTGGAAGCCATGCTTATTATTTGACAACGTCTCAGTTATATGATGTATCATATAAACAACCATGCGCTGCAGAAAACCACATTATAAGGTCAGAGACCTTATGATGGATGAAGCACGACATGCTATGTAGATGGGCTGTCTATTTCATGGCTGATCATAAAGACAAATAATTAATTAGATTATATAACTGCTGTTTGTTTCACTAATGGGCCGATTCAAAAATAGGATTTGCTATTTAGTGGGGTAATGGGTCGGTTGTGTTTTTATTTTTTTGAAGGAGAAATAGTAGTGTTATGGATGAAACCATAACATATGAACAATATACTTGCAATAGAAGTAGAGAAGATGGATTTACTATATATTTGCAATCGAAGTAGGGATACGGTAATTATTGCTCAATAAAAATTGTGTACACTGAGATGTAGGAAATATACGAGGAATGATTAAGACCAGAATGGGAATGGGACCAAATACCTCATTAACATTATTGGATATCCAATTTGAACTTGGTCCAAAATAGTGGGTATGATTCCTTGGTTTTGTGTTCATAAATGGATCATGTTTGGATCCGGAGTCCAGCTCTCTGACATCCGCAAAGTTCCATTACCCAACTAGTGTTCCCATAAAGAATTGATAAGACATATTTGCATCTCTATTAGCATGTTGTCATATATTATATTTTGGTAAATGAGAGTCAACTAGATCAATTTATTTCAAAAATATTTTAGAATGTGTAATTTAATTTAGTTTTTTTTTCTATATAGAGTGTGTTTGTCGTAAGAAGGTTAGTCGCAAGTTGTTAATTTATGTCATCCACGTGCCATGATTCTATTGGTTAATGGGATTCCCTGTACGTTTGCATTGGATGTGGTTCGCAATGCGAGTCTTAGGCTCCCCGTTCGCGTGCTCACGCGTAGACCGCGATTCTGCAGCATTGCACCGCAGTATCCGCAGCTCGCCTGCTCCGATGTTGGCTTCCCACCACCTCCTCCAACAGCTCTCTCTCCCTCCCCGCCCTCCCCCTTTCCAATTCTCCTCCTCCTACTACTCCCTCCCGCTGCTCTCTCTCAGAACTCTCTCCTGCTTCAGACCCCTCGTCCGCCCCTCCACCGCCGGCGCCGGTGCCGGTGCCGGTGCCGGCGGCGACTACAACCGGCTAATCCAGAAGCTGTGCGCGCAGGGGCACCTCGCCCGGGCCGTGCAGCTCCTACCCCACGAGCGCAATCCCTCCCCGCGCACCTACGAGGCCCTCATCCTCGCCTGCGGCCGCCACAACGCCCCCTCCCACGCCGCCGCCGTCCACCGCCAGCTCATCGTCCATGGCCTCGACCAGGATCCCTTCCTCTCCACCAAGCTCATCGATATGTACTCCCACCTCGACCGCCTTGACAACGCCCGCTACGTGTTCGACCGAACGCGGGAGAAGACCATCTTCGTGTGGAACGCCCTCCTGAAGGCCCTCGCGCTAGCCGACCAGGCCGAGGAGGCCGTCGCCCTCTTCCGCGAGATGGTCCGGCTCGGCGTGCCCATGGACAGCTACACCTACTCCTGCGCGCTCAAGGCTTGCATCGCCTCCTCCTCTCACCCATCTGCGGCTCCCCACAGAGTCAAACAGATCCACGCCCACGTCTGTCGCCATGGGTTCCCGTCCCAGGTCTATGTGGTCACCACTCTCGTCGATTGCTACGCGAAGCTCAGTTCTGTCACATACTCCGAACGAGTCTTCAACGGGATGATCGAGCGGAATGTGGTGTCGTGGAGTGCCATGATTGCTTGCTATGCAAAGGGTGAGAGGCCCTTCGATGCGCTGGAACTCTTCAAAGAGATGGTGGTGAGAGAACCTGAGATTGTTCCCAATGCTGTCACGATGGTGAATGCTCTTCAAGCTTGTGCTGGGTTGGCTGCATTGGGACAAGGAAAGGTTTTTCATGCTTACATTCTTAGGAATGAGCTTGACTCTGTTTTGTCTGTAGTAAATGCTTTAATTGCCATGTACTCAAAATGCGGAAGTTTTGAGATGGCTCGCCGAATTTTTGACAGGATGAGCGATCGCAGGGATGTTGTGACATGGAACTCTATAATATCAGCTTATGGTATTCATGGATTTGGTGAGAAAGCAATCCAAGTTTTCCATGATATGATCAGTGCTGGAGTATCACCGAGCCCCATTACGTTTGTGAGCGTCCTGGGGGCTTGCAGTCATGCTGGACTCATCGATGAGGGGAAGAGATTCTTCGAGTCAATGTCCCGGGAACATGGCATCTCGCCTCGCTCTGAACACTATGCTTGCATGGTTGATCTACTTGGTCGTGCAGGACAACTAGATGAAGCAGTAAAGATAATAGAAGGAATGCGAATTGAGCCAGGTCCCACAGTCTGGGGTTCTCTACTGGGAGCGTGCCGGATCCACTGCAATGTGGAGCTTGCAGAGAGAGCATGTGTCCGCCTTTTTGAACTTGAGCCGATAAATGCAGGGAATTATGTGCTCTTAGCAGATATATATGCAGAAGCCAAGATGTGGGAAGAGGTGACCAGAGTAAAGAAGCTTTTAGAAGCCAAGGAACTGCGGAAGATGCCTGGTTGCAGCTGGATTGAGGTGAAGAAGAAGATGTACTCGTTTGTATCTGTCGATGAAATGAACCCACAGATTGAGCAGCTACATGCTTTGCTTGTTCAGCTGGTGAATGAGATGAAGAACAATGGGTATGTTCCAAACATCAAAATTGTACTCTATGATCTTGAACTGGCAGAAAAAGAGAAGATCTTACTGGGACACAGTGAAAAATTGGCTGTTGCATTTGGCCTCATAAACAGTGGTAATGGTGAGGTAATTAGGATCACAAAGAATCTTAGATTGTGTGAGGACTGTCATAGTGTCACAAAGTTTATCTCAAAGTTTTCAAAGAGAGAGATTCTTGTTAGAGATGTGAATCGGTTCCATCGTTTCAAGGATGGTGTCTGCTCATGTTCAGATTATTGGTAAATCTGAGTCGGTGAATATCTAAATAGAAAATTCACAAGCCTGCCAAAGTAATTCGCAGTACAATATCCACTGGTGACTTGAGCTTATACTGGGCCGAATGCTGGAATCTTGGTTTTGGTTTATGATTGTTGTGAATTGATCAATTATCAATCTAGTTAGGGGGCATCATAAGCATGTATTTCAAGAAAAAGGAAAAAAAAAAAAGTGGGGTCTGGAAGCAGATGTTATCACAATGCTTTGTACCTTGCGACATATAAAAGTTCAGAAAGAGGGAACATTCTCTATCCCTCAAGCAAGCAGAGAAAGAAAAAAGTGATAAAACAAAACCAGAGGAGGAAGATTTGCAGTAAGTATATATCTTCATGAAGTTATTTTTTTCGTTGCAAAGAGTGGAATAGATCTACTTAAATTTAGTAATTGCATATTGGTGACTTCTGATGTATCATGCATGATGTCCAATTGAGGTCAATAGTCAGATGAAAATAACACCGGAGCTACATGATTCGTGTCTGGCCTTTTGCTTCTCTCTTTGTTCAAGCAAGAAACTATTATCTCCACCACCGTCTCCTCTGCTTGCTTATGGTTAAACTTACCATTTAACAAAAACTCAATAAAGTCCCCAAGCCTTGCCTCCTCCAAAATCCCCATTTTTCATTCATTGTGTTAACCGAGCTCATCAGTTTCATTTCAACCTTCTCCTCTTCCACCATCCAATTCGATGTCCTGCTTCCGTCAGTTAACTTGTGCCGTAGTCGTGAACATTAACCTTGGAGTGATCTGTAGATTTGAAGCCCGCTATTATGCAATATAATGTTAAATACTGATTAGAACCAACTCCGCCTCTCAAGTGCTGTATTAAAGAATAATCCACTGAACCAAAAACTGAGCAATATGTTATTGAGAAAAGTCAGTGTTTTGTTTCATTTTATATAAGTTATATTTGTCTTTGATGCAGTGATTCTTTCCTTTCTAGTGGACATGTATTTCTTTCCTTGAGGAAAAGCAGCAAAATTAGTTTTGAGTTCTTGGATTAGTAATGTTTATGAAAATATTTGTATTATCATTTTAGTAGGCAAACAATGTCTCTTGACAATATCATAAACTTAATATTTAGTTTCGGTTGCATAAGTTTGATTTGTTTCTTCATCTCATAAGACTTAATAATATATATTAGCCAAGAAGAATGTCAAAGGAATGCGACAAATCTACGAAGGTAAGCACGTCCATATATGGTGATAACGACCAAGTGTTTTTTTTTTTTGTTTCCTTTTTTATATGAAATCATCTAATATAATAAGATTGTTTCTTTACGATTTGGATGATCACGATCAAGTCATGAAAACCATCCTTTTAGCATGTACGAATGAGGCTGCCTATATTAGAGAATTGTTGCATTAGTTAAGAGTCATTGTTTACTATTATTAGCAAGTTATGAGGTTTAGGCCCCCATGAATTCTGACATACTTGCCTTGTTTCTCACAGGCATGGAGGTTGGAAGAATGAATGCGAAGCTATCAAAGGTGATGAAGATGGAATCAAAGCTTCACCATGCTTCTCTAGTACTAGTGGAATGGAACTTAGCTTTTGCTGTGCATCGGATGACAAGTGCAGTGCCAAGTTTGATGTCCCAGATGTAGTAGTAGGTTTATGAAGTAGATAAGCTGTCATCTTCCTTAGATTACTAATACTTGTATCAGCTGTTTAAACCTTAATATGCATCAGATGACAAGTGCAGTGCCAAGTTTGATGTCCCAGATGTAGTAGTAGGTTTATGAAGTAGATAAGCTGTCATCTTCCTTAGATTACCAATACTTGTATCAGCTGTTTAAACCTTAATATGCATCAGATGACAAGTGCAGTGCCAAGTTTGATGTCCCAGATGTAGTAGTAGGTTTATGAAGTAGATAAGCTGTCATCTTCCTTAGATTACTAATACTTGTATCAGCTGTTTAAACCTCAATAAAATGTTTGCTTCAAATGCAAGGATTTCTTGATGTGCAGATGAATTAATTATCTGTCAGGAAAAAGAAGAACACATACATGTAAACAGCTTGTTGATGGAGAGGAGTAAAACATATATATCCATTGCGATAACTTCTTCCACGAGAGTCCCATCTGCCAACTTACTTCCACACGCACAGCACCGAAGTCGAACACACGAACACCATTGGTTACACTACTTGTAGAGGCAGATTCTACTGCTCACATCACGATCTCAGGCTTCAGGATGCTGGATTTGATCTCCTTGTGCGGGAGGACGACGCCGCCGTTGCTGTAGATCTCGTCGCCGACGTGCACGTCCTCGCCGAGGATGGTCATGTTCTCGATCCTCGCCCACTGCCCCACGGTGGAGTGCGTGCCGATGATGCTGCCGGAGACGCACGCGTGCTTCTTGATGCGGGCGCCCCGCATCACCGTGCACCTCGACAGCCTCACCCCGGCCTCCACCACGCAGCCCGGTCCGACCGACACGTCCGGCCCGATCAGGCACCCCTCTCCGACGACGGCCGTCTCGTGCACCAACACGTTCCCGACGACGTGCGAGCCGGCGGTCAGCTTGCCGGGAGACTTCTTCCGCAGGGAATCCAGGTAGAGCCGTAAGCCCGTGATGTAGTCCTTGGGCTGCCCGATGTCCATCCAGAACCCGGGGAGCACCATGGCGAAGAGCTTTTGGTCTGCAGCGATCTGAGGGAAGACCTGCTTCTCGATCGAGGTGGGCTTGAGTTGGATGCGGTCCAGGACCGAGGGGCTCAACAAGTAGATGCCCGCATTGATCTTGTTGCCGACGAAGGCCTTAGGCTTCTCCACGAACCTTTCAACCGTTCCGGTCTCTTCGTCCATGACCACGACGCCGTACTTGGACGGCTCATTCACCTGCCGAGAACAAGAAGAGCTCAGATGATCGACGAGAGGAGCTGCAGAAGCTCGGATCATTCGTACCTGGGTCACCAGAATTGTGGCTTCTCCACCGTGTGCATTGTGGAACTGGATCAGCTCGGCAAACGGGTACTCGCTGATGACGTCGCTGTTGAGGACGAAGAAGGGCTCGCCGGAGCCATCTACCAGCTTGTCCCTCGCCAAAGCCAGCGGCCCAGCCGTTCCCAGTGGCTCAGTCTCTCGGGAGCAGGTGATTTTGATACCGAGCTTGTTCTCGAACTCCTTCAAGAAGTTGAGCATCACCTGCAATGGAACTGATGATGATGGCACAGGTCGAAGAAGGCCGGAAGACTGCACACTGTAGAGGCCAGCAAAGATGGAAGTTTTACCTCCGGCTGATAGTTGATGGCAAGAACAACTTCTGTCACTCCAACCTCTTTCAAAGCTTCAATCTGAAGACAGGTGATTCGATTCTTATCGCATCAGTACATTGATTTATCATCTTCAATGCCCTCAGAATGTCTTGTCCTCAAGAATTGATCGAATACATAATTTTCTTACAAAAGAAGCAATTCTAGCAGAATAAAGTTTCTATGTTGAATCAGTAATGGCAAGTCATGACATTGGTGTGAACTGAAATGGAACTGAAGTGATGCAGATAGACCATTGGAATCATTACAGTCTCCATATTTTGGCTGTTGTCAATTTTTAGCTCTGAAGGAATCAAATTGTTTGTCAATCTATAGCTGAAGAAAAGTTTAGTGCTCCTACACAATTGACACACATACTAAGAGTAGAAGTTTCCAGATGTAATTAATTAATTGAATTATGCAGGACCTCTGATGTGTGCCGATGCCGCCGTGCCGTCACATAGCTTACAAGAAAAAGATGAACTAAACATGTTGATGTTCGAAAGTGATACAAAGAAGGATATAGCAATTAAGATGCATCTGCTGATCAAGAAGAATTTACATTTCTATAAGCAAAAGCATACATCTGAGCAATTGAATTGAACAAGGTCTTTCCTCAATTATAGCCAATTAGCAGTAAAAAAAAAGGACAATTACCATCTTTCCTCAATGTTAGCCGGCTTATAGCTGAAGGAAAGTTGGTGCTTCTCTGCATTTGACATCCTTATTAAGTGTAATAGTTGACGGCTGTAATTGATTGAACCTAACAAATCATAACCATTCGACAGACAAACATGTTGATGTTGCCTAAAAAGAATCGAAAGTGATATAAAAGAAGGTTATGCCCACTAAGATGCTTTGTGTTGTAAAGGCTGTGTGTGTCTTTTATCCGTTATGATGTTCCTAAATTATCATCAATTTGCAGCCGATGAAGAAGGTTTATCTTTCTACAAAGTCATCATCTTTTCATTTACAGCTGTAATTTATTGAATTGAACAAGATCTCTGAACATGTCATCTTCACCCTTCTGTAGAACAAACAGAAGCAGAACATGCAACAACCATCTTGCATGCAGAACCGAATTCACCAGCATGGAACTCATTTGTTGAGATCTAGAGAACTCAAACTCTGATTACTATACCTGATGCAGAATCATGGGCTTGTTCGCGAACTCAACCAGTGGCTTGGGGACACTGAGCGTCAAGGGACGCAACCGAGTGCCAAATCCTCCAACAAGAATCAGCGCCTTCATGCCTGCCTGATTGCTCCTCTCTTCCTCCTCGGTGTGGTGGCTGCTTGTGTTTCCCTGCTCATCAAATTATAGAATTCAGGTATGTAAAGCAAGAAAGATGAGACGGTCCATCCAAGTAGTTCGGTGCATGATGCTATAAAAGTTCCTTTCCGTAGCAACTCTACTTTGATTGATACCTATAAATGCAGAGACAACTGTAAAACTGTGGCCTCAGGGTTTCCTGGATTCTAAACACAGGGCATGCGTAAAGGAGTCGTGCTAAGAAAGCAATAACACTAGAGGAATCGAAAGCTGAAAGCTGCGATTAAGCAGTTGGAGAAGCATTACAAAAGGCAAAGCAGGTGTCATCTGAAGCGCAAATTTCGCAACAGTTTTGGAGCGAATTGTCGTAACGCTCCAGCTGTAGTGCAGGAAGATGATTCCAGCTCACCTCACAGCCACGATTCATCAATGCAAGAAGCCAAAGAACTCGACTTTTGCAGCAGCTGAAGTAGATTACCGGTGAAGCACCTTTCTTTTGGCTTTTCAGCATAGTTAACCATGATCTATATACCAAATGGCAACTTAACTGTAATGGTTCAGTTTCCTCTTTGCTTAGTAGCTTGATGAAAGGATCCTAGTTAGTTAATTATGTGCATTTAGAAATACTTTCCCCTTAACTTCAAGTTAAGATTTCTGAATCTATAAAAGAATCCTTGTTCTTCATGAATTCAGTTTCTTTTGTTGCTATTGATTCAATGCATGTTGTAAAAAAGACCATAACATCCTCTTATGGTACAAATGAGAAAATTAAGCTCATGAACATGTAACCTTGAGGGAAGAAACCAAAATTTCAAGCAAGTTATGATCCCCCTGATACAAAAAAATAAAAAAAAATCCTTTTTCTTCATGAATTATGTTTCTTCGTTGCAATCGATTCAACATACATGAATGCAAAAGACCATAAGATCTTGTTACAGCCACAAACACAAATGAGAAAATTACACTTATGAACTTGTCACACAGAAGGAAGAAACTGAAACTTCAAGCCTCCATACTATAAAAGAATTCTTTCTGGTTCTTCATGAATTATGAGTTCCTTTGTTGCTATGATTCAACATATTGTTTCAAAAGACCATAAAAGCCACTTAAAGCTACCAATGAGAAAATTGAGCTTATCAACTTTGTCATTTTGAGGGAAGAAACCTAAACCTCAAAGAGAGTTAAGATCACTAAAAGAATAAATCAAACCTAGTTCTTCATGAATCGAGTTTTTTTTTTGTTGCAATCGACTAACAAACACATGAATACAAAAAAGACAGTAAAATCCCCTTAGAAGCAGCAATGAGACAATCAAGCTAAGATCCATCCCTATGAGCATAATAGGAATCCTAATCCTCCATGAATTGAGTTCCTGTGTTGATATCGACTCAATTTATGAATGCAAAAGACCACAAAATGCTCTTAAAGCTACCAATGAGCAAATCAAGCTTATGAACTCCTCAAAATGACCAAAGCAGCTCCCACCTCCTCCAGTCCATAAGTAGATCACAGTCGCTGAAGGTGAAGACAACAAAGAGTGATTTAATGCGCAACAAACAAAAAAAAACAAAAAGCTTCTTCACAAATAGACTTAGTACAGACGATCCGACGAGAGAGACTGCAGAGTAAGTATCCTTCGAAGAAGGAAATGGCGAGCTGGCAGACAAAGCTTGCATTGCGGCATCAAGATTACAGGATCTTTACCGGATCGTATGGTTGGATTACGGTCGGAGGACGGAACCAAATGTCGGCGGAACCCAATCCTTTCTCACTGCGATCTGAGAGAGAGAGAGAGAGAGAGAGGAAGAGAGAAAGGAAGAGAGCAGGAGATTTAATAGCGGCTTCCATGGGTGGCCAACGGCAGCGGCACACACAGATGCGTGTCTCCCCTGCATTGGCCCCTCTGGATTTGATGTAATTAATATATTGCTTCCATCGATTCCTATAGATTGGATCCAATCTATCTTCTGCCGGCAATAATAAATATTTAAATACAATTATCTCACTGCATTGTATCGTCACAAACACTATCATTACTAATATAATTTAATTCGAGCAGTTTGGGGAGATTCTACTATGTCAGTTTAGTTTCATATCTTATGTGAGGGAAGACTTGAGTTTATTTATAATAGCTTTTATATATATATATATTTATATACCTTCAAATAGTAAGATCCTCCTCATATATTGTTCGTATTAATGTATGCTATATGAAAATTATTATTATGAGTTGTCTCTTCATTAGATAAGAAATAGTACAAAATGTGATTAGAGTAGATGGAATGGTGGTGGCATTGGTTGCATTTATTTTCTTGTTTTCTTCCATCAAAATAGAGAAAATTTAAATGGTGGCCACCGGCAAAGGTAGTAGTGGATATGGCCTACTCCATATTGGTGACACCGTCCTCGGTTGTCGGATGAAAAAGATGTCGTAAAAGTTTAAAAAAGATATTTTATTTTTCTCAGAAACTTTTTTCATATATTATTCTTATTATTTGTTTGAAATATATTGCATCATTCTAAAATAAGAGCCTTTTTTTTTTCTTTTTGTGATTTTGGATGAATCGTTCCGATTGTATATATATATAAAGATAGATAGATAATAATATTTTTATTTTCTAAGTAAAGTTGAATTCCAATACTGGATATTTGAGAAATATCACATCAAAAAAATTTCCATCATCTTTCATGTGCCTCTCTCTTGTATCATCACAGTCACCCTAATATAGTGTCCATCATATCACAATAATTTAAAGAAAAAGAGGATGAAAAAAAAAGGTAAAAGATGAGCGAAAAGAGGGAAAAGATAAAAAGAACGAAGAAAATAACAAACTTGAAAAGTACATATCGATCTTACCAATGATCGATGATTTGAAGTATGACCGATCGATTCGATTATGAAAATTATGACCCATCAACCAATGATGATGAATTCTATTTTTATTCCAAGTATAAACATTTAATTCGGATCATTGGAGATTTCCAAGTTTCTTTCTTTTTTTTTGATAGAATTGACATGGATTTGTAGTTGAAGTGTAGGTATCGAACTAGAATTTGGGTGAAACATGATGAATAAAATGATTCAATGACCAAATCATTATGTGAGTTTTATACATTTAGACCTCACCAACCCAATTGGCTGCCTTCTACAATATAACTTTGCTACAATGCTCAGATCCAATTGCCTCTAAAACAAATAAGTTGGAACTCGACAAACACATGTAAAGTTCAATCAATCAAACCGATTACATCGATACGATACGATGGGGAAGAATATTTTTTAAATATTAAATATTTTTAAAATGTTTGGAGATCACTATTCTATAAATGTAAACATCTGATACATGATTCTGAATCCAAAAAGCTCCCATATGACCTCAAATTGATATCAAAGTCATCTTTCTTATATATATTTTTTATATATATGGGATACTTATGAGAGATTTATAGATACAATTCAGTTCAATGAGAAAAGTGTTTTCTCTTCTAATTGATTCATAAATATGTAAGCAGGTAGGTAGTCCATCCAACACACATACAAAAAGTGTTTTCTCTTCTGAGGGATTCATAAATCTGTAAGCAGGTAGGTAGTCCATCCAACACACATACAAAAAGTGTTTTCTCTTCTGAGGGATTCATAAATCTGTAAGCAGGTAGGTAGTCCATCCAACACACATACAAAAAGTGTTTTCTCTTCTGAGGGATTCATAAATCTGTAAGCAGGTAGGTAGTCCATCCAACACACATACAAAAGATGTTTTCTCTTCTGAGGGATTCATAAATCTGAAGGTGTAGGTAGTCCATCCAACACACATACAAAAGTGTTTTCTCTTCGAGGATTCATAAATCTGTAAGAAGGTAGGTAGTCCATCCAACACACATACAAAAGTGTTTTCTCGAGGATTCATAAATCAGAAGCGGTAGGTAGTCCATCCAACACACATACAAAAGTGTTTTCTCTTGATGGATTCATAACTGAAGCGGTAGGTAGTCCATCCAACACACATACAAAAAGTGTTTTCTCTTCTGAGAGATTCATAAATCTGTAAGCAGGTAGGTAGTCCATCCAACACACATACAAAAGATGTTTTCTCTTCTGAGGGATTCATAAATCTGTAAGCAGGTAGGTAGTCCATCCAACACACATACAAAAAGTGTTTTCTCTTCTGATGGATTCATAAATCTGTAAGCAGGTAGGTAGTCCATCAAACATATACAAAAATATTTTCTCTTTTGATAGATTCATAAATCTATAAGCAGACAGTTAGTCCATAAAACAGACATATATAAAAATGTTTTCTCTTCTAAAGTGCACTCCTTCCCCCCCTTGCTTTTAGCCTTGCAAGTTTCTATGAAGGTTACAGATCATATGGCTTGATTGGAGAGAGTGTCTGTATGTGTGATGTAACTGATACTTTTATTTCCTCTTTACAATGTTGTCAGTACTCGAAAGAGAAGTGGAGATTTGGACATGAGGCAGCAACGCATGCAACGAGGTCCCCTCTCCCTCTCCCAATAATTCACACTTCATTGGGATTCATTCATCCACAGCCTCACTTGCAGACTGTCACCAGCAGAAGCCATGAGCATAGCAAGGTCTGTTGCTGGCCATCTTCACCAGATGGCAATAAGGATTCTGCTGTTGATCACACAGATAGATGGCAGCCTGACAAGGCTATCAGCTGGAAGGGTGGACCTGTGTGCCATTCTTCATCTTCTTCCCTCTCTTCCTAACACCGAGAGTTGCAGCACATATAACTCCTCAGGTTTTGTGCTGGAGGTTGCAGTAGTCTTCTTCACTTGGTTTGAGATTTCATGTGGTCGACAAGTTTCAGTCGAAGGTGATAGACCCTTATTGTCTCATTAATTTCTAAATAATATTGTTTCAAGAGTTACAAAAGAGTGAAGAAGATCTATAAAAACAAAAAAAAAAAAGTGAAAAGACTACTAGTACCAATCTAACGAGGATAAATTTAAATTCTCACTCAAAGGAGACGTTGAGATGCAAATTGATATGACACTCCAAAGGAATGACAAAAAATGTATCCTGTGAGATTTTTAACATTCAAGTATGATACCTAAGAATGAATACAAAACGATGTTTACAAAAAAAAAAAGAGTACGAGTTCTCTCTTTTATCATATAAGGAAACCATCGCTATAGCATTTAAACTATTGCGATCCAAGTATTTGAAAAAAAATATTTTAAACTCGGATGATTATAAAATATATATTTTATTTTGTTCAAGCTGTAACAGTCATTATATCGGTTCCTTATATGGCTCTGAGTTCTATGTGTTGAAATTTTATTGGATATCAATTTATTTATTTTCCCATATGTTACAACACCAATGATAGAGGACTAAAAAACTCCATCCCTCAATTCTGTATGTTATACGATACCAAATAGATATTTTATTAGGAATAGATTTATTTTCCCATGTCATATGACACTCATGGTAGAAAAAACTCCACCAGTTATGAACAAGCCAAGCTTATTAAGATGGTAGAATCCATATCCTAAGATCTATATTTTATGTAGTAATCTGCACATACATTAAATTACAACTAACATGTCAATAGAAATATAAAAAATAATATAAATTTTAAAAAAATGATATCTCATCTCAGTTCGATATGTAATTACAGATTTCGCAACAAAAATTGAGCCCAGACAGCAACTTTGATGCTCTGTAAATTTGCTTGTTCAGACTTCATTCACAACACTTTCAGCAGCTAAAGGACTCATTCTAGTAGTCATCATCAGACAACAAATCTGCAGCAACCATCAGACAAAAGGATAATAAACTCATCCAGATTATGTCACCAAGAAGAGATGGGAAAAAAAAAAAAAACTCACAGCATTCATGCAGTAGCAGATACAGGTTGATTGATGCAGACTTTTTTTTTTTCATGTATGCATTCTGGCTTTCAGACATCCACTGCATTGCCAACCTGAGAACAGCAGAGAACTTATGGTGTCCTGCCTTCATATTTGCACCACCAAACTCTTTGTCCTTTGTCTTTGATGCACTCCTGAGCTTCTCCAATGCTGACCTGCTTGTAAGATTAGGAACACAATGAACTTACATCATACCTACTAATTCCCCAGGAATGTTCATTCTCTGTGCCTCATCTTCTCATGGTTTTATTGGTGTGATGATAAGATAACTCCTTTACAATTTAGGTGAACATTTATATGAACTAAATAACCAGATAAATTACTCTATCCATCTTTGAATTTGATTGGCCATTCTGTTTTAAGTCAGACAGCAATTTTTATTCTTTAAAATAGAAACACTCATAGTGGTATTTCAAAGTTTCTTTCAATGTATATCAATGTACCTTAATGGTTTGAGTTTGTATACCTTCGGTAGTATCGATATATATTCGCACATATCGATTTATTAGTCACTAAGTATAGGTTTAACGACGGATTACATGAGCTTTAGATAACCAAAAATTGCTGTAAGATAAAGTTAGAACAGAAAAATCTGAAAAATTCTCTGTGTTTTTTCTTTCAAACAAAGACAGAAACATAAACAAGATTCATTTTACACAATTAGCCAGCTTAGTTATCTTTAAATTATTAGCACATTTCTAATTTTTCGGACATTCAATTTTTTTTTCCCCCCCTGCAAATAAGCCCTAGACCTGATCAAATTTGCTGCATGCATACACAAATGTTCACATGGGAGATGGGCTTCTGTTGGGCCCATAAAAAAAGGCTTTTCCTTGTGGGCCCTTATTCATCTAATATTTTATTGCATTGGCTTCCAAGGTTTCCACAAGAAATAATTTGATCCAAGTAAGAAAGTTATCATAATATGACATCGATAGGATAAATGATTCATTAACTTGATAGTCATGAGCTAGCCGAAAAATATTAACTATTGATCACTTGAGTATCTACAATACAATATCATTTTCCCGACGGAAGGAAGATACTTGAGGTTACACTTGATATGCCCAAATCATTGGTCTAATATGCTTAAGTTCAAATGACCACAGTTTCTTTCCATATAGATGATATGAGAGTAAACTAGGGTTATGAAAGTGGTAGAAGGAATAATTGAAGTTAGAATTGATATCTCTGTGAAATCTCCAACTCCTTCCTTAAGTTCAGTAGCATCAACTGTGTCAGTAATCCAAGTTATACTGTACCTCATATCAAATGAAATCTACAGCAATTTGTTTTGACAAGCAATACATTGGGATCTGTAGTCCTTCAATCCATGACCTCAACATTTAAGTAGCTGGTTTTGGACCCATTCCACACTCATCTTCAACCTCTAACAACAGTGTTAACCTAATATTCTGCTCTTAGCCTTGAGTTTGCCTGATTGTACTGCTAACAAGTAGTTATTCCATATTGTTTAAGATATCTCATATCTTTCAGGTAGAATCTGATTTGAGCTCAAAAGCTTAATGCAGTACAAAGATGCAGATCTGAATCCAACCTTTAAGAGAGATTGATTCTTCAACTTGTGAGGCCACTTGCATTAGAATTTAGCTCATGTTCTTACAATCTTAATTGAACAAATCAGATCTATCAGTTTGGAGTCTGGTTGAGGATCACAAGGAAAGAATCTTTTGACATCATAGATTTATTTTGAACATTGATGCTTTCTGATTGTCAAGAGTGATAAGGACTTCATTGATTAGTCAATATTTTTAATCCACCCAAAAGAAAGAAGAAAAAAAAAACACTTGAAAGTGATTACTATTGTCCCAATCATAGTGATGGCAAAAGCAATTTGATCAGTAGGTTGACGGGAGGGGTTCCTAACAAAATATTCATGTATGGAAATCTAGTTTGTGATTGTGCATCAAGTGTCTTATGAAGATCTAAATTCCCTGATATGTTAGCATATTAGATAAATAATGGAACACCTCTTTATTAAGCCTAAAATTATCAGGTCGAATTGTATAAGGTGCGTGGAACCCAAAGAATACTTACAATGGTCAATCTAGACTATATATTAAATTCCGTAATATGTTAACATATTAGACAAATAATGAAACACCTCTTTAACCCCAAAAATATCATGTCCTTAGTTAAAATTATCTAAGGTGTGTGGAACCTAAACGACACTTAACTCACAATGATCAATCTAGACCTTAAACTTGTATGTACAAAAAAAAAAAAAAAGTTAGAAAGACGAACACATATAAAATATGCCACCATTGCACACAGAATGAAGATAAGAAAATGAAACACAAACTCACAAAGTACTAAATTTTAATAGGGATAAATGATTCTTAGAAATAAAATATATACAATCACACATAATGAGATTTTGATAGGTAGTAGTCCCAAAGATCACCTAGGGGCACTTTCATGGAGTGGAATGTATGTCTACTAAAGAGGTTGCACCATCCTTTGGACATCTGACCTCATAAGACCATTAGCCAAAAACATGGTCATTGTGAGGTTGTTTTTTGGCAATCTTCCACTCTGTTCAAGATCACTTAGCCTACTTGGGTAGCAAGACTTAAAAACAAGAAAACCAAAAGAAATATGCTGCAAAACCAAGCAAAATGAGGTTGTCAAGCTACTGCAGATGAAGCTACTACAGCACTCCATGACAAAGAAAGCAAAGGAGCGGATGATGATTAATGCATGTAATAGACAGGTTTCATGCTACTTATTACAAATCTAGATGTAAAAGGAGTTCTGAGATTAGGTTGGCCAGTGGTAGCCGTCAATGTAGATCAAGTTGGGGCCTTTTAGGAGCTAACAAGATATGTTCTTCACTAACAAAGCCAAAAACAATCAGACTATTGATAATATAATTTTCTTGCTTCATGATGAAGGCTCCACATTTGTTTCATACTTGGAGAAATTTTGGTCAAGATAAAAATCTCTCTGATTTGAAGCTGTAAGAATATTAAACTTTCTTTCCTGTGATCAGAAAATGCTTTGAGTGAAGTGCAGACCAAACACATGATATCAAGGAAACTGATGCCCTTTAATATAGTTGTGCTTGACATTTATGTTAATCTAGTTTTTCTTTTTGATTCAAAACATGCAAATAGTTAAATAGACAAACTATTCCAGTTTATGGATTCAAAGGAAAACTTAAGATGTAATACGCATCTTGCTTGAGTAGACTCAAAAGAACTAATTCCAAGAGATTGTTCATCAACTACTGATCATGATCTACAATGTCCCCCAAAAAAGATTCATATATGACAATTTATTTGAAATTCTATGCTTGTTTTGTAGATCATATCTACAATAATAAGGTCTAACCATTAACTTCTGAGGATGATAAAGGAAAAGAAATAATGCCACAACTCAGTTGAAAATACTCAGCAAACAAAGAGTGATTTCTCTTCATGACAGCTACACTTGCAAAGCCTTCATCCCACATGAACAAAACTGTTATATCATGTGATTGAAACTAAAAAATTCCAAAAATGATCACTTATTTATTGGAAGAAGAAGAAAAAGCCAAAGACCAGTACAGATAAAATGGAAACAAAAAGGAAATGAAGACTGCAGACATGTTTGCTAATCACCTACCTGCATCATCTCCAACTGCACTACATGCTCTGCACAGTTCTTGATGCCAATCCAACCAGATCACCAAAAATATATCCTAGTCTTTTTGTAGTACAAGCACAATGTCACTCACAGCTCTTCAGAAGAAAGAGAGTTGCACAAATTGATACTGATCACCTGCTTCATGAAGAATATCCACGCACACACACATACACATGCGGAGACATATTATTTCTGAGATAAATGGAAAAAAAAGAGAGATAATATTGTCAGGCACAGAAAGATAAGTTGAGTTCATTGAAAAAAATTACGCAACAACAGCAGGAGTCTCTGAACATCAAACAGTCAAACTAGATTTCCATTTAGTATCTAAACACTTATACCCTCTTTCATGGCAATCAGGAAGACAATGGCTTTATTGCTCTTTTGTTGATGTCATTTGATTAAGAAGAACAGAGAAAAATAATTCCCAAATGAGGGTTAAATCCTAACTTCATGTGTAATCAACCACTTTGCAAGTCAAAAAATAGAATTCATGGCAACCTTGGGAAGCCTTTCTACATTGTCAATACCTTGTGATGATGTGGTAAAATAACTGCAGGTAGTATACTAAATGGCCAGAATATTCCACTCTACCTGATGCTGTCAAACTTGCAGGCAAAGGAGACATTAAAATATAGAAACTTGAGTTGATTCAATGGCGACCAGTTAAAACCACACTGTGGATGAAGTGTGAGAAGACCATCAAGAATGGTTGCTGTTAGGAGCAGACCCCACAAAATTGGAAGCTGTCCCATTTCTCATCTCATCAGAGCCGCAATGGTTACAATGGTGTTTTCACCTCTTTTATATCCACTTCTCTTGTGGAATTCAACCTTAAACTACAGTAATGGATAAAGAAAAAGGTGAGCTCAAAAAGGACATGAAAATTACCTTGAAGAGAGTAATGCTTCTCACGCATCTTTCTTTGTCTCATACAGATACTTCTCTCCAACTTCCTTCCTCTTTCTGAGCTTGTCAGTGGAATCACCTATAACTCGCTAAGATCTTCTACTTCATCAAGGAACGAGCACCATGGATCGAGCAGGATACAGGCTGTGGTTAGGCACAGAACAGAGCAACAGGCCTCGCCTCATCGTTCAGATCCCGGCCGGCCTTGTCGTCGGGTCTTCCATCAAGGAGCCATGGGAGGAGGAAGCTTATTCATGGCCTCCGAGATCTTACTCGTGTAGCTTCTGCAGGCGAGAATTCCGATCAGCCCAAGCCCTCGGTGGGCACATGAACGTCCACCGGCGGGATCGAGCCAGACTCAAGCAGTTGTACGCCGGGTATGGTGGAGAAGCCATGGAAGAAGACGAACAGCACCCGAATCCTTCTACTGTGACGAGTGCAGGTCGTCATCAACCTCGGGTTAACCCTGGTTCTGCGGCTGTTCTGCCATCAACTCCCTCTCACAGGGTGGTTTCTGCTCCATCTACCCACGAGCACTGGAGTGAGACCAACTTCTTCTCACCTTCCTTCTCTTCATCCATCACTGGAGATAACCTGAAGGAATCTCTTTTCTCCAAAACCAGATCCCTGCTTATTGTCTATGATGAGAAGACCAACTGTAACAAGAGAAGGAGAACTGATCCAATGCCTGCTTTCTTTGTGAGATCCTCTTCCTGTGACCAGCAGCAAGAAGTACAAACTGAGGTACTCAACCATAGCTTTGATGAAGAGTTGGATCTTGAGCTAAGGCTTGGAGGTGCCCCAAAGTAGAGTTTTTTTTTTTTTTTTTCCCTTGTGGTTGATCCAATATGAACCTTCTCCTTGTGATCTTAATTATCTTAAATATATATTCTATGAAGGTAGATTGCCTCTTTCATCAGAGAACAAACAAGAATAAAAAGTTCACCTTTTACAACCAATGTTTGCTTGCATTAACATAGTGATGATCTAAAGGTCTTTCAAATGTTTTAAGACATGCATGTTGTTGCAGCCATCACAAAAGGAGTACAAACAATCATATGGTAACCAATATGACACTCAATTGTGGAAGGATCATGTTCTTGTAAGAGCTAATATAAATAGATATAAGCAAGATCATCAATAGAATTAATTACCTCTACCATTTTTCTGTTTAGATGAGTCATATGTTTAGATATAACATGAACATCTTAGATGTGTTCAACCACAGCACAAAGTTATGTGTATGAATGGATGCATCTACTTATGCATCACAGAAGGAAGGTGAATGGTTTAGGAGTTCTTTATATATCTTTTTTACTCTTAATACATGGGAAGAGGGAAAAATAAATAAAAAAACAACATTACAATATAAGTCCCCTTGTCAAAAGTTTTGAAGCCTTGTGTTTTATCTTCACATTAGTAGCATGAGGCTGCATGAAGAGAAGAATCATAGGATATGAGATTTAGAGTGCATGAGAAGCAGTGAGCCTGCCTTCAACTTCAATATTTTAAATCTCCAAATCCAAGAAGCACCATGGAACAACATCAACATAGAATTAGCCATTGCCTGTTTAGAATACCTAACCAAACACATTGCTGCTGCAACATCATAAAAAAAATAAAAAAAAAAACCTTAGCTGTTCAATCCTATTCACAGTCACAAGTTCACCTTTGCATAGAAGTCCAATTGCATCAAAACATGCAGGGAGTGTAGCAAATATTCAGTACATAAATGTAGCTATGGACAGGAGGACTGTATCAACTTTTTCTTAAACATGGAGACTTTGGGTCCTTGGGAAGAGAGATGTAAAGGTGGAGGTTGCCCTACTGGTGTAAGAGGTTTGTGGAACTTTAGCTCATCAACAAACTGCATCCATGTAGAAGAGGCATCAATAGGACTGGCTTTGCCCTTTGTGTTTTCCATGGCATGATGGATCTGAGGCAAGCTTGGTCAGACATGAACAGCTAGTTGAGTAGGGAAGGACAGAAAAAGAGAGGTTGTTTGTTCTTGTGAGCAAAGTGATGGAACAGTGCTGAAGTCTCACATGGTAGGCACATACAGGTTGGCCAGGCATATGTTTATGCAGCAATGCTCACCCTTATGCTGTGAAGGAAGCACTCAAAGAAGCATGGGAGTAAAGCTACTCTATGGTGCAGTGAGAGATTCATTAAATGCTAATCAGAGAGATTGTGATGAAAGCCATATCATAATGCTCCAACTGAAATTTAGTTTACAACTAACAAAAAAAAAAAGAGAAAATAAAAAAGAAGAGGCTATATATAATTCAAAGGAATGAAGACTGGTGGGAATGTTGAAAAGAAGGTTTTTTTCTTTTTGTCCATAATCTTTTAAATGAGAGTAAAGGACAGTACAACTGTGGCATGTTATATACATCACAAAGACATGCTTGATAGAAGACAAAGAGAATATGGAATCAAGTGTACTAATCAAACCATTAATAATTCATTATATCCTATACTTACAGACAGAGGATGTTGTAGATTCTGTCTCCCCTCTCTCTCTCTCTCTCTCCCTCTTAGAATATGTTGTGAACTGTGACTACAGGCCACATGCAGACATGCTTTCAATCTAAATTATTAACAAGTTGATTTTTCTTTAAACTCATGACATTTATTCCCTGAACTTTGGTATCAAGGACAGTTTCATCCTCCATGCTTGGTTAGAAAACAGAACATTGAAGAAGATTAGTGCCAATATGATTTCTTCTACAAGGAAAACCACCTCACAATCCATGATCATGTTGCTGCTTAATGGATACTTGTTGTAGTGTGACAACAGGTGCAAGTTCAACCCAGAATTCCATGAATTGTCAACATTGGAATGCATGATTCATCATCTTCTCCAACATGTTCAAGCCTGGCAAGTCAAACAAACCTGCAACATTTCTTTCATAGAATTTACCTTTTTTCAGATGTTTAAATGCATTCAAAATATCATAAATACTTTTATTTTCAGAAAAAAATTTAATGAATCCAAGACATGCCTTTCATATAACTTTTTGAAAAGAATAGTTCTGATGATTTCAAGTAACTCAAAAGATAAATCTACAATATCCACTTTCACAAGGTACTTACTTTTTACAATATCCAGAATCATACTTTAACTATCCATTGAAGGCATGTTCTAAAGAATAAGAATATGAATATGCTTAAGAACGAATTAAATCATAATTAAACCCTAATAAACCAGGATTTTACACATGTCTGAGGCGCTACTATGCGAATATGAACTAAATTTTACACATGTGATGTTACGAAAATAATCTTAAAGATACACATGCTTATACTATGATCTTGAAGCCCAAAAACATCATAATCTTTTTCCAGAGTATGCCAATTAGAGATGAACTTGATCTAAGATGGCTCGTGTGTGTGTGTGTGTACATTGCATGAGACAAATAAATAAAAAAAAGGATGATACATTTTGCATGAGACTCCTATAAGATGCAATACAATGAAAGAAGGGACAAGATTATTAATAAATAGTGTTGTGAATTGCTCCATTATATTTGAATTTTCATCAATTCAATTCCTTAATTGCATTGAAATCCTTTGTTTATGAAGGCAATTTGCTTAATCTTTCAAAAACATGATGAAATTAGCAGATAGGCCGAGTGGGTTGCCTACTTAGCTTAATAGCATGGTGAAATTTTTTTTTTTTGGCAGCGTATAAAACTTGTCAAGGAAAAGCAAAGCATGGGCCTTCAAGATCAAGCTCAAAGTGAAGCAGCAGGGAAAGCAGTTCCGGTCAACACTGTCAGGAGCATTTCATCGAGCATCTTGCAGGTCGTCATGGTCGCCCGTGTTCGCTCGCCGCGGAAACCCGCGACGAGGTCTCGGCCTCCTCACCCTCCCCAAGCGCCGTCTTCTCCGAGGCAGGCGACATTGGTAAGGTATATTCCGATAAGGTATGTGCTGGCGTCAGTCTTGACCGGTCATCTGGCTGCCACCAACGCGTCGACGTGAGCAGAGAGAACCCTGCACCATCCTTTCCCGGCAGCAAACGGCGGGGAGGTAACCTGCCGCCCCCAGCAGACCTCGGCTCCGGAGAAGGCGGTACGGGCCGACCGTCGGGGTGCAGTAACCTCCTGGCGGCAAAACCTCTCCTGCCCACCCTGGCTGGCTCGCGGAGACGACAGCCGTCGACAGTCGCCATCAGAACGTATGGGTCAATACCTTTGGTTGTGCGTCGCCTCTATCGATTGCAGGGATTTTAAAAAAAAAATCCATCCCCAAAATAACACTATTAAAATATTATTAAAATAACATTAGATTCAACTCAAAATTAAGTATTAGCAAACAAAATTTCTGAGCATCTCATTGAGCTTTCAGATGTTAACTTTATAGTCCCAACATATGAAAACAAAAAAAAAAAAAAGAGAAAGGGAAAACAAATGGTTTACTCATACGCTAATAAAATGTAGACGCTATAAATTATTTTTGATAATTTTATAGTCTCACACACACGCACGTGCGTTTGTCTTTTATGTTCAATTATTTTGATGAAAATAGATGAACATTTTTAGAATCTGCATACCCTTTTATGTCTATTACCATCGCGAAAACTTTTAGAAGTATGGATGGGGCTTCGCCATTGAAGTGTAGTGATAATATGGAATAAAAAGTAAACTTTAATATCACACGAAATGTTATACATTTTATTTATCGAGACTAAGGTATCCCCTCGGTTTGGTTTTATCTATGTACATGTGGAGGTTCGAGGATTATTCGTTAGTGCCTGAGAGATGTGAAGACTCATCGAGACATTAGCTGGTAGATCGGGAACCCAAGTGATCATCTCATGCTAAAGCCAACTTCTAATCCTTGGTGGAGCTGTAGTCGTTCAAAATTTGTTGCGACGTTCCGATGGGAGTTGCTTATCCTTGATCAGGGGACCTTGTTTTGTTAGCCTCCGTGTACAAAGCTTCTTTCTTTGTGAGTACATCATTTCGTTCCTCAGTTAGCTTTTCGATCGTTGACGCCTACACCAAGGCTATGGTCAGGGGGGAGTTATCGCACTGACTCGGGCCCTTTGATGGTCAAGTCAGCTAAGTAAATCATTCTGTGTAGTATATCTAGTATGGAGGAAGAAGACCCTTTTTACTCATTTGCTTATGCACCTTTTATACTACCTGGGAAGGCAAAAGTCATACGAAGTGAATTAGTATACGTGAATGGTAGGTCGATGTAGTCGCTAGTCGGTGGTTGAACGACCTGTCTGCCAATTCCCACTGTTGTTGTTTTTATTGCGTATATGCAGTAGACATGATCCTTCTATGGGTTGTTGTCTGGGTTAAAATAGGTCTTCTTATTGTGTAGGAGGCATATAGAAAGAAACCTCGTGGTTGAGATAGGTGATGCGACCTGAGCCTAGCCCCTCGATTGGTGGTTCAGAGCAGTGCCCCTTCCTGAGACCCTGATCTGAGCTAATTCGGTTATGTCTACTAGGCTTTTAGAAGGTGATGTCGAAGTATATATTGGACGGGCCAAAATATGTCATATCATTCTCTCCCTTTCGAAAGAGAGTCACAACTTAGGAGAACTGAGGTGCATGACTTGTGGTTTGGGCTTTGCTGGCTTCACAGGCTTTATTTCGAGAGTGTTGGCTTTTGGATCAAAATCAAAACCGGTGGGTTGGTCGAGATCTGCAGTAGGTAGAGTCGTTTGAGACTTGTAATTAGTATGAATGACCAGGTGGGGGTCATGTTCGTAAATAAAAACTTTTGCATGTCTGGCATAGATAGCTAATCGGAGGCTATTCGAGACCAAAATTCTTTTAGGAGTCATCTGGTTGGAGACCGATTGAAAGTTGGAAGCTTATAAGCTTTTTCGTTCATGTATTGTGGCTGAAAGCCCTTTGGAGCTGTTTTGAATTGAGAGGCATTTGTTTGGGAGTAAAATATAATACCCCGATTAGTCCCACATTCAAAAATAGGTAATATTAAGATTTAATTATAAGAGTTTTATGAGTCTATTATTATTAATTTTAGGTTAAGCATTTTGGTGAGTGATTTAGATCAAACGAAGTTGATAGGTTAGTTAATCAATTAAGACTCTAGATTGAGAGATTTTCAAGAGTTTCTAAACTCTTACGGGGTTTACAATTGTGAACAAACTTTCAACATCTTTCGAACTCTCAAAATTCTTTGGAGCTCCTACAAAATTTTTTAGCCAAACTATGTCCTATCAAGGATAATAATTTTTTGTTGATATTTTAGGGATACATATAGGTATAATATATATACTGGCTAATGCATATAAGAGGTATTCAGTTCACATTGTGTTCTTATTATATAAGTTATCTATAAAATGTGCTCGTTCTAATGGAAAATCTTTAACGTGTAATAGTTGGTTGGAAATGTTATGATTCATTTAAGTTATCATATTTATCCGACGTGTTATCATATTTAACCAAACATACATAACTCAATTAATTTATTGTATTGACTAGAGATTTCAAATCGAATGAAAAAATTGAATCGAATTGAAATTGAAATAGAGCCAAAACTGATTCATAAATAGTTCGATTTTAAAGATTATAAATAGTTATAATGTTTTTTGATTTAATTAATTGATTTAGACTAAAATAAATATATATTAATCAAAAATTAATCCGATTGAATTTACTATCTTAGGTTCAAATCTTAGTATGACCTAATTTTAATATAATAATTTCACAGTTAACGTTGCTCTAATTTCATAAACCACGTTATGCCGATTCAATTAGATCAATATTTTATTCCGAATCAATTGAATGAAATTAATTTATCGAATCAAATCGATTTTATTTCGAATATATATTTTTTAAAATTATTTAAAATTATAAATTGATTAATTAATTTTGAACTGATTAATTTGATAAAGTTATTCTGATTGGATTTCTCTTATCTTAATTATCGATTTGAATCTACCAAGTACGAATGGATGCCACGTGTTAAATCATATCACGATTTATGCTCTACCGATTCAAGCTATATTTTGTTGTTACTCGAATGTTTTAGCTTCTTGTCATTGGATAGAAAGTTGGGGTCCACGGATGTAAGACAAGCGTGAGACATATGGCGGACCCGGGCGAGGCCGTGGATCACGAGGCAGCCTGGCGGCAAAGGCATGCGACTTCCTCCCTCGTCGACGACCACTTCTCTGCTTCTGTATCCCTTCCCATGGCCGGCCTGATCGACTCATCCTCATCCTTTGTGTCCCTCATATAGACCAACCATTCCACGTATAGTAGTGTCCCTCTTATCTCCTTCTTCCTTACGTACCTACCGTCGACATGGGTGTTCCGAAGGTGATTGCGGACCTCCGGAACCGAGTGGGCAGTGTCGACATGGACCGGCCTGGCGTTGGGATCCTCGCCTTCGAGGCGGCGGCAGCCATGTCGCTTCTCGTTTCCCTTCACCTCTCCCTCGCTGAGGACGAGGTGCGCCGGCTCTGCGCCGACATGCGGTCGAAGGGCGTAGCCTACCTGACCTCCAAGGACGAGCCATTCCTCCTCCGCCTCGCCTGCGCCGAGCTGGTTGCCGAGCTCGACAACGCTGCCGCTACAGTCTCCCGGTTCGGTGCCAAGTGCCGCGACCCCCTCCTCCGGGGCTTCGACCGATTATACGCGGATCTCAAGGCCGGTGACATCTGCTCCTTCCTCCGGGACTGCCGGGTTGCCGACCTGGAGCGCCTCGGACTTGGTTCCGCCGCGAAGGGGGCTGAGAAGTGGATTAAGAGGATGGAGAGGTACGTGGTCGCGACCTCCCGGCTGCACGCGGAGATGGAGGCGCTAAACGAGCTGGAGGCGACGGAGCGAAGGATGGAGCAGTGGCGGCGGCACAGCGGCCCTATCCCGGTACCCAAGCCGGGCGCGCCCCCTTCTTCCGAATCAGTTCACTTAGAGCTCCGGTTCCGGCGCCACAAAGTTCGGAGGCTGAAGGAGTCGTCTCTTTGGAACAAGACCTACGACGAGGCCGTGGAGCTCATGGTACGTGCCATGATCACCGTCTTCTCAAGGATCTGCGCCGTCTTCGACCCCTATGTTCTCGGCATGCTCCCCGGCCGGGACAGAGGCCATCAGGTGCTGATGCATCGGAGCAACCCAGATTTCCCCGGCACGCACTCGTCCGGCCCGCTGGAAACACCGACGTTGAAGGACGTCCTGTTCCTGAGGAGTTCAACTCTAAGCTCCATGGTCAAGGGATCGCTCGACAAGCCGTCCGAGAATTTGATCAAGTTGCTGAAAGCAGATCCGACCACCCTCGGCGGATCGGGACTGGCGTTGCTGTACGCCAACATGATCGTGCTGGCCGAGAAGTTGCTGAAGACGCGGTCAGTCGAGGTACACGGACAGGGCGACGACGAGGAGGCGGCCGCGAGGGTGGAGTTGTACCAGATGATGCCGTCGGGGATGCGAACGGCGGTGAGGGCCAAGTTGAGGGAGTGCTGGAAGAAGGAGAACGGGACGGTGGACGGGTCGCTGGCGGAGGGATGGAGGGAGGCGGCGGAGAGGATCCTCGCCTGGCTGGGGCCGGTGGCACGTGACACGCTGCGGTGGCAGGAGGAGCGCAACATGGAGCGGCAGCAGCGGTTCCACCCCTTCCGAGGGCGCTGATGCTGCAGACGCTGCACTTCTCCGACAGGGTCAAGACGGAGGCCGCCATCGTCGAGGTGATCGTCGGGCTGAGCTGCATGTGCTGGTACCAGGAACAGAGAAGGGAATAGTCCATGTACAGCTTCATATTCTTCTCTGATACACTCATTGCTTCGGCTTCTCTGATTAATTCATGCCTTCTCCGTTCTTTACCGAGCGGCTCGTCAATGAATATTATTTTCATATTTTTCACATTTTAATCATGAATAAGATGATGATGATGATGATGATGATGATGATGATGTCCCAAATTAATTTATTAAAGATTAAAGATTCAACTATAAAAAAAATGCCTGATTTAGGCCGATCCGATCCATTGCTCGATTCAAATTCGATCGGATCCGACCCGTGTTGAACTCAGCCCAATCTGATTTGATCCGACCCGACCCGACCCGACCCGACCCGACCCGATTCACAGCCGCATCGGGTGGGGTATCGAAGGAGGCGGTCGCGTGCCGCCTCTCGGCCTCGCCATCTCGACACGTGTCCCCAACCTTCTCCACGGATGCAAACCTATTTATATTCTTCGTTTAATTCCCAGCCCTCCCGTCCGCGATCCTCCATCCCCCCCACCTCTTCCTCGCTCCTCTCTCTCTCTCTCTCTCTCTCTCTCTCTCTCTCTGCTCGCCAAGTTCTCGAGAACGCCCCCAACCCTAACTCGCGAATCCCTTGTATGTGATTGGCCCGCATCCCTCAGATCCCTTCCGGCCTTTGATTCGCTGCCACGAGGGCGATCGATCGCCGGGAATGGCGAGCAACGTGTCCGCCGTCTACATCCATGTCTTGGACGATGTCATCAACAAGGTTCGCGACGAGTTCATCAACTACGGCGTCGGGGAGGGCGTGCTGAACGAGCTTCAGGCGGTAATTTCTTCTTGCCGGCCTAACTTTCCCTATAAAGTTCGCATGTTTCTTGAGTCTCCCCCATTTCTAGGGTTTCATCGCTCCTAGAAGTTGGTGTGCTTAGTTCTGCATTCTGGACTTATTGTCATCTTTTGGGGTCCAATTAAGCTGTGGGAGATGAAGATGAGGCAGTGTGGCGCCATCAGCGGCAACATCGAGAGATCGGCCCTCCCGAAGAATGCGGCCCCGATCACCCCGGTCCATGATCTGAACGTTCCTTATGAGGGCCCGGCCGAGGAGTACGAGACCCCCACCGCGGAGATGCTCTTTCCGCCTGTGAGATCACTGCCTTGGTTCTTTTTGTTTCGTTCGATCGTGTTATAAGGTTATGCCTGGTATTATGTGTTTTTGGGTATTATTGCAGACTCCCTTGCAAACCCCAATCCAGACTCCATTGCCTGGAACTAATGATCCGTCGATGTACAACATACCCACAGGCCCCTCCGATTATGCTCCATCTCCCATATCTGATATCAGAAATAGCATCGATGTGAAAGCTGGAAGGCCTGGTTCATATATGGTATGGCAATGTCATACGTATGGGTGGTTTTAGTCAGTTTTCTTACTAGATACCGCTATCTGTTTGCTTAGTGCATGAGTCGCTCTTATTATGAGCATAGACAGCAAATGAAATGAGATCTTGTTGACTTTGATCACCTCATTGTAACAGCAGCCACCTTCACCTTGGATGATGAGCCAACGACCTCTTGGAGTTGATGTAAATGTCGGTAAGCATAAAGGAATTATCAGTATTAAGCAGGGTTTTATTTGCCTAGTAGTCTTTCAACAGAGTTCAAGTTTGGAGTAAGTTGTCTCTCTTGTTGTGCATTATTCAGCTTATGATGAAGGGCGTGAAGAGCCTGATAGAGGGTCTTCTCGTCAACACACGACTCAGGTACTTTTGTTCCTTGAACATGTCATTTTCATTGCCTTCTTTGGGGAATGTATAACTATATTCTAATTGGATATGATAAGCTGCATCTAAATTTTTAATTTTTTTTCTGGAGGAACTTGTTTAACTTTGTTTTACTTGTAGTGTTAAACTTGTCATCCTAGTCTATTTCCTTTTATTGGTTTTGTAAGTGTCTCTTCTTTTATTTTTCTTCTACAAATTTCGTCTAAAAATTGCTTCCTGGGGAAACATTCATAAACTTCTTGCCATTTGTAGTGTTGAGCATGTCATCTGGTTTTGTATGGGCTTTTTCTTTATTGTTTTCTTCACTGGATTGGTTTCAGGACTTATTGGTTTTGTAAGTGTTTCTTCTTTTATTGTTCTTCTATAAATTTCTTCGAAAATTGTTTCCTGGGGAAACATTCATAAACTTCTTGCCATTTGTAGTATTGAGCTTGTCATCTGGTTTTGTAAGGGCTTCTTCTTATATCGTTTGTTTAATCGGTTTGGTTTCAGGACTTCTTCATGAATTCTTCTGGGAAACGTAAAAGGGATGACTATGCTTCTCACATAAATTCTGGAGGCTATATTCCGCAACAAGATGGAAGTGGAGATGTGACAATAGAGCTTTCTCTAACACAGGTAGCCGCATTGAAGAACTATCAATTTATTGTTTACTTTTGATGCCACTGATACCAAGTCAATCTAAGTTACATATTAGCTTCCGTGCTATTGTTGCTGCAAATTGCAACTATGGTATGAAGCAATGGATCTTTATTGGTTGAAGTATTAAGCCTGAGATGACGCATGTCACATGATTGCCTTCACAGAAGGCATCATACGATGCTACATACTACTAATTCCCTTCCAACCATTATGCTTGGCGCTCCCTAATTCGATAGGGGCAGTGTATGTAGATAATTGTCTTTCTTAAACATGTAATGGAGCCAATGAGAAAGATAATTTTACTTTAGTAGGGTCTAGATGATTGTGCTATATTAAGGATAGATTTGAAAATAAGAAGATTGTGCAAGAGTTTTTTGTCAATGCCATAAGGCAACTAAAATTTTATTTCAAAATTTTGGCAATCTTGTTACCTAATATGCCATTACATTTGAAGTTGTTGGACAAATCTTTGGATGAGAAGCAATATTTTTTAGTCCCTTGTGTAGGTCTAGAATTCTACATGTTTCATTTAACAGATTAGCCAGATTGTGCATAGTGCCACAGATTTTCATTGTTGGTTTCATTAAGGTTCACACTTATGAAGAGTTTTGCTTATATTTGAAAAAAATGTTTTATAAGGTGGTTATGTAGTTGCGACCCATGACTTTGTTGTTGTAAAGGTGGTTATATAGTCATTATGGGTATGCTTTATATTTTTTGGTAGTTAAGAAAGATCATATCCAAAAATATGGTGTACGTGAGGTCAAGATTCCAAGGTATATGTCTAGTGTCCCTAAAAGTAGAATAAATAAATTATTGTATTTGTGAAAATTGGGTAGTTAAAAGAATGATTTAGTTAAGAGGTTCTTTAAGGTGATTTAGATATATTCAAAGAAGAGCCATTGTAGTTACATTATCTTTGGGCGGATGGATGGAAGCTGATATAGCAATTTCTTGTCGTTGGGACATTATTGCTTGTGGTTATTGGATGAATGGAATTGGATGTTGCAATTCCTTCTTTGATGATTGACCTCGTGGAGACGCAGGAGGGCTAACTAGAAATCTAGTGGAGGAGCATGACTACGAGATTTTTAACACAAAATATGACTAAAGAGTGTTGTCCATATTCTGAAGCAAGGTCTCAAATGTCAGTCAGAGGTTTGTCCAATTGGTATTTTAATGTTAACGATCTGACCAAAGATTGGTATCAGACCATATAGGTCAATATTGGTTGGTTTTTAATTTTTTTATTTTTTTTAAGATCCAGGTGGTATAGTTCAGTATATTATCCGGTATACTGGTGCCTACCAATTGGTCTGATTGCTGAAATTGGTAGCAGACCTAGATTAATTGTGAGTCCCATACATGACCTCTTTGGCACTTAAGTTAGAAATTTAAGAATCGGCACAAGAGAGAATGAATGCAAGGGTGTGAATACCCTGGCCTCGACTACATTTTATAGGAACGGAAGGGCTTGGTTAGGAACAGGAATGTAGATTTGTCTCCTCTAAAGGTGTCTAGATAGGGGTTTAGGTGGTGACTATGAACCTTTGGTGCTGAGGACTCTTCATCCAACCGAAAGCCAAGAGCTGATAACTGGGAAGGCTGAGAGTTCTTCATCTGATTGAGGGTCAAGAGTCAGGAGGGCTTAGATATCTTCATCAAATATAGGCCCAAGAGTTGAGAGGTTATGAAGGTATTCATTCATTGAGGGCCTATGATGTGCATTAACAATTTGAATTGAAGGTGTTGGAGGGATAGCAAAAGAGCCATGAAGATTCGATGATAAACATTAAAAGGGTTGATGACACTGGAAATATATAATTGCATTATAGTACTATAGCTTAGTGTTAGGGAAAGATCCATTGCATCCCAATCTTATATGATTGGAAATAGTGGCTATATGTTCTTGTTGTTAGTGCTGTTGCTTCCCATGGTGAAACATTTTTATATAGAAAATCCCTTAGCATACAATTGTAAATACTGCTCCAACTTTTAAGACGAATTAATAAGGCTTTCCATGCATATTTACACATGTATGTAGCATATATAAAAAAGGAAATGAAGTTCTAGAACCATCATCATGACTATTATAAAATTTTATTAGGATATAAACCTTGTATGCTGGGTCTTTTCTTTTTATGCTATTGTCCATTTTGGCTATGGATATATTAAGAATGATATATACTAATGAACATTGCATTTTAGATTATATAATTCAATACTGAAATCTGTTTTGCATTTGTAAGGCTTATTAATCATCAAAGTAAATTAGCTATATAAATGTTTTGTAGGAGAAATCAAATTTAGAAGGATTCAATCTTGCTAGAAATGTGAAGACACTATATCATTACTTTCTGTATGATTCTATTTTTAATATACAACTATATAATTAATAGTTCCATTTTGGGTTAAATGTAGGATGCTCAACTGTTGTAGACATAAATTTACACTATCCGCTTGTTGTTCACTTCATTATTCCAGCACAAACAACTGATGTTGTATGTGCTGGAATACTACTAGGGGCTGTCCAAACTTCACCTGAAAGATTAATTCATTTTTCCTAACGGGATAGGAACCATAGGATTTGCTTGCACTTCTAGCCAAGGATTGCAAAACTGAATCATAAAGCCCATACCGAGCGGTACCGTTGACCTATACAGGGTTGTTTCCACCTTGTTACCTCCCGAAACAGGTTGGTAGCGGTCGATTTCGAACGTCACCGCTCGCTACCAGGTGGTATTAGCTTGGCTGTGGCGAGTAAGAAGAAGAAAGAGAGAGAGGAAGAAGAAGAGGGAGAATCTCAGGATATGTTGCCCTCTAACAGCGAGGCTGCGGCTTGGCTTCTTCTTCGCCGCGTTCTCCACCGAAGGCTGGAGACGTCTGCGGCCTTCGTCTTTGCCAAACGCCGCAGATGAGGAGAACCTCGGGATGACGTCGTCCTCTAACAGCGAGGTGGCGACTTCTTTGCCACGGTCTTCTCCTCGTCTGAGGTGACGAGGAGAAGACGAGGCCTTGGCGACGTGTTTGTATGATTGTCACCTCTCTGTCATTAAATTTAACTCATATATCAGTGTTATATAACACTGGTCACCATTTACGTGAATGGTGTTCCCAATCTCGATACTACCTTGTATGTGTTAGTCACTAGGCAGATCGTTACCGTACTGGTATGTACCAGTGTACCGCTGGTATATACTGGATTTTGATATGTATAATGAAAAACCCCAAAAATTATAGTGCATAAGCCTTTTTCTTCATAGAATTAAACCCCTAGGACCAAAAAATATAGTGCATAGTACCTGTGTGTGTCGGTCACTGGACGGATGGTACCATACTAGTCCATACCAGCATGGTACGGATTATCGGTTTGTATTGATGTACTGACCAGTTGTCGGTATGGTACATACTGAGTTGTACCGAGGTATCGAAACATGGTACATTAGGGTGTACTGATGTACCACCCATATCGGTCCTCTGTCAGACCAGGACATATTGCCCCTACCGAGTGGTACGCTTTGGTATGTCAAACCTTTCATACCAGTGTACCTTTTTCGTCAGAGCACTTGTGTGTCTCAATCACTGGAGTGGACCTGTACCATGCCGATCCATATCAGTGTACCGCTGATATGTACTGGATTTGATACATATAATGAAAAACCCTAAAAATTATTGTGCATAACCTTTTGATGAGCTGTACCTTTGTCTTCATTGGATTGTCATTATCAAGTGGATTGTGGAGCATTGATACAGTTCTTGATGTTTAATTTTGAAGTGTATTATTTAGCAAATTTGCTTTTAGAAATTTCTGTTGTGGTTTCTACCTCGCCAATTTTCATGCTTATTTGTCGGGAGATCTTTGGAAGTACATATGAAGTGTAAGAACTACATTTCCCTTATTTAGGTTTGTTTTGGAATCAACCTCACAATCAAGTAAAGCTAGTCAAGAAGGGCAGCACTAATGTCTTTTTCTCTCTTTATTTTTATTTTTATTTTTTTGTAAATTGAACATGTTTTACAAAATTCTCTGCTTCTTTGTTCTATTTTTCTTTTTTTCCCTCTTTCGTTTTTTTTTCTTAGAAAATTATATAAGCTTGAATCAGTCTGGTACAGAAGGATCCTTCTTTATCTGAAGAGAGAATATTACAAAATTCCACTGGCAAGTTACCTTGCCACAAAAAGGTAGATGCTATAGTTCTAGCAAAAGCAGCTACCCAATGGGCAGCTCTATTCACCTCCCTATAGATATGTGTAATTGGTAAGTCTTCAACATTCCTTAACAGCTGCTGGATGCTGTTATAGTGATTGATCAACCACCATTAAGGGTCTTTCTTTCTGTTGAGTGTATCAACAAGTAGGCTTGCTCTCAATCCAAATGTGAGTAGCTCCTCACTTGATTGCAACCTGGATTTACTCCAGCACAGGTACCTCGCAAGTCTCCCCACCACCTTCAGCAATATACCTGCCACCAGCAATTAGGTAGTTTCCAAGTGCATTTCTAATGACAAAATCAGTGCCTCCTTTGTTGTTACTTCCATACCGTGAACTGTCGGTATTAAGTTTTAGCCACTCTTTCTTAGGTTTTGCCCATCTAAAAGAAATTTGACATAGTTCACCGTTGAATTCAAATATAAATTTTTTAATGTGGACAGCTGTATAAGCCAAAGCTTTATGACAGATGAACCGTCGGTATTAAGTTTTAGCCACCCTTTACTAGGTTTCACCCATCTAAAAGAAATTTGACATAGCTCACCATTGTCTTCAGATATAATTTTTTTAATGTGGACAGCTGTATAAGCCAAACCTTTATGACAGATAGCACTGGAGTTGGTCTTTGTATTGTCAATTCTAGCCTCATTCCGTGATTTCCACAAAATCCATAAGCTGTTTGTAATAATAGCTCTAAGTATCAGGCAGTTTACTTTGTTCTCCTCAATTTCTTTGAGCCACATTCCAAGGTACCATTGATCCATATACTTGAACTGGAAATTCAACAATAATCGAATGTTATCCCTAACCTCTTTAACGAGATGACATTCAAAACAAATATGCTTTATAGAGTCAATTTGACCCCCCCTTCCCCAATGGGCATCTGCGATAGATCTACTAAATCTACGTTGTATGTCAATAGATCTACAAATATGCTCTGAAGTATCAAGCAGTTTACTTGGTTGTCCTCAATTTCTTTGAGCCACATCCCAAGATACCATTGATCCATATACTTGAATTGGATGTTCAACGATAATTGAATGTTATCCCTAACCTCCTTAGCTAGCTGACATTCAAAACAAATATGCTTTGTAGAGTCAATTTGATCCCCCCTTCCAGAAAGCCAAGGGAGTGGGTATCTGCAATAGATCTACTAAATCTATGTTGTATGTCAATAGATCTACAAATTTGGTTTTATTTTTAATAATATTTCTTATTTGATAATATGGAATTTATTGCTGATGTCATTGCTAGTTAGTCAAACTTTCATCCAAGCTTTATGAATTTCCATGGGCTTTATTAATAATGATAAAGAGGCATTTTTTAACACCTAATAAGGGTAGTTTTAGGCTTAACAAATATGTACGAGGATAGGAAGCAGTTATCTTTCATGTGTCAGTGAAGCTTTTATGTATAGTTTTGTGCTTCTGTCTCTCAACTTGTTAATGCTCGTTATTGCATATGATATGTTGTACCATTGCCATTACTACTACTGAAATGAATGTGATAGTTGTATGTTGAGTAAAAAATATATATTGTGGTGGTAGAATAACAAGGTCTCAATCTGTATTACTTGAATATTGGATGCTCTTAGTTTATTCTGGTTCTATTCAACAATTGGATTTAACTGGGAGTATAAGCTTTCTACTACTCTTTGCTACTAGCCTGTAGATCTCTGATCTTTCTCTTTTATGTATCCAGGATGCGGTAAGCCAAGTTCAGACATCATCAATTGTTCAAGACCAAGGAATTGCAGATTCCAAGTTTCTTTCCAATAAAGAAGCAGAACCAGCTCTAATGATTCCTCAGCATGATGGGATACATGATGAATATGATGATGTACTCAATAAACTTCTGATGCCTTATAAATCAATTAGGACATGTCTGCTCTCATGTTATTTACTTCTTGCTGGGTTTATCTTTGTAGTTATTTCATTTCCAGGGAGTTGCTAATGAAGATTATAATACTCCTGGAGACCATGGTAAACTCATATTATCAATAGTGGATTGTGGAACTTCTTGGCACATGGATAGCCTTCAGTTTCTTTCCCAATGCTGACTTGTTTTTTGCTTCATATTTTCAGTTGAATTGCGAGCTGCTACCCCTTCTGTTGGCACACCAAAGCCTAGCAAAAATGACGCAGGAGAAGATGACGAGCCTCCGCTTAACGAAGATGACGATGATGAGTTGGATGACCTTGACCAAGAAGAGGAAGAGACAAATACTCAACATTTGGTTCTTGCTCTTTTTGACAAGGTAATTGCTGTTAATGGTACCCTTTCCAGAAAGAGTGGAGGAATCGAAAATTTTCCTGTATCACTTGATGTCTGTGTAGGTATCTCGGACCAAAAGCAGATGGAAGTGTACCCTCAAGGATGGAATAATGCATCTCAATAACAGGGATGTTCTTTTTAATAAGGTACCTTGGCATTGTTATTAAGCTGATGAAGTTGGAGATCTGTCATGGACTTTTGCATTATATTTGTTGTGGTTATATATTATTAATGAACTGTGGTTTCAGGAAACTCGTGCTTTTTGGAAATTTTATTTTGATGCTTGAATCTTGATTAAGTGCTCATTTCATAGATGTATCAGCTAGGTGTTATTGGTCCTTGTCTAGTTGAATTTCTAGGTAATTTGGAATGTTGTTTCACTAGCTGGACTACTGTTCATATGTAATTTTCATTTTCACATATGGCTGATTAAAATGTTTAAGATCTTGGTACATCATTACAACTTGGTAAGTTGAACACCTGAATTCTTTTCTGCTGTAATATCTATACCAAAAGTTGCTTATGTTGCAAATTCATGAACACATGAATGATCCTCTCTCTTTTGGCCATAAGAGTGGTCACTCAAACCTACTTTTTCCCTGATTAAGCATTAGAACATGGCCTTTTTGTTGATAACAGAAGATTGAAAGATTGCTTCATTTCAAGGGGCAAATTTTATCTGAAAATTTCCTGCTGATGTTTTAGATGGGATGTTTGACCTGTACAGTTATACTGTGTAGGCAGGTTTTTTGGTGCCAGAAGGTACTTAAGTTTTGCAATTCCCCATAAAATAGAAAACCCAGTTGGGCTAGCATGAAGGTCATCATACAGAAACAATTGCTGTATGCAGATTTGAAGCACCAATGTCAAGTAAAAAAACAAGAAAACCTGTCCAAGTGTAGGCAAAATGTACTTTATGAATTTTCTGGGGCACCAAATGTTAGCTAATGTAATATAGATTGCATAGATATTATTAGTCTGTCTATGGTGATTGCAGAGAGCAAATCCATGATCTTGGTAAGAAGATTATAATCAAAGATTGTGAGAAAATTTTGAAAAAGTTTTGTGGCTTTCTAGATTTGCAGTACTACTTTTCTTTAGCGATTAGTACATCTTATATTACAAGGCATTCATGTCTGATGTGCCAAATGAAAATTGTAATTACCAAAACACTCTTCATTATTTACATTTGAGTTTCTCTAGAGATAACATATACTTTGTGATTGGGAAATTTATATGGTTGTCAGAAGGTTTCAGTTCTCTGTTACTTGCACAGACTGTCGAACTTTTAGGCGTGTGGTTTGATCTTTAGTGAATGTGCAACTGTTAAGTCGGTTTCAGGAGCTAACATCTCCTTTGTCCCATCTGATTTTTTTTTTTTTAGTTTTCAACATTTTATGTATACATAATTGCATGTTGTAATTCTATGAGAATATATTTGGTTTCTTGGTTGTGCTCTCTTTACATGCACGACGCAACTAGTTATGTTTCTCTCCCATGGTTTAGTATTTCCATTACATTGTTCCTTCCTTATAGAAGGTAAAAAATAAGGGTTGCTGCTTGACGATATCATGAACTCATCTGGGAACCTCTAACTTGCTCTGCAGGCCACTGGAGAGTTTGAGTTTTGATTGTTGTGATAACAAGGAGCTGTTCGATGATCATGTGTGTTATCAAATGGAAAGAAAGCATGGGCTTCGCCGAGCTGTTGTTACCCCCCTCCCCTGGCTGCTGTGCGTTTCTGCAACATATGCCTCTTTTTTTTTACTTTCTTTCTTTCTTCTTCTTTTTACCCTGGGAGACAATGTTAAATAAAAAAAAAAAGAAAAAATCCAACCACTGGATCACTTGCTGTTTCTGTTCTTTCTTGAAGATGCTAACTCTGTCAGATGTTAGATTTCAGCATTCAAATATTTTCTTGTGAAGAGCAGTCAAATATTTTCGTGAGCAATTTTTTTTTTTTTTTGCTCCCGAAATGGATCTCTGTTTGAATCAGCTGAATCCTCTAACCAGGTTTACTTGGTTAGATGTAAACTGTTTAGTACGCTACTGTCAGAAACTTCTTTGCAAAAATAGTTACATATCATTTGTTAGGATAACAAAATTAATCGTAGCTTTTTTACTTCATCGTTGTGCTGATGTGAACGCTTGAGGCCTTCCTTCCAACCTAATACTCAGATGATTGATACCATGCAAAGTCCATTATAAATCATGCAAGCGGACAAAAGTTGTGCCAAAAAAAGATGAAAAAAACACAAACAAACTATATCTTAGATTATTATTGTCATCATTATTGCTGTTGTTAATGCTCAATCAAATCATTGCCAGCACATCTTTAAAAAAAAAAAAATTAAGCCAATAAGTGAGACAAAAAATTTAGTTATAATTTGTAGACAATAAATCAAACAAGCATGAAAGTCCAAACAAACTATGTGGGATCCACTTGAATTAGGTAGGTTATGATCCATTGGAGGAAGACCCCCAAACACATTAGTTGGTCCTCACTTTCTAGATTCATCTAGAAGATGTTTTGAACCTCTTGAAAAAAAAGCAAAGTTCATGGGTGTGAACTTTGTAGTTGTGATACAAATGTGGCATCCTCATCCTCTTTTGCTTGTTCTTATCTTTTTCTTGAAATGTTTTGAACCTCTGAAGAAAAGCAAAGTTCATGAATGAACTTTGTAGTTGTGATACAAATATGGCATCCTCATTCCTCTTTTGCTTGTTCTTATCTTTTTCTTGAAATGTTTTGAACCTCTGAAGAAAAGCAAAGTTCATTGTAGCTTTGATACAAATATGGCATCCTCATTCCTCTTTTGCTTGTTCTCATCTTACCATCCTCCCAATATGATTTTGGTTTGGCATTGATAAGTGTCCTTTTGTATCACTTAAACCAACAAACAAGCAATAAAAAAAAAAACTTTAAATGATTCACAACATTCTTTTATTTTGGATCTGATTAACTAATTAGTTATTTTAAATCACTAGACATTTTTAGTTCCTTTGTACCAAAAAAAAAAAATACTATACCCACACACACACACACAAAAAAGAAAAAAAAGTATTATTTTGGAAGGGATAGATTTAGATGTTCATCAACAATACGAGTATATACTTCTCCTTCTATTAATTATCGATAATAAAAATTATCGATAGACTTGTCGGATCATATATTAACGGAGGCCTCATGCATTGAGTATAGCCTTTATTACCAATAAATTAACAACACAATTTTTTACTAAAAGTTCAAAATAGTTTTTTTTGTTTCTTACAAGCAAAGTCCAATCTTCATGCAACTAGCACATTTATAATTACTTTTGATCAATCACATAGCATATTTTGTTTTCCTACTAAAACAAAATAATTGCTCATATGGAGGGAATTTTTTCTTGTTTTCCTTAATAAACAAAATAGTTGGATAAGGATGCCTATTGAGTTCTCCAAGTTCTCTTATCTCGTCCACTCCACTCCACTCCACTCGTAGTGGTCCTTAATCTATTCTCACCATTGCTACTAAAGCAAAATGCTACCAAGAATTGTCTATTGGAAGAATCTTAGCCATTAGCCACACCTTTGTCTCATGCTCATTAGGACCACAAATTTGCAGAAGCCATCCATCAAAGAGGACAAGTATACTTCAACTCCTATGTAAAGGATCTCTCATTCATGTGTTAATCCACTGTAACTAATGTAAGCTTCTTCACACACACACACACACACTTACACATTGCAATCTGCATTTATTTTAATTTTCTTTGTTCAATATCATCACAAGCTTAACCCATTAGATCTTGATCTATATTCTTGCTGCTCCATCTCAGTTGTAGATGACAAATGTCTCAACTTAACATTAATAAACTTTAAAAAACATATCTATCATTTTGATATTATCTTAATTATTTTTTTCTTCTATCAATGTCATCTAAAAGCCTTAGCAGTTGTATAAATGAACACAATTTTTAATCTATAGTTTTAACTCTTGCCAATTCTGATGAAGTTGTGTGAGAGCAAGAGGGTGATAGAGAAGAGAAGAGGACAAACTCACCCTTCAAAAAGAAAAAGAAAAAGAAAAAGCATCTGAATACAATAAGTAATGGTATTCTTCTCTCCATGGCTGCATCACCATTGACAGAGAATAAGAAACAAACCTAACTGGGTGATGTATTCTTTAGTCAAGTGCGGCACTTAATGGGTGGAGGAGAATGTGGGAGAGGATCTCCACATATTGTAATGAGCTGATCTCATGTGCAGTCAACCAAAACTTTTGTCTCAATTCTCTCTGAAGAGAAACCAAAGAACTGGCTCTTCAGAAAGCATGGGAAAAAGAAAAGAGAAAAGAAGAGTGACAAAGGCAGTGGCACAGCATTTAGAAGATGCCCAAAGTTGAGGGCTTTAGCCAAAAGCCATAAATTTCTTGATTTCCTCACAGACTAATTGATGCTACTTTTGAGGCTGAGCTATGTTACTTTCAGGCTAAGGGAACTTACTGTCCTTGCAAAACATGATTAATTTTAGTTGGCAGAATCTAATTACATATCCTGTTGCAGTAAAAGTGAAGTTAGTTAGAACCTTTTTACCATAAGAATTTTAGATTAGCCAAAAAAATTATGTTCAGTGAAGTGAGTTCATAATGCAGCCAAATAAACTCAGAATATTTGAAAGATGAAATCGAACACAAAATTTAGAAACATAAATCCTTCAATTCCTCATGTAATAATTCAAGAGATCAAAAAATTGTGTCTTATTATAAGAGTTCATTCCTAAGGGGTTAACTATAAATTATCCTATATAATTAGTTATCTCTCGATCTTATATTTTTAAAAATTATAATAATATCCTTATATTTACTAAATTTAAATATTAGTTAAAAAGATAATTTTAAAAGAGAGAAAAAATTTGTTGAAGTACTAAGATTAGATGTTTTATTCTCATATATACAGGGATCTTAATGTAATTTTTAAAAATATAGAGACTAAGATGCTAAAGATAATTACTTACAAAAGCTAATATGTAATTAGCCCCTTTCATATATTTTTTATTTATATGATATAGGTTTAATCGTAGGAGATTGATGGATCAATATTCATTTATTATCGATACATAGATTATCAACATAGATATCGACGATATTAATTCAAGTTTAGTTTTCATTTTTTTTTATCGAGGTTAATAGAATTAGATTAACCTAATAACTACTATGAGGACATAGTAATGTTGAAGCGGATGATCGAAAGAGGTGAAGAAACGACGACGAGTTTAGTACGGCTCGACTAGCCAAAAGCAAAACGTCTATTAGAAATTAGGTGTACTCGGAGAAGTAAATTTTTGGTTTGATAAATTATATTTATGTTGTTATTGAAGAGTGATTGGTGAAACATGTTGATCTATTAGAGTTAACATGCATTAGACTAATCCTTTCTAATTATGTCCGAATAAGTCATTTGCAAACACAGTGATCAGAATAACTTAACCATCTTATTATTGGGTTATTAATTAAGCTTGTGGCGGAGAGGGAAGCGCGCGTTCTCCACCTTTCCTACGTACCGTACCCATTTCTCTACCGTCTATCCATTGGGCGAAACCAACGGGACAGTTGGGGCCCATCGGTGGTGGTGGTGGTGGTGCTCTGTGTTCTCTCTATTTTGACCAAGGGCATCAAGTCCACGTCGACAACTTGACGACTTCACTGTAGAGCCAATGAAATTTAGCCACGTAATTGGGCGGAGCTGACGTCGTCACGAGGAATCGTCCAAAAGATGCCATCACGCCCCCGGCGGCACCGCCATTGATGCTTCGTCGAGCAAGCAATAAAAACCCCTAATTCCCCCCTCTCGTGCTCTTCAAATCCACCTTCGGCTCCGTCTCAACCCAAATTTTGTTCCGCGAGGATCCGATCACGAACTGAAATAGGAATACGGTAAAGTTTTCATTTCTTTTTTGTAAAGATTTGAGCTTTTCATCTGGAGATGGGATTGGAATCGTCGGAGTCACCGCTTTGAGGGATTCGTTCGAGAGATCGGAACTTTCGGGGTTTTTGTCCCCGGATTCTTTCGTTTCTGAGAGAAAGTTTGGATCTTTGTTGTTGTTGTTGTTCGATTCGATGCCTTCTGCCATAGCGACGGCGTCGTCGTCGTACTGGTGCTACCGGTGTAGCCGCTTTGTCCGGGTGTGGACGCAGGACGCCTTCGTCTGCCCCGATTGTGAAGGCGGGTTCTTAGAGGAGGTGGAGACCCCTCCTCCCCGCGTCCCCACGGTTGCTGAGCCCGGTCGCCGCCGGATCCCCTCTGCAGGCGCACACGCTCTCGGCAGCGATGAGTCCTCTGTGGCTGCTCACCCCCGCCAGCCCTCCGAGCTCAGATTCCAACGCAACCGCCGCACATCCGCCGGTGACAGGTCCTCGTTCAATCCGGTAATCGTCCTCCGCGGCCCTTCAGACGGCGCCCGTGACGTGGATCGAGCCGCCGCCACCACCAGCTTCGAGCTCTACTACGACGACGGCTCCGGATCCGGCCTCCGCCCCTTGCCAGAAAGCATTTCGGAATTTCTGATGGGCTCCGGCTTTGATCGCCTCCTTGAGCAGCTCGCCCTGGCCGAGCTCAACGGCATCGGTCGCGAGAGGGGGTGCGAGCATCCACCGGCGTCAAAGGCCGCCATCGAGTCAATGCCGACAATAGAGATCGTTGGTGACCACATCGGTAAAGACTGCCATTGCGCCATCTGCATGGATTTGTTCGAGCTGGGGACTGAGGTCCGTGAGATGCCCTGCAAGCACATCTATCATCAAGATTGCATCTTGCCATGGCTTTTGCTCCGGAACTCTTGCCCTGTTTGCCGCCATGAGATGTTGACAGATGTGCAAGGAATAGGAACTCCGGGGGCAGAAGGTGATGAACAGGCTGCTGTTCCCAGGAACGATGAGGCGTCGGTGGGGTTGACGATATGGAGACTTCCTGGTGGGGGGTTTGCAGTGGGGAGGTTCTCTGGGGGCAGGAGAGGTGGGGAACAAGAATTTCCGGTTGTTTACACTGAGATGGATGGTGGATTCAACAACAGTGGAGCACCGAGAAGGATCTCGTGGACTTCAAGGAGTAGGACAAGAGAGGGCAGAGGAATTGGTCATGCTATTCGTAGTTTCTTCTCATTTTTTAGGCTGCCACGATCAACTTCCTCTGTTTCACGGCCCAGCTCATAATCTCATCGTGCATCTTCTTATAGGCATGAAAGGGATTCAGTTTTCAGAAGGCGTTCGTGAAGTCGAGGCACCAACTGGGATGGAAATGCCAATGACATTGCATGAAGGGGGTATACGGAAATGCTTTTGTTGTACATAGATCAACATTGTAGCATTTTCTGATTTGTATCTCTTTAAACTTGTATCAATTTGATGGAAAGAATCAACTGCATTTTCATAAAAGAAAATATGTGCTCTTAATATTTTGGTGGCTCAAAGCTCTTAGTCAATATATCAGCCCATTTATTAGAAATTGCTTGATAATTATTGTCGTTTTGTTAGAACCTGAATGACACTGAATACCCTGTCTCTTCCTTCTTTGTGTACTTTATTAGGTTTGGAGAATGGGATTGGATTGCATTCCTTTGTCAACTTGCACGAATTGTTTAATTTTTCAGATTTTTTGGTGTTTTGGTTTAAGGATGATGATAAGTTAGCCTTAAAGTCTTATAATATTGTTGAATTTGCATGGGCTGTTTGTATGAAAAGTTGATTCTGCTTAGCTAAAATTTGTGCTTTTTTCATTCCAAAGGAAGTTCTTCTGAAAATTTTCATTTCGTTTTCTGAAAGCTGTGAATATAGATCGTGTCAGCTGTAGATATAATGTCCTTCTAGAGTCCATCATCAGATTCTTTTTGTTGCTGATGACAAAATTTTAGACTGTTGTTTAATTTATGGCTTCCTCACAGTGAAATGAAAAATCATATCATCTTTGATAATGTGCATTGTCACTTCATATTTTTGTTATTTGATTGCTTAAGTGACCTGTCGTAACCGAGCTTGTTCCGAACTAGTGTCTCGATTATATCATGTTGATGACACTTCGATTGCATAGGCTGTTGCAGATTCTCTTTTGCAAACCTGTCCGATTTCTTATGATGCAGAGTCACTGAGTTTTTGCATCAGGATTTTATGGGTGGTTGAATCTGCCTGTTCTTCTCAACGGCCACAAGAGGTTTATTTATCCCAATTAAAGTTTTCTTAGTTTATGTTCTGCTTTAGAAGCCTGCAGATATCTTATTGCGACTGTATTATCTCTTAGGGTGGTTACATCTTCAGGAAAGATGTTATCATTTCTTGTATTAGTGAACCTTTCCATCTTAGCTCTGTCTGATCATTTGATAGAGATAGGCTGATCCATGGTGGTTGGCCTTTCTAATATCTGTTCCCTTGTTGGTTGTTCTTCTTCTTAATCATTGAGGGGTTAGATTAATTCTTCTCTTTCTACTTTTCAACTAAATTGTTGGCATGAACTTTTTCATGATTTAAGGTAGTGTTCTTGCAAATTGGAATTGGAATTTCTGTTGGCACACTACTCCCTGCAAGTAGTGTTCCTCCTTCAAGTATGTTAACTATGTATTCCAGGCAGCAACAGTATGTACTCTCAAAGTACATCACTTTTATGTAAGATTTAGATCCTAAACTGGAGTAAGTATATTGTGAGCTTGGATCTTGTGTGATCTCTGCCAACCTACTAATTATTTTGTATGCAATATTTCTCTGCAGCTTTTGGTAATCTTTCAAGCACATTTCTTGTATTGTGAGAATTGCTTTGCTATGTCAGCCACTTCATGGACAGTGTTGCTCTTCACTGACTGATAGACTCATTCTGCTGCCAATATTTAGGTAAATACAAAATTTGGCACCATGTTGTGATGCAAACAGTAATAATTATAGGCTCTGAAATAAGTTTTAATATTGTGATAATTTCTTTGCTATGCCAGCCTCTTTATAGACAATATAATCTTCTCTGACTCACAGATTCTTCTGCTGCCAACACTCATGTTGATGCAAAACAAAGTAGTTATAGGTATGAAAACTAAGTTCTCAAACACATATAAGATTATATTTTTTTTCTTCAAGTAGCATATTGTTATCTTTTAGCCAAAAAAGAAAGATCTCATATTTCTGACCTATGTTAGCATCAGAAGAGAACCAGTCAGATAATGCTAACACTCTCATTTGGCATGATAAGATATAAGTTGCATAAAAGATACTCTCTCTCTCTCTCTCTCTACATTTGAAGATGTCATCCTGTCCAGCATTACAAATGCAGGCATTACAGATTTCTGAACTCTGTTAGCAACAGAAGAGAACCAGTGAGATAATGCTATCACTCTTATTGGCTTGGCTAGATATATTAGTTGCAGAAACTACTTCTGCAAAAAAGACTCTCTCTCTCTCTCTCTCTCTCTCTCTCTCTCTACATTTGAAGATGTCATCCTGTCCAGCATTACAAATGCAGGCAATACAGATTTCTGAACTCTGTTAGCAACAGAAGAGAACCAGTGAGATAATGCTATCACTCTTATTGGCTTGGCTAGTTGCAGAAACTACTTCTGCAAAAAAGACTCTCTCTCTCTCTCTCTCTCTCTCTCTCTCTCTCTCTCTCTCTACATTTGAAGATGTCATCCTGTCCAGCATTACAAATGCAGGCATTATAGATTTCTGAACTCTGTTAGCAACAGAAGAGAACCAGTGAGATAATGCTATCACTCTTATTGGCTTGGCTAGTTGCAGAAACTACTTCTGCAAAAGAGACTCTCTCTCTCTCTCTCTCTCTCTCTCTCTCTCTCTCTCTACATTTGAAGATGACATCCTGTCCAGCATTACAAATGCAGGCATTACAGATTTCTGAACTCTGTTAGCAACAGAAGAGAACCAGTGAGATACTGCTATCACTCTCATGGCTTGGCTAGATATATTAGTTGCAGAAACTACTTCTGCAAAAAAGACTCTCTCTCTCTCTCTCTCTCTCTCTCTCTACATTTGAAGATGTCATCCTGTCCAGCATTACAAATGCAGGCATTACAGATTTCTGAACTCTGTTAGCAACAGAAGAGACCCAGTGAGATAATGCTATCACTCTCATTGGCTTGGCTAGATATATTAGTTGCAGAACCTACTTGATTGAAGGCCTTGCAAGTCTGCTTTATCAAGGTAGCTATCAGTCAAAGTCAACACTTGTAGTCAGCAGATATGGAGCCAGCTAAAGAAAAGGTGGATCCCATCATCCTCTAGCTGAGGTGGCTGGCATTCATTGGGCCACTGGCCTAGCCAGCCTTATCTATTATACTGCAGGATAACTTGAAAGCAAACCCGGTCAAAGTACTCAATGCATCTCCCACAGACCTTCACTCGGGACCCACCATGAGCAAACTAAGGGTAAATGATCTGGGCACTGACCGTCAGGGTAACTGTAGATTTCTCATTTTGTTTGCCGAGTCGGCAACCGCATCCCTGCGCACGTGACGCTGTCCCCATGAAACTGTCGGCTTAAGGCAGTGCGGTGGCAGTGAGTATGGCTCTATCGGTAGCCGCAGCTGCCTTCTCCCGGTGGAGATAGCCTTCACCTCTCTTCCCTTCTCCTCGCCATCCTCTCCCTTGCCGCGGAAAGCAGCATCTTATGTTGGTGAAGTAGTAGGATCCGGTTTGCAGGTCCCGAGCCTTCCCCTCTCCTTCTTCCACGGAAATCGATGGATGAACAGCCTGATTGCCTGCCGATTCACAGGTGCTCGTTAGGTTTTAATCTTCGGTCGATCATCAACTTTTCGTTTGGAATTGGATTTCAATGCAGACATAAAGTGGAAGTACTCCTTTTCCTCTTTGTTTTGCGTTGTTTTGGTCTTGATCTTTTGGTTTGGGAACCTTTTATCTGCGTCAAACTCGACTCTTGGATCTGTCTGCTCCTTTTAATTGTAATTGATGGCATAATTGAACATCGTATCAGATGTGTTATATTTAGATACCCCACTATGGGGAACGAAAGCAGAGGATTATAGAGTGATTTGTACATATTGCGAACGGGAACTTGCAATAGTCTATACTCTGATCAACTTAGCCTGCAACAGAGATTATGTAGGCGTGGATTTGCTGCAAATCATGAAAAATATTCACCTTTTGTAGATAGCATATAGGTTTAGTGCAAGCGCAAATTATTCAGTAGTGATCAAGTTCGGAGGCATTTAGGTTAGCAGATTTAATAGGCATCTCTGTCTTTTGCCACCGAGAACTTGCAATTATCTGCGAGAGTGACGATTTAGGCATCCATTTGCTGCAAATCTTGAAAAGTATTCGTCTTTTGTATGATACAGCAATTCCCTGCAAGTGTAGATTATTAGATAAGTTATTAATTTTGGGTCTTCTAGGTTAGCAGATTTGATAGGCATTCGCTTTCTTTTGCTGCCAGGAACTTGCAATTATCTACATTCTGATCAACTTAGGCTTCAAGATGGATGGTCTAGGCATAGATTTGCTGCAAATTCTTGAAAAATATTCACCTTTTTGTATGATCTGGGCATTTACTGCAAGTGCAGATCATTGAATAGTGATTGAATACCGTGCACTTAGGTTAATAGATCTGATAGGCCTTCTCTTTCTTTTGCAACAGGGAACTTGCAATCTATCTATACTCTGATCAACTTAAGCCTCAAGAGGGATCTTCTAGGCATTGATTTGCAATTATCTATACCGCGATCTAATTCCTATTGGTCCTCATTATTGGGTTCATCTCAAATCTTTATTTCTTCTTTAAGCTTTTCCAAAATGGTGCAGAGTTAGAAGATGGTGAACTGCTTCCATTATAGTTGATGACATTGGCTCTCTAAAATTTGATGCTATCTTTTTGTTAGATTCTAGGAAAGGCATTCCCAGTGCATGAGGCTCCCATCAATGTGGGATTCAGGAGCCTTGTCTCTCAATATAGAGAAGAACTCTAATTTCCCAAGTTGCAAAGGAATAAGAGCAGCATTATTTTTATTAGATTCTTAATGCTGAAAAACATACTGATAGAGATCCATATAAATTTTTTTCAGCAATCTTATACTTCAGGTAATAAAACAGGTCTGCTCGTTATAAATTCTGCTTATTGTTCTATGGAACCAGTTTGTTTAACCTACATTCTTCATTTGTAGGAGATGTTGGCTTTGATTTAGTCAAGCAAACTGGATTGAAGAAAACCTTTTTTTTAACCTTTATCGCAGGTTTGCATGCTCAGGCAAATCAAATTATGTTCTGGAGTGATCCTCAAATTGCTAATTATCTTGCTTAAATTAGCAGATAATTAGATGCAATTAATGCCTATAAGGCACATTTTATCATGCTTATATGGGGCAGTCTATTGTCATAAATGATGTTAGAGGAGATTGATAATGCCAGGATAACCTATGTAACATTGTCTCCTAATTTCTCAGAAATTTCCATCAGCACAGCATTTTGCATAACTAATGATGTTCTGATGGCATATTACTTTTTTGTAATAATCAATGACACTATATCTCTCAATCCAGTAAAAGTATGAAGACAACAAGAACCATAACTAATAATAGCCCCAATCTAGCTTACGGAGGATTTTCACTTCATTTCAACTGTTTAACTATATGAGAAACTGTAGTCTCCCCCAACTAGTGAGCTATCTGACCTCACTCAGAATGGGCAAATTAGTATGGATTGTGGCCCAGAACCATGCATTGTTTGGAAAACAGGGCGTGGAACCTTGTAGTTTCTTAGTTCTTTTGCTGATTCAATCACACATTGATTAAGAAATTGAACCAGCACATTGGACCTTTGTGATGATATGTGTTGTGCAGTTACCTACATCTTTGGTGCACTGTTTATTTTTGTTTTTGACCAGATATTCAGTGTCAATGAGTATGTGAAATGGATTATAGAATTTCTAGAGGTTATGCCATTGGGGAGAGGTGGGTCTTTTATTCACAAAGGAAATTCTTATGCTTTGTTGGCTCATTTCTTTGTAACAAGTGCTACAGTCATGTCTGCAGTTCAGGGTCGCTTTGTTGGTTCATTTCTTTGTAACAAGTGCTGCAGTCATGTCTGCAGTTCAGGGTCAACTTCTCCCTCTACTATCCTAAGATTACTGCCTACTAAACATTTCATGTTAACTTATTTCCACTTTTGCAGTACTTTGTCGGTGTTGATGATACTGCTCATACTTTCTTTGTCCTTGGTTGTAGGTATCATTGTGTATGACCTTGTTCATTCTTGATGTCTGTTTTTTCTTCTTCACTACCTTGGTGGTTTCTTTCTCTAAAAAGGAATGCAGTTGAAGTGTCTCAAAAAATAAGGAAGAAAATGAATGGAATAATATGTGATAACTAATTATTAATAGGAAAATGGATGTTGTTATCAATAGGCAAATTGGAACAATTATTGACTTTTCTTTTACCATTATTAACGGAATAAATAATGTAATGATGAACAGTATTGGTTAGAATTATTTAGTTGGCTGAGACTACTGACTAGATATTAGCTTGTTTCTATATTAAAGCCCTAAAAAGCATCCATGATTGGTTTTTTTTTTTTTACAAATAAATGCCTTTTTATTTTTTAGCCAAATGAGGCCTAAAGCACAGGACACAGGAACCAGCAAATAGTCAGTGTCACTTGTGCTGCTTTCGAATGAGATTCTCATGCATATTTTATACTTATGACTACTGCCCATATTCAATTCAATCTCAAGGTTCTCATATGCGGTAATTTTCTATTATGCTGATTTTGGTTGTTGATCTTGTGTTTCCTCCCTCCCTTTCATCCTCCATTCTAGTAAGGAAAATTTGACTGGTGATGGTGTTAAGCTGAACAAGAAAAGGAAGCTACAATATGATCTTGAGAATCTGGTTTTGCCATTGTCTAAACACAAGTTCGGAAATCGATTTAGAAGCACTGGTCACACTATTGCAGAAGAGACAGAGGATGTGCAAAACATTGACAGAGAAATGGTTGCTAGAGGACTCAAGGATGGATCAGAGGAATTAGGAGATTCTTACAACGACAGTAACAGCATAAGTGAAGGTTATGATACTACCATGACACTCGACCTCGATGATGAAGCTGAGAAGTCAGTGGGGAAAATTGGTTCGCCTTCTGTCTCTTCTAACAATTTCAACCTTGATTCTTTCGACACTAAAAAAGTGAAGGAATCAGGCAACAAAGGAAATGACAGCTTAGAGGATATTCAACAACTTGAATCGGCATATAAAGGCATAGATGATCTACATCCTGGATATGAGGATTATGGTCATAACATTGTTTCAGAACTAGGCAAGAACAGCTTGCAGCATTTAGATGCAGAAATCGAAGATCTAATGCTCTACTCAAATGATGTGGCGCCACACGCATTGTTGGTTTCGCCTGAAAGGTGGAGCATCGGCCGAGGTAAATTGCTGCTTTTCTATACTTTCTTTTCCTGCAAGACATTGATCTACTCTTGATAGCCGAACAATGTGGAAATATAACCAAAAAAAAAACACTGCCTTGCAGATGCTCGATTGGGCACGCGGAAACCAACCATTGACAAAGAGTTTGAGCAGTATTTTTCCATGTTGATGCTTTAGCAAGGAAAAAAGGGAAGCTTCTTCTGTTTATCAATAAGTAATTATGATGTTGTAACTTGAACAAGATTGCAACCAACATCATGTTGTTGTGAATATATTCCAGATATAATGATGTGGGCAAAATCTTTGGCTGCCAAGAGAGTATGGAGTATCATCCTGGAACAAGAACTATGTGACAAGTATCCCTGAAATTTCTTGTTGCAGCAGGCAGCTCTAGGTTTTCTTGTTGTATAGCTTGTTTGTGATGCAGACAAAGCAAGGTGGAATAATCAAAACTTTGAATCTATTTTTCTTTCAGTTCTAAATTGTTTAATTTATTTCTCTTGAACAAGTTGATATGTTTTCTGTCAATCCAATGTGTTTCTTGAAGTGAGTGATGAGCAAGGAAGTCATGGGGAAATTTTAGGGTTGTGGCGGTCATCAATAGTTGCTCTACCCGTATGTAGTGCTACCCGCACTGCCACCCGTGTGATGATTGGAGATAAGGTTTCGGGACCCACATGAGGCCAAACCTTAGGTCTCTTTTTACTCCTGTAAGTATCGCTCGCTACGGTTGCAGATCATCCGCGCCGCACCCGATAGGGATTGGGGTTTAGTCGCCTCTCTGTTCGGTGGGACCCACCGGAGTGACCACTGGTTCCCACGGATGACCTTGAACCCTGGTTGTGTTGGGACACGAAATCCCCAGTGTTCGAACACGCAGCTCCCGAAACGGTTAGTACGTCGTCGGCTCCGTCGTCGACCCCGCCCCCGCTCCCGGTTCGCCCATGGATCGCCTATCAGCTCCAAAACCTCTTCCGGTTCGAGGCGGATCACTCCGCTCACAGCTCGCCTTTCTCTACCACCGTCACCGCCACCGCCACCGCCACCGCCGAGGTGGGGTCCCACGACGTTCCCAGGAAGATACCTAAGACACCCGCACAAGGTAAACATTTGTGCTTGCTACGAGCCACGAAGTGAGGAAGAACTACAGCCTCTCCGTTCCATTATCTTGTAGGTCGTGGGCGCTCCTCTGCATCAGGATGATTTCTACCTGAACCTGGTCGACTGGTCCTCGCATAATGTCTTAGCCGTCGGACTTGTGTGTATACCCAACCACAATAAGGTCACATCATCGATTTAGCTCGAAATAGTAGCGAAAAAGAATCCTTCTCTGATGGTTCCCAAATGGAGGTACTGCACATTCAAACCAATACTTTTTCTTGTGATTATAGGTGACAAACTCTGTGATTTGGGTAATAGAGATGGTGTCTGTGCATTCCAATGGAGTAGGGAAGGCTCTCTCTCTTGCAATTGGAGCAAGTTTTGTAGATGTCTGGTATGTTGATGCTTGTGTTTATTTTCTTAACACAAAAAACATAGCTGAACACTTTGTTGACAGAAGTTTGTGTCCAGTACACATACTACTTTGGATTAATTGGGTTGATATAGGGAAACAAGGTTACCTGATATTGAAGCCGAGAATCTTGAGCAATGTTAGTCAGTAAATTCCACACTGTCATTTGGCTGTTAGATTTATTAGGTTCCTAGAACTGATACAGTTTACTAAGAGTACTCTTGGTCAATAGGTTTTTTTTCTTTTTCATCTTCTACGTTTGGATTTGCATAAATTGGTCCAATTTAAATCATGCATACATTCATAATTGTGGATAGCACCAACATTGTCTTTTGTCTCTATTTAGTTGCTTTGATATTTTATTTCATATATGCAGCAATATATTAATACAAACTCTTGCCTTGAAATTAAATAGTCAAATCTGATGTTCACATATCATCAAATATGTTCCAGGAATGAATTTTATGTTACTAAAAGTTCATTGCATAAAGAAAGATACATTTTTTACTTTATCTTTGAGGATAAACTCATCTAGTATTTAGTTTAGATAATAAAATAGATCTCACCTTAGATCCTCTAAATCAATCATCATGCCTGTAAACAAGTTTGTCTAACATTTGTCTTCTACTTTTATAGAAGAATCATCATGCATGTACCAGGTTTTTAGCTTCTAAAATTTCATTGAAGGAAGAAGATAAAACATTTTCTTGGTTTTGAGAATAAATTCATCTAATATCTACTCAAGGATAAGCAGATAGATCTCACCTTTGAGCATCATGCCTGTAACTAGTTTGGATAACTTTAGCTTTGACTTGTCCCAAAGAATCATCATGCATGCACTAGGTTTTAGCTTCTAAACTTTCATGAATAAAGAAGATAAAATTTTTGCTTGGGTTTTGAGAATAAACTCATTCTAAATCTCCTTAAGGATGGGTAGAGAGATCTCACCTTTGATCTTGAAAATAAATCATTATGCCTACAACAGATTTGTGGATTGAAATGGAACCATGATGACCATGAGCTGGGATATGTTGGCAATGACAATCAGGTCAGTGTTTAACTCAGTCATCTCTGCACTGAAATGGTCCTGTGGCATACAGTTCATTAGGACTGTTAGATCATACATAATGGTCCTTTGGTTTCCTTGTGAAACAGTTCTTAATTTGGGACCAGCACTCTCAAAGGCCACTCTTGAAACTGATAGAGCACACAGCTCCAGTTAAAGCCAGTACTCAGGCACCCTAACGGCACAGCTTTGTTGCATCACGAGGTGGAACAGCATACCGGTGCATCCACTTCTGGAACACTTGTGATGGGGAACATGCTCAACTGTGTGGACACCAGGAGTCGAGTAATATTATAAGCTAATTTTTGTGGTGAAAACTTTTGTTGTCATTACACCAGGCTTATATGGTTCATTTTCTGCAGATCAGCAATCTAGCATGGATGATCTGTAGGTCTGCAATCTGCAGGTTTGGACGAACCCATCTACGAGCAAGGTAGACGGTTTGGTAGCAATTGACTCTCACACTTGATGATAAAATTGCCTCGTTCTAGAAAGCCAGTTGCAAGCACAATCAATTCTAGACAACACAGAATCTTACTTATTTGAGCAATAAGACCTCCTGCAAATATTTTTTAAGATTTTATATTGACAGCCTCTAGCAACGCTTCCAGTGAGGCAAAATCATATTGTTAGCAGAGTAAACTTGCAACAAAATGAAACCAAATCCTTTAAGACTCAAAATAAATTAGTATTCTGTGCATACTTCGCAGGTGAATCTTTCACATCGGTTGGGTTGAAATTTTCTTCCTCCCAGGATACTGTAAGATTGGTATGTCTTCTAATCTTTATAATAAGTTACATCTTTCTTGAGTTTTGAAAAGCCTGTTACTTTCCCCATCATTTGTGGGCATCCTTTGAGTAGTTTCTATAGTTCGTATTCATAATTGAGTGGTTATATCAATCTTCAGCCTAATTAAGAGAAATCTCATTGCATCACTACCACTCCATCAGTTCTTATCCATTTGGTTTTAGAAATTAGGAGATTATTTCTTCTTTCTTTTTCTTTTTGTGGATGGACCTTCGGAAAGTTTGGCGTTGGACTAAGAAACTGTAGAAGAAGCCTCTTAGGGGATTCAGGTTTCAGTTCTTGGTTTACTTCTGTAAGCACATGTCGTGACATATTATCTTCCCTTTCATTTGTGAGCATCTTTGAGTAGTTTCAACAGTCCTTGTTTATAAATTTAATGGCTTTACATCCATGTTTTACCTAATTAAAAACATCACTCTCACTCTATTCATTTTTATCGGTTTAATTTTAGCAATCTATGAGATTATTTGTGCATAAATCTTGTTGCATGGATCTTCAGAAAGTTTGGTCTTAAACAAAGAAATTTCAGAAGAAGACTCTGAGGAGCCTTGGACTTCTGTTCTTAGTTTAATTCTATAAGTACATCGTGTTAATTAGTGAATGGAATGTACAATATTTTGTGCCTCTCATAATCTTTTCTTGTTTAAGGGAATTCTTTTGTCATCTAGTATTGCAATTTAGCTTTTGAATATCATTCATATTTCGCTTCAAATATTACGACATTTCTGCTCTCTTGATTAAAACATCACAAAACAGGCAGCGACTCAGGTGATACACTTCATGAAGTATTCCCTGCCTTGTCACCTGATGAACAGGTAAAGGTTGTTTGAGCACATTTTTCTCCTTTTTGCCGACTCATATGCATCTCCAGAAGGTAGTACGATGATAGGAAATAGATAGGTAGATTGAGATTGAGGTGCAAGTTAGTGCCATGTTGCCTGATGGAAATTAAGCTCTAGTTGTGGACAATGCTATCCCTACTGATTGTTCAGAATGAATGGAGCCAAAAATAATTGGTGGATTAAACTGTTGCTGTGCCTAAACTGCAGACTATGGTGACTGGAGCAGGCAATAAGACAATGAGATTTTGGAATGTTTTCTCCTCAATGAAAGCACCAGTAACCATTCCATCATTGCCATTAGTGGAGATCTACTTTGCTCTAAACCACATATGTGCTCTTATTAATTTATTATCAATCATTCAACTGTGTTCTTTAAGAAGTTATTGATGGGATTTTGTCATAGACTCATGCACTTGATACCTGAATTTGGTCCCTGGGAGGAACACATACGCTGACCAAATAGCAAGTATGGCACTAATTCCTTACATATGTCTTGTACATTATCTAACAACAAAAAGAAATTTTCAGATCTTAGTTATTAGATCTTGCATCATGTTTCGTGAGTTTTCACGCATCTAATCAGCAAAAACTTCACCCTGACATTCTTCGTGGCAATCTTCATCTGGAAAATCTAGCATTAGTTTATCTTTGCTGGAATTTGTGAACAAAAGTAGTTTCAATTCACTTGTATGTTTCATGTTGTAACATTTTAGAAACCTGCCTGAAAATTCTGATCTACATCTTGTTATTGCCCAACGAGACATACCAACGCGACATTCTTAGAATATGCAAGAATCTTTCTTTACCTTTAGCACAGTGATATTTCGATTGCTGCTGCCCATTAATGTTTCAATCTTCAATTGATCAGGTCTGCAACTACACATGTCCAAACAATTCCACATAATGATTCTTGGAGGGTGAGTGTTCCTCTACACTGTCAAATTAGAATTGCTATGCTTTGAAGTTCCTAAACTTATATTGAAATATCTTTTGAAAGAACAGGGGGTGCATCAGTGACATCAATATCTAGTAGCATTTCATGCCCTGCTGGTTGGAAATCCTGACCAAAGTTGTATGATTGAATAGAGGTCGGAGTCAAATAATTAGAGAGTAGAGCATACTCCACAGCAAGTGTGATAGGAAGTCCCAGTCTACCTTGTTGTCCTTTGTGTGTCTTGGACTGGTTTACTATCTGCTACTTGATCACTGTATCATCTCATACCAAGAACATCAGGTTGGTCACCTTCACAATTATTGGTTGCCCAGATGCAAGCATCGGAGTGGCTGCGATCGACATATGCTTAGGACAATCATGATTCAAGTACTAATCATGCATATCATCTAAAGAAAAAGAACAGACAACATATGTGCATCAACAGCTGCAAGTTGTTGTTTAGTATTATAGCATATGGCCAGGTTTTTGAGTGATATGGTACCACCAACTGTCTCCATTAAAGATTTAGAGTTGCAAGAGTCCAGCTGGGTTACCATGAAAACTGGTGAATTAGATGGCAAAGTTCGAGTGGATTTGATGGCAAAGAAAGGTGTTTCTGCCCTCCACTCTAAGAACTCCCGAGTGACAAGAGACTTCAACTTGTACCTCTCTCTCTCTCTCTCTCTCTCTCTCATATTAGCTTTCGTTGTCTGTTTGTGTTCTGAATCCAGATTCTATGCAGGGTATCCTACGTCGGAAAAGCTACTAAAGGTACGTTCCATCCAAACTTGTCCATCTCAATCGTTCGTGTAATTTGATTGAACGACATAAAAGTTGGTTGCATTATTGGATGTTGTCTTTTATTCTATGTATGTTTTGGCAGCTTTAAGTGGCTAATTCTTTTTTTTTATTTTTTGCTTGCAGAAAATAAATAATAGTCGACATGCAAACTGTAACTTGCCATGTGTATCACAATTATTATTGGCTTCTTCGCCAGTGGCTTAACCACTACATTGACATCTGGATAAAGATTGGGTCGGTAAGTAAAACGTGCTCTTAATATATTTACCCACAAGTATCACGCAGGCCCAAACACATCTTTCCGCCACCTGTGTACATTGTACCCTCTCTAACTACGTACCTTATCATAGGAGGCAGAGGGGGTGGTGGGGGCCCCATCAAGTGATCCTTGGCGGACACGCCACGCCGCCACTGCAGACGGACCGCGTTGCCCCACGTCGACCGCCTCGTATCCAAACAAGGTTCGTCCTCTTTTTCTCGTCTGGATCCACAAGCAAGAAAACACCCAATAATATACTGACAGCTGGGGGTAGACAAGAATCCAACCCGATGCTGTTGCCTATTTAAATGGAAGCCACCCGACCATTCTTCTTCCCCCTCTCCCTTCCTCGCCCTCTTCTCGGTTTCCCTGTTCCTGTGGAACGGGAGAAAGTTTTGTGTCTGTGCCTCTCTTCATCCTTTCATCCTCTTCTCCTCCTCTCGATTGATCTCCCCTGCATTGTGTTCCAGATCTCCTCTTCTGTCAGAATCAGGTAGCTTCTCCCCTTCCTGGCCTTGGATGGGAGATTAAAGTTGGATTTGTTCTTCCTGCGATATCAAATCTGCAAAAAAATAAATAAATAAATAAATTAGTTCGAGATCAGCTTTTCTCTTCGGTTCATCATCATTCCGAGAAGCTAAAAATCTTATTTTGTTTCTGGCTTGGATCGGCTGAAGAGATGATTGTCTTTGTTCTTTTACTTCTTCGACGACTTCTTTATAGCGTAATCATGAATTTGAAGAACGAAAAGCAATGAATTTTAATTAATAATTACTGTTCTGCATAATTATGAAGGTTGTAACCGATCGAGATGGAGTTCAGACAGGTTCAGAGACCCAAATACGATTGTCTTCTCTTTGGTATGTTTTAAGGATTTCCCTACGAAGATTTCGATGTTTTTATTTCACTTACAAGACTAGTTTATGTTCTTCAACGCAGACTTGGATGACACACTCTATCCCTTGGGCTCTGGCATCGCATCCGAATGCCTCAAGAACATTGGAGGTAATATATATCATCCATCATCTTAGCCTCTGAATCCTTGTTGAGGTATAACAGCTCTTCCCTTTCATGATTCAGATTACATGGTCGAGAGACTCGGAATCGAAGAAAGAAAGATCTCAGACTTGTGTAATCTTCTTTACAAGAACTATGGCACAACAATGGCTGGACTCCGAGTACGCAAAACTCGCTATAGTTTCGTGCTTTACTTGAATTATAATCCTGTGCCCCTCACATTGATTGTTGTTCTATCTGTTTTTGATCAGGCCATCGGCTACGAATTGGACTATAACGATTACCACAGGTTTTAAGCCTAAATCTCTTGTTTTACCTACTTCAGCAAAAAGTAATGCTTGTAGCTAACTCTAGATTTTTTTTTTTTTGCTTAAAAGCTTCGTTCATGGACGATTGCCTTACGGAAAGTTAAAGCCCGATCCTGTGCTTAGGCATCTTCTTCTTAGCCTCCCAATTCGCAAAGTCGTAAGTCACTTTGATGCAGGATCCTACTATGATGCAGATTGAGTGTAACTTCTCGTTCCCAATGCAGATATTTACCAATGCTGATGAGGTGCATGCTGCTAAAGTCCTCAAAAGGCTCGGCCTTGAAGACTGCTTCCAAGGAATCATATGCTTCGAGACGCTTAATCCTTTGTTGCCATCTTCTTCTGATCAAGAACGCAAAACTGAAGTATTCAACATTGTTGGTCACTTCTCTCATCCAACTGATGGAATTGAACTGCCCAAGACACCAGTTCTGTGCAAACCATCAGTGGATGCAATGGAGCACGCTCTCAGAGTTGCTGCCATTGATCCACAAAGAACAGTGAGATACTTCTAGACTGGGATACAATTGTTGTGCTTGTTTAATTTGGTCTAACCGAGCAAATTCTTTTGCAGATGTTCTTCGATGACAGTGCTCGCAATATCCAGTCAGGGAAACACATTGGCTTGCACACAGTTCTGGTACATCTTGTTGCCGAAATAAGGACTTCATTCGGTGAGCCTCGTAAGATCAAATCAGTGCTAATGGAGTTCATGCTTTGTTGTGGTTTGCAGGTGGGCACTTCGCGCAGGATCAAAGGTGCAGACCATGCATTGGAAAGCATCCACAACATGAAGGAGGCATTCCCTGAGCTGTGGGAGGAGGGTGAGAAGTCAGAGCTTGTTCTTCACTCGGGAAAGATCGGGCTGGAGACATCTGCCATTGCTTAGTTCTTTCATGTAGTCACTGGTAGAGGAGGAGAAGAGATTAGCATGACATGGATGAACCTATCTGCCGCTTGGAACATGTTGTTCTCAGTGTTCAGAAATAAGATTTCTTATCTGGAAATGTTGATGCATGCAGAGTTGCAAATAATTCTCCATGGACATAGTTTCTGCATCTCCAAATCAACATGGTCAGCAATGTTCAGTGACAGAACTGGCTTGAGAGAGAGAGAGAGAGAGAGAGACAGAGAGAGTAGATATGCAAAGCTTTAAGCAGCTCATTCTGTCTTTGAGACTTAAATTAGCTTTGCTCTTTGTTGCTAAATCTAACTTAATTTCTCAAATGAACTCGAGACTTCTGCTATATATATATATTCATATCATCTTAAATGGTTCTCCACCATTATTTAGATAGCTATTGAAGTTACACTTAACTATTCATAAACGCAAAAAAATATTTTATTTTTTTTAATAGCTTCATACTTCCATCATTTAAAGTGACATAACTTATCCTTAGATCTATAAGACGTCATTAGCCTAACAACTATATTTTTTCTCATATATATATATATATATATATGGTGATAACACATTCTTTACTTTAACCATCTAACTTATACTCTATAAACAATATTCTCATTTAGAAGGATATGTCAGGCAATTGAAATGTATTATATAGTTCCAAGGCCAGATATGTTGTTGAATAGTTAATTTAGTTCTCATAACTTGTATATTATTAGTTCTTTCTTGAGTTTTACTATAATTACATCTTACTCTTAATTTACTATATCTAATTCACAAGGTCTGCCTTAGATTCTATACTTTTACTATCCTAATGAGAAATAGACAATATGGTATGAGATCAATGGTATGATCACATTATATTTTTGATAGGTAGATGGGTTGGTCCGGTCACCATTGGCCATACTAGCACCGGTGCCAACTTGCTAGACCATGTGATCCAGTCGCTCGAGATAAATGGCGCAACCTCGACCGACCTAGCACAATATTATCGACCCATCACACCAAAAGACTCAAGACCCTAAAGGCGGTGTAGTCTGACACCAACCCATCGATCGAGGCCTTGGGACTTAACAGTATCGTACCCTCGGTTCAGCCCAGGACATCACCGACATTAAAGGTCAGGATACGACTATCTCCCACATGACGAGTATAAAAGCTATCCTAAGGAACGACTCTAGGGGATTCTCTCTCTCTCTCTTTCTCATACTCTCTATACTGAACCTTTTGGATCATTTCGGTTAGAGCAATGATTAGATCGTCGGAGGGGCCATCGAGCGCTCTCACCCCGACGAGACCTTTGTGCAACCTCCCTTGCTTGAGCCTGAGAAGAAGGAGCCCAATGCGCGCTCTCAAACTAACCCAATCGATCTTTCCCGAACTTCCTACCTATTCTCAATCAACGTAGATGAACTTATGCACGTGGGTCAAACCAAGATATGGTAACTCCTCGATCACGTCACAAAGTCCACCAACATTTGTATAGTTCAAAACTAAGCTAGTTAGTGAAGCTTGACTCGGTTTCAGAGACCAGAAGGTTTTTTCCACCTCTTTCACGCGTTTCACATGCATCGATGTGGTGTGCGGAGACCAATAGCTGCAATAAACATGTTGCTGAAACAACTCTTTGGTTGCTGGGGTTGTGTTTTGAGTCGCTTCACAGCTTGGAATGAAGACTTCATACAATAAGCTCAATCAAGAAGAATCTCAAGGAGAATAATAATTAGAAAAAAGCACGAGATGTTGACGATGAATTAAGAATATATGGAGAAGAAGAAGAAGAAGAAGAAGAAGAATAATACGTATGGAAAGAATCAAAAGAGGAGGAAGAAGTAGTCAAAGAATTTGAAGAAGAAGAAGAATGTGCAGATGTCTCTGAGTATGAGAAGAGGGAGGAAAAGAGTAATCAAATTAATGGGGTGAATCAAAACAAGGTTCATTGGTTTGGACGTCATTAGGGCTTCTCTCATCGGATTGGATCGTAACAGTGACAAAGGTTAAGCTCTAAACCCTAACGAAAATTTAGATTAATTATTCTCAAGCTTGAGGGTAACCTCTTTTTTTTTAAAATAAATAAATTCCTTTTATTACATGAAAAAAATATGTAAGATGTTTTTACGTCTACTCAAAAATAATATATATATATATATATAGGGATCAATACAGAAAATAGTGACTGTGGAGGGAGATATATGCAATTTTTCCACATAAATATAAGCGCCGGAGCCGGTAAAACCCTAAACCTAAGGCGACCCATTTCCTTCGTCGATGGCGTCGATGGAGAAGTTTAAGTTGGGGTTCCGATCCATCGCGTCGGACATCGGCACGAACACCGCGGCCGTCAACTCCTCCGGCTTCTCTTCGTCCTCCGATCAAGCTCATGTCCTTGTTCCCCGCGCTCCCATCGGGTACTTCGAATCCTCTGAAACCTTGGTACCCTTTTCGCTGTATAGTCCATCTCATTCTTGTAATTGATCTTGAAAGTGGTTGGGATCCGGATTCTGGTAAATCTGTATTTGTTCGGGTTCCATGATTGATTACAGTCTGAGAACGATTTCATCTCTCTGACAATTACCGTCAAGGTGGAACTTTTGCCTTGAGGTGATTTCGTTTACTGGCTTTTTTAGCATTTCCTATTTTCGTGTTCCTATGAATTGTTTCATATGAGTTTGCTCAATAATGCGTTGTGCTCATTTTACAATGTCATAATCCGTAGCTGATTGCTGCTAAATTGTCTTGAACTTTGATGTTCTAGTTGTGCTTTGGAAGACTTTCTACATGTATGCTCATTGCTAATGTGTCCTTTCTTTCTCTAAAAAGGGTAGCTTTACCCTCTTTTTATCAACTGTTTTTAGAGTCTAGAAAGAATGGGTTAGTACTATAAAGGTAGTTGCTACGAACTACTATAGCAGAGGCTTAGTACTAGAAAGAATGGTGGACTTGGAGGAGCCTCACATTGTCATAGAGGCGGATCTATCGATCGCGAAGAAAGGGGCGCAGATGCGAAGCAAAATATAGTAATGCTATGAGCTTGGCAGTGCCACGGTATCGCAGAGGTGGGACTTCTGTTGAGTCATCGATCACTTGCTCTCATGGAGGGAGAAGGTTGGTCGTGAAAGGGGACAAAAAGGTGGAGAATGCAAAGGCAAACTCTAAGTACTATGACAACGCTGAAGGGCAGAGGTCAGGGAACTTCATAAGACTGTTGTCAACGGGCTTCTGATCAAGATAGTCGAAAATGGGGGATTTCGGGTTGATGCAAGAGTTCTCGACCAAGGAATAGAGTATGCATTACGTGGTATTGTACCTTTAGGGGTAAGCGGGAAAGATGATGGAGAAGACTGTACAATCCCAGAGGTGGCCAAAACTATTAGAAACTTGCTCTAAGTTGGGGTGGAATTTTGTTCTTTTCGGGCAAAACTTCTAACATTTCGGAAGTTTGATGATAGTGAGAAGGTGAATCACAGTAGCTAACTCAATGCGATGAGTGCAAACACTTTAGGTGCTTCGGAAGTGTGAGCAAGGAGCGAGCAAAGGCTAGTAACCAACTCGATGCATAAAGTATAATCTTGAGATGGTGGGCGAACTCAAGTAACCTTTGCCTTCTCAACTCTTAAGAGAATGGGCGAAACCAAGTACCTCAATTCTCTTATTTATCAAATGGAGGAGCTATGTGCAGGTTCAATGACCCTTCAAAGAAATCTAATGGAAGACAAGAGTTGTCAAATCCTCACCAATGGTGATCAGTGTACTGAGAGTAGATCGTCTACCTCATTTCCTAACATAATGCCAATCGAAAGCGAAAATGATGCGAACCTACTTGAAAGCGATAACTAAGTTGAAAAAGAATCGATAGGCAAATTTTGTGAAGGAAGGATCTCAAAAACTTCAAAGTCTGCGAGGCGATGCTCGTTAAAGCTCCAACAAGCATCTACCCAGTTTAAGCGGCATGAGACGATTGAGATATTAGCGCATGACAACGAAGGTTTTCTTCGAGATCCACAGGAATCAACAAGGATCAGTACAACTTAGTCAACCCCACCCCAGCATCAGTTATTGGTGAGTTGAAGCAGCATGATGGATCAAAGTTTGACTACTCGATAATAGCGGTGGAGAGTAGCTGGGTGAATGTTTTGAGTTTTATATTGAAAAGAAAAGAGAGTTGTTAATTAAAGCATGCACTAAGCAGTTACATCTTGTGTCTTTGCTACATTGTGAAAGCATTGCATGGTCCAGCCAGTTAGGAAGACCAGAAAGGTGAATGTTTTGAGTTTTATATTGAAAAGAAAAGAGAGTTGTTAATTAAAGCATGCACTAAGCAGTTAAATCTTGTGTCTTTGCTACATGAAAGTTAGCACATGTAAAAAAGTGCACAGGTTGCATAAGTGAGAGGCACTATTCCTAGCTTGAAAATTAATATAAATACTTGTTGTTTTATTTTTGTCATGATTATGTTTAACTATTTAGTTACACTACAATAATTGTAAATTTGCAGGCGGGTGGTTTCAGTGTCGACATGTAGCAAGATCTGTGCGATCAGCTTTGTCGTCGGTGTCTTCGTTGGTTTCACGCTGAAGAGACGGGTGAGGCGTTGGGCAAGCAAACTGCTCAAGCGGTTGAAGGATGATTAAAAAAAAGCTGTAAACTACGACAACTATAATTTTCATGTTCCCCATGATCATGTATGTTGTTCAAATTTTTCACTATTTTTTGGATCCTTATATTTGAGGTTCAGTGTTTCTATGAGGTTCTCTACGTTTTTACATTGGCTCAAATCGATCGATTCTTTGATAACATAGTGTACAAGTAAGCACAAAAGTTTGCGGTGCTGGATGAGGATTGAAGGCTCTTATTAGGTTTGAGTTTTTAGGAAAGTTTATTTTAATAGAGGTTAAAATAGAAAAAATATTTACTCTTATTATTTGTAATAGTTGATTTGAATTTTCTTTTCTGACTAGTGGTATTGTTATGGAGAAACCAATTGAGCATTGTTCGATTATTTTATTTATGTATGTGTATATATATATATATAATATTGAATATATATATATATATATTCAATATTATTGGTATATATTAAACAATATTTGTAAATAATAAAGAACAACATGAATATAAAATAATATGGTCAAGAAGGATTGGGTCTTATCATTGAAGCTATGTCAAGTTGCAGAGTTAACATACCACGCTAACTTTGATAAGCATAACATTAGGACGAAAGGTTAAATGTGTGAAAGTTCATACACACCCAGATCGTCAAAGCGGACTCGGGTCGACTGTACGCTTGAATGATCCGTACCCGAGCTCGTTCCAGTGAGTTGGATCGGATGACGATTCGTTGGGGGTTCGTTCGTTGACCAGAGTGCAACGTAGTTCATACGGGTTTAGAATCCAAACCCGAGCCCGTGTCAATGAGTCGGATCGGATTAACGAGTCATTGGAGTTCGGTCGTTGATCGCTCCTTACGGGGTCTGACTAAACTCGACTAACACCGACTCGGTTCAAATGGATTTTGTTCGGGTTTAGGACCCTTGCCGAACTCGTGTTAATGGGTCGGTTCGGGTGTGCGTCACTGGGTCCGTTTAACTGCCTGCTCTTTACAAGGATCGAATAGTAAAATATGAATAAGGAGTTTATTGCAAATAAATGATGTATAGAGGCTTTTCTGAGAAAAACACACCTCCACGATGGTTATAATTGCCCCCAACAGAAGAAGAGTCGATCTCCAAGACCTAACAAGAAAGGATCGCCAGGGTTGCCGTCGGCGGCGAAGGGAGAGTGAGTGAGCGAGCGAGAGAGATGAAGACGTCCTATCCGTGGCCCGGCCCGGGTTCTCCAAGAGGTTGTCTGTCCGCCACTGGCGCTACATCATCAGATACACCTTCGTCAGCGGCATCTTTATTAAGATGGCCGTCGGCCTCAGAGGTTCGTCCCTCACCTCTTCGATCTCCTCCGTTTTCCTTTCCTTTCCAGGATTCCCTTCTCAATCTTCTCGTTCGACTTTTCTTCCCCTCGTTCTTTGTTTGTCTGATCAATTCGCAGAGGAGAATGCCAAGAACTCCAAAATCGTACAGGAGCACAACTGAAAGTGAGTAGATACTTGGACTTCTGACCTTAATTTTCGTTCCATGACACCCGATGTGATTGTAAAGTTTGCGTATGTTTCGTTTTGTTAGCATCTGATCTAATTGATTCAAGCGTTGAGGAAATGTCGGTTTGGGTGAATGAGGTGCCTGTCACCAGACCTTTGACATTGGTATACATGTGATGACGAATAGCATCATGTTCTAGTTACTGCGAGATCAATATTTAGTCAAACTAGTGACTAAATATTGATCTCCCACTAGAAGGTCGTTGTTCCTTCTAGTAGGATAAGGGTGCCTTTTTTTTTGTCTCACTTAAATTTAGTTTTCTTGTGCACTTTGATTTTGTCCCCAATGCTGAATCAATTCACCAGTGATGAGAGTGATAAAAGTAGCTTCAAGTTCACCACTACCGCTTTGTGGTTATTCACTTTTTTTTTCTTTTGTGCTTTGTTAATCCTCCTGACGATAAATTACTAGTGATAATAAAAGTTGATCCACATAATGACATTATGTATACCTATTTCAAAGACCGCTGTAACCTATTTTTTTCCCTTCCCATTTGCTTATGGTTGGTTGGTTTTGTGGTATAACATCTTTTGTTGTGCTCAGATTGTAATCCTTTTATTTCCTCTTCAGGAAGACTTTATATTTCAAGAATGGTTTTCAATATTCATATCATGATCTTTTTTTGCTTCTTCATTCTGTTCATCACTGCATCTTTGTTCAAATATTTATTTTTAAATTCAGAAATACACACATAATTCCATTGAAATGTTCAGTGCATTATATTGACTTGTTGGTCTATCATTTTATTGGGTTATAGCTTGTAAACATAACCATTTATTTGGTATAGAAGGGCTTGTTAGACTATTTTTATTTTTGTGTGTATACTACAGCTTGAATATAACAGTTGGTGTCCTCCCCTTTTGAAAGCTCATCTGTTTTTTTCTTGTATTAATGGATTCTCTCATCTTGCATGACAAATAGGAGAGAATAGTGGATGAATTAGAAAAAAAAAATCAAGGAGTAATCTACTCACATTGGAGAGTTATTTTGGTTTTCTATAAAATTGGAGAGAAACATAAGAATTTTTTTTTTTTGTGTAACATGAAAAAAATTGCAAAGTATATAACAGTCAATGTTAAAATTGTAGTGTTTCTTCATTTATAAGACCAAATGATATTAAAGGTTGTATTTTTCAGAGGAAGGGAGATTAAGATTGTTTTGAATATTCATGTCATGATCTTTTTTCGCTTTTTTATTATGTTCATCACTGCATCTTTGTTTAACTTCATAGTAGTCTTTTGATTTTTTGGTTCAACTGCATCAATGCACTACTGAATGCTTTGAGAATATATTTTTATTCATTGATAGAAACTCACAGTACATTGTTTTTAAAGAGCAAGTTTGCTTCTTAAAGAAGAAAAAAGGATGAGATAACTCTTGAAGAAGAAGAAAAATATACACATCGACGCTTTGAATTTTTCAACCAATCCTTCCAAGGAGCATCCCCTTGTTGCTCTATTCAAGACCACAATCAACTCTTTAACAGATTAAAAGAATTGCACAGGTGGTTCCGCCAAAAATCGACCATCGACGGTCGATTTCGGTCGTCGACGGTCGATTGAGCGAGAAAAAGGGAAGAAGAAGAATAGAAAAAAGAAAGAAAAAAAAAGAAAAGAGGAGAAAAAAATACCTTATCGTCATGTTTTTTCGTGAGTCACTACTCATGTGTGCCGTCATGGTCGTGGGAAAAAGCGCCAGCGCGGGGATAAAGATCGAGGTGATGTCGCCTCTTTTTCTCAAATATTTTAATATATTTAATATTATATTATAAAATATTTATATTATATTTTAATATATTGGGCGGTATGCACTATGCGTACCGCCCTATACTAGTATAGTATCGGTACCGAGATGAACTCGGTACATCGGTATGGATCGGTAAGTCAAACCTTGTTTTATTCATTGATAGAAACTCATAGTACATTGTTTTTAAAGAGCAAATTTGCTCCTTGAAGAAAAAAAAAAGGATGAGATAACTATTGAAGAAGAAAAATATACATATCAACGCTTTGAATTTTTCAACCAATCTTTCCAAGGAGCGTCCCCTTATTGCTCTATCCAAAACAACAATCAATCCTTTAACAGGCTAAAAGAATTAGTATACTGTTAGAGTCGGGACAAAATCTCTTTTGATAGCTTCTTTGGTTTAGGCTATGTTTCTTACGGAGGCTAGCCTAATGTAAGAGAGAAAGGCCAATAGATCAATTGGCCTAAAAATAAAGATAGCAACAGTAACCTTTGTAGCAATAAAATTTAAAGAATTTAGTTACAGTTTAGTATGATATCGAATGACTCTAAGTATTCATACCTACATATAGCAATGAAATAAAAAAAAATTAAAAGTTTGTCTCAATCATTCCAGGTGTTTTTAAAAATCTCTTACCAATAGTGACTGGATGGTCCGATAAATGCAAATCCAAATATGCTTGTTGTGGTCACTCTTCTTCAATTTATTTTTTTGCTCTTTATTTGTTTCTTGATGGACCTAATTCAATTAGTTTATAATAATAAAATGATCATCTATTTTTCTCAACTGCAATTGTCATAATAAGAAACTAATCTATTATAACATAAATTGAAAAGAATCAAGAATAACCAGCCACTCGAACAATTTATTCTTTCGCCTCTTAGTCTCTTCCCACCAACCCCCCTCCCCACCCTCTTCCTACTCTCTTAACTCAATCATTCTAATATTTCAGTTTGCAACTTATTATGCTAGAATGGGAACTTTTTGAATCATATGATTTCACTCGAACAGGAAAAGATTTAAGTGCTGAAGAAGCACCTCTATCGTCACGTCAAGACCTCAACTTGAAGAATCGATTGCTATTGGACTTGAAACTAGATACTTAATTCGAACTAGCAATTCTTATGTGCCACAGGAAAAAAGATAGCAACCCGATTTTGAAGCGATGCATGTTATTGCTGCTAAAGCAGTTTGGAACAAAGTTCAACTTTAAGCAAAGTGTTCAAGGTTCTTTGTTCCGTTGTCTAATGTTCTTGGAGAATTACATCAGTAAAAGTTCTGCAGGTTGAAAAAGCTTACAAAAAATATAAATTTAACAACCAGATGGGCACTACGGGTACATGGTAGTGAATGAATGGTAAGATCAGTGTGTAGTATTGTTGACATGTTCATCGAGTGTGTGATTCTGCATTCTTTTTCAATGACTTCTATGCCTAGTTAGCTTGCCTTGTTTTTTTTTTGGATAATGAATCGACAGAACGCTTTTGTAAAAAAAAAAAAAAAAGTGCACAGGTTGCATAAGTGAGAGGCACTATTCCTAGCTTGAAGATGAATATACTTTTTGTCAAGATTATGTTTTCAGTGTCGACATGCTGTGCGCCATCAGCTTTGTGGTCGGTTTCGTTGGCTTCACGCTGAAGAGACAGACGGGTGAGGTCTGCTCAAGCGGTTGAAGGATGATTAAAAAAAAGCTGCAAACGACGACAACTATAATTTTCATGTTCCCCATGATCATGTATGCATGCATGTATGTTGTTCAAATTTTTCACTATTTTTTGGATCCTTATATTTGCGGTTCAGTGTTTCTATGAAGTTTCTATACATTTTTACAATAGGCTCAAGTCGATCGATTCTTTGATAACATAGTGTACAAGTGCGCACAAAAGTTGCGTTTCTGGATGAGGATTGAAGACTTTTATTAGTTTAACACAATCAAGCAGGGGTATTTCTCTTTATAAAAATATAGTTTAACACAATCATGTTTGCAATTAAAATTTTTTTTATAAAAATTATATCGCTGATATAGATTGTAATTAGAATAGACAAAAATAATTATTTGTAATAACTGGTGATGTTTTTGAATTTTCTTATCTGTTGACAGCAATTAATTTCTCTTTCCCCCTACCTACTTGTAGGTTCACATGGGAAATATAATCTTGGAGAAGAAACCTATCGAGTATTTATGTTTCATCCGTTGGGTACATCCAATTACTAGAATTTTCAATATTTGTAAATAATAAAGAAAAACATATATATTATTATAATATAATCAAGAGAGATTTTAAAATAATATTATCACTGACACCGTGGTTTCGGGCCACAAAAATATATCCATTTTGAATGAAACCCTTTAATCGAACCCATTCGATTTCAATGTTCATCACAAATAGAAACACGAAATAGAGCCAACAAAATATGAAAACTTGTAAAAAGTTAAATAAGCAGTAAACTTGGCTCTATCATTCGAACCAACAGCTCTTATTTCGAGTTTAAAGACACTATGTCAAGTTGCATAGTTGACATACCGAGCTAACTCCCATTAAGAATTAAGCACAAGAAGGATAAAAGGCAGCTTCATCACCCCAAGGCAGCGAAGCATGAATACTTTCCACGACATGTTTACCTGAAACCAAAGGGAAAAGCGTGCTCTTAGTTACCGGACTTTGGTCAACGAGAAATGTGCCTCGTGAAAACATCAAATAAATGGAACATATAAAAGACCCTGTGTTATTGTCAAAGTATATTTATTATGTTTAAGCATTGTCAACTTCACATGTCCAAGAGTAAATACCAGGACCCAAACTCCCCCGGGCAAAAATATAGTAAGGAAATAAAGAAATGCCGGCTCGTTGATAGTTAAAAAGTGACATTCTTATGACGATGGTCACCGATTTCACCTTGTTGAACGATTATAACTTCCTTCAATTGTATCAGCATGTTCATCCTATCAGGGTAGGAGCAACAAAGGACTAGTTGACTAGCAAAGATGGAGATGGAAGTATCACACCTAAACATCAACTTTTCGATCAAATTGGCTGGCTCACATGATGTTGTGTTTATGGCTGGCAGACACTGTCGTGCGTACCCCACCCAGGCTTGCATATCAACTACCGGGCCATGGGCTGTTTAAAGGTAACAACACAAAGTATCTACGAAGCAATCTAACCATCAGTCTAAAGACTTGGTAGAAGACCACATAAAAAGGAAGGCGGGAAGACAGAAATCTTGTGGAAGGAAAGAAAGAGGAAATGGAGTGAAACTATTTAAGTCCATGTCAACAGCTGGCAAGTCAAGATTCATGGAACCTCTAAACCATAAAAAAGAGAAACAAAACTTTTACATCAATAAAAATAATGTCGACTTAAATTGTCACTTATTTGGTGGAGGCTCCTCCTACTATAAGATGCCAATAAGCACGACAAGCATGAGCGAAGGCAAGATGGTTAGCATCAACAGGAAACTCTTCAAAAAGAAATGATGTTTTAAGCTTAGAAGGAGGAAATGAAGCCAGGGGATGCACATGCCCAATCACCAGGTGCATAGTGTCGTACTACATACCACCATGTCGCATGAGAAAGAAGCACCATTACCTTATAATGAGTACCTAAAATGTATATTGTTGAAAACAATTGCTTGAATCACCAAAATTATACCTGTTCAACTATCTTATACAGCAAGACACTTAAAGTTGTTGATATGGGTTTCCTTGTTATGAATCAATCAGTTTGGGCATAATGGAGCACATACACAGGGCTTTTTGTATAAGCCTATACTTAAGAAAGCCATGTGTCGGTGCATATTCTACTAACTTATACAGTTGGTGCATATCCTACAAAATTATACCTGTTCAACTATCTTATACAGCAAGACACTTAAAATTGTTGATACGGGTTTCCTTGTTATGAACCAATCAGTTTGGGCATAATGGAGCACATCCACAGGGCGTTTTGTATAAGCCTACACTTAAGCATGCCATGCGTTGGTGCATATTCAACTAACCGATCAACACCATACAGATAGAACTGATTGCAAAATATTGTCCATGCAAAAGACACAGCCATCGCACAAGTCTAATGTATACTCATTTTGAAAAATATGCTTTATTATATGAGAACTCTAAAGGCTTCTAGCTTTATTATATGAGAACACTGATTGTTCTATACTTTGCAATTTATTTTTATGTTACACACAAAAATATAAATTATTATGTTTCTCTCCAAATCTCTCCAATATTAAAGAAAACTAAAACAACTCTCAGATGAAAGTAGATTACTCCTTGACTTTTTTATAATTCATCCGCTATTCTCTCCTATCTGTCATGCAAGATGAGAAAATCCTCTAATTGTAGAGGAAAACAGATTTTAACTTTCAAAAAGGGAAGACACCAACTGCTATATTCAAGCTATACTATACACACAAAGATGAAAATAGTCTAACAAGCCCTTCTAAACTAAATAAATACTTATGTTTGCAAGCCATAACCCAATAAAATGGTAAACCAACAAGTCAATGTAATAATGCACTGAACATTTTTTTTTTAACTCGAGTTCATGACCAATAAAATTACATGTATTCTGAATATAGAAATAAATACTTGAACTGAAGAACCAAGATACTAATATGAAGTTGAATAAAGATGCAATGATGAACAGAGTGGTGAAGCAAAGGATGATCATGATATGAATATTCAAAACCATTCTTGAAATATAAACTCTTCCTGAAGAGAAAATAAAGAAGTTACAATATGTGGGCAACATAAGATGTTATACCACAAAACCAACCAACTATAAGCAAATGGGAAGGCGGAAAATGACCAAGTATAGGCAATGGAACGAGGGAGGATATTGTCATATAGGATGCAGCATGGTCTTTGAAGTACGTATACATAATGTCATTATGTGAGTCAACTTTTACTATCACTAGTAATTTACCATCAGGAGGATTAACGAAGTGCAAAAGAAAACAAAAGTGAATAGCCACAACGTGGTAGTGGTGAACCTGAAGCTACTATTATCACTGTCATCCCAATTATGATAAGCAATCTTTTCTGTCACTATGAATTGATTCAGCATTGAGGACAAAATCAAAAGTGCACAAGAAAACTAAATTCAAGTGAGACGAAAAAAAGGCATCCTCATCCTATTAGAAGGAACAATAACAAAGGCATCGCCACTAGTTTGACTAAATATTGATCTTCCAAGAACAAGAACATGATGCTAATCGCCATCACACGTATACATATGTGTCAAATATCTGGTCACAGACACCTCATTCACCCAAACTGACAACTCCTCGAAGCTTAAATCAATTAGAACAGATGCAAACAAAATCTAACAAAACGAAATAGACGCAAACTTTACGATCAGATCGGGTGTCAAGGAACGAAAACTAAGGTCAGAAGTCGAAGATCTACTCACTTTCTGTTGTGCTCCTGCACGAATTTGGAGTTCTTGGCATCCTCCTCTGCGATTTGATCAGACAAACAAAGAACGAAGGAAAAAAAAAAAGTCAAAACGACGACGATTGAGAAGGGAAAACTGGAAAGGAAAGGAAACCGAAGAGATCGAAGAGGTGAGGGACGAACCCGTGAGGCCGGCGGTCATCTTAACAATGATGCAGCCGGTTATGGCGAATCCAACGAGGAAGGGCCAGGTGCGGTTCAACTCCCTCTTGAAGAACACGGGCCACGGATCGAACGTCTTCATCGCTCTCGATCACTCTCCCTTCGCTGCCGACCGCAACCCTTCCGATCCTCTCCTTTTAGGTTTTGGGGATCGACTCTTCTTTCGGGGTAATTATATCGTCGTGGAGGTATTTTTCTCAGAACAGCCTCCGTACATCGATTATTTGCAAACAACCCCTTATCCAGATTTTACTATTTGGTCCCCATCAATAGCAGACAATGAAACGGATCCACACCCGAACCGAGTCCGTGTTTGTCGAGTTTAGACCCCGTAAGGAGCGATCAACGACCCAACTCCAATGACTCGTTAATCCGATCCGACTCATTGACACGGGCTCCAGTTTGGATTCTAAACCCGTATGACCTACATTGCAGTCTGGTCAATGAACGAATCGCCATCCGATCCAACTCACTGGAACGAGCTCGGGTACGGATCCTTCACGCGTATGAGTGTACAGTCGACCCGAGTCCGCTTTTTCGATTTGGGTGTGATGTTCGAGTGTATGAACCTTTACATATTTAACCTTTCATAATTTGCAAATAGCATATCGACCCCTTTCATAGTGATAAATGTTTTGATCTTATCAGATAAAAATATAATTACATATTACACCTACAATTAGCGATCTTTACTATTTCCTTATAATTTTTAAAAATTATTCATTTTTTTATAATTATGAATATTTTAATATAATTTTTAAAAGTACGATATGTTAAAGATAAATAATTATAGACAATTATATATAATTAATTTTAAAAATAATTATACTGAAAACAACATCAAACGTCAAAATGGAATCAAAGATTTCCAACTGATAGGATAATTTCACAAAAACGATTGGAGCTCAAAGCAGTCATGTGTTCATATCTAACAGCAAATATGTATTACAATGATTTATTTGCATATTTCGTGTTATATAAGAATATATATATATATATATATATATATATATATATATATGCTAAACATAAATTTAGAGAGGTAAATAAGAAATTTACTAATCATATATATGACCTTTCTTTTTAAATGATTTTTAATTTTGATCGGATAAGATATAATCAATTGGAAAGAGTTTGTAATGCAATATATATATATATATATATATATATATATATATATATATATATATATATATATATATATATATATATATATTAATTATCTTGATTCATCTACTCTGCTCTATTTTTTTTCGTAACTTTTTTTATGTTTTCTTTTATACATATATTTCACTTTTTAAAAATGTCTTATGGAATTTTGTGGTTACTTTTTGACTTCATATTTTTATACATATTTTTTTTAATGATCATTGCACCACTATATTTTTTTTCCAACCAATTTAGAATTGAATCAAACTTGATAATGTTGATTTGATTCATGTTCGAAGTGGTTCCTATTGAACCACACGACCCTCTCAATTTGAGTTGGAAACCATACAACCATTGACCAATTCCCATTTTGATCACTTGTACTGCAACTCAAACCACAGGCATCTGCCGCACCGCTCGGCCTGCACTCGGTGCCTCCCTTGCGTGCTCGCTGCCCTAGCGCTCCTCCGCTCTCCGCTGCTCCCTCCCGACCGCCGCCGTCGTTCCAGGTCCGGGATCTCCTACGTCGTCTCCTCTTCTTCTCCCTCCTCTCCCCTCCTTCCTGTACTCCCTCCCATCTCTACTCCCCTCTCTTCCTCCTGCTCTTTCTTCTTCGCTCCTCTCTTTTCTCCCCTCTCTCCGAGGCCAAAAATCCTGACGCCGCCCTCATGTATACATTTATAAATTTTTCATGAATATCTTTGTATTTATTTAAGTTATTTCTATGTAATTTGTGGTTAGAATTAGTCGACGAGTCTCGACCAAATTGATGGCAGGTTCAGTTCTCATGATCATGTCATATATAAAATTCATGTGAATATTGCTGCAATATGTAGTGTATTGCATTTGCTTGTGTTAATCTTTTATTGAATTGTCTTCAATTTCTTCTGCTTCGACAGTTGCATCTTTAATTTTGCCGTAAATTCCCATCGCAATGAGTTCTGAATTATACGACGATAATGTGGTGCTTAGATTCAAACTCACTGGAGGAAGCAGATTTTGGTCAAGATGCAACCTTGAATTGAAATTAACTATGTGAGAGGTGCCCCTGGGGTTTAGGATGATGCGGTGTTGGAGGGTCAAAGACTCGTCGGCTGCGATTATTCCTGCAAGGAGGCTGTGGCTTCGCTATGCTTGTAGTAAATTGTTTGTCGTAGGTATGAGTCTATGCTCCATTCTCAAATGTCATTATAGAAACAATCCTGAGGTCATTTTTACTTTCTCGTGCTCCTCATATTGTTGTTTCTTTGGCTCTGTGTTGTATTTAGTTTTAATTGGAGAATTTTTTTCTCTATACCACTTCAGGTAATGGTTTATTCATTTATATATAGTGTTATCATATGCAACACTCTCGTCTCTTTGAAACGAAAAGGAGCAATGTTGATCCCAGAGATTAAAGTTTGATTTTGTGTGTGCTTTGAAGATTAGTATGTGTGTCAATTAATAATACAATAAGATTTGAGTTCATGTTTTCTGCATCCTTTGAACATTACAATATCTGTTTCTTTAGCTATATATGGTGTCTAGTTTCAATTGAAGATTTATTTTTTTTTTCCCATGCTACTTCAGGTGGTGCTTTATTCATTTTTAAATTGTTTAGTATTATCATGTCTAACACTCTCGTCGTACTCTTTGAAATCAAAAGGAGCAATATTGACCCCAAAGATTAAATCTTTTATCCTGTATGCACTTTGAAAATTCATTTTTGCTATCAACTAATCATAACATAAAATTTGGGTTCCTCTTTTCTGCATCTTTTGAGCATCATAAGATATGTGTTTCTTTAGATATCTGTGGTGTCTAGTTTCAATTCGAGACTTGTTTTTTATATACCACCTCAGGTGATGGTTTATTGATTTTTAGAAACTAGTGTGTAGTGTTGTCATGTGTAAGACCTTTGTCATACTCTCTGAGATGAAAAGGAGCAATGTTGGCCCCACAGATTAAAGCTTTTATCCTGCATACACTTTGACGACTGGTATTCATTATTGGCTAATAATACAATAAGACGAGTTCATATTTTCTACATCCTTTGAGCATTACAGATAATATATCTTTTTTATTAATGAATAGATTGGTGATGTTGTTCCATTTATCATGATCTCTATCTTTATTCTAGTACTTCAAATAAATATCAGGATCAGCTGTGTATTATGTTATCTGTTTGAATGCTTGCTATTGCTTTATCCATGTAGTATCCTGTTTTTCTCAAGATATGCTGTGTCCTTTGTTGTAGTGTGTGCATTGCAAAGCAAAGCAAAGCAAAGCATGTAGTTTCCATTTTGTTGGATACTCCATAACTTTGGTCCACCAAAAGGAGTTGATGTAATGATTTAAATGAAAATTCTTCTTAACCTGCATATAGAACTAGGAATTTGAAGCTAGTGTTCTTAGAGATGCCTTTTTAATGTCAGAAGTTCTATTATGCTATCGTCAAAAGAACTTCCAACGTATCTGTTACACCTAACTGCAGGCCTTTCTTATGATACCAATGAAATTGCCCTCAGAGATGCTTTTGCTGAACATGGTGAAGTTGTAGAAGGTAAATAGGTATGCTTCTGAATTCACTTTATTTTTATAAAACTTGTTATTGGCTGAGCATCTATGTAATTATTTGACAGTCAAAGTTATATGTGATCGTAGTACTACTAGCAAGTCAAAAGGATATGGCTTTGTCCGATTTTCTTCAGAAAAAGAGGCAACCATTGCATTGCAAAAGATGGATGGTGAGGTATGTCAAAGTATTCCCCTCACATATTATTGTTCTTTCAATTCTAGGTGGTCTTTTGCTAACCTTTTAGAAATATTTATGTGCTAGGCATTATGAAACATATTTATGAAAATGCAATTTTTTTTTATAAAGAACACCATGTAAACATGATAGTCGCAAGTACATTGTGATGGTATAAGTTTTCACTTCCATCATTTGTTTCAGTGTCTGGATGGAAGATATATCCGTGTACACTACGCAAACAAGGGATAAACCTGCGGTAGTTTGACTATCCTATTGGATTGATGTTGCTTTGAAATTTTTATACCAGAAGTTCGATTGGAATCCAATCATTTGTCAAATAAATATTTTTCGGGCTTAGATGTGAGCTTCACTGTTTTATTATAAACCTTTATGTTTCTTCATTGTTTACTAGACAGGCCATAATTCGTTCCTCCTGTAATTAATAGATTGAATCCTTTCTTTACATGAAATCATTTAAAATTTTTTTTTTTAGTTAGCATTTTGATGGTAATAACAAATCTTACCATACTCCATGATCAGTTCATTGTGCCTTCTAGATGTGGTGGTTGGTTGAATGCAGCACTTAATTCTCTAAACACACAAGGGTCAAGTCAATTTCAAAGTTGGTTGCATCTGTATGCATTCAAAGTTTGGAATTCATGTCTCCATTTGTAAAACTTTTTTTTTGTTTTTTGGTATTCTAAGGAACCCAATATTGCAGAATCTCAAAGTTGGTTGCATCTGTATGCATTCAAAGTTTGGAATTCATGTCTCCATTTGTAAAACTTTTTTTTTTTGTTTTTTGGTATTCTAAGGAACCCAATAACATGAGAGTGATGAGCATGCAGAGTTACAGCTCACTGAGAGCATACATACAACAGCACCAAGTTTTATGTGGTGCACACTTCATACTTGTGAGCCTAAACTTTGTTTCATTGTTAAATTTTGTTCCTGAAACTTTTCTTTGGTACAATCACATCCATGTAGATTAGAGACATCATTGATTTATTGAATATTAGGTTAGGCAACATCAAGTCTTGTCATTTTTTTTTTTGTAACTTAAGACAGCCAAATTTACCAGCACTAGCAACAAACTGGACATGGCGACTTGAATGGAAACCCCATTGCCTCCTAATACAATTAGGAGGCTTTTCTTTTGGGATGTTCAATTCTAGTCACTTGAAGCCTTCAAAATGAAGCAAAGAACGACTGGATGAGTTTGATGGTCCAGAAATTGAACAAAATATCAATTAAAGGAAATTTATGTAACAAAAGAATTATTTAGCCAATTGCAAGAATACACCTCCAAAAAATCCCAGATATATGAATTTTATCATAGAAGGGTTAACAGACCCGCCCAAATTACTCAGATGTTATAATTGAATTCAAGATAATTTAAAAAACCGACATCGGAATATTGAATCCTTGAGAATTAGTAAAATGTCCTCCGACAAGAACTCATCGTATTTCGTACACTAACCAAATAAATCGAAAGTAAACCCTAAATCAACACATCATAGTAAAAGGAAGTAAGATCTGAGCAGCCATCACCACGACCAGAAACCCTAGAGGCGGCCAGAGTTCAGGAACTGGTGAACTTGGTCACGGCCTTGGTGCCCTCGGACACGGCGTGCTTGGCGAGCTCGCCGGGGAGGACGAGGCGGACCGAGGTCTGGATCTCGCGGGACGTGATGGTCGGCTTCTTGTTGTAGCGGGCGAGGCGGGCGGCCTCCTGGGCCAGCTTCTCGAAGATGTCGTTGATGAAGGAGTTCATGATGGACATGGCCTTGCTGGAGATGCCGATGTCCGGGTGCACCTGCTTCAGCACCTTGAAGATGTAGATCTTGTACGTCTCGCTCCCCTTCTTCGCCTTTTTCTTCTTCTTGTCGACGGCGGCGACGTCCATGGACGGGAGATGCTTCCCGGCCTTGGGCTGCTTCTCCGCCCTCTTCTCCTTCTCTTCCGCCGCAGCAGGTTTCTTCTCCGCCGGCTTCTTCTCCGCCTTGGGCGCCATTAGGAACACAGTCCGATCGAATAAAAACCCAAGACGCCGATAATGGAAAAGCGATCGAAGCACGTACCACCTATATATAGGGAAAGCGAAATGTTCTGATTGGTCGATGGGATGCTACACGGATCGTTGACGTGGCACATTCCAAAGCAGTCGATTGACGAAGATGAACGGCTATCGTTGGACGCTCTGTGTGATGAAAACGGACAGAAACGAAATCGGCACAGCACTATCGGATCAGATCAGGTGGAATCGAGACTAAGATCCGATCCAATAGTAAAAGAAAGCTACCATCCTAATATACTAATATTCCTATTTCAATTGCATGATCATATTTCAAATATTCTTTATTAAATTTCAAGTGAATATAAAAATACAATTTGACGTCGAACCTGTTGAGAAGCGCGATGCTGGAGATGGTCGACATGGGCGTCACCGGCAAGATCGTCCATGACGGTGTAGGTCGCCGCACCCTCGACGACACCCCCGTCGGTGCCTCCACCTCTCTTTCATATCACTTTCCGCGGACTCCATCTCCATCGTCATCGTCACCCTACACGCCGGGCAAATCAACTCCTTCCACATCGGCGACGTTGTTGCCACAGACATAGCTGTTAAAGTCAACACCTGTGGTGGCGCTTGGGAGACGATGAGGGTCCGGCGAGGAGGAGGAGAGCATCAGGGGAGGGAGAGGTCGTCGGAGGGGTTGTGCTGAGGACGTGGGACGTGGAGTGTTCACGCTGGAGATAGCTCACGTCAAGCTCCTTACCAAGGATCCCACGACAGAGGCCGTCGGCAGCGTGAGCAGCCCCATAAGGAAGTCCGCCACTTCCTCGCCGGCTTCTCCAAACAGGACCTTCCCCGCGGGTTTGTCCACCAGAAGCTTGATGGAGAGCTTGCTCGCCATGGCGCACCTCCGCGCCCAGGCTTGCATGAAGAAGCACTGCTTTAGCGCTGTGATAGCCAAATCATTCCTAAAGATGATTGCTCTACCCGAGAGCAGATCATTTTCCGAGAGAGAGATCATGCATTTGGATCCCAAACCGGACTGGGCATTGAACAGTCAAATGAACAAACAGGTTGACTGCTGACTTGCAAGAGCTCATTGCGTGAGGCTAAAGATATCACTATATAAATCAGGAGTTACTTTCTTAGTACGTACTTAGGGTTTGATTCCAAGGTGTGTTTAGATTTTTCACAATTGAATCAGGGAAATTTTTTTTATTATTTTATAGGTATTTTGAAACAGATGTGGATCGATGGAATCTTCCAATTAAATGCGATAGAATTCAATCCCTTTTGATAATTTTTTTAATTAAGTAAATTGAATCCCTAAGTATTTGGATTCCAGTTCAATCTAACCCGTAGCTAATCTATAATTATTTATTTATAAATTTATTTATTTACTAATACTTTCTATTAGTGAGTCGGCCCGGTTGAGTCGATGTGAAAGGTGCAAGTCATTCCTAACATCGTCTCCTCTTGTGTATGATGGTGAGCTAACATGTCAAATTAGTGTTAGGAAAATGATTTATCAAGAGCGATATGGCCTTAAGAAGACAACGATTGATATTGTTGGGAAACCTCAGCACGCGCATTACATGCGCAGCGAAAATCAAAATAAAAAATTAGTTTGAAATATGATCAAATCGTTGTGCAAAAAATTAGGGTCGCGAGAAAAATTGTAAAAACGAAAAAAAAAACCACGATGTGTGAGAGATTGATTTTACCTAGGGAGATCGTATATCCCTATATTCCATATCCGAATGGAGAAGATGAAGGAGGTCAAGCATCCTCCTCTCTAGCGGTATCTACACGATGGATCTTTGAAGCTAAACTCCTCCAATCTGATCTAGCAATTATTGCTCAAAGGGAGGGAGGAGAATAGTAGGTGGTGGCTAAAGTTGTTATCTATCAACCATGAGTCTCCCCTTCTATTTATAAAGAGTCACAAGAAAACCCTATGACTCCTTCCTTAATGGGAATTAGATCTTCATCCAACAACTCACTAATCTTGCATTATTGGATCTCTATCCAATAACTAATTGGACTTTAAGCAATGAGCCAATCAATATAGGGCCTCATTAGAATCTAATGAGAATATAGGCTAATTGGATCATCATCCAATCCTCTATTCACTTAAACATCAACCGTATGTGTGTGACCCTCTAGGCCCGATACCGAACTGGCCATGAGTCACTCCTATCATAACTCCTTCTGATTTAGTGAATTATTATCCTCATAATAATTCAATCGACTCATCGACTATGAACGTACAAGGCCACTATGCCATAGTCCCCAGACGATACATGGGAGATCAAATCCATCGGACATGTCTGTCCGTAGTTATCATGTATCTATAATCCCTCATTCAACTAATATCCCAGAGATCGTATATTGGACATGGTACTATCAGGTCATATACAGAATCAGTTTGTCTTACTCTAATCAGATTCTATTGAAGAATTACTTCTCTCTCAATCCGAATGACCCTGGCCAGGGATTTGTATGAGCAAGCATATATGGGATATTCCTCTCGTGATACCAAGAGTGGATGATCCTCTATTAATACTCAATTGCATTCATAAGGTTGGCTACTGATCTCGATAATCGACTGTATCAGATCTTAAACTTTTCAAACCTATAAGTCTAGCGTCAAAGAAAGGAGTACTCATACAAGACACTCTTGGTGTCTTAAGTCTAGGGACCAGATACGCAATTGGGACTATGGAATCAGTATTTGGCATTAGGTATCATTAACCATACAACATTCCATAAGCGGATCAATCAGTGAACTCATTCTCCAATGAGCACATGTATTATATCCTTAGTGTCTCCACACAAGTGGCTATTAGACCAGTTGCCTCCATCATATGGACGGGAATATAGTACACCGATATGTCCGGTTATCTTAATGTACTTCTTGAGCAATCTATGACTGAGATTATTTAAGATCTGTGTCTAAAGGTGAATCAATCTCATTATCATGATCTCATCACGATCCGACTCCCATTGTTCAGAACCAAGGATATCATAATATATATGTAACATATAATATGAGAATATACTAATATTAATCATAAGTAAAAAGGTTATATAATGTGTCACATGTACCATCACTCATGTGATTGACTTGCAGGGCACTTGTAACTAGCAATCTTCCACTTGACCAAAAATAAATCACATATGTGTATGATCCCCATCAGACCCCTATGACACTTAAATACAATCTAAGCTAACGGCTTCGTTAGTGGATCTGTAATGTTATCTTTGGATGGAACTCTTTCCATTGCTATATCTTTTCAGGTCATGATCGCTCTAAACAGATAGAACCTCTTCAGAACAATTCTGATGAGACTTAGGTTCCCTTACTATAGTTATCACTCTATCGCTGTCATAATATATGGGAGTTAGCTCCACGTTGCTTGGTATGACTTCCAATCAGTGAATTCATTCTCCAATGAGCATCTATACTATATCCTCAGTGTCTCTACATAAGTGGCTATAGACGAAAATATAGCCAACCGCCTCCATCATATAGACGAAAATATAGTGCACTAATCTGTCCGGTTATCTCAATGTCTCTATTGAGTAACTTATGATCAGGATTATTTAGGATTTGTGTTTAAAGATGAATCGATCTCATTATCGTGATCTCATCACGATCCGACTCTCATTGCACAGAACCAAGTACGTCACAATATATATGTAACAGATAATGTAAGAATATGCTAATATTAATCATAAGAAAAAAGATCACACAGCATGTCACACGTGTCATCATTCACGTGATTGGCTTGCAGGGCACTTGTAACCAACAGATATGAGAGTTGAGCTCTCCTACTAAGTTGACTCCTTTATATTGGGATGCTCCCATGAGCGAGGGCATCTCTCGGTTGTTTGATCAACTCTTGGTAACGCCAAGAGTCTTGCACCATAGGTCTATGTCAAAGGTGTCCCAACTCGATCCTTTCATACTTAAGTTAGTTTGGTAATAGAGGGAGAAAGACAGCATTATAAGTTGTATAAATTAGAAGGTAAAAAGATTCTTGCCTTCTTGCCCCCACTTGAGTTGGGGCATTATTTTTATACCTGGGTAGATGGGTCTCTATCATGGTCCCTCCTTACCTGATGTGGGGAAGATATTAATGCGGGCGACTTATCGACGTATGGGTTGTGCTTAGAAAGGGTTGTCGGGGATGTGCTTCCAGACATACTCCTTTGTTTCTTTAGCTTTTTAATAAAAAATTAAAAATTATTAAGTAATATAAATTATTAACCTACAAGATAGTTAGGGAATCATTGATTTATTGTTAAAAATCATAGTTAACTCTTTATTATTAAAATAAAGAGTTAATTACGTATTTTTAAAATTATTTTATAAATATTTTAATAATTTTTATTTAAAAAATCTAAATATTGTTTTTTATTTATATTTTTAGTAATATTTCAAGTTATATAATTAAAAAATTTAGCATCAGTTCCTAAGTCAAACCATTTTAAAATCCATTGAATGAAATTTAGAAAAAGATAAAAGAAATCTGATAAGGGTGGAAAAAAAAGATCCTTCATTTTCTAAGTAGTAAAATTAAAACCTACAAAAATCATGAGGTTTTTAGCAAATGATCTCGTCATAATTAATTTTTATCTGGATTGTTTTTTTTCATCAATTAACTAAAAATACTCTTACGCCCTCTCCCAATCGCCCTCAATCGTCAGCATCGTCGTCGTCGTCGCCGTCGCATGGCGAGGTGACATCGTCTACGTTTCTCCATTGGTCATCTTCTTTTCTCTTTGGGGAGGAGAGGGATGGGAGGAGACAAAGGGCGGGTGGTCGGAGAGATGGGAACGAGAAATAAAATAAATACTCGAATTCGGATCCGGATTCAAATGCAAATTCGCAGGTTAGCTAGCATCCGTTATGTCCGGAATCCGAACCCGTCGTAACAGCGCGAAACGCTACGAAGGCGAAGCGTCTCCGTTCCCGTTACAGTTCGGAATCGGGTCGACCGAAACGCTACGAACGGGAAGCGGCCCCGTCTCCGTTCCGGTCTCGGTGTCGGGTCGCCGTCCCAAACCCACGACAACACCCTCTTCTCTCTCTTTCCCTTCCCCGAGCCATCACCCATCTCCTCCTCCCCTCCTCTTCCTTATTCTTACCGCCCCATCTCTCTCCCTTTCTTTATCTAGGGTTTCCTCTCCGTCCCCGAAAGGGATCCAATTTCCTCTTCTCCAGTTCTCGGCGGCGGAGTCAGATCGTCTGGCTCGCCTCGCTTCGTCTCTTCCGGTGCGTCGATCTCTTTTCCCCTCTCTCGTGACCGCCGGATTGTTTCCGTCCCTTTCTTGCGGATCTTGATTCGTCTTGCTCGTGTTCCGTTTGGTTTTCGCTGGTTTTTCTTGGTGGTTTTAGGTGGTGCTGCTGCTGCGGGCGGGATAAAGATTTCATCTTGGGAGGGGGATCCATGGCGATTTTGAAGAATGAGTCTAGGGTTTCGAGGACGGACGGCGATTCCTCGCCCGCCGGGAGCGCCTCGAGCCAGGAGGATGAGGAGGAGCCCTGTCCGGGGATTGGCAAGGCGGAGACCGATGCTTCGGATTCCTCCGATGTGGACTCCGGCATGGAATCGGACGAGTTTGATCCCGCGGAGCTCGGCGTGCCTGGCACTCAGTTGTGCCAAGTGGGGAATCAGAGCTGTAGCATCCCCCTCGACCTCTGTGACCTACCCGACCTGGGCTCCATCTTGTCCTTGGAGGCGTGGAACGAGTGCCTCTCGGAGGAGGAGCGCTTCATGCTGGCTGAGGATCTCCCCGACATGGACCGGGAGACGTTTGGCTACACCCTTAAAGAGCTGTTGTCAGGGCAAAACTTCCACTTTGGGTGCCCGCTTGGTACTCTCTTCAGTCGGTTGAAAGGTGGACTCTGCGACCCCAGGATCGTTCTTTATCGTCGGGGCTTGAGTTTCTTGCAGCAGCGCGAGCACTATCATCACCTGTGCAAATATCAGAACTCCATGGTGAGGAGTCTTGTTGGCATAAGGGAAGCATGGCAGAACTGTTCAGTGTATAGTATTGAAGAAAGGCTTCGGCTTCTGAATATTCTGAGGAGTCAGAAGTCTTCGAGTCATGAGAGGAAAGGAGATGTTGGGATTGAGATGGATTCGGAGAGTGCGGATTCTGATGATTGGTACTCGAATAAACGGTTTAAGATAGGTCAGCAGTTTGCAAAGCCTTCATTGGACATCAAGCCTCATGAGATTGGCATGGCTCGGGAGCCAGTGAAGTTGGGGAAAGAATACTCCAAGGGTGTTCTGAAGGTTACTGCTCCTAAGGTTCCAGCACACCAAAACATTGGAGAAGTAGGGATATATCCTTCTTCCTTGAAGCATGGAACAGTCTTGAAATCTAGAGTAGCAACACCACAATTAGCTCTAAGTCAGCAGGATAAATATGCGGGCTATGATATGGGGGCTTCCAAAAGGACTAAACACCATATTGGTGGTGATCATGACGATATGGAGGAAGGCTACGATGGTTCACAAGGCGACTGGATTGCAGGACACAGAAGAGCAGTAACCAAGAGTAGATTGCCAAAGACAGGAAAGAAAAAGGAACCACAGAGAAGATATGATGCAGGCATGTATAGTGATCAAGAACCTGAAGATTATGGTGGTTTCAGTCATTCTCAGGGAAAAAGCAGAAATGCAGAGCATGCCGTAACTATTGCTTCATATGGTCATGAGTCTCGTGAACTCACAAGAAATGCTGATTATGCTGACAGAGAGTGGGTGTATCCTACAACAGGTAGAGCACAAAATCACATGCTAACCAATCCCTTGCAACGAAATAAGATGCATGAGGAAGCCATTTCCTCAGGCCATTCAGTTAAATCTGATAATTGGAATAGCAGAGCCAAGAATTGCAAGGTAGGAAACGAGTATAAAGCCGGTAAAAGTAAAGCTGGTAACGAATTGAAAAATACTTTGTACCAGCCTGTTCCGAGACAAATGGGTGATTCATATCTCCAAAAGGATCCTAGAGCTAGGATATTACAAGGGAAGATGAAAAATAATATGACTCAGTGTGATGGAATGGATGTGGACTACTCAAGTGGTGCTACTATGATTTCTCAGAGCGAGGAGACAGAATCTGATTCATCCGACCAGGTTGAAGATGATGGATGTCGCAATTCTGCAGTCAAGAAGTTGGAGCATCAAAGTGGTGATGTTGCGGGTCATCACGCTGGAGTTGTGAGATCAACCTATAATCCTAAAAAGCCAAACAAGCTCATGAAAGTAGATAAAAAAGGTATTTCTGACTTTTCTGATGCTGGTAGGAGCATACATACACAGGATGTAGAATCGTACCCTGTTAAAGGAAAGCATGGTAGATTGGTAAAGAAGGCCCTGGTACCACACCAGAATGAAAGGTTGACATATCCAGAGAAGAGGTATAAAGGGATGGCCAATATGGATCATTCCCCACAGCAATCATTTTACTCTCATGATTATGGCAGTGGCGTAATGGATGAATACATGGAGAATTTGGATGAAATTTCCAAGTCACGAGGTGGCAAGAATACGATCAACAAACTAGGGAACATGATGGAAACCTCAGACGTTCAGGCAATTGATGCCACTGAAGAAAGATCAAATATGCCCCTAATGGGGTGCAACTCTGTGCCAAAGAAACTTAAACGGAAGGTTGATGGTCATTACCTGAATGAGCTGGATGAATCCTTTCACCTGCAACTCAGTCCAGAGCAGCAGCAGATCGATGACCTTAATGGCCTTAGGAAGGGCAAAAGGAAAGCAGATGCTGAAACTGATAATTTGACTGTAATAACTGCGGATCTGGTAACATCAGAAAAGGATAAAGATGTAGAGCTCAAGGCAAAGCCACAGAAAAAACCATTTACTCTTATCACTCCTACTATTCACACTGGCTTTTCATTTTCCATTGTACATCTTCTTTCAGCTGTCCGGAAGGGAATGATTACCCCTCATATGGAAGATACTATACTGACGGCCAACCATCTTGAGGAGGACAATAGGCCTAAACAAAAAACAGAAGAGCAGAATAAAATGCATCAGGTAGTCAATGGCACACACCTTCCTTATTCTCTTGAGAATATGGATAAGCATTCTTCAGAATATGCAGGACAAAATATTTTGCCTTCTCTCACTGTTCAAGAGATCGTCGATCGAGTTAGATCAAACCCTGGAGATCCATGTATTCTCGAAACACAGGAACCACTTCAGGATTTAATTCGTGGAGTTCTGAAGATTTTTTCTTCTAAGACAGCGCCTTTAGGGGCGAAGGCTTGGAAGCCGCTTGTGGTATATGAGAAATCAAACAGAAGTTGGTCATGGGCAGGTCCAGTTGCTTCTAGTTTATCTGACACTGATAATGCAGAAGAAGAAACTTCTTCAGAAGCATGGGGAATTCCTCACAAGATGCTTGTAAAGTTGGTTGATGCTTTTGCTAATTGGCTTAAGAGTGGTCAAGAGACGCTCCAGCAGATTGGAAGCCTCCCTCCACCTCCTACTTCATTGCTTTCAAACTTGGATGAGAAGGAAAGGTTCAAAGATCTAAGAGCTCAAAAGAGTCTAAACACCATTAGCCCTAGCTCTGATGAAGTAAGAACATACTTCCGCAGAGAGGAATTCTTAAGGTACTCGGTTCCAGATCGAGCCTTTTCCTACACAGCTGCTGATGGGAAAAAATCAATAGTTGCTCCACTTAGGAGGGGTGGTGGAAAGCCAACATCAAAAGCTCGGGACCATTTCATGCTTAAACCTGATCGACCGCCACATGTTACTATTCTTTGTCTTGTTCGAGATGCAGCTGCTAGATTGCCAGGTAGTATTGGAACCAGAGCAGATGTTTGTACTCTATTACGGGATTCACAATACATTGTTGAAAACATATCTGATGCACAAGTGAACCAAGTTGTTAGTGGGGCTCTAGATCGGTTGCATTATGAGCGCGATCCCTGTGTACAGTTTGATAGTGAAAGAAAGTTGTGGGTTTATCTGCACAGGGACAGGGAAGAAGAGGATTTCGAGGATGATGGTACATCATCCACTAAAAAGTGGAAGAGACAAAGGAAAGATTCTATAGACCAGTCTGACATCGGAGCAGTTAATGATGTTGATGCAGGAGTCTTGGTTGGTGGCTCTTCTTCTGGTCAGGATCATGTTGATGATCTGAATGTTGATGCAGCATTCATCAGTGCAGGAGAAAAAGCTGAACTTGTTTCTGAAGATATGAGGCCCGATATGGAGAATATACATCCTCTTGTGGACACAACCACTGTTAGCAAGAAGAGCCAGGGCAATTGGGATGGTCCAGGAGTGAATTCATTAAGAGAAAACAGATTGGTATGTCAAGAGAACTCAACAGATGAAGATTTTGATGATGAAACATTTAGTCAAGAGAGGCCAATTCGGCTTCAGTATGACCTTACAATGAAGAATGGACTCTACTAGATCCTTACCAACATATATGTGTTGCAGTATCTTTTAGGTAATGCTTGTAATAACATTATCAGATTCTTAAAATTTGATTTGTCTTCAATTCACAGATATCAGTTTGTTTATGTCTACGTCAATTATGCTACTTGCTATAGGTTGGATATTCTACTTATGTTTTTGCACCGCATCTTGACTTTTGTTCATGCAAAGATCTTTTGTCCAATTTAAAGCATATATTTTGGTGGTTTCCTTGCATGCCAACCTCTATTTGTGTGAATGTTCATTGAAAGGAATGCTGATTCTGGTTTTTTTTTTTCCAATTTATTTCTTTGTCTCATTATTTTTATTGTCTTTTGATTCATTTGAAAGGTTGGTCTCTTGGATATCACATAATGACGATTCTTTCTTGGTTTTTTTAGTAGTAATTTTTAGCTCTTGAAGTCTCTAGGAATATGTTATTCTGAAAATTTCCTTATGATTATTTATGACATTTGGGTATATATAAGTTTGTAGGCATTCTCTGAATTTATCTTGAATCTTGTGCAAGTGTATAAGTATTTTAGTCAAGGTTTTTCTTACCGAGCGGTAAGGCCCATACCACCCGGTATACAGGTCTTCTGATTGACCGGTACGCAGACCGGGTGCTACCGGGTGGTACCGCTAAAATCGACCGTCGGCGATCAATTAAGGGAGAAATCGATCGTCGACGATCGATTAAGGAAGAAAAGGGCAGAGGAAGAAGAAGAAGAAGAAGAGAAAAAGACGAAAGAAGAAGAGGAGAAGAAGAAATACCTCGCTCGCCTCGCCTCGCTCGCATGGTCGCCCGCTCTCGCCAGCCCTCGCCACAGCGACTTTTCTCCCAGCGGAGAGAGATCGAGGTGACGCCACTTTATTTTTTTAAAAAAAATATATTTAATATATTTAATATTATATAATATTATATTATATTATAAAAAATTATTAAACCCGGCGGTATGCACAGTGCATACCGCTCGGTACTGATAAAATGCCGTACACCGATACGGATCGGTATGTAAAACCTTGATTTTAGTAATCACCATATACCAGTTAGTTTTATCAAAGTTTTGGAAGGAGTGTCTCATTGTCAATTGTAACATTTAGAAAGTGGTTTTTTTCTTGATGATTGTCACCATAGTGATCAATGGGAAAGGGCTAATTATATATTTTCCTTATACTTAGGTTCTTTTAGCATCACGATCCTTGTACTTTAAAAAGTTACATCGGGATCCCCGTAGTTTCGGAATTGCCATAATTGACTCCATTTTTAATAACTTCGTCTGTTTCTTTGATGGAATCCACGACACATGACATCATGTGTCGAATTTGCACCAAAGTGAAGGGCAAAATAGTTAGCACTCGCCTTGCACCATTGCCATTGGCCCTGTCGCTTGTTGCCACATGCATCCCTAGCCCGTTAGCTCTCGTCCCGCACCGTCGCAAGCTCCCCACCCCTTCTTGTTGAACCATCCACCCAATGGTGTCAAGCATGCTTTGGTAGTTCCAACACTTCGCTGGTAGGAGCTGCCCAATGGCCTGCTTTCGGACCATGGTTGATGCCTTCCACCGCAAAAGCCTTCCCTCGATACTTCAGCATCGGTGTCTTTGTCGCAACAGCTCAATCGTGGTGGGCGCACAAATCTTCTGTGCTAAGGATCCCACAGGTCTCTTCTTTGAGGGTTGATTGTTTTATCGCGGAAGGCGTAGTAATCAGCCGTGGGGGGGAAGCAGATGGAGATGGGGGCAGCAATAGAGCAGAAGGACAAGGGTCTAGGTGAAGGTGGAGCAAACATCAACGGTGGGTCGGCGGCTCCAACGATGATCGCAGGGAAGGCCGTAGCGATCGTCGTTGCCTCACGTGGGGCAAGAAGTTGGTGTTCTTCGAGTGATGGGAGAGGGCGTTCAACCTAGAGGACCTGTTGAAGGTGTTGGCGGAGGTGTTGGGGAAGGGCACATTCGGGACGACATACAAGGCAGTGCTCAAGACTAGGTGATAGTGGTGGTGAAGCAGCTCAAGGATATGAACTAGTGGAGAGGGAGTTCAAGGAGAAGATTGAGGCCATCGACGTGATGGACCATTCAAACCTAGTGCCCCTCATGGCCTACTACAGCAAGGATGAGAAGCTCATGGTCTACGATTATATGCCAATGGGCAACCTCTTTGCCCTCTTGCACTGTATGCCCATCCTTCCTCTCCTTCCTATAAATGCTTTGCCTTCTTTTGCTGGAATCCAAGGCACATTAACGATGAATTCCGTATGGAACTCACATCCATATCAAATGCATAGGTAACAGAGGATCCAGTCGAACACCTCTCAACTGGGAAACAAGAACGGGCATCGCGCTCGCAACAGTGCGCGACATCGAGTACATCCACTCCATGGCCCCTTCCGCCTCACATGGCAACATCAAGTCCTCTAACATCCTCCTCACCAAGTCATATGATGCCTGTGTGTCCAACCATAGCCTTGTCCTTCTCATTGTCTGCCCTTACCCACGTCGCAGGATATTGGGCTCTGGAGGTCACCGACCCCCCCAAGGTCTGCCAGAAGGCCGATGTGTACCGCTTCAATGTTGTCTGTCATGGGGCGGGGGCTAACCATTTTGCCTTTTACTTTGGCACAAATTCTACATGTGATGTCAGGTGCAACGTCTTCCGTCAATGCAACAAAGGGCATTATTAAAAATGAAGTGAATCGTTGCAATTTCATAACCATGGGGAACCCAATGTAACTTTTAGAAGTATAGAGACTGTGATGCTATAAGGGTTCAAGTAAAGGGATAATTTGTGATTAGCCCATGGGAATATGCCATGTTTTCTAATTAGATAAAAGCTCTCTATTCCAAGGATTACCTATGCCAATTTTATGAGTCTTAGATTTGAATCTATATCAATCCCTTCTTGGATCTGTGCTGTATGGTGATATGGAATGCTATACTATCACCAGAGAAAAATGAAAAGTCAGTTGAAGTATGTGTACTTTGGTCATACAGATAAGTGGTTGGTTCAGTATCACATGGGTATACCATGAGCCCACTCCATGCCTATGTTGGTCATTTGCTAACATTATATACCAAGCTTTTCTCAAGTATAATTACTGCATTTTATTGTGGCATGTAATATTGGTACCAGCATGCAGTGAGGTGTGGGTACTTGCTCGGATACTGGTGAATTTGGGGTCAGCTTTTATTAGTCAAGAATTGATTGAGCTGATTAGAGGGCTAAGATACTAAAAACAAAGCGATGGGATTTTCTGATATCAGCCGAGCTTTTAAACCATGTTAATCCATTCAAATTAGACCTCCAAATTCACCATTCACGAAAATTAGTCTGGAATACTAAATAATAGAGAAAAGATACTGGACTCTGACATGAACACTAAATAATAGAGAAAAGATACTGAACTATGATATGAACGACAAAATTTTGGTTTGAAATTACTTTTTTTCCTAATTTTAACAAGGGAAATTTAGTCAGTGTTTCTGATCAGAAATTCAAGGTACCAAAAATGATGAGAACCTCATAAAGTTGGGATGCTTATCATTATGAGAGTTCTATTTCGGGAAGTACTGCCCGAAATCTATCCTCCATGAAATGTTATCACTGTTTTCCATTTCTGAACTCTGTTGGGCTGAGGTTTCCATTTTGAGTTGTTTGATGTGGTGGCACCTTTTCATTTTGCACATATTCTGGTGCAAGTGATATTACTATATTCTTTGTGTTAGAATATTTGTTTATTCTCGGCTTACCTTGGTTATAGCTCAGTAGAACAAATGTACGGTGGGTTGACCTTGTTAGCAAGATCTGACATGATAGTTGCTTTGCTGAATAAAAATGTATAAAAGATCTGGCAATTCTAACATGTTCAGTTTGAATGGCCCTAGTGATAACAATTGCCAAATACCATATATCCAGAAATAGTGTTAATGTGATTCTCATATGTGATTCTTTATTTGTTGATGTTCTCCTGTTTTTCTTTATAATTTCGGTGAGATTTCTAACATGCTGCTCATTCATTTTTGCAGGGTAAGAAAGGCGAACCATATGAACAAAATTATTGGTGACTTATCGTGATTGGTTTGATTGCCAGTGCACCTTTTCAGCACCCATTATTTAGCCTACTTTAAGTCTCCTGCTCTGACTCGGGTTGCGGTTTTTTTACATGTACATTTCCTTTTGCGACTGCAATCAGCTGAGCGCAATTGCCAAGTCAGAATGGCCACTGCACCAGTTTGGAAACCTCGATAGCTTTCATTGCTCCAGAAGAACATGTAGTGAACAGATAACATAAATTTATCTCACACAAACCACCATTCCATTCTTTTTATTTGAGAGGAAAATCACACTGTTCAAGTTGCTTATGTGCTCCTTTTGTCGCTTGATGGCTTGGCTAACGAAATAACATCGCGACGGAGTTCTTGTTGCTTCTGCATTTTTGTTAAAAGTGGATTATCTTCATTATATGGCGTTAATATCTTGATTATTAGTGCTCAGAATCATACTTTTGTTATTATTCTATCTTGGATTCTCTGGTCAACCTGCATAGTTTGCATGTGTAAACAGGCCCAAATAAGGGATGATTAGATTATGACTCCTTTCTTTGGTTCCTCCCCTTTTTTCTCCTCTCTCTCTCTGTTTCTTTTGGTGGAAATAAATTTAATGCAAAAAGCAGATGCAGGATATTTGATTACTGGTATTTACTGAATAAATTTGCAGACTCTGGGCAACTTCTTTCTGCAATTGAATTGTGTCCTCACAGTGTTCCATATCATGCGTGCGTGATTCATGGTTATGTTGACGATGGTAATGATAATAATGGTGATGTTAACAGGAATTGGGTTCACGACAATTTAACTTTAACATATTCTTTATACTTGACCAGCATATCATTAATTCAAGATTTTAAAATGAAAGCTGCAACTTTGGCAGAAGCGTTCGTTACTCATTAGATTCTTTTTTTTCTTTTTTGAACTAGAATTACCAAAAGAGCAATATATATATATATATACACACATTTCAATGAAAAATAAAAAATTTCATTCTATATATATGACGTTCACACGTGCATTTCAAATCTGAGATTTATCATTTGTGCAAAAAAAAAAAAAAAGAACTTCTCAACAGAGATAATTTAAATTCATTTTTACAACCGAACAAGGCAAACTGTACTATCTTGCAATATATCTTCATTCTGGACTGTACAAGACAGATCAGTCTTGGTGAAGTCATCAACAAATTGGATGAAGAATGAAAAGACCAATACAACATGAATAACTATATAGCAGCTATATTATATACATAATCTTACCAATGTTCTACTTCATTAACTTCAATTAATTGCCATTAAAGCAAATCTGGCATCCCTCAAGGCCTGTAACTGAGGGTCCTGCATCTCCGAAGAGCGACTCACATCCCCATTTGCCTCTTTGGAAGCAGATTTTGCTTCCCAGAATGATTTCAGCAACTCTTCGAACGCTGGAGTCCTGAGCTCTTCGATGGATGTGATACTTGGCAGATCGATCGATCGCCTCCTCGGGGTGGAACATGATGGTACATCCACCTGGGTAGGTCATGGACTGTGAGTTGATGAACATGATGGTGGAAATTAGAGTTTGTAACACATATTTAACTCGTGTTGATGCAACTTACCATATATTCTTCCTCAAGGTACTTTCCTGTGTTTTCTGTAATTTCGACTATCTTGTGGTAGTGTCCACTCCTCAGTTCTCTTAGCTCCCCACAGCATGGGACAAGCATGCAATTGATGTTTGTGCATGCGTCGTGGTCAAGTTTCAGTGAATCTGGAAAAGAAAATGCATATGCCTGATCACTTTGAAGATCTTAAGACAATTATCATAAGTAGGCGAATGTGGAATAACGGTTGTTACATTCAATCGAGGAATGAAGATCCTTATTTGCGACATTGATGTCTTCATGAGTAGTCGAAGCAGCAGAAAACAACCTGGACCGCAGTAATTGATTGGCTTCCAATCCACTCCTGTGTAAGTCCATGCAAAAGCATTGTAGAGGTAGCAAAAGTACTATTTAACTTTGAAGGATCATTTAGCTCAGTTACCTGACTACTGAATCTACTGATGCCACATTTACTTCATCAAGGTTTAGCAAGGAATTTTGAGCATCTCTCCATTGTTGTGAACCCAGTTTTGCCTTTTCCATGCTTCGATCATCACAGGTAAATTCCATATCATAAATTTGATTCAGCTAGTGAACAAGATGCTAAAATGTATAATTCATTCTTACCAACTTCTTAAGCCTTCATCTAGGTGGAGCTTGCCATTTTCAACAGCTGCAATATCCTCAAGATAATGATCTTCAGTTTCTTCCATGTAAGATTCCCATTGTTCTTTCACACACGAAGTAAATTTGTGAGCAGTTGACATTTCATGTTCTAGATTACTTGTTCTCTCAGCAGCACTTGCACGGAGACTATATACCGCTGCTTGAACCTAAACAACAAGATCAGATGTGAAAGATCTGATGATTATTAGCAGACTGATTTAAATATAAAGTTCATGAACAATGCTAGGCTACAAGGACTTCGATCATCAAGTAAGAACCCGGCTCATTAGTCTAAGAATTGCACTCGATAAGTACAATCAAACTCAATAGTAAGAGATATAGGCACGAGCTAGGCACTAAACCCGGATCCTTTAATGCCCCATGTTCCTGTTTCAAACTGGTATTCTGCCGTGGCTTCCAAACAAGTACAAATTTCTGATATTTGTACAGTTTTTTATGGTAATTCAGATTTTGCAAAACAAAAACCTTCCAGAGGCATAAACGGAACTACAATTGTCATCTGATACAGTTGGTTTCATTTTCACATTTCTCAATTATTGACTATTATCTCAGATTCCCATGTTTAGATAGAATCATAAATGGTGAAGATTCTCTACAATTAATTGAAACTATGCCTTTATTGGCATTTAATAGCAAATTCATCATGGTTTAAAGGAAGAGTTTTTAAGTCACCCTGAGATAATTAACACTGGAAATATCTAATCTTTGTTTTGCAAACTGAATTTAGAGATTTATCCCTTCAAAGTATCCTCTTCTTAATCATTTCCATTTATTTATCAAAAATGTGTAGCCAAATATTTATTTCATCAAAAGCCAACCTAGTCTGGTAACTGAACATGGCTAAACCAGAATCTTGGATGAACAATGCCACCATTCTACACCTGTTTCATTCAAGCTTAAAATTTTTATTTACAAAATTAATGTCTATAAAGTCTTGATTTCTATGGATTTTCACATTTAATTAGGCATTGATAACAGAATTTGGGATTTGGATCAGTTGGACTAGGTGGCATCACATTGACAAGTCAATCACTTAGCCAAAAATAGTGTTGAGACGAATTGGATTCAAGCATATGCTAGGATCAGATGTTTATTCATACTTAGTCAGCTGCTGCCAGTCTACTGGTTACTTTTTGTTGAGCTCATCTCTTATATCCTAACACATATTGTTGCGATTGATGATTGATATATGCTTAACTGTCAAATCTGTTCTTGTTTGAAGTTTTGGATGATGCTAGGAGTTGAATTGTAGAAATCTAGCTATTATTTTGGAGAATTTGACAAGCATTTGTGGTAATTATATACTGTTGTGGCATTTGAAAATTATTTCTCCTTTTAAGAGCTTTTGAAAGAATGATCCCCGACACAAATGGGGAATTTATAAGAAATTCAGCATGCTTATTCTCAAAGTTCTTTTCTACTCTTGTTTCCTAGGATATAATGCAATTCTAGAGGCACTTTTTAACTGACAGAATATGAATCATTCCTGGATAGGAAACATTGAGTTTCAAGTTTTTTGTGAGTTTTTCTTCAAACAAATATTGATAGTGTATTTTGCAATCTTCGTCAATCCCCTGGCATACAAATAATCGTTGTTGCATTGGCTACAAGTAGCAGTTGCAGTAACATGATCAAAATAGATCCACAAAACTTTGTCTAATATGTCTATGCTTTGAAAAAAAAAAAAAAAACTGCAAGCAAATATTTATATTAAGTACCAGCTTTTTCTTCCGGGCACTTGAGATGGCCAGCATTTCCGCCACTTTTTCAAGCAATTGTTTTTCTTCATTAGCAGCGCAATCCTGCACGAATAAACATTTGATTATGAATATGGCTTACAGTAGAATTGTGATTACTCTCGTTAATTCAACAGTAATAATATGAAATGACATTACCTCAAAATTTTTCTCGAGCTCGTGGAGTTGTTTGTCTTGTAGAGTTTTTGACTCTTCCAAAATCTTGGTTAATGTAGATGCATGAATATTGAGTGTATCAAAAAAGTTTGAAGCAATTCTCGAAATTGACCTTGTTGCTTCCACAGTTCTGAAATGTCCCTTTTGTTCCCAATACAAAATATATTTACTTCAAGTCAGATTACACAACTGATGCACCATAAACAGGCCTTTTTTATGAAGTTAGAAACCTACCTCACGCTGCTGTTGTGCAAATGCAACTAATTTATCCTCTTGCTTAGAAAGGCTCACTTGAAGTTCATGAAGCAATCGATCAGCCTCCAGAGCAATTCCTTTAAAGCACTGCACGGAAAGAAAGGCATCATTGATCAAGTGGAATATGTCTGAACACAAAGGTTTACCTGTATGTATATAATCTACTCACATCCTCAAGAGTAGAAGAGTGCATAAGCACTTGTGAATTCAATGTTTCAAATGTAGACTGAGAATTTTTGTCAAGTTCAACAGCTAAATCATCCAAAGCTTTGATCCCAGATCCATACATGGCCTTAAGCCTTTCAACATGCCCTCTGATTTCTTTGGTGGCCTGGAAAAACATATGAGCATAATCTACCTCCATACCAGATTAGATATAGCATATAATAAGAGAGAGAAAAACTAAGTATGAAAGAATATACCTCAGCCTTTGTAGAGACAAACAATTGCATGTCTTCTTCCACTTCTTTCAGTTGGGTCTCCTGTTGCATCACAGATGCTGAGACAGTTTTATGCAAAATTTCCAACTGTTCAGTCAACTGAGACCGGAATTTCTGGACAAGAATCCTGTTTCCATCTTCTATGTTGTCTTTGCGTTCTGCAAGCCAATTGTGATGATGACATAAATAGAAAGTATCATGGTTACATTCCCCAGTAGAGAGAACATCCGAATTGAAATACAGAATGTTACCAACCTATTTTGGAAAACAAGCCAAAAATATCCGCAGCTGCATTTTCTAGCTCTGACCGAAGCTCATATGCATGCTCAACAAGTGACTTTTCTGTAGTAAGGCATGCAGTAAAAAATTATTTACTTCCACCTGTAATGAGACTTGCTAAAAGAAATATGTGATACACGGACCAGCTAAGCAGGTTTGTACATATGGTATGTTATCCACGAACAATGCAACTTATGATTGATGTCAAATGAACTCGTCATGTTAAGTTTTTGACAGCAATGATAATCATATCATGAATGAAACATGTAACTAGATCCCCTCAAAAAGATGGAGCTGTAACATCTACATCAGAAAGGAGATTCTGTATGGTAATAGCATACAGTTCCATTTTAGATGCATGAGCAAACATAAACATCATTTCACCAAATAAAAGAAAACAGGAAATTGGAATAAATGGTGTTTAAATTCCCGACATCAAAGAGGAAATATAGCTACACTATTATCACCTGACTTTAGGAGATTAAATATCAAAAACTCCTTCTCTTTTATCTTTGAGTTTGCCTGTCTGTATCTTTCTTCTAGGTCAAAAAATGCATGTTCAGTGTCCTCCAACTTTTTCTGCAACAAATTAAAAGAAGAGACAAAAAGGGAGAGGATAAAACCAGCATCGTACCAGACTTTTAAACCATTAACTAAAAAAGTAATTTACCTGAGTTTTCTTAAGTTTCTCACTTAATTCTGCACTTAACAGTTGTTGGGAATTGTAAAGCTCTTGAAGCCCACATAGTTGCTACTCAAATCATAACAATAGGTTCAGATCTCCATAAAAAACTATGCTATAAGTAAAATGTATCAAGATACAATGACAAACCTTATCCTTTAAATCCAAATCATGTTCCAGATGCTCTATTTTCTCACTCATGGCCTGAAATTGAAAGTTTATGTAGAGTGCAATAGCTGATCAAGACATTCATGATTACGTAAAATAATAGATAAATATAGCGAATCAAATAACAATCACAATCCAACCTTTTTCTCAGCTTCTTCAATCAAGTAGCGATCCCGTGGTATATAAATGCCATTCTTCTCTCTTGCAGCAAAAACCTCTGTAAAAAGACAAGAAACTTAAAACTACTTAATACTACTCAGTTATCATTTATTAAAATCAAAATGCTCTGAAAAATATTCTTAGGTAAACAATAGTCCTGATGTGGAGACTTTCAATTTTAAGGATTCAGTAGAATCATTAACAAGTATCAGGCAGATTAAATTTATAATAGTATCAATATTTTTTTCAATTAAATTAATAGAACAATACTATTATCATATAATTCAAGACGCTTAGACTTGGAAAATGAAAATAGAACAATATCATTAAATATTTGAAAACATAAATATTAAATTAGAAAAAGATAAACCTTGTTTGAGACGGTCAATTTCTGCATATAAATCCTTGATCATGGCAGATTTCAACATCTTTTGATTAATCTGTATTAAAGCACGAAGACAGACAATAGCTTAGTCTCTACAAGTATAATTTGCCTTCATTAGGAACAACAAAATTACAGATTCTGATGACCTCAGGCTTATTCTTTATATTCTTCGCACGGTGTGCATAATCTAAGGTGCTCAGAGTCTCTTCCAGACAGTGGATGGAAGGTGATATGGTAGCAATAATGCAGGTTTTCGTCTTGCCTCCCAGAGAATCTCTTAGTAATCTTGTCAATTTGCTGTCTCTGAAACCAAAAAAAAAAGAAAAATCAATATTCATTCCATTAATATATGATAATCTGCAAAAACAATATCAGATGAAGGTAATTTGGGCCACCTGTAAGGAACATGGCCAGAGTGTTCGACAAGAGCATTAATAACACGGCCAAGAGTGAGCAAACTTTTGTTGATCTCTCCTGCCTCCCTTGCTCTGCCCTGCAGTACTATTTACTTTTACAATCATCCATAGCAGAAATTCTCCCAAATTAAGCATAATGAACAAAAAATCCCAAAGGGCCTTTTAAAGAAGACATGGACTTGTCCTAGTCATCATAAGTTAACCTCAAAAGTGATGGGGGACAATGTGATAAGAATGCTGATATTTGTATGAAGAGCACACAAACTAAATATGATTATTCCATCTTGCTGAACCTTGAAAGATGAATATTTTACTCACATCTCTTGCACCTGAACGGGAAATATTCTCTGAGCCAGCAAGATCCACAAGATTAAGCTTCCCACATTTGATCATCTCTTCCCCCTCAGGAGTACATTCTTTAATGTGAATTGTAATAGAAAATATGGAATGAGATCGACTGCTTTGCTTGTTGAGTAGAGTCTCCGCAGTACGCCTTTTTGCGGACCCTTTATCCAAGATTTTGTAGATTTCACTAGCTGTATAGACTACCTCTTCTTCTAGTCCTCTCACAAAAACACCTCCCTTCCCATCTTCCATGAGAGCTATAGGCTTCTTCGACTTGTCATCGGATGATTTTGAATCATCAGGGGCCAAAAGATCTGTTATCTCTTCATTGTATAATTCAAGAAATGTGACTTTCATGCTGTATTCAGCACACTGTGCCTCAAGTATCTCAAAGATTTGCCGCACTGCTCTAGGGATAACTCCTGCATCACTTGGGAATTCCCCATTCTATACTAGCAACCAAAGTTCACTTAGAAACCAGAGATAAATAGGTGAACTTTCTAATTTGATCTATGTTTGAGAAGAGAAATTACCTTTGTTTTTCTTCCACCTCCTCCTTCCATGGTGTAAGTTTTACCTGTGCCAGTTTGTCCATAGGCAAAAATTGTACAATTGTAGCCCTCAAGGACCTCATTAACTATTGGGGAAATAGCTTGATGAAACAAATCCTTTTGCTTTGATGCCGGGCCAAACACCTAAATTTGGTCAAATTGATCATGCACTTACATTTGCTGCTCAGAGATGACAAAAAAAAAAAAGGTATTCTATAAAATAATTAAAGTAAAAAATCTAATAACCTTGTCAAACACAAAAGTTCTGTCAATTTGCTTGTTAGCAATGTTCTGAACAGCAGAAACTTCTCGCCGGTGCTCATTGCAAGATATGACCACTGGCGTGTTCATCCTCAGCTCCTCCTCACTTAATGGTCTGCAAAAACACTCTTAAGACTAAGGAGAAGAGCAAACAAAAAACAAAAAAATCTTAAAATAACAAAAATGACAATAAAAAACAAAAATTCTACCTGCATCTGAGTATGACTTGAACATTGACTCCCTTGTCCTTATCATACTTGCTGTGGGAGTTCCCATTCCCCTCTACCGACCGGAGATCTCTCCCTGCCTTCTGAGTTGGCCTCGGCGTCTGGGAGGGCGACACGGGAACCATTCCCCCTTTGTTCTGAGTTCCCTCCATTCCCCGCTACCTGCTACATCAAAACACAAATCTTTAATAGCAAAGAATTGATTTCTGAAACAGAAACCCCGCGATTCTTCAACCTCATACACGACATTGCTTCAGCATCAGCCCTCATTTCCGATCGACCAAATAAAAAGATCAATTTTGGCAAAGAACTCCAAGATCCCCAAATCAGCGTCCAAAATTCTTCCAAGAACCGCAAAAAGGTGCCATTTTTCACTTCGGGAAGCGGGAGAAACGAGCAAAAAAACCGCGAATCGATACACAAAATGCAAGGGCAGGAAGAGGGGGTGGCACGAGCAAGAACACCTCAGGGTAGGGGCCGCAAAATCTGGGAGAAGCACCCGGTGCCGAGTAGAGTATGACAGAAGCGATGGGTGGAGATCGCGCTCCTCGTTGCTCGATCTCTTTCTCTTTTTGGCTACCTCGGTTTCCCTGACTGGTACGGATTGGCCGTGTGGGGCTATCGATCCAACTGCGATTCCTCGATGAGAGAGAAAGAGATTGTGGAATGGAGGACGGGGCAGAGGAAGTCCCTCAAAGCAAGAAAAAGAACGAAAAGAAGTGTCAGCTTAAAGTGTTAAAGCGGAAACGCCTCTTGACGGCGTCAGGAAGCCGTTTAGTTGTGTCGGGCGTCAATTAATTCTTAAGGATATATATAGTATGAATAGATTGAAAATTCATTTACTAATACTAAATTATCATATTTATTAACTAAACATTGAAAATTTATAGTGATCTTATTAAATCATTAGAAATCCATGGGTATTAATTCTGTGTATGTTAAGATATATACAATAATATATCATATCAGTTTGATAGATTTGGATGCTATGTCAAGTTGATATGGTACATAAAGTGTCAATATTAAATATTTTCATAGGATAACAACATTATGTAGCATATCTTTTTCGGGTTGAATGTAATAAATTTCATCCTAGAACGAGGTAAATAAGGCATCAATTAAGATTTCAAATTGAGTAAATAAATCACCGTAGTTCATTTTATACCTATATATTCATAAGTGGGAATATGAATATATAGGTATACATTTTAATCTATTTCGATGAATTATCCAGAAATATGAAACCAAATTGAGTACTATTAATTTATTTGAGGATATTTTAACCTGATTAAAGGGTACTCCAAATCCAATTAAAGCATATTAGATAGATTTGGGAATTAAAAAAAGTAAAAAATGATAGGATATTCATAAATTTCATCAACTCAACTTTGATAATTATTCATAAAATCATTTAAAAAATACTCGAATCTTAAAAAAAAAAATTGTCATTATTACCAAAATCTGGAAAAAAAAATTTCATGTTTGCTGTTGTTTTTGTTTTCATGCTCCAATTCTGTTAATTTTATGAAATTATGAGGTTATTTATCAAGGAATGATCACATTATTCATTTTGCAATTTTTTTGCTTTGATAATGTCTACATTATATGCTCCAAAACTGACATAAATAGTGCAATTATATTTTTGGGTGATTCTCTTTGCTGCAGCAGAAGTTTCATTTACTGTAGCAATTCAATACATGTGTTATAATTGCCTATCACTGCACATATATTGTATGCAAATACATTTTTCTATACTTGGAAATAATTACCTTCTATTTCATACCAAAAAAAAAAAAAAAAACCCTCACCCAATCCACAAAATTTACATTGGTTTACTTGCCTACAATGTAGCAAATGATTAAAGGTAGCTTTTGGACAAGTCAAAAGATATTAAATTCATCTCCAACTATCACCAAACCAAGACTGTGTGATTTGTGGTTGCATGTAGCATACCCCTCAAGCAAAGCATCCAAAGACACTTTGACAGATGCACCAAACATCACTGGACTTCTTGTTTTGCTCAAAGCTGCAACATAGTGTGTAATCTTGCTTTGCAAACCACATCTGTCCCAGTGTTATCCATGAGCCAATCATTTGTCATTGTAGCAAACAGGTAAAAATAGCTTTTGGACAAGTTAAAAGATTATAAATTTATCTCCAGCTGTGTCACCAGAAGAATGCTGAAAGATCTATACTTGCATGTAGCATTCTCCTCAAGCAAAGCATCCAAAGACACCTTCACAGATGAACCTGTTTGCCCAAAGCTGCAACATAGTGTGTAACCTCGCTTTGCAAACCACCTCTCTGCCAAATGTTAACCATAAACCAATCGAAGTAGATAGGTTTTGGACAAGTCAAAAGATATCAGATTTATCTCCAACTGTATGTGTGTCACCGAATGAATTCTGAAAGATCTAGACTTGCATGTAGCATTGTCCTCAAGCAAAGCATCCAAAGACACCTGCTTTGGCACTGGCACATTCACCAAACATCAGCAGATTTCTGCAAAAGAGTCTGGAAGCTTGATTTCTGAATGCTAACCACATTTCTGCTGGTGCCAACCATTCCATGCTCAGGCAGCATGGCAGGGGAACTTCCAGCTTGCACAAAGCTGCAAAAGAGTGTGTCAGCTTGCTTTCTGCAATGCCAGCCACAGCTGCTAACCATGGAGCAATCACCTGAGCTGATATCTCTGGGCAACCATGTTGAAGCATCATGGCAAGGCACTGACAGTGGGTAATACGGGTGACATGACTTCTCTAAGGCAGACAGTTGTTGCCCATTCCGCACCAGTCTGACAGCAGCCTTTCGGTGAGGCAATCTGTCTCTTAGGTGGTGTGCAATTTTGATGGACTGGAGATGGAGTACAGGACACTCATGCAAGAAGGAGACGAGGACCACACAACCTGTTGCTGCTCACTCTTTGGCTTGGATTTGAAGACAGGCAAATCCATGGACTGCAGCACTTTATTATGACACAACATTACATACATTCTACCAATCTCGGTAGGTTAGTAGAAGTGCCTGTGATGTCACTTGCACTTTTTTCTTAGAAGCTCACTGCTCTCTGCTCTTGCTTGCAGTATCACATATGAAGTCCACTGCACACCCAAATCTACCAAAAGTTGGACACTGGGAGCCTACCATGGATCATGTCATTGCTTGTCTCAATCACTAGTTAATAAGATTACAAGTATCTCTCTTGCTACCATATGATTACAAGCCATAACATAGAGTTTTCTGACATAGAATCCCTTGTACACAACTTTTTTGTCTTGTGTTACATGGCCCATGTAATCTTTAAGAATGGTGCAATACAAGACAAAAGATGCATGATAGTGACTTTAAATGGAGACAAAAAAAAAAAGTTATATATAAACTGTACCTGGTGACTATGATATCTGACTTGTCAGATAAAATAGTACTGCACAGAAGCTGGCACTTTATTCTATCACTTTGCTGGTGGCTTCTTCCAAGTACTGAGCAAATGATTCAGAACACCTAATTGGATTTGGTGGATTTCATCTGTGACACATTAGGGTGTGATGATGATAAAAATAAGTAAGTTGGTGACAAGATTAAGACTAAATTGGGTCACCCATTAATCAAATTCTAACTAATTAGTTATCTATACCTGCCTCCATCACTATCCTATCCTATTATCTATACTCCTCGCAAAATTAATTAATATATACAATGCTCCAGCATTCATGTCAATGTTCACATAGGCATACAAACATAGATCTCTCGAATTTGGCAAGACATAATAGTAGAAAGTCCGACACCAACCCAACTGGCACAGTACTTGATCGAGGTGGCTCCGTACTGATCGGACTGCCATGACAGTAGGAACCGAGTTGGAACGCTCATAAATGAAGGATAATGCATACGCCCTCGCTCTACACCGATCGGATGTATGACGATGTGAGCACTCGGGGAGATTGTACGTTAGTCTTACCTAACAGGTCGACAATGGTAAGGGTGGGAGTATGATCGATCGGACGTCTGGCGAGTATAATAACTCCTCTTGAAAACAGGACTAGAGGATCTCTCCCTCTGACTCTCTTTGACTCCCTCTTTACATATTAAACTCTTAAGACCGTCTCGATCGGGACACTGACTTGATTATTCGAAAGATCACATCGAATGCTCCCATCTCGATGAGGCCTTCGTACAGGATCCCTCGGTAGACCCCGTAAAGAATGAGCTCGAGGCGCACTCCCGAGCAAACCCAATTGACCTCTTCCAAGTTTCACAGTCTCTTCTCGACTGATAGGATGAGCTTACACACACGAGCGGAATCAAGACGTGTAGACTCCTCGTCCACGACATCAAATCCCACAAGTAATGTTGTCTCGATGTTAGCGGTGAGCATATTAGATGAGCGTCTTTGATAAAAAGAATCACTCGAATGATTTCATAGATCGGTAATTAGCGCAATTCATAAGTCCTACCGACACCTTTCAAATGTTCAGAACCTGTGCTCCGCATTGACAAGCCTTGACATATTAAACCCTATGTGATTACCTTTTTAATTTTGATTTCTAATAAAATTTTATTTCTCTTAATATTAAACCCTATGTGATTACCTTTTAAATTTTATTTTAGCATCATTTTTTATATGTGATAGCATATGTGATATTTTCATAAGCAAAGTGGACTTTCGTAAATATATGATACCCAATATAATTTTTAAAAGTATAGAGATCTAAATGCTAATAATAGCTAATTACAAGAGAGTTATATATAAATTAGCCCACTTAAACATTGTAAGAGTAAATATTTAAATATATTATTATTTATTGAGATATATTTGTATGTAGATAAAATTGCTAATATATTATTATTTATAATATTTAAATATATTGTATATTTCATCATCCGTTGTAGTCTAGTTGGTTAGGATACTCGGCTCTCACCCGAGAGACCCGGGTTCGAGTCCCGGCAACGGAATAAATTTTTACTTTTATTTATGTTTTACCAATAATATATTCGTGTCGCGGGGTCTACCCTTTGGTTAGCCAATTAGTTAGGTCGATCCCGGTTTGAATCGCATCGGCCGTGGTCCGCTTGCACTCAATTGTTGGGCCGGTTCCGGTTTGACCTTGTCCCTGGAAATGTCAAATGTAATCCCTTATCACAATTTTTCGTTCTGCTTACCCAGTTATCGGGTCGATTCCGGTTTGAAGTGGCTCGATCCTGGTCCGGTTGGTCATTGCTGGGTCTATTCCGGTTTGAATTACCTCGAGGCCGGTTCCAGTCTTTGAATGTTGTGATCAACGATCGAGATTTTTATCAACTAAGTCAACAGATAAATCTCATCCGTTCGCCACACTTTTGCGATACGAGAGGTTCCTTTTATTGGACTCGAGCCGGGCTTCCCATTCCAGCCCGGATCCATGTATCATGATGTGCGGTAAACGTACGTAAGAAGTAGCGGAACCCATAGACCCCAGCTAATTTCCGATCATGATCGGACGACTAGCAGAATCCACAAACCGCGCAGGTGACGCATGGTACAATCACCGCAGGAGTAACAGTGTCACGATTCTGATTAATTCATGGATCATCCCCGATTAATTTATGACGCATGATCGGGTGGTGAAGGTACCGCAGGAGTAGCAGAATCACAATCCACGATTAAAAGCTTCTAACTTGGTCTTAAGTTTACCTCCGCATTCTTATGGCCTTCTCCCTTCGGTTCGCACCAACAAACCTCGCCCGAGCTCGCGTGTTCCGCTGCCCTTCCGCCGCCCCAGTTGCCGTCTCCGCCCGCTGCTCCATGGCGGCTCCGCCACTGCGGGTGGGCGTGGCCCAGATGACCTCCACCAACGACCTCGAAGCTAATTACACCACTTGCTCTCGTCTCGTCAAGGCAACCCTCCCTGCCGCCCTCTCTATATATCTCCATATTCTCTTCGGACCTAAGTTCTCCATTTTCACTCTTTATAATCCGATTCTGATGTTGGATGTTGGTGATGCTACTAGAAAAAACTTCCATCTTGACTGTTCTGACGGGGTAGATTGTCTAGTGACCGGAAACCCTAAAGGTTTTACGTTGTTGATGTCTTTGCTTGTGTAAGCGGTCCAGGTTTTGAATTAATGAAACGTGCTTGTCAAGTTGATCTTGCTTCTTTTAGGAATTTGCATCTAAGCTTCGGTTTGATTGGAAATCAGCGAACGGCTTTACTGAGGAAGTTCGTTTATAAGTTTGTGGACTGTCTTTTATCTGTGTGCTTTTCGGTTATCTGATTGGATTGTTTCAGCCTTTACCAAAGTTTATCGGGGGGAAGTTCCTGAATGAAATCTGAAAAATACAGGTTTCTGATATTTTATTGACATGATTTCTTAAGTTGGCTTCAGAAACTTCTGCTGAGCCCTAATTATTATCTGACAACCGTCCTGTTATCTGGACTTGTTGATTGAAAATATGAAAATACTGTGCTTTGGCACAAGTATTTTATTCACCTGTGTTTTATTCAAATCCTATAATAGTTTTACATGCTTGTGTTCTGAATGAACCATAATATGGGCCTGTAGTAGCAAGAAGTTGATGACGTGCAAGACACATATTTTGGCATGTGCCATAGCAAAAAATACCAGTTATGCATTACCAAAATTGTGTGGGTCATATGTTTTTGAAAAATGCTAATGCAGCTCGCGTGGCTTCATTATAATTCTGTAATGCTTCCACCCTCACTTTCGTTGCCACTCCCATTTTCCTTAGGTAGCATGACTGTTATACGGACAGTGTGATTGTTTTCCGTTGACATTTTTATGCCAGTATCAGGTTGCTTCTTTTGATAATAACCATTGTTAATGTTCCTCATCAATGTCACAGGCTCACAGTTCAAGTTCATTAACTCCATGATGTCTATTTTTCCATCATTTAGGATGTTAGTGAGGCAAAATAAAACAAATTTAAGAGTGCAAAATGGCAATTGTGATAATTGATAGTGAGCAACTCACTTATGGGACATCTATGATCATATAGTCCTTTGAGAACTAGGACATTCTCGATGAGGAAATCAAAGGTTTGTTGATATTGGTTGTAAGAACAACATAGTTTATGAGAACTAGGACGGCCTGAAGGAGGAAAACATACATGGCATTAGTTGTAAGAACCACAAAGTCTAAGTCGGATTTGGAATGAGTCGAGTTGAGACGGGATGATGTTATGGGCATAAAGGATTGTCCCAAACCTAACCCGACTGGCCAGCATATTCTGGTTTTCAACCTGGAATTGAACCATGCAACTTGTGTGTCTGCTTGTGTCAGGTCGGAAAATATCGGGTCGTGTCAGATGGCAGGTGAGGATATTGTTTTTACAATGTTTATCAAAAACCAAAAAATCAGGGTTAGATCATGCTAAAAGATCTCTTAACCTTTGTGATCAATGGGTCATCAGAACAGGTTGACTCATGCCAACCAAATGGCTTTGGCTCAAGATAATCATCCTAAGTCAAAGGTAGTGATGAGTACGACAAAATTACTTATCAACAACGAAATCTATGACTCAAATTAAATGGATTCTTTCTATCCCAAAGACTGGTTCTTGAAATCAATTCTTTAATTTTGGCCTTCATATGCATGCAGGATGGTTGCTATGTCTCTAGGTTATAAATTGTATCTAAGTGTTGCTGACCTGTTTTGTAACTGTGACAATTACATATGCTATTTTTGGTTTTTTAAATATAATTTTCTTTTATTTTCCATGTCATTTTTTTGGTTTAGTTAAAATTTCACTGCTTTGCTCAAATTAGAGTATGTGGGAGTTATTGCTCACTTGCGCATATGTTATGTTTTTATGTTGCAGTATCCATAGCAAAAATTCATGTGCTGAAATTCTAACATGCGATAAATGCAAAATGGTATCTAGGAGGCTGCTGCTGCTGGAGTGAATTTGCTTTGTCTTCCTGAGAGCTTTTCCTTTGTGGGTGCCAAGGATGGAGAGTCTCTTAAAATAGCTCAACCTTTAGATGGGCCAATAATGCAGAGATACTGCTCACTTGCACGGTGAAATGCTAGTTGGTTTTCACATGTCTCTTTGTTGATTTTTTCACCACACGATAGTCACCTTAAGAATAACCAGTTTGTTTTCTCAAACAAACACCTACTGGTGATAAAATTGCTACATGTAAATTGTTTAACTTTGGTAAATCTACATAGATAGTTACTTTTAGCAGATATATTTTTTGTAATTGTAATCAAGAGGCCTCAAATTCACTGACCATGAGACTTATTTGCTCTATCTTAGTTTTAACTTTATTGCAATATGGCTAAGGTTTCTATTCAATCTTTCTTTGATGCTGCGCATTGATTAGGACACTCTCGAGCGACAAATGATATGATTCAGGTATCTAAGAAGTATAACTAATATCTGAAACTTAAAAAAGGGTTGACACCCCACATGAAATGAGAAAAGAGAGGGTAAAATAAAAACGAAAAATATAGAAGACAAATAGTGGAGTTGGGGTATCTAAACATTCTTTGTCCTTTGTATCCCATGAAAATTGAAATTTTGTTTTAATTTATATCACCAAATTAGCTTAAAAAAGTTTCTAACGTAGTAAAATTTTACTCTATTATGCGTAAAAAAATATTTAAAATATTAATATATTAAAGCAATGGACAATGTTACTTCTGGCATATATCATTTTTCAACAATTGAATGCTGCCATTTGGACTTCTTTACACTGTTTCCCATCTTTGGATTTAGAGCAACAACCATGCCAAACACTTGGACCTGTATCCATCCATATACCAGACTCCCAATAAAAATAGAATCAGTGGTTTATGCACATGAATGTTTATGTATCAGTTTTTTCATATTTAGATGTATCTTATGAAGTTCCTGCATGTGTCTTCACTGGATTTTTGTATATTTATGTCTATCTCTATGTTCATTTCTGCATGGATTTATGTGCAAAGGTAGCTGCCGTTGTGCATTTCCTTATGTATATTTAGCATTACTATGGTGCCTATTTGCATAAAATAGGATTTGTAATATACTTTTATGAGTAAGTACTTATCTGTTTCATCCTGCTAGTAAACCATACAAATAAACTAAAGCTTTATATTAAATTTTCACTAATTTGCCTAACGAATTTGTGATTTGTCCATATTCCTGGCTGCTAAAAATTTGGAATCATTTTATCTGGTATCTCTCTAGTTTGTGAATAGATGATCTACATATATAGCCAAGAGTTTTCCCATCATGAAACTGTGTTCTCAAAAGTAGTAATAGTTTAGACTTTAGATGCATTTCATATTTTACCCTTGGAATCATGATATTTGCCTCCAAGAATCTTTTCAGCCATGCTTATTTCTACTCGGCATAATTGATGTTTATAACCATTAAATCAGTTGCATAATTATAATATTTCAATAGGTATTTTGTTCATTTCCCTCTTAGTATTATCTTTTCTTGTCGTCTTGAATTTTAAAGCTTGGAAAAAGTTTTGCTTTAGCCTGATTGTCTTGATGGATGCAACAGAGAATCAAATATTTGGCTGTCACTTGGAGGATTTCAAGAGAAAGGACCTGACGATTCTCATCAGTATAACACCCATGTTTTGCTTGATTCTTCTGGAAATATCAGAAAAACATACCGTAAAATACACTTGTAAGATCTGATTGCTTCATGGTTTGCTTATTTCATTACAGTAGTCACATTGGCTGTTGGAAAATGTCTTTATTTTCAGTTTGATATTGAAAGTTAAACAGTAACTTCACTATGATTTATAATTCACTCGAATTGAAGTTGCAAAGCTTTACATTTCCTCGGTCTAATCTCTTAGTGGCTACTTGCTGCTTGCCTACTTATAAGATAATGAAATCTGACTGCTGACTTCATTTTTATCAACTTTAGGTTTGATGTGGACGTCCCTGGCAATATGGTATACAAGGAGAGTGATTCCACAGCTGCAGGTTTGAACTTCCACAGCTCAACACTTCTTTCGTCGTGGTGGATAGCCTTTTTAAATATAGATACAGCGACTTACCTCGGTGTGATCATCATGCGATCAAGAAGGCCCAGGGTCAGGGCCCGCAACTTCCATCGCATGTCGGAGGGGGTGTTGGTCTCCCATCCCTCCAAGTAGGAGAATGGATGTCGTAATTTGTGATAGTGGGGGAATGCATCCGTGCAGTCCCTATTTAAAATAAATAAATAAAAAAAAGATCCTATTTGAAATAAAAATAGATAAAAAATATAGACATAGTGGGACTCATCGAACATTTATATCCTATGCAATCTTAATTTCATATATACCCATTCAAAGTTTCAACTATGCCATATACCTCAACAAATCTGTTATATTTTAATAAGTGCCTTAGACATTAGTTGATTATTCGATATTTTTTGCTAGCTGGCCAAATTACCATGGGAGGAGACATGAGAAAAATTTATTTGCCCATCCCAAGACACAAAGCTGATGCAACCGCCATCGTTGTCCAAATACCAAAATTCCCTTGGTATTTAAAGCTCGCAGTGTATCACAAGCTTATCACAAAGGATGTTGTGATTGGTGGGTGGTAATGGTTGACGAACCATTATCTAAGCTTCTCTTGATTATAAATAGAGGAGGATATTGTTGAGAGGATTAATTGAAGGAACGGGGATGTGGATAAGGTAGAGAACAAGAATAGCTAGAAGATGGATGGAGATGAAGGTACTTTGTAACCAATATAGCTCATGTTTAACCATAACTAATGAGGCAAAGCTTCAGCAGTTGAGAGACGTTGACAGCATGGTTAATAACTAGAGGTGTCCTCGATGTTAATGGTTAATATGCCATATCCTGAAACATGGATCTTCTCTCTTTTTTTTTCCCTTGTATCATTTATTAACCAGCTTGTGCAAAAACAATTTTGACTTAATGATATAACACAACAAGATACCTAAATAGGAGATACTTGTTATACTTTGACATCTCTATTACTTTGTTCAACTATCTAATTGCTCAGACATAAGTGCTTGGCTATACCAATTTGAACTATCACCTTTTCAAAATAATTGCATTTGTTTTCTAGAACTAGAGAAAACATGTGATGTTTATGTTTGTTTTTTCATGCAAACCCAAATTTCTAAATTGAAACTTTATACCTCTAGTATGATCGATTTCTTCATAAATCCTTAATTTTCTTGATGATCTATACTGACATTCTAATTTCCAGGTGAATCTATTGTGGTGGCGGAGAGCCCTGTTGGGCTACTGGGTCTTACCGTCTGTTATGATTTGAGATTTCCAGAGCTTTATCAACAGCTGCGTTTTCAACACCAAGCACAGGTTCTTGTTGTAATGTTAGGATCCAGAAGGAGTTCTTTCATGGTGATTTATTTCTATTAACCACATAAATCCTGAACATCTTGATTTTTCTTTCTGGTAATTGTCTGCAAAGATTCTGTTGGTGCCATCAGCTTTCACAAAGGTAACAGGGGAGGCACATTGGGAAATTCTTCTTCGGGCGCGGGCTATTGAGACTCAATGCTATGTATGTGTGTGATATTTCTTATATATTATTTTCCTTTGCTAAGTTGTTTTATAAGAAGAGACACAAGGGTAGATTCTTCATTGACAGCCTTGATGGATATATCTAATAAAAAGAAAGACTACTGAAACAAAGTGAACTCATAAACACACAATTCCCAATTGCTGAACTTCCTGTGAGTATACCAACAGACAATCAACAGCCTATTCTATAACCAGAAGTGAGTTCTATATGGTTGTTCTTAAAATATGTATTTGTTGTTAAGGATTTGATTACATCAAGAAACACTAGTTGCTCTTATCTATGGTTTTAGCATCCAAAGTTCACATGGTAGGGACTACTTTCATTTATTTGTCTTTGGTACCTCTTTTATAGGTCGTTGCTGCGGCTCAAGCTGGAAGACACAATGAGAAGAGAGAAAGTTATGGTGATTCTCTAATTATTGATCCATGGGGAATAGTTATAGCTCGACTTCCAGGTGACACTCGAGTATTCTATATTTGCAATCTTGTTAGAATTATGTAATTAATAAAAAAACAACATCATTGTTTATAGCTGTCAGGTGTTTTCCACAGTGATCGCTTTGTGCACCCAGGATCTGTTTAATCAGTTATGCTAATCAATAGAAAAGTATGAGCGTGGAGGCAATTATTAAGCATTTGATAGTTAGCTATTTGAAGTAACTCTAAACAGTTCAATGCACAGTTCAATGCAGATTTCAAGTTTGAACTGCAGTGGACAAATTTTCATCTTTTGAGAAGACAACCTGCTCTCAGGCAGTTAAAATATAAAATTCTTTTTCTTTTTACTATGGATATTGAGCTTCATTACTCATGGCGACCACAGAGGAAGCTGGTGTGGCTACGAACAAATAACATTGAGGGTAACATGAAATGCAAACCATCATTTAAAGGCTATGGATGGCAAAACTTGTCATGTCATGGCATGAGGACATCATGCTGATACCTTTTGAGCATGTATAATTCAGTGTCTTACCTCTAAACTAGCAAGCACTTGTCAAATGTTGGTCTACTCATGTCAGTACCTTTAGCACAAGGTAGTATGATACGTGTGACTGCCTTTCTCACTTTCTATTGTACATTTTGATCTGTTTAATTGCTCAAGAATAGATCTCGATGCTCAAACTTTTCTATACTTTGTGTGTGCTTCTTCAAAAGTATGCATTTTATATCTTACTGATTGAGCTTTTCCACCTTCCAGATCGATTGGCAACAGGAGTTGCAGTAGCTGACATCGACCTCTCGAGGATTGATTCTGTTAGAACCAGGATGCCAATCGCCCAAGTAAATTTCTTTGTGTTATTTTAAAGATACGGATATAATTTTAAGACCTGTTCGCCAGACTAAACTGTCTCTTCCCCCCCTCACTTTGTGCAGCATCGGAGGATAGGAAATTGCTTGAAAACCCAATCTGTATGAACTGCATTGGATTATTGCATTGTAGCCATGTACTTATACATGGAATTACCATGACAAATTTAAACTCTTGTAAATGTTTTACCAGGCATAAAATGACAGTATCACCTGAATATGGAGGGGAATAATGCAACTTTTCCATGAATCAAGAATGTGGAAATGGTGATATGCATATTTGCGCAATTTTGTGATTTTTCTCTATGAATAAGTTGCCTTTATTGGAAGAAAAATGCCCCTAGACATTGTCTTTTTTGTATATATTTTTTTAATTTGTTTCTTACAATCTGTTCCCTTGATGCTAATTTTCTTCTGCTATTTATTGTTTTACCATAGCATGAGAAGGTAAGGCTGAAATCAATTTCCATCCTCGGCCTATATTTTGTATGTAATTTGTATTTGAATCAGATGCATATATCTATAAAACAAAGGAGCAAACATGTACGAAGCATGAACAGTCTGCAGCGAAGCCCATCACGTAATTGTGTGCAAATGCATCGAATAAGTGAAATATGCTTTCAACGGCGTATAAATCCATTGCGCAGATTTCTAGGGATTTCACCAAATCAAATGGGCTCCACTGGCCCAGGCCAAGGATCTGTTTCCGCGTCATCGGTCCATCGTGATTGGTGTCTGAGCACTAATAGTGCAAGGAATCTTCTCCGGCTATCCTACCGTCCATTCACATTGTCTGACATCTCAGCCGTCCATTTTATGTGATATGCGGAGCCTGCATGAATGGACGGTCCTGATGGAGAAATTGGACGGAGATTCGGCCCGTCGTAAGATTATACCCAACTCAGAGGAAGCTTCAGATAATTCAGCCAATGGCTATTTGCCACGCGGTCTGTTCCATCTGTTTTCGTATCCTTCTCTGTTTGAAAAGACCATTTCGACCCCTTATGATTCTTCACAATAGCAGTCCAACTGAGGACATTAAAATAATTTTAAGTACTCATTCCATTTCATAACCTCGGAGATTCCACATTCCATTTCACATTCGCCGCGCATGAGCTCGGAGATTCCACCAACCACGTCGCGATAGCCAAGCATCAGCACCGTCCAATCCTAGTCGAATCGTGACCGAACATCGCGCACCATCCGACGGCCGTAAATGAGCTACTAGAACCTTCTCTCCCTTGCTTTAAAAGAACCGGGGGGGCCATGATGGAGAGTCTTGTTGCTCTCGCCCGGTTTCGCCCTTTTAACTTGCTCCGTTGCCGTCTTCTTGTCTTCCATGGGGAAGTCGTACCCAGCGGTGAGCGAGGAGTCCCACAAGGCGGTGGAGAAGGCCAAGAGGAAGCTCTGCGGCCTCATCGCTGACAGGAACTGCTCACCGTTGATGCTCCGCCTCTCGTAAGTGTTCCTCCTCCTGCTTCATTTTCATTTTTTCTAGGTGATCTGGTGACGGACGGCGGCGATTGAGGGGTTGGTTCCAGGTGGCACTCGGCGGGGACTTACGATGTCGCGTCGAAGACAGGCGGGCCGTTCGGGACCATGAGATTCCCAGCGGAGCTCGGCCACCGCGCCAATAACGGCCCCGACATCGCTGTCCGACTCTTGGAGCCCATCAAGGAGCAGTTCCCCATCTCGACCTACGCTGACTTCTATCAGGTTGGTCCGTCATCTTCGGATCTGGCGTTGATATATGTTCCTGCTCTTTATGTTAGTTTGATGCATGTCTTCTTCTAATCGCAGCTTGCTGGAGTGGTAGCGGTGGAAGTTACTGGAGGACCCGAGGTCCCTTCCATCCCGGAAGAGAGGTATACGTTCTCGATCTTGCTTGATATTGTACAAAACATTTTTATGACATAAGTTGTTCACTGTGTTCGTATTTGAGTTAAGGATGGGTTGGATGCACGTTCTTTGACTTGCGATTCGTTTTCTGTCACCAGTTTTTGGTCGGGTTGCCGTAATGATGTCGGGTAATTGTGATGCCATTGATTACTAAATGATAAGGGTTTATGGGGGGTTGTTTCAAATGGGGCACATACATTAGCTAGTATTGAATATAAATCCATGTCGGTCGCCATTTGTGCTTTCGGGAAAATTTGATAACCATTGTTTAATCATCTTTGCGAGCGTTGTTTTTGAATCTCTTCTTTCCTTACAAGAAGCAGCAAAGGAGAGTTCATGAACCATTGCCATTTTTCATTTGCAAATGTTTGGTTGCTTGCAATTAAGTTGCTCGGGGCATGTGTACATGCAATTAGAACCTCCTATGTTGTAAATACACTTGTGTAATGAAATACCACATCTAGATTTTTGGATGGGGTTGCATGTCATTATCTTATTGATGATATCTATTTTGATGATGATAGTGATAGTGATGATATCGATATTGATGATAGTGATGATATTGATCATGACCTTGATACGGGGCTGCTAACTATGACGAATGTGCTAACTATGTATATAATGCCGAAAATATACAGATTTGGATTTGGTGCACTCTCCCTCCTCTCACACATTTCCTCGTAACACATTGATCCTATATTGTATTCCGTAGTGCCAAGTATTTAGTTGTTATCTCCTCTGTATTAGTTTCTTTTCCAAGTGGCAACCACACATGTAGAAAATTCAAGCACATGAAATTTCAACTACTATTTGTAGCATTTGCTTTTTTCTTGCAACTGTTGTTTGTATGCATTTGCAGTTGCAATCAACCAAATGTCTCCAAAAAATCTCTAAACAACATGATGGGAATCAGTTCACATTTATTTTGCACTTCACTTTAGGAAGAACAATAAATTTAACCGATGATCTTTTTTACATTCGCTAATTAGTCTTCTGCATTGTTGTTTGGACTCAGCTATGCAAGATAATTTAAGTGATTCTATTTTTACTGCCATGGCCTTGTACCCAGGTTGATCTTGGTTTTACCTGCAAGCAAGCACAGAGTGAAACATGATTCAAGAAATTTTATTGTTATGTTCGTATTATGAATTTATTCATCAAGTTAGACATGGATATAGAACGGATGTAGTAACTTAGAATATTTTATTATGGGCTCTGTGGAGATAAAGAGTCTTTCTAGGACCATGCTAGAGATTCCAGTATTAGTAATTTGTTGTAACACAAACCTGATCAACTTGTGACTTATTTTTATATCCTTTAGGCTCCGATCACCTCAGGGGTGTGTTTGGTTACATGGGTCTCTGTGATCAGGATATTGTTGCACTCTCTGGTGGTCACACACTGGTAAATTTCTAGTTGTACTCTATGAATGGCTTGCTAAATTGTTCACTACTACTTTTGTTATCTTCTCTCCTCCTCCTTAGAGTTCTGTTTACTTGCAACAGAGGGAAGGTGCAATAAGGAGAGATCAGGCTTTGAAGGAGCTTGGACTTCCAATCCTCTAAATTTTGACAACTCATACTTCAAGTGTGCACAGACCAATAAAAAGCAAGCCCTAACGATGTCCATGGTTATCGTCCTTGCCAGTTATCTGTTTGGATTCCTTAATTGCATGAAACATTAAATTTTGTCTGATCCGTATGCTTTTTAATAATTCTCTTCACGATGGTGCGGAATGATAGATTTTGTGTTTCTGTCAGGGAACTCCTGAGTGGAGAGAAAGAAGACCTTATCCAGCTGCCTTCTGACAAGGCCCTTCTAACTGATCCTGTATTCCGCCCTCTTGTCTAGAAATATGCTGCTGTATGTATTCTTGTCTTGTCTGTTATGCCAAGAATGGTGGTGATTTCTTCTCCATTTTAATACTGGCTTTCATGCCATCAGGATGAGGATGCCTTCTTTGCTGATTATGCCGAAGCTCACCTGAAGCTCTCAGAACCTGGGTATGCGTTCAAAGTGTCTGTGGAACTTTAAACAAGCAATTCAATGGCACAATCTTAAATCATTGTTGTGGCTTTTTTTTTTTTTTGGCTTTTCAGATTTGCCAGAGGCTTGAATCTTCAGATCCAGCAAGCCATTTTGCACAGGTTTTGAAATGTTGTCTGCTGAGTAGAATCATCAGAAACATCCTAGAAATAAGATATTATTGTTGTATGCTTGCTATATTTTGTTGAGATTAAAATTTAGTTATTTATCAGACTCATACTTAGACATAACCGTAAATGTACTGCAATCATCTCCATTATCATCTAGCCAAAGTAGTTATGGTATCTGGTTGAATTGTGTGATGATGAAATCTGCAGCTATTTGAAGGATGCAGCAGCATGCTTTGCCTATTCATCATTACTAATTTCCGTTCTTCATGACTGCCTGTACATGGCATCCGTTGCCTAGTAGTAATTTAACTCGAGCTCTGTTTTGGATATGCCACATCTTAAAAAGTCTCGCCTATCTATTTTAAAGTTTTATGGTGGTCTTTATTCCAAAATATTGGTTTGTTGCCATGGATTATTGGTAGGGTTAGTGTGCATCTATCGTAATTGTATTTACAAGAGTGCCATCACGATCTTGTTTAGCGAATAGACAATTTTTGATTTAGCTAAAATTGGATTGAAGTGATGCTAACTTTTATCCTAGCTAGGCTTGATCTTTCTGTGCTGGAGATATTTTCCATGGAGATCTTTTAGAAATACTTCCATTCGATGTGTTTGTCGTGGGGTCCATTAGAACCTATAGATCTACGAAGGGATGATTAGTAACGGGAGTTCACTAAATGTTACGATATTTGGAGATACATACACTATGTGCTAAAATAACATATAGGTAGTATTCTTAGTTTTGTACAGATGCTAAATATAAATACAGGGTGATAAACATGAAAAATCATTTAGGGATTTCTGTACTTATTCCTACATATATTTAAATCCAAAAGTCTAATATAATCCCAAATATATGCTTGGAAATTACGGTTCATCGAGTATCATTTGACAGTTATCTAATGCTAATACTTTATAAAGTTTACTGTGATAATACAAGTGTCAAAATTTAAATTGATTGCCTCGCTATTTAGCACACAAATGTGATTTGAATCTTTCACGTTCTCGTCTTCACCAATTAAATTAACTAACATCTTCATATAAAATTAATATATATATTATTCATATAAATGATAGTCGTTGAAGATGATACTTGAAATGGGCGTCCGTTAGCTTGTTCGGTGTGGTGAGGAAGGTTTTATCCATCACACGTAAGCATATACACAATGATTTATCATTGGCCATTATAGGCTTATGCAAACTGATTTCTTATTAAATAACTCCGAATTCATATATTAGAATTTGTAAGGGAAAAGTACGATATTACTAATCTGTCAAAGGATATATACGCAAAAGCCACCTCCTAATTAAAGCTAACATCGTCCGTATACGCGTCTTTTTTCTCCGTAGCCTTAAATTAGACTCGTCTTCTTGTTTTCTATTTCCTCCCTATATCGTTTCCTCTGGCGGACAACCATGAATTAGGTTTCTCGACGACCATGGAAAGGTTCCCTCTCATCGACGTCCCGTCGGAGGACGATCGAGTCTCCTCGTCCTCCTCTTGTGATGTCCCCGTCCACCAAAGCACGTCAGGTAGTCATCGTTCTCTTGTGATGGTTCTGTCATTGCTTCTGTTCTTTCCAAAATGCGGTCCTAAAAGACTTGGCATTCTTTAGATTGAATGTGGTAGGGTTTGCTTGGTCATTCTGGATTGCTTTTTGTTGAATGCAATACGAGAACAATGTTTTAGAGCTTAGAATGCGTTTAATTCATGAGATGAATTTTTAGAATATGTGGCAATACGTGACTGTTGGTTGATGTCTCATTCTGAATTAGGCAAGAATGAAGGATAGGCAATACCTCCGATCTCTCTCTCTCTCTCTCTCTCTCTTTTACCTTTTGTTGGATCCCTCTTCCTTTTGGATGAATGTTAAAATGATACGGCATAGCTTCGATAATCCACATTTATGACCTACAGACTTGAACTTAATGTGAAAATGATACGGTATAGCTTCCATTCCATAATCCACATTTATGATCTACAGACTTGAATCGAATGTGAAAATGATTGCCCAATGTAGGAGGCTCTTTTCAACGATGGCATTAAATAGGTTGACAATCCATATTTATGACCTATAAACTTGAATTTGATGTAAAAAATGATACTGTAAACAGAAATGTTATTTCTGTGGCTCAAATCCTAGTAGTGTCTCATGACCTAGATAACTGCCTCATTTATAAAAAGGTAGAATTAAATAGGTGGCCCAATGTAAGATTCTTTTGTGGAAGTGGAAATTGGTGAGAATCAAGTAGAGAGAGGTTCTTTCCATGAACTGAATTATGGTGCCCCATGGCATAGACAGCAACCTTATTGTGATACCAGGAACCACTTGAGTATTTTTAATTTTATGGTGTTAGCTTTTTGCTCTGTTTATATTTTTAATGTTCTACACATGGACCAAAAATATCTTTTCTGTGATCGGAAGTTTTTTGGTCTATCCTTATGCAAAAATGTTTAGATGATCTTATTTTACTCAAGAGAATGCATTACATTATATAGGCATGCAGCACATGAACTCGAAGGTGTACTACATATTAATCCATTAAATGTGACATTTTGTCCCAGTTAAAGTTTTGTGGTGATTGGTGATAATGGTTGCCAGAATCTGAATCCTTGAGAGTTACATGAGCCCAACTACAAGTATACAGATATGAGATTGTTTCAAAACTCTAGTTTGCAATGACCTTTGTTCGTAACACAAGCTCCTACATCTGTGTCCTTCATGTTTTATGACTAACATTATTTTCCTGCACGGTCCTGTGCAACATGTTCATGATGTTTATGATTTTACCTGCTTCCAGTGGAATTTGATCGGTTTTGTAAACACAATTATAGATGTATAATCTAGAGATTTTTTCAGTAGCTAATTTGTTACCTGTCAGCATGCATACATGATTCTTCAGTCTCTGCTTTATTTCTTTGTTTTTATGTGCCTTTTGGGAAACCACATTGAGAAGAATTGTTTTCAAACAGTGATTGTTGGTTCAGAGTATGGTACGAGTCAAGAGAAGATGAGCAAGCAAATGGAACAAGCTCTCCAGCAAGTAGAATCCTCAGAGCAAAAACAGTCAAAGATCACCAAACATTACTTGCGGATCAGTTTAGATTGGGATAGAGATTTTCTTACAAGTGAAGGTTTGGACTTTGTGATTTCAAAACTAACATAGATTGAACTAAGATCTATTAAGGTTTGTGGATCTTATTTCTTGTTCACAGGTGTTCTGAACAATGAAGAATTGGCCATCATAAACAGCACATTCAAGAAGAGTGAAGCATGTTCACTTCCTATAATTACAGAAGATGCAAAAAAAACAACAGAATTAAACTCATATTTAGATAATGATAGATGGGCTTTGGAAAAACTTGAGGTAGATTTGTTTAAAAATGTACAAGCTTCCAATCAAAAGACTCCTGGTACTGGTGAAAAGGTTTTGAAATTGGCACATCCCAGCAAGAAAATTAATCCAGCAAAGGGAAGGGCAATGGCCAATAAATGTAAGAATGTTAAACCTGTTAAAAGTCTGAAACGCTTGCTTTTAAGTCCTGTATCTATTTGAAATTTGCATACGAAATTTTTATCATAGTATAAATTCAGTGTTGCTTGTATTATTGCAATTATTCTAAGTCCATTCATAATGTTTTGCAGCACCGGTTAAGTCTGAACCATCTTGTCACAATAAGGTATTTTTTTTTTTAATAGTCACCTCACTATTTTATATCATTGATACACAATTTTTCGATAGCTTGTGTCACCTCAGAAGAAGTATCTTGTGGCATTGGAGAGACACGGTGTTAGCAACAATCTCCGTAAGCATGATTCTAGAGGGGCCACTGTTGTTACAGATGTGGTATGTGCATATTATGGACTAATTCCTTTGGCTCTAAAGTTTTCCTTCACAAAATGAGTCTAATCTTTTAATTATTACAAATATATTGAAATACTTGTTGACTCAAATTCAAATTTCACGCTTTAAGGCTGTTGATGGAATTACTACTTCAAGGACAGTGTCAAAGCCAACAAGTGTTTTGTCCAGAGCAACTGTACAGACAGTGCCAGCCAAGGCGAGTTTGGTTCCTGCAAAAAACCAAATAAGAACCAGTAATGCAAAAGCTAAACCAGGTATGATTAAGAAAAATCTTCAGGCATCTCTAACCAGTGTATTCTGCTTTAGAACTTTGTTCTTATTTAAGTGTGGCTTTGGTAGGCAACGTGGTAATGCCAAAATCTGTTGTGGCTTCCAAGAAAGTGAATGAAGGTTCTTCCATTGGCAATTCTAAGTCCTCCCAACCATCAAAAATGACTTCGACTTTGATCAGAAATTCAGTGGACAGAAATCTTAAATCTCCTTCGGACATAACAAGGATGAGAATTACATCTACAGCTACCAATCACACCTCATCAGGATTAATCACTAATATAGCATCTCTGAGGACAAGCATAACTAAAACTGTTGGTAGAAGTGCAAGTAATTCTACAGTATCTTCAAGTTCTGCTGTGAAGTTCACTTCAAGTACCCCAAGTAGCTCTTTTGACAGTGCTGCTTCAGGATCATTTTCATCATCGCACTTCGCTGTGAAATCAGCAGTCATGAGCACTGAAGCCAGTTCTCCATCCTTGTCATTCGAAGGTGGTGACAATGATAAAGCTCATTCGGCAGGTTGCAGTTCATGCCTCAGATCTGAAGATCATGGAGACCAGTCTTGCAAACTGCATGCTACGAAAAATACTCCAGACGATGAAGTAATATCTAAGCCATCCAGAGGGGATCATCCACAAAGCTCCACTAACAATAACCCTGCAACAAAATCCTGCAGGCCTCCAATGGTATGTGTGCCTAACCAGAGTGTTCTTTTCATTTCTTCTGTCTGTGTATAACTTGGACTTTATATTGGATTTGCAGAAGAAACCATTAACCACACAGACAAGCAAGCAGCCCAGCTTTCTGAAAGCCACCACTGGAGCCTCCAAGACTGATTCAGTGAATAAACTAAAACGTGATACAATTCAGCATACTACACCTGCAACTCGAAACAGAGCCCTCAATTCTGGTTCTTCACAAACTCATTCTACTGCCCTTACTCGTAACTGGAAGCACAGATCCCAATCTCTTGGGCAACAACCGAAGCTTGCTGAATAGAATGACTTACTGGTTTATCTGAAGCACAGCCAAAGTTATGGCCCATCACCGCCTGAGGATTTCTGCCCCTCAAAAGATGGTCCAGTTCGAGGTTTCTGAAATTGCAAAAGAAGTTGCCGGTCAAGCTTAATGTGTGGATTCCAAGTGCGAATGAGCAAGGTGGTCATCTGCGTCCAAAGCGTATGACCAATATTCCTAACAACGAAGCAATGGTTTTGATCGATACCGAGAAACCTCGTTCTTGTCTGGGCGGACAGGTAACATGTAATTGGGAAAGTTATCACACTGGAATTCACCTGTCATGGATATATTGATAAGGAAAATATTGTTCCTGCAGAATGAACAGATGGGCCGAGCAAAAACCTGAGGACACAGAACGGTGAAAGAAATGGCTGAAAACTAGTCCTGCTCTCAACTTAGAGCCAGAAGGAATCGAGTTACTTACGGACATTCAGCATTATCAGAATCATCTTTTTTATGGTCATCCACTGATCAGAACTAAAAGTTTCATCATGTTCTGTGAAGATGGAGGAGACATTTTGCTTCTTTTTTTTTTTTTTTTTGTGATTACAGTGCACCTTGGACTGACCAAATTTTTTTCCATCTTTATGGATTCTAAGTGAATGAATAAATGGATGTAACTTGAATTGATTTTATAGGTTGTTTGACAGTCAAGAACTAGTTTGGATATGAAATGGGAGAAACAGTATTGACTGAGACCCACTTGAGCTATTTTTGATTGCATCACTCGTGACCCATTGAGATCTTTCTCATTGTAAAAGTCAACGCCAAACACAAGCTTAAAAACCCACATGCATGATACATGATGTGGATAGAAGTGGTGAATCTTATGAATCGGGAGTCGAGTAGGTGTTGACCTACTCGGATCTGGACAAGAAGTGCTGCATATTAATAATGGTCAACATTAATATACTTCAACTTGCTTCGTCCCTCCAGAAGTCAACGCCAAGCACAAGCTTGACATCCAACATGCCTGATGTGGACAAATCGTGGTGGATATCATGATTCGGGATCCATTCAACACGTTAATCTTGTATACTTATACGAACATTCATCAGCCGCCATTCGTCAGCCGTCGATTGTCTGAATCCAACGGTTCTCGTGGCTTCATCAAGGCCCAGGGTTTCAGAGAAGACGCTTACTAGCCGTCAGATCGGAAAAATGACGTGTGATCAGAATTGACGGCTAAGATTGTCAACTCAGGAACCATACGATGGGAGTATCGGACGGCGAAGGAAGAAAGCCCTAAGCATTCCTCGTACCCGTGCGACTCCATAAAAGCCTCGCGTGAGAAGCGCTTCTTGTCTCAGAGCGGCGTGGATTCTTCCTTCTCTGTTACCGAAGGTTAAATTCGTCTCCTCGCCTAATGTTTATGCGTATGCTTTTCTGCATTGAATTCTTGAATCTGTGATTGAGGGCCTGCATCCATCTGTTCATGTCTGAATTGCTAGGATATTGTGTTTCTTATGTGTGCGTTGTTGAGTTCCTGGATCTCATCCAGTACGATCCATCTTCTTTCTGTTAAAGAATCAAGCTTTGAGGAGGGTAGAAGTGAACTAGATGAGACAGTGGCAGTAAGCGGGAAACGAAAATCCCTTTTTTATGCTATCGAGCAGATTCTGGTGGACGATATGGAGTTCATATCGTTCCCAGATTCTAGTCTCAGAGTCAGCGAGAGAGCTGCGAACCAGCCAGTGTGGAACAAATAGTTTCAGTAATAATCAGAAAAAAAGTTCCCTCTTTTGATGCTATCGAGGCAAATTCTATTGGACGATGTGGAGTTCATGTCGAACCGAGATTCTAGTCTATAGATCTACTAATATTGATGCGAATTTGATATTAGTAGCACCTTGTTTCATCATCGATCACCTTCTCAGCTAGGACTTGTCTCTAAAGGTAGAATATGATTTGCTTCATCATCTAATGCTGTTTCCTTGGTTACTATTTTGGTTGGAGGAGCTGCTGGTATTTCAGTAGGAGTTTTTTTTATTATTTATGTAATGGGATCGGAAATAGGGTATCTCTTTGGTTCAAGTTGGATATCTAGGTGAATAATTTTGTTACTATTTCAAGGTTTGGAGTCCATGATAGTGTGATCAATTTTGGATGTGTATTATTGATAAGGCTAGTTGCATATTTATCTCGTATGCTTCATCTTAGTCTTTATTTGAGCTTAAGGTTGTCACGAGAGCAACTTCCAAAACTGTTGCTTCTTACAGTTTCATTCATGTCATCTGGTTATGCTTATTGACTTTTACATAGTAAATTTTATATTATTTATGGGTTTGGCGTAGCAATGGTTGGTGCTCAAATTATGGTTAATGTGACTTGAACTATAAATGTCTAATATTTGCTAGAAACTGTCATTCCTTTTTCCATTTTCAGATTGTAACATACTTATTCTGATTGATGTATATGGGAATTGAACTATAAATGTCTAATACTTGCTAGAAACTGTCATTCCTTTTTCCATTTTCAGATTGTAACATACTTATTCTGATTGATGAATGTGGCTTGAACTATAAATGTCTAATTCTTGCTAGAAACTGTCATTTTTTTCCATTTTCAGATTGTAACTTACTTATTTTGATTGATGTGTGTGACTTGAACTTTAAATGTCTAATACTTGCTAGAAACTGTCATTCCTTTTCCATTTTCAGATTGTAACATACTTATTCTGATTGATGTATGGGACTTGAACTATAAATGTCTAATACTTGCTAGAAACTGTCATTCCTTTTTCCATTTTCAGATTGTAACATACTTATTCTGATTGATGAATGTGGCTTGAACTATAAATGTCTAATACTTGCTAGAAACTGTCATTTTTTTCCATTTTCAGATTGTAACTTACTTATTTTGATTGATGTGTGTGACTTGAACTTTAAATGTCTAATACTTGCTAGAAACTGTCATTCCTTTTTCCATTTTCAGATTGTAACATACTTATTCTGATTGATTTACTATTTCTACTTAAGAACACATTAAAATGCTACTTACTTCTGTTGCGTGTTGTAGTACAAAGTCAACTGTCTTGTGGTTTTATCCAATACGGGATTTGCATTTTTCAAAAACCTATACAACTTTAGGTGTACATGTAAGTAAAAGATGATCTTGTAGAAGCCCCCAAGGGTCAAGGTATCCGCATAGGTTTTGGCTTAGCTGCACAATTTCCAGTTTGTGCTGCAGGTGTATTTGTTGACTAGTAAGCTTCTTACCCAATTAAGTTTAAACAGTTTTATATCCTATGATATCATCATTTCAAGAAGGAATATATGGCTGGTGCCAACTTTTTTGTACTTTGGTTAGGAACTTCTACTTGCCATTTAGTTCACAACGATCCATGGTGGACCTTTTTCCTATTTGCGCGACATAAGTCACTCCTTATCGTTATAGATTGCGTAGAATGCTACGCTTTTCTTCTTTTTGATTGGCATTTCACTTCACTTTCTGCAGTTAATACTCACTTGTGGTCATCATGGGGAAAGAGAAGGTTCATATCAATATTGTGGTAATTGGTCATGTCGACTCTGGGAAATCAACCACCACTGGCCATCTCATTTACAAGTTGGGTGGCATCGACAAGCGTGTAATTGAGAGGTTTGAAAAGGAGGCCGCAGATATGAACAAGAGATCGTTCAAGTATGCTTGGGTGCTTGACAAGCTTAAGGCTGAGCGTGAAAGAGGAATTACCATCGGTATTGCTCTTTGGAAATTTGAGACCACTAAGTACTATTGCACGGTGATTGATGCCCCTGGACACCGTGACTTCATCAAGAATATGATTACGGGAACATCCCAGGCTGACTGTGCTGTTCTTATTATTGACTCTACCACTGGTGGTTTTGAAGCCGGCATTTCCAAGGATGGTTAGACTCGTGAGCATGCGTTACTTGCTTTCACTCTTGATGTTAAACAGATGATTTGCTGCTGTAACAAGGTACATTGTAATTATCTTAATAGGCATTTTTCTGATATTTTGGTTTTTGAGTCATAATAAAAGTGTCATCATCTCTCTTGTTTCCTCGCTTGTTTTTTGGTAGTTAATTTAATAATTTTGGACTGACATTTCTTTTTGGCACACCCACATGTAATGCTTAGAAGCCATTCTTTTCTGGTTTCAGCAGTGTGATAAGCAAGTCTTCCTTTTAAATATAATTCTTTACTTGGACTCTCCAAAGTTGTAGATTTTGTATAAATGAATCTTCTTTTTAATAATTATAAGCTCTGCACATTTCAGATGGATGCAATGACCCCAAAGTATTCAAAGGCCAGATACAATGAAATTGTGAAGGAGGTTTCTTCTTACCTCAAGAAGGTCGGTTACAACCCTGAGAAGATACCCTTTGTTCCCATCTCTAGGTGGGTTTGAGGGTGACAACATGATTGAGTGGTCTACCAACCTGGACTGGTACAAGGGTCCCACCCTCCTGGATGCCCTCGACATGATTCAAGAGCCGAAGAGACCATCAGACAAGCCCTTTCGTCTTCCTCTCCAGGATGTGTACCAGATTGGAGGCATTGGCACTGTCCCGGTTGGGGCGTGTCGAGACTGGCATCCTCAAACCTGGTATGGTCGTTACCTTTGGTCCTACTGGGCTGACAACTGAGGTCAAGTCTGTTGAGATGCACCATGAAGCCCTCCAGGAAGGAAGCCTTCCCTGGTGACAATGTTGGTTTCAATGTGAAGAACGTTGTCGTCAAGGATCTCAAGAGAGGCTTTGTTGCATCCAACTCCAAGGATGATCCTGCTAAGGAGGCTGCCACCTTCACTTCTCAGGTCATTATCATGAATCACCCTGGTCAGATTGGCAATGGCTATGCCCCCGTGCTGGATTGTCACACCTCCCACATAGCAGTCAAGTTTGCTGAGCTCCTCACCAAGATCGACAGGCGATCCGGTAAGGAGCTTGAGAAGGAGCCGAAGTTCCTGAAGAATGGTGATGCTGGCTTGGTGAAGATGATTCCCACAAAGCCAATGGTCGTAGAAACCTTCTCCGAGTGTCCACCCCTTGGACGGTTTGCAGTGAGGGACATGCGTCAGAGTGTGGCCGTGGGAGTGATCAAGGGCGTCGAGAAGAAGGATCCCACTGGTGCGAAGATCACCAAAGCTGCCGCCAAGAAAAAGTGAAACGTGAAGTATCAAGTTGTCGATGGTTAAGTTTTGTTGGAACTTGTTAGTAGTGTTGTAGTTTTGTGTGGTTTTCTTTCTCCTGTGAGCCCGGATCGAAGCCATTGGCACTATTTGGTCGCGGCAGGGCTTTGCATCACTGTTTGTTAATGTGTATTTCTGTTGTTTTAAATGAGATTGGGCTTCCTTTTTGCTGCCCAAGGAGATTTTAGAGTTGTGCTCCTAGGCTTCTCAGATTGTTTCTGTTTTCAAGTAAATTGTTGCCTCTTTGATCTAAAGTGTCTTTTGCTGAATCAACAGGCTGTGTGCAACAAAGCAACCTGCCTCCCTTGATCATCTTGCTTGATTGAACATTCCAACTTCCATTTCATGGCTGCAAAAACATTTCTCATGGCAAACTTTTCTTCTCTGCCATGCTTGGAATTTTCCTGTTGGTGGTATGCAGGGAAAGGTTCTAGTATGTCAATGATTCAAGAAACATAAAGATAAAAAGCTTTAAAAAAAAAAAAAAAGGTTGGTTGGTTTCCCATGAAAGTTTCATAAGATTCGAGTTTTATTTTTATTTTTTGCATAAACTTTATTGTTTTCTTTTTTTCTTGCAGAAAGTGGGTCTTGAGTTTTTTGGCCTGCTGGATGTGTTCTGAGTTCTTCATTACCATTCTACTCAATTTGACATTGACAAAAGAGTGTAATATTTTTAAATATATTTATAATATTTAAAAGAATTGAACTAATACACCCTACGCATCGGGTTTAGTATAATAATTATTTTATCATAGGATATTTCAAGATTTATAGTAAATGAGAGATATCTTTCAAACAAAATGAGAAAAAAAAACCTCCAAAAAAAATTAAAAAAAGGACTTTTCACGAGAGTTCGTCCTTTCAAAATTAATTTAATTATATATATATATATATATATATATATGTAAATACATTTAATGGCTGCAAACAGTTATAGTTTAAGGACATGTTGAAGGAACACGCAAACTAATTTTAGCCTTATAAATGCCATGACACTGCCCGCGGCACAACCCAACTCGCCGTACTAACCGAGTCCTGACTCAGCATCTCGTCTCCGATCGCCGTGATGGCCAAGGAGTTCTCCGTTCCGCCGGTGGTCTTCCCCTCGTCGGCCGGGAATCCCAACGTCCCCCACCAGCGTCGCGCGCCGGGGACGGCCCCGCAGCCCTTCCAGCCGCCTCGCCCCTCGAACCCCGGCCCCGCCAACCCTACCCTCCCCTTCATGTCCTTCGACATCGGATCCGCCCCGGCCTCCTCCTCCTTCTCCGCCCCCGTCTTCGCCTCCGCCTCCGTCCCCGGCTCCTTCGAGGACGAGCCGCCCCTCCTGGAGGAGCTCGGCATCAACACCCGCCAGATCTGGCGCAAGACCGTCTCGATCTTGAACCCCTTTCGCGTGAACCCTAGTCTCCACGAGGACGCCGACCTCTCCGGACCCTTCCTCTTCCTCATGGCCTTCGGGCTCTTCCAGCTTCTCGCCGGAAAGTTCCACTTCGGGATCATCTTGGGTTGGGTCACCGTCGCCGCCTTCTTTCTCTACGTGGTCTTCAATATGCTCGCGGGACGGAACGGGAACTTGGATCTGTACCTGTGCTTGAGCCTGATTGGGTACTGTATGCTGCCGATGGTGATCTTCTCGGCTCTGTCGCTTCTTGTGCCCCATGATGGCGTTGTGATCTTTCTGATGGCGGCGGTGTTTGTGCTGTGGTCAACGAGAGTGTGCACGGGGCTTCTGGTGGAGTTGGCATCGTGCGGAGATGAGCACCGTGGTCTCATCGCCTACGCTTGTTGGCTCGTCTACATGCTTTTCTCGCTGCTCATTGTATTCTGATTCTTGGTGAGAGCTCGTTGACACCTTTGTGATTTCCTACTACTATTAGTCTTTTTTTATCTCTGTAGTCTTCTCTATCAATTTCCAATTTCATTTTTGAAGATATCTATTTGCTTTAGCTGGAAATATCATTTTTTTTATTCATTGGTGACTACTGTTTGATTGTGTGTATGCAATCGGATATATGATGAAATGTTGTAGAAATACCTTTTTATATAAAGTTAGACTTGTAAAGTTATGACCTATTTTTCATTGCTCAAAGGAATGTTGGAATTGGATCCTTCTGTCGGTACTAGAAGGATTCTTTTTGTCGCTAGATGCAAGTTGTCATCACTGATCCTTTTGATTATGCCAGTGATTTTCTTAATTGTGTCGTGTTAAGTATTTTGTTTGACCAGCTGAACAAGTAGATGAATGAGATGTACGATACAATGTGTGCTAAGAAACAATTTTTTGGTGCATGAGATTGATAGCTTTTATTCGGCTGGAGGGTGTTGTTTTGTGCTACAATGCCGATGGATTTTTGTAGCCATCTGACGTGGAGCAAAGGACCAAATTGTGATAGTCAAGACAGCCTTTCAGGGTTTTCTGGAGTGTAGCACTTATGCCAAATTGTTTGGATAATCTATATGTTAAATTATGTCTTTTTGTGAAAGTCACGTAAGAAGATAACTCTTTCAAGTGTCTCAATTAAGTCAACTGTTACTGGACTCGATCTCTCATTGGAAAAATTATCGACAAATGTGATACATGATACTGAAATGATGTTTGCACAATAGGTTGATTAAATATCAGTTTACGGCATTCTGTTTCAGCGTAACACTGAAAAGGTATCTTGTGTGGTCCTTTGCTTGTTGAAGAAGCGGTTTGATGGTAATCATGCTTGAGAAAAAAGATTTCCCCTCTTCTCCCATCTCTTTTCTTGTTTCCTCTCTGTTCTCCTCTCTTGTTCAATCCTTCTCCTTTCTCTCCTCTCCTCCCCTCTCTTCTCCTCACCTCTCACCTCTCACTTCTCTCCTCTCTTCCCTTTCGACTGTTTTGTTCTGCACTCATCTCACCTCTTTTATATTCTTCATAAATGTTAGTGCATTTTATCTTTGTGCTCTTACTGTATGTATGACGCTCTAGTGGTTCAGCATATTTATCTATTCTTTTGTTGCATGAAGCAACCACTGTAAAAGTCTACTCGGTTGTTCATCTTGGGACGTTTCTTTGTCTCAGATCTTGCATGATTAATTGTTAATAATCAAAGTTTTTTTTATGAAAAAAAGACATTGCATCTAGCTAAAAATCTTTTTTCAACTGCATACTAGGTGAACAGTTGAATTGTATACTTCGTTATTAACCATCAATTAATAATTTATATTTTCTTCTATCAGAAAAATATCTTTCAGTCGATTGTCCATCTTCAATTACATTATTAGAATATGTGGCTTTAAGGGGAAAAAATGTTCTTGGAAATTGATTAGGTATTGGATGGGAGTATAGTATAGAAATTGAAAAGCAACCGGAGGAAATTTATTGAAAAAATCATATCAAGTGGTGTCTTATCATTTTAAATATCATTAAGTATTGAAAATATTTATCACCTGAAAAAAAAATTAAGAAGGATAAAGAGGATGGTGAAATTGTTCTTGGAAGAAAATGAAAGAGAAGAAAGAAGAGGAGATGGGAAGAGAGGGGAGGAGGGGAGGAAACAAGATGGGAGAGAGGGAAGGAGAAGAGGTGAGTAGATGGGAAGAGAGGAGATGAGAAGGCACCACAGGAGAGGGGAGAAGAGGAGAGATAAGAATAGTACCTTTAGGCTACGCCGAGGAAGTGACAATCAACATTACCTTGAATGATCGATGAGGTTGTCAATGATAAGACAACCAATCATTGCTAGTGGCAGCAACAGTCTAGGTTTCTCATCACCTCGTCGGTTGTATGTTGTTTGTAGCCTTGTATGTCGTTTTCTCATCACCTCATCGGTTGTATGTTGTTTGTAGCCTTGTATGTCGTTGAGTGTTTGTTTTTTATAGTGATCTAAAAAGGCACTCGGGTGCTCGCATAGGCACTCGGGCGAGGCGAGGCTCGAGTGCTTGTTTAATGGCTAGGTGGTGTGCTTAAAAGAGGCGTCGCCTAGGCACTTGCCTGAGCCCAGGCGTCGGGCGTTTCGGGCTAGCGTCGGGTTTAAACAAGGCAACTGAACCAGATATCTATGTCTGGTTTGGTCGCATTTGCGTTAGTTGGTTCAATCAAACCAACTAACGCACGCATATCAGCTACCCCCACCCAACCACACCCCCTCCCCCCTCCCATCCCCGTGACTTCCCCCAACCCCACATGCAATTCTATCGCCGACAATTCTGCTGCTTATCTCTACTGCTGCTGTTGCTGCTCTCCGCAACCGTTGCTGTTGTGGCTGCCATTGTTGCTGCTCTCCATTGCTGTTGTCGCTGCTGTTGTCCGCAGCTTTCGCCGCTATCACCACTGCTGTTCGCATCTTTCGTTGCTGTCGCTGCTGCTGTCCATAGCTTCCACCACTGCCGCCGCTGCTGTTCACAGCTTCTGTCACTGTCGCTGTTGTCGTTTGCAGTGCTGTCGCAACTATCTTAAACTAATCCTCCGCCGCTATTGCTGCCAGCTTCTCACTGCTGCCTTCTCACTGCTGTTACTACCAATCATCGCCTTCTCACCACTATTGCTATCACTTTCTGTCAGTTTTTATCCCCCTTTGTTACTGTTAACATATTTTTCTCCCCCTCTAACTATTGTTAGCTGTTGCTACCACTTCCCGTCGTTTTTTATCCCCCTCTGTTATTGTTCATTTTTTTCTCCCCTTCTAACTACTGTTAACAGCAAGTAATATAATACACTGTTAACAATATATTTTTAATTTAATATCATATTTTTATTTCAATAATTATCTTTTAATTATATTATATATTTTTTTATATTTTAATATTTTAGAGCGTCTTACATCGCTCGAGCGTTGTGGGACCTTGGCGCCTAGCGTTTTTTAAATCACTAGTTTTTTTATCTTTTAGTCAAACCCGTCGAGTTGACTTAGTAAACTCGTTGGAGAGGAGAGGAGAGACATCAAGAGTACCTTTGGGCTACAAGAGAGGACGTGAAAATCAACGTCACCTTGAACGATAGGTAAGGTCGTCGACACCCCCTCGTTGCTAGCGATAGCATTGGTCTAGGGCTTGTCTCCTCATCATTCATATGTTGTTCATAGCCTCGCACGTCATCGAGTGTTTCTTTTTTTCTTTTTATGTGAAGCTCATCGAGTTGAGTTAGTAAAGTTGACTTGAGTTGATTGATCTTACCAAGTCGAATTGCGAGTTAGGCCGATTCCAACATTTTGATGATCGGAGCGACGGGTCATGCCTCGTCTGGGGACAATATTTAACAACCCGATTCCAACTTATCTGGGCTGTAAGATCGCACTTTAGCAAGTTCAACAAGGTTGTGCCCTACATGAGAGTAGGTTTTGGTTGTCAAATATGTTGCATTGGAGGTTTTAAATCTTTTTATCTTTGTCCTGGAGAGTGAAGTGTCAAGGGGAGGATGGATTCTTGAAGCAGGTTAATATCATGTTGGTAGAACAATTAGACAGCTCAATGCCCAGAACATCTTCCTGTTCAAGTTTATTACAAACGGCCAATTCGGGAATTGTTTCATTTTGGTGGGCGGACTAAATTTTGGCTTTGCATCCTTGCCTAGGATCCCTTATCCTATCTGTACTAGGAGCAGAAGTTGAGAAACGGAGGAAGCATGAGAGTTGAAATTGGTTCACGAAATGCAGTAGATCCCTAACTTCTGCTCCCTTTACCATAGAAATAGATGTTGAGCAAGAGCCATGTGATTGTCCACTGATCCTGTTAGGTGGGCCTAGATGGAAGAATCATTTCCTCATGTTTGATGGTTAACATTTCAGATTCACTAGAGCAGATGCAGCTTCCATCTTTGCGAAGATGGAGGGTGGTCTATCCAATTTACCCTTAGTAGATGATTCAGTTGGATGCCTCGTGTTTGAATAGCGTTATGCACTAAATATGGACCAGGATGGAAGACTCAATTGCACACATATGGTAGTTAAAATTCAAGGTTCAAACTCGGGGCAGTTGCAGGTCCATCTATGTAAGTATGGATGGTGTTGTATCAAACTTACTGATAAAAGATGAAATAGTTGTGTCCCATGTATGAATAGGGATCTAGGCTAAATATATTATCTTTTTTTGACATAATCATTTGAAAAAGAAAATCATGATGTGTTTGTTTAAAGTTATTTGACTGAGGGTTAGAGTTATTGTTAACGCAGACTGTAGGTGAAAAAAAAGATTGGAATAACATTAGTTCTATCAGGCTGCCTCTTGTTGTTACCTGTGTTTTGTACCTGAAGATATCTTACTTTTATCCCTCTTTCTTGTTTTCTATCTTCGCCTTTTGTCCTCTGCCGAAGCATCTTCTCTGATATTTTCCTGACTTTTGATCTGTATGAACAGTAGCAGATCAATTCATATAATTTGTTGTCTTCAATTGTCTCTCTTGCATTGGAGATGTATTGATTGATGCCACCCAAAGTGGCTGACCCTTGAGTTGTCTGGCATCTGTTTTACCTATCACATGGATGATAAACTTGTTTTGTGCGTTCATCCTCTTCTGGAGGCCGGGCTCAAGACATAACACTTTAAATTATTAATTGCAGCACTTACTATGATGTGTAGCTCTTCTTTTCTACTTCACGTGGATAATAAGCTCATTTTGGGTGCTCATCCTCCTCTTCCAGAATCTGGGCTCAAGAAATGACACTTTCAAAGATCATTTGCAGCAATTACTATGATAAGTGGTGGAAGAGTGGCAGTTTCCATGTACAAAGGTGCGTATACCGGATGAATACGTTACGTTGTAGCTCTATGTGCCAGGACTTAGAGCATTCCTCATGTAGAATTGCAAATACGTGTGAAGCACATCTCTTGGAGTTTTATGTCCTATAACCATTTGTCTATGCGGCCACATCTTGTTGGTGCAGGCAACATAACATGGGCATGGTTCCAAAATGCTGCTTTCTTTGTTGACCACAAGATAAGTCATTCATTAGTGAGGGGGCAGGACTTGTTAGCTTAGTCTTGTATTGGTGGTTGTCGAAGGAAAATTGTGCTATTTACTTGTCTTCGTTTCTTTAAATACACTTTTGCTTCTTCTGGTTATTGCTTTCCGACTGCCACTTGACTTGCTCAAAAAAGGTGTGTTGTAACTTTCACTGGAACTATATGCTTATCAATGGTTCTTGGCACACGCACACAAAAATAGACTCTTTTCTTTCTTTTCTGCCATTAAATCTCATTCGAGTTCAACAGTTTAAACTTTAAATGCACTTCACTTTTTATTTTTGACATCACAGTAGAGTTACCAATAGCTCGATTCCTTTGTGTACTAAGAGTCTTGATGAGTATGATGAATATTGATCTGAATCAAATGTTTGATATTTTTCTCATTCTACAATATCTAATTATGCTAATATGCTTGCTACATTCTTGTCTGCAATTTGATTATAAGAAGACTCAGTGGACCAGAGCATCAATATCTTTTAGTGCCATTTCTGTAGGTGAAGAAGTAGAAGAGAAGGCAGATGCTATTTCTACCAGGTCTGGCTGGAATACATAGATTAATTCATATTTTTTTCCAATTGATTTTGATATTGATGGTTTTCAAAGCATGATTAGTTACAGCATAACAATTGATTCTTTTTTTTTTCTATCTTTCAGTTTTCAGTTCCAAATAACATGATATTTGTTGGAAGCAATATTTTAAATCATGATCTGATTGGTATATAATAGTCTGATTAATAATTGGTATGAAACCATAGAGGCTGATATAATATGGTATTATGTTATTAATTGTTTTGGTGATACTGAGTGGTATAAATAGACAATACCATCGAATTCTATTTTTTACAATTGCCACACTATTTGGATGTCCAATTTTAGGTTTATATGCCCGCTTTTTATCATACTACTGCTGCTTCATTCCTTTTACTCAAATATATAATACAAGTCTACATAAAAGGCTGCCTTCTTATGGTAATAACATTTGATTCCTCCATCTTCTTTATATGCAATATATCTGTCTAAGATAGAAACATATCCAAGGCACCTGATGTACTCCAAAGCTTCATCTTTATGCATGATGCATCCGCTTTGGATTATATATATATATATATATATATATATATGTACGTATGTGCTCTTAAGAATCACATAACAAAGTATCTCTTTTTGTACAAGATGCATTCAATACATCCTAAAGCATCTCATTTACCCATAATAAATTCATCTAAGATAATAAATAAATCAAAGCATAACTTAGCCATTTTTGGATATAGACGATAGTAATTGAGGGCTCGAAAAAAACACTGTGCTCTAGCATAGATAAGCCCTTATTCCATCGCATAATGGTGGCAAAATGATGTAATTATTAATTTTGACCAATGGAGACTCAACAAATAGAATCGAGTCAACATTATTGGACATGTCATGTCTACAAACAAAGAAAACCTATTGGACATCCCACATCAGTAACATCGAAATAATATAACCTCCTCATGTATGCGATTTATTTAAAAATAAATAAAATGAACACTTTTGAGATTTAGATACTTTTTAGATTGATCCTTAAAGAGGTTTGGCTAAATAAACCTCTGATATGATCTTTTGTAGGAAGTGGGTAACAAGACGTAGACATCTTTCACTCTTGAACTTAGACGAGACAAATGAGATACATAAGTCTCTTATCTTTGTAAAAAAAATTCTTTCCTCATCCAATTCAATGCTTTATAATTTCTCTTTTTCTATAACAATAATTGAATCACTAACCAAGTAAAACTAATTTTTTTAAATTAAAATTGACAACCAAATTTGGCCATATCATTTAGATATCCAAAAATGTGATATTTCGAGGAGTAGCAACTCTACTCTTTATCTTCTATTGATCCTAACATGAACTTTGAAATTAAAAATATTAAGAGAGTATTTTATATCATGCTGTCAAAATAAAAGTTCATGCACGCGATGGCCATTCATTCATGACAGTAGCACGATAATTTTAGACTCATAAACCCTAATCATCAGCTCCAAATGGGCCTCATGCGGATGACAGCAGGCCGGGCTCGTGAGCCCGCAGTAGCAACCCGAGCGTAAGGGCCACTGTCTACGTGGGCGCCCCTCATTGGCCAAATTGACGTGTATCGCCCCCGGTTCGAAGTCCTAAAAAATAAAAATACCTCATCTACTTTTTCCTCGCACGTTCCCCGCGTCTTATCTTCCGTTTCGTTGGTGATTAACATGGGTCCCACAACGATCTTCGACAAAATGACAGGTAGGAAAACGGGTTTAAACTCGAAGCGTTCACGTAGATATTCAAATTACCTACGGGAAACGCAATTAGAAATGGGAGGAAACCGAAATAGAAAGTAGAACAGGCAAGAGGAAGACGAGGGAGGGGGAAGCCAAATCTCGGACAGGGCGACGAGCCAAGGAACGCAGCTTCTACGACCGATCAGTTGCCACTACTTTCTCCTCGATCTGCTCTTCCCTTCCTCGGCTTGTTGCCCTGGGGGAAATCCGTGAAACTTCTTCTCGATGGTCGTGCGGATCCGACGCTCGGCCGCCACCGCGGTCCTGCCGCTTCTCTTCTTCCACCTGCTCTCCGCCTTCCACCGGCCGGTCTTCTCCGTCCAGGGTACTCTATCGTTGTTGTTTCTTCATCGTTTCGTGATTGGAGCCTTTAGTAGCTCATGATTCTAGATTTGATGTGCCAAATGTGGTACTTGTGGTGGACCTTTTCGTCTTTAAGACATTTGGTTTTTTTTGGTTCTGTGGTTGATGTTGTAGGTCGCTTGGTGCTGCTAACTGCTGTGCCTCCAAGTTTGTTACTTGGGGTGCTCAGAATTGATTCCTTGATGTTAAGATGATAAAAATAAGTGATTTTATCTACTTTAATCCACTTAGCATTTTCCTAAGGATGAACAAAAAAAAAAAAACAAACTTGTGATTTTTGTTACGCGGTGTGCTCAGAATTGATTCCTTGATGTTAAGATGATAAAAATAAGTGATTTTATCTACTTTAATCCACTTAGCATTTTCCTAAAGATGAAAAAAAAATACAAACTTGCGATTTTTGTTACCTGGGGTGCTCAGAGTTGATTCCTTGATGTTAAGATGATAAAAATAAGTGATTTTATTTACTTTAATCCACTTAGCATTTTCCTAAGGATGAACAAAAAAACAGATCCAAACTTGTACTCGAGTGGAAGACTGGACTTTTGATGCCTCCTTGATGAATTAGCGCTTCAACGTTTAGCAAATTCCTTTTGGAAGGATGAGGTTAATTGTTAGGCTCTATAGATTTCTAGAATTATGGTTATATTATAAAATTAAAACAAAAATTGTATCAATACCTTAGTCATTTTTTCAGATTAGCAGATCCTTCAACCATTTTTGCTTTCTGGGCATGATTAGAATTAATATTATTTGAGTTCATCATTTTGTTAGAATTAATATACATTTAATTATTTGCATGGGCCAACAACAACTGGCTTTTGTGCCTGAATATGTTGGTTAGAGAGGCTGATGTTGTAGATAGCTTGATGGGCCAGATACATAAGAAACCTATATGATGATCCTGGAGCATGATTGCTCCAAAATTCATTATAAGTTCTGTGATATGCAAAATTCATTATAAGTGATAGAAGATGGGTGCCTTTTTTGCACACTTTCTAGCAGGAGGATATATTGATAGGATTGAGCGTATAGTTTATCATGCTAAGGACATTAGAAACACTAACAGGCTGCATAGAGTTCATATTACCTCTATTACGTGCTTGGTATTATCATAATTTCCCTTTGTTTCTGTAGAGAAAGGAAACTATATCGTCGATGTCGAGAGGTATTTATTGGCAATTCTAATATGCTCAAAATCCTATTTGCTGAAATTTTGTGTTTAGTGGCTTTTATTATTTTTCTCTTTTCTTCTGAAATTCTTGGAACTTCTGATTGAAAACCCAGATGATAGAGCAAAAGTTACTGAAACCAAGGAACTGCCAAATTTAAAATTACACACGTCTCCATGTGTTCTGATAATTTTTTTGCTCGTCATTCTTGTCTTTTCTTTTCTCACGATACGCGACTACAACATCCTCTTTTTGTTTGACCTATCTATATTTGCTTCCAAATTATCATTCATAGATTCTAGATAGAACATAGACAACCACAGACAGGTTTACTGATTGATTTCATACTTTACTTTGATTGCATAGACCTGCAAAAGGGTTTTGATGTCAAGTTTTAACTAATGATTACGTCTCATTCCAGTAATTGAATAGGTTATTATATTTTCTAATGCTAAATTACACTTACAATTCTGTTGCTCTATCTAATGTAAACTTAAAACGACTCTTGTTTGTACCTTCTTTCAAAGAGTGTTTTCTGGTGGTGATTTCTATTGTTTTAATAGAATTATTAAGTTATATACAAAATTTATATAATCCCAGAATTTGGTAGTTTTCTGATCCTGCTTTAGCACATATGAAGACAGCCAAACAGGTGATGCTCTAGACTTGTTGAAAAGAGCCTCTGAAATGATAAAAGTGAAGCGACACCACGAGGCAGTTGGACTTTTAAATGCTGCTATAGAAGCAGATCCAAATCTATCAGAGGCCTATCAGCAGCGTGCTACTGCTTTTCTTCACCTATGTAGGTATGTTTGTTTATTTTGTTGTTTGTTGACCTTGTCTCAATTCATATTGTTCGTTTGTCTGGCAGTGCAAGAAGTCATGAACTGATGATGCAACAGAAAAAGCTTTTTCAATGCCTTTAGTATGACTCTTACCATTTGTATTGAAGTGTTTAGAATAACTTGTGAATTGGAAAACAATCAGTAAGATATAGTATCTACTATCTAGAATGGAATATTGTGTATATTATCTGCTTAACATTTTAAGACAAAGTGAGAAGATTGTTGAAGGTATATGGTTCTTATTCCTGCAATAAGTCTTAGAGGTGATATATAGAATGAAATTATCTGAGGGGAGGAAAATGACAAATAACTTTGAGCAGATATGTGCTGTATTTTTTTTCATCTTCTCTTCTATTGTGATCAAATTAAACGTTCCAGACTTCCAGTATGCTTAAATTTTTGATGTGGTGATTACTCACAAAGCATCTTAGTAATCCATTTAACAGGCCCCAATTCGGTTCATCGAGAATCTGAAGTTTGTAGGTTCATTCTTCATTTTGTTTGGTTGAATATATCACATAAGAAACTATGGTGACTAAAAAGAGGCTTGTAGCTTTTAAGATGTTTGATTTACTGTTCTTTTGATTTTTGACAACATGATACTGAACTTATTGCAACTATATATTTGCCTCCATAGAATTGAATATAGTGTATTTGGCAGAAAAAACATATCTAGTGTATTGGGTAAGATGGCCTTTTGTGGGTCTCACATGAAAGTATCTTTCAGAGAATAATGAAATCTATATAGTCAAAACCTACATGAAAAAAACGAAGCAACCGAAGGTGAAGAAAAAGGAGGATTGAGATTATAAGGTCATACTGCTGACGAATTCCCTATATTGCATGCTGGACATTAAATAATTTTGCATCCCTAAATTGGTGTCTTATAATGAGTATACAAAAGCCAGAGCTGACCTTGATGAGTCATACATAACTAACCCACGAGAGTTTTCTAGATATTTCAAAGTCAAAAACAAAAGAGTTCCTTGAAATCAATAGGCATAGTGGATGGTCACCACATACTACAGTTTGGTCAAAAGTTATAGCTACACATTACACAGGAATTGTGACTTTTGTGGTGATATAGCTTTGATGATTCTGAGAAATGAGGAAAACATTGACAAATGCAGGTTTGAGGACTCCAGGAAGGACTACAAAAGATTCCTGGAGCTAAAGCCTGGAACTTCTTCAGTTGAGAAGGATCTTTCTAAGTCATTGCAAGCCCAAGATGCACTGAATTCTGCATATAGTCATTTTGACTCCGGTGACCATTCAAAAGCTCTGGACTACATTAATAAAGTTGTCCTAGTCTATTCGTCAGCCTGCTTGGAGGTATCTTTTGGGATATATTATGTTGAGTTATGCAAACTAGACAAGATATTTATCTATTTGCTGTGGTCTCATGCTGCATAAGTTTGTATTTGCAGGCAAAAATTCTCAAGGTGAAACTACTGTTGGCTCTGAAAGATTACTCTAGTGTAATTTCAGAAAGTGGGTTTATACTAAAAGAAGATGAAGATAACTTGGAGGCACTCCTATTACGTGGTCAGGCATATTATTATCTCTCCGATCACGATGTTGCATTGAGGTTTGCTTTTCTGAATTTTTGTTGGAACTTCCACTTAAGGATCTTAATGTTGCTTCTAAAATTTCCTTTATGATAACCAGGCACTATCAGAAAGGGTTGCGTCTAGACCCAGAGCATAGTGAACTGAAGAAAGCATATTTTGGATTAAAAAATCTGCTAAAGAAGACAAAAAGTGTAAGGATGATAAGTGTTATGTAAATTCTAAACTATTAGAATATTCATTACATTACTGATATTCTTTCAGGCAGAAGACAATGCTGCTAAGGGAAAGTTACGTGTGGCTGTTGAGGACTTCAAGGCTGCCCTTGCAATGGACCCCAATCACACAGCACAGAACATGCACCTTCACCTTGGATTGTGCAAGGTTTTGGTTAAACTTGGGAGAGGAAAAGATGCTATCAGTAGTTGCACAGAAGTGCTCAACATTGATGAAGAGCTTGTTGAGGCCTTGGTCCAGGTTTGTTTTGAGTGGCTATATTCTCAAGTTACTATCAGTCTTCATTCTATTTTTACAATTTGACTTGAACTAAGGGGTGCAGAGTGGATATACAGACATGATACTTCAACATAAATGCCGGAAGCTCTACTAGTGTGCCTATCGAATAATGCTTGTTCATGTTCTCTGTTTTTGACATTTTGTTTTTCAAATGCTGTTGGATGTATTACTTTGTCAGTTTACTTGTACTTTTTTAGAAAATGGAAACTATAATCTGAACATATTTGTAGTTTCATAATTTTTACAAACAATTTTTGAACACCCTGAAAACAGTGCAATTAGATTCATTTTTAGTGAAGTTAAGACACTTTCCAAGCTGTTGAATTTGTGAATCCAATATAACAAATTATTTGTTCTGGAAATTTATTTTAAAGTTATTGTATGCTGCCTGCAGCTGAAGTACATCCATGATGATTTCTTGCTACCCTTTCTAGTCCCCTAATATTTTAGAGATATATAGGATGGGGTTTGATCAAAAGTAGAACTATGTTCATCAGTGACACAATTTTAAATAGGATCAGAGATTCTGAATTCTGGTAATATGTTAGCACTGCAAAGATCAAATTCATATGGAATACTATTCAACAGGAATTCCACATGCCATGTTTATTCATGCTGACTGGCAGGTACCATTGTGGCATGACCCTGGTGCACCACAATTTTGTTGGATGTTACAATGTAGCTACAGGCTGTTATTAGTGCCTGTGCCAGTTGGTATGTCTCTTGCCCCGACAATACAAATTACTGCCATGAGAGCATACCATGAAAACGAAAATCTTGCTTCCTGAGTCATTGGCATGTGGATCAAGTGCACATAACAGTCTGAAGTTTTTATTGGATGGATAAATAGGTCAAGTGACAAAAAAAGTAGTGTTACAGAGAATGAGAAGGTAGTAGTCGACTCAGGCAAGCTATGTACATATGGTATGTGTCTGTCCAAGTATCAGCATGCCTTGGTGATCAGGGTCACATGTAACTTATCAACCGTTTTTTTGGACGAAAATTGGTGTTGACACCTGAAGGCCATTCATCTAAGATCCTTTCTTATTTCTGCATTTCCCAGATATCTTTGTTTGAGCAAGCCACTTGATTAAATTTTACTTAATGGTGATCTTACTGTGGAATATTATTAGATTGAAATGTTTATTATTAAAGTAATTAAATATTCTGTATCCTGGATTTTTCTAATGTAATGGACATCAGATCAATGTGGCCTATGCAGTAATTAAGTTGCCAAGTTATTCACATGTTCAAATTGCCTTCTTTGACTAAGTGATGATTTCTCCTACTATTGCATCTCACTACTGCTAATTGCTGCATTTTTCAGATTGAATTTTCTTTCTTTGATATGATTTTTTATATGTTTAATTTGATAAGCAATAACCACAATTTTTGTGTCCTAGAAGTTCCTATAATATATTGCAGTAGCACTTCTTGCACAAGCAGTCTCTTTTGCTCAGAGTTGGTGGCCATTGTTTAAGAGACCTAGCTGTCTTTTTTGCAGCGAGGTGAAGCTAAACTTCTAACAGAAGATTGGGATGGAGCAGTGGAAGACTTGAAAATAGCTGCTCAAAAGTCTCCACAGGTTTGGTGCATGTTCTGAATCTTTGCACAATGCATTATGGAAATAAATAAATTGTTTTGGATGCTGCTTTCTGCATTCCTTGCAAACTTATATTTATGCATAGCCATCGCTTTAGAAACCAATTAAGGGACCGGTTGGTTTTGTCTGCTTGCAGACACTTGAATAGGAAATATAGATGGTTTCTTTTCTTTAAGAGCATAACATACATGACTTTGGCTTTCAATAGCTTCTTTGAATTAAATGGTCTGATATGAATTTTTTTTAGTCAATTATAGTAACTCACATTTGATGCATTTGATTGTGTAAAAAAAGATCATTATTGCAAAAATGATTTCTACCTAATCCATTTCTTTCTCTATGTATTTCTTTCATGGTAAATACTGTACACAAATTATAATGGTGTTGCATATGTAATTAGAAATGCAGAGTGCACATGTATAGTTACCTGTATACACTATACAATATGGTTGCATATGTTATAAAATTTGGAGGCTGAAATAAAATATTTATTGGAAAGGAAATGTTTCGCAAGATGATTACTAGGACTACTAGACCTTCAGTGCATCATCGAGCTTATTGTATTGGAGCTTTTTTGTTTTTGGTGGAAAAGCTGGACTTGTCTAGCTCAGCCTCAAGCATTGTTGTTCCCTTTGTTCCTCAAGAATTATCTATTTCATTCCTTCCAAGTATTTCGTCACTCTTACATTCTTGTTCACCCTTATCCTTGTCCATTCACCAATTAACTGAGTCATGTTGCATGGGTAATCTGTCACATTCCAAAATTATTTGAGCTTTCCCCACCCAAAATGCATGATGGGGGCAAGTGATTAATGTGTGGAATGTCTTCTATTTCAATGCTGCAAAGGATGCAGCGTTTCAGTTAATGCATTCCTTTGTGATTTGTGTTTTAATTGATGCTTAAGTTTCCATCTCTCTTTTCTTGCACACTTGCTCCTCGTTTACAGCCACTGACACTTGCCTCATTGTGTTTTTTCCCTGAAGGAACTGTCTTCTAGCTCTGTCATTACCTTTGACTGCACAACTAGGTGATTTGAATATAATCATATAGTTAATGGGACTGATGTAACTATCTTCCACTATATGATAGCAGCTTAGATTTCCATTGATCAAGCCTTCTTTCTGCCTTGTCTTCTTTCGGGATCCAAACAGTATTTGTGGTTCCTAATCTTAGTGCAAATTCCCAGAATTTATTTGGAAGTGTTTCTGAGTTGCTGCCTAAGATAATCTCTCAGTTCTTGATTACGTCCATTCATCCCAGTTGGGAAATAACTGCTTTTGTTATATCTGATTTTGAAGCCTGAAATCGCTGGAAGCGGTCAACATGAATTCCAGGTTGTTGATCATTTTACATAGGCTTGCGGAACAGAAGTGTGTCATTGGAACATCGTAGAATGTTGATGTCATTTTGAGTGATCTCTTTTGCTAATCCTGAAGAGCTGCTGGCAGTGTAACGTTAAGCATTCTGCAAAGATTATCAGAAACCAAACAAAAATTGTTTCATTGTTGGAATAGTTCATGAACAGGATCATAATAGTTCCATTCTCATGTTTCTGATTAAATTCAATATTATTTACTATGTTGAATGCTATATTATGCCTTTTATCAAATTAATTGAAAAAATGTCTGATGGATATAAATCTTACCATAATACTCTTTTTAGGACATGAATATTCGAGAAGCACTGATGAGGGCTGAAAAATCATTGAAATTAAGCAAACGCAAGGACTGGTACAAGATCCTTGGTGTCTCAAAAACTGCTTCTATTGCAGAGATAAAGCGTGCATACAAGAAGCTTGCTTTACAGTGGCATCCAGATAAGAATGTTGATAACCGTGAAGAAGCTGAGGCCAAGTTTCGGGAAATTGCTGCTGCCTATGAGGTAATACAGGCTTAGATGTAAATTTGCCTTTTAACCTAGCGTTCTATTTGAAGTTTTCCTACCTTAAAATAATGGCTTCTTGTTATCATTTTTTAGAATGTGATTTTTTTCGTTGTTGTGTATGAATTTAGTAGTTATACGATACTGTATTTTTTAGATTTGAAGAAAAAAAAATCTAGCTTCCTTTTGTTGTAATTTAAGTTGAAACCAAGTCTTTCTAGCCAGCAGTTAGCAATTACTTACTTTTTTCAGTATTATAGTTTCCGTCATTGAAGTCATGTGCAGAACAGTCACTCTTGCCTTTCAATGCTTTGCACAAAGTGTCGATCTACATATTGTTCAACCGTATAGCAGTAATTATTCTCTGGATATTGTATACGCTAGTTTGAGTAGCAGTATCATTTTGCAAATTGTTTCCTGAACCTATCCTGCATCCTCAATTTCATTAATTTTGATAACAGAACTAGAGATCATTTAAGAGAGTTAAAATGACTTGACGAATTGCCCACAGGTATCGATGGAGAACTAGGGGATCAATCGACTCTCTGAGTAGTTGGGACTAATTAACACCTTCTTGATGTTATGCCTGAAAGTTGGCTATTTCCTTTCTTATTACCAAGCAACCAATATTGTCAAAGTTATTTTAGATTAAAGTTTGTTGTACCATAATATACCGCTTGGTATGGGCCGGTCCGATAGGGGATCGATATGGGTGGTACATACTAATTTCTCAGTATTCGTCACCGTACCTGGTTGATACATCGGTATGGATCAGTAAGGTGAACCATATTTTAGATATTTAAAAATATTACAACAATGATCTAGTTGTCATTTTACTATAATTTCGATACCATGTTGAAGCTCACGACATATTTACAATGATGATATCTATGGCTGAATTGCTTGATATGCTTAGAAACAGTGTGCTGTTTTGTTCACCAATACATTGCAGTTACTTAGTTAAATCGACCTCTCCTCTTTGTTAAAGTAGATAATACATGTTCCATGTTTCAAGATTGCTACATAGAATGTTCTCATAAATAAATAATGTATTTTGTTTCTCAATTCTTTGCATTTTTCTCTGAGTTATCATGATAAATTGATCCGATAGCACACCTGGATTTGTGATCAAGGCCAGGCAGAAATTCTCAACAGTTATGAGGAATGGTTATATTTTTTTCATATGGTCGATTCACACTACTATCCGATCACATAATCATCTGTTCTTCTTAAATAAAGGTACTTGGTGATGATGAGAAACGTGTAAGATATGACAGAGGCGAGGATCTTGACGAGGGTATGGGGATGGGAGGTGGAGGCTTTAACCCATTTGGCGGTGGCGGACAACAATTCACTTTTCACTTTGAAGGTGGATTTCCAGGTGGTGGATTCCCAGGAGGGTTCGGATTCAACTTCTGATGACACTCAACTGTTCCTTCATCCACCAAACTTCTTCCCTATGATCAATGCTTACTCACTGACAGAAGAGCTTTAGGAACACGGAAATTGAGCAACCAAAGTAACTTCAAATATGTTCTTGATAGATGCCAAAATTACTAGGGGCAGCTCATAAGCAACAAGAGGGGTGATACAACATCTATTGGAAGACTTGCAGTGAGCATCCCTGTCACTAGAACACCAGCATTGATTCTTTTTTTGTGAAGAAGACCTTGTTATCTATTAAAAAAAAAAAAATTCAAGTTCTTCTAAATAAATGCTGATGGATACAGAATTTTCCTTTATAATTATGCACTTGTAGCTGTTCCAGATGCAGAAAATGCAATGACAGCTTACTCTTCTTTTTAACTGGCTGATATATGGTACATTAGTGCTTGAATTCACAGCTAGGATGTTTATGAGATGCATTTGACAGCTCCAAGAGTGGAATTGCCATCAGTAGAACAGTGCAAACCATTCTATTCCCAAATCAACATGTCAGGGGGCATTCCACTGAATACCAAAAGTGAGCATGAGCCATGTAAGGATAGCTACAATTGTTTCGATTTATGTTTCCTAAATTTTTTTTCTGGGATGAGAGCCTTTCTTTTTAGGCTTTTCCTGATAGATGTCTCTTTTTCAAACAGTATCTTTTGATAGTTAAATCATCTATCTCTTTTCCTTCTTTTTCTCTCTCGAATTGGATCGGTTCTCAGTTACAGTATGTTTCTACTACATCACAGTATTTTCTTGGTATTATAAAAACATATTGAGGTTTTATTTTTTAAAATATTAAATATTTTAAAAATATTTTTCATAAGGGTTCATTTAAAGTATTTTTTTGTGATTTTTTTTCTGTTGAATTCGCTCGTGTTTCCTAAATAATTTTTTAAAATATTCTTAAAGCATTGTTTTAACCATCGTTAAAAAACACTCTTAACTCATGTAAAAGTCAATTATTTTAATATTTATTTTCTTAAATAAAGAGTCATACTTATTTGAAATCAAACAAGGTTTATAAGTATTTTCTTAATATGTTTTGAATCTTATACTAGGAAAATACTTATGAATCTTGCTCGGGCTTCAAATATATGGTTCTCAATTTTAAGAAATTAAAATTTGATTTCCATATGAGTTATAGTACTTATATATATATATATATATATATATATATATATATATATATATATAATTAGATAAATAAAGTATGCTACGTGAAAATTTAAAAAAAAATGCATCTCCTACAAAAAGTACAAGAAAAAGAAGCTTTTTCCAAGAAATCACCCACGGTGTTTCTTAACCATTTTCGAACTTAGCTTAATTATAAAAGCAATTAAATCTCAAATTGGTTTACTAATCTCCACGAATAAACCCTTAACGAGTCAAAACACCGATTCGCTCGTCAACGACTCGACTCGTGTCGGAGACTGTCGCCGACCGAATCATTAAGGGACCCATTATTCTGACCAATGCGAAAGCTACTTTTAGTCTTTTTTTATTTAATTTCCGGACTTCCTTGTTGGATTATGGATAAAACAGGATAATAATGGATATCTTGCGACTAATATGATATATAATACGACCAATGAATGCTTCACGAGTCAAACACCGATTCATTGACTGCCCTCCACCCAACCAAGCCGATCTGACGATTAAAAGTGAATGTTGACCAACGAAAAATATATTTTTCTACCTATTTTTAGGGGCTTTTGGGATTATAAATAAAATAAAACGATAATACTCAATACTTCTTATCAAACAATAATTAGAAAGAGGTTGAGTCGTTGATGTTAATATAGTATTTGACTTGATGACTGCCATCCACATTTCCACTGGTAAGGGTAACGGGGTCCTACTTTTCATGGTCCCACAATACCCGGCTTTTATTTATGGATTATAACTAAAATTGGAGTATAATAATAACAATAATATTATAATTATAATTGTAAATATGAGGCAGAATTGCCTTTGAAATAAATGAAATAATTAATTAATGAGGAGGCACACGTCTCATATTAATCAATAAACCTCCGAAATAACAGCTTCGAACGGCCTCTTGTCGCGGAAGTAGCAGCGTTTCGACGGTTGGGAAGGCGTTCCAACCTCGACGCCTCTGTCTCTGTCTCTCTCTCTCTCTCTCTCTCTCTCTCTCTCTCGCTCGCTTCTCATTTCGCCCCCCTCGAGAACGGGAAGAGAAGGAGGAAGGCCGCCGGGGGGTTGGAGGAAGGAAGGGGAGAGGGAGGAGGTGGAATCGCGGAATGGGGAGCTACACCTGCTGCCTCTTCTTCACGAGGAGGTTCCGGTCGAGCGAGGCGCAGGCACCGGCGGACGTGAGGGCGGCCTTCGCCACCTACGCCGAGGGCGCGGCCCACATGACCGCCGACCAGCTCCGCAGCTTCATGTCCGAGGCGCAGGGCGGCGACGGCGCCGAAGCCAACGCCGAGCGGGTCATGGAGCAGGCACTCCTGCTCCGCCAGCGCCAGCCCCTCCTCGGCAAGCTCGCCAAGCCGGCCTTCACCGTCGACGACTTCTACAGCTACCTCTTCTCTGAGGAGCTTAACCCTCCCCTCGGATCTCAGGTAACGGTAACCTCCCCCGTTTCTTTTCATTGTCTTGGCATTTCTCAACTTGAATTAGGTTTTTGACCAATTGAGTCTGCTTTATGTGGACATATAGATGATTCCCATGCATCATGAATCAGTCTAGATGCAATGTGGTTTGTGCCTGTGGGTGTAGATTCCTCTTTACTGGAGACAATGTTCTGGGAGAAATGTGCATTGAATTGGAATGTTCTGTATAAACACGGATTAAGATAGTAAGGATAAATGTGCAAAGAACTTATACATGAACGTAGTTGGACAAAAGCAAATGTGAAATCAGTGCGAGAAGAAGTGGATTGACTCGTACACCTGTGGATGGCCCTTCAAAGAGGGTAAAACAAGCTAGAAGGGGACCTAAGCTAACTTATTCATAAATAGTTATAACAGACACATGAAAACATCTTTATTGAAAAAGTTTTTTGATAACTGATATCTTATATGTTTATGATAATAATTCAGTTACATTTTCTACTTTCATGAATGATCCACCTAAGCTAACTTATTAATAAGTAGCTACATGAGGATGATGAGATCTTTATTGTAGATATAATTGATATTTTTCTTGTATATATGATGTGATGAGGACTGAATAACTTTTTGTATGAATGCTCATGAAACACACAATTGTTGCTTCGTTATATATGAGTTTTGCTACCGATTCTACCATAGGAGAATATGAGGAAAAGGAATCGGTCTGGTTATGACGCTTTGTTGGGTCCCTACACGGGTTTAGTAGTCCCATGAGAAGTAGTTCAGTTAAGTCAGATCAAATTGTCACTAGTACTGCTGATTTTCTGGTTGGCAGTTCTATTCTTCAATTCCCACTTCAACTCCCTTACGCACTAAGGAAACTCAATTATGAAATGAAAGCTTAAATTCATATGTATTAGTTTTCTTCTTATATGTTATTTGTATTAGTTTTCTTCTTATATATTATATTATAATATGTATTAATTGAATTCTTAGTTTACCTAGGCAGTAGAGATCCTTCCTTCTTCTTAATAAGAGAAAGATGTCTTCCCTTCTCGCCTTGACTTGTGGAAATAAGCCAGCCCGATGTAACAAGAAAATATATGATGGAAAGTGTACGTATGCTTTTGTGAAAACAAGATATTTTGAGAACCAGGAGGTTTCTTTTAAGATTGAAGACCAGACATTTTTATTCTTCTCTTTTACAAGGATGCTTGGGGCTCTTGGAAACTGAGGTTTCTTATTGTCAATGAGTTTCTCTAATCTTGATAATGAAAACTATTCCTGTTCTTGTGTGGAGAGATCTTCTTGTGCTTTTGGAGGGTTCTATTACTGTTGTGTTGAGGTTTCTTAATCTTGATAAAGAAGGCTATTCCCTTTTTTGTTTTTGTACATAAGTATTAGTGTCTCTCTATATCTTGGTGCTTAATTACTTTCTTTTACTGTTGCATATTCTCATCGTTAGTGGATTTTGTTAGCTGTACAGATTTCCCTGTCTGATCGAGAAGATCTCGTTCGTCAGTTGAGGGAAATCTTCCTTCCAATTCTATGTAAATATGTGTTGTAACAATGTGTCAAGTAAGCCATTTTTCTTCACTTCCATCTTTAACAGATTTGATCTTATGTTTTGTGGTTTTTCCCTTACTGAGTTCTCTAGAAAAATATTTGTCTCTATTTTTCCTGGCCCTTAATTACTTCCTATCACTGTTACTTCTTTAGCATCCTGAGTGGGAAAGATTGCCTTCCCAAAGGATTTCAATGCTGCCTTCTTAACAGGCACCAACAGCAGAACAGTTTAAAAGTAGCAGAATATTGCTATACAATTAGCTCGATGTTACAAATTTGTTCAACATTCCTCATTCTTAGAAGTTGTCTTCGCGAAGAGTTTCAGTCATCGTCCAAGAATTTTAGTTGCTATCTATTTTGACACCCCAGATCCAAGTAGTATCCGAAATATCTCATGCCTACCAGACTCATTTTGGGCGTCAAAATTTTATCATGAACTCGCCACTGATGCTGTCTCTTTTGTTGGTTGTGTAACATAATCAGAGTGCTTAAGGATAATCTGTTGAGAGGAAATATGAACTACATACAAGTTACCTGTAAATATTTGTCTTTTATTTTTCAATTGAAGTGTGAGTTAAGCATACAAATAAGAAGCTGTCTTCTACAATTTTCTCTCTTCTTGTTGTTTGAGATTAGTTTCTCTCTGCTTAGATTTGCCCATGTTTGTTACATGAGCTTAAACTGCAAATTGTGAGGTTGATCGTCTTATTTTCCAGCTAACACTTTATGCTCTGCGGCAAGTCCATAACTTACCCAATGCTTTTCTACATTTAATCTTGCACTAGCTCTAATAAATTGGTCTCAGATTGACATTCTTTATGTTTTTAAAGTACTTTGGTGCAATCTTCTCTCTTATGATCTATAATGGTAAAAATTTTGCTCATCATCTGAATTAAAACCCATCTTTTAACTGCTCATCCTAAAATCCATATCATAGTACTTAAGCATTTCTTCAGTGAAAGCTGAAGACCTAGGAGTTTGACTCATTCTGGTAACACAAGGAGCAATTAGTATTGTGAACAAAATCATTGCTATTTCTTACTGATCAGCACGTGCTTTTTATGTCTTGCTGCATACTCTACTTATATGCTTTTTGCAATGAAATCCACACCTAAACAATCGATGAATGAATTAATACGACGACTTATTTTTCATGAACAGGTTCACCAAGATATGACTGCTCCTTTGTCCCATTATTACATCTACACAGGACATAACTCATACTTGACTGGGAACCAGCTCAGCAGTGATTGCAGTGATGTCCCAATTATAAAAGCACTCCAGGATGGTGTGAGAGTAATTGAACTAGATATGTGGCCCAATGCTACTAAAGATGACATTGATATTCTTCATGGAAGGTATTGAAACACCAAGTTATAACTTCATGGGTCCTTTTCTATTTTTCAAAGTTGTTTTGACTTTTTGATTACTGTAGAATAAGCTAGAGGTTGAATTAAATTTCTAAAGGTGTAAGATAACTAGATGTTTCAGAGTGAAGCCAATACAAGAGCTGTTCTTTGGTAGTAATGCCAATTACACGCTTCACGAGGACCTGATTTATCTTCTGATTGTCTTTCATATCTCAAGGAGAGTTTGCATGATAAATATTTAGCTTCTCTATCCAACTCTAACTTACTGTATCAAGGTTCTGTTATCAAGCTCCTTTCTAAAGTGCAATGATTTGCATTGTTAACATTGAGCTTCAGAGGCGGATTGTCAGTGCTTATTCTGAGAGGAAATGTAGGGAGTGGTACAAAACTACAAATGACTTTAATAAAAAGTACTTGGATCATAGAAGGTAAAAGATGACCCAATGGCCTAGGGAGGGTCAACATATGCAGCCTTACCCTTGCAAGCAGAGAGACATGAACTAATTAATAGGTAACAGTATGTGTTAACAGCCCAAGGAAATTCTGAATTTAGGTAAAATACATCATCAAGTTTTTTAGTGATAATTTTGGAAATCCAATTTGCACAAAATAAAGGTAATCCAGTTTGCTTTGTAGGCAGCTTTGGACAATAATTTTCAAATGAAATTCAACTAGATTATTTTGTAGGCTTGGAGATACTTTGGCAGTTGGTTTCTTAGGAAAGTTACGGATCCATTTGCAATTCCATGTGCTGAAGGAGCTGCAAGGATTTTTTTTTTCTATTTAGAACAAATCTTAATCTGCAAAGAAGAAATCATATATTAAAAGTGTGATATCCAAAAAGGTTAATTCTCCTTTTCTAACTCATGAATAAGTAATGTAAAGACTCTACCAAATGTCTTCTGAATAGGGAGGTCAAATGACATGTCTCAGATTCCACATTGAACTGGATATAACCACCTACAGCATTGTTGATTGATTGTAAAAGTAATAATTATTTATTGGAGGTCAGAATTTTCTACAAAAACAACAAGCCTTGATATCTCAACCATTTGGGTTTGCCTACATGAATATTTTCTATATTTAGCTTCACTAGTGATCCATGTTTATAACCTTTGACAAAGCTTTACTGCCTAACACGACCCACCGTCTATGTCCAGGGTTAGCATCAATTGTGAAAAAAAAAAGAGCATGCATAGGCAGAGTCAAGGTTAGAATTTCTGTTCAGTGAAAAACAAACCTCTGGTGCATTTTATGCTGAAGTAGACAGAAGACTAATTTATGCTTTTGAAAGCATCATCCAGTTAGAATGGGAAAAAATGGAGCGGCATAATTTGTTTTGTACAATTAAAACTGCATTTCTAGATCATTGATAAATGCTTCTGAACTCCAAAGCACAATTTTAAAACTTAAGTTACAATTCTAGGCATAAAAAGTGTAACTACCATTAGAGATACTTGTCACAGGTTGTTGACAAAGATAGCTTTTTTCTTCCCATTACACAGCACAAAATTATGAATTTAATGCCATTTTGAAAATTTTGGATTATTTTCTAGAACAAAATTATCAGTTTGTTACTTAGTGCATATGAATTTAGTGAATATAGTTTGATTGACCTGGAGAACATAGTTCTCCTTAGGCAACGCTTATGTTTTTCTCTTTGCATTAATAAGAGGCTTATTTTGGCTGAAACTAGAGAATATATTATATCTTTTACCATTAGTAAGATATTTTTTCCTTAAATTTTCATTGTTCGGCTCACTAAAATTTTTTCAAAAAGATTGATTATCAATTTTTTTGATTGGATTTCTAAAGAACGAGTTTTTGCATGAAATATGCATGAGTCTTGTTATACATCGTATATTAATTGCTTAGGAATTCTGATATTGTGAGTCTTCTGACTACTATATATGAAGTTATAAGCAATTTGCTTTCATTTATCAGCTTGTGAAATTTTTTGACAATATCAGTAGTTTTTGCTCTAACCTTGATTATTTATTCGATACAGCAGATGAACTTTTTCTTCTGTTTCCTTTGACGGTGATCATTTTCAGGATTTATATTATTGGTAATATACAGGATTCTGTATTTTGTTAACAAAAGATGAACTAAGTTGAGCCTAAAAATGTATTATATTCTTTATCCTTTTTCTCTTATAATTCACTTTTTTTGTTATTTTCATTTCCTAGGACTTTGACTTCTCCCGTGGAGCTTATTAAATGTCTACGGTCCATCAAAGAACATGCCTTTTCTGCATCCCCATATCCTGTTATCATAACTCTAGAGGACCATCTTACACCTGATCTTCAGGCTAAAGTGGCTCAGGTATCTTTTCTATTCTTTTCTTTTCTCCTAGAACTCACTTTTGATTTACTTTAAATATAGTTTTAACAGTTAACTGAAGCTCCTATTTAGATGGTCGTAGAAACATTTGGGGACATGCTATATTACCCTGACTCAGACCCTCTTAAAGAATTCCCTTCACCAGAAGCTTTAAAGGAAAGGATCATTATTTCAACCAAACCGCCAAAAGAGTATCTTGAAGCCAAAAATGTTAAGGAAAATGATGATGGAACCCAAGAGGAGAAGGAATCTGATGAAGAAGCATGGGGAAAGGAGGTCCCAGACCTTCAAACTGAGCTTGAATACGCAAAGGTACTTATTGTTAAAGTGCAATTCCTTTCTATTATTACTCAGCAGACAGATATAGAAATTTGATTTCTGGAAAGTATAATCCTCCATTATAATGAAAATGGTCGGACTGAACAGAATGATTATGAGGATGTGGACAATGGTGATGATAGTGATGATGATGATGATCAGAAAAAGCCCCAGAGTTCCCCACTTGAATATAAAAGTCTAATCACTATTCAAGCTGGAAAACCAAAGAGCGATATGAGCGAAGCATTAAGAGTTGATCCCAATAAAGTTAAGCGTCTCAGTTTGAGTGAAAAGGAACTTGTGAAGGCAGCACCTTCTCATGGGTCAGATCTAGTAAGGTACACTTTGTATTTGGAGTTTTTGTTTGGATAACTTGGTGCAGTTTTTATTTTTGATTATTGAAGAAAACTAGCCTTTTTTCTTGAGGAGAAAACATAGGGACAAAAGAACAATTTGATTTTCTGTGTGGAATTGTGAGTTTTTTTGTTATAGAACTTGCTTCTTGATCTCAATTTTGTCTTGCCTTTTGGAAAAATTGCTTCTTGATATGCTCTTTTTTTTTTTTGTAGATTTACTCAGAAAAATCTACTCCGGATATATCCAAAAGGAACACGTGTTAATTCTTCAAATTATAATCCATTCATTGGATGGATTCATGGTGCTCAGATGGTTGCATTTAATATGCAGGTGAGATCGAGATATCCTTGGTCTATGTCCTGGCTAGTCATCTAACTTGCTATGTTTCGTTAACTAATTATGCAGTCACATATGGCTTATCTGATTATGATATGTTTCAAAGTACCTTTTGTGATACGAGGTTGGTGCTAAAGAACCAAATTTTAGTAGTCACTAATAGTACGTTAGTAGACGTGGAAAATTAAGAAGCAAATCAAGTTCCAAAGTTTATACAAGTGGTAATGACTTTGATGTGGTAGATAGATGATGGAAATTGAGTTCATAAGATAATGAGTCCATAAGTTGATTCCCTAAGATAGAAGATTCATGAACGATCAGATGTATGTTAGTAGAGGGCACTCTACCAATTTACTTATGGAACCTCATGAACGGTTGGCAAATGAGTCATAAGCTCTAGGAGTACTCATTGTATCTAATTTCTGTACTTCAGGATGTTCAGATACTATGGTTTTTAGGTTTTCTTTGAAGTTATATTCTACTTTATCTTTGATAGGGGTATGGAAGGTCACTATGGTTGATGCATGGATTTTATAAAGGCAATGGAGGATGTGGATATGTGAAAAAACCAGATTTTCTGCTAGAGCATGGTCCAAATAATGATGTTTTTGATCCCAAAGCTGATTTACCCGTAAAGAAAACCTTGAAGGTGTGATTTAGTTATTTATTTTTTTTGTTCAAACTAATACTGGAATTTGTTTCTGCACTACTATCTTCACTTCTACTGAAAGTTCAGATTGTTTCCTCGAATTCTGATATTTTCTCCAGGTCAAAGTATACATGGGAGATGGTTGGCATGCAGACTTCAAACAGACCCACTTTGATTCATATTCCCCTCCGGATTTCTATACCAGGGTAAAAGAACAACCATACTCACTGCTTCCAACTCCATGTTTCTACGGACCATCACCTTTCTAATCTTTTAACTTGCCAATGTACTGATCAGTACATTGCAACTTCTATATCTGTAACCCTTTGACAACATCTATATTGAACCTAATATGAAAAGAAGAACAATCCAAATCCAATAAAGCAAATTGTTTATCGGTCAACAGGTGGGGATAGCAGGGGTTCCGGCTGATACCACAATACAGAAAACAAAGGCTGTAGAGGATAACTGGACACCTGTTTGGGATGAGGAGTTCATCTTCCCCTTAACTGTGCCTGAGCTGGCCTTGCTGCGGATCGAAGTACATGAACATGATAAGTCAGGGAAGGATGACTTCGCTGGCCAGATTTGCTTGCCCGTATCAGAGTTGAGACAAGGTTTCCGTGCCGTGCCACTCTTTGATCGCAAAGGGATGAAGTTTAAATCTGTAAGAGTGCTAATGAGATTTGAATTTGTATGACATTCTCATTGAGATATGCTGTACATGTTTGTTTTAATTATGAGGGAGGGTGCTGATGTCTTGTTGTAGTATAATTTGTCACCCTGGTCTACAATTTGATATTTGCATTGCCAAGATTGTAGATCGATACATTCTTGTTGAGATGTGTTGTACATGTTTGTTTTAATTATGAGGGAGGGTGTTAATGTCTTGTAATATAATTTCACTCTTTTTTCAACTTTGAGTTGGATGCTCTGTTCTACTATTTGATGTTTGCATTGCCAAGAGAGTAGACTGATACTATTCAACCATAATTTTTAGGTTACTCCTTAAGACAGTCTACAATGGAGATACCAAATGTATAATTTTCTAAGGAAACTCATATATCAATTGCAAAAAGTCTTAATTATTTGCATATTTCTTAAATCTTGGTCTTGATTGATTTTAACCATCATTTACAATAGTTAACCTTTACGATATATATATATATATATATATATATATATATATATATTGTTATAGTTTTATTGAAGCCTCCAATCTTGATCGTACAAACACAAAGATATCAAATATGATATCTAATGAAAGTACTTGTCAAACAGAATTTTTAACTATTATATCAAAAATTATATGCATAACATTATAATGTGGTCAAAATAAGGATCACATATCAATTATGGACTTAAGTGCATGCAAGAAGTCACTTTCATTAGCTTGAACACAAAATTTTGCCATACGTTCCTTTAAATTAAACCTATTATTGATATATTTAGATCATGTTAATATACAAGTCCGAAAATAGATTATATATTAAGGGCTAATTATATATTACCCCATATAATTAGACCTTTTTAGTATTTTGATTCTTAGACTTAAAAAATTTATATAAAAACTCCCATAATAAACTGCAAAAGTTGGAGATAGCGTCACCGTTGCTTTGCCTCCTCCCTCGTGGAATGATAGTGTCGTGAGGACGATGGCCACACCAACGCTGTCTCTCATAACACTATCACTCTCGTTATCTTCTTACTCTCCATTTGCCTCACCTCTCGTTGATGTTCTCTCTCCTCTTGCAAGAGGAGGACAAAAAAGGATGGAGTTCTCCTCTCTTTTTCTCACCTCCCATCGTCGCTCATTCTCATCTTTCTTCTCCCCACACAATAAGTTACAAAAGCCGAAAATAGCATCGTTGCCACTCTCCCTCCTCTTGCGGGGGGAGGAGGAAGAGGAGGGAGAGCGATTATCTACTCTCTATTTTGTCTCACCTCCTGCCCTCGCTCTCGTAACTTAGCATCGTTGCCCACGAGAGAGGAGATAATCGCTCTCCCTCCTCTTCCTCCTCCTCCTTCTCTAGCAAGAAGCCATAGAAGTCGAAAATAGTATTGTCGTCGCTCCTCCTCCCTCGTGGGATAATAGTGTCACGAGGACAACGGTTGTATTGATGTTATCTCTTGCGATACTATCATCTTCATCCTTTTCCTTTGTCTCATCTCTTGTCGCCACTCTTCCTCATCAGAGTCTCGAGATCCACCACCACTATCATCAAATCATCGTCGCTATTGCGATCGTCGCTTCGATCGTCAATGTTTGGATCAATATCGATAAAACCAACCACCACCACAACAATCACTCGTGGCTTCCAACAATGTCGTCATCTGCCACCATCATAATAGTCGACTAATAAATTTTAATTAAGACATAATAAAAAAATATAATTGAGATAATAAAATTATTTTTTATCTATTTTTTATTGATAAAACTGATAATATTAAGATAAATGAGATTAAATATTTCACTTTCGTAACTAGGATGATTTAATATATTTTTTAAGAAAGGATACTAATTGGATCTAACTACATGAGATAATATGTAATTAGCTTTTATCGACACTAGCAGCTTGAACCGAATCGACCTGCTCAGATCGAACCAAACCAGACCGGAAGAATTCTATAAATTTTGGGGCTCTCTCGATAGCTCGCGAGCCCGGTGTTTTCGCCTCCCCTCGCCGGCGATCCAAAACCGGGCGGTTCCTCGTCACAATGGCAGCCGCCACTGGATCTCGACCACCGCCGATACCCGACCCCGCTTCCCAACTCATCTTCTCTGATTCCGACGCCAGCGGAAGCGACGGGGACGGGGATGAGGCCGCTGGCCGCGGTGCGGTCCTTGAGGATTCCATCTTTGCTGCCTACCTCCAGATCTCAGGACGAGCTTCAGCGGATCTCTCGAAGATCCGATCTTTCCTCGCCTCCGCCGCCGGGCGCGGCCCTCTGGTCTCGTGCCTCATCTGCCTCGAGCGCGTCCGCCCTGGCGACCCCGCCTGGTCGTGCGCTTCCGGCTGCCACGCCCTTTTCCACCTTATCTGCATCCAAAGCTGGGCTCAACAGTCGTCTCACCGCCCGCCCTCCGCCACCTCCCCAGCTTCTGCCGCCGCTGCCTCGTCGGATTGGCCCTGCCCCAAGTGCCGCCTCCCCTACCCGAGAACCCAGATTCCTAGATCTTATCTTTGCTTCTGCGGCAAGGTTGAGGACCCGCCCGCAGATCCGTGGATCCTGCCACATTCTTGTGGAGAGGTCTGTGACCGCCCCCTCCGTGGTCAATGTGGCCATCGTTGTCTACTCCTCTGCCACCCCGGTCCCTGTCCACCATGCCCCAAGCTTGTCAGCTCCCGCTGCTTCTGTGGGTCACGAGAAGACGTGCGCCGTTGCGCCCAAAAGCTGTTCTCTTGCAACAAGCCCTGCTCCAAACCATTACCTTGTCAAACGCATCGATGCCCGGAGAGGTGCCATGAGGGGCCCTGCCCGCCATGTCAGGTCAGGGGGGTGTATAGCTGCGCCTGTGGAAAGACCAAGGAGGAGAGGGAGTGCTCAGTGAGGGAATTCCGTTGCGAGGCACGGTGCACTGGCATGCTTGGATGTGGCAAGCATGTGTGTGACCGAGGTTGTCACTCTGGGCCTTGTGGGGATTGCCCACTTCAGGGAAGGAGGACGTGCCCATGTGGGAAGAAGGAGTACAAAGGTGTTTCTTGTGACATCGATGTGCCTACATGTGGATCCACATGTGAGAAAACACTGATCTGCAAGATTCATCGATGTCCTGAGAGGTGCCACCGTGGGCCATGCGTCGAGACTTGTAGGATGGTTGTCATGAAGTCTTGCAGATGTGGGAGTTTGAAAAAGGAGGTTGGTAGTTCATAAAGTCATAGGATTCTTTTCTTAAAGCTTGTGCAGCATATTGGATATTTTGGTGCTGTTCGGGTATTATGTTCCTGCTTATAGTGGTAATGAACTACAGTGAATTTTAAAAAAAGCTGTTTCATGTATATCTGAGGCTATAATATTTATTGCATGCTTGTGGCAATGCCACCAAAGTTAAACTAACACAAACTTCTTTGACATTTTATAGTTGCCAAGGGTAGTGTTGTGGAATAAAGGACTCATATTTGATGTCATTCATATGAATTGGATTCTTTAACCCTGACTGCTACAAAAAGTTAAGTATTTCCTTCATGAGTTTAACCTTGAATTAGCTGTCGTGAAATTCTCTTGGTGTCATGCAATGGTGAAATACAAGGATTTCTTGGACAGGAAAGACCAAATTGTGCATGGTTAGTTTACTGAAGCTTTGAAACATATATAATAGAGCTTCAGAAACATCAGAAATAGTTGTTTATAGAAACTGAATATATTAAAATTTTAGCACTTAGCATGTAGTCTTTTTTATCAACAAACTGACCTGCAACTGTGTGTGTTGTTAGCAGATGAGTTAGTACTGATTGACTCAGCAGATTGTTTAGTGATAAATTTAATTACAAGGTAACACATTGGCTACAATTACATTGGAGTTAGCAAAAAAATGTGAACCACAACCACATGGGAAATGAGTTGCTAATAATGATTGATAGACAAAAGCTATGGTTATGTGATCTATTAATTTTTTACAAGTGTCAGGAAAAAGTTGCAAAGAGATGGAAAGATATTTCTTGGATAAAAGCTTAGTTGATAGAATAGAAAGGTGCTTTTGCAAATTTGTGGTGCTAGGGGCTAATGTACACCTTAGTGACCTGTGGAATAAAGCCCCTGGGAATCAGAAGACAAGATATGCATGTTGCAACTTAGAACAATATCTTGATAGTGATCATGGTCAGTTTAAGGTGTAGATTCACATGCTTTTCGTCCAGTTCTGAATTTTTAGGTTCACTGAATCTGGGTATAGTCCATCAATGGCAGTGAGAATACGTATTAGCCAAGGCATAGGGTTATAGTAACTGTGATGAAGTGATGGAGAGCTTAATCTCACAAATTACTGGTAACAGTAACTTCCTCCACCTGTAGTAACCTTCTAATTCTTATAGTAATTAGTAGTCATTAAACTAGTTATGAAAGGTTCATTAATATGTTTATGATCTTGTAGTATAATTTATCAAAACATTTCTGAATATGATCAATTGCTAAATTATTCTTGAACGAGTTGATTCAGTTCCAAATAATCTATAGAAAATTTGTGATAAACCAAGTATACATGTATATAGTAGCTGAAATTGCACAATTAAACCCTGACCTAATCTAGGTTCCTTGCTATCAAGATTTGGTCTGCGAGAGAAAATGTCAGCAGGTGAAGGATTGTGGACGCCATGCATGCAAGCGCCGTTGCTGTGATGGTGATTGCCCACCTTGCCCAGAGGTGTGTGAAACAGAATTTTCTTATGGCCTTTTTCCTTTAATAATATGTAGAAATGCTCGTTAACCAAAACTTCAGATATGTGGCAGGAAGCTCAGATGCAACAACCACAAATGCCCCTCACCATGTCACAGGTACTTTGATTAGTTTTTGTATCATTCTCTTTGTCCCACTAGTGACATTGTTCTCTGTTTGGATGGAATTATGATTTATTTGTCTCTTGTTGATTTGTCATGGTATGCCTATCTTATAATGGAGCAAACTGCAAAGGGAAAGCAATAGCAGAATATATGATTAATTTCATATTGTTAGCATATGCTCATATAAAGTTGTATAAATAAATAACTCTAAGTCATTTCACATATTATTCAAGGGAAGCAGTAGAATGGATAGTGTTTTAATTACACAAGAAGCAATCCCATTTATGAAGTTCCTTCATCAGTCACAATAGTACATCAAGATCAATGTTTATTGCTACCTATTCTTCTTTATGCATTGAAATGCAAAATATTGCTTCAGTGTCAAAAGCATTTTTGAATGTGTACCTTAATGAGTTCCCACATTTGCATTTATATTCCTTTTAATTTGCACACTTTCATAGTTCCATGTATATATTTCACAATGTCAGATTCCTTGCATGCATGCTGTTTTTAAGGGGACCACCGCCTGTGAAGGAAATATATTTGAAAAAAAAATAATTTTAGTGTCTTTGTGAAAAATTTAATCTTGCAGATTATAAAAAACACATTTCTCTTGTATTGCTTCTTGTTGGATCCAAACTTTCTCTTTTGAAGTATATTGGTGTAATTTTGGACTTGAAGTTTTATGGTTATTTTCCTTGAAGCAAATATATCTAAATTCACCACTTTGATAGTAAAAATATATTGCATAAAAAATATATTCCAACTTTTTTAAGGTATGTATGCACAAAGCCCTGGCATTTGAGTGTTATGAAACTTTATTCCAATATGTGCTTTATCACTAAGCTAAATTATATTATACTTATCAATTTGCCATAGCTCTAAGTATAGTAGTGTGCTGACTTTGACAAAGATTCCTCTCTGTATTTTTACTTTTGAGATACAGATTCTCTGGATGTTCATTTGTCTTGTTTTTCGTTGATCTTATGCTAGCCAGTAATTTAAGAACATTCTTAGTTGTAAACATTGTAACATGTTATCCATTTTTCATTGAGGGACCTGTTGTTGTTAGTATTTTGTGATGCTCTTTTCCAGTAGACTAATGATTTGCATTATCTTTCAGTGTCTGCTCTAGCAATTTCAGATACTTGAACAGACCTTTTTTTTGTTGACTGTGACTAAAAATGTTTCAACGCTAATGCTGGTCTCCATTTTCTTTCTAGAGGCGCTTGTGCTCCTTGTCCCTTGATGGTGTCAATTTCATGTTCATGCGGAGAGACTCAGTTTGAGGTGATAATTAAACCGTGAATTTTAAATCCCATGTTATATTTTCATTTTATTTTGCATGTGATTGGAAATTATCGAAATATAGCTTCATGTGTCAATACTTAACAAGTGGCCGTGTTGAGTTATGAGAAAACATAGAAAAAAAATATTAATTAGTAAGTCATGCATAGCCATAGTAGAATGTAAAATAAGCGAGAATCATCTAAAATGGTATGATCATATTCTAATGAGCCCTATAGATGCCTTGGTCAGATGAAGTGAGATAACTAGTATTAGTGGCGTGAAAGTTAAAGGCAGACTTAAAAAGTCTTTACTAGATACTATAAAGAAATATTTAAATGTTCTTGATTCATATAAGGGCATGTACTTAGCAAGTTTGTGAGATATAGATTAGTTGCAGGTGTTGTGATCAAAACTTCCCTATGCAAGTCTGGGGAGGGTGTAGCCTTACATACACAAGAAGAGAGTCTATATGTGTGCTATCTTGTATGCATGAGATATATATGAATATAAACATCTGTTTTTGCTCCAAATAATACATAGATTTGAGATTTCTATGTATTACTGCTTCTAAAGTGATCAACATATCATGATAAATAGACATAGAGGAAATAGTTTTCCCTCTTTCTACAAATAGAAAAAAATACATGTCATTCTGACTTAATGATAACATTCCATCAAATTATTAACTCGAAATTTTGAAATATGGTAATACCCAAATGTGACAACTTCAATATTTTTGTGAAATTTTGCCTTTTTATGCTAATATTTCTTCGATATAATTATTCAGGTACCTTGTGGTACAGAAAAGAATCAAAAGCCACCCAGATGTTCTAGGCCATGTTGTATATCTCGTCTTTGTAGACACAAGTCTGAATGCCGGGTAAAGTCCTTGATTTGGTTCAATATACAGCTTACAAAATTGTGTTTTAACTTTTCAGAATCACAATATAATTCAAACTTATATCAAGTTCCACATGAATTTTTTATTCATTTTGGTAGTCCCACAAGTGCCACTATGGAGCTTGCCCACCTTGTCGATTAGTATGTGGTGATGAACTTGCTTGTGGACATAAATGTAAAGAGAGGTTTGTTTAACTTTTCAAGTTATTCATGTGAAAGTCGACTTGTCTTAAATTATCTCCACTACTTCTAGATTACTAATTTTATTATTCTTTTTTCTTTTAGATGTCATGGGTCTGTTCCACCTCCAAACCCAGAGTTCACATTGAAACCAACAAAAAAGAAATTAAATAAGCATCTTGAGTGTATACCTGGTTCACCATGCCCTCCTTGCAAGGAAGTCATATGGGTTCCATGCTTTGGCCGACATATTGGAGAAGAACGTGCAGTATGTTTTTCTTTTCTCAGATTTCCTCATCAGGCTGGTAATATCAAGTTTTCTAACTTGGCCCCTCTTTTTCAGATGCTTTGCCACCGTAAGAGCCAGTTTTCCTGTCAGAACTTATGTGGAAATCTTCTTTCCTGTGGCAACCATTACTGCACCAAACCCTGTCATGTGCTGAAGAATCAGACATCAACTTTGGATCAGTATGGACTGGGAGACTCTAATACTGAAAAACAACATCAATTTCTGTTAAATGCTGTCACTAAGCAAGGAGAGCCATGTGAAGACTGCTTTCTTCCTTGCCAAAAGGTTTAACAACTTTCTGTTTATCCCACTACTTCACTGAAGGCATTTCTGTTCTTTTAGTTACTACTTCAGTGTTTCCTTGAATCAGAAACTTGAGTGCGGGAAAGAATGACTATTTTATCACTTGAAGTAATTTGTTACTAAATCTCAATTTGTTCTTTTGTATGTCCTTTAGGTTAGGGAGCCTTCATGCCCACATCCTTGTCCTCTACCATGTCATTCCAGTGAATGTCCCCCTTGCAAGGTCCTTGTTAAGCGTTCATGCCATTGTGGTACTATGGTGCATGCTTTTGAGTGCATACACTATAACAGCTTAAGCAATGAGGAGCAACGAAGAATACGTTCATGTGGTGGCCCATGTCATAGGTAAGTTGTATATGCTATTTGTTAGTTCCTTTGTAAGGTTGAAGGTTTTGCCATTTGTTGCTCTGAGATTACTTGCTATCTAGTTGGTTATTATTACCATCTAATTTGATTCGTGTAGTTTTGTGTTTCCTGAGCAAACATAAAGTACACCTAGTTATGATATTTTGGTAGTCTTAACGCTGTGCATGTCATTTGTAATTGAAGAGCATGCACGGTCAACCTTATAGAACTTAGTTTTTGAAGTTTATGATTTTTTTTAATACACAATTATCAATTCTCACCTCCGCAAAGAAGTGTTGCAAGTTACATTTAATAAATGAGCAAAGTGCTGTGCTTCCATAAAGTTTATAAGCTTGTTTGGAGAATTAATTAATTAAACTTCAACTCAGCTTGAAACATCTAAAGCTTAAAACTGCACTTTTCAGGGCATGAATTATGTTTGACTGAATTTGAATATCATCACTTATCTAGCTATTTGACTTGGACTCATCTTCGGCTCTATTTAAAATTGTACTTAATTTGGCATAATTATTTCTTATATTGCTAGGGCTTGATCAGTGTTTATGTTTGACTTTAATTTTGAGCCGAGTTTTGAGCACGATCAAACTCAGACCTAATCATGCCCACTCCGACTATGCATGAACTGATCCAGCAAGATGCCATCTAATTGAGAGGGGCTGTTTGTGACAAACCACTATAGCTAAATTGATGCTTTCTTTATATGATGATTTGACTACTATATGCAATCAATTAAAATTTATTTAAATCTTATATTGTTTGAAAATGGTATTATCATATAATTTATTATCCTTTAGGGATAAAAGTATAGAACAATATCTAGATTGTATGACTTGAGTCTGAAATTGTATATTCAGTACCTCAATAGGCTATTAGATATTTTAGAGGTACTATTCTAGCTATCTAGGTCTCATTGATTTTTTTTATTTTGTGGAAACTGAGTACATTGTCAATGGCTTTCATGTTAAGAAAAGTGATATATCAGAGGGAAATAGAACACTGGAATAGCATGTGTATTATCATGAGCACCATAAATTAAATATATCATCTTCTGGAGAATTGTTGGGTCTTTTTGTGTCATGATGTGGGAATGATTTGGACAAATTTCTATCATTTTAAGACTTTACATTAAATAATGTTTAAGAAGATCTATGTTTGCTCCTATGTAGGTTGGATGTGATAAGGCCTCCTATTTGTGTGGTGGTTACAGTAACCCATTATTGCTGTTGGTTCATTATTTTCATTTTCAATACGATGAATGAAAATAGGTTTTGCTTTCATTGTCACATGATCATATAATATGGTATCAGTTTATTGTTTGCCTAAACTGACTGTTTTCCAATGGAATCCTGAGGATGGAATTTTACATTTGCAGAAAGTTACCAAACTGCCCTCACTTATGCTCTGAAATATGCCATCCTGATCAATGCCCATCAGTTGATCACTGCAACAAAAAGGTAAAGATTTGGTATCTATTGTGTCTTCTGGCTTCTTTTCTATGGTGATATTTTATTAATAGGATTAACAAACACTACAAGTTAAGATTTATTAGATACTAGTAATGGGCAGGTTTGCTTTAGGCGAGGTGTGAACTACTAGAAACAAACACACAGATAATGTAATATAGTGGAAGAATTTTATTGCAGGATTCATGACTGTACTCTATATCGTGTCAAAATAACTTTATAGTGCAGACAGAGGCAATATATATAGAGTTTGTTTTAAGAAAAGGAATTACATTAATTAGTACCAATAGTTTTCTGAGATCATCTGTTGCATTCTTATGTGGCAAAGTTTGCTATGCTGAGTGGCATATGGCAGAATGTATCATGTTGAAGTATCAGTCATGCTATGCTGACCCATGTAGAGGTGTTGACATATCGCTAGGTTATTTTTTGAATTGTAAATCTAATCAACTGTCAGCATAAGGATATAATTTGAATTGTTAAAGCTAGGTAAGAAAGAATAGGGATGTAGGTAATATTAGATGCGTTAAAATGAAGATAAAAAAATATTTATTTAACAATAAGGAGATTAAGAAAAGATGAAGAAATTGAAGTTGTATCGCCTGATAATTTCTTTGGTACTAGGCGATAAGCACACAACCAGGCACCAATATATTTCTTTTTTTATTTATGACAGCTGTCACAGTTGCTATCCCTTTTTTATTCTTTTCTTCTCTTTTGCTCTCCCTCCATCTCTCTTTCTCTTTATCTCTTTCCTTCCTTGCCTCCTTCACCTTCCTGCCATCATTGCTGCCGCATCACAACTGCATTGCTGCTGTCTCCTCCTTCCCTTCTTGTTGCCTCCTCTTACTGTTCCGTATCATCAAATCTTCTCCACGTCCGCCTCCCCCTTCCCCATCTTCTCGTCCTCCCCTTCTTTGACTTCATCTCCTTGTTCTCCTCCTTTGGCTTAATGATCAACTGGGGACCACTTGATACATGGAACAGTCAACCATTCCAATTCTCTCAAGGAGTACGGTGTTTGGACCGAAACTTTAAACCGTGTCATGGGCTACTAGTTATTTGTTTCCATTTGGATAATGTGGAATAGATAACGATAAGTTCTATGGGAAATTATTGTGCATTCTGCTGAATGTTCTTCCTCTTGCATCAGATGTGTCCTAAGAGGCTAAGACAATTCCATGTTGCAACCTTCTTTTCAAATCAGTTTCTCATAAGCATCTTAGCGACTTTTCTTTTTGACCTCTTTTTTTTTGTGTTGATAATATCTCTCTAGGTGAATGTCCGTTGTGTATGTAACAATCTGAAGAAGGAGTGGCTATGTCAAGAAGTCCTAAAAGCATACTGCAGTTCTGGTCGTGAACCAAAAGATATTCCAAAAAATCAGTTTGGAGTTGGTATTCTTGCATGCAATACAGAATGTGAAAATAAAGTCAAGGTTGTGAAATCTGAATTGCAGCACCGTAAAGCTAATGAGACCGAGGTAAAAAATGTTGATTCCCACTATAAATTTTCTATCTTATAGTTTTTCATATGTTACAATGTTTTCTTCTTAACTGCTTATGCAAACTTATTTGTGAAAGTAGTGATTTATCAAAACATATACTTAACAATATGCTTCTTACTCAAGAAGGTTCCTTTTGAAACTCGAATGTGCGCGTGCACACACGTGCGCACACACACACACACACACACATATATATATATGTTCTTGTGGAAATTTCTTGTTTAATTTTTCGGAGATTATTTGTGGAGGCACCAAAGTTACACAGGTATTAGCTCAAGTGTTGGATATGTAACAATTGATTGTGATACATATACACGTTTGTTACTCTTTGCATGGGCACATAAGTAGCATACTGTGATGATGAGAACATTCAACTAAGTTCCTCACCACCCAGCATTGTTCTAAAATCTTGTTTTCATGCAAAAATCTCTTGTTAGAAAACTATGTAGCAATTCATTTCAACAGAAAGGTCAACATTGTTGCATATCAAAGTCTTGCTAGTTTGTTAAACATAAGTCCATGGAAGTAACAGGATGTTTATTTATGGCAACTTTTCATTTTTAAGCAACATGTAGCTCAGCCGACAGCCAGAAAAAGTCATGATGTATTGAAAATACTGTAAAATCTGCTCTCATTTTTTTCCCATGAGTTCTTTTCAATACGAGCATTCAGTGGAGAACTGTAATCTATCTTGAACTGTAATCTATCTTTCAGGAGCACCCAGTTGCGGAAATAGCAAGTGTTCCCAAACGCAGGAGGAGACGAGAACGCACTCAAGAAGCCAGACGAGCTTCAAAGTTCCAGGTGACTTATTTGTACCCTAAAACTCGTCATCTTTTACAGGTTGGAAGTTATGAGATCAAGTATTTCTTTTCCTTGTACAGATAATTAAGTCCACCATACAGCGAGGTCTTATCATTAGTCTGATATTTATGGTGATCATTGCAAGTGTTTACTATGGTTACAAGGGTCTTTTCCTGCTCTCGGATTGGATGAATGAAATGGAGGAACAAAGACTCAATAGAAGAACTGCTGTTCCAAGATTTAATTAAAGGAGAACAAGGACTTGTTTTCAAGTCTCCACCCCTGTCCCCAAATATTTGGAATAAAAGCTTATTATCTGCGTGTAAAATGACAAAAATTGGAATAGCATATCAGCATTTTAGCTATAAAATGCAATAATGTGAGTATGCTGACCCTATCTTGTATGTTGAAGATGCTTGATGTTGATTGCCCATACTATTAATGGCCCCAGCACATTACAGACTAAACTTTCATTATTTTATACTTTGAGGCTGTTGGGAGATCATATCATGTGGTAAAGCTTTCTTTATATATGTCAGAAAAATTATATGGTCTTATATTGCAATCAATCATTATTTGTAGCAATGTCAGTAATCATACAGTGGTCTAAAATATCTCTGTGTCTGAAGGGAGATCACTACGCTCCTTGGACAAATTTAAATTTTATTATAAGTTGTACAAGTTTTTTTTTTAATTTTTCAAATTATATATATATATATTTATTTATTTATATATGTATGTGTATAACGCTAGTTCTTTGTTTTGGCAAACATGGATGGGATTGCCTCGGTACAATTTGTATTCGATTCCAAATGAGAGATTTCTCTATAAAATATTTATATTTTAGGTATTTTTCAATTGACTTCTCCTGTTTGACTCTTTTTTTCAAACAATATATCTAATTTAAAAAATATCTATAATATTTCTATAAAAAAATTTACCTTTTTTTTATCAGTTTTAGTTTTAGATTGTTACAGTGTTTTTATTAACTCGTTTACCATATTTTCAATAGTGTTTGTAATGATTTGTAGTATTTTTATTGTGCTAGCTAAAACATTGTAACAAATTAATTTTTATTTCTATTATAGTGATATTATTTCTATATCATCATAAATACATATTTGATTCATAGCATGATATACCAAATAGTTTCTAGTGTCTTTTGATTTTATTTAACTCATTTATAGTATTTTAAAATAAATTTATAGTATTTTAGTTGTGGTGGTAAAAAAATTATAACAGACAAAAATATTATAACGATCGAAACTTTTTTGAGGAATAATTTCGGTATTTTCAAATTAAGGGCTGTATGGGAAAAAGTAAAATAGAGATATCGATTGAAAAACCTAAAATATGGTTTTTTTTTAAAAATTACTCGTACCAAATTATATAACACATGTAATTTGTGAGATAATAAGATTAAAGTTGTTTTTTAGAGGAAATTTGTGATAAAAACAGACCTAATGTTGGCATCAAATCCGATTTAAACCCATCACTGTCACATAATTCACACAAATATATTACTATATTATTTCTGTGAATGCATCTTATTTTATTAGCAATTAAATGCATTTTTATTTTATTAATATTACACTAACAAAAGACATAGGAGAAAAAAACGCATTTAATAATTAGCAGAGCAAAAGGGCCAATCTCCAACCCCACCCTTCTCTCTCTCTCTCTCGACTTCGCTCGTCTTCTCCGCTCTCTGCATGCATTCCACCCGAACGTCTTCTTCCATCGACCGATAGTGACCGAATCGGTGAGCCTCCGATCTCAATCTCAGCCTCCGCCGCCATGGAAGTCGGCTCCATCTCCTCCGCCCCTCGCTCCGTGGAGGAGATCTATAAAGACTACAGCGGCCGCCGCGCCGGCATCATCCGTGCCCTCACCAACGGTCTTCTTCCCCTTCCTCCTCCCCTTCTCTTGATCCCTTTCTTCTTCTTCTTCTTCCTCCTTGACTGACTGGCCTCTCCTCTTGATGACTTCTCAGATGTCGATGAGTTCTACGCCCAATGCGATCCGGGTGAGTCTCCTTTGGTCTTTTCCGCGCAGATCCGACCTGATTCGTTTTTTGACCGGATATGTTGGTGGCAGAGAAGGAGAACTTGTGCTTGTACGGTCACCCCAACGACTCGTGGGAGGTGAACCTTCCGGCGGAGGAGGTGCCGCCGGAGCTGCCGGAGCCGGCCCTAGGGATCAATTTCGCGAGGGATGGAATGGAACGAAGGGACTGGCTCTCGCTCATCGCCGTGCACAGCGATTCCTGGCTCTTGTCTGTTGCTTTCTATCTTGGGGCGCGCCTCAACCGCAACGAGAGGTGCGAGTTTGATTCTCTCTTCTTATGTTTCGTTTGCTCATATGTTGCGGCATTGAGTAGAAAGTTGGTACAGATGGTTTGGGGATGTAGGCATATATCTGTTAATGCTGGATCGATACTTTGGCTTGTTTGACTGCTGTTTGATTACGGTCATAGGATGGACAAAAGAAAATTAATAGAACATTAGAGACTCGATGCCGCTATAGTTTAATTTTACTGGTTATGATGATTGGTATGTAGGTAGGAAATATATGAAAGAAGTGTTGTTTCCCTCCACATATATGTTCTTGTTGCCCATTTTTATTTGCTGATGTAATTAGCTCAGTTTAATGCCCATAGAACTTTTATTTGCCTTTTCTGTTGGTTTTTCTTTCCCAAATTGTAATCAAACAGCGTGCCATTTGTCTTTTTTTCTTTCTGTTCTTTACCCTATTGTCTAGATTTTTCAACTTTGAAGGATATTCAGGGATTTGTTTCTTTTTTTGTGTGAATTGTAAAGTGTGATGCAGACCTTCTAATTTGTAGCCAGTCAGTCAGGCTCATAAGAAACTTTCCTTGCCACTGTTGTCCTGACTGAACTTTCATTTTTTTCAGTTTTCTATATATCATGTTGAATCATCAAATAGAGCCATCTGAATAAAGAAATGTTCTTTGAAATTCATCAACTTTGAAGGATGGCCTGTTTAGAACTGATATGTATTTGGATATTTGCTGTCTCAAATGATTGTTGTTGTTTCATCTGCTTGAAGAATGTTTATATAAGCTGGTTTGAACAAAGCGTTGAGGAATCAAAGGCACAGGCAACTTTTGATTTTGTTTCATGATTCATGGTCTATTATAAATATGACCCTTAAGTTATAATGGTCTGTGTGCATGAAAATGAATCAATCAGGTCAGTACTTGTTTGAGAAAGACCAAAAAATGCAAGTAGCCTTTGCAACTAAGTTTTTGGAGGTTTTTGTTTCAGTTAACATTCTGAAACAGCCTAAAATTGAACCCTCGATAGCTTCAGTTGGTATTGATTTCGTTTTGGTACCTCGGGCTGAAACTAAACCTGCTAATGCACTTAAGATTAGGTTGTTTAAACTTTAAAGATAAAATTTGAAGTTTCCATTTCTTAATATAAATTTGATGATTGGAGATACCTTAAGTATTCATGAAGACCCTCTACAAGATTATTCTATAATCAACAAAGGGTAGTGCAATATGAAGTTTAGTTCTGTTATACGAAACTGGCTTTTGATGGTTTCTTTTGCAGACATTGAATTTGTATTATCTTAAATATGTTCGAGTAGTCAGATTTAGTGGTAGGTTTTCTTTGGACATGGGCTTGTTGCCTGAACCACTTGAATCTTATCCTCCACTATGCATTATTCTATCTTCACTGTTTTACCCGTAGTTATCAGGCTTGAGTTGGGCAGCAACTTGGCCAAGAATCAGGTCACTAAGGTGAATCAACCAGTCAACTGCAGGTTTAATTAGAAATCATGATTAAATAATATTAAATAGTTTAATCATTCATACTATTATAATTGGAATATTCTCTTGAAACTGAATCTCAAATCCGAACTAGAATAACAAATAATGTTCACAACTTTAGATGAATTATGAAAATATGCTTGATGTTTTGAGCAACAAAAATCAGAACAAAAGGAGAAACATCAAGTATTTATGTCGCTTCCAAATGTCCATCAGATTTAGAATAGAATTGAACAAGATGAACAGTCTTTTCAGATCTTCAAAAAATAACAATGATCTAGGAGAATCGGTAGAGACTCTTCAAGGGATCTAGAGGTGCTGGGTGGAAGGAGGCTGCCTGTAAGGTGAGGCCACAATGCCTGTGGCTGGAGGGAAAAAAATCACAGGAGTGGCTTGGCACAAAGAGGTCCAAGAGGAAGGAGGTGGAGCAGCCTATAGCATGTGGCAAAAAGGAGGATGGTGTGGATTGTGGAGTTCCGCAAAGCTAAATTGGACCAGTCTGTCATTCCCACTTTCTGCAAGTGCCTTTCAATCTTCCTCCAACCAACTCCACTTTCTCTAAACTTATGTCCTTTCGGATCTAGTTCTAGTTCATTTGGTAACCAAACACAAGATCATGGGCTACTTTCATTGAAGTCCAGTAGATGGATCAATTTTGGTGAAATAAATGGGCCTTTGGGAGAGTTCATTTTTTCACATGGGAAGGCAAAAAGTCATGATAAATGGTCTCCCTAAATGTTTTGCTTTGGTTTTGTTTACTTATTTGGTTCCTTGAATAACCTATTTCTCCCCTGAACTTAGTGGATTTCATTCTTTAGTCCAGTCTCCGTTTTACTTACCTACACTGTTCTGTTTATGAAGTTCTTATTCAGAGCTGGAATCTGGATGGTGTTTTCTCTGTCAAATTCTATTAAAATTTCTGCTTTTGTACCATTGCCCCTCTTTTGCTGAAAGCCTTTAGAAAGTAGCTGTCCCATGGCACCAAATGTATCATCTTATATTGGTTGGCAAAATACCACAGTTTTGTGTTCAAGGTGAACCTACTAAAGAGAAATTTGTGGACAAGAATAGACTAATAGGAAACAATGAGCAGAAGTTAAGAGGCGAATCTAGTTAACCTAAACTAGAAAAATTAAATGAAAGTTAAAAGAGAGAACAAAATCCATGCATGCCTCTTGATCATGGCACTTCATATACAAATGGGGTTACTTTTGTCCCAAATCCTAACTGGTCTTATTCTTCATTATTTAGAGTTTTCTACTAAATTACAAGTTATAAACAGTATTAAAAATCCTATGGACTGACTAACCCATTATATATGCACACCCACCTTGTCGGCCTCACTTTAGGAGCTGTGCATCCAGGGAAGTGTGTCTTGCTTTCCTGCCCAATCAAACAATGGCTGTTGACCCTATTTTCAGACCAAACAGGTATATTTTCTCTTGTCTGATGTGGTAAGGTCTCTTTCATCCTTACCTCTCTAATTTCTCTTCTCTAGTGAAGTTTTCAAGGGAACAAGACACTACAAGACTTCCAACTGAAGATATCAGATGTGCCAGCTTCTGTATTGATCAAGATTAGCCTGAAAGCAAGCTTTGCAAGGCTCCACATCACCACCTAGGTTAAATACTCTAGTTGGCCCATTCAAGTGTGGGCTACTGTATAAATGGTTGAACAGTGCTAAAACAGGGCAGGATGGGCCTTCGTTCAAGTTGAAGCTTTAAAAGCCTGTTATGGGTTCAAGTTGCATCATAACACAAAAATTGAGATTCCTAATCTTGGTGTAAAATTGACCTAGATATAGATCATTATTCATTGTTACTTAATAAATGCTACTAGGGCTATATAATTATGGTTATTTTAAATAAGGTCAATACAAGTATTTTATAGATTCATCACATTTTCTGTTCAAATATTCTTATCGATTTTTATAATGATTTTGAGAAATCAGAACTTGATGCTTCAACATATTGAGTGCAGAATAGTGGGGGTAATGCTACCTATTTTTTGAGTCTCGGAAAAACTATGAAAGTTTATGGCATAAGGAGTGCCATGTTCTTTGGAAGGTGCAAAATTCAGCTCTATGATATCTTTTGAGGACATTTCTTGTACATCAAGTGGCACATATATTTATTTTTTCATGTCAGCCAGCCTTTATATTTGGTGGCTGAGAACATTTCATTGGTCACTGTCAAAGATGGGAACTGCCAATTTTCTATTTGGTAAATTAATCGAGGGCCTTTTCTTTTTCATCTTGAAGCTTCCAAATTTCTATCGTTGATTTGAAAATTTATCAATACACTCATTCAATGCCTGCAAATTCTGAAAGAGTTCTGCCAATGGGATTTTAAATGGTGGATGGTATAACATGATGTTCTTGGAAAAAAAAACATGATGCAGTGATTTTGAACACAGTCATATAAGGCATTAGTCATATGGATCAACTTTTGCAGAAGCATGGTGAATTAATGGTGCTTATTGTAGCTAATAGGTTCAAATTCTTGGAGTCTTCTAAGTTGGAGGTTGTGTTGCAGTTGCTGCCTGTAATAAAAAAAAATACTTGATTGATCTTTTGTTTTAGGCACCAATGTTATCATACAGTGTGGCCATAATTGTTATTTCTTGTATATCCAAAAAGTTCTGAGCATTATTAGATAGTTCAAAATTATTGTTCCTGCTTTAATAACATGTTCAATGTAAAATTCTTGTTAGCTTATTACTGATTTATTATGGATCAGCTTATTCTTTATCATCATGTCTATATACATAAACTGCATATGCTGTTGAGGTTGATCTTCACACCTTGTCTGATGTCTCTATTTATCATGACTTAATTAATGTTGAAGTGCTAGTATTTCTTATAGTATGATGAAAAATATGTCCAATTTTTGAATTGTATCTCTTTCTGCTATCTTTATCATATTTTGTTATGCAAACTGTTTCAGTTGCCTGTACAACAATAAATCATAATGACCCTAGGGTCAACTAAATGGATCTTTGTGTCATTAAGATGTGTTTAAGACAACATCACTAGTCATACTAAGAACAATCAATTCTGTTTTCATTCTTTCAATTAAGATTATTTTAGGAGTGCTTTCAATCTTTTGTCATACTACTAAACATAGTCAACTTGCATCTAACCAGAGAACTCATATCTCTTTTGGTTATCTTCACATCATTTTGGACAATTTTCACTCATCATTTTTTAAATCAAAGCTTGACCTAATTGTCATGAATGTAAACAATTTTTATTGTCAAAACACCTAACATGCATTTCATCATCCTAATCTTAGCAGCGGTAACTTTTTGTATGTGTTGTTTCCTAACTATCGCAGATTTTGACCTTTAAATATATCTGGCTTGACCACTTCCATATAGAAGTTCTCTTTTAGTGTAAAGAGCATGCAACAATCAGACAAAACTCATGATGTTCACTTCAGTCATCTTGTTTTGTCTTTTTGAAATAATTTTTTCATTGATCTTTCTTTCCTTCCAATTAGTAATAGATCCAAGATATCTAAAACTCATACCTTCGGAAATATCTCGTCTATCTTAACAGTACTCTCAATACTTCTCTTGCTTTGCTGAAGTTACAGCATATATTGGTTTTAGTCTTAGTATAAAAGGCTTTCTGAAAAAATAATCCTAGTTACTTTGAAAAGATTGTTAAAAAAAGAAAAAGAAAAGGAAAAAAATAGTGAGTTAGTTGATTGAGTGACTTGGAAACCGGTGTGTTATCTTAAGTACTCATTCATATTTAAAGCAGCAATTAAGTACTAAAGATCTGAAAATGTATTTTAAAAACAGAATCTATAAACATGAATGATACTATAAAGTATTAAGCAGGGTTCTAAATTTTGAATCGTACTGCCCGGTACCGATCCGCCCATACCGGTCGGTAACGGTCGATTTCGATTGTGACCGCCCGCTATAGGACGGTATCAGCTTGGCTGCGGCGAGGGAAGAAGAAGCGTCGAGGGAGAAGGAAGAAGGAGAGGGCATTCAAAGAAGAGGGAGAAGAAGAAGGAGAATCGGGAGAACCTTGACTCGAAGCCCTTTCTCGATCCCGATCCGATGCCGCCCTCCCTCGACGATCCGCTCGGTATGACCTTGCGTATCGCTAGATATACTTGGTATGCCCGTACCATACCGTACCGAGCAAAGCTTGGTAAATTGGTATGGTACAAAATTTCAATCCCTGCTATTAAGAACCATGTTTCGACTTGAATCCAAGATCTTTAAAAGACGTAAAATTTCTACTACCAGATATGGGTTTTTATTATGTTCTTGAGTTCATGTTATATATAAACTGCACTAAAGTGTTCCTTTCATAAGAAAAAAATTATGAACCTCTCGAGGAGTCCACCATCTGCATCAACCATTATGCCCCGCCCTCTATATCCTCTATCACCCCTCTATGATGGTTGCACGACCACACCAGCATGTCACATCAGTGCAGCCATTGCAACGCTTAAAGAAGTGGCTATATTCTTTCCATCTTTCTTTTTTCTTTTTTTTTTCGTTTTCTCCAATTCTAGTGTTCTGGATTGGACAATGATGGTTTTGAGTTTCATCTCACTGATCCTGAGCTAAATTGATTGATTTTCTAAACATGGGAATTCTGATTTATTTGAATGTAATTCATTAGATTGTACACATTTCCTCAGCTAAATATCATTGTGATTCCTAGTTTTCCAGGCATGAAGAGCATCATATATGCTGTTGGTCTGATACTAATATACAAAGACAAAATGCTGATGCTGGCATTTAGCTGAAAACAGGATTGTCTTAGCTGCTCAGACTTTGACATTCTCCAGTTATTATCTATTGGTTATCTTGTTTGGCATTCCTTGTCCTAGCTACTGGTCATTCAAAATATATGCCATAATTGTGCTCCAACTTGTCTAGTTTCTCTTTGCCTTGGTTTCTGCAGGACTTTGCTGAAAGAACAATATAAAAGTTCATGTACATGTGCAATTTACTTGGTGTCAGAAATTACTCACAATAAGGTAGAATTACATGTGCAATTTACTTGGTGTCACAAATTACCTGCAATGAGGTAGAATTTATCTTTTCGACTGAATTAGGTCCAGATGGGAGCACTTAGAATGTTGATTAATGGTGAAGCAACCTATCCCCCACTAAGTATCTGTCATTGCTAGTGTTTAGCATTCTTGCTTTGTTGCCAAGATGTAGAAAAGCAGCATGATATCATTTGGCATTTCTTTTCTTCTGTTGTTAAAATTTAAATGGTCACTGTCTCTATATTCAATAGCTGACATCACAATCGGAATAGTGAAATTTACATTGATGTCATGAGCTTATTGGATGTTAGTAGGAAAACCACTTGAAAAAGAAAATTTGCTAGTGCTGAAGTTCCTCATGTTAGGTATCTTTAACCAATTGGATATCGTTGCATTCACTAGTTCCTTTCTAGGGATGAAAGTCGTGTCAAAGTTTGTGACAACAATCTCTCCAGCACTCACAAGTCACTCATTTTTATTTGTTAAGACATCTATAGTTGGTAGTTGGAGTTTCAGATAAGCTTAGAGGTCTTGGCAGTAAAAAAACATGATTTAAGATGAATTGTATGGAAGCTCGGTACTCCAATTGATTACTTTGTATTTGACAACAAATAATGACATCTTTTTTGTCCTCCATACCAACAGGAAACGCTTGTTTAGCATGATCAATGAGCTTCCATCTGTCTTTGAAGTGGTTTCGGACAGGAGACAATCGAGAGAGAAGTCTAGCATGGACAGTGGAAGCAAATCTAAAACATCAACCAAGGTAATGATTTTTGAATCTCTCACATGGCTCTGCTTCTCTTCCTAATCCTTGCCCAATAACTACTTCCTCGTAGCGCACCAGTGATGGCCAGATAAAAAGCAACTCAAAAACAGCTGATGAGGGTTACGGTGAAGACGACGACGAACACAGCGAAACCCTTTGTGGAGCTTGTGGTGGAAGCTACAGCGCGGATGAGTTTTGGATTGCATGCGATGTATGTGAAAGGTGGTTCCATGGCAAGTGCGTGAAGATAACTCCTGCAAAAGCCGAGAGCATAAAGCAATACAAGTGCCCTAGTTGCAGTTCAAAGAAAGGAGGAAGGCCGTAAGATCTATTGCCGGTGCTCCTCCGCCGATGCAAAACCAAAGAGTAAGTCCTTGAAACTTGGTTTCTCGATTAACTGTTAGTGGTAGGGCCGATGCAAATGCTACCTTCATCCTAAACAGAGTTAAACTATGTTCCAAGAAATCCATATTTACATTTATGACTCCCATGCTTGTCTGCTCTGTTGCGGTAGTTATCAGTCAAGTCCTCGTCAATCCTTCTTTTATTTTTATACTTCATCCGACAAAAGTGTTAGTCTAACTGCATTGAACTTTCTGTAGCATGCTCTATCAAACTGGTTACTAATTAATTGCATGTGGAGTTCCTTTAGAGTTAAAAGCTAGTCTGAATTCTCTCTATATTTCACTTAGTTGGGATGCCTTTGTAGCAACCTTTGCATGTCATTATGAGGAGCTAATCCTCTTATATTTTGACACATATAATGTATTGGATGTAGTTAAAACTCGATTCGAATGATTAACCAACCTGGAATTTATTCTTCGATCCATAAACTCAAATTATGTCGGAAGCACAACAGTTAATCTTATGAACCAACATCCAAAGATGATTAGTGTATGAGAAGACATCCCAGTGGTTAAGCGAACGTGTACGCGTCCACCTCATGAGTCGGGACCAATATAGAAAGAACATAATTCAGTGAATTCGTTTTTGTAAGTATTATCTACAAAATATTTATCTTAATGTTTACTCGTGAATGAATTTACGGTGATGATGATAACTAAAAAAAAAGTGATAAAAGAGCATTTTAAAAAAAATCCTACAAAGAGATGTTTATAATGTCCACCAGTCATACGTCATGGTAGAGGTCATTCCTTCCTCAAAGAACATGAACTATTGAACTACAATTGCCACTAAAAACTTTCTTAAATTACGATTGCGGCGTCAAGTAGCCATGCAAACTATCGCATGGCAACACAGCAATGGTAAATAGCATGAGTCTCCAGCCCACCGCCAGCTGCGAACGCTCACAAACCGGTCGCTTTTGACCGTCAAACGACGTCCAAAGCGTGAGATTGTATCGCTGCTTCGGACTCGACGACTGTCGCATTTCTTCTCCCCAAACCGACCCTCGAATAGCTGCCGCTGCTGCTGCTTCTGCGACCCGCCTCGATCTAAGAGGGCTCGATCGATCCCGTCGATTGCTTCTTCTTGCTGCTTCCTTTCGGTTCTTTCTTGGACCCCTCCGATCTCTCTCCGCTCCGTGCTCCACTCGTGGGGATCGTTGCATAGGAATCAAGAATCTCTTCAAAACCTAGCGGCGGTTAGCTGATCTCAGGTGAGCTCTCCTGCTGTCGCCTCTATTCCGAGTGAAATGCTTTGTTCATCTTGTTTGCTTCCATTTGACGTGGATTGTGACAAAATTTTACTTATTATCTGTGTTTGTATGATTGCCTGATAGTTGAATTGTTGATAGGACGAAGCTGATTGCTATTTTACTGGTAGTTTAACCGATTTCCTTGAAAGATGTTGGGGGGGTTTCAGTGGAATTTAGATTCAGACAGACCGAGAACAACGTGGGGTGGGGGTGTAAAGGGCTGTGTCGATCGTCATATATATATATATATATATATATATATATATCGTACATGAGTTTAGGACAATAGCCACAGTCATAGATACTAGTGCAATATTAGAATTTGGATTTTTTGGTTAACCTTGATCTTTTTTATAGGATAAGATCATTTGAGAGGGATTTGGGCCATGAAATGTTCAATGGTTTATCAGATTCTAATGATCAGTTTGCAATCAGATTTCTATTTATACTAGTTGAATCCATGGATTGGTGATTTTATTCTGGGGAGTATCGATGGTGAGGCAATGAGTTCTCAAGTGAAATCTAGGTTTCAGTGTCATTTTTAATGAAAAATGATTTACCTTCTTAATATGTTAATCAAGTATGCTTTTGCTTGTTTTTTGATTGTATAAGAGAAAGAAGGCAGTCTAAGTATCCTTTAAGGATATTTGTTTTCTTCTTTTCAATCTCTGAACCTTTCCTCAATATGGTAGTTTGTTTTGTGCTGTATGTTGTTTTATTTCTCCAGATATTCCCACAGCAGTGCTGCTGCAGAAGTTCTCTTTGTGTGCTAATTGACATGTGGTTAGGTTACTACACCAGTTTGTTGTAATTAAAAGTATACACTGAAATGAGTGGAGAAGGGAAATCAAGTGGAAAGAAAGAGAGCACAATAAACAACAGTGTTATGATCATATTTTGAAATGCTTTAAATTTATGTTCACAATTTTTATTTAGAACATATAGAATACCTGTCTGTTTTAGTTAATTAAAATTTGGCATTAAGAGCTATAGTTCAACTATTTTCATTTTATAATGATTGAATATGTGTAATTCTGTGTTATTGTGTGTGCTTTTAAGTTTGTTGACACTCATCTGTTATCTTCTCTTCCTCTGATTTTGCATGATACATGCAAATTATGGCAGGTGTTACTGCTTTCACTAATTGATGACCATTGGTTATAGCCTTTACTGAATTCTGGCGATTCTTCTTGTTTTTTTTTGGATGACAAATTGTCCATGAATTTGGTCTGGAAAAAGAGTCTCAAGAGATTCAAAGAATGGCAACTAGTCGCTTTGACTATTCTGCTAACCCTGATGGTTCAACCTACTCAAATGGGCAACGTGGACCTTATACAACCAATTCGATGGAAAGGTTAGGGAGCTTCCATGAGGTCATCGATGTTCGCATCCCATCACCACTCACAAGCATGCCAAGATCGACTTCCATACCATCTCAAGGCGAAGCATCTAATCTTTGTCAATCACTTATTTCTGACCTGAAAGTTTCCTTATTTGATCATAAGTCTCCTCGACCAGGAGAGCTAAAGAGAGAAATAAGTTCCATCTTTGGCATCTCCTCAGCAGAATCTATGGCCAAAACAATTTCCACAAGACACTTGCCTTCTTCATCTGTTGAGGACATCAAACGAATGAAGATTAACCTTCACGAGAGTTCTGTTAAAGCGAGGTACTTCTTGTTTACTTTCAATCAAAGTTTTGCATTTTTATATCATTATGAAGAGGCTGACATTTTGTTGCATCAAATGTTTCTTCTTCCATTTATAATGTTTTGGATTGTTCTTGTGCTGAAATTGTCTGCTGCTCACTCTGCTATAGTGCGTTTAATGAGCTGTTAATCTCTGTGCTTGATGTAAAAGGAATCGTGTAAAAGCCTTTAGTGATGCTGCTTTGAAAATTGAGAAGCATTGCCATGACTTATCAAGGAAACGTTCCCAACAAAATATTTCATCAAGCGAGAGGTCTATGGCATTGACGCCAGGAGGAAATATTTCTAAGACAACCCCTGAAAGCTTTCCAACTGCAGCTAGTCTTGAGCCTGGGTTACAGAAGTCAGATGAAAGGACCAAGAGTGCTCTGTCAAACAGACGAATACGAACTTCATTGATGGTATTTTGAATTTTATTGTTCACATTTTGTATAATTTTTTTTTCCTGCTATGATTTTTAAAGATAATCTATATTTGAATTTCTGTATGTTTTGTACTGTTAATTAACTGAATTAGATGCTTTGCCTACATGCACCTTAGTCTTTCCAGATCCCCAAGTGGCAGGAGCATTATGGGCTGTGCTTGTTTATCGTAAACTAATTCCTTATAAGATGAATTTAATGTAATTTGTTGTTTGCTTACGGGTTATGCTACATGATTATGTCTCATGTTATGTCTCTATCATACAGACTGCAATTTGTTAATGAAAGTTTTTTCTTTCATTCTTCGACCCCTTTCTCTATTTTAATTTCTTTTCGTTCCCAATATGCGCTAGAAAATTTGTCGCACTGTTTTGATAGGAAAGTGGTGCTAATATTTTTCTTGAAATAACTTCTCTAAGCTCATTTAGCTGCTAGATATCATTTGAACTCCTTTGATCTTGCAACATTATATACTTTTCAAGTATGTTGTTCATTGTTTTATTTTCACATTTTCATCATTGAAGGAAATATATCTTTTTCTCTATTAGAAGGATGCAAGGGATAACAGTATTGGCAGATCATCTGGGCTGGTGGATAGGGATAAAGATGTCACTAAATTTGCAAATGGTAATTCTGCACTATCAGAAGAAAAATCTCAAGTACTACCATGTGCTGATGGTTTGGCAAAGTCCAAAATGAAGAAGAAACGTTCAATCGTTAAGTCAGATATTTCTACAAGCATAGTTTTGGCTAGACATCCAAATGGTGATTGTGAACCTAAACGAGGAATACAGCAAAAGCTTGACGGCAAACCAAAAATGAACAACCACACTTTCAGGTTTGACTTGATATCACATAAAGAGAACTTAGTTTGTGTTTTGATGCTGATTTCATGCTTTATATAGGATACCAGAATAGCAAGGTATTTCATAATAAATTTCCTTTCATCTCCAGATGATGCCTAGGCAATTTTGGACCATTTTTACATAAAGACATTTTTTTAATACTAAGCCAATCAGATTATGTTGTGTTAAAACCCTAGTGTCACAACTATCACTTTTGGTTACAGCACTGTGTCGTGTCTTGGTCAATTTCCAAGGGCACATTGAAAATTTTCTTCTTTGCCCCTGGCCCCTTATAATTTCTGTGATCAGACATGTTTACTACTTTGAGGTTTTTAACTTTGTGATTCTCTAATGTACTCCAATTTTCAATCAATTTGATTTGTTTAAGATTACATGTGCCTCATTGACCTTTACTCTACCTCATTTGATGTTATAGTGGAGATCCCAATTCTTTGATGTCCTAAATGTCACTATCTAGCTAGTTGTCCATTTGAGAGGACTTCTCATTTTCCAATTTTCAGGGTTCCATCATCAGTATGTTGTTAACCTCATATATGAATCCCTAATTGACAAAATTCTCTGTAGTTTAGGCTTTAGAGGTCCTGAGGAAATAACTAAATGAAAATTTTGCACATAAGGATAAAGGAATAGGTCTTACCAGATTTCAAGTTTATATTGATGCTTTGTTTTGCTTACTTAATCGATATGAGAGGTGAATGTTGAACCCTAAATTTTATAATATTAGTTTTTTTTTTTTTTTTTTTGTTGAAGCACACAAGTTATAGTATAACTATAAATTTCAAATCAGGATTGGTTCTATGGCATTATATCATGCTTCGATTAGTAAGCTAGCATTTTGTGTTGATGGCATGCATTGTGCTTCTCTTATTTGACGAGGTCACCAGTGATTGACGCTCAAGGTTTTTTTGTCATAACTGTGGAAACAAACACAAAGTTATATAACAAGATGTAGTATATGTTTGCATCAACTGATTTATATCAGGGAATACCCAATTTGCATTTGGGAGCTGATATTACTTGTAGGACAAAAACGAGGGAGGTTAATGGGTTGAAAAAGTGGGTTTTACATGGAGCCGGGAACAGAATACACGTACAAGTAATGTGTGTGCATGGGTTTAAAATGGCACTGTGCCTGTCGTTGATATCAAGCCAAAAGTTGATAATATGTCATGCCTGCAGTCCATACCAACAAGTAATTGGAATTCTTCATGCATCTCAAATCATATTCATATGTATACTTCCTATTAAGAAATGAGATTTGGCATAGTCAATTTATCATTTGGAAGTAAGGATTAAAGTGTGCATGCCATGTCGATTCCATCATGACTTGGTGGCTTGGTAATACAGATCAAGGTTTGATGTACCGAAGCATATCGCTCGGTACGGGTGGTATGTACTGGTCCAACAGAGGATTGGAATGGGTGGTACATCGGTACACCCCAGTGTACTATGTGTCGGTATGCTTAGGATAGCTTGGTACATGCCATATCAATAGCTGGTCGGTATATCAATATGGACCGATAATGCCAACCATGGTACTGATTGCTGTATTTTGTCAGCAGGAAATTGTTTTATGTCAAGCCCATGCCGCCCATTGGCATGACTGTTCTGGTTCTCTCTATCGCTGGAATATACCAGCAAGCATGATCTTTACACTGGTTCAAACTGTATTTTTTTGTTATCTTATATTCCTGATGTATTTCCTTGCTTTAGTTTCAGACCCAGTGAATGTGAAGAAAATTGTAGTTCTAGCCCTACTTCTAATGCAAAGATACCTCCTCGAGGACCAAGATCAACTTCAGGTTCCTTGTCAAAGGCATCTGGGAATTTTCCACAAAATTTTAAAAACTCTGATGGTTGGGAGCCTCAATGTATCAAGCTCAATTCAGTCAATGGGGCCATCAACCGCAAACGGTCCATAAGTGAACAGTCATCCTCTCCACCTGTAGCACAGTGGGTTGGACAAAGGCCTCAAAAGTTATCACGAGGTGCAAGAAGATCAAATTTAAGTCCCCTTACTTCCAGCCATCTTGATACCCCTTCTTCAGATACAGTAGATGACCCTATCAGCAAAGAGGGTAGTTCAGGATTTACAAGACGATTATCTTCTAACACTGCTCAAGTTAAGTCAAAAGGTGAAAAGATACCATCAGAGTTGTCAGAAAGTGAGGAGACTGCAGTTGCCGTGAATAAAAGAAGAGAGAAAATTAAGAAATCTGAAGTAGTGGAAAATGTTAGTCAGACTCTACAGAAAGTTGTGACACTGGCATCAACTTCTAAAAAAAGAAAGCTAGCTGCTCACAGAGATCTTGGATTTGGTGTCCACAGACAGGGGAGGGTTGTACGAGGTTTAATGCCCAAAGGATCTGGCATGGGTGCCTTAATGAAGAAGGCAGATAATGCTGCCACTTTATCACAGGCAAGAACTTTAAGAGTTGGTTCAGAGAGGATTGAGAGGTAATAAAAATTATCTCCACCAATTAAATTGCTGTTGAATCAAATCATAGGGTTTAATTGTCATGTCATTTTAATCAGCAAAACTGGTCGGCCACCCATCAAAAAATTGTCTGAACAAAGGGAACACTCTTATCCACGACATGCGATGAACGATGCTTCTTTAGAGCTTCTCGGTAAAATTAATATTGGAATCATATCATTGAAACTATTTATATCCCCAAAGCATTCATATGCATGGTACATACTTTTGATTGTTAATATATACATTTCAGGGAAACCCATTAATGACCATGAAGTGCTTTTTGCTGCTGCAAGTACTGCTCTGGATACAAGTAGCACATTTTCTACAAAAATTCTTGTCTTTTCCTTTGCGATTCTTGAACCAATATTTGTATTTCAAGTTTATAATAAAATTATGCAGGGGTTGCTTGTCCCAGTACATTTTGGATGACAATCGAGCCCATTTTTCGTTTTTTGTCTTTAGAAGATGTCACCTTTTTGAATGAACAGGTAATAAAAGGCCAAATGGCTTGTTTCTTATGTTTCAGATAACTGATAACTTCATGCACTAATGTTGATTTTCCCAAATTACTCCGACCAGATTCATCTTATTAATGGATCTACTTCAGTGGGCCATGTTGCAGAAAATGATGACCATACATTGAAGGTATTAAATTCCTCATAAATTAAGTAATGGTATATCCCATTCAATCCTGGCTGCCAAGTTGCAGACCAATTCATCATGCTCACATATTAAGCCTTGAACAGGCTTCGGCATGCCACTGGTGCAGCTTGTGCATTGCATTCAGCACAGCAAGTGACACAGAATTTGTGGACGCATGTCGAGATATGTTCAGCATGAGTCTCATGATTACTTATTTGGATTCTTGTTGGTTACTTGCTTCTATTTCATAGCTGTTAGTTTTATTGCTGTCATTTCATTGTAGCATTGCAAAATTTCTTTTAGAAGTAATTAGTAGCTGTATTTGTATCCAATGGCATCTTATTGTGTCCTCTGTGGTGGAAAAAGTCTGTGTAGCCAACCCCATATACAGGCACTGTTTGGCTTATTGTTGTTGTTGTTATCATCATCATCTTATTTTTTCTTATATTCTTATTGTGAGAAATTCTCTTCATGAAAATATTATTCTTTATTTTATACAAATAAATTTATTGATTTCTTTTTAATTTCTGCCATAAGAAAATTTTGGTTGCCTTTCTTCCCAGGGGGATCTTAAATATGTCCCACTGCAGTCAACTCCAATCAATAGTGATTGCTATGGTACTGCAACCAATGGTTTTGGATTTAATGAATACGAGAAGGATCTAGGGTTTATTTGGCCAGAAGAGCAAGTTGAACCTTTCCTCGAGCAATTATTTGATGGAATTGGGACGCAAAGAGGGATTTCAATATGCCAAACACTTCTTTCAGCTATTATTGAAGAAGAGGAGATCGAAAATATAAACATTGGCAACTTGAAGCACGAAGTTAGCTTCTTCAATTCTTATGGAAGTTGTTTTGAGCTTGAGGTGGAGACTGAACACAATGGCCTGGATTTGCAGACATTAAGAACAATGGAATCTGCTGATAGAGGTGTGGCTAATGGTTTGAAGGTCAATGCTGTTTGGAGGTGCTATGATCAACTAGCACATCAGAAATTTGGAGGTAATGGTGCATCGCTAGAGGCTAGCACATTATGCACCAAATTCCAGTACAATCAAATGTGCATCAATGATAGAATCCTCTTGGAGCTCAGTGAAATTGGACTCTACCCAGATCCTGTGGTATGTGCTATTGGTATCTAAAAGCATATTTTCATGTTTAAAACAGAAATTCTGGATGTTTCTAATTTGACTTTGGAGTTTTGGTGCGATGTCGTTGTCATAGGCACAAACTGTCACTAACTCTAATCTTCATAGTTATGCAGACATGCAACTTTTAAGAATTTGGCCCAATATAGCCATTTATGTATTGCATCTGAAGTTTGCCATTTCTGTGTGATCAGTTTATGTATTTTCGTTTGCATCCAACAGAAGGTTACATCTATTACCACTTTGATCTTGTATATCCAACAGCACTTTTTTTTTTGTTCATTCCACTTTTGTGGTTCTTTGGCATTGATGAAGCTGTTCTTTTCCTTCTAGAATTTGTCTGTGGTCTTTTTAATACATTGAAGCTTTGCCATATACTTCAAATTTCTCCATACAACAGTTATGTTGCTGCAAATTAGGTTTTCATTTTCACCATATTACATTTAGCATATTGGTTTGTTTCTCAACTATTTCCTATTTCATGAGCATGATTATATCTTCTCTCTTGTTGCTTGAGGTTTTCTAGGTTGAACAGGATTATTTGCTAAATTCAATCCTGTGATGGCTAGGTATCCCCCTTGCATTTCTTTTGTGTTCAACATCATTTCCTTTGACAAATACTCTTACTTTCATAGCCATCATATTCGTAAGTTGTAAAAGTGGCTATTGTATGTATCAATAATAAAAAAAAAAACACACACACACAGACACACACTTCTGTTGACCCTAACAAGAAATCTGGACTTAGTTGCTATTAACGAATAGTATAATTTGTTTTATATTTATTTTTATATGAATAGTTGTGATATTATTTTGAATCAGATTTAAGGCTGAGGCAGATGATAATATTACATGAGTCAGATATCACCAAATAATAATCTAGTATTGTACTCTAAAAATGGCACCAACTAAAGCCCACTATGAGTCAGATATGAGGCTGTGGAGACTATAAAGCAAAGAGAGGGAGAATGAGAAAATGGAGAACACATTGGACTAAGAAAATGATAAAGGACATCTTAGGTTAAAGTAAATTCAGTACTTTGACATATTTGGAATTAGAGCAAATGGAAGTAACCTATACAACTATTTGGAAGATATAATAGCAATATATATATATATATATATATATATATATATATAACAATGCAAGATAGACCCAGTCAGATGGAAAAATGAATTTGCACGATCTTATTCACCCTTTCACCTGTAATGTTATCCTTTTCGCTTAGGTTAACTTGTCATAGTCTTCTTAATATCTGTCGTTTTAATATCCTGTTGTTTAACCTCATTAGTCATACAACTGGTTCTTCTTGAGCCAGATTGTTGAGTATCATTGTGATGGTGTCCAACTTCATCAGCTTCTTGTTATTTGCAGTGCTTATAATTTTTGTCTAAGTTGTGGCTTAGATTTGCATAATAATTTGAAAAAGAATTGTCCTATTTGACATCTATATACATTATGTTCCAGCCTGACCTAGCACAGAGTGAAGATGATATTAGTAGGGGAATCAATAATCTAGAGAGAAAGCTTCATGAGCAGGTAGTCTATGTAACCATCAAGGCCTTTTTAAAGAGTTCTTCTTTATTTTTTCAGGTCATGCTTATGAATAATCTTTGTTGTATGGAAGTGACTGTACTCTCATAAAGTGTTATTGAGTATTTTTTTATTGTTGAGATTTCTCTGGTGGACTTTAGGTGCTATTTCTTTGGGGTGTTTGGTTATTTCTATGACCAGGAAGGTTTGATTATCCTAGCATTACAAGGTGCATTCTACCTACAAGGGTGAGAAATGTAACATAATTTTAGATGCAATAAGAAAAGACAAGGCCTTTTTTATTTCTGGTTCCATAAAATCCATAAATATTTTGGCTGGCAAAGGAGTGCATGTACTTCTAGACTGATAGGCGTACACGGTATTGCAAGCTGTTGATATGCTAGGACTTTATAAGAGTGCTACTGAGACCATTCTACATCATCATGTCCCAATGCTAGTTGTTGAGATTGATCAATCCCTTGGCTACAGTCAATAATGAGGGAGGCTATACTTTTTACGAGATCAGTTTCAGAAAGTGAGGTCCATCACTCAACCTACCATCTTATTTGTAGTTTTTTTTCAAGGTTTGCCGTATTGGTCCATACCGGCGTACTGACTTCGGGTCGGTACAGTATGGTACATGGTACCGAGCGATACATATAGTGCATACCACTCGGTATAGAAAAAATAATATTTTAATCCCCCAAATACCTGAAAAATAGAAAAAAAAAAGATAGGTTAAGGTTTTTAAGATAGAAATAGATGTATATTTAGATAGGTTTAGAAAAACTAATGTAGAATATGCAAGAATAGTGTTACATATCTTTTTCAAGCTTTAAAGAATAGTCTTGTACAAGGTTCGTAATTTTGATCCATTACAGAGCGTCCATTTGTTAATATTGAATTATCTACAGAAAAAATATTTAAGTTGTTAAATTATTTCTTTACAACATAAACTTTACGATTCAAATGAATTAAATAATCATTTATGTAGATATACCTGGTTGTTGATTCTACCACCAAAACGAACGGCGAGCCTCCACGGATGGTGGATCGGGATCCTCGATCCTGTGTATCTGCATATCAATATGATATGTTTGTCGAACCCAATCCTGAAATTGATCCCATGACATATTGTATTGATACACCGTATGCCATTGGTGCATCAATGTGGTGATGATCGTAGGTTGATCGTCATGAATTATATTTGTCTGAGGCGGCTCCTGAGGCATGTATTGCTGAATGTTGGAGCTTCTAATTTCGCTATTGACTTGTTGCTCCATATCATGTTGTTGATCGGAGAAGAATGACCAACTATCTCCATATCATGTTGTTGATCGGAGAAGAATGACCAACTATCACTGTACTGTTGTTGGCCATAAGATTCTCCACAATACGACGACTGTGAATATGATGAGCTTCGTTCTGTATCGACATCCTGTAGGCTCTGTCGCATCTGTTCAAATTCATCCACTGCTTTCCCCTTCCCCTTTCGTGCATAATTGTGATACATAATTTTGATATAATAAATATTATATTATGATGAAATCATAAATTAATACACTAATCATGTAATTAATATAGTTAATTATATATTAGTTATGTTTTTCAATATTATAAACATGTTAAACAACTATAAAAAACTATTAATTGACCTAAACTAGATCATATTTTGATTAAATAATCATTAAATTCACTAATTACAACATTAATTAATGATAATAAAACCTAATTAAATCTATTTTGCCATCATATTTATTTTTTGATATTTAATATACATTAAATATAACCATCTTATATATTAAGAATCTAATTATGAATAAATTAACATTTAACATACTAGTCATAATATTAAGAATGATAATTACTCTAATTAAAGAAATTAAATACATACCTCTTGATTGAAAAATCCTTCCTTCTTCCTTGATAATCCTTCCTTCTTCCTAGATTAGCCTTGATTAAATCCACAAATCTTGTCTTGTAGAGTTTTGAAGAGTGGAAATATTGAGAATGAGAAAGAGATGTGAGAGAGTTTAAGAAAGAGTGAGTGAAATGAAGTGAAATAGGAGGAGAATGAGTTTAAATAGGGGTAGGAAGGGTTACATGACCGTTTGAGGGTTTGCAACAGTTTGTAATGGTCGAAAATTTGATCGTTACCAACTTGTAACATCTAAAATTCAATCGTTACGATGTTATAGGGTATGTAACGGTCGACTTCGATTGTTACCGGGTGGTAGCGCCTGGTACCGCCCGAAATGGGTCACATGAAGTGGTACCGCTCTGGCAGGCGGTCCGTATCATGGACGATGCGTCTGCTTGTACAGTGATACACCTTGAAATTTCAAACCTCGGTTTTTTTTCCCAATTTTTAACCAATTTGACTTTCTAAGAAACTGATATATTATTTTATTCCAAAAACCTTGTTCATCTTTTTTTCTTTGCTTTGAACATGAATTATTGCAGTTGCAGTATCAAGTATCATCCTTCAATTTATAACTCTTACCTGCTTTCTTTGTACTCACCTACTTGAACAGTGATCTTCTTGTCTTGATATATTCTATATGTGATAGAATCTATGTAACATTGAAACTAAGAGACTATTTATACATATATTTGATTTAGTTAATCAATTATCTCCCTTATTCGTGCTAAACAAAAAGGTTCTTCATAATGTGTGTTGCTTGCTTAAAGTCTATTTGATAGTAGTGCTATTTTCAGTTGCTTGTAAAGTCTTCTGATTATGATGCTAGTTTGGATGATCCATTTGATAAGAAACCTTGAAGATGTGAACCATGGTGTTTGCCACCTTCACACTCTATTGTAAGGTATACAGTTTGAGAATGAAGGTTCTCTAACTAGAGGCTGATGCAAGAAAAGTACCTGTAGTACTAGCAAGATGCCTGATGCTAGAAGATATGATATATTGTATAGATGTACATGTTATACTTCTAGTTCTAGTGATAGTACATGGTGAAATTCTCTTGTTTTCATGAAAGAAATATTTTATAGATATCGATTAGACAATGCATCTAATTCAATATTTCGATTAATCTTCTGCTTGTATGATAATAATGTGTTTTTATACTGGTTGGAAAGGTATTGAAGAAGAAGGACATCCTCAGGAAACTAGAGAAGGCTGTAGTTGAAGCAAAAGTGTCTCAACAAAGGTATATAGGTAGAAATTGAGATTCAATCTATGTTACTCCTCTTTCTTCATCAGATTCATTGAGATTCAATCTCATCATCTGGAATCCATTTATTTTTTAGGGTACCCAATCAATCTGATTGTAATATCATAATAATAGGTGGAAATTGAATGAAATTTGATATTCCATATAAGACTAAGCCTAAATGACATTTGGGAATGCTTTAATCAATTCATTTCCATTTGTACCTGTCTGAAATTGGAACTTGCATAAAAGATGCTCTTCATTTTTCTCTCTCATTTCTGTTCATACTTTATGAAATACATATATGGGATTGACTAAAGTTTCATAATTGCTAGATTGATTCATATGGTCTGATAAATGGTGAGCTAATAATGAGATCTTTCAATATTCAGGAAGCTTAAGATTAAGATGCTCCAGAATGATATAAATGAAGGAATATCCACAATACTTGGATTTAGTCAGATCCAATTTGAGAGTGTTGTAGGTTCATTAATGAGAGCTTGATGGATGGATTTCATAAGTATCCAAATGATACAGGTCTAGAAATTGAATTAAATTATTTGTGGAAAGATATCAACTGGCAGAACCCTTGATAAACGAAAAAGATGCTGTGTATGTTCAAATATTTTAACTTGTGATATGTTTCGTTCTATTTTAACTAATCAAATATTTTAACTTGTCTCAAATTGTTTGTGATATGTATGATTTGCTTTGATTTTCTCTTTTTTTTCTCTTATTGACTTCTATCTTCTTTTTGCAGGGAACTTGAGTATATTGCTTTTGACAGACTTGTAGCAATAGCATATGAGAAATATATGGTATCTCCTAACTTTTTTAGCTCCTCTCTTCTGATCATATTTGTCTGTGGCATCATTTCTTACATCCCAATATAGGAATGTGTTAGGCTCAAGTATGATCCTCTGATTAGTTAGTTCAGGAAGACATTAGTATGGTATTGGAGGTCTCCAGTTACATTCTTATTCATCAATTCCAACCATCTGTAAGTAGACAAATGTTGACCCTAATTATTGGTAAACAAATGTTGACCATGATATCTTGTTCCTAATCTGGAGATGAACATTGTTAGAATGTAAGTTTCTATTAGTGACCCTCCTGGGGTATTTAAAGAGCTTTCAGATTCTTCCTTAACATCAAGAGGTAGGAAGTAGACAAATGTTGCTGCAGTAATTTTATTTATCTGGCATTGCTTTAGATGAAATGCCCTCCTTTGACAAATGGCATTATTAGATTGTTTAGGCCGCTTGATGAAGAGTTCATATTATGGAGGTACTCTCTGTTTAGCACCATAGTATTTGGTGATACACCATTTTTTAATAACCAGTTACATCAAAAACAAAATTAGCAGCAGTGATGTCTGCTGCCTAAGAAAAAATAATCAAAATTTGCAAGCCTATGGGCTTCCTGATTTCTCTCCCTAGGAATATGCTCAAACTGAACAGCTTTTAATCTCTCTTCTAAATAACAAATCTTAGCAATTGAAGATTGAAGGAACCGTAGGGTAGCAGTCCTACCCTTTACAAAATTTATAATCTCCAAAGCATCGCTATACACTCTGCCACACACGGATTGCTTGCCTTGCAGTAACCTCCAATCCTATTGAGCTTCCATCCTCTCCTCTGAGTATGGAGCCTGTGCCTGCATGCAAATTTGCAATGAGAAACGATCCATCAGTTTCTAGGATGCAATCAAACAACAAGCCTTCCTGCTCTCTTTCCTCAAACCACCCTTCACCAAAGAGTTCCCTCAGACATCTAATGAGTTATGCTGTATTCTTTGGTATAGGCCAGAACTGTGCAAACTAAAGAGGAGTGTTTGGTCCATTGGTTGCGAAATTTAGTCTTATTTCCATTGGCCCAAAGAAACCAGAATGTTGTAGCTATAAGACCGTGAAGCAAACTAGTTGACTCACTCCACCTCTTTATGTTCCCCTCATCTCATAAGCCAAGATTCTGTGTATTTAAAATCATAGGCAAATACTGGAGATCCCTCCAGATTCCATGTAAACTCCTCCAATTCTTTACTGGAGCAACACTTCATCTTTCTTCTTTGTTCCTCTGCCATCTTTTTTCCTCTCTACTTCCCGATCTTGTAGGTATTATGAATTCTTTCAAGTGAGGGTGCCAAATTATGTTGTAGACATTCCATAATAGTTTAATTTACCTTGTGCTGTATATCTTTCCTGATGCCACAAGAGTGTATCGAGGGAATGAGGATATCTGTGACGATTATCTTTGAGTTACTGATTTTATTACAATAAAGGAACTCTCGCTGAAAGGTTTCCGACATACGGATGTCACCGCATGTCATCTTTTTTATTTTTCTGGTATTTACAGACCTAGTGATTCTTCACTTAGGAAATTATGTAGATCAAAAACCTTTGCACTGCATCCTCAAGGATCCAACCCAAAACATCTTCAAGATGAAGAGTAGAACCAAGCACTTGGTTTAGGTCTGGTTGGTACTGTATATTATACAAGAATGGAAGGGTAATATATATTATCATTTTCAAGTATTGAAGTTTACAACTCGATAAATTTTATTCAAATGTGGTTTATATTACATAGAACTGTACCATTTTGATTTTTTTCTAGTTTAAGTGATTATTTTGCCCCTGGAGTTAATATGATTATCTAATTAACATGACTTTTACATGAAACAGGCATGCAAGGGTGCTACTGTTTCTGGAAGCAAAAATGTGAATGAACCTAGCAAACATGCTGTATTATCTTTTGTAAGACAAACATTAACACGATGCCAAAAGTTTGAGGATACAGGGATTAGTTGCTTCAGTGGCCCGGCTTTCAGGAATATTTTCTCCTCTGTATCTTCCCACTGCAGTGATTCAGAATGCAAAGACTTCAATGGTGATGGAGAACCTGCTAATCATTACACCACTGTACTACAGTTGCAAAATAATTTCATAGGTAAAAAACAAATTCCATCTTCATGTGTGCCACTGTAGCTTTTCTGCTGAATGTAGCTGTTCCTGTTTAATGCATGGTAGTGGGTCTTGTAATTGAACCAGCCACTCATGAATAGTTCAAGCTTGGACCGATTCTGAGCTAAATTATGAGCCAGGCAGTCATTAACAATAAAAATAGGCTTCAAGACAAGTCTGAACTCAGCCTGCTGCTATTGGGCGGCTTGAATTTGCTCAAAATTATATTGAATATGTCCTTGTGTGTACATATAGACCTATATGTTAAATAGCCTTTCTTTTCCTGGTCCCGATGCCATCTTATGATATTATGAAATTTATATTCATTCGCAAAAGTAATTATTATGATTTTGGAATTCATGCAAACATTTGTTTATTCCAACTTCAATTGCTTATCAATTAGTGCCTTTCATGTTTCAATAAATATATATATACATATATTTTTGTGATGACATGAATTTGTAGTAGACGCAGAAATAATATGGATATCGGAGATTGAAATATAATTGAATCATGTTATAAGTGAAATTTTTACAAGAGACTAATGAAAAAATGCAAGGTATTAATTAAAAATGAAATTAACTTATCAAGCTGCTCAGCATAGGCTTGAATTAGAATCGGTAAAATTTAGGCTGAATTTTTATAAAACAAGCCAAACTTTATCATCTGTCTATATACAAATTGATACTAAGCCAAGCCTCACAAGGTTTTGTTTGTTCAAGATCAGCAATCACAGTCCTTCATGAAAAGATCAGCTGGTTCTTTGTTTAAAGTTCTACAGTTTCCTGTCAAAGCTGTTATTTTTTTGTCTGGAGAATTTCATGTATTAATCTATAGATTGATTATGTTAGGTCATATTTTGGTTGTTTGTAAACTGTATATCTCTTTTGCAGATTGTAATTCTAGCCTGACACCAAAAAAACGTCAGAGAGTTGCTAATGATAACAAGTGTTCTGATGTTTTTGACTTGGTCAATCACTTATCAGAAGAGTCACCTTGTAAGGAGGAGCCATGGTCAAATAAAATAAAGAAAAGGGAACTACTGCTTGACAGCGTTGTTGGTAGTTCAGCTCACTGTTCCTTTCAGACACCTTCTGGTAATGGAAATTCTCTTGTTAATAGTACAAAGGGAAAGAGGAGTGAGAGAGATAGAGAAGGAAAGGCACTAAACAAAGATACATCCACTAGGAATAGCTCTGCTAGAATTGGTCGTCCAGCTTTGTTCAATTTGAAAGGTGAAAGAAAGAACAAAACAAAGCCAAAACAGAAGATGTCCCAGTTATTTACTTCCATTAATGATCCTTCTTGTAAGGCTGCCAATCTATCTAGCACAGTGCTGACTTCAACAAAACCGTTTGAGGTAGTTGGCGGAAGTACCAAAAAGAATGATCTTGCCTTGCATTCACATTCTCTTGGGATGCATGATAAATCAAATAATTGTGAGGCCATCGACTTGTCCAATTTGCAGCTATCGGAGCTTGATGTTGGTGATTTTGGAGGTAATGGACAGGATATAGGTTCATGGTTGAACATTGATGAAGATGGTCTGCAAGATCATGATTTCATGGGTCTTGAAATACCCATGGATGACCTATCTGAAGTTAATATGATGATCTAAAGTTGGTTTGTTTATTAGTTGGGATACCATCTGGCTGTCACTTCTGTAAGTACTCTATGGATTCTTCTGGGATGAGGTGCAATTTTTTTTCCGAACATTCTGAAGTTTGCTCCTGGTGTACCAGTTTAGTAACCTGAAGAATATCTTGTTTTTCAAGTTTAGAAACTTTGACTGTATATATCTTATTTTTCATTTACGTGTTAGTTAAGCAAGCTGCATTTCCTTGCCGGCTGTTGACCTGGAGATGTTTGTAGATACACATCTTAATAAAAAGATTATCATTTGTAAAAATCTAAATTTATGTTTTGAAAAGATTAATATCAAACATCTACTATGAGGTTAATATTCCACTTGACTTCATATGTTGATATATTTGAAGATTTCTGACTTGATTGAGGAAAGTTTGTTTATCCTTTTGATCATGTATGTGTTGAACACATTTGAAGTTTTCAGAGTTCACATACGGTGAGTTACTTGACCTCTAGTTCAAGAAGAATCATCTTGGCCTCTTAAACAAGTTCTTGGATGATCTATTTCAGCACTTAATTGTTAATTGTTCTGTTATATTTTTTCAGGTTCGGACTTCCTGTGTCAAGAGAGACTTCAACCAGGACAATCATATCTCATTTGTCTAAAATTGGCATAACAGAGCAATAGCTAGGTATAGTGTCCCTAATCTTGCATGCTATTACTGTTACACCTGAAGCTTGTACATGAGATGCTACAGATCTGTCCTTCTGGAGAGTTGTGATGTTCCTCACTTTGATATTACTGTATTATTATGCTGTGGGACACCCTCTTCTTGGGATTACAGGATTACTTTTTTTTTTTCTTTGACTTGGGTTGGCCAAATTCTAAAACATAATCCTTGTGAAGCTAATCTGTGCATGTGCTAGCACATTCCATGGCATGCGCTAATGAATCTCTCCCAAAGGTGCATACTACATGTACCTGGTTAAATGATATACTCTTATCACACATTGACAGACAACATACATGCGCAAGAGAGATGCACCTTTTCCATTGGTTGCTATTATTTTCCTGGCACATGATATGGTGTTAGATACTGATGCATTACATTGTAAGTTTTTCGATACACATTCTGGTGCAATTCAAGTAACTTTACTTCTCATGACTTCTGTCTTGATGTAAGCTTCACGTTGTAATAATGTATGCTATATTTGCTACTTAGCAGTAAATAGAAACTATAATTTTTTTGTGGGAAATACCACTCATTTTCGTATACTTGTGAGTTCTTGATAGCAATGGTCCCGACAGATTCAATATTGTTTGTGTCAGATTTAATCTGAAACACATCTTTTTATATCTGTAGCTATATTTTCTATGATCTAGTATTTAGGTGCTTTCTTTTGATAATCAAATTATTCAGGGTAGCATCTGATGTATTCATTTTCTTTATTGTTCTTATCCCTCATTGTTTTCTTTTTCCATTTTCTATATGATGTGAATCACTTCCAGGACAAAAGCATCGCTCTGATGCAAGCCCACTAAATGACAGTTCTGCAACGTCTCAGAAGATTGTTGCATTAGAACTTCCAAGAGAATACAAGAAAATGGAAGTCTCGACACCCACCAGAGCTAAGGCAGAAAGGATGGGTCTATGGAGTAATGTGGAGGTGTTTTCTTGATGACTTTGTGTCACAGGAATAGCAAGAAGGCTGACATATGATGCATTGTTTAAAATAGCCGTCAGTCTGATACTACAGTATTCCATAACATCAGACAGGGTTACATAACTATAAATCAAGCAGTTTACAAGATTTGGTTCCTGTTAATTCATAAACAACTATCTCAGTCTGTGTATCTTACATTAGTGCTTTACTTTTGAAGGAAGAGCTGCTCTTTATTTCAGATTATCAAAGAAAAGTCAGTGTGATTTCTCTTCAAATCCTGCCAGTTCTGTTAGTAAACCATGCTAAGTCCTATGTCAACATGATCAGAAATTAACCTGTACCACTGTTCTTTCTTAGAATGCATATCATGCATCTTAAGTTTTCAGGTTTCTTGATTAATTTAGTCTACTACTTGCTTTTCTTCAGCAATGTTTTACAGGAGATATACTATCTTACATCTAATTTTAGAATCGTACAAATTCCCTAGCTTTGATCTCTGGAGCAATTATCAATTCTTCATCTTACATTTACCTTGCACATTTGGTTGATTTTTAGATGATTGCTTTATTAGCCATCCTACTGCTATAAGAATATATGTAGTATGAAGATACTGACTGCCATCCAGATTTATACAACATTGTTATTGCATATTTTATGTTATGTATTTGCTTGGACCTAAGTCAACTGCTTCTCTTTATTGCTGTTTGCTTTTTCTCTGTTTGGCATCTTGTTCAAATGGTAACATCTACAAATGTGAAAAGAATATTAAAAATCGAATTATGGTTATGATTGAAAATCTTTGAAGATTTATCTTTAAAAAAGAAATATTTTTTTCAAATTAAATATGAAATGTTTTCATCTTGAAGAAATGATTTTTTGATTTGATATAATTATAATTTTTATATTTTTCTTTGGACATGTTCTTATAGGATTTATACATTGTAATGAATATAATATGTGAGAGTGGTGTGAGGTTATATTTGTTTTTGGTATGATTCATGCGAGATTATAATTTTTCTTCATATAATTTTATGGTCTATGTGCGGAAGTGTGAATCCTTCTGTATTCTTTTATTATATTTGTCTTCCAATCATTATCTTTCTTTCGATGGTTTAGGGGGGACGAGATGGGAGATGCTGATTCCATATTATGTAGCGAGAGTGTTTATCCATTTTTTACAGGATGCAGGTTTTTGGAGAAAGGGGAGGTGCTATACTGTGAGGCTAAGGTAATCCTGGCAAGCGGTTTTGGCTGAGGGACTGATTAATTGATCTTATCAATATATTGGCATATAATCATTCATGTTTCATGGTCCATTAAAAATATTGTTTTGTATATTTGGATCTTGTTCGACTGTTTTGATGTATATAACTTTTCTCATGCATATAGGCAGAAAAATGAAGTGACCAATAGGGAGCCTGTCTTTTTATTATTATTTTTTTAAAAGAGGGGAGTGGCCCTCTCAGTTGAGATTTTTTTTTTATTATTATCCACCACCATGCTCGAAATGTTTTTGTAATCACTGATATATTTAATCAAGTTTTTCTTTAGAAAAAAAAATTGTTATCTTTTTTTTTTTATTTTTTTATAATAAAAAAACAAAGTCGGATCTCAATCTAATTTCCCTTTTTTTCTATCTTTTTAATGAAATCGTAGTTTGATGTAGATATTATGATGTCATTTTTACTCACATTTATTTCCTTGAGACATGACTTATCCATTGCGCTTGCTTGAAAGGAAGAGGGAAAAAAATGCTGGATATGCGTTTTAATCTGATCATCTAAAAAGAGGAGTTTTTAGTTGTGTGATTTGATCACCACCTTACAGCATAAATTGGATCATCGAATAGATTGATGATTATGCCATTCTTAACCCCACATTGTCCTCATGGGGTGGTGGTTGCAATTGCTTCTGCAATGGATGGAATGGATTTTGGTTAAAACCTCAACATGATCACTAAAAAGTTAAATTGGATTTGATATCCATCTTATCTTATGCAACCTTATTTCTATTAAACCCCAAATTATCAGTAGGGTGTTAATTTCAAACTCCGGTTGGTGCACCACTATTTTCACAAAGATATTGAAACAACCACGAAAAATGCAATAATATCAAAGCACCAGTGGTCTAGTGGTAGAATAGTACCCTGCCACGGTACAGACCCGGGTTCGATTCCCGGCTGGTGCACCATTATTTTTTGAGGTATTATCATCTACCTCTAATAATTCAGTAATCAAGACTCATTAACATCAAAGCACCAGTGGTCTAGTGGTAGAATAGTACCCTGCCACGGTACAGACCCGGGTTCGATTCCCGGCTGGTGCACCATTATTTTTTGAGGTATTATCATCTACCTCTAATAATTCTGTAATCAAGACTCATTAACATCAAAGCACCAGTGGTCTAGTGGTAGAATAGTACCCTGCCACGGTACAGACCCGGGTTCGATTCCCGGCTGGTCCATCATTGTTTTTTGAGGTATTAAAAGCCATCTCTAATAATCAATTAATCAAGACTCACTAATATCAAAGCACCAGTGGTCTAGTGGTAGAATAGTACCCTGCCACAGTCCAGACCCGGGTTCGATTCCCGGCTGGTGCATCATTATTTTTTGAGGTATTAAAAGCCATCTCTAATAATGAATTAATCAAGACTCACTAATATCAAAGCACCAGTGGTCTAGTGGTAGAATAGTACCCTGCCACGGTACAGACCCGGGTTCGATTCCCGGCTGGTGCACCATTATTTTTTGAGGCACTGAAAGCCATCTCTAATAATATAGTAATCAAGACCCACTAATATCAAAGCACCAGTGGTCTAGTGGTAGAATAGTACCCTGCCACGGTACAGACCCGGGTTCGATTCCCGGCTGGTGCACCATTATTTTTTAGAGTTATTGAAAGCCATCTCTAATAATTTAGTAATCAAGACCCACTAATATCAAAGCACCAGTGGTCTAGTTGTAGAATAGTACCCTGCCACGTCACAGACCCTGGTTCGATTCCCGGCTGGTGCAACTACTGGTGTTTTACATTATTTTATAATATATATATATATATATATATATATATATATATATATACATGAAAAAAATTATTTTAACTTTCAAAACTTTTAGTAAAACGTTAAAACTTTTACATGTTTTATGTTGGCCCGCCCTTCACTTTGCATGCCTCACCCATGAATGAAGAGAGGGTGTGAGTTCTATCACAACTAATTATATCAATCTTATCCTTGAATATCTCACATATGTCTCTCACATGAGCATAAAGGGGGTATGAGAGTTATTACCACTCTTATCCCTCATGCGAGGGCTTATCATATTATCACGAATAAAGTTGTAAGTAGGATATTTATTATAATATTCATATATGTTCATATTTTTTAGTTTTGTTCATGCTTTACACAACATGTAGAGGATTTTCAATAGATTTGACAGTCATTTTAGTTTTCTTTTGTATTTGTTTCAGGCAAAATTACTTAAAAATGGATCATTTAAAAAGTTATTTTGGGGATCTTTTAGCTCCACAGGGTAGTGTAGAGTGTTAGCCAACATAGCATCCATGAGCTACCTGGGTAGCACATGGCTCAATGAGCCTTTGTGGTTATGTCTATGACTGGTTTATTGTCTTATTCTGCAATATGATTATGTGAACACTTGAGACTTTTGATTGTGGTGACCATCTTGGACCTCTTGTCGCACGACTATTTAGATATTTCAAAGTTTATGTTTATAATTTGCATTACCTATTAAGTGTTTGCTGAAATATTTAATTGAGAATTCTGAGTTAAATGTTTCCTAAAATCATCTTCTCTTTTGTAAGCCTTCAAGGAACCATAAGAGGTTTCAGGAAGGCTAACCCTTTACGGATGGCTATGCAAGGGTGTCACATGATTTAGAAAAAATAAATTAAATCCATGATAGATAGTGTCAGAGCTAAACAAGTACACTTAGAAACACTTTGTATGCAAACATGAGAGATCTAGCAAAGCTACGTTGAGGGCAACCAGCATGCACAAACATTTTAGAGAAATATGCATTGAGATGTAAGAAAAGGAATCACTCACACGAGTAAGCAATCAAAGTTGGCATTCAGAGAAATACCAACCCTTCATATGAGAGACACCACGAGGACAAATAAGTTGGAAAGAATATATAACACACAAAGGTTGTGATGGTTGAGTTTTAACTACGACTTAACATTGACAACCAAACTTGATAATGCTCAAGGAAGGCAAGATGCACTTGGCAAAGAAGGAGATCATACAAGGATTGATGATTTGCTCGATGATCGAAAGAGTTATGCAAAGCTCACAAAAGTGATAAGAATTGTTAAATTGAAGAATTCAGTACTTATAGAAGAGCACGACTATCCCAAGGTAACCAAAATTTAGTATTGTGAAACATTGAAACTTTTCTTTTGGCATGGGAAGGATATGTTCGTTGGAGGCTAAAATATGTAGCAAGTTCAGCATATTGCTAACCTTTGATAGACGTAGTGGGAGTTATGTTGATGAAGAGTCATAATTTATCAAGTGGATTTGTGAGGCGAAATAATGTATAATTTGTTCAACAAAGCAAAGTGGTCCAATGAGATGATGGTCACCAAAACTTCTAGTGGAAAGAACACAAAGATAAAAGTTACTTCAACATAACAGATATCTAGGAGATAACAGTTTCAATTCTATAGAGGAAGAATCATATACAACATATCACATATATCAACAAGGGGTACCTCAAGACAGTAACTCTACCAAACTCAATGAACTAAACGAGCAATAAGAAGTCATCGTATGATCTCATATGAGATAATGCATTAGTGGATGCATTGTGAGATCACTTGTGAGAGAGACCCAATAAAATACCAAATGAAGGCACACTTAGAATTAATATAAAGATCGAACTCAATATAGGACGAATCTATAGAATGGTGCGCGCAAGAGTCACTATCAACTCAATGCAAACTAAGGAGCAGAGTAACTTATGTAAAACTTACTGAAGTGCCTAAGCTGCATGAAGGGAGTTAACATAAATGATAAAACATTAAACAAAAGTATGAAACTTTTCTTGGACAAAACTCGAGAATATAAACTCTTGCAGAGGCAAGAGTGAGATCATATCATTCAATAGGTCCCTCATTTTGATAGAGCTGACTCATCCTACTTAGTGCCAAAGCTAAAGGAAGCTTCGAGATACATGCATCTTATCTCGATGATATATTTGATAGAGAAACTAAGGCAACTCTACTTGCAAAAGCAAACTTAGGGTCAGAAAGTCTTAGTACGAGGCAAGAGGATGTAGAGGCAATACCCTTGAAAAATATGTCATTGTGCTACCATTCAAATAGTTACGAAGGAAGTGATATGCAATGGAGATTATGATGAGGGGCAGAGGTCCTGGATCCAAACAATGACACACTAATTTTAACAAAATCTTTGGACTTCAAGAGATGTTGGGCAATGAACTATCCTAGAGTTGTGCTTTACCTGAATATGACCCAAAAGGTTGATGATCAAAGGAGCGAACACAATTGAAGGTGGCTAAGGCCTTATGATATGCTGACAAAGGCCACATATGGAGAGATCACTATCCGAATTTATCTCAGAAAGATCATATTACTATGGAGGGAATATGATATAATGGATCATGGTGAACAGTTCGAGGTAATGCAACATATAAAAAAAGTCTAATGATAGACTTGATTATATAAATGTATGATTTTAAGCTAATAAGAGCTCCAATTCAGTGAACATCACGATGATAAGAAGAGATGGATTTAATGAGTGAATGTCATGATATCACAAAGGTGAGTCTTCTATGTATGCATTGAATTTTACATCGAATGAAAACTTTAGTCATTAATATATAGGAAATATGTACCACCAAAGGAGAATTCTGAGTATAAGTACCAATGAGTCTCATATGAGAGACTTAATGATACAAATGTATAATTAAAGCAATCGAAAAGTTGGACTGCTTGAGAACTACATTTGCTTAAGAGAGCCTAGCAAGTCCTAGGACAAGGTGAGTACATAAACATTACTACCAATAAAGCAAAGGAAAATAGAATCAACATGAGCCCTATAATATGATGGTGGAGGTCATGCATACGAGTTGTAGTTTGTCTTTCTATCAAACAAGGGAAACTGCTTGGAGAACACAAAAGAGTTGAAGCATATAGTTGAAAGGGGGTGAGGAAGTGACAATGAGTCTAAATGGTCTTAACTATCCAAAACCAAGTGTAGGTTAAAATGAAGATAGACTTAGAGGAGTGCCACAGTGCCATAAAGGCAGATCTATCGATCATGAAGAAAGAGATGCAAATGCAAGGCGATAGAATATAGAGCCATGACATGATAGTACCATTATATCATAGAGGTGGGACATCTATAAAGTCATCAATCCCTTATTCTTATGAAGGGAGAATGCTTAGTCATAAAAGAGACCATGAAGATGGAGAATGTCAAGGTAAACTTCAAGCAACGAGACAAGGCTAAAGGGTAGAGGTCATAAAACTTTGTAAGGTCAATGTTAATAGATTTCATCAAAATAATCGAAAATGAGTGACTTCAGATCGATGCAGGAGTGCTCAACCAATTAATGAAGTAGTATATGGTGTTGTACATTTTTAACTCTATGCAAGGAGTGCAAACTCTTTGAGTACTTTGGAAGTGTGAGCAAAGAGCAGACTATCATAACCCAAGTTGATGAGCTAACTATCATAATAGCTTCATGTTTGGCCCAACCACTAGCCAAAATGCTCGAGCAAGGAGTTAATAGTAGTACATTTATCAACCATTATAAGGCACTCATATATTTCCACATTTCTAATGTAGGACCAAAGGGTGTTACATTATCGAAACTAGTCTCAAGTCTTTACATCCCAGTAGGAAAGATTCCAATTACAAGGTTGTAACAATCAATTGAATCATATCAAGATGAATACAAAGATTATACAAAAGAATTGAAACATTTGCAAGGTTATAATAGCTCAATTCATCGTATCCAGATACAATTAAAAATAAAGAGTGCAATATGAAAGATTAGGACACTTGCAAGATTATAATAATTCAATCGATCATAACAAGATAGAAGCAAGGCTAGGACACTTGCAAGGTTACATTAATTCAATCGATCATATCAAGATAAAAGCAGGATGGTAATTCGAAAGGATTGGAACACTAAGAATAAAGGATAAGAGTGCATAAGAATTCAAAGCAATAATGTAAGACTCAATTGAAGAAATAACTTTAATTGGATCATAGATAGAATATGATCCGATGGTATATCAAAAACATATATGGTGAAATAGAATCATAAACATAATGTGGTTCATCTGACCACCAAACATAATAGAGTATCACAGGCTCCAAGCATAACATACCCTTTACCATTTCTGGCAAAGGTCCAGAAATTGTCCCACAAATATCGGAGTACAAAAGGATAAGTATAATAAAATAGGTATGTATTGGAAGCACATACGGAACAATAATGTAAGACTCAATTGAAGAAAGGACTTTAATTAGATCATAGACAGAATATGATCCGATAGTATATCAAAAACATATATGGTGAAGTGAGATCATAAACATAATATGGTTCATCTGACTACCAAACATAATAGGGTATCACAGGCTCCAAGCATAACATACCCTTTACCATTTCTGACAAAGGTTCAGAAAGTATCCCACAAACAACGGAGTAGAAAAAGATAAGTGCAATAAAATGAGTATGTATTGGAAGCACATGCAAAATAATAATGTAAGGCTCAATTGAAGAAAGGACTTTAATTCGATCATAGACAGAATATGATCCGATAGCATATCAAAAATATAGATGGTGAAGTGGGATCATAAACATAATGTGGCTCATCTGACCATCAAACATAATATAGTATCAAAGGCTCTAAGCATAACATATCCTTTACCATTTTTGGCAAAGGTCTAAAAAATATTTCATACATAATAATGAAACATATGTAATAAGCTAATATAAACTCCATACACATAAGTATTTTGATTACTTCATGTTTGGCTCAACCACTAGCCAAAATGCTCAAACCAAGAGTTAATAATAATACACTTATCAACCCTTATAAGGCACTCATATATTCTCATATTTTCAATGTGGGACTAAGGGGTGTTACACAGACGAAGGCTAATAACTAGCTTGATACATGGAGTATAACCTTCAAGGAGGTGGGCGAAGTTAAATAACATTTATGTTCTTAATGTTTAATAGAACGGGAAAAGTCGAGTATCTCAATTCTCTTATTTATCCAGCAAAGGAGCTCTACATATGTTTAAAGACCCATTGAAGAAACTTAGTAAAAGATAATAGTTGTTAAGTCCTCACCCATAATGATCAATGCTATCAAGAGTAAACTATCTGATTTATTTTTTAGTAGAATGTCAATCGAGAGTGGAAGTGATTAGAATATACTTGGAGGTGGTAACTAAGTAAAAGAGAAATTGATGGACAAATTTTGTGGAGGAAAGACCTTAAAATTTTCAAAGTTTATGAGGTGATACTCGTTAAAGCTTCAACAAGCATCCATTGAGTTCAAGTGACACGAGATGCTTGAGAAACTAATGCATAATATGGAAGACCTTTTACTTCATCTGAAAGATCCATAGGAGCTAATAAGGATTAGCATAACTTAGTCAACCCCACACCAGAGTCGGAGTTATTGGCAAGTTGAAGTAGTGGGGTAGATCAAAGTTTAACTATTTAACAACAATGATAAGGAGCAGTTAGGGGCTAAGAGATGCATTGCAACTAGAGTAAAAGATTAAAAATTTAGCAAAGGTGAGGAGATACAATGTTTGTAAAGGCTTCAACGAGGACGTTAAAAGAATCAGTGGGAAAGAATGTCATAAATAAAACTATAAACATGATGTTCGATATAATGCTCATGTATATTTGTATTTTTTACGCAACATATAAAGAGCTTATAGTAGGTGTGATAATCATGTTTTAGTTATTTTTATGGTCATTTCAAGCTTATAAATATAGGTTATATGCAGTCATCACATAGTGACAAAACTATCCAGAATTAATTATCCAGGTAGTCATTCTGGGAGTTTTCTATCTCCGTAAAGTGGTGTAGAATATCAACCAATACAACATCCAAGAAATACCCTGGTGGCACATAATTGAATGAGACTTTAGGATAGTGTTTAGGTTGGTTTGCTATTTTATTCGATAGTAGTATCATGTGGGAACTTGTGAAGATTTTTTATCGTAACATACCACCTTAGACCTTTTGTCGCGTGACTGTTGAAAGCTTGCGAAGTCTATATTTATAATTTATATTATCCCATCAATTGTTTACTAAAATACTTGTCTTCTCCTTTGTATATCCTTAAGAAATCATAAGAGGTTTTGGAGAGATTTATCTTTTATAAATGAACACAGAAGGATGCCACACGATTTAAGCAAAACTAACGAAGTATGTGACAGTATGTATCTCTCACTGTCGCTACCCGTAACCCTCACGAGAGGGCTCGTTGTCATCCTGTCAGCCCTACCCTTGCATGCCTCACCCGTGATCCTCGCATGAGGGAGAAGGGCGTCAAGTGTCATTGTTACTCATTACCCACAACTCTCATGAGAGAGTCTGTTATCATTTTACTCCTCTGCTCTTGTCATGCTCGCTTATGACCTTCACGTTTTCTCCATTGATGGGGGGCGATAAGGTCTCTGCGAATGTTGCAATGATCCTCGTGTTTTATTTCTTCAATAAAACGAGGGTTCCTTGTGAGATCGACAAGTGATAACGTTGGCTCCGATGATGCCAAGAGTAAAATAATTATTTAGAGAAAAAAAAAAAGAGAATTCCGAAACCGTCGGTAAACAAAGTGTAACTTCCCAACGAACAACGATTGCATCAAACGCCGTGTTCGCGCCGTAGTATCTTCGGTTCTGATAACGCCACGCGTCCACCTTCTCCTGCCTGACACCTGGGATCGTCGGAACTTTATATTCGCCCCAATCTCTACGAGTCAACCCCAACGAGAAGCGAAGGAGACGACGAAATCGAAGCAAGGGAGAATGCCGTGCCTTAACCTCTCCACCAACGTGAGCCTCGACGGCGTCGACACCTCCGCCATCCTCTCCGAGGCATCCAAGACCGTCGCCAGGATCATCGGCAAGCCCGAATCCGTCCGTCCCCCTCCTCTCCCCTCCCCCCCCCCCGCCGTCAATTTGCTGGATCTCGATTCCGCTTTGTACTTGCCTTCTATATGTTCGACTAAATGCTGACTACGTTTCTTGCTACGTTCTTTTGGTTGCAGTATGTGATGATAGTCCTTAAAGGGTCGGTGCCCATGTCCTTCGGCGGAACCGAGCAGCCCGCTGCGTACGGCGAGCTGGTCTCCATAGGCGGCCTGAACCCCGACGTCAACAAGAAGCTGAGCGCCGCTGTCGCGGCCATCCTGGAGACCAAGTTGTCCGTCCCCAAAACTCGCTTCTTCCTCAAGTTTTATGACACCAAGGTGTGCGATTTCGTCCTTTCTCTGCCAAAGTGGGGATTTTGGCGATCCTTCTTGATTAGGACTCACCTACATCATCCTCAGCACCATTGTTGATGGTGGAAAATTAACCTTTTTGTGCAACTAATGATGTTAATGGTGTATGTATCTCGTCATGTTTTGCAGGGCTCGAACTTTGGATGGAACGGGTCGACTTTTTAGGGTATATATGGCCTTGGTACTTTAAATCGAGTATGTTGGAGTCAAATGCTATGGCTTATTGTCATAAATATAATGGTGTGACCTGTGTGTGACTTTTGGCATAGTTATCTGTCATATCTATGAAGATCTATTGCACTCTCGAAGTTTCATGGTATCTTTGCTTTAAACTGTAGCATCTGGTCAATCCTTTCTTTGCCTTCTTGGCAGCACTTGGCTTCCATCTTAGCTTATACGACCTTTGTTAGATTATATATTTTAAACCGGATCTGTTGAAACCAGACACATGCCTCTTTGCTAGGTAAGTTCAACCATGTTTATTTGTTGGTTGAGATTACATTGTGAAATAAAAAGAAGAAATTTGGGAATCAGTATGTAACTTCTACAGAAAGTCATTGTTCACTCAAGAGATTTGTAGACAGCGGGAAGAGAAAGAAATGGATGAAAAACAGATATTTAAATTGACAAACATTGAGGTTAGTTATGTTGTGGTACAGTTGAGGTTGACAAATTGTTAAACCATCAGGGTCAAAGGCAAACTCTGTTGTATCCTAGCTTTCACAGAAAAAGAAAAACTATGTAATGGACATTCTGATGATGCATATAGGTTGATCGCTACGATTTTGTGAAATATAAGTTACATTTTGAAACACTTTATAGCACAAAATCTAAGTTACATTTTGAAACACTTTATAGTACATGGGACTTTTGTCTTATAAGATTTTATCCCTTTATATTACCTACTATTGGTTAGATAAATTATTTGTATGGATTTAATGTTTTATCAAGCATCTCAGTCTACATCTAGTACCATGCTGATAGCGGAAAATCTTTGTGCCATGCCCAGTAGGCGCGGTCTGTGCCTCCGTGTCTGCTGAGTAGGCATTGCTGGTCCTGGCTCGTGTGCGCTAGCACGCCTGCTGTCATCTCGAACAGAGTGAAGATGGAGAACGGATGGGTGGAAGGAGCCCTTAGGTCCAACTGGATAACTAGGCTGCGGATATGTTAGAACTCGGGTCGGCTGCGGATTCCTGCAAGAAGGTCGGGTCGGGTGGGGTTCCCGACGTGACCCCTCCGATGGTTAAGTTAGTTTAGTTGTCGATTTGCGATCCCCCTGCTCCGTAGAGGCGCAGGAGCTTTTATAATGGGTGCTACAGGTCGTTCGTACCTGAGATCTTTATTGCCCCTATGGCTTATCATGCCATTGTACTCCTTCCACACCGTCCGTGGTCCTTGCAGTGAGGCGCGCGCTTTGCCCACTACTGTTGTGGTGTGTCGATCCTACCCATGTCAGGTCGATCGTATGACCGTTGGTTCCTCCATGCCTATGTCAGGTCGGACGTATGACCGCTGGCTCCTCTATGCCTGTGGCGGTCGGCTTCCTCATGGCGGGTCGGCCACGTTGGAGATCTAGCCATCCGAGTGGGCGGGGATGTGGCAGCCAGGTCAATATTTGTCATATTATTCTTCCCCCACCCCCCGAGAAGACCTTCTCGAAGTGCCCGATTAGGGTGCTGGAAGATGAGGTCTCGTGTCGAGCCATGGGTTTTACAGTAGAGTCGAATTAGTCCCGAAAACTGATCCGACCGAGCTGGGGCTCGGGAAATGAACTGGTCGGGTTTAAGTACCCAGAAGCTGATCCGACCGAGCTGGGGCTCGGAATATGAGCTGGTCGGGTTTAAGTATCCGGAAGCTGATCCGACCGAGCTTGGGCTTGGGATATGAGCTGGTCGGGTTTAAGTATCCGGAAGCTGGTCCGACCGAGCTGGGGCTCGGGAAATGAACTAGTTGGGTTTAAGTACCTGAAAGCTGATCCGACCGAGCTAGGGCTCGGGATATGAAGGGTTCTGGGGAAGTGATTCGACCGAGGGCTCGGAAATGAACCGTCGGGTGAGTAAAGTGATCCGACCGAGCCGGGGCTCGGGATATGAGCTCGACCCAAATCTTGGTGATCCGGCGGCAACTCCGCAAACTTGGTGATTTGGCCGAGAGGGTAAACTCAAGTACCCGGAAGCTGATTCGACCGAGCTGGGGCTCGGAAATGAACCGGTTTGAGTACCCGAAAGCTGATCCGACCGAGCCGGGGCTCAGGATATGAGCTATGACCCAAATCTTGGTGATCTGGCCGCGTAGGTAAACTCGGGCGCGAACTTGGTGATTTGGCCGAGAGGGTAAACTCGGGGGGCAATCTCCGACTGCACACCCAGCTGCATCAACTCAAGGGGTTGGCGAGGTTCCACCGACTGAAGCTCCGAGGTCTTCATCAAAGAGGTCGTTCGACGCACCGGTCCCATCCGACGACCCTTCCCAGAGATATAAGAAGGTGAAGATCTTATCTCGGAGGCATAAGTCCCGTCACAGCGAAGGGGGGTCCCGGTCGCACTCGAAAGGCAAGGAGCCGACGTTGAGGAGCCCAAGGGGCAGGAGTCTCCCGACGAGACTGGGACACCGGTCTTCATCCGTCCAAGATCGATGAAGGACTTGTGTGGAACGAAGGTCCACAAAGACGACGTGGGGTATTACGCCCTCTACATGTCCGATCTAGCTCAGCAAGATCCGGATAAGGAGATGCGGGCGAGGTGGGAAAACCTCAGGAACTCCTCCAAGGTCTGGAGAGATCACGCGGCCGCGGAGGAATTCGAGAGGGGACTCCTTCACACGCAACTGGCGAGGGAGCTGTACACGCTCCCGTCCGAGGTGCTACTCGTCCGAGCTGCCAAAGAGATGGTCTTGGTAATCCTCTGACTCGGAACAACATCTTTCTGATTATCTATTGATTACACTCTAACGACCATCACTTGTGCAGAATCAACATGTCCAGATGGCGTTGTTCGACCGAGTCCATGATGCGGGTCGATTAATCACCTTCATGGACTACCGGATCAATAATCTCCTTTAGGAGATTAAGACTTTGAAGGCTGGTGGCGGTCCAGAGACAGTGGCCGAGCTGGAGAAAGAGTTAGAGAAAACACAACAAGAGCGCACTGAGGCTCTTCAACGACTCGAAACCTCTAACAAGGAATTGAACGAAGTCCGAGGTGACTTATCTGAGGCCCGGAAGCAACTGAAGGAGGTGTGAGTCAGGGCTCGGAAAGCGGACGACGACCTGCTGAAGTCCGTGAAGGATCTCGAGAGCACCCGAGCCGAGTTGCCAAAGCGAGCGGTCGACGACTACAAGGAGTCGGTCGACTTCAAAGAGGGCCTGAAAAGGATGGGCCGAGTTGCCTACGAGTACAACTATCGGGTCGCGCTGGCCCTCTTTCGCTCCTTGCACCCGGACTCAGAGGCCGAGGAGGATCCCTTCACCGTCAAGCCCGAGGATGACTCGGTGCCCATGGAGAGGCAACAGGCCTTCGACGACTCGAACCCGCCCAAGCCATAACTTGTAATTTTAATTTTTTGTCAAGGTCGGGTAACGCGTTGTTTTTGCCCAACCTCTTCTTACATACAAAACATCTTGTAATCGAGGTCGGGGAGAGCCCCATTTTGCTCCCGACATGTTTTGTAGGCACATTTCATCAATACAAATCATAGCACTTTTTTCCACATTATGTATAAAATTTTCGAAGGTTTGAGATGTGTCATGTTCTCGGTAACACTCGCCCTTCTGCAGTTGCCAGTGTGTAAGTCCCTTCTCGGACAACATCCACAACTCGGTAGGGTCCTTCCCAATTCGGCGCCAACTTTCCACGGGATCGGGTCGGGTCGCTGACCTCGGCCTTCCGCAGCACCAGGTCGCTCGCCTTGATGAACTGAGGTCACACTCGGCGGTTGTAGAGTCTGGCGACGGCCTTTTTGTAAGCTAACGTCCGCAGATGGGCGTCGGCTCGCTTCTCCTCCAGCAGATCGAGATTTTCACGCAGCTGTTGGCTGGATGCCTCCTTGTCATGCGTTTGAATTCGGAGTGTCGAGAAAACCACCTCAAGAGCTAGTACAGCCTCGATTCCGAAAGCCAGGCTATAGGGAGATTCCCTTGTTGGGGTTTTTGGAGTTGTCCGAGATGCCCAAAGTATGCTCGGAAGCTCCTCCACCCAAGTTGTCGGGGCCCCGGAAATCCTTTTCTTTAGCCCTTCGAGGATGGCCTAGTTCGTCACCTCGGCAAGTCCGTTGGCTTGTGGGTGGGCGACCGAGCTGAATTTCAGTTAAATGCAATAGCTTTGGCAAAATGCTTTAAATTTTGCATTGTTGAATTACGTCCCGTTGTTTGTGATTATGACTTTAGGAAGACCGAACCTGGTTATAATGTTTTTCCACACAAATCCTTTAACTTGCCTTTCGATAGTGGAGGCCAATGGCTCGGCCTCGAGCCATTTCGTGAAATAATCAACTCCTACTATCAGGAACTTTCGTTGCCCTGAAGCCGGGGGAGAGGGACCGAGGAGGTCATTCCCCATTGAGCGAAAGGCCAAATAGGCGCGCTCCGATAGCGAAAATCTTTGCCATGAGGGCGCGTGCCTCCGTGTCGCTAAGTAGGCATTCGGTCTTGGCCTGTGCAGCACGCTGTCGTCTTGAACAGAGTGAAGATGGAGAACGGATGGGTGGAAGGAGCCCTCGGGTCCAACTGGATAAGTCGGCTGCGGATATGTTGGAACTCGGGTCGGGAAGAGATGCCTCAGCTTGGGTCGGCTGCAGATTCCTGCAAGAAGGTCGGGTCGGGTGGGGTTCCCGACGTGACCCCTTCGATAGTTAAGTTAGTTTAGTTGTCGATTTGCGATCCCCCTGCTCCGTAGAGGCGCAGGAGCTTTTATAATGGGTGCTACAGGTTGTTCATACCTGAGATCTTTATTGCCCCTATGGCTTACCATGCTGTTGTACTCCTTCCACACCGTCCGTGATCCTTGCAGTGAGGCGCGCTTGCCTGCTGCCGCTGTGGCGTGTCGACCTTACCCATGTCAGGTCGACCATATGACCGCTGGCTCCTCCATGCCTATGTCAGGTGTCAGGTCGGTCGTATGACCGCTGGCTCCTCCATTCCTGTGGCAGGTCGGCTTCGTCGTGGCGGGTCGGCCACGCTGGAGATCTAGTCACAGAGCTGACGGGGATGTGGCAACCAGGTCAATATTTGTCATATCACATGCAGAATGGAGAAACCATAGCTGTTTTGGTGGAAGATTTAGGCGAGTAAGCCAGCTTTGTAGTACCATCCTAAAAATTAAAGCTGCTACATCTAAACAGTCCTTAAGCATGCACTTCATCTTTGGTCCAAACTCTTCTGCTTAAAATGCTATTATGTGTTGATTGTCACTTTCAGTTCATGAGGATTTTTCCTTAAAATAATGTATTTTCTTGCACTACGAGTATTACTTTAAATCATTGCCATAATTTATGAAAAAATATCTGTTGTGTTCTGGTTGTCAAGGAAATTCTGCTTCTCAATTGTTATTTGGTAGCAAATGTTATGCTTTATCTTTTTGATGCTTATGATTTTGGATATACTGATAACAGTAGATGAGAGGATCTGCACATGATGATTTATGGTTTTTTTTCCGATGGAGAGACGCGTGGAGAATACTTTCTGTCATTTGGTTTCAGTAATTTAGCAAGTGGAGAAGAAAATATACTTTCTCTTGTTTGCATACAAATTTTGGGAGAGTGGAGAGGAACGGAGGATGCAAATGTCGCTTCATACCAAGGTTCTCCGTTTTGATTTATACCGCCAGATACGGGCGGTACATACTAATCCGACAGGACATCGGTATGCGGACCGCCCGCTATCGGGCGATACCATTGAAATCAGCCGTCGGCGGTCATTTTCGACCGTCGGCTATCGATTTCGGCCGTCGGTGGTCGATTTCAATCCTCGATGGTTGATTAAGGGAGAAAGAAGAAGAGGGACAAGAAAAAGAGAGAGAAGAGAGTTATACCTGCTCTTCCCCGATTCCACGCGCGATCCGTCGCCCGCGAGCGATCCTTCGCCGGTGGGCTTCCTTCTACACTCGGGGAGAAGGGGCGAGAAAGGAGAAGGGAGCTCCTAGTGTGGGAACGAGGCGACGCCTCGCCTCTTCACTTTTTTTTAATATATATTATATTATATTGAGCGGTACATACTATGCATACCGCTTGGTACCAGGTACTGTACCGTACCAAGATAAACTCGATACGCCAGTATGGACCGATACGGCGAACCTTGCTTCAAACTCCCTATTCTCTCTATACAAGTGGAGGGTTTTGGAGAGAAAGATAGAAATACAAGGAACCTATCTTTTCTCCTCTCCAAACAGAGCCTTACTTTTCTCTATGATTAATGCATCTTTGTGGAACATATGTAAGAAATCTTATTAGTGTCTTTTAGTGTCTCACCCTTCAGATATTTGCACGTGTCCATTGAATGGCTAAATACTATGATGTTATTATCATTGTTATGATTCATTAGTATCCTTGAAGAAAATGATGTAGCTAAATGTTGGTCTGAATGCTTTAGAAAAATACAGATGTAACCTCTAATTGGCCTCTTGAACTAGTGTTACATTGGATTATCATTATGGACTGATTACCCTCTCAGTTTTCTGTCATGGATCTGCTATCCTGATTGGTAGGTGCATGCCAATCATACTTTGATTTAATTTTGTGATTTATCTATGAAAACTTTTCCAGACTTCAACTTGTCTCCCATCAACGCCGGGAACACATTCAGTCACATCCTCGAGTAGGGGAAGGAGCTTATCAATGTTACTAATCAGGCAGCTCCATGAATGAACTAGTTTTAGAAAGAAAAAAAATTCAATACCAAAACAAGCTAAGAGTATTGGTTCAACCGAGTGTTGATTCAGGATGTACACTTGAGTGAAAAGAGTTAAGAACAAATTAAGGGCTGCCAACATTGCCTACAGCAAACAGCAGTATGCCTGCTGTCAAACAGCAGTATGCTTCAAAGGTAGAGATCATAGTGAGGACAAAAGGAGAAGCATAGAGAAGAACAAACAAGAAATAGAATGAAAAGAACAAAGAGGACTTGCAACCTAAAAAGACTTATTTGTCTTCTTTATTTTTTTTTATGCATTTACTTCATATGGGAACTGGACACCATGAGCAATATTTGATGCCGATGAGCATCTAGAGAAGAGGGATACAGTGTTTCTCTTCTGTCTAAAAGATTCCACTGTAACCCCTTTATGCTTTTTCTTTAATCGGCATCCGCAGATAGCATCTGCACCAAACTTAAGATACAAATCTATACTTATTGTCTCAAAACTGCAGAGTTCATTAATATCTTGACATGTTATTTAAGATAATGAATGGATTTCAAGGAAACATTGGATTGAAGTATTGAGAGTGAGAGCTTTGATGAGATGTTGAGGGTATTTAGCAGAGTCAAAATGCTTGACTATGTGCATAACATGTGCTTATACCTTTGTTAGAGTTAATTCACTTGTCAAAGGAGTCTTCTGGTCATGTCGAGGCTTATCAGATCTCAAATGTCTTAAATCATTTAGGATATGTAACTTGATCAAAATATTTGACTATGTGCAATAATATGTGCTTGTACCTTTGTTAGAGACAGTTCACTTGTCAAAGCAGTCTTTGTGTAACATTGTGAATATTAGCCACAAGATTATTAAACTTTTTTGCAGTTCTTCTATGACAACAATGTATGACATATCACTTTAAGTGACTTCTACTTGATGAATCTTCATCTCTGCCATGACAAGTGAACTGACAGTAGGGATGAAGATTGTAGTTTGTGCTTTAGGATCCAATCTGTGGCATGTAATTGGTACTTGGCAATGCATTTCTTGTTTATTTCCCGAGTGCTCTCTCTTTTTACTATTTTTTAGACTCTTGAAAGACTATTTGGCAGATCTTGAGAGTAACATAAACCTTGGGTCTTAAAAAGCACTACCTGCATTTTATCTATGATGTGTGTGATATGCTTACGTTCCGGTACAGTGTGAGGTAATTCAGCTTCAAAGTAAGTAGGACTTTTCACTATGCCTCTGATCATCAAAGCAAAATTTTAGTTAGCAGTTTCTATAACTAAATATTGGTTGCCATATGACTTCTGTTTCATTTCATCACAGTGGACAGCAATAAGTTCCTTGAGTTTGAGGATGATAGCATGGCATGAACTTCTGCAATTATATCATCATCAATATGTAGTATTTCCTTTATTATTATTATTATTTTGGGTGACTTCCAGATGAATTCTGATAATTATGCAGGAGAGTTGCAAGGGGATTCTTCAATTCACTTGTATTAGGTTATCTGAGGAATGATGATAATAGCTTTATTTTTATGAATCTCATCACCATAAATAAGTTTAGTGATCTATCTATGACTTTCACTGATACCCTCATCTTTGATCTGAATTTGCTGAGCTTGGCTGCTATAAGTTCTCATACTGACTTGTGGAGCCAATGTAACATTTTTTCTAGTATGTCCAAATTTGTTTCATTTCTATAACTAAGTTTAGTGATCTATCTATGACTTTCACTGATACCCTCAACTTTGATCTGAATTTGCTGAGCTTTGGCTGCTATAGGTTCTCATACTTGACTTGTGGAACCCAATGTAACATTTTTCTGTAGTATGTCCAAATTTGATTCATTACCTAAACTACTGATGCATACATACCATGTAATCTATTCCTCTCATGTTCAAAATATACTTGGCATGCTGTGTGTGTTTGTGTGTGGTCTTCAATGCAGTCAATGCATGTCTGACAAGTGTAATGTGTCAGAAATTAGCTGTAGAAAACAAGTATACAGAACATTGTTTGTAGCAGGATTCCAGCATATGGTAATACTAGATGGTATATAAACCAATCACTTGTTACAGTAATCATGGTAGCATAGATAGATTGTAACTCCTTGGAATTATACCATAAGTTAGAATAGTGTTGTTGATCAACTTGAAGTTAGCATCAGTCTACTGAAAAGCAAATGCAACAAACAATTTATTGCTTTATTGCTATTATGATAAGCTTCAGAGTCAGTGAGGGCCTCAAACAAGGACAAGTCCTATTCCTATTCTATACTCTCCTTTAGTGGATGGGGCATGTCGTCGTTACCTCCCTCTAAAGCATTGTGTGACTTGGTGTGCTTTAATGATGAACATATACCGTAGTATTCCTCTTCCCGAAGCAGCACGTAGAGCTCGTGCTGTCTCCATCCTGCTTTCCCTTTCCCTTTCCCTTTCCCTTTCCCTGTTATAAAGCACATAAAGGGGGGGGGGAGGGGGGCGGGGATCACAGGACGAGCGGGTGTACCATCAGGTTGATCTCCTGTCCACCGTCTGATTTATATCATGCGGTGCCTTCTTAAAGCAAGCGGTGCCTTGCGACGCTGCTGCCACTGACCACTGCCATTGCAGGTACGTACCACTTCCCATGTGCAGTCTCAGCTCTTTCCCCTTCTCTCTGTGTGTCTCACTCTGCCCGTGTTGGATTTCCTGTGTTCTGCCAGCAAAAGAGCCTTCTTCTGACACACAAAAGTCCTGCAGTCTGGTGGTGGTCCATCAGCTCACTTTGCCATTGCCAAGGTCAGTCCAAGACCCTTCTCCCCCCCCCCGCCCCCCACACTCTTCTTGTTTCCTTCTGCAACTACTTCTAGTGTACCTTAGCATCAAAAGAAACATATATTCTACTGAGATTTCAAATGTCTTGTGATAAGAGCTATCACAGTCATTAAGCAAAATAGATCTATTGGAGGAGAAGAAAAAGCATCAAAATCGGCTAATCTATTTTGCTTTGTAGCTGCATGAAGAAGAAAAATATTACCAACTGTTTACTCGATCACATTTGTTTGTTAATGTTGTTGGATCGATCATGAAGGAAACTTCTCACCTATAATTATGTTATTTTGCTGCTAAAGCACCATTTTACTGTCGTTCTTTGCCGAGCCAAAGTAGCATTTTAGTCTTTTATCAGCAGTTTTTAGCAATGTGGATTTGTAAAATGTTTCTTTTAAAAGTACTTTGCTTGCTTTGTGAATGCAGAGGAGGAAGAAAGAGGAGGAGGAGGAGGAGGAGGAGGAGGAGATAAAACTATTCACGGACCAGCCATGCCACTGAGCCGCTCCAAAAAGGTCATAAAAGCTAAAAGACTGCCATCACGCCATCATCATAATGTCTGAACCCTTTTGCCGCTGCCATTCAATTCCATTCAACTTCCCACCTCTTCTTCTTCCCTCTTCCTTCTTACACACTCCACCAGTACAAGCTAGTAAAGCTCAAGTGGTGGTAGCGGCAGCAGTAGTCGTTAGCTCTAAGCCTACAGATATACCACGCCCAAGAAGACCCAGGTGGTGGTTTGTCTTGAGCCCCCCCCTGTCTCTCTGTCTCTCTCTATCTTCACAGAATGGAGCCATGTCAGGCAACCACGGAGGCCGTCGCTTCTCCGAAACCTGCCACCAAGCGGAACCTGTTCAGCTCGCTTATGGAGGCTGCTGCCGGTCTGCAACGCTCTTCTTCCTTTAAGGAGGACTCCTACCTCGCCTGCAGCCTCAAGCCCGCCGAGAATAAGGCCCTGCTGGAGCTCAAGCAGCTGCTCTCCACCTCCCCAAAGGCCATCTCCATGTGGGGCGTCCCGGTCACCCCTGCCGCTGCCGACGACGAGCGGGCGGACGTGGTGCTCCTCAAGTTCCTGCGGGCCCGCGACTTCGACGTGGGGGAGGCGCACGCCATGCTGCTGCGGTGCGCGGAGTGGCGGCGTGAGTTCGGCGCGGACGGGGTGGCGGAGGAGGAGCTGGTGGGGCTCAAGGAGGTGGAGGGCGTGGTGGCTTACATGCATGGCTGGGACCGGCGGGGCCACCCTGTGTGCTACAACGCCTATGGCGTCTTCAAGGACGCTGCGATGTACGAGCGCGTGCTGGGCGACGCCGACAAGCTGCAGCGCTTCCTCCGGTGGCGCGTCCAGGTGATGGAGCGCGGCATCCGCCTGCTCCACCTCCGCCCCGGCGGCGTCAACTCCATCATCCAGGTCACTGACCTCAAGGACATGCCCAAACGCGAGCTCCGCGCTGCCTCCAACCACATCCTCTCCCTCTTCCAGGACAACTACCCCGAGATGGTCGCCAGAAAGGTCGGTGGGACGGCTGGTCTTCCGCCCCGTTGCTTCTCCTCTGCTTTCATCCTCTCAACCATGCATCCGTTTACCGCAGGTGTTCATCAACGTCCCCTGGTACTTCAGCCTGCTGTACGCCATGATAAGCCCGTTTCTGACGGAGAGGACGAAGAGCAAGTTCGTGATCGCCCGAGAAGGCAATGTGGCGGAGACGCTCTACAAGTGATTCGCTCAAACCTCCTCTGCTCCTCCTCGCTGCTTTTCGCCGATGCTGACACCAACTCCTCCTGCCACAGGTTCATAAGGCCGGAGTTCGTGCCGGTGCAGTACGGGGGGCTGAGCCGGCCGGGTGACCTGCAGAACGGCCCGCCCAAGCCGGCCACCGAGTTCGCCATCAAGGGCGGAGAACAAGTAAACCTCGAAATCGACGGCATCGAGGTATATCCACAGACACACACGCAAACGCCATGGTTGCATGCCTTGCTTAGATCTTAATGTAGTAGTGTAACGGTGGTCGGATGCCTTGCTTAGATCTTAATGTAGCAGTGTCATGTTGAGCCAGGGAGGAGCAACCATAGCATGGGATGTCGCCGTCGGGGGGTGGGACGTGGACTACGGCGCGGAGTTCGTGCCGAGCGACGAGGGGAGTTACACTGTCGTCGTGCAGAAGACGAGGAGGATTCCGGCGGTCGCCGAGGAGGCGATCCACGACGCATTCACCGCCAAGGAAGCAGGGAAAATGGTGCTGTCCATCGACAACACCAACTCCCGGAGAAGAAAGGTGGCCGCCTACAGATACTGCGTCCGCAAGCCATCGATGTAGTTGCAGTTACTCGAGCTCTCTTCTTCCGCCTACTGCTTCGGCTTGCTTTGATTTCGGTCGTTTAGGTTAGTGTACGCATGAGTTGGCTTCAATCTTTCTACGTGTATCATAAGGAAATGTAGCCTCTTTTGCCCATATTACTTATATCATCACTACAAATATCTTATGCGATATGGAATGAAACATTGAACGCCTTTGTCTGTCTTCTTAGTAGTAACAATCTAAGGGTGTGGTTGCGGTGGTCAATGGGAGGTCACCGGGGATAAGGCGAATAAAGCGTGAGCATGGGTGTAGCTTACCCCCGTTCTCGCTTCTCGAGAGACGGCGCACAGCGAGACGGCGGTCCGGCGAGAATCCCGTTCACGATACATGCGGTTCTCTCTTCCTTGTCTTCTTTACGGTCTATATCGGAAAACAGCGGCGCCGGCCGTCCTCCTCCTTCCTTGACTTTTACCGGACCTGCTGCCCGTGTCGGGTCACCGGTCTTCAAGCCTGTTATATTTTATTATATGTGTATATATATATTTTAAAAAATCTTAAAAAGCCCATAAAATTACACATAACATGCGTACTACAACGCCTGTAAAGAGGTTTCATTCGCACATCGTATTATATATTTTTAATATATCTTAAGTAATATAATCAAATTTAATTGATTCGATCTAAATATTGGCACATTCGAAAGATGAGATGTGTTGGGCATTCGGCTGATGGGTTATCCAACAAATTCCTTATGTATGTATATTAAAACCCATATTAATTATTTGTATGTCTATTCCTATATGCTCCAAGTAAATTTATGATTTGAAAGATTAAACATTATATTGTAAGTAAAAGAAATAGATTAAATACCCTCTTCTTGCTGCTGTTCTTTGCTTTAGTTAATATCACCCTCATCTTCTCCGTGGAACATTTTATTTTCTCTATTAATCCGAGACTACCGCGCACCGCTGTCCACGCCACACAAGTCTACAAAACAGACTCTAAATCCTTTCTCATATGCCCGGCCATAGCGATCGAATCCCTCGAAGGAGCCGTGTAAGCGGCGCCGCGATGGTTCCCTTCTTCAATTGGGCCGCAGCAGTAGCCGAGGTGAAGGCCCTTTGCCGAATAGGAAGTTCCTCGAGGTTTTCTGGAAGAAGGCTTGCTTAGGATGAATAATACCAGCGCTGAACCCCATCTGGAAAAGGGCCCGCCGAGTTTCGGTAAGTCCGAGGACATTGAAGCTGAGTGCAATATAGTGTCTCTCGATAGCCTCTGTGTTGTCTGTGTCGGATGTCTCACTTTTGGCTTGCAAGTTTGTCGTTCTGAAGGGAGTTCTTAATCCTTTGATGCGCAGATTATATTATCAGTATGTAGGCAAACTAGGGGGTTGTTGGGTGAAGACTATGACTTCTGGTTTGAACCCACGTAGTGCGGCATTTTGTCATGCAATTGAGGGGCTAGGAAATGGTAGCCGGATACCAGGGCCTACAATATGATCATCTCTAACTTCGTATGGATTGGAGAGTTAGACAAGTGCATTGAATACTCTAAATGTGTGACACAGATAGCAGCGATACTTATACCGAGTTGATTAGTGCGTTTGGTGTTTTTGAAAATTAGAAGAGTGGCAGATGCACTTGAATTAACTGATGATATGCTAGGCCGAGGAGTTTTGCCCAACTTTGAGATGATTAAGCTTAGTTGAGACTACATGCAGGCTTACCTGAAAGTGAAAAGCATACCTCTAAATGCTAATTCACAAAGCTATTGGTATCCCTGAGGTTGGTGTGTAATATGTTATGTATCACCGGTCTCTAGAAAAATTCATCTGTGTTCCCTTGCGGCTGAAGTCTCTAGAAAATATGTTATGTTCTTCCGAAGGAGAAGAACAAGCTTTTGTGCATCAAACTGTGTTCCGTTCGTTTGATTTCTCTCTCACCCACCAGAATCGAAGCAATGGATGTGACAAGAAATGGAAAAGGTCAACAAGCATGCAACACATGGGAGGATGTTTAATTGATTGGTACACTGCTCTTATTACATGCAATTTTATCAGAATAAAAATGATGGGTTGTCTTGCGAGCTTAAACAATGATTATTCTGTGACTTTTGAAGACAAATAACAGTTTACAATGCCTTCTTTTATTGGGTAATTAAAGCTGTCTATTTCATGCTTTGATCATAATAACTGTGCCTTCTTTCCCGCATCTTGTGATTGAAGGGTGATAGGAGCGTCAGCATGGAGGTTGTGCCTCGTGAACTTTGTTTCATTTGTCTGGTTTAAGCCATTGACCGATGGAAGATCCATCACGAATCATTTGGGTTTATTAAAATGGACCTCGAACACGAATCATCAACTGATTGAGTATGATTTTTTTTTTCCTTCTTTTTTTTTTTTTTTGAAGCTTGATGGAAAGTAGCATAGTTTTTTTTAACTGAAAACATGAAAACCTTCATTGGTTAAATAGCGTTAAGTTGTTAAGAGGCTATGAGGTGCTGCATCATCTTTCTTCTTTGGTCAACACAAACTCATTTTTACGGAATTAGTTTAATGAGCTCTTTTCTCAATTGGATAGATTTGTCTTTAATCACACGTCCAAAATCATCATAGTCATAGGTTCCTCGAAACGGAATTAGTTTAATGAGCTCTTTTCTCAATTGGATAGATTTGTCTTTAATCACACGCCCAAAATCATCATAGTCATAGGTTCCTCGAAAGAGACATTGAGATTACTAGATCGAGATAATCGGATAGATCGATGTACTATATACTTGTTCATATGATGAAGATGATTGACCTAAGAGCCTCTCGTATGGAGATACTAGAGATATAATATAGATGCTCATTGCAGAATTAGTTTATTGATTGATCCGTTTACGGAATGCTGGATGGTTAATGATACATTATGTTAAACATTGATTCTACAGTCCCAATTATTTTTTTGTCCTTATCAAAAATGTCTTGTATGAGTATTTCATTTTGTCACGCTGTGCTTACAAATTTGGAAGCTCCGGATCTAGTACAAACCAATTATCTGAAATGACAAATAACCTTATAAAGGTAATTAAGTATCAAAAAAGGATAATTCGCTCTTGGTATCGCCAAAAGAATATCTTGTGTATTCGCGCTCAGGCAAATCCTTGGCCAAGATCATTCGAATTGAGAGATGAGTTCTCTGTGATAATCCGACTAGCACAAGACTCGAATAGATTTCGTATGACGCCTGACGTTACTCTGTCCGGTATATAATCTCTGGGATATTAAATGGATGAGGGACTACAGATACACAATAACTATGGACAGAGAGGTTCGATGGATTAAATCCCCTATACTATCTAGGGACTATGGCGTAATGGCCTAGTACATTCGTAATTGATAAGTCGAGTAAATTATTATGGAGATAATAATTCACAATATTAGAAGAAGTTCCGAGTCAGAAGGAGTTCTGACAAAAGCGACTCATGGCCAGCTAAATATTGAACCTATAGGGTTACACACATATGGTAGATGTTGCGACGAGTAGAGGTGAAGATATAAGATATCCGCGAAGTCAATTTTTTATTAGATATCCAATAAACCCATATATTATTGAATCGTATGGATGAGATCCAATAAGAATTAATAATAGATTATTGTATAGAGATCCACTAATCTAAATGATTTGAGTAATTTGATAGAGATCTAATACCCAATAGGATACGATCCATTAGGGTTAAGTTGTATGCAACTTTATAAATAAAAGTACTCTCAAGATTCATAGGCTAGAACTTATGGTAGTCGTCTCTTCTATTCTCCTTAGCCTCCTTAGTTGATAGCCCTTGTATGCTTCGTGTGAAGAAAAAAATCTCACAACAATCTGAGGAACATCATCGTGGCATCTATTGTGTGGATCACCATTAGAGAGGAGCATGCGAGTTTTATTTCATCCTTTTCATCGGATCTAAAATTTCAGAGATAAACGATCACTAAATAATGCATCTTCGATGATACGTGTCATTTTTGGTATAAATCAATAATTAGAACATTAGGACAAAATAACTTAGATATTTGATTATGTATCAGTGATGATGTCAGAATACACTGTAGTTTCCCTCAAAATACTAGAAAGACAGCTGTATGTATCATAGTGACATATATTTCAATATACATGTATTCAAGGGAGCAAAATTATACTTGCAAGAGAGAGAGAAGCATGTGGGTTGACAAATTACCATCACAACTGAAGAACAGATGTCATCAAGTGCTGGATGGTTGGGCAAACACTGATGATGTGAATAAAAATGCTTAATCCTTAATTGAATGGGTTCTTGGAAATACCCTAGAAAATTTATATTGCAAGTCTCCAGTCTAGATTTGTCCTGGTTGAAACCCTAATTTCATAAACATTTGACAAGTATGTGGGTCTGCTTCTGGAGAACAAGTAGATCTGAACATCAACACAGATCATATATCACTTCCTCTCAGTTGCAGCTTTTTAACTGGATAACAATGAAAACTCCATATTCAGTAATCCCCAGCTTTTTACAGTCCAGATATAAGACATTTCATGAGAAAAATCAATGAATGGCCCAATCAACCTGGCTCAGGAGATTACTTGTGGAGGAATGAGAACTCCTTACAACTGTATCACCAACGTTGAGCCCTCTGTAAGCAGGTTACCTCCAAAAAAATGCCATCAGCATCGCTATGACAAGAACACAATCGTTTCCAGGATAAACAGTAAGTCGAAACTTACGCCTTGAATAAATAATCTTACTCAATTTGTACAAGAGATTTGTCTGCAGCAAAATAAGAGCATATTATTTCACACAAAATCGACAGATTCAACTGCTTCAATGACCCATAATATGATATCCAATTAACAAAAAGACAATAGAAACTAGATCTGCTGCGACGGCAGCTTGGCCTGTTTAAAAATAGATCTAAAACTAGTTTGAAAGAACAACTCCAAAATGATGAACTGATTACACTCATGGCTCTAAAAATGTGGAACAAAGACACTATGGAGTATTCATTAAAAGAAAGTAAACTAGAAACGCGTTTTCGTTCGTAAATGCTGACAAAGAAAAGAAAATTATTTAGAAAATGAAAAATATCCTCCTGTACCAAGCCAATTGTGTACCAAACAGAACCTAAATAACCAAAAAAAGGAAGTAATAAAACAAGAGAAATATACTGAAATTTTTGCACAAAATTTGTCGTCTTTAAACTTTGCCGCTTCTTGATCTAAAAACAGAACCAACATCTTTGATAGTGCACTCCTAAAATCCAGAATCACAAAAGGACTTGACAAGAAAATATCAAGAAGGAAAACTGTCTTAGTTCCTTCTTTACATGATGTCCACATATAAGATGCCAGCAGAACATCTCACAAAAGCTCATATTTTTTCTTTGTTCTCCTGTTTCACATCCCAGCCACAACGATTTTTGAATTTTTGTCTTTCTTCAACTTCTAACAGCACACTTTTAACTAAATCTAAATCTTCTCTGTGGTAGAACAGTAGAATGTTGTATAAACTAATTGTTGAATACTATTCACTAGAGTAGAAAATGCAAAAATAATTCACCTAAACCATCTTCTCTAGACAAGATTGTCCATTATAAAAATTTAAAGTTCCCAATCCAAGAAAAGAGCTTTAATGGAATGGATGCTGTTCTTTTCACTAGTAAGAGACAAAATGAGTCAAAAGCCCTCCACTATTTGAGAAATCTATATAAGGACACCGTAAATATTTCCATGTTAGTTGATCACCATTTTTTATCATTTTACATCCAGAATGGGACTGATCCAGTTCATCAACCAGTTTTTCCTCCTGCATCAGATGATTATCTAATGTTCTTCAGAACATCTACTACTATTGTATTCCTCCCCCCAAGAAATTTCTCAGAGAACTGGACAATTGCAATTCAGCAGTTGCAATTAGCTCAACATTTATACAAATCAACAAATCTCATCATCTCCTACCGACAAGGAGAAATCCACAATGATTATCTCAATGTAAAGCACACAAAGACCTTCCGAAGTATTTTCTGCTTACAACTAACTTATGTTCTGCATTCATCATTCTCCATCACTCACCAAACAAAGAAAGATTTAGGAGATCAAATAAAATGAGACCACATAACTTTCCTCCAAATGCTCATACCATCCTTGAAATATGCTAACAAGAAATTATGACCCATCACCACCCCCCTAACAAAAAGGAAATAAAGAAAATAAAAGAAGAATAGGATTCGTCGCAGAACCCCTGCAAACTTAGAACTTATTCCTGAATCACAATGATGTTGAATAATACTAACAAAAATTACACCCGTGACATAATATGCCCTTAAAGTTGAGCAAATAATGGAGCAAAGATGATTATTACCTGAGCCACAATCGAATTCCCACTTATTATGGTGCATGCTCTTCGAAAAGGGTTGCCTTTGAGTCTAAAACATGATTTTTGGTCACCTATATTCGTGCTTGATAAGAACACGTGAAGCTCAGTTTCAAATGGAGAGTACAATATCTTTCTCACTGTAAAAATCAAATCCTTCGGTTCCTGGCTGTTCCCTCTGAAGCCGTGCCACTCATCCTACAAGATTGTGTACTTCAGAACAACTGTGAAACTTCAAAGTAAAAGCTGAGCTTTATTAAGAAACAAAATGGATATCCCTAAATTACAAGGATCAAAGCTACTTGTACAAGTCCGCCTCTCTATCGTATCAGCATGAATAATCGAGTCACACGAACATCCAAGTTTCGGAATCTTGACGACTGACTTAGTCTGCAAATTTGCTCATTTATAGTCAAGACCAGAATTCGCACTAAGGAATAACCTAACGCGATCCTTAGATTTTAAAGCTGGTAAACAAAGGAGGAAAGAAGTATCAGAAAGAACTTGCAACCACGGGTAGTGGCCAAGCTCTTGAATTCACGAGCACGAACTACTCCACGAGAATTAGCTATCGATGCTTTTTACCGGGTACGACCAAAAAATAATACTAAAAAGATGATATTTGAACGCGGTGCGAAGGAGAGGATGGAAGAGCCAACGTTGTGATAGACGACGCTGATCAGGGGGCTGCCGGCGGCGTCGAAGAGGGTATTGGTGAGGCGAGGATTGGGAACGGGGGAAGAGGAGCAGCGCAGGCGCCGGGGCGGGCAGATCCGGTAGGCGAGGCTGCCCTGGGCGTCGTGGACGGTTAAGCCGTGGCCGGTGAGGGATTTGCGGATCTTGAAGTCGACGGGGATCTGCGGATCCACCGGGAAGAAGGGGGCGGTCTCCATGGAGCGTGTGGACAAGGGAAGGAGCAGAAGTCGAGGACGGAAGAGGATTAGGGCAGCGGCGCAGCGGGCACACCGAGATGGATCGCGAGGTTGCTCTATTGACCCGACCACCGGCCTCGGTGACGTGCAAAAGACGGCCTGAGATCGAAGGTTCGGATGGATCTAATAAATAGTCTATTTAAGAATTTAAATTTCCCAAAATTTTTAGGTTTTAATAATAATTGAATCATATATTTTATTTATTTTTAAAATAAACTAAACATTGAAATATTAAGAAAAATATAATTTATTTATTTTGATAATCTCATCACAACCGTCGATATGTCCGAGTGGTTAAGGAGACAGACTTGAAATCTGTTGGGCTTCGCCCGCGCAGGTTCGAACCCTGCTGTCGACGTTAGCTATTTTTTTTTTAATTTTATTACCTACCGATGATACGTTTCCTACCCGTCAACCCTTCATTGGTAGGTAGCGAACCACGAGGCCCCACCTTGTGGGTCCAGCCAATGACATTAGTGGGTAGGGCCTTCGGGCCGCGAAAAATAATTTTATTCCAAGTCCGCAAGGCATCCAATGATTCCTCTTCTCAAACACGTCACGCTTCCTTCTTCCAAACGCTAATAAAAGATGGCGACAGCAAAGGGGTGAATAGATATTAGCCAACAGCGTCGTCGTCTCCTACTCGCTCATCTCCTTCCGTATCCTATCAAGCCTGGGAGTCAACCCATCTTCCGTTCGCCGTTGGACAGGCCAAGTGAGGGAGAGGAGAGATCGTGCCACCTCCACCTTCCAGTAATATCTCAGGTATTCTCGATCTGATGTTTTTTCTCCTCATCTTGTTCTTGATCCATCTCCGATCTCATCATTCGGCATCCCGTTCGATTGCCTATTCAGTTTCACTGGACAGATTAAATTTCGAGGAATTTATTGCCCCCCTTTGGAGAGACCTTGAATTGAGATCCATATCTGAAATGGGGTATTTTGATTCTTGCACAAGGTTAAGATCTCACCGGCTCCAGAGTTTTCATCCCGTTCAATACCTTTTTGTCTTGGAAGAGCACTCGACTAGGGATTGGTGGCGTGGAATCTTGGGCTCTAGATGTTACGTAAAGCTAGAGTTGTTCGTGTTTGGTCTTGTGATTGGGATGTTCTCAATAGGGAATTCGATAAGCAAGATCATCGAATTTTTGGAGATTTGGTACTGCTAGTAGCTACAAGTTTTAATTTTGTGGAACATGAGCCTTCTATACTCTGATGATTGTTATGTTTCACGGGTTTGGTAGTGCCAATGCAAAGTTTCTAAATTTACGATAGCTAGTGATCTAAAGTTTAAGCTGCAAGAACCACAGACTTTGATTTCAGTTTCCTCTGATGGTGTATCAAGATGGCTTTAATCCCATTAATCTTCGCAGAACACTCGACAAGGAATTGGTGAAGTGGTATTTTTGGTCTCTAGATGTTAAGCAAAGCTGGATAAATTTTTCGTGTTTGGGCTTGTGATTTGGATATTATACTGGGAATCTGATAAGCAAGATCATCTAAGTCTTAGAATTTTGGTACTAGTAGTAGCTACAAGCTTTGGGGAACATCTGCGTTCTATACTCTGGTGATTGTTATGTTGCATGAGTTTGGTAATTTTAACGCAAATTTGTCAAATTTATGATAGATAATGATCTAAAATTTTCACAACTCAGCCTCTACCTTCATAATCAAAGATAATTGCACGTCCCATATCTTAGCCTGGGGACCTGTAAATGATACTATATCAAGATTCCATGCTCAAAGGGAGAACTCAGTGCAGGAGACTCCTACCATAGCTATATTTTGGGAGGGGTCAATGCATACTGTCTTGCCTCTATATTTAGAAAGGTAGTTTCCAAAGCTTGAACCTGATTTCCTAGGTCCCAAAGGATCAACATTACTGTAATATCAAATCCCACATCATCAAGGTTTCATGCTAGGTTAAAAATAAATACTAACTTTCTTTTATGAGACCTGTAATACCAAACTTGAAAGCATATATTTTCCAAACATGGTTAAGTTTTGACCATGATTTATCTTGTTGGTCTTTTTTTTTTTTTTTTCTTAGTGATTCTAGATGCATCTTTGCAGTCTATTCTCTCTCTTTAATCATTTTTCTTTATGAGAATGTCTAGGCATATTCTTGCCAAATATTCACTGAGAAGCCAAGTAGATGGAACTTTTATGGCAATCAGCATATATGAATGATTGATAAATAAACAGCCATGGTAGTAGGCATATAGACAATATATTGTGATCAATGGTTGAATACTGAGAAATAAACCAATATTTTGCTTATGTAACAGGTAACCATGAATTCAAGATTAAGCTTTTCACTTCTTATGCTGGTAATCAGCTCTATCTCAGCAAATGCCAGAAGTCTGGTTACCTTGGATGTCTTTGGTGAGTTTTTAGATGTGGTTTGTCTTGGTAATTCCTGTTTTCAAACTGCTTCATTCATGCCATTGCACTATAACAAGGGACCTCTTTTAGCTAGTGTGCACAATATCAAGGGATCTGTGTTACTATTCCAGCTCATAATTTCACGTAATTTAGGAAAACCATGCCACATAGCAAAACTCGACTATGTAGAACACAATATAAAGGCATCGTGTAAAATCTAATCTTACATGTTTGATTGCTTAAATTTTATTAACTTGACTATTTTTGTTCTCGTCTCTTTTACTGTGGGAAAAGGACTGTCCTATTGGTCAACGTAAGTCAGGTAGGTTGCAATGTACTGTACAAAAATGTTATTGGCACATGCCATGTGAACAAGTGTTGGAGGTGTTAACACAGAAAATCTAATTAATAGGTTGTGCTGACTGACAAGGTGGAAAGCCGATACATGATATCATCCCATACCAAAGATATTGACATATTCCTTTGCAATGAAATGATAATCCTTTTGTTGAAACATTACTTCATGTGTGTAAAATTGTCAGTGTATACTTGTATACTTGTTTACTGGACGTTCAAATCATGCATATTGTCCAAGGAATTTTGTTAACTATGTATTTCAATTAGAACTTGAGTTCAATTGAAAACAACAAATGAGAGATTTACATAGAAGTTGCACCTGAGTTAAACTTGTAACCTTATGTGTTGCGGGTTTAAGAAGTGTTAAATCCTTTATTTTATAAAATATGTAACTTATAAAAATTTTAAAATAGGTATTACATGATTGTGGTTATAATTTTTTGTATTGCAAACACTGGCCATTGCTTTTTACTATGTAAAAAACTTTATTTGAGAACTATCTCAAATCTCCTATATAGTTTTTTTTTCACTATTAGTTGTATGCAGGCATTGTAACTAGATAATCAAAAGGGACACTTTTGTTGGCCCTCCTAGTTTGAAAATAGTATGTTTACCTGCCAGATATCTTGAAGGTATTGTGTCCAGTTTCTTTAAATTTTAATACCTTCTGCAAGAACCCTTTAATCTTTGTTTTTTATGCGATTATCAGTGTCTACATCTCTTGTTCATTTCCTTTAATTTATCAAGTCTATAATTGATTTTTCATCTTAACCAAAAGAATTACCTGAGAACTAGCATATAGCTTTGTATTTGGCTCATGAACATCCTTTTTCAGCTGTCACCTTTTGATGTATTTTTCCTAAATTCTTTGTCATTACTATTTTCTACCAAGTTCCATGGTATTTCTCTCATTTAGCACCACCAACTCTATATCAAAGACATGGAAGACTTTTTAAACTCTCCAAAAAGACTTCTTTGTTACACATTTAATTAAATTAGTTATCGATATGGAAACATCCAATTGTATTGCATCATTTTCACTCAAGTTCCAAATTCATATTTTTGACCTTTTAAACATCACTATTTAGTTTCAGAAGCATCTGATCTAGCTTTTTTCCCGTTTCTCTTCCATTTCATTAAAAAAAACTGTCTTGCTATCTAATTTTCTCAAACTTACCAAAAAAAAAATTCCTCAAGGTATAACTTCATAATATTTGCTATCTAATTTCCTCAAGGTATAACTTCTAATTTCCTCTTTAGTTGCAAATGTGACCTTTTATATGAGTAATCAAATCTAAGGAAATCAGGAATTTTCTTGTTTAGCTTCTAGGCATGGTCATTTTCTACAAGTATCTATTTTAACAAAACCTGATTAATTAATCATAATGGTTGAGAAGAATAAGGGTGGCAGATATAGATGCAATATTGACATCTGTATCTGCTTTAGAACCTATTTGAATCCGTATTTGTATCCTTTATAAACAAATATGGTTGCATGACATTCCCAGTATCCATATATAAGTGTAACTAATACATGGCTTTTTCAATAACTGATCTGTGTCCAATCTGTTTTAGAACCTTCAGACATAAGTGTAACTTATCAATCATAATCAGTCTTCATCAAGAGGTAAAATACAAAAAAAGATACCGGATTGTATGTATCAATTCCAAAATTATGTGGTCGTACTGGAACCATGTTTTATCGATCATATGAATCAGGAAAGTTTTTGCATACTTGATTAGTTTGATGCTCATGTTTTAGTTGTGGAAGTGGATAACAAGATACAAGGTGAAAGTAACATCGTAAGGAATGAAAAATTGTGCACGATCTGTGAAGACTTCACTTCCAAGGCTTTATACTATCTTGGAGAAAATGAGACTCAAACTCAGGTTATCACTACACTTCACAAAGCATGTTCCACGTTGCATTCTTTCAAACAACAGGTATGCTTGCCTTTTTTGTGTGTGGAAAACATCTGGTTCTAATTAAAATTTCTAATATAAGTATTGTGAATTCTTATTCTTTGTTCTCCTCTGGAACAATTTTTTCCTGTCAGTGTATTACGTTGGTAGATTACTATGCACCGATGTTTTTCTTGGAGGTTTCCACAGTAAGTCCAGAGCAGTTCTGTGAAAAGGTGAATCTCTGTGGGGAGACTGTAGTGATGCAATTGCCAAGGCGCGATGATGCCTGCAGCCTCTGCCATAATGTTGTTGTAGATGTTCTTATCAAACTGAAAGATCCTGACACAGAGGTAGTAGTAACTCCTTTGCGATACCCGAAAAAAAAAAAAAATCTCCTTTGAAATACCAGGTCCCTGTTTATAATGCTTCTGATACTTCTGTTCCTAGTTAGGACATGTTTTTGGTGGTTATCTGTTATCATCTTAATCACGGAACAAAATTTTCTCATATCTTAAAACCGTAGTTCCATAATATTAGCATCATCAATACATTGGTGGTACATCAGATCAATGTCATTTAATGCAATCTTCGAGGATTAATAAATTCTGCTTCACGACTTGATTATCCATAGTTATCATATAACATGCCATATTATACTATCATTTGGCAAGAATCAACAATCTGCAGAAATTTATAGATACACTAGAAATGCTCTTTATACATTAATATAGGCTATTCTGTGCAATTTAATTGTGGTGATTAGGTATATAATTCGGTGATGCATTCCTGATCTAACCAGCAAAGGTTCTCCTAATTGTTTGCATCAGCTTTAAGTCTCCACACTTGATATACTGTGTGATTGATGTTTATATAAGATTGACCATCAATATGAGGATCATTCCTTCCAAATGGTGTCTTTTATTTCACAAGAAAGATAAGTCAACTGTTCTTTAAATAGTCCATTCATTATTTCCTGTAAAATTTCATTTTATCTGAATGTAAATCAATATGGATGAGTAAATAAGGAAGGTAATAATTACAATCCAAAGATCTAGTCAAGGTTGACTTTTTCTTTCTCATGGAAATTTTGGATTGCTACTCCACCCGCTACTTATTTCTTCAATCAGAATTTCATTATATAAGGCTATAGTTTTGACATCAAAATCATATGTGAAATGAAATGAATTATTCCACACGTTTATGGATTATGACTATCATTGTGTTTCTGGCATTACAATTTATAATGTTAAATTTCTCTTCAATGCCTATCACCGTGTGATTTTGGCTCTTGCAAACTTTATTGTGGTACTTCTACATAATGTTTAGTGCTAAAGCTGTTCTATGGGTTACCTTTCTGTGGCGATAATGCTTTGTTGTAAGTGATACAAAAAAATTCATTCTTGTTATTGAGCTTCTTTTAATATTTTTGTAAATTAGATTACATATTTATTTCATCTATGCTGTTTTCTGTATCGTTGTCGTTGCACATCATAGTACCGATAAGCTCTCCAGATCTTTTAAATGCGACTTGTTCATGTCTTGTAGTATGATTTTTCACCTGCGGAATACTAATCAAATCTACCTGTGGATATTTTCCAGCTTGAGGTGCTTGAGACACTTCTGAAGGGCTGCAGCAAAATGGAGAATTTTGCCCAAAAGGTGAGCTTTTCCTCCTTCCTCAATGTTATACTCGCTTCGTGGTTTGAGAATCGCCTCGTGTTTGCTTCTCAAACTCAGAGGATGCCGCGATGGATTCCCTCCTCTTATGATCAACTATCAAATGTGAATTACCAAAGACACGAGTGATTGGGCTTTTAATCTCAATTCTTTTCCTTGTGCAGTGTAAGAAACTGGTCTTCCAATATGGCCCATTAATCCTCGCCAACGCTGAGAAATTTCTCGAGACTAATGATGTCTGCACCGCAATCCATGCATGCAAGAACAGTCAAGAAGATCTCACTGCATCCATGCTTGCTGATGCTTGAGCTATGAAGGTCAAAAGAAGCCTGAGAGATACATGGCCTCTGCACATGAGCATAGTTGTCCAACTTATGTCGCCATAATCTATTATTCTCCACTGCTGTAAATAGAAAACATCTGCCTCGAGCTTGTCATTTGTGCATAAGCATATCAGTATTGTGCATTACCTAGTCAACTGGCCTTTGTAATAGTAAATACTTGACATCTCATGGCTCTGTGATTCTTAAATATCTCAGTATTATTCTAGTGGTAACATGTCTGCCCTCATTCTTCATCTTTGTTATATGTCTACTGTCCAATTTTAGTAATATCTGTCCACTGAAAGGAATATTCTAAATTGTTGTTGAAGGATTAGTTAATGAAAAATAATGTTTTGCAGCTGAGGGATGGATAATGCTGATTAGGATCATTTGTCTCCGATCCAAAAAAAAATAGAGCGTCAGAGATCCAATGGGGATCGATATACATGCCTTTGTCCGCACGAGGTAGAAAGACTATTTCCACGACTAGAACTCTGATCAGCTAAATCGAAAAAGTAACAACATTGCTTCTTTTAGCTGAAAGAAGCTCATTTAGAATTAAGAACTTGGGTAGGAAGATGAAGAAGCAGTCTTGGTGGTGGTAGGTACTAATGGGAACTAAGAACTTGGGTAGGAAGATGAAGAAGCAGTCTTGGTGGTGGTAGGTACTAATGGGTATCTGACCTAATCATGTTCATAGACTACAGCAAAGTATCTAGGAAGATGAAGCAGTCTTGGTGGTAGTAGGTACCAATGGGTATCTGACCTAATAATCATGTTCATAGACTATAGCAAAGTATCTAAACATCTATGATTGGTAGGTACTAAACAACACATTGTGATCCTCCACCATCCAAGGAAAACATTTGATCTTTTTCATATAGGATCATAGTCCATTATGTAGGTATAATAAAGTCAAAAAAAAAAAAAGAAGAAGAATAAAACTACTTACAAAATTAACCCATTTTGTTTATCTAAGTTTACAGCATTGTGGACTTTGTACCAATCAGCACATAAATATTGGCATGCACCATATCAGTATGGTGCCAGAATGGCACACCATATCAGTTGGATCCAATCAACAGGACACAGGTTGACAATTACGAATATGCCAACAAGGTACATATATATGCTAAGTCAATTGCAGCCTACAAAGTGGATTGTAGATGATGAAGCCGATAAATATCAAGAAATAGTAATCCTTGGGCAGAACTACAAAATATGACAAACACTAGGAGTTCATGCTAAGAAGAAAGAACAGCTAGCTATAAGCAACAGTCATGACACGGAGAAACAATGTTGCAGTTCAGCGAAGGAATTACAAACTTCAAGATAGATTTCCAGAAAAAAAAAATACATCACCCAACCCTCTAGATTATATCGACATGAAAGCAGCATAGCCATATGAGCACTAAAGGAAAAAACTGCAGTCATCAATTTCTACATCAATGTGTTTTATGCCTGCAAGCATCACTACTACCATTAGACCATGTTTCTCGCTTCAACACTTAGCTCGCAAAAACATTACAGAAATTGTTCAGCAAAAGTATGCATGTAATATTCGACCAATTCAATGAACGCTACGCACACAAGGCAGCAAAGCACTAGTTTGGACAAGTTTTATACTTACAAGACAGCATAGTGACATATAAACAAAGATATAATACCAAGCATATAAAATATTTGGAGATTACTTAAGCACAAAACACACTAGCTACGTCAGCAAATATAATAAGACAACTGCAGCCCGAAGTATATGATTAAGCCAGTTTTGGACTTGTGCCATAGTACCATATAAGATCATGTCGTATCAGAAGGTATAGGCACATGTCTCATGCCATGAAATGGTAATCCTTGTGCAGAACCACAAGACTTGGATGGTATTACTGAGACATTTAACATGCCACAGTAGGTAACACATAAATAGCAGTCACGGAACTCTGGAGGCCATGTTCCAGTTCAGGTTTCTTCCCACAAATAACTAATCTAGAAGGGATTACAAATCCATGGAGACCCTTGCATGCTACATTCACAGAAAGATATGCCAAACCCCTAGGTTTAAACATGAAATCAACCAACCATCTGAGGCGTTAAACAATAAGCTTGCAGTCAATAATCCTACAGCAATAAGCTTATGTCAGCAGTCACAAAAGCATTGCACAAATGGTTCAGCAAAGCATGTCTAACAATATTCGAACAAGTCAACGAGGATTCCACACAACGGCAGCAAAGCACTAGTTTAAACAAGTTTCATAGTCTCACAAAACAGCATAGCAAAACAACAAAGATAGAAATACCAAGCAGATAGAATATGGAGGGGATTACTTAAGCACGAAACACATATCTGCTTCCTACATCGGAATGTTGCAACTTTAGCATCAAGGCTAAGACTGCTTCTGCTCCCCTTGCCATGCCCAGACAATGTCCTTAAGGGCTGGTCTGATGTCCTGTTTCCACATTTTCTGGTACTCCAAGGTATCTCCATTTGTCTTTTTTATCTCGACCATATGAAACGATGGCGTAACCTCGAAGATCTCTGCATCAATGGCCAAAACCCCCTTTTTCCCTTGTGTTGTTCCTTCCATTTTCAACACCCCATGATCCTTCTTCTTCACTTTTAACTTCAAAAACTTTGCAACATTATCCAACTTTGAGATAATGGTAGAAGCCGGCTGACAAGATATGAATCTTGCTTCTCTCTTGTGGTCGGTCTCCTCGAACAGACCAGAAAGATTAAATCCAGCCGAAAGAGAGATGATGTCAAAAGCATTTAAGTTAGCGAGTTTCCCCATCTCTCGCCCCTCCTCGGACACATTGGTATCGAGGGAACTAATATCCTCATAGGTACCAGATTGATCAATTTCTCGTGTTCCTTTGCCATTTCTTATTAATCCTCCATCGAGTCCCTTTCTAAACCAAGGATTTCCCACAATCTTTGCAATTGAAATCCTGGAAGTAGGATTTGGGTCAAGAATGCGTGAAAGCAACTTCCTAACATCCAAGGGGAACCAATCGGGACACCTGAATTCTGCTTTTCCAATTTTCCTATACATTTCTATCAGATTTGGATCATGGAATGGGAGATAACCAGACATAAGAACAAACAAAATCACCCCACAAGACCATATGTCGGCTTTAGCACCATCATATCCTTTTCTACCGAGCACCTCAGGAGCAACATATGCCGGGGTGCCACAAGTGGTGTGGAGTAAGCCATCTTGTCTCTTAGATTCAGCAAGAGCACTCAACCCAAAATCTGAAATCTTTAGATTTCCATTATCATCAAGCAGAAGGTTTTCGGGTTTCAAATCACGGTGATAGACACCACGGCTATGACAGAAGTCCACGGCATTAATCAGCTGTTGAAAATATTTTCGAGCAACATCTTCTTTGAGCCTGCCTTTAGCAACTTTGTTAAACAGCTCACCACCTTTCACATATTCCAGGACAAAATATATTTTGGATCTAGTGGCCATGACCTCATAAAGCTCCACAATGTTTGGGTGTCTCACCAGCCTCGTCACCGATATCTCTCGTTTGATCTGATCAATAAGCCCAACCTTCAACACCTTCTCTTTGTCAATCACCTTTATAGCAACACTCTGGGAAGTTCTTATATTCCTAGCATAGTAGACCTTGGCAAAAGTTCCCTTCCCTAGTAATCTACCAACCTCATACTTCTGCAACAACACATTCCCTTTTTTTTCTGTCTCCATTATATGAAAAATTCTAAAAAGCAATCCCACTGGTTTCTTTTAGGAGCGGGATCTTCAGTGCGGTTGATATCAACCGTCGTCCCCAAGGTCGTGGTCTAATACGACAGCTTTTGGAACATATCTAGCTCCATTGAAACAATGTGCATAAAGCACAGAGTGGATGTTATTGTGTTCTCCAATGTCGTCAAGGATGAACAAGAGCAACTTGGCTGAAGTGACATTAAAATTTACAGATGAAGATCTCCTCACGTTCAAGCACATCTTTCAGCATTCCCTGATATTTGTCTTCCAATTTTCAGCAGGAGACTACAAAAAAAATGAATAATTAAGAGTTTTTCGAAGAAAAATAATGTAGGCATGATCTAGTAATGGAGGTTTAAAATAAAGCAAATAACATAAAATAGTCAGTTTAAATTAGAGCAAAAGAATCCAAAACAAGAAAGACTGATGACAAACAAGAGCCTTTTTAATAGGAATGGAAAGAAGAATTGAAAGTATGTTTGCACTAATGATTAGACATTGTAATAGTGATGGAAAAAACTATAATTTAGGTGACTACCATTTACAACCCTTTTTTACTATTTATAATCTCACTTTAAAAAATTTTAATAATTCTAAACTACTCCTATACAAATGAACATAAATACCCTCTTCTTCTTTCTCCTCCTCGTCTCTGTCTTCGTATTTCTTTGTATTAAGAAAGAGACTAAACTACCCCTTTGAAATGTAAAGAAATGTATAAAAAATATTTTTTAAAATTCTAATCTCGAAAAAATTATTTCAGGTTACAGTAAAAGAAACGTATAAAAGAACGAGACTAATGACAAACAAGACAATTTTTAATAGTAATGCAAAAAAACATGAAAATGGCAGCATATTTGCACTAATGGTTACTCCTTCACATTAGAGAAGATGACGATACTAGCAAATAAGAAAGTTTGTTCTCCTCAAAGAAAGAAAAAGATATGATCCACCATCTCGTCTGCTATTTATTTCAAGATCGATTTTTTATTTATTTTTTTAGATTGAAAAGAGGAAAGAGAAAGGGAGGGAGAGAGGGGGGGGGAAGGGGCCGTGGGGAATTGCGGGGATGGGGATGGGGAATACATCTGACTCGAAATAAAATGTTTTAATCAACAGGAAAAAGTAGTGACAAACATTTTACAGATTCGTTTAACATCCGATAAAAAAAAATAAATAGAAGAGTGAACCATACCAAAAAAATAATTAAAAGAAAGAAACCAAGCCAATTTCTCACAAAATCAAAAGAAATGAAATTAGAACAGCAACGAAAGCCTGCAATAACAGAAGCAAGAAGAAGGAAAAAAAAATCGTCACAAAAGCATATCTCCAAACAAACATATGAGAATCCAAAACAATTCGAGTACCGAAAATTTCTTGATCACCATTAGCCTACAAATCTGTGACGATAACAACATGTCAATCCGAGGAAAAATGTGGAACTCGAATCAATGATAAAGAAAACCCATCTGTACAAAAAAAAACCAACAAAGATGCGTTCTGTACAGATTGGACAGCATCAAAATTGCCTGTTTCTTTTCCCGCATCGGGATGCCGAAACAGAGAAATCTCGTGGCCGGCGATAGTATGAGAATCCAAAGACGAAATCCAAGTAAAGGACATCAAAAACGCGGTCGAATTCTTACCTTTTTATGCCGGGAGAAATCCACAAGGGGCCGAAGTGCTCCAATCGCTCCTATATGTACTCTCTCTCTCTTCTCTCTCTCTCTCTCTCTCTCTCTCTCTCGCCTCTGTCACTACGATCCTTAGGTATGTATATATCTACGGCGATTGTACACAGGTATTGTTTCAAAGTTTTGGAAATACCGAGTTTGCCCCTCCGTGGTCTTCGAATTTGTCGCTGTTCATCTTCCATTAAATATCAAATTCATTTTTTTATAAAAGCAAAAATTAAATATGTAAGATATTATTACTCCTCGTTTCCTTCTTTTTTTTTCTTGAAACAGAAATATACACATCAAGAAATTATATCTATAAAGAAAATTAAGCCGGCAAAGACAAGTCCCTAATCGGATACTAATGTTAACTAATATTTCAATATCTAAGTTTTATAGAGATGAGTACAAAAAATCATTTTTTAAATGGGGAATCTAAACCTAATGCATTAGATGAAGTCTCCGATTTGTTTGTTTGGATGACACGACGGTGGGTGGTATCATAATAATTTAATGCGGATGATTTTAATTGCAATAATTCATCCAAATCGGAAAACGAAATGATACCCAGATTTTTTTTTTTAATTAACCGGGAATCTATCAATTAGTTTCACAATAAACTAAAAAAACGATATTTACATTTTATTGTCTATTTTTGACGTTTAATTAATATTAAAAAGAAGATAATGGGGCCCGGCCCATCTCAGCCCATTTGGGAGGTTGCGCTTCTGGCGTCTTGCAGAAGTTTCCTATGCGTTACGTACAACTTGAGTTACGACAAAGGTGACGTCCTCAAACCATCCATGTTAGCAAAAAATATCTAGCCCCTGGTTTTAAATGTTATATATTTTTTTGTGTTCCATATTATATATATATATATATATAATAACTATGTGGGACCCGGAAGAAGTGGCACACCTTTCAATCGAAGCGTGTGATGTCGCCGGGCCCCGCATTGCCTTGGCGGGACACGATGCACGGTTTTGGATCGACACGGAGCCTACGGGGCCCACCTGAGCCCAATTCGGTCCAATCGAATTAGATGCGGCTCAAATTTTTTTATTTCATATCTTCCATATCATACGACGTTGCTGCCATCTTTAATTGTGGTGGAGCTCACGGCTAATGTTTGAAAATATATTTATATTTTATATATATATTTGAAGAAAAAAATTTGAGTTAGTGTGTAGTTGTGAAATATTCTGAGTGTTTGATAAATAATAGATAAAAAATATTTTAAATATTTAGTGATGTTTCATAAAATTATATTTCAAAGGTTCATTGAATATTATGTGATAAATTTATCTTTTCTATTTTTTAAATTATTTTTTAAACTAAATAAATAAAATAAAAAAATGTAAAAATTTAAGAATAGTTTTAGTGTTATTCTTCATATTAATCTTAATGGAGCAAGCAGCTCGATGAAGCAAAGTCGATGACTCGATGAAGTAAGCGATATAATGAACTTATGAGAGGAATAAGTAACGATAAATAATAGATAAAAATATTTTAAATATTTGGTGATGTTTCATAAAATTATATTTCAATGGTTCATTGAATATTATGTGATAAAATTATTATTTTTATTATTATTTAATTTATTTTTTAAACTAAATAAAAAAATATAAAATATAAAATTTGAAGAATAGTTTTACTGTTATTCTTGATATTAACATTAACGGAGCAAGTAACTCGATGAAGCAAGTGGTGTGATGAAGTAGGTGATCGAATGGAGCCGATGAAAGTGATACGATAAACTTGTGAAAGGAATTAGTAACGATAAAAATTGAGAGGATGAGATGAGAAATGAAGCTTAGGGTTTTAATTACTAAAATGATTTTAGAGAATGTCCAAAGGTTATTTCGAAATTTTAAAAAAAAATTACATTCTAAAAATACTAATAGTATGATAAGAGAGCACCCAATATTTAAGCATTTACAATATAACAACTAGGCTAAACATGATTTTTAAAAATTTATCAAATATTATTTTATATTCAAAATTATTATGCTCAATTGGCACTAATAGGGGGGGGAGAGAGTTGAATTAGTACAAGTGTAAATTGATCTTTTAATAAAAACTTTTTGTTTAAATAAAGATAAGAAAATCAGAATCTCTTTGTTCAAGTGATTAATTCAATCTTATAGAGAAATGCTAAGCTTATTGGTTAAAGACGATTCAAGAAAATAACAATCAAATCCAAATAAAAAGATAAGCAATGTTATAAAAGAAGTGCTTGATTTTGAAGTCCTGATTTGAAAAGTAAATAATACCGAAAGCGTCTTTTAGTATTTTATTAAAGATAATTAAGAACTCGATTAAAAAATCGTAAGGATAAAAATCATATTTTTCTATGAACTAACTAAAATCAATATAAATAAGTAAACAAGATAAGTAAAGAGAAATCAAAACTTATAATCTGGCAACCTCCGATATTCCCTACGGTGAGTCTCAGGGTTTTCCTCCGGCAATCTCCCAGTGTGTTCCTAGCGATCTTCCGGATACCTTTAGTGAAGTTCTAACGAGCTCCCACCGCATCATTCAAACTTTGGCCCGATGCCTATGCTTGATCTTGGGTCTATATCTGGTCTATAACTTCTTTTCACCGTCGTGGTTAAACCTTAATGATACTAAATATGACTTAATTAATTATAATCATGACCAACAAACCCACTTGAAAACCTTCCCAACTCCCGGTAAGCTTTTCGGCTACCCTCGACAATCTTCCGACGAGTCTCGATCTTCTTCCGACGAATTCACTTGTGCTATCCTAGCAAATTCCCAATACCTTCGACGAGCTCCCAAAGCACTCCAAGCGAGTTCTCAACCGTATCGTCCTCACTCTGGCCCTTTGGCTTGACTTTGGCTAATCCTCTAATTATAATATACCATAGTTAATCTTGCATCAATCAACTCTAACAATCTTGTTAGATTAATAACCCATCAATTGATTTCATCATTAAAATTTGAAATTCAACAAAAAAAAATCTCATTGTATTCCCGAAGCTCGTAACATCGGTTCTGATAAACCCTAATTTATTGCATTGTCTCCACCAGTCATGCCCACTCCTTACGCTCGCTCCAAAAAAAAAATTAAAGAATTTAAAGAATCAGGAATTAGAAGATTAATCGTGATAAAAATATATTTAAAATATATTTTTAAATATAATAAATTAATATATATATATTTATTTATTTTATTGGCTTTTGGGTCATGAACGAACAAATCCTCACTGGCAAATCAAAAGAAATATTGTTAATTGAGATATGACACTCTAGTCATGAAGCACATTTGTGCCAAAAGAATGAATGGTTAGGAAATGTGACCATTCCACAGGAGCTTTTGAAGTAGGGTTGTGGATTGATCAAAGTGGCATTTGATGGATGGATGCTAAGAGGATCCAAGAAAGTAAAGTACTACAACTTTCTTCCATGTCCTTTGTGCAATTTGCAAGTTCCCAAGATGACCTCTTGAGAGAGAGAGAGAGAGAGAGAGAGAGCTCCTCCTAGAAGAAGCTGCAAACCTTTTTTTTTTTTTTTTTCCCCATGGCTCATCATCACCCACTAGCATCACAAAAAAAAAAAAAAAAATGCATGACCATATTTATATTCAATAACATTTTAAGTCATATTTGCCTTCATGATCATACATTCTACAATGCAAACAAATTAAGTTAGATAGACTTGGATGAAGAAAGAATGCATGACCATTGTTCTTAAAATTTTCAACATTTGGGATAATACTAATAGGTTTGGTTTGCTCCAAGAAAATACTCAAGGTTCACTTTGGGACATAAAACTAACATCTGCTTGTAAAAAATCAATCCTAAAATTAAACATCGATTAAAATACAGTGGTCGTCGCTTCACAAAAGCTCAAACTAGATTGAACAAGAAAATAATAATAATAATTTAAGAATTTTATTAATTCGAAAGTTTAGGAGACAGTGCATTATAAGAACCGATCTACTACTATTCTTGCCCTCAATTTAATTTGAACTGAAATCGAATCAGTCTGATATCAAACTAATTAGGGTCAACGATTCGATGGTATCAAACTGAAATCAAGATCATATGGTATTATTGTTTTGATTCTTAGAAATTAGAAATGGAATCAATATTTTGAATCAACTAAAAAAGAAAAAATTTGAACATAAATGGATACTACGACTCTTGACTTGGGTCAAATTTTATTAGCGTTTCCAAGATTCAAGTTTGTTTTATTGTAAATAGTTTTACATGCATTTGAATTGTGGAATACGTACTCGAAAGAACCGAGTTCTTCTTCGTATCTGTGACTGGAGCTACATACTCGAAGGATGGAAACATAGTATTAATGGATGCTATAAGAAGTTGCTATTGCCAAAAGTTCGAAAACCATGCATCTAATAATATACATAATAAAGCACTTTCTCTACGAGGCTCAAACCTTATAGAGATTAATCAATGTATATATATACACACACACACAACAAAATGGCAGATGCATGCACTGTACAACATTACGTTGTTTGGATGAATGTATGCTTCTGTACATTAATTTCAAGTGCATCTTCTCAAGGCTTAATGCTTCTTTGAGCTCACACGCATGGCAGGCGAACTATGCAGTAGCAAATGCAGGTTCTCTTTCTCTGTGTTGACGAGAGAGAGGGCAGAGTAGTAGGGTGGAGTCTTCTTCTTCCTCTATGTGCTGCTGCGCGAGTGGAGGTCGTGGGTGTTGGTTACGGCACGTAGAGGCGGCCGCCGCATTTGCACCGCCAGGCCTCGGGGTAGTACTCGGCGGCGTCCGCCGGCGCCCTCGGTGGGACCGGGACGTGCACCGGCCAGCACGGGGTGCACGCGCCGCACCGCGATGTGCAGCGTGGCGGATGCGACCCTGGCCCCGTCAGTCCCCTTCGTCTCATTGCCACCGCCGCCGCCGCCGCCTCGGGCCCTTGCCGCCACCACCACCACCCCTGCGGTCACACGATTTCGCCACCCGGCGCAAGTTAGTACGGAGGCGCTCAGCGTTCCTCATCGGCCGGCCCGGACCGGCGCATCTTAGCGAGGGAGCGCTTCGCTAAAATGCACCGCCGAGTTCTCAGAACCATTTGATGTAGCCAAATAAGGAATCAGAAGCCACTCGGTGTCACTTATCTTCGACCTGAGAGCGAGAAGGCTTCGATGAAGAACTCACCTGTGGGTTGAACTTTGTTCTCCAGCTTGTGACCTCTGCAGCGGCGAATGCCATCAACAATGTCAGAAAGGAAGAAGAGATATACCATCAGCTCGCATCATAGAGTTCGCTCACCTGAACGAGTATCCCTACTGCTGCTGGCTTCTGCAGTGAGATTGAGAACATAGAAGATAAACAAGAAAACACAGCAGAGAAGAGCCACTTTTGACGCCAATCTTCCTTCGGGGTCCCCTCTCATCCCCATGGACAAGTAAAGCTTCAGAAGAACCAAGCAGTGAACATAGACAGGTGATCGATGAACCACAGCTCTGGAGATCTAAAGAGTCTTTTCTTGAGCTGCAGATCTCCCACCTCTCGAAGAAGACGAGCAGTGAAATCTAGGCACGGTTACGGAGCTGATCGCGGCGCTTTGCTTCGATCGGTGCGCCTGTCTCCAAGCTACAACGAAAGATCCGCTTGCTGGTTCACAAAGTTCTTCCCAGTTTCTCCACGCTGCAAGGACATGGATTTAAGACTCCTTTTGGTGATAGAGATAGAAAGCAATTATAGCAGCAAAACACACACACACACAGAGCTACTGTGGATTCATGAAACTATTTGATGAAATAGATAGGAGGATGGCCGGGTCCGTCGTGGCGAACTCCATCTGAGCCAATACAGCAGCAGCCAATACGGTCAAACGTGGAATTAAGATTGCGTGTTCCGTCTGATGGCAACCTGAAAGCACGAAATAATGGTTACCTTTTGACCGAAGAATGCTAGCTGTGAACTATCTTTTGCTGCCACCTTTCTCTTTCCGAGGCCCGGTGTGATGTTATCGGACCCAACCCTAAAAGAATGAGACGCTCCATCTCACAGTTGCAGTGTCGCACATGCCGGCGAGGGGTGTGGCTGTGGATTCGCGAAGAGGAGGTGGACAAGAGAGGATACACAGTGGGGGGGTCCTGACCTTGTCACCTAGCCTTTGTTACAGTCCTCCCCAGGGGGGCACCTTTATTCCTTGCAGGAGGCTGATGCATTGCCCCACCCCCCCCTCTGCTCAAATCTAGCAATCCGACAGCCCCACGCACGATGGGAGCTGGAGACTGACCCCCCCCTACTCTCTTGTCATCGACTGCGACCTCCCCCGGTCGCTGCAGTGAGCCTCAGACTTTACCAAGACTGAGCTGATACCCCCCGAAGCCTTTCCAGCATAAAGATATCTATCTATATACACTGCCTCGGGGGAGAGAGAGAGACACACACACACACTCTCTCTCTCTCTCTCTCTCTCTCTCCCCACAAACTGTAGGTATCAATCTGATCCTCCGCTCTCTCGTCATGGACTGTTGTGACAAGCCTGGCTGCTGCATTGTGCCTCAAACTTCACCAAGATACATTGAGCTGATACATCAAAAATAACAAGTTGGGTTGCTGAAGTCTTCTTCTTACCTAGGTTTGGTCAGGTATCACAGGATGAATCAGAAATCACTACTAGGAAGAACATGATGCTTAATCTTCTGCTGATGGTCTTGAGAACATTAAACCTGCTATCTGTGTCATGCATTCTGATAAGACACCAAAGGTTAGGTTCTTTATTGCCAAACCTCATGTGCTTCCTCATGGGTAGCTAAAGAGTAGCCACCCTGATAGAGTTGAATGGTGTGACATTTCACCTGTACACAGAGAGAGCCCAAGCGCAGGGTTCAGCTGCAACCAGGTTCAATGCTCACACTCCACCCACTGGGGACACATATCAAGCACTTGTCTTGGTTCGATTGGAAATGATTCATTCAGAGCTTTGTCTTGGTCAAACCTGCATTATTTAAAAGTGTCTGAGCTACCTTTAGGCCATGCATTTCTCTTTCTTTAATGATGGCTGAATGGTTTCAGATGGGTCAAACTAAGTTCCAATCCAATGGTGTGTGGTTACTTGTGATTGAAGACTTCAGGAGGATGATCAATCAATCATAACCCTGATGATCACATCCCATCATGAATTATTCTTCTCCACCTCCCATTGATAGTTTTACTGCTATTCAAGAATGTTTTCCATGATGATTGATCCCTTTATTCCACCTCTCTCTCTCTCTCTCTCTTTTCTTTTTTTTTACCTGAGGAAAAGAAAACCTATTTGGTTGATCTTCTCATACATTACACAGCTTATCACAACACATTCTCTCTCTCTCTCTCTCTCTCTCTCTTTTATTTGGTTCTTTGAAGATTCTGCATCCATTGTTGATATTTAGAATTCAGATATTGTTGTTAAACTCGATGCAACTGGAAACCAATTATCTCATAAATCAGGCAATAAGTTTATGAATTCATGGATCTAATCAAAATGGTTCTTTCATGTATTCTCTTCCATTTGATTTGATGTCCAGATGCAATATCTGCTATATTATACCTACTTTAGTTTTTAAAGATGGACCTAAACAATGTAAAATATTAAGGGTCAAATCTCGACCTTTGATTTATGTGAATAAAATGATTCTTAATGACAACTACCAAAAAATACAAAAACTACAAAGATAAAGTGGGTGGGCTTATGATTCATAAATCCTTGGTTGTTTGGGCTTAATTTGGGCCAACCCATATCATTGAGATTGAAGCTTTATATATTTGATTAGGAAAGCCTATACCTTTTTTTTTTCTTTTTTCCTGCAAATGATAAATGACAAAGAAGGAATTAATATTTACTAGCTAAGCTAGCTAACACCTTCCGAAAACATCGATTACTTTAATAATCGTCACTTGCGTTTGATGATCATTTCATTAATATATCGTCGAATCATTTTTAAGCTTCAATTCTAGCTTCTGATATTAGATATTTTTTTTAAAAAAAAATAGTTTCATGTTTGGTGTGATTAATATTTTCCAAAATACTAATTATCTTTCAAAATATTCTCAATTCAGAGACCATAAATATCAGTTTCCAAAGTCTTTGCATCAAACCTCATAACCATTGAAGTGACCTCACAGGAAATACCTCTGGTGCAAGTTTTTTGTGGATGATGTCAAAGTTATGGAAAGCTTACGTCGATAGAAGGAGTAGCATATCATCTCAAAGTGATCTTTATGTTTATAATCTGAGCTAGCGATCAATTTCGACTTCCTTGCAGCAGATGTAGCCGTTCGTATTGTTGAAACCAAACAAATGTAGATATAAATAAGAACAAATTTATTTGGTATACACGTCTTTGATTTGAGCATGAAAGAGCAAACCATGAACATGCTGCTGTCTTCCATCTCATAGGACTCCAAGAATAAACTTTCCTTGCGCTTCAAGAAGGTAGAGCAGGAAAGAATGAGATATGAGCATTGATTCGATCTCTCTCATCACATGGCTTCGTCGTCCATCTCATGTTCTCGACTGCCGGAGAAGAGGTCGCTGCAAAGCTCCGCGTAGAACCTGCACACGAGATCGACGAAGACAGGAGACCTCAAGCTGTTCCAACAGCGGAGGAGCTCCTCCACGTCCGTCAGCTCCCTCACCGTCCCATCCTCCACCATCATCTCCACCAGATACTTCTCGAAGCTCCGGCACGCCGCCTCCGCCCCTTTGTCTTCTCCGTCCGCCATGCTTGTCGGCGGAGGCTCCTCCTTCAGCTGCTACTGCTACTGCTGCTGCTTTACTTGGGGTCCTTTGCAGAGGTTCAAGAAGGAAGCTAGCTAATAAGGGGCTGCGTAGGGGAGGGAGGATGAGGAGCCGGGAGAGCCTTTTGCATGGCTGGATGAGGAGCTTGGAGTCGAAGGAAGCCAAGGTTAGCATCATACAACGATGGAGTGCAGTGTAAGGAAGAGAAAGGAATGGTTGCTTTACCATTCCACTCTCTCGTTCTCTTTGAGGGTGGGGATCGTTTTTGCTACAGTATTATTGATGCAGCGTTGGAGTAGAGCCCCACTTTGGTTAAATAGTTGAGTACAGTTAAAATTTTAAGCTTGGTTAAATATTAAAATGTAAATTCTTATTGATCCAATAACATTAAGGTTAATTATTATTTTATCAGAGATTCTATTTTTTTTTATTTCGAGATTGACTAAAGCATGAGTCTTCGTCAAAAACCCCATCAAACATCAGTGTAGATAGATCGAGCATCCGATGTCTTTTCGGCTCTATCAAATTTCTTATGCATAGATCATCGACATCTCCCAAATGTAGTCTCTCTTATTAAATTTCTCATAGATCATTTACGTTTCCATGTTGCATTTATTTATTTGTGAGAAGAATCTAAATTTAACTTAGCCCTCAATCTAGGTTTTGATTGGGCTGGATCAAGATATTTATTTTTGCTATTTGGGCCGAGCAAAGCCCACATAACATACCTATGAGGTTGGATTTATATAGGTATCTATGTTTATGGCATTAATTTATAATTTTAATGAAATCCGAGATGAATATGAATGAAAAATTAAATAACAAATTTAAATTAAGACGAATTCAGGTATATGGGTAATCAATCACTTGTCCTAAATTTCTAGGATAGTCAAGGGTCAGATTTCCAATGAGATTAAGCTGGATTATTGAATCAATAATTTAGGAAAATAATTGTCTTTATTGGATTTAGGACAAGTCCAAATACTTGCATGGTTAGTCAAATAATTAAATCATTAGTATCCTATTTTGTGATTCCTTGGGAGCAGACCAAATTTTGGTATTTGAATTTTTTAAAATTTACTTTTGATAATAAATGCTTTAAGTATTAATAAGAATTATTATTATTATTTACTTTTGATAATAAATGCTTTAAGTATTAATAGCATTTTTTTTTTGCAAGGATTAAGTTAAAAGTATTAGAATAATTCTTTTGATCTTCCCAAAATTACTTTTTAGTTATTTACATGAATCAAATAAAGAACGTATTCGATATTTAAATATTATCCATATCAATGACCTGATAAATAATTTATAATAAAATTAGCCATGAAAAAATATAAAAATAAATAAAAATATAATTGATAATGATCTACATTATAAGCACGATTTGGAGGTACAATAATTTGTGACATGACGCTCTAATGATTACATATTATTAAAACGACAGTGGTGTGACCTCAGCGATCCAATAGATCTAAACAGCTCTTGTGCTGCCACGTGTCATACATACATCATATAAGCCATAGTTCTCGCTATGGAGCCAACTTGGCGTGATATGTCGGTCATTTCACCACATCTCCAACACTTTCTTTTATTAATTTTTTCATTAAGTAATCCTATGTCTTTTCTAATGGCAAATCACAAAAAATTAAATTGTAAAGGTAATTTTGTGTAACCATACGATTAATAAGACCAATAACAACATTAGGAATTAAGTGCTCAACAAACCGAAACAAATATATATATATATATATATATATATATATATATGTTTAACGAAGGTGGATACCAACAAGAAGGATTAGTGTTTTTTTTTGTTTAATTTTGTGGAATGTTTTAGGGATGGAGAAAAAAATTAAAAAATAAAAATCATAAAGATCAATAATTAAGAATATATTAAAAAATCAATATAAGATTTAAAGTAATTGGATAACTCTTGGCTATATTCACAAAGAAAACTTAATTCTTCATTGTATAACATCAATTATAAAACTCTTCAATTATTCTCCTTCAAGCACAATCAATCTTCTTATATATCATTTCATATTTCTCTCATAGAGCAATCGTCGTAACCTTTATAAAGCGAAATGAATACAGCTTCCTCTAAAAAAATGCTTCCCATAAAATGCTTTGAATTCAAACTCAATGAGCTTTGTAGTGGCACCTCATGCTCATCTTAGAATTATGAAGTGAGTCTTAAAATTTTTGATTAATCTAAGATCAAAAGATTTAATTTAAATATTAACTTCTTAGAATATATAAAATATAATTTGTGTTTTTTTTTAAAAAAATATTTTATGTAAAAAATCTTAATTATATTAAATCAATTCCTCGATGAGATGAAGAAACAGATGAATATATTATTCGTATAGTAAAAACAAGATAGTTAAAATGATGAGCGATATCGCTATAAGACAATTATATGATCAATAATATTTTATGGATTTAAATATTAGATAATTAGAAAAATATAATTATCGAGATAAAAAAAATGTTGGGATGGATTTTCAGAGTTATGAGGAGAAATAGAAAAAAAAAACTTATCTTTGTCGATGATAAAATAAGAAAAAAAATCATTTAAGATATGATATCAGCATGTGTTAAGGAGATATTTGATATTCTATATTTAAATAAAAAGATTTAAAAGAAACTATAACTAGTTTTTATTTTTTTTATAGAAACTATAAATAAAGATTTAAACATTCTAAATTTAACTAAATATATAACAATTTACAAGCGAAAAAAGATGGATCAATCAAATCAATCCTAAAGAATTAGGATTTACGATACTATTGTTATTGTTGTATTATTGAAGGCATAAATATACTTTTGTGTCCCAAAGTGGTTTCTAAAACGTGAGTGATAGAATAATAAAATATGTTTTTTACACAGAGAGAGATTGGAGCGGCTTTAATAAATTTGGGGTGCAACGCAACACACCATTTTTATTCCTCCTCATCACCTGCAATCAATGATCGCAATGGACCCCTACCAAACTCTTCTTCCTTCCTCTCCATCAGTCACCTCCATTTCCCTTACCAAAACTTGTGCTAATGCTATAAGATTGAGATATGGAGGGATTTTTTCTTAATTTGAACCTATCATCGACGTAGTAGTGGCACAACCCCACTCTTCTTCTTCTTCTTCTTCTTCTTCTTCTTCTTCTTCTTCTTCTCTTTTCTCTCTATTTATCTCCCTCCACCCTCCAAAACCCATTCAAATTTGACCCATTTGAGAGAGAGAGAGAGAGTGCATCCTTTGGTCTTCCCGTTGAGAAGGTTAACCTCAGATGGAATCAATCCATAGGCTGTTCCTTGGTGAGATGATTTAGTGTTTCTGTGAAGGATATCTATCCTTCTCTCGGAGGAGATGGGAAATTATAGGTTCAAGCTATCTCACATCGTCTCCAATTCTTGGTTCCGCAAGCTTAAAGGCATCGGCAGAGGCAATAGAAGCCACAGCATGCAGCACTCCATGAAGAAAGGCGTGGCTTCTGCATCAACTACTCACCCTCCACTACCACAGCCCAAGCAGCATCACCACCTCCCCAACCGAGCCTCCCACTACATCCCCACCAAAGAGAGAGCGGAGACGCCTCTTCGCTCCTCGATCAACACCATGGCCTCTCCGGCAGACTGCCATGGTTGCCGTCATCATCGATACGCTGAATCCATGATGCCGGATATCCCAAGCAGTGACGGCTTCCATGCCTCTTCCTTCGTCACCACGGCCGACGGGAGCTTGGAAGTGGCATCGGAGCTCAACCTGCCTCCTCCCATACTAACAAAGCCAGTGGAGAAGGAAGTGCTAAAGCATGACGCTCGTGTTTCCACTATGCATCATCACAGGACACCCGCGAGGAGATCAGCATCAGGAGCTCATCGCATTAGAATCGGGCAGAACTCTCCCAGGGCTGAGACCAGGAGGAAGATGGCGATGCAGCAGCGAAGAGCAGTGTCCGAGAGCTTGGTGATCATCAAGTCCTCCTCCAATCCCCGCAGGGACTTCACCAAGTCGATGGTGGAGATGATCGTGGAGAACAACCTGCACGAGCTGAAGGATTTGGAGGAGCTGCTCGCCCGCTACTTGTCACTGAACTCCAGGGAGTATCATGAAGACATCATCAAGGTTTTCGAGCATGTTTGGTTTGCTCTAACCGATCTCAGAATGTAACGCTATGTTCGGCTTCCAATTTTTCTCCGTCATCTCTAGTTTTGCTTGCAAAAAGATCGGTGCTTAATTTATTGCTTGCAAGTAAGAGGTCATGATCACCAATCAACAAGTCACATCCTAAACATCCTTACAACTCAACAAGGCTTTGTCATGCCAATCTGTACAGCAGCAGTGGTCCAAGAACACTTTGAAAACCTCTCTCTGTCCGCGATGAATCCCACGCTCAGGACATGCAAAATGATGCTCGGATTGTGTGGTGGTGAGAGCTCTCCCGGAACACGTTTAATCTGTGGTTGATGACAGATTCGTGGACTCCAAACTTGGTGGTGGTTCGAGATCATACATTACCGCAGCAGCAACTCTCTTCTTCGGCTCACAACCCAAACAAACACCTTCGCTTGTTTTGCATGAATCTATCTAATTCTTTGAGCATTTGACAAAGTGCTCTATAGAGTGACTCTGAGAAGCACCTCTCTCTCTCTCTCTCTCTCTCTCTCTCTCTCTCTCTCTCTCTAACTCCTGGCTAACTCAGGTGGAAAAAGCTACTTCAGTGGATCATTAATTCAGACCTAAACACATTGAAGGATGAAGTGGTCACCAAATGTGGAAGCTAACATCAACCTGAAATCTAATGTGATTTATCCACTTCATTAAGATAGACAGAAGGACAAACCAATGGATAAGGTTTCTGCCAATACAGGATTATAAAAGGATCAATGATCTTAGTCTTCTAATCGCAAAAGAACAATCTTATCATAACATTCTAATATCACATTATTATGAGACTAATCACCTAGATGCTCTCAAAACTTTCGGGAGTGTAGTAGTCCATAAACCAAGTAGATGATGGAGTTTCCTGTTTGTGTCCCAATATCCAAAAAAAAAAAAAAAAAAAGAAGCTTTCGGTAAAGCAAAGTACCAGAGGGGGAAGCATGGGAAGCAGTAAAAGTTGCTGGTGTCATGGAATGCCAGTACATGAGGTTTTATTGGACTCTGTACCTTCACGGATAGTGAAAACTACAAAAAAGATGATGAGCTTTGATCAACAATGAAAGAGGAAAAAGGTGTTTCATATCGATTGGAGTTTTCTAACAGAGGGCAGAGGAGAAACCCCTCCTGCCTGACATCTGAATTCACCAGGAGATCATGTACTTCAGATTGTCCTTTTGGTTCTCTTCAGAAGAATTATTCCTGACATCACATCTGGGAGAAAAAAAAAAAAAAAACAGAATCATCATCAAAAGTTCCATGAGAAATTATGAATTCTTTCTTTTGTTTAAAGATCTCGTTATTTTAGTTGCCTTTTATGTGGTCTTCATACGTATATAGAGCTTTGTAGATGGAAATAAGGCGGAAAACTTAAGCTCTGTTTCATATCTTTTGATGCATACAACTTAAGACGATCCATCGGAAGCTGGAAATATATGATGTTTTGGAAGGAAATAATTTTAACATAGCAAATACAACTATGAAATAAAAATAAAATAAAAAAGTTCTACCATACATGTTGTGAAATAAAAAACGTAATCAATCTTCCATGATCTCAGAAGAACTGCTGCACTTGTCATTGTTTGCAGCTAACAGCAGTGCATGGCGTATGAAAGTTGCAAGTGGGCACAGCGGTGTCCGTCTTGTCATCAGAAGAAGAAAGCATTTCTCAATAGGGTTGGGTCCATCTGCAGAGAGAGAGAGAGAGAGAGAGACAGAGCGAGTGGTGTTCTCAAGAACACCATTCGCGGAGTTGAGAGGAGAGGCATGCAGAGCTGGATCTAGTGCAGTTAGGAACAGCATGAACTATTCTGAGTTCTTCTCGTCCTGTTCGATTTGATGGTCTCTTGTTTTCTTGGCTTTACTGATAGCTACACCAGTGGTGGTATCGGCCTCGAGCAAGATGGGAAGATGGAAGACGGGGGGCCCCCACCCACTCAAAAAAAAAAAAATCTATCAATAGGGTTGGAGGACTTTGCCAAACCTACATGCAACAACAACAAAAAAATCTAGTGGGGGGGGTGGGCGATCTAAGAATTTATTGTGGTTGTTGGATCATTGCGGCGCAAGATTAGGGGGTTGGTTGGTGGCGGAGCCTGCTCGCTCATCACAAATCAAAATAGCAATCAAACCTGGAGGCAGAATTGTGTGTGTCATGGGAAGGAAACATATCATCGACAATGATAGATTGTTGATGAACACGAGAGAGATTATTGATTCATCTTTCTTTCACCACACTTTTCTCCATCCTAAATGACCAGTGGTGGTGGTGGTGGCTGCAGCCAACAACAGAAGGAGGCTGAGAGTGTGTGCAGGAAACAACAGACACCGAAAGCCAAGAAGAAGGAGAGGTTGTTTCACAAGCAAGCAGACGCAGAGACAGAGAGAGAGAGAGAGAGAGAGAGAGAGAGAGAGAGAGAGAGAGAGAGAAGCAGATGAGGCCAAAAGGATGCTGAAAACAGAGGTCTCTTTTTTACCTTCTCTTCTCCTTCCCTTCAAAGTTGACATGGTGAGAGAGAAGCTGTTGCTATTTCATGAAATGGAGCAGGAACAAAGAGTTCAGTTCGTCGTGGGATTGGTGGGGAACGAAATATATCAAAGTCAGAAAATTCTGATCTGATCAATGTGGCATACATAATATTTCAGCTGCAACAACGTAACAACATCCTCCCCAAGTACTGTTTTTTTTCAAGTCTCCTCCCTCATATTGGAGATAGGAAATGGATTCAATTACTTGGTTTGACTTTGGTGATGAGTATTCCAATCTCTTTTTGAGATATGAATGATTGAAACCCTTGATGCAACCTATGCAATGTTTAATTCATGGCTTCCTCACATGAGTTGCAATACAAACTGTATACCCTCCAATAAAAGCAATATATAACCCTACAAACGCTGTATCGAGGGTTTCAATCATTCATATCTCAGAAACAGATTGGAATACTCACCAAAAGACAGGTGCCCGGTAACGCTCGAGATTGCATCGAGTTCAACAATCAGTTCCTGCGGCCAACGAAGTCATAGAGTCGATCTTCAATGAAAGAGGCTCTGAATCATCAGATAAAAAAGGAACTACAAGCTAAGTCTAACCTGCAACTCAAAGATGTGAGAGATTAGTCCTTCTATTTCCTAATTGGCTGGGAGTGTTGAGTTAACGGAAGTTCCCACCGGCTCGCCCATAGGCTACAACCAGAAACAGCTTCTCAAACAGGTGACATACCATGAACCCCGCACTCCCAGATGGATGCAGCCAAAGAATCTAATAGCGCTAGGTGCACATTGCATATTGTGATACTCCAGTGGCCGCAATGGCACGAACAGTAGTTCTACTAGTAGTATAGAGCCAAAGAAAAAACAAAAAAAAAAAACCACCAGAGCATGAACAAGTAGTGACGGATTCTTGGAACCTAGATCAAATGTGTACCTGTGTCCGAGACAGGACAGGCCCTCCTTATTCTTTTTTTGGATACACAAGTCCTCGAAGTAAACACAATGGGGGACTTACACGCCGGAAAATTCACCCAGGGAATAAGAGAAAGGTGATGCATACATCAGGCGATCTCCTTCTCATACACTTTGCTGGCATATTTCCAGTCTACAACCTTCCATATGTTCTTCAGATAGTCTGGCCTCACATTTTTGTACTGCAACAAAGTGGAAACATGGTTCAGAAACAACACTTACATGCTAAGTACAAACATACCAAAAGGTTCAGGAGTCCGAATCCCAAAACGAAACCAATCATCAAGTGCAATTAGATTTCAGAACAAAGTTGTGAATTAACTAAGGAACGGGAGTGAATGGAAGATGCATAATTAAATCCCTAGAGTCTAACTATGTACATTGCCAACCATCAGTTGCAGCAAGTGAAACACTGATCCCTGTACTAGGTTTAGTCATCTTATCCATAAAGATAGATAAGGAATCAACATATTTGTCCAACCTATTCTTCCAAGTTAAGCATATTAAAATCAGTACTGTCCTCGTTCTTTCACATCAAAACTGAGTAAAGTATGAGAACCATCCATCCAGACCATGTACCAATTCATGTGAATGGACAAAGCAATTTTTACCTGCATCCTAGACAAATGCAAGCATTTTTTTCTGTCCTCACCATGGACACGCCAAATAGGACAATAATACACGTTTTTTTAGAATCCCATGTCCATGCAACACTGGTGCAGATGTAAGACCAAGCAGTTCGAGCTCTCAGTTATAGAACTCCCTTCTGATATCACTACTTCAGCCAAAGTAAACCATCATAAGGAATATCATATCAAAATTCCCAAAACAGAGAATTACCAAAAAAAACCTTTATACAATGATATAGTCAAAGTCAAACTATATTTGTGCTCTATTTGTTAAATGTATTATTACTCAGTGTGATATTTGCTATTAGCTTTTTTCTAACAAAGAGACTAGCTTTTGGATATCCCTACATTTGAACATTCAATTTGCATCACACTTTTAGAAAGCAATATATATCATATTGCAATTGGGTGTGCATTTGCCATCATGATACCACATCACATAAGGCTGATGCTGCTTAAGGATGCAGCAAATGCAGCTACATGTGTGACCACATATGTTTATACTAACACTTGTAAGGTCTGCATTAAGTATAAGATGGGATCACATTTTGGGTTAAATGTCTTCTCATTGTCACTAGTGCAACTATATACTATTTTATTATTCTATGACATGGCCAATTATATCATCTAGTTAAATCGGTATGTTTCCTACAACTTCCCATTAGCTTCTTAATAAGTACAAAAATATTTTATAAGTTCATGATTTGACCGTGGCATATATTTATCCCTTTATTTTTGATCTACTATTTGTTTGTGCTTGATTATGTTTTGTTAAATATATTAATAGCAGATGCACCAATACATATTGCAAATGTGTTATCTGATATCTTACCACCTGCATATTCAATACTTCACACACAAATGCATATATATGTTTGTATGTGAGATGCATGCAAAAAGCATAAGCATGCATAAATCCAAGCACATCTTCATATTTCTTGTACGATCACCAGAGTTTGTATCAAGGTTCATCGTGCCATGGTGTACAGCCCTAGTATGGGCAGTATATACCGGTCCGACAAGAGACCAGTATAGATGGTACATACTGAGCTATCGATATACCCCACCGTACCATGTGTCGGTACATCAATATGACTCGGTACATATCATATTGATAATCGATCGGTACATTGGCACGGACCGATAAGGCAAACCATGATTTGTTTTCTCCTAAAGAGCGATAATGCATCAACATGACCCAGTTTCTGACAATCTACATATATTAGCTGGTAAACATAGAAGAGGCTAACATATATACCTGCAGGTAGTATGCGTGTTCCCACACATCAATGCCTAGTAAAGGAACCAAGTTTGCACCTTTGGTCACTAGTGGATCCTGTAAAGAGAGCAGTTAGCCAATCCCCTCTGGGCATACACATAAAACAAAAGAAATGGAAGAATACCAGAACATAAAAATGCATACATCAAAGGCTCAAAGTTACTAAATTCTGTGATACAACACCAATAAAACATATGCTTAGAAACAAATCACTGAAATGTTATAAAAATTTTAGGACATTAATTGAACTTCAGAAAAAATTATATTATGGCAGCTGTTCGGAGAACCCAAGATACTCTATATTCCCATATGTATAGCCTAAAGGATTAACCCCCTATTTTCTCATAGCATTTATGACATGAAAAGAAAATAGTAATTATACCATTCCAACCTGTCTAAAGTAGCAAGATATTGAGTACACTAGACACCCAACCATTTCAGAATAGAAAATACTCTCACTCTAGAGGAAAACTGAAAAATGTTCACATTCAAACATTACCAAGAAAATTAATAAGAAGCTCTTTGCAATATAGATATATATAATCATTAATCCAGCACTATGCACTCCATGTCCTATACTTGAATCCAAAATTCCATGTGGAAATGGTCAGCAAAATAGCTTGTCATTCTTACAGCAGAAAAGAATAGAATCCATATATTGATTAAGTTACTATTGTTAAGCCTAAACAATTACATGCAGTACTAATTTGAGATTTTCAATACTCTTACCCTCTCATGTCCAAAAGGTTGCCATAGATGCCACTAATATTTGTTTATATGTATTTTGAATAGTCTGTGACACATTCAAATATATATTGCTTTCTAAAACCATTTTGTCATGGTGTCATTTACATATTTAAGAGTTTCTGACTTACAAGTAATATAAAACTTATGTAATAATCTTTCTGTATAAGTATTAAGAAAGACTTGATGTTCTTGTGTGTTCTGAAAGGTAATATAAAATTTACTTCAAATAAACTTCATATAAGCAATAAGAGACATTGATAATTTTATGTCCTTACCAAAAGATATGGTGAATTAAAAGGAATTTATAAATTTTAAGTAAAATAATTAATTTGTGTGCCTAATTTTTCTAGTATGTGATTTTTGGAGCTTACTGAACTGTAGTTTGCTTATATGATTATTTTCTAATTTTTTAGATCCGAGTAAATCATATATGGATGTACTGAGAAAAATACTTTTAAGTTTCTTTCGAATTTCTAAATTTAATTTGTTTGTCAAAAATTTTACTTGGATTTTGGTGTTGCGAATACTTTAGGATGTAAAGGAATTTCTTGAATATGCAACAAATGCATTCTGAGTTAATAAATGCATTGTGAAAGTTATTTATTTTGTATTGCCCCTAGTTTATTGCTACGGTTGGAGTATTATAGTTTTATGGTATCATAAAATCTTAAGAAAACCACAAACTGAACTACAAATGATGCTTCAATTGAAACAAATTAATCTAACTACTTGCTAGTTGCTATAATGATTTTGATCACAACTAATAGAGCAATCTTCATGAGAACTAACTGACATGCCCCGACAAGAAAAGCATGTAGCTTACACTCTTGTATTACCCGAGATTGGACTCGTGTACTGCACTTCAGTTTTTCTTTTTTTCTCTGGATCATATCAGATGCATACACATTCAATTGTCTGATTAAAGCATATACCAAAAAGGAGAATGTAATATTCACATCGATTATAACACTAAAGTTTCGGGAAAAAGTTTCTCAAATTTGCCATAAAAGCATCAAATGCTCCTGTAAAACTTATGATATGCATAAACAACCAGTCTGTTAAAGGAGACAACACATAGTGATAAAGAGTTTCTCCAACCATTTTTGAAGTATTTTTTTAGCAAACCAAGAACTAATAACAAAAGAAAAAACAACTTAACTAAATTGGCTTAAATATGATGATTACTACAGAATCATTTAATGTTTTACATATGGGAGAAAAAGAAAGCAGCCAAATACAGGTAATTTCCCACCATACAATATAAACAAGACCCATAATGTGATATGTTAAGAAAATCTTTGAGACACTCAGTTCTGCTTGTTCATCAAATGCCTCAAGAAAAAAGATAAAATACAACTGGATCCACATTTTTGAGAAGTAAATAGGCCACAGAATTTAATGTCCATGCTAAACAAGGAAAAATTAGATTGATGGGATGGTTTTATGATTAATTTGGATTCAGTTTCTGATTTTTTCTTAAGCAATTAAGTGATAGACAAAAACACTTTTTGTTCATAAGAGGTTAGCGGAAAGCTGCCTTGCATTCATAATACATATGAGGCTGTGGAAGATTGTCTTACCTGATTTGCAGTGGTTTCAACAGTGAGCTTCTTAAACCCCTTATCCAAAGCTAGCCACTATTATAAAGATAGGAAAAAAAAAAAGTAAGCAAGAAGTGCCCAAATACACATGCACCACAAGTACAAACAGACCTTCTATACTGTTACACTAAACAAACTCACCACCCAGCCAGATCCCTGCAAAGCAGCACCCTCTGCATTCATTTTCTGAACCAGAGCCTCCAAAGAACCAAAGTCTGTGTCGATTGCCCACCCAAGTGAACTGTGTGGAGGTTCACCTCCACCTTCCTGAAAGATTTTATTTTGCCATAATAACATTGTGGAAGCAAAGATACAAAGTCAAGATGTTCTGTATGTAATTAAATTGGAAAGATTGCAATTACATTCACAGGCTTGAGATTTTCCCAGAAGATCGAGTGGTTGATATGACCTGCAATAAAGCATCAAAATCCCTAGTTGAAATAATTCAGACCAACATGCATCATGAAACCAGTCTCTTCAACTCCCACTACTAGCCAACTTCAACAGATTCCTAGGTATATCCTGCAGAATTTTGACAACTATACGTATGACTTTATCGATGCAATGTAAGAATTGCTGTGTCGGCATGGATCCAAAATGCATAAACTCAAGCCACCGATGATGTACTCATCTACCTTATAAACCAACTCAATTCTCTTACCGCATCCGAATGTAAGATTAAACTGGGTTGTGGCACTACTCTCATCGCTCCGGACCAACATTGTGGAGGAGAAAATGGACAAGACCAATAACAATCCTACTAATCCCCAATTCTCCACACAATAATCATGTAGAATTCATCTATGTAACTCTTATCCAATTCAGACAAATTTGATAGATGATCAAACTTATACAAGTGAAAAACCCCAAAAGAGCTATCAGAAAACCCGGATGGAAACCAAAAGGCGTTCTGTTAGCCATAATAATCCGATCCAAAACGAGCAAACACACGGGTGAAAGAGAAAAGATGCACTAGGGTACGGACCTCCACCATTGAATTTGATGGCGCTCTGGAGCCGGACGACCGCGGTGGCGTCCCCCTTGGCGATCGCGTCCTCGAGCTGCTCGAGGGCGTTGTTGTAGTTGGTGACGTACGCCTGGTGGTGCTTCTGGTGGTGGAGCCTCATGATTTCGCCGCTGATGGCGGGCTCGAGAGCGCCATAGTCGTAGGGGAGGTCCGGGAGGGCGGCGACCGTGAGGCCCCGGGCCTGCGAGAGACCCGATCCAAGGCGACGGTCTCCAGCAGTAGATGCGACAGCAATGGAGCGGAAGGCGGAAGCTAGGGTTAGGGATTTCTTGGTGAAGAGGGTCCGGAGAGCCATGGCCGACACCCCTAAAAAGCTTTGGATGAGACGACGGCTTGACGGCGGCTACTGCTATAAAGCGGAGAAGTGCGCACTGTGAGTGACTTCGTTGACCCCAAGGTTAAACTAGAGTTACAATACGGTCCTCATTGAACCGGCCGGTCTAGTTTTCTAGTTTTTATTTGAAACCCGGTTTAAACCGGCTCCAAGATGAACCCAAAAAAATTTCCTCCATTAACCCATGAACTCCAAGAAGGCATCATTTCCAGGTTACAATTGCCATTGGCAATTGCTATCTGATGGAATCATCCAACTTTTCAATCCACTTCATGTTTCTTCTTTTTTTTTTTTTTTTTTTCCATCTCCAATCCACTTCATGACATGATCACTTTTATCACTCAATTGAGATACAAGACAAATGTTTTTTTATTCATCAGAAGATTCCTATAGGAGTAAATAAATCTTCAGGACTTCACTCACCACCCATCTTGCAAGAATTCTCACCTTCTGTCACCCATTAGGCAATGTTATCCAAATGAAGATGCAACACATTGCCACTCCACAGTCAAGAGAGCAGCAACACTTATATCTTCAATCTTCACAAGGATAAGAGAAATTTAACATAGAGTATTAACAGGCACATAAGATTCACCATTCTGCAGATAGGTTGCACAATACATTGCTCTCATGACATAACTATATTATACTCTAATGCTCATCGAGATCAGGTCCTAGCTTCGATGTATCCAAGCATTCCTAGCATCATGTCTAAAGCAGCTCATTAGCACTCTCAAGCCAGACACAGTAAAGTTCATCTGAAAACAACACAAAGTGTACCTGCAAAAGAAAAAAGGTTTATCTAATTATTTTTGGACTAGGATAGATATATTCATTTACCCATCGAACGCAATCACATCAAACATAATCATTAAAGTTGGATAAGACCAACAATTTCTCTGAATATTTTTAAATGAAAATCAAGCATCAGTTATGGGTTTAGAACATATAAAAGAACCAGGATGAATCCAACAAAATACAGGCATGGATGAGAACATGTTCTATCTAGTGACTAATTAATCAGATCCCCAAGGCACTGGTTGCAACACATGAAATTACATTTCTAGATAAATATAACATAAATGAAAGCCACACAAAATAACTATTACAGCTAGACTGATATGGTGGATGAAAGCCACATTAAGGCAATAATTGAGAGATGCAAACAGCTGATCTACCTCTTTAAAGGCCTCAGGGAACTCCTTTGCCACAGATATAGCTATACTGGAAGCTTCCTTGTAAGGGAATCTATGGAAGTGAAAAGAGAATATAAAAATCAAATTCAAACAAGAACAATTACTTCCAACCTTACAAGCAAATATGGTTAATGTTGAATACCTGTAGGCACCACAAGATATAGCTGGAAAAGCAATATATTGAATATTATTCTCTTTAGCCAGCTTCAAACTATTTCTGCAATCAGATAATTAAGTTAATTGTTACCGATGTGCCGGTCGCAAAGTTGCCAGACGAGCAATAAGTTCTATACTATGCAAAATATCCTCAGTCAACAAGTGACCAGATTTACCTGTATGCATTACTCAGACAAACCTCAGGCTGCTTATCTACATCATAGATGGGGCCAACAGTATGTATCACATGTGATACAGGCAACCAGAAAGCTCTACACAAAGTTTGATCACTCAAGTCTTTTTGTAGCAAGTGGCCAAGTAGAATTACAATGCAGTAATACAATTGTCTCTAAAGGAAAGAAAGCTTACGGAGTTATCCTGGCTTCACCTGTGGGACAACGAACTCCTGGCTGGACCTCAGGGACCTTTCGACATGCCTCTACAAGTTCTGGGCCAGCAGCTCTATGTATGGCTGATACAATTATTGAGCTTTCAAAAAAAAAGGAAAGAAAACAAATCAATGAGAATAACGTTAAAAAAAACCTGAGCACTTACCTCCATCTACACCACCACCTCCGAGCATTCTTTCATTTGCTGCATTTACCTGAAATTTTCCATCTTCATAGGAACTCATACAGGAAAAGGGAAGTGACTTACATATAGTTTTTTTTTCTTTTCTCTTGACACATACATATAATTATTAAAATGATGTTATTTCTTTGTTGTCTTCTTTACAACTTTTAGCAGCTGACACAAATGCACACTTTTATCAGATGTTGGTACTTTTATCTTCTCTGCTTCTGATGTGCACAAGTAGATAGTCACTGAGCGTGAATATGATTGCTAAAAAAGACTGCTGTAGCAGCATATCCATGGAATGTTCTTTATGTGAATATAATACCACAAACATACGTAATATAGCAAAGCATGCAATTTGAGACTTTTTTTCTGGTCATATAAAAGGTTAAAATTTGTTAATTACCAAGGAAAATTCAAACAAGTTTCCATACCGAAGCATGCAAGTGTCTAATTTCTGAACTCCCCAACTTTCATCAACTAAGTGGCTTACACACATATCATTCCATCAAATGTCACCATCAAAGTCATTCATTTATGCTAACTAGTTCCTGAAATTCGCTATCCAGTTTGATTAGGTGCACTCCTTCATTAAAACACAAGTTGGAGGAGATCACATTCTGCTTGAGGATCTAATTATAAGTCAAGTGAAGCTACAATTCTCCTGTAGGATAGAAGTCAGTGAGGCTCTATAAAATTGACTAATCACCTGTTAAATGATTTACAAGATTGACAATCCCCAAAATTGAAAACCATGTTCTCCGTTGATGAGGAAGGGAAAGTGCAGGTCTACACTAGCACTTGCACATCTTCAATCTGTGTAGGCACCCAGTACTCACAATAGGTCCTAGGTCTTCTGTGTGAATCATTGGACAGCTCCATGAATTCTTTTCGATCGAAACAAAAGCTAAATCTTTTCGCTTCTCAAGCTCCAGCGGGGGAGTCATTTGAATAGGTACCAACACTATATCAATGCAATCATGGTTAATGGACTTTTGCAGATCATCATTGTATGTTGAAATTTCTGTATACTGCAAGCGGTTTAAGGCAGTGGCCTGTTTTCTATGAGTCTTCCATCTTATCTATTCACTTATTCTTTTCTCTTACTGTCTAACTTACTCCCCTAGATCTAAATTCTAAGCTTAATAGATTGCCCATAACTTCGTTCTTTGTTGAGTCTCTTGGTAGCTGATAACTGTAGGCCATAATTGTAAGATTCTTGAGTAGCACTGATTTCCTTGTTCATTTCTATTTTTTTTCTTCTGTCTTGGTGGAAGATCTAAAACTTGTAGTTTCTTGGTACACAAACAACCTTTCTTCAATCATGCATCGAAAATCGATGTGAATAGTCCTCTAAACTGTTCAGATTTTGACTGATCTCTTCCCTTCTGCAAGCCAGATTCCCTGCTCGCATCAGGCAGCAACCACAGTCATCCTTGGACATCAATTGCAAGTGATTCAAATGCAATCTAGACTAGAATCCTACTGTTCCTTTATACAAATTCGGACTCTAGCTAACACAACAAATTAAAACAGTAGGGTAAAGGCATGCAGCATCAAATAAAGGCGTATTCTTTAGGATAAAGTTGTGTGGAATGCATGTTCCTTTTGCCCTAAAAATGCAGATTCAGATCATCAAGAAATGTATAGAGATCCAAGTCCACTCTCATCAACCTAATGTGATCGCGATCAGATCTACTTTTCATGAGAAACACAGTAACGTAAGATACATGTCAGGTCCTAACTAACTTTCAAAATAATAAAGCAAAAGCAATATTCTGTGAGCTCATACAACTCAAGTTTGATGCAAGAAGAAGTACCAATTCATCAATAAGATCTTGATTGTGCAATCACAGATAGAAATCTAACACTGATAGAAACTGAACCTTCGATGGTTCCTATAACAAAACCTCAAGAAGAATCTTCCCGAACGAGATAAACCTAAAAGGAGCTATTTCACTCCTAACAATTCTTGTAATTCCAACAGATATAATAAACCAAACGGGAAGAGAAGGGATTCGGGAGCTCACGATCGCGTCGGTCGATCCATCGACGGACCACACAGTGATGTCCCCCTTCTGGATCTTAAGGACGGTCGAAGGAGAGATCGGGAAGGTGTGGCCCGATCCACCGCCCGAAGAGACCGAGATCCCGGCCTTAGACGCCGAGCCGCGTTCCGCACCTTCCATCCCCCCGGCGGTGATCAGAGGAGTCCTTAAGGTGCGGAGGGGCCTTATAAGGCTCCCGACGGCGAGCGGCTTCGCGAAGCTTCCAGGGGCTCGCGCGGCGAGGAACCGAGCCGCCTTCGACACCAACAATGACGACGAAGCGGCCGCCGACATTTGTACTCGCCGAGTAGCGCAGTCGGGGGGGGGGGGCATTCGACGGAAAACAGATCGAGACGCCGACCAGCTATCTAATCCCAGACATAGGTCAGCATTTCTAATGAGCAATTGTTTGGACTCTTCTTGATTACTGTGGGCTCCACTGATATACATGGACCAAGTAGTCTGTATCCTGGCGGGAACGGTACAGGAAATCCGAAACATGAGAGCTGCCCTTCTGCAAATGAGTGCGGTCTTGATCACCGTTCGTTTTGGGTTGTTATCTAGAGCCTGAGATAAGATCTGAGGCGTCAATTACGTGCACTATCATGATCTTGAGACTTAGCATCAAGATATTTCCCTAACCACATATGATTTGTCTATTTAAATAAAACATTGATGAAATCAGTAAATAAACGTGATTAAATAATTTATTTTTATAAATATGAAGGTATCAATATAATTTTTTTTAAAAAAATAAGGATAGCAAAGATAATTAATTATAAAAAGTAATATATAATTAACCCTGTAATTAAAATAACTGGACACATGACAAGACACTGTAATTAATATATGCTATATAATACGTGCACCGTTGCATTAATTAATTGGCTTAGCGGGCGCAAATGAAGCCAACGCCTCTGTTTAAAGAAGCAGTCTTCCCTTCCTTTTCCCTCTCGAAGGCGGGGGGAGGTCTCTACAACTGCCCTCCCTCGAAGGTCTGCCCGAACTGCCACCCGGCGGGCGCGACGTCGTAGCTGGTGACCGTCGTCCCGTCGCCGGTGGTCACCTGGAAGGAGAGGCTCTGCCCGTCGAGGTAGGAGTTGCTCTGCCAGTTCTGGCCCCAGTTGCGCGACATGGTCTGCCACCGGGTCTTGGACCCCTTGATCGACACCGCGTGCACGTCGCCGGCCCCGCCGACGTTGGTGATCAACACCAGGTTGAAGTAGGAGTGGCCGTTGACGGTGAACCTGACGCCTCCCTTCTTCACGCAGGGTACCCTGTGAGAGCAGCAGCAAGGATGTGGTGGCGTGAGAAGCTTTTATATAGGCACGTGTGCTTGGGGAGCGGCGGAACGTCGCGGACCTGCGGAAGGAGACGGGGACGATGCCGGCGCGGCGCCGAGCGATCCGGAGGAAGGCGGGCTCGGCGAGGTCGAAGTGGTGCAGGGGAGGGTTGCACCAGCCGCCGTTGTCGTTGGGGAGGGCGTAGTTGGGGGGGCAGAAGTTGGTGGCGGTGACGACGATGGAGGCCGGGAGGCACCACCGGGGATCGTCGGCGCACCGCATCTCGTAGCAGGCGCCGCAGCTGAGCCCGTTGCTGAAGAGCGCGGTGCTGAGGGCGGCGGTGTTGGTTCCGTAGCCCTGGCCGTAGAGGTTGCCGTAGCCGCAAGCCCCTCCTGCGGCGTCAACCATGCAGGAGAGTTATTCGAGGTAATTCCAGCAAACATAATGGAGTCTGGTGTAGAGGTCATGCATACCCATGGTGCCGGAGGCGTCGCCTCCGCCGTAGAACGTGGCGTGGGCGTTCCGCCATCCGTAGGACTCCGCGAGGGAAGGCAGAAGGAAGAAGAGAACAACACGGTGGAGGGAGGAGCAGTTTGGCAGAGCCATTGGGCGAGCAGATGACAGAGAGAGAGAGAGATAGGGCGAATTGGTGGGCTGTTTGTTTAGGGGTTATGAAGAGGAAGGGGAAGGGGGAGGGTCTATTTATACTACCAACAAGTAAGTAGGCAATCATGTTTCTTATTGCATAACAGCATCTTTGTTGGTTTATGTTGTTTCAAGAAGACCATAATATATAATAGTCCTTAATAGCTAATCTCATATTTCTTATTGCATGTGGTGGGTTCGGACTTTGCCCGATTGCGAATGATCCATCTTACTTATGCTCTCTATCTCGACGAAGCAAACGGATCGACTTACCAAATGTGAGTGAGTGAGGGAGGAGCTCAATTACGTGTGGGAGTTGGGGACGAAGCGGTCAAAATTGCCCTCAAGTCTTTTTTTTATTATTTTAGAGTCCACGATGATTGCCAACACAAATAATTGCGGCGAGAGAAACGTGGAAGAATCGAACGGCGCACAGTGGGGAAGAAAGCAGTGGTGGCGTGGCACTGTTTGTGAAACCGAGTCGATTGGAGCCGAGCGGGTCGGATCCGAACCCACATGGCTCGTCTAATTAATTACATATCGAAGGTGGTGTTGACCGGTTCGATCATGTTGACTTACTATATGCTCCGTGTATTATTTATTATTCCTAAGGATGAATGAGTTCATCCCCCCACGATCGACTTGCGGTGGAGCCCACCACCACCACCACCAAGTTTATATATATATATATATATATATATATATATATATATATATATATATATATATATTGCAAAGGTAACGATCAATAGAGCATCAAATTTAATAGAAAAGTCGTATAATTAATAGTCAAGATCTTTACCGATAACGATGGATGGTTGAAGAGAGGACAGCCGAGGGTAAGGAGAGAAGAGAGGTTGCTTTCAGAGGTAGTAGATATAGGAGATGGGAAGAGCTAAAGAACAGTGGGGGTGGGCGTGTGGATCTATCTCATGGTGGATGGACCTCACCCTCCATGGAAGGGAAGGTAAGGGTTTGAAGCTTCTTAGGTTGGTGAGTACAGGGGCAGCCATGTGGAGGTGGGGACGGGTGCTAATTTTAGGTTGGGAGGGGAGGGGAGGGAAGGAACAGTGTTGCTATTTGGGGTGTCCCAATTTAGGTGCACTAATAAAGCCATGTAATTGAAACCCAGTTATAATTATGATGACACTAGATAAATGATATTAACAATGATAACAAAGTAAATAGTAACGACGATGATGAGTATAGAGATCTAAATGTAACTTTTGAAAGTATAAAGATGCTACTAGTTATACGAAACACTCACCTGTGCTTAGAACGACACATCGGGCAACCTCGGAAGAGTGACCAAACACGAGAGGAGAGCCTCCGGTTGGTTGTCAGCCCCGAGCCCCATTGGGGCGACGATCATTTCCGTCGGGGCCTGTGGCTGATGACCAATGGTAGTGCCGACTCTCGTGTGTGTTTGATATCTCGGTCAAGACACAGGGTGTCCCTGCCCACAATCACACAAAATTACAAACTCGATGGTTCAGATGGAACAGAAAAGTATGTTTAGGAAAACAACGCCGCCGAACACGATAAATAATGAGGCTAAGTGTGAGACCCTCCCAATTCCAATTACAACACAGAAAACAAATCAATATTACAACATTGTGAAAATCCAACACATAATGCACCCAAATCTTGAAGCTTGACACACCGACCAAAGAAGAGAAAATATTACACTCCTGGGATTTTTAGTGAACAAGTTCAGATTAGTAGAATGACTGGAATAAATATATAGAGTGACATGGATGCAGCAGGAGGATGTCAAGCTAGTAGATGTAGTAAATGTGGTGCTTGTTGGGCTGACCTTGTTAGAAGTTGCTGCTGCTTTCACTGACGGATACCGAGGAACTCTCTGACTTCACAACATGAGACCCTTTGTTGATGTCCAATCCCTGAAGCCTCCCGAGGGGATCTTGCTGGATCACATCTGGAAGGTTACTGAGCATTTGGTGAGCCGAGATGCCAGATTGTGGTTGCTGGAACTGGTGCTGCAGCTGGATAGCTTGGTGGTGCACCGCCGGCTGTTGGGGAAGTGTGAAGAATGATGCGCCGTAATGCATGTTTTGCAGACCGACATCGTATGCTTCATCAGGTTTTGATATTTCACCAGTCGCAATCTTCAGTCTTTGCACTTCCTGCTTTAGTGCCTCGTTCAGTGCTGCAAGGACATGACAAAGTGCATCATGAAGCATGTTTTACTGTGAAAATGGGCTAACACATTTCAGTGCTTTCTCTTCCTTGGAATGAAATCCAAGGTAAATGAACTTGTAATAATAACAATAACATTCTATTTAGCTGCTGGGCAACAAAGATGTACATACGGTGGCCTGATAGATGCAAGGTTTGAGGCCACAAATGAATGCACTTGCTTCAGAATGGAAACAAATATCTAAAAAGTGACAGATCATGATTAATTCATTCTTTGCGCCATGATTAAAGCCAAGCTGCATATGTACTATTATAGCATGTTCAATATACAAAAGGCTGAAAAGATTAATTTGGCTATGTAAAACAAAAGAACTAAGTTCCAAATTCCAACAGCGATAGATCAGGTTCATATTATTGGTCATCAACGTTATTTTTGAAACAGTTCCAATAAAGGCTGGCACAACCCTGAGGCAAGTATGTTCCCAGAGTCACAAGCCAAGAAAAGACAAAAAAAAAAAAAAAAGATTAGGAGCATTTAAAGCATTCTCAGCCAATCTAAAGATGGGCAGCTAATAAGCGCAATATAGAAGACAAACACATATGCAGTGGAGCTAGTTTCCACTGAACCTAGCATGAATTCTCCTGAAAAGTTTGCTACTAACTCGTTGCCTCTGTTAATTATGTCTTGGTCTTTTCAAACCTTATGGCCCTTCAGTGAGAGTAATGATCCTAGTGACAGCAAAGCTAGCTCAAACTCCTGCTGCATCCTTCACTAAATGCTACTAGTTTCTAGATTTCTCATTGCCTATCAATCTGAAGTTATGTACCTAGTTGAATTTTAAAAATTGCATTTCTTTGTAAGGGATTTTAATGCCCAGACCCGTGATGGAAGTTAAAACCACTAACAAGGTTAGGTTCTGTTACTTAATGTCAACTAACTGGACCCAGCAGAAAGTTCAACTGATTGGCAAAGAGCAGTGACAAAAGAGAATATCTTACCCTCAGGAGTTCTCGAATGCCATGACAAAGGTAATAACTATGTTAAAGAAAATGTATTAAGGTCAATTTGATGTTCAATCAACCAGATTGTTCCAAAGGAATAAAAGAGTTAAGAAGTACAATCTATTAGGATGTATATCTCTACGTTCAACCAAACAAATGTTTCTAAAACAGACAACGGTCATCAATCCAGAGCTAAGAATCCAATTAAATAATTTCCCCATGACATTCTTCCCAAGCATTATCAGATGACATTGAAAGAAGTTTAAAGTGTAGTTATCTTGGCTAAAATATTGATTAAAAATAAAACAAAATTGAGTAAGACATCAAATTTATGTTGGCCACCTTATGCTTGTGATGCTTGAAGGGCGACCAACATGAGACTATTGTTTCTGTAATATTTGGAAATTATATACATAGAGGACCATGTGCTTGTTAGATGGCTAGAATCAAAATCCTAAAGTTCTATGTTGTTGGTATATATTGTGCATACTTAGAGCCTTTAAAACCCAAAAGTTTTCCAAATACGATCAAATAGCTTTGCTGTTCAGTTGAGTGACAAACTAAATAACTGATTCATGTTGGTTGGTTTACAATGTAAACATATTTCTTCCATTTGGAGAAGATATGTTACTATTGCATTTAACGACTCATTGGACAAAACATAAATTAAATAAGCTGCTTACCATCACGTAGTTGAGCTTGTTGTTCCATAGCTTGCAGCCGTAGCTTAAGCTCAGCATTCTCTGCAGACAGTCCAGTTGTGTCTCTCTGAAAGAGAAAGCAGCAAACAGAGAAGGCTCAAATTTTTAGCATCAAAATTTATCGTTTCAGAGTGAAGTTAGCAGTAATGAAACTCATAATATTTTCAAAAGACTTCAACTAAACTCAACTAGACTCAGTTAGGATCGTAAATGAACCCATTCATCAGAAGACATGGATAATATCACACAAGTAAATCACAAATCAACTAAAATTATCACTCTCATCATCAAGAGAGAAATATTTAACAAAAATCATGTCTGAAAGATTTGGCTTTGGAACTGAAAAGAACGATATACTCAATTTTATGCCATCCACGAACTACGACCAAGGGAACCCTTGGTTTTAGACTGATTTCCTCGAATCTTTATAATTTGTCAGTTGCAAGATACATTTAGAAGTAATGATATAATTAAATCCTCCAAATATTCCCATTGGTACCTATATTAATATGGACTAAATATTTGATTAGCACGGACCTGATATAGGGTGAGCTGTGCAGAGAGAGTTGTCGCTTCAGTTTGGAGAGTCTGAACTTTCCTCTCAAGTTCTGATATATAACGAGCCTTTCTTTCTTTGGAGCGAGCTGCAGACTGTCGATTAGCTAGAATTCTGTATAAAGAAACATATCAAATAAATAAAAAAAATTACAGAACCATTGAAGATATGATGATAGTACCAAGAACTACATGAGGAGATGCATTGATGTTAAAATAGATGTCGCAACTGTAGATAATGGTATTGGCAGAATAAGAGTATAAGGTCCTTTAAACTTAGGATCTATTGGACAGTTACTTGGAAGCAAGGTTTTACTTATCGGTCCATATCAATGTACCAACATATTGTTGGTACCGGGCGGTATGCACAGTGCATACCGCCCGATATATTAAAATATAGTATAATATTATATAATATAAATATTATTTAATATAATATTATATATTATATATATTAAAAAAAGGAGCGACGTCACCTCGATCTTTCTCCCCGCACGAGAGAAAAATCACGAGCGAGGGCAGCGGTGGCACGCGGCCGACCAGTGGGCGGCGACGACGTGCAGGCGAGGATGGCGCGAGGTATTCTTTCTTCTTCTCCTCTTCTTTCTTCTTTTCCTCTTCTTCTTCTTCTTCCCTTTTTCTCCCTCAATCGACCGTCGACGATCGACATTGATCACCGACGATCGATTTTGGTAGTATCGCCCGATAGCAAGCTATCACGAGCTTAGCTGATTTTGCCTAATATCAAAATATAATATAATATAATATATTAAATATTAAATATATTAGAAAAAGGAGCGACGTCGCCTCGATCATCTCCTCACGGAGAAAAATCACGGCGAGGCGGCGGTACACGCCGATCCATGGGCGATGGATGATCTTGTGAGCGAGGGCGCACGAGGTATTCTTTCTTCTTCTCCTCTTCTTTCTTCTTTCTTCTTTTCCTCTTTTTATTCTTCTTCCCTTTTTCTCTCTCAATCCACCGTCGACGACCGAAATCGATCGCCGATGGTCGATTTTAATCCGCAGCGAGCGATCCGCATCCGCATAACCGACGGACGGTACATGCTCGCACGGTATAGATCGGTATGAAAAACCTTGCTTGGAAGTACATTTTGTTTAACAAGTGTTCCTCTCTGAGGGAGTACCCATGAGAGGAGCCCATCAAGTAACAAAAGAATCCATGTACGGAGATTATGTTTCAAGAAATGAAATCACATAGCTTAATGGACATGCAGATTAACTTAGACATTTGTCCATATAATCCTTAAAATGCAGTGTATTTTCTATTAGTTAGTATAGAGAAAATGCATCAGCTTATAGTTGAATAGTTTTACCGACATATCTGATGCAATTCTTCTCTTGATTGATTAAAAACTATTTCTTCATAACTTATAGATGCTCATGCAGCAAACGCTTAGAATAGTAGATACTGAAAATTATCTTACAATGAAGAGTCTGACAAAGAACTAGAGGCAGCTAAAATAGTGGTAAGACTTGCTAATCATTGACACGAGGGACTAAGAGTATATATAACGATTCCATTTTGGTGTGAAAATAACAAACAATAGAATAATGACAATGTGCCTTGAACCATAATTTTGCTTCAGGATAGCCACACTTATAGGAACACAATATGCTGTCGCTTTTATTAACTCTCAATTATATGTCAAAGCGCAAGGAATCAATGCCAATATCCTAAATTGAGGAACTTACAACAGTATATTCTAGTAAGCTATGAACATGATGTGGAATATTTAAAATCTGAAACAATTATGTTTGGATATTAATGAACCCACTTATTGGTAGTTCTTCCATCTTAAAGAATGACTCTGATGGTTCACAGAAGATTGCCGTATCAATCTTAACACATAAAAGCCAGCTGGTTAGCAATATATTATAGAAAACACATGGCTAGCTTCTAGATCTAATATGGTAGGACCATTCATTCATCCACCTTTTACAAAAAATGCAAGTCCTATTAGGCACCATGCAGCAGAATCTTTGTGATGACGTGGAGTATTAAGAATCCAGTCTCTTTATTTTATGTCAATATTTTAATGAACCAAATCAGCCAATGGTTAAAGTTAGTTCAAACAAGTATGTTGTTTGACCCAGAGTCTAAACAAAGCCCAAAGCTATTAGATGGTCTATGAATCAGGCAAGAGGTCAATATATACGCTGGAATGTTAATAACAACTAAGAGTTTTAGAACAACAAACAAAATTGCAACTTTATTTTAATAACTTCTATCAGAAAGTTTAGATATCCTAACAGAGCACTTAGTCCAAAATCTTATGTTTACCTATTTGCATTTGGGGTATGGATTAAACATCCATCAAGGTCAAACAGTAAACTCGAACACAATACCTGAGCTTTTGAATTATGTTTACAGATTTGAACTTTCAATTGCATAGTCCAATCACGTGCAACAATTAATCATTTCTTGAATGCATAGTTCATTTGTGAACTCACATCATCCACATATAGAGAAGGATTTAAGTTCCAAGTTCCTTCAAACACACTCGAGTACTTGAGAGCTCACTACAAACTCTAAGAAGGCCAGGCCAGAACTCCAAACAAGGTGAACAATGCAAGCATCCCGCTTAAATTTTCAAAATGTTCAATTTTTTTTTTTTCCCTAACTGTTTTGAACAGCTACTTTCCTGCTATTCATTTAATAACAGTAAAAGCGGAATCATGGAAACAAAAATGCTCCAAGATAAAGACCTACAGCAAACAGCATAGAAAGAGAGAATAAAGAAACTAGTTTTGTTTAAGAGAAACTATTAAGGGTTTTCACCTTTTAGCCCGCTTAGGATCAACGACGGCAAGCTCCGCAAGCTGCTCAGGCGTCATGGCCTTCTTGGCTTCCATCACCTCTCCGAACACTCCCTCCCTCTTCATCGTCGCTGACGACGTCATTGAAGATCCATCCACTGAACTGCTATGTCGATGCTTGGGCTTCGAAGCAGCCGCTCCGGAGGCATCGCCGATCTTCCTCTCCTCGCCACAGCCGGAGCTCTCCGCCGCCGGATCAGCGCAATCTCCGCCCTCCGACCCGGACGCGCTGGCCTCCAACTTGCACCCGATCTTCTCAATGTCCATGAACGTGCGGAATAGATCATCCTCAGAGCCGATCTCGTCGACGCTCCCGGCCGCAGCCATCGGATCGCCGCCGCCGCCGCCGCCGCGGACGTCGAGGTCGTCGGGAACACGGAATGCGAGCTCGGATCTTGCCCGCCGGTGGTGGGAACCGCGCGGCGTGGCGCAGGGTGCGGGGTTGACGCCGGGGAACATGGAGGGCCGAGCTCCGGCGGCCGCTGCTACTAAGGGGGGTGCATTGGGAGGGAGAACGCGGTTGGGGTCAGGGTTTGGAGACGGGGTCGGATCGGGGACTCGTGCTTGCATCGCGGGCTTCCTCCTCCTCCTCCTCTCGTACCCTCATGAGGAAGAGGGTGGAGGGGGAGACGGGGGAAGAAGGGAGAGCGAATCTAAAGAAAAAGGCGTGCCTGTGACTGTGTGTGGGTGTGGGTGTGTGAGGAATTGGCTATCACGTGGGTTGGTACAAAACATAAAAAACTGTTCGGCAGCGTTTTCCTGGTTTCGCGATACTAATTTTGTTTTCAAAAACAGATAATGAAAGAGATCTGATCCGAAGCGAAACGGCTGGATCCGCATACGTCAAGGAACCAAATGCGGATTCAAATCCGACACATTGGGTTCGGGTCCAGCAAATGGGCGTGGAACGAGGATTCATCCACGAGTAATCACTTCAAGATTTGTGCTTTAGTGGAATCTATAGATGGCATATGAAAACATCTAAAATGGCGTTCATAATTGTGGTCGCGCTTGATCGAATTATGTGAATGGAGCTCAATACTATGGACGGAAACATCAAGGCGTAAGTCAATAATGCTGCCAAAACAAAAGAATGAGGTTGACCTTTAAAATGCCATGAACGGTCAATTATCTCTCCTTGGATTGCGAAGACTGCATCGACGACGACAAGAAGTCATAACCACCGTTAATCAAAAGTATGGACACAACATACCATAATAATGATTTGGCTATCATTGTCTTCAATCGCGGATGACCCGTAAAATAAAGGCAAAAAAGATAGCCGCCACTTTTTCCTGTGGATGATAGAAGCTTTTGGAACCGTGCAACAACATCAGGATTCCTACAAAAAGATGGGAGTTTCAAATCAAATTCAAAATTGACCCACTAAACTGAAATCCTACGGAAATATTGACATTGTAGAAATGGACAAAACACAAGGAAAATAATCATCATTTTACTTCTAATGCAAATCTGTTAAGTTGCAATAAGTATATGACTTGTGACTGATGTCAATGTTTTAATAGGGGCAACAGATTATAGAAGACGAGACCAAAAAAAAAAGAATTTGAGTACCCAACAGCAGTATTTCTCTCATGAGAAAACAAATTTGGGATAGAGAACAACACAAACAAAATATACATGCCCATTTCACTCTTCAAAAGCCGAGGCAGTGGTGTAGCTATTACTCTCAACATAAGAAAAAAAATCTCCTAACATCTTATTAAATGGAAAAAAAATCCACTCCAGAAGCTTACGTTATGCTATTTACATTTTTCTAACAACACCTTCCTTCTCCTCGTCTACCGAGGCATGGGACACATCGGATTGTCTCTTCTTCTGGAGTGCTTCTGCGCATCGAGTATAAATATAAATTACAGAGGCAGCACTGAACAGAGTAGTGACAGTTACTCTGATGAGTGACCAGATGAGACGGCAGGCCCATTCTGTATGTCCAAATCTGATACAGAAGCAAGTTGCTCTTCCAACACATCAAGGAGATCAAGGTAATTATGGAATGAAGGATGGGACTGCAATATAATAAAAGTGTTAGGAACATACAACAATCAGAAAATTGCAGGGACTAGAAGGAAATGAAGAGCGAGCTCAAACCTGAAGTGTTCTGCTGTATGCTGTCCACAAGCGCAAGTCGTGACGGAAAAGATCAATCAGAACCTGGACAAATCATAATCAAGTAACAAAGTGCCATACTGAGACCAACTCAAATGCAAAAGCTCACTATTTTGCAATCAAGTAAATTTATGGAAACCATATGCGCTCTTCATTTAGGATAATCAAGTAGAAACTTCTACCCAAAGAACAAATGTGGGCACATTAATTATAATTTTTATGGAACATCACGTATAGGGGAAATCAGAACAAATTTTACAGATTAATATATTTATATATATGTTGCATGTTGTTGAAGATCAGATAAGACTATGAGTGGATGAAAGGTCAGATATATCAGGGTCCGCATAGATGAAAATAGCAAATATTAACTTCATGTAAACAACCAAAGAGGATATTAATTCATGCAAGACTAACTCAAAATTAGAGGTCACCCCGATGAATGCCAGGTTATGTCCTTTTGTGATATTATGTCATAATATATTTTTGTGTAAATACTGCAAGCATCAACTTAACTGACCCATTAATCAATAGAAAAAGCAAATATTTAAAAATCTGCATCATGCTTAAATGTTGGACATGACATTCTCTCTCCATCTGAAGAAGGCAGAACAAGTACGGACCTTCACAATCACTTTCAAAACAGGATGCTAATTTTATTTCATGAGTATAAAAATTCATACTAGTAATGCAAATTAGAAGATCATCTGTCTTCTGGAAAAAAAAAACAGGTCATTGCCAACTTGCATTGCCAAATGGATTTCTTGTTTCAGTATATGAAAAGAATCAGATTTGAGAATTTTTAAGACTAAGCACAAGGGAATTGAAAGTAATTTTCAAACGTGTTATGACAACTATCATACATCAGTGGAAAATAGCAAAACAAATATGAGCAATTGTTCCCTATTCCTTTTATAATTGCACAGCTTTTAGACAAGATCCAAGTTATACGCTAAATAATGAAGCATGTCTGGGTGACAAAAATACAACTCCAGTAATACCTCTGCACGCCTCAAGAGAGTCGCTAAAACAACAATCCATTCCTTAAATTTAACAGAGCACATGTGTGCCAAGAGAAATTCAGCATCCAACCGACTTTGGAGGGTATCCATTTGGAGCTGTAGACAGAAAATATGTAAACATCTCATAGAACGTATGTTAGCGGTTGAATAATTCTAACAGTAGCTCTTTACAACATTAACACATTTACTTAAATTGTCATAATTAGCTAAACACTGGAAACTTGAAACAGAAAAATCATTGTAAATATGATATGATTTTGAATATTAAATTTAATCAGGAAATAGAGTATGAGTCATTAAAAGATAAAGAAATTATTAAACTGTCACTGGACAACCAATTTTCAATCCGTTATGACTAATCTAGAACTAATCAAAATATTTCAGCTATTTTTCCACAAATGCTATCAACTGCAAGTGATGCTATTATGCTGCTGCAGATGAGCTTATGGTAAGTGTTTGTGCATCTTACCTCTTCCATGATTGATTTTACAAGGATATATAAATCATGTCTCAAATTCTATATTTATAACCTACAACTGATATATGATTACCTTCAGTTTTGGTGAATTGCTCTATTGTTTTGGATTAAAGAAATGTAGGCAGTCAAACTGTTCTTAGACAGCAAAACTGTCTCAATGATTTGGTTGCATCATAACAGAGACCACTAAATCAAATCATGCATATTTGAACTTGTTATCGAGATGTAATGGCAGACTGATCTAAAGAAATATAAATCCTTTAAGCATGTCAGTGTGAGCTTTTCTCCTCTCAGTCTAACAATAAAAAATATAAAGTAGCATTATAGGAGAGGCAACAAAACAGAGAGACTTGATTGATTAGCTTTTCCAGGTGCAATATGTAAATCTGAGAGCCAAAACCTTCTGCCCAATCAGTTGAAGCCCTGAAGCAAAATTCTCCAAGCGAGCACTCCCCTGTCTTTCTCGCTGAAGATATTCCTGGAGTAAGTTGGGTATATTGAATTTTCAAGTCCTCAAATGTATTATATAAAACATTAAAAGATAAAAGACTAAGAACCTCACCACCAGATCAAATTGTGTACCCTTCACAAATGCTACGAGCTTTGAAAGTTCTTTTCCAGACATCAAGTGGCTAGCATGAGTCTCTAAAATATTCTTGACAGAAGCAATGTGTGGACTAAGGTCTTTAAATGATGGGCTGCTCCAATGAGAAATTATACAATAGATAAATCTTTTGGAGGTTATTCAAGAATAAAAGTGAAAAAAGTCCAAGATTGATACAAGCATACCTTCTCAAGTCAGATGACTGCCTACGATATGGAGAACGAAAAAGAAAATAACCCAAAATTCTAGGAGAGAGTTTGTCAGACTCTGTAGTAGCATTTTCATACTCCCTTCCAGATCTAAGCAAGAATCGTACCTAAGTCATCAGATTGTGTAAGTATCCTACGGAAGACATAAGCACCGACAACTGGAAATAAATATAGAAATTGTACCAGCTCCCCAGCAAGTTCGTACAAGGACTCGTCAAGTGTTGCCTGCATGATCACAAAAATGATTAAAAAAGTTCAACAATTTAATGCAAGGTAACATAAGTCCTAACTAATAATGAATAAAGTTCTAAAAAATATATAACTATCTTACTTGTAAAAGGCGTAGGGCACAGTACTGGCTCACTGCCGGACCTTCTAGCTTAGCAATAACCTATACATTCATAACTTAATTAAGTTAAAATTCTGAGTGCCATTTTAACATTTGAAAATCTCAAAAATTTCACTCCTATGCTTTAATTTGATAACAAGTTCACAAAAGACTGAGACATGTTTCACTTGTTTTGAACACTAGAAGTACTTCAGTCTCATCTGGAATCAAAATAGGGAAGTTTGAGATCGAATTTCAGCGGACATAAGATCCAACAATCAAATGCAAATTTCAATAAAGGAAATGTTTTCCTTATATCAACAAATGTACAAGACTGCAAACCAAATAAGAAGACAGATAAATCATACTTAAGAACTATTACCAATATGTAGCAAGCAGCTGTCCTGTACCATCTGCGTTGGAAACATTCTTCAAACAACCTTGATAGATGATACAGAAATCACTAAAAATCAGATTTAAATTGGATAAGAGAAAAGAATTTTCAACTACATATTAAACTTGAGAGTTCCCATTGACCCAGGAAGAACTTACAAGGTTGAAACTTCCTGGATCAATATTCAGTAATTAAGTTACAACTTATAAATATTTCAAACTTCCTGTGGATTTAAGGTCGAAAGATCAAAATTCTTCCAAATAAAAATTTGCATGGTAAGAATTCAACAGGAACTCATATTGACAAATACATAACAAATTTCAACACGAACTCGTATTGACAAAAATACAACAAATGAAAACTTTCTTTAAGTTTCACCCATCAAATAACTCTTACATGATACACACAACTAAATTTGCTTTAAATCATCTGCAGTTGTTCACAAGGCATGAGATAAGGATATAATTTGACTTTTGTACATATATAAGAAATGGTGCCACAAAACACGGAATAAATACAAAAGTCAAAGCTTTAGGTTCATTTGGCAATGCATAGAAGGATTGCAACATGGATCACATTGTCCTTAAATGTATGAATAACAGTATCCTTAATGAGATATATTAATTTAACAGGATCTGTTAATTAAGTTTATTGTTATGTTGAAAAGGTCGAAAAATCACACAAGAAACTTGGGCATATGACAGAGAAATTTCTACGACAGCAAGTTATGTATTGCTTTATCAAACTTATGCATTCAACAATGTATTTTTGAGATCAATCATATCAGTGCTCAAATCTATGCATTCAGCAAGTTATCTTGTTTCTACTGTTAACTCTCTGATGATGTCAACACTTTTAATGGAACCTGGGACACAAAAGTAACAAGTGAACCTCCACATAAGAAGTTCCATAATGGATTTATTTATTTTTTCACCATTTCCTGTCCATCAACTTCGGCAACTTTCAGAGTTGGCAAATAAGTTGTTGGTTTAATAATCCGTGGCAGTTGACCAATTTCTATAAATTCTGCACAATTTACATTTAGTTGACCACTTCTCCAAATTCTGCATAACTTACATTTATTATTTCAATTTTGAATAGCATATATATATATATATATATATATATTTCTTTTTCTTTTTAAACCTCCTGTAGACAGTAGGCACTTCCTTTTAATAACTTTTTAATGTCTCAATTATTTCTGTCTCTTGCAGAAGCCCACTATTTGAGGAGCCACCTACTTACTGCAACATCAATTCAAGAGGCTGTTTCCAGTTGCAACATTGTCAGAAAGTGTATTTGCAAATTGTGGTGAAAAATATAGTTATTAACTTAACTTTTAACTTTGATATCATTGCTGAATTTTATATTAACATATGAAGAAAGGCAAAGAAAACATAAATTTCTAAAGAAGATTTTCAGAAATCCCTACAAAAAACCAGAAATTAAAAGAATGATACATTAAGTAGATTGGTGGAGATGAATATCTAGTTTGTCTAATACAAGCACAAAGTCCGTGCAACAAAGTGAAAACCAAAATTTTATTATCATGGTGCTGGGCAAGCTGTTATTCATCAAAAGATCTCATCATCTGCCCATGGTTATTGATTTGTCACCCATGTGCCTATGTTACTGTGAGCATGCCAAGTGTCACCCATGTGAATTCATACAGAGAAATAGAAGAAATGAGACTGCTAGTGTCATTTTCTGGTGGTGCAGAAATTTATACTTCAAGAAAGATATCCAGCAAAACTATGATGGCTCCTTATTTCAAACACAGGATATCTAAAATGAGATATCATTAGACATTAATAAAAAGTTTACAGCTTAAAACATACTCAGTTGATCTTCCAGCAGAAGAGAATAGATCAGCCCAATGCCGGCCATCTGTTTTCCTTGCAACACTAACAACAACTTCCACATATTCAGGAAAATTTTTTATTAGATTGCATGTCTTCTCCAAGAGTGAGTTGCTTGAAGGTGTTACTGAAGCAGAGAACTGATTCTTGTTTGCACTTTGCCTATACATGAATCAAACAAGTCATTAAAAAAGACATAAAATTTAAATATCTGACTCAGCAAACATTATATCAAATACCAATTATGCAACTTTTAAACAAACTATAAAGTATATAAGCTCCACTTCCATATCATTGAACAAGGCATACTTTCTAGATGCTTAGTAGCACAACAATAAAAACATAAATTTCAGAAAATGATTTCTCTCTATATTGAAGGCTTAGAGAGAACAAGGCATACTTACTAGAGGCTTAGTAGCACAACGACAAGACGAGACTCATACTGAAGCCAAGGTTATAAAAACACAAATTTCAGAAAATGATTTCATTTGTAATAAAGGTGTGGTGACAAAAAAGAGTTTCAAACAAAAGAAAATTGATAACTCATTCAGCTTAAATGTCCTACAGGGGCAGAATAGTACATGAAGCTAGCATTTTAACTGCTGCTGTACCATTTAATAACATAAACTTCACCTCATCAGCATGAAAATGGAGTGACATTAGACAAGTAATCATCTTAGGCATTACATTTTTTTAATCTTCATGTTGTTTGAGTGAACAACATTATTTTTGAGGTTATTCATATGTCCATAGGAACTTATCCCAGGAATTGTTTCAAATTAGTTTATGTAAATTGCAAATGGAACATTAGTTTATATAAATTAGATGGAAAACCAATAGCATATATCTATAGCATACCTTGATATCTCAGCATCAAATACAGTAAAGAGAAGCCACTCCAGGCAGTGGGAAAAGTGTGGCTTTTCTGCTGACAAACATGCCAAGCGCAATGCTTCTTCACTTTTGTCCCTCTAGTGTATTTATATTAAGAAACCTCAAAGTCAGAATTCAGGACTTCAGTATGTTGCATTTATTTAAGCTTAACTCAAATAAAATTCATCCATTCAGATAAAAGCATGCATGCTTCATCTTATACCAACAAATATTGCTGTATCATGGTAGGAAGCAATAATATGGAATAAAACTGGTTCATACAGATGATGGTGAAGAATTGACATCCACAACAACATGAAAATCATCATGCAGGATGAAAGTTTGAAATATCGGCCAATATACCTGTTATTGTGCCTAACATAATTGATTTGATAAGAAACTAAAAAATAATTATAAATAATCTCTCATACTTAAATTAAAATTCCAATCACAGAAAAAACTCTATTGGCTATTCATTATTGACTATTTAACTTTGGAGTTATCATATGTTTGTAATATGAAATAATCAATTAGCAATGATGTTGCAATACCAAACTCAAGTAGAGACGCAACCAAACTTTATAATGACTCAATCACATCAACAAGTAGACACATTTGTATTTTAAGCTTTTTTTCTTTATCTACCACTAGTTTCAAAGGCTTCTACTGTCGTGAGCTAGCTTGCATTTATCTCAAAAAATGGAGACCATCGAGATGCAGAATTAACTGATTCAACATGACATCAAGATCCTCCTAAACTTAGATGCAGTCATGCAAAGTTGAAGATCTGAAGACAATCACAGAAGTTCCTATTCAAAATAATCTATAGCTGCCAATTCAAAAAGAATAATTTGTTAAAAAGCATAAAATTACTATGCTATAATACAAGAAGGTATTGATTTGTTGATAGCAGGAAACATAACTAGCTCTCTATGCTACACCACAAAGAAGCATCAAGGATTGAACATTGGGTCAACTATAGTTGCTATAACAAAGTTCATCATCTAGACTCAGGTCCAACAGTAGTATGTGGTATTCTCTGATTTCTGCTTCACCACCAAAGTCAAGGTGCTACATGCTATGCCCAAGACTGCTGAATGGCCACTGATACAGTACATTCTGACTGTAAGTAAAACATGTGTCTTTAGGTGCCTAATACTAGCAGTCATAATCTGGATTGTGTGGTTACATGGACTGAATGTCATTTTATTGCACTTGTGGACATACTAAGTACCAAAAGTATGTAGTCTGTGAGACAGAAGAGTAACATCCCATTCATCAGTCCAAAGTCAGGGGTAAACATAAACTGTACCTATGATCCAAAGATGCAAATTTAGTGTTTCATAGATATACAAATAAGTACAAACATATTCATATTTAATATAACCGCTCCATTTTACAAACTAAACTGTCCCTCATAATTGCAATTTTTCCAATGTCAACAAATTGTCATCAAATAGTAGAGTGGATTGTTACATCAATCGACAGATGATGATTTTCATTTTATGCAAATTGGTGAAGCTAAAATCAAAACAGTTTCCATAGATCAGAACTTCTAAAATATAATCAGTAGCTGGATGGACAGTACAACGGGCATCCACAACCACAGACCTCCACAAGCCATGCACCACCACGCTAGTACCATACAGTAAGAAATGTGACAAAGTCAACCAACACAGCTGGCACATACAATTATTTCTTCCGACCCAATGAAAACAGAAAGCAAGGATTCAACTGACCATCTTACAATGCTAAATTACCTGGATCTGATACAAACATATCATGAAATCACAAGGAGAAATTTTTGTCATAAAACTAGCTACAGTTTCTTACAAATTCTACAGTTTTATGGGAGTAGAATTTGGTGAATATAGAAAGTCTGATGCAATGTTTTCTTTACATGATAATGGACTATATTTCAGAAAAATCTTTTTTATCTCTGGTCTACCAGACTCAGCTTTCTTAATGATAAAGAGCTATAAACATCATACTCCAAAGTTAACCATGCAGATCTACATGGAACATACTCTAAATGCTGTACAAGATGGAAAACAAAAGGATCAAATTCAAAAGAACTAGAACACTTTCAATGGAACTTGATAGAAAACTCAAACCAGTACCTGAAGAAGATGTCTAAGTAGACAATGCAAGATAGTCTGAGCTTGAGGGGAAGGCTCAAAGCACGGAAATTCAGAGCATGCTGAAAAAGACATCCTTTGACACACACCAACTACAACTGCGATGTTCGGAAGAAGCCCCAGAGGATAAATCTCGCGATCAAATTCAAGCTCAGGATCCAGCTACAAGTGAAGAAGTTAGACAATGGATATCCAATATCATCACTAATAAAATTGTATAAGAGCAAAAGGTGCTGCTTTGGTGACTAGAATAAAAAATGAGAGCCATAAAACATTTACATCTGAGATCTCCCAAATTTCTCCAAAGGAACCTCTATTTAAGTTATGTAGTTATACAGTAAGCTTTATGTTGAAAATAGTTTTAACAAACAAATTGAAGTTATATGTTGTCATTGTTAACTGACAGAAAAATGCACATGCATCTCTGTTCCATCAGAAGGTCAATCACCTTTTTTCACTCTTGTTGGTTTTAATGAACTTCTGATGTGGCTGCATTGACAGCTTTCAATTTATTCAGCTTATTTGTGTCCTGATCAATAAATATAAATTAAAAAAGGTTTTTTTAAACTTCAGGATCAAATATCTAGCTCTTTCTATGTTAACTTCAGAATGGCACGACATGTTCAACTTATGATTCTTCTCCTATGTAATTGAACTTTATTCTCTTTATCAATTCAACTATATCTGTTATTACTTATTAGCAGTGCAGCATAAGGATGCAAGCAGTTCCCAGATGAATGGTAACTGACACCAACAATCAATTAAACAAACACTTTTGATTTTTCGATTTCCTGAACTTAAATGAGATATGATAGAAATAAAATCAAATTGAACAAGAAAGTTTGGTTCGAATTTGTTTGGTTTTACAGATTTTGAGTGTCTGATGCACAAAGAACAGAGATGACCCAGGAAATGCAATAGATGGGTAACTCACTTGCATTGGTCACATCTCAGTGCATGAATGATGAAAGAGAGATGAACAGACATGACAAGAGATCATGGCTTGAGATAGAGTGGTGACAAGAAGAGGGAGTTGTCCATCACAGCACGACACATACAATGGGAGGCCATTGGAACCAAGGTTTTCCTTACCGAGCGGTAAGGCCCCGTACTGCCCGGTATGTACCAGTCCGGTAGCTAATCGGTACACGGACTGACCACTACCAGGCGGTACCACCAAAAGACAGTCGTTGGTGGTCAACTGAGGGAAAAATCGACCATCAGCGGTCGATTTCGGAGAAATCGAGAAGGGAATAAGAAGAAGAAGAGGAAAAGAAGAAAGAAGAAGAAAAAGCGAAGAAGAAAAGGTACCTTGAGCCGTCCCTCTGAGCCCACGCCACGCGGATCATGAATGCTGCCATAGCGATTTTTCTCCGTGGGAGAAGAGATCGAAGCAATGTTGCCCTTTTTCTTTTCTTTTCTTAATATACTAATACATTAATATTATATTATATAATATTATTTATAAATATATTATAATATACTGTGTGGTACACACTGTGCATACCGCCCGGTGCTAGCACCGTACCAGTACCGACAAAATGTTGGTACACCGCGGTACGTGAATCCTTGATTGGAACATTATCATGGAGTGGGGAAGCTGATGAAACAGCTAGTGAGCGCATTATCATAGGTTAAGCGATGACCTGTGACACTGCCTCACCAAAAAGTTTGACATGGACCTTGTGCTCTTACATGACAGCTCAGACCAGACAAGGACCTGAGACCCACTCTGCTCTGAGCCCTTCCGAAGGGCCCATTTGCACCAAAGCTTAGTCACAATGCCTAGAGCCCTAGACCCCATTTGCCAATAGGCTCAGGTCAAGTGCTCAGGCAAATGAAGTTTGCCTTGCTCTTATGAACAGCTACAGCCTTCCAAACTTCTCTAGACTGTGCTCACCAAGGCACTACTTCTCAACCATCCAATCAGAACTGATCAAAGGTTCACCCTCCACAACCAGAAGATCCCTCTGTACCAATAAACAAAACCATTTTCATGGCTCGCAGTTATATTCTCTTCTAGTTGCTATCTTAGCTAAATTTAGCTAGAGGAGACTGTTGAAGGCAACTCTGGGTCCCATCTTACAGTGCCCATCTTGCATGCCCTCTTGAAGCTTCTGTCTTAGCCAGGCAACGTAGTCAGTAACTGAAAAAGACCAGATGTGACATAATTATCTAATTTGTCGACAGCTCCTCCATAAGCAATAGGCATGAACAGAGTCTAAGGAACAAAAGAAGAACCCAATTAGTGTAGGATAAACACACAGAGAGTCATATGATTTTGGAAAAGGATTTTGCAAGCTATTGCGGTCTCTATGGCTTGGCTATTTTAGAATTGCCACTAAGAATACAGAGTGAGGACAAGAAGAGAAGACATTAAAAGAAGGATGCAGAGGGTTAAAAAAGAAGAAATAAAAGAAAGTGGGTTTGTACCTTTATGGGTTTGAGAATAAGATGGAAACAATTGGATAAAAAAGATACTGTTTATACCGTTTGATTTCATTGGACCTAATGGTAGAAATCTGAACATATATGCCAATTAACCAATCCAGACTATATACTGTTTATTCAATCTCTTTTAAAGAGAAAACTGAAAGAGAACATGTTACTGAACTGAATACTCTTATTGCCAAAGAAACTGTGCCTAACCAATACAAATGCTCCAATTTGATTTGGCTTACCAAATTTGCCATTACCATACAATGGCTGGTGACACCTTATTCCAACCCATGCCATCGCGATACAGTATCTTTTATTTTTATACAGTACCATCATTATGAGTCACGATCAAGGTTTGACTTATCGGTCCGTACCTACCGGTACCAGGTGGTACACACAGTGCATACCGTCCAGTATATTAAAATATAATATAAATATTTTATAATATAATATAATATAAATATATTAAAATATTTAAAAAGAGAGAAAAGGCGACGTCGTCTTGATCTTTCTCCCGTGTGGGATAAAAGCGCTGCAACCGGCGTGGCGGTGTGGTGGCAACGCGGGCGTTAGCGACCGCAGCGGCGACGGGCGCTAGCGACCGGGGCGGCGGCGGCGCCTAGCGCGACCAGCGGCGACCGCGGCGGGGCCGGCGCTAGCGACCAGCGGCGGCGCCTGGCGCTAGGTATTCTTCTCCTCTTTTCTTTTTTTCTTCTTTTCCTCTTCTTCTTCTTCTTCCCTTTTTCTTGCTCAATCGACCGTCGATGATCGATTTCTCCCTCAAATGACCATCGGCGATCGATTTCTCCCTTCAATTGGCCGCCGATGATCGAAATCGACTACCGACGGTTGATTTTTGGCGGAACCGCCCAGTAGTGGGCGGTCCACGTACCAACAACGGACGCATTACACGCGCGGGCATGATCGAAATTCCAAACCTTGGTCACAATACATGAGACTGGAACATGACCAACATAGCTACTAGGCATGCCAAACAGCTCATACCATTGCATGGCAAACATGTTATGTCGTACCAAAACTTCAGTAGTACATGGCATACAGTCACATAAAAATATTGACTCCTATTGACAATTTTATTGAAAACAAATTACTGAGCTTGATGCTATTATAAGGTTGCCCCTACACGGCCTGGGCGAATACCATTGGAGTCACAAAAATAATTCTACTTGCAAGGGTAAAGCTACATAAATTAGATCGCACATTGGAAGAGGCCTCATGGACTAGGCTCGTAGGGTTAAGAATGTGTACATTGATCCTCCCCAAAACATATAATTGGAGAATTCTTGTGTATAGGGCTACACTTTTTACGAGTTACATCCTATGACTGTCACATGACATATTTGTGCAGGATACTAGACAACAATTTAGAATGTAGAAACTATCCGAAAAATGACAAGCAGAAACAAACTACTGCAGTATCACTGGTGCCTAGAGTCACGACTGTAAATTAATGCTGATTGAGAAAACAGGTTTAAACTTCAAATGCTCGACTGAAGGACTACAAAATTCTATATCTCCACAAAAATAAGGATATACATATACCTGGAAAAAGTCTTCCCGTTTGAATGGATCCACTCCAGGTGATGGATACCACACCTGTAATGAACAAATTTTATATCAAAATGCATTAGAAAGCAGTACAGAAACTGACATCACCTCATTACGAAAACCAGGCTACAGAATGCAACACAGTACTAAAAACGTCCAAATATTGCTCTTATATACCTGCATTCCTCGATGGCCATAGTCTAGCCATGAAACTTCCTCGATAAGATTAGACTTCTCCTCAGACTGGTCACAAGTAACCCAAAAGAGTTCAACTGAGTTAGACAGCAACTGCTCATGCCCATCATCCAAATCAAGTACTGAAAGCTCTCCATTTGTACGCAATATAAGGCATCTGACATTATAGGTAATCACAATTAGAAGCCCAGGGCCATCTTGTCCTCAGGAAGGAAGGGGCTACGTACCTAGATGGTTGTTGAGATAACATATCCAAAGAAAAGGAGTTGTTCTCCAATGCCTTTTCTGCTGTGAAATCGGGAATGAAGCGCATTGAGGCTGGATGGCTCTTTGCAGTCATTATGGAAAGCTCCCGTACTGTGGAAAGCTGTTCTTTATTTGATTATTTAAATCATAAGAACATGTATTTTATTTGGCAGATTGTATATGTTAAACTGGAAAAAAGCACTTTCTGAAGATTAAACTGAGCAATGGCAAATCAAACTCTACCTGCAAAACTGGGGAACTAGAAGGTGAGAGTTCTCCTGAGATCTTCACGTGGAAGATATGAACATCAAATGGGCGATAAGTAACAAGTATATAGTCCTGGAACACATCCATGACCATTGGTTTCCCGAGTAATTGTTTCCGGTAGAGTAATGAGCTCTGATCAAGATGATATCTTGGATAAAACAACAACTCATACCTACAGGGATTTGTAGACCTTTAAAACTTAATAACTCGATATTAGGATTGGATGAAGTCAGGAGCAACAGAAACAACCACAATAGTCGATATTCATCTTGAACAGAAATTTCATGTATTATGTTGGAGTAGCTGAACTACAATTATAGCTAAAGTTTCCAATTCGTGCACCTTGTATATTTCAAAAAATGTTCAGGGGCTAAGGATCTGTTGGTTGCTAAGGTCCAAGTAAGAAGGAATAAAAGTTAGAAGACAGTTCCTGATTCATTGCTTCAGAAACAACAGAAACAACACAGGAAAAATGTTTAGGTCCCTTACGATAACCCATACCTGATTCTAGTAAAACAAAACAACAGTCATTCCCCTTCCTACAGTTCTTTTCTTTAACAAATAAGCTGAGTTAAAATACAATCACTGATACCAAGAGGCAAGGAGTCACCTATGATATCTGGAACTCTGAACATCTTAGAATGAAGGTAGGCAGATAAACACAAGTACTGAAGCAGCAAAACCACAGGAAAAAATAATAAGCATGGACAAGACTACCTAGACAAACCTAGGATGATTGCAGTAGTGAACAAAAGGAACATGTTGGAAGATAGTCCATGAGACCAGTGTTACCAGGACACAATTACAGGAAAACAACTTGGACACATATTTGTGTCCTATTTGGCAAGCAAAAAAGAAGATAAAGGATATTCTACAAAAACTCTTATATAGAGACAAATAATATATTTACATTATATAATTAGTATATAGAGAATTCTTGTATAGAACGTACAATTTTTTTAAAAAAACCAATTTGTATTTGCAAAACAAATATATATACACATACAATATATGTGATACATGTGATCCTAACAAATAAAGTATACCACGAAATGTTAACCATGATTTGACGTTTCAGGTATCTGATCCAGGTTGGCTGAACCAATTTGGGTCTTGTAAATGTCGGAATACCAACATGCCTTATGCCGACACATGCTGCAAAACCTTTTTTAAGTATACACGATGACGGGAGGCACATGTTCAAACTGGTTTGTGGCAATCCAGTCAAAACATAGAACCATGACGTTAACATATATATAATATTGATTATACAAATTAAGAAAATGACTTTACTCAATGCACACACCTGCTACCACTACCTAAGTATAGTTTCAGGCATTAGGGGAAAGAATAGGTGGTGGATACCTTTGGGAATTCTCATTATACATCATGTGACAATCAGTAATGGCATCAAGGAAAATGAGGCAGCAGCACCAACAGCAACAAGCCAACAGCTATGGTAGATACCACTTCTCTTCCTCTTCCCCCTCTCTTTTTCTCTTCTTCCTTCTCCTTATTTTTCCTCATTCAAGGACACACAGATGCACCATCAGGAGCGTCCAATGCATATCCATACACATTTAACATGCATCAACTTTTGTACTGCTAGGGAGACAAGGCCCCATATATGCATATCTAGGTAAAACTAATGGAATACTTTTCCGAAAAAATATATAACAAAGATCAAACGGAACATTTTCTTATGAAGGCAATGATTTTTTTGAAAATTATCATCTACCAGACTGAGTTAAAAAAATTAACCTTAATAAGTAATTCCCCAGCTTTCCACAGGTTTATTGTGAGTCCACTGAAAAAACATGGATAGGTAAACATGCTTAGAAATGCAATGTCTTGCATTGTTAATACTGAAAATTTCCAGGGTGTTTGTTATGGTATTATAGGATTATCAAATTAACACCCATTTTTTCATTGCATTTACATTTTCCATACTTAAATTACTACTCATAATTTGATGTACTAGTCTAGTTTAATTCATAAACTAGATCATTCATTGAGGATAACAGAATCCTGGGTAATAGATCTTAAAGCAGGAAGATCAGCCCAAATCAGTCGTTGATGCAAGTAGAAGCATGAAAATTAACTGCATCAAATTGCAGTTACAGTTTCTGGCACTGAGCACAGGTTAACGGAAACATTGCACGTACATTTACAAGAAGTATTGGTTCCATGAGATAAGATATAAAACAAATGGTATGATCAATACCAACAAAAAGGCAAACATATATTCCATTTCAGTGTTTGATTGGCTAGCATCTGGCATTTGTCATAATAACCATAATAAGCTGAAATGAAGAGTTGTTAACAGATCATTACAAATTTAAAAGCATAAGAGACTATCAAGCAATGCCAATTAAACTATGCTATAGGACACTTAAAATGGCAAATGTAATCAGAGGAAGCTTCTAAAAGTAAAACGGAGAAGAAAACTAAGAAGAGGTTAAAGTTCTCACGTGTTAGAAGACTCAATGAAGTTACATACAATGATAGTTTTGCCAAGCCATAACAAGCCTTTGCACTCAATTTTTTGCTCTTGAGTAACATCCCCAAAGACTCGCCACTTTTTGTTGCGCAAGTCATACAGTATGAGTCCATGGACACCTGCAACTGCCAAGTACATACCATCTTTGCTAGCAACAACATGTAAAACAGGCCAGTTTTGTGAAATATAAGATACCTGATTCAAAAATACCAACAAAATTAGAAAACAAAATTAAAGCATTCATGGTAAGCAAAGAAGTTGTTCCAATGTTAGACATTACTGGCAGATTAAGGTGAACAATTTTAAGTTCATCTGTATCATCAGGCTGCACAACAAGGACTCGGTCTTCACCATATACAATCTGGCGAACAAATGATGTGCCTGAAAGCCCTCTGTTAAGGCAGCATTTGCCAAATGAAAATGCTAATATCCGCTCAGATGATCGTTCTTCAATTGCATAAAGCTTGTATCCAAACTCATCCCACTGAACCTGTGAGGTCCCACCAATAAGAGGCTCAAATTTTAAATCCTGATTAGGCTTAACCATAGGAGATGAAGCTGAACTCATTCCAATTTGACGAATTGTGCACATCAATCGGCACCCAGATGCAGACCAAACCGTAAGCCCTCTAAACTTCCACCCCACAGCAAAAGCACAATTGTCAGGTGTCCAAGATATACATGTGACAGGACCAGTATCCTCCATAGAGTACCTGCATTATATAAAAAGCAAAATCCTAACTTCTGAAGTCATTTTTACAAAAATTAAAATTAAAATTAAAATGTTCAAGAGAGAATGAGTTCATGAACTATGCTCAAGTTTTTAAAAATGAGTTACATGACAACATCTTATTGCAGCTTTCAGAACACATTAACAGTAGATATGACCCAGAATATTGCCAATTGTAGGATAACCTCAAGTGACACTGTGTAGAATGGGTATCTTACTATACACAACAATCCAATGGGCAAAAGGAAAACATGAGTTATGCAGCTATATGTTCTATAGCTACGGAAAAGAGAAAACCAGACATGGATAGGAGAGGAATCACTTAAATAAAGGCATAATGTATATATTACAAATAAATAAAGCAGAAGATTGTATATTTTTGTTAAGAAAATGGGAACAAATATCTCAGAGTCCTTGACTATTCGACAGTAACTTAGTGAGGAAATAGATGAAGCCATTGATGGGAAAGGCAACAAAGGCCAGAGAAACATCCTTTTTCCTCTAATTTCAGTCTTCAGTAACATCCTTACAGTCTGTATTTTTGCAGCACACCCTTTATAGACTATTATTTGGATCCCCCCTCTTTTCAGTCTCTGACTTTGAACTTCAACAGGACCAATCATATGTTTAGTTTTGTTAAAGCTTGGAATCATTTTGAAGCTATAAGCCTGGTTTCATGATTCCATACCTGATTATGAACATAGCACAAGATCTTCTCTCAACTTGCCATCATAGTGTGCTATTTGTTTGCCAAAAGTGACCCTCCACATTAGCCAGACTATCATGGTCTAATCAAAGATAGAAGTGTTTTGAAGGCAGTATGCATTACTGTCTTAACAGTATTAAGTTCCAGCAGGACCGGTATGGACCTGCTGGCATTACTAGTTTGACCAAGCGCCAGCATCAAAACATAAAGCTTGGTACTGGCGAGTGGTGACATATACAATTCAGTTTTTTTTATATATTTTATTAATGATATAGGACCAGTATTTAAAACCATAGTTCTACAATTGTTTTCTAGATCTGTGCCACACAGCAACTAATTATCCATTATGATGCACAATAACTCTTAAATTTCATAAAACTTGAAAGTGGATAGGGCTCTCTCGAGTAGAGATAGGGCTCTCTTTCAAGCCATAGACATAGGAAAAGTATTCTTTGTCCAACATTACAGTCTTCAACTGAAGACTTATTCCAACCTCGAAAAAGAAAAACAAGGGAGGCTTTATTTCATATTTGAAAGTTGCAACTTATCATGAAACAGATCAAGGTTTGACATATCGGTCTGTACCAATGTATCGAAACTATCTCAGTACCAGTACAGTGTACCGCCTGGCACATTAAAATATATTATAATATTTTTATAATATAATATTAAAAATAATAATATATTAAAAAAAAAAAGAAAAGGGACAACGTCGCCTCGATCTTTCTCCCCGTGCTGAGAGACGTTCCATCTTCTCGCGCGGGAGAAAAATCACCCGTGGGCGAGGGCGGCGATGGCGCTGGCGACCCATGGGCGACAGCGCAAGCGACCAGCGGCGGCGACGACAGGAGGACGACACAGGGAAAGGAGGTACTTCTTTCTTTTCTCCTCTTCTTCTTTTCCTCTTCTTCTTCTTCCCTTTTTCTCCCTCAATCGACCGCCGACGATCGATTTCTCCCTCAATCAGCCGCTGACAGTCGATTTTTTGTGGTACCGCCCGATAGCGGGCGAACCAATATATAACACCCGTACCGGGCAATATAGGTCAAAATTGCAAACCTTGAAGCAGATGATCATCAAGATCCTTAGATTATGTCAAACTGAAAATCAGCTACGTGATCAGTTTGAGCAACAGATGTCAATAAATTGATGATCAAGAATTTGAGAAGTTAATTGAACCAAAAATTAAATCCTCTCATGAAGGATTCCAGCAATGAAACCACACCCTCATAAAAGAAGGTTGGGCACAATAGGAGTATAAAAGATTAGCTTCTCACTCCTTATAAAAGAAAGGTGACAAACAACTACTACCCCAAAAATCACAAACCTTCCAGAAGAATTTGGTTCCATAATTTCCATCTTGGATAATTTTTTTATTAGTTTAACATGTCTTCCGCAAATTTCATAAGACAACACTACCACAACCTAATATTAGTTACCAAGATTGTTCAACAAGAAGAACAAGGAAGCAAAGAAAAGAAAAACCATGAAGGAATCTAACATGATTGAATCCATATTTACATCTTCTCACAGGACACTCGAGAACTAAATTTTCCAAGTGTTTCCATAGGCATTGTGCTGTAATTGAAGGACCAGAAAAAAGAAAAAGAAACTTGATTTCAACAATATATCAATGTACAAAGAAATTAATTAGCCTAGAAAGAGTAAAATAACTTACCCCCAGTCATACAAAGAAATTGTGCGAAGATGTGTTGCATTCTCTGCCAGGTCATATAATTCCACAACACCCCTGCTACAACCAACTGCAAGGATCTGTTGATCAGAAGCTACAGAAGCACACATTGCATCATCTGTATTCAACCACCTTTCGGCTTTAATAAAGCTTGTCTGCTTTAAACCCTTTTTATTTATAGAACAAAGTGCAATTTGACAGCCAGAGAACAAAACAACAAGCAACCTCAGTTGTAATGACAACTCAAGCTGCATAATGGCTGAACTTCTAGAACAGCAACAGACAGATTCTTGCACACTTGCGTTTCCTAGGAAAGCAGAAGATGCATCCACTACAGAATGCGCTGGTTGGCAACAAATTTTGAAGATGCTAGGGAACTGGATGTAGTAATAAACACCAAGTAGGAAACGTTGACCATAAACAACTATAGAAAAAAAACTTGAATGGTTGCAGAATGCTATCAAACTATCACAAGATAAAATTGGAAAGTTATTGAAATATACCTCTCCATTCCAAGAAACAAGCTGCAAATGTCCATCAGAAAGTCCAAGTAGCATGTTTTTGCTATCACACACAAAATTGCTACTGAAAAAAAGAAATTGCAAGTAACACAAATAAGTCTTTTGAACGAGCCAATCAAAGGCCTGGAGAACTCAGAAATAATTCCATACGTTACTAAATTTTTCTCTTGAAAAGGCGCCTTCTCAATGATAACTAGTGATACACTAGCAAGAAACAGACCAGGGAGTTGTTTGCCTCCAATCATAAGCCTTTTTCCAGAAAAGTGGACTTTATAAATATGAAGATATGATGCAGAAGTCTGCAGCATTACCAATAACAAAATTAGAAAATCCATATAATGGTTACCTAAACCTCACAGAAAAGGAAAAAAGGATTGCACAACCACAAACAATGTAGGAAATGGTACTATAAGGTTACAGTTAAGGTAATCATCCCTTTCTGATAAAAGTTAATAAGCTACCCCAAATGTTGCATTATGATTAGAAATGCTAATCCTTATGTTTAAGGTGTCCTTTTATTAATATGTATCTTTTACTTATATTGTCTTTAATAAGATGTGGTAAAACTTCCAACTCTATACCCAATTTATCAATTGGATAAATCTTATGTGGAGTCCAACAACATGCATCTTGAATTCTTATATATAAATATCCAATAAAACAGAAATTTAGTCCCAAGAAGCCAATCAAAAAGAGGCCCAGTAAGAGTTTCCTACTTAAAGCTTAGTACATTCCATGACACATATTTTTGTTTTGTCTTCCTAATATTTTGACATTACATGATGAGTCTATGATAATTCCATAAACTGTATGAAATTTGATACCACAAATGGTATCGATGTTTTTGTTTTGTCTTCCTAATATTTTGATATTACATGATAAGTCCATGATAATTTCATAAACTGTACGAAATTTGATACCACAAATGATATCGATGTGATGCTATATACATTGTCCCTATTGATGGGTAGGCAGATCAGCATTGTAAGATAATTTCCTTCATAAATTAGTGAATCATCAGCTAAATTATCTCCTGCTTAGTAAGTGAGATACATCCCCACCCTAGTAGATAAAAGATGTCACTTCATTCATTGATGGAAGAGTTACCTATATAAGTAAGACCTCTCCATCCACTGATGAGAGACCATCACATGCATCGGGATTTAATAATTATTGATTTGAGTCACGGTTCATCATCTCGTACCATCGTACCGAACTGAGCTCGGTATGGTACAGTACGAGCGTACCGAGCAGTATGCTCTGGCATACTACTCGGTGTGTATATATATATATATAGAAAGGGCAACATCAGCGAGGCAGCGTCACCTCGTTTCTTCTCCCTACGTAGCTGAGAAGCCTTGACGACTTCTCATACGGATGAGGAAAATTCATCAACAACATCGAGACCTCATCGCCTCAGACGAGAAGGAGGCGACATTTCATCTACACCGTCCAACGAGGGACGAGATGGATCGAGATCGTCGAAGGAGCACGACGCTGGATCTCCAGGTTCTTCCTTTTCTTCTTCCTTCTCCCTCGGCTCATACCACCCGATAGCAAGCAACGACGGTCGGAATCGCCTGCTACCAAGCGATTTCAGGCGATAACAAGACGAAAACAATCGATAATCTGCCGTGGCGGCGGTCCATACCGATCTTGGCCCGGACATACCGCTCGATACAGGCGATACCATTCGGTATTGCAGACCTTGATTTAACTAATAATTTATATGTAATAATGCATGAATATATAACTATGATGTGTTCTTAATATCATATTATGGCATGTAACCTAAGTTGAAGTTAATATTAACCCCTTTGTTATAGCATGTGTATAGTTTATTATTATGAAATAATTTTAATAAGTGGTAGTTATTTAATTAATGTATTCATAATTATGATCCTCCTAATTCGCCTTATTTCCTACTGACCATTTGTGCTCATATATTATTCTTCTTTGAACTTTTATAAACTGACAATGAAAGCTCAAGTTCAAAGGTTCCCAGAGACAAAAAAACAAGGTTTTAGAATTCATGGCACATCCTCATGTTGGCCATAGTCCATCTGGTATGTGCAAATAATGTCATGTCATAGGCCCACCTATGACATGCAAATGGTAGAACATGGAAACAGCAAATATAGAGAGAAAAACATGAAGAAGCTCAACCCCCGAATCAATTTGTGTATGGGACTCTATTAACATGACCAATGGATAAATAAAATGTCAAACCACTAAATAGAACCATGCCAACATACTATACATACTGTATGTACCAACAGTCAGCTAGCATCTTGTATACAAAGCAGCACAGACCACAACACGCATGTGATACCGTGGAAGCATCTCAAGTTTCTACCATTAAGTCCCAAAGGTGTGCAACATGAAAGTAAGTCTATAAGATTTGGTTTCAAACAGAAAATCCACGTGAAAATTTTGTTCGACATGATATGAAAAGCAAATTATAGGTTCAATAATCTTCATTTTTCCATTGTGCCCTTTTATCGTTACGTGAAAAATCTTCATTTTTCTCAGGAAAAGAACACCAAATGTCTAAACCTACTGGAACCAACAGCCATTTGGTCTATCTCAGCAATTTAATCAAATGCCCACAAGTTTACACTAACAAAACACCAAGTATATTGTTTTAATAAACATACTTGCTTCCAATTTGAATTTTATGCAGTAAAGAAATTGCAAGGCTAAAGCAAATTGAAAATATGTCTAGTTTATCAAATTCAGGGAAAGAGTTAATGAGCAGAAAGTATATATCATCGTAAAAAGTGAAAAGAGTGTAAAATGGTGCAAGTGCTTAGGTAGCAAGGAGCATGACATGGTTCAGGATAAACTTAAAACTCATGACTCAAAAATGATTCATCTAACATAACAAGAAACCTAAAGTTGCAAAGGGCCCAGGAAGGGCCATGGGGAAGCAAGAGGCCCGGCACATACTACAACAGAGTAACGCAAAAGCCGGGACAGACCATGATATCCAATTTCCGCCAAATTTTTGAAAGAGAAAAAAATCAATAAAACCAAGGACAAGATTGCAGTAGGTTCCCACTTACAAGAACGGCGATCGACTTGGTGTCAGGGCTCCAAATGGCTTGCAGATTCTCGCCCTCTCTCTCGACCGAATCGGCATCCCTCACGTACTTGCCCAATCTCACCTTGTGCTGCCGGACCGAGCCAATCGATCAACCAACACGCAATGATCAGCAATCGGGGAAAAGAAAAGTAGGCGAGGTGGGGGGCGTGCGGGGGTAGCGAACCTGGGAGGAGCTCCAGAGCTCGAGGTGGGTGGGGGAGACGACGAGGAGATGGCGGTTGATGACCTTGAGGTAGACGATCCGATCGAAAGAGGGGGAGGAGGAGGTGGCGGCGGCAGCGGTGCTCTCCAAGGGGATGACCTGGGGCCATCCATATGCCATGTACATCTTCGTCTCCGGCTCGAGGCGAAGACGACGACGGAGAAGAAGAGGGACGGGGGGTGGCGGATCAGATCTGAGAGATCTCGAGTCGGACGGGACTCGAATGGCAAGTATATGTGCGAAAGAACAGAACTATTAACGGTGGATAAAGAAGGCGTCGGTAGATCCTACGGCTACCATGAAAGAAAGCACCGCAAAAAACATTAAAATATTTTTTTCGTTTTTTCTTGACATATTCAAAAAAACAAAACTCAGATTTGTGTTTTCTCTATATCTCCCTAAAACAAAAATATGTTGTCTGCCATTTTTAAGCCTATCACCAAATTATGCTTCCCATGATGACATTCGATTAGTATAAGAATATTACTAATCTATAACGTCAAATACGTCTTCCATGAATTGTAAAAATATTAAAAAATTATAACTTTCTTCTTTGTTAAAATTTATGTCCCATCCTCCTTTTTCTTTTTTTTCTCATCGTCAAAGAAGTACGACGATAAGCAAAGATCGAATGTTATCAAGCGACATCGAGGAAATCCCAAAAAAGATCCAACACCCTTCCTCGCTACACCCCTCGACTTGACGAAGAGACGAGTTCGCTCAAGGTGTCATGCATCGAAAAATAACGAGACATAAGTGACCACGATAAGATAAAGGTGGCAAAGCGACATTTAGAGTATTAGAGAGGAAAAAAGAAGACATTAAATGGAAGAAGAAAAAAAACTGAAAACTGTAACCACCTTCTCAAAAACATCTAAAAAGAAAGAAATTTTCTAGAGAAATCATCCATTTGGTGTTAAACAAATGGAGATTTTTTCCTCTTTATTTTTCAACATAAAGTTAAACACGAGGTTTGTATGCTGGTTTTTGGTTTGTATCTAACAAACTTATTCAGCTCGCATACAGTAAAATTTTGTTTTCAGTTTAGTTTTGAAGACACATCAAATAAACGAAACAAATTATATGGGTGTGATCAATAATTTTCATGTAGGATGTTTATAACAAGATTGTCACAGCATCCTGCAAAATAGTATCATGATTCATCAACTGTTGATACAAATACTGGGTTTATTACTGCACTGGACATTGATCAAGCTGGAAATAAAATCATACTCACATATCAGTCAGATACTATCTGGACAAAAAAACACTACTTCTCGGTTGATGGCTGATGCAAGGAAACTTCATAAGCAAATCATCACAGATTATATACGCCCCCAGTCATGTGGAAAATAAAAGTGATGCATCTTTGTTTCAGCCAAACTTTTTGGCTTTCCCCATATGGGAAACAGAAAGTTCTTGCAAGTCTCTGTGACAGAAGTCACTTCCCAGGCTCAGGTTTTTGAAAAAGTTGCTTCTTCAACCAGTCAAAAGGCTGCAAAGATAGATTTAGAATTACAATCTAATAAAATTTTTCATAAAGAGGACAATAATGATAGCACGAAATGTATTTATAGGTGATGCAGGACAACAGAAATAACATATAAAAACACCAAGAAAGATTAAAAGTAGTTGAAGGTGATAAAAAAACTGCAATTCTCACAAGGTTATTCATGTATTGTTCTTCCTCTAGTCTGTCTTCAAACGATTATGTTCCATTAGTAATATATAGTAGTAGGTATGTCTATAGTTGTAATTTGGATGCATCATGCACAACCTAAATAGTTACATGTACAATCATTGTCTATCTACATAGAAAACAATACAACATTGGTGTGTTCAAATACAAATATAACCTAGTTGGAAACCAATATAACAATTCATCACATATACAATCGTAGTACTACCAGTGCATGCACTGATGGTGTCATGAGCTACAAGTATGGATATGTACAAATATTACACACCTCTCTGAATCAACTTCTTTTATTGTGAGCACAGATTCTCGAGAAATATACATTGAATGATGGAATTGGTCACAACTTTTATGCTGTTTATGTGTGCTACATGCAGCTTCAAATGCCAAAGGTAGCCAATGTCGAAAGATTCATTCTGGTAACATATTTTTTTCTTAAAAACTTTACCGAATGTAATTTTTCTGTGGGATGCCAAATCGTCCTAATTTTATCAATCAACTTTTTCAGGAAATCATGATCCTATATCTTTACAAAGGCCAAAAGGCCCAAAACAATTCATCACACTTTTGGACAAGGATCCCACAGGTTTTATTTTATTGGTGATCCTTAAATCCTAATATACAACTTGATTATATTACTTAATCTTAGCCAAAAGGCCGAGAAAGGTATTAGGTGCATATTGTTTAATCAAAAGGCCATTGGGAATAAGATCATTGCCTGGTAGTTGCTCAAGCAAAGCAGCCACCTGTTTTCATAGTTACTCATTAAAAACAAAAACTTTAAGAATTACTACTACTCATAGAACCACCGCATTTACATGAAATTGGTATCTGTTTAATAGGTTACTCTCACATAATAAATGGTCAATGAAAATTTGAAAAAGTTTCATAAATCTGCAATATTATCCATCTTAAGTTTTTTAGAAATAGTTGTATATGATATTTACAGAAGTTCCTAAATTTTACTGCTTGATACTACATCTGTTAATTTTTATTATCGATAGAATCAATCAATCTAATAAGTTGATACTCATACTGAGACAGGAACATCTTCTAGGAATTTGTTTTCTCTCAATTAATTCCTTCGAAGGCCTTAGTCCTCTATAAATGTTAAAATAAACCTAATTAAGATTGCTAATTTTAACAGCTTGGTATTACAGTAAGGCACTATGAGCAATCATATGAGCTTCTATGATCGATCATAGTCGAGGAGACGTTCATCGGTGCCACCCACATCTGAGAATAAGCTTTCAGGCCAAAAGTATCAACAGCTTTGTTATCTAAAGCTATTCCCAAATATGAAAGAACTTGAATAGGAAAGAAGCAACATGACAGTCATGTGCATCACTACCTAGGCCCCAATAAAGTGTCCCTCCTAAAGCTGCAATAAAACACCATAATTGACAAATATACTGCTGCACGAGGGAAAGAAATCACAGAAGCACCTTTGATCAAGCAGTAACTGCAATATGTGAAGATCATAACAACCCAGCCAACCAGTAGTCGGTGTAACTCACCAGGTGTGTTGTCAAACTGGTGCATCAAATTTGCTTGTGGTGGTCTTGCTCATGGGTGGAATGATACCTCGAGCACTAATTCAGTCAATCAAATTATGTTTCCAATTGTCCACGACAATTAATGACACCACAAGCTTCATATGGTTATACCTATATCCATACATGCATGTGACCATGCCAAACACCTTTACACAGCACTCTCTACAATGGCGCTATGCCTCAGGCTGTTGATCAGGCAATTTCCCTATATCGGCATATCCTGCTGCTGAACATACAACAATAATACAATTGACAGTAGTTCAGCCATTATAAATAGTGATGGCAGCAACTACAACTTCCTATTGCAGGAGGAAGACATGGTATACTCAACAACAAGAACAACAACAATGCCAGGACTGGGGTCATCTTTGCCACCACTAAACCACTATTTTCAGCCATCTAGGAAGCTTGATGAGCCTACAATAACCAATAGGGCTCACTCGCGCAGGTAATAGATTTTCCCATATTTAACAAGGCTGTTTCAAATCAGTTAAGCCTTCATAATTATCATCTGCTTGACTACAGCCAAGGAACTGTAGATTTCACATGCTGCATACTATATGGTACATCCTACTTCTCACTGGTGCAAGTAAAACCTGTCACAGGCTGACACCCCCACTTGGAAAGAATTTTTTGAAGCCTTGACGACCATCAGTAACATGATTACGATTTTTTTCTATTAACTAAAATTTCCAAGCAAAAACTTCACCAAAATATAAATGCATCGAATAGCGGCAACGATGGGTAAAAGAAGATCTTAAAAACAGATACAAAAGAAGAAATCTCTACGATTTATTGTGGTGCCCAGTCGAGACGCGCAACGTCGATAATCTTCGCTCTCACACATGAGCTGTTAAGATCGTAACGATGCAAGAATTCATCTTTATCGAAAGGCAAAATAATTACTCGAGCCAGCAAAGAAAGCATCGATCTACTAAAAGGATTAACGGAAGGCATCTTTATCGAAAGGCAAAAGAAATAATTACTCGAGCCAGCAAAGAAAGCATCGATCTACTAATAGATTAACGGAAGGCATCTTTAGCGAAAGGCAAAAGAAATAATTACTCGAGCCAGCAAAGAAAGCATCGATCTACTAATAGATTAACGGAAGGGGACGGGGATCATCTCTGTTATACCTGGATGAGCCAGAGGGCGGTGGCGGTAGCGGCGACGCCCCAAGTGGCGGCCGCGGCGACGTCCGTCGGCTGGGGGCGGAGGCGCGGCCGAAGGAACTTGAACATGCCCGATCCCGTCGCCATCGCCGCCCAGACCGAAATCTAATCGGTGGATCAGAAGAGGACGACAGTAAATGCTTCCGAGGTAGGGTTTCCTTCCGATATGTACTTCGACGTTACGAGCCCACGAACTCTCGCTTTCCCAATAAAGGACAATTGAATACGGCCACGAGGCGGGGCGTCGAAGAGAACTCTCACCGCTTTTGGTACTTCGATCCTTAATATATATTTTTTTAAATTATAATAAAATTTTATAATATTTATTATTGATAAAAATATCATAGAATTTATTGTTGAATACGTATTCGCTTATTAAATATTATAATACTTAAACTAATTTATTCTTATATCTAACAAATGACTTTTTATTAAAAATATCTTTTTCTTTTAGAAAAAGCATAAATGTAGAATATGAGCTATTAATCAATATAAGAAGGTTAAACAAATATTTTTTATAGATGAGGAAAAAAAATCTCTACTTAGCATGTTAAGTTAAAGATTAATTATATATTATCCTTTGTAATTAGTTAACTACTTTTAGTATTCCCATTCATACATACACATTCAAAGAATATATATTTTTAGCTAAATTGTTTTATGTTTGAAAATATTTAGAACTAATTAATTCTCCTATCACAGTCACTGAGAATAGAATTTTACCATTCGTATGTTTCACCTGCAGATGAGTTCATACATCTGTTCCATGGGCTATGGTTCCTCGTTTTCATAACATGAGGTAAAAAGATTAAAGCCTGAAGCGAAGTCACTGGATTTTGTCTTGAGATAAATTCTTGACTGAAAATGAATAGAAGATATGAAGAACACATCAATTGGTGTGATGTTTACCAAATAGACCTAACAACGACCTCAGACATACTTGTATCTTTATCCACATCCAGTACTTATTTACACAATCTTCATATACTAAATATAAACAAAGAAATGCTCTTACTGGAACCTTGCAAAAGTTCACAACATGAATATAAAGTTAAGATGCATAGTTGAACATCATAGTAAATATACACATATATGCACACAGTCTTAAAATCCATAAGAAACTGCCCAAGGAAAATTATTTGCAGGATACGAATGCCGACGACAAGGTCAGTCAGTCATTGGGTTCAATCTGCGGCCTTGGATGATACGTTCTGTCTTGCTTGCCAAGCAGTTGAATATGCTGATATTGCGGTGCTCGTGATGGTCAATGATTGCCTGGCGAGGTCCACGCTTTTCTTAACAGCAAGCCAAACAATCCAGATGAATCCGATCCATCCTACAGCACAATGTTGTGACAATATTTGCAGGTCAAATTATAGAAACTGCCAAAACAAGAAAAGGGGAAGAATGCAATCTCCCAATTGAAACACCATGATAAAACAATTTTAGATTCTATGTTATGTAATCAGATGGTCTCAACATCCAAACTAGCTTTTGGAGCCTTCCCTCTTTGATTTTTGTTTTTTCCTTGGGACCTTTTTTCAAATAAAAATTAGCTACCTGCTCCAACGGTTGTAGAATATCAATAAGCATTGTGTCCAAAATACTTGCTACAATAACCAAAACTAATATCATATAGAACTGTCGTATCTCCATTTCAGATGCTTGAAAAAAAAAATCCAGCTATTTTTTATAACATACCTAATTGACAGAGGATTTTTTTGGGAATAACAATATCAAGATAGCAAGGATCCCTTGTTCATTCTAAAACAATAATATAAGCTATAAGAAAAGCTGAATTCATCCTGCTTTCTTACTGTCAAGTTAAGAACTATCTCTAAGAAAAATGAACAAGAAACAAATTATAATATGAGTCCTGTATACTTGTGTTAGACAGTGCTAAGTCCCTGAAGAGAAAAGAAACTCATTATAAACCCTTTTTTACTTATTTGGACAAAGAACATACTCCTAGAAGTTATCAGCAGAAAAAAAAGAGCACATGATATAGATTTGAGCCAAATGACAAAAGATAGCTGAAATATTATGATTGTCCTCATTTGAGACGAGTACCAGATATAACAAAACCCCATTGTTAAACATGGAACCCCTTCTAGAACGTAGGCAGCAACCACTAGATCTAAGTCCAGATTTTTCTTCTTTTTTTCTCTTTTTTTTCAGGCGTTAGTCTGAGCATTCATAACTAGTCAACTCACATGGAGCGACTATGTTTGCACCATCTGGGCCGTACAGCAGGGACTTGAATACCCAGAACTTTAACAAAAATAAGATAATAAATAAGTACATTTTGGTCATCTAATGGAGGGACTTGCAACATTACAGAATACACTCCAACTCTGAACTGCTGAATGATCATTCAGAAAGCAATGACCACGTGAGGCTTGTGAAGCAAGAAACTTGGTGAAGATTCTCCTGATTATGCCTTTAATGTGTTAAGGAAGTCATTTAAGTAACCTATTTGATGAAAGGAACAGATCCTTAGGAGAACAAGGTCTTAACTAGCAGGGCTACATTCTAGTTCTTTGAGCATAGGCTATGAAAAGACTACACAGGAGTTTTTGCTGCTCAAGTACAGCATATTTAAGTCTGTTTGTTGTTCAGCTCAGACAACATAAATTTCCAGAGGATAAAAGGTAGATTCTTTTGGCCTTACGTAGCCCCCAGAAATTAAGAGACACTAGATGAGAATAAAATGGAAATTGTTACATACCAGTAGCTATCAAGACAACAACTATTGCTGAGATGGTCGTAGTTGAAATCACAAAAGTTGCAAATAGTAATGCTCCAATATAAACTGTGGTTAAGCAGGTAAAGAAGACAACTATAAAGCCTCCAGCAGCTGCAGATGATATTAGAAAGGAGACAATGATAGCATTTAATGTGCCCGCGAACAAGAAAAACATGAAAATCATCAGCCCTGTCAATGCCAGAAGGGTGATTGTTCCAACCTGTCATGCAGCAAAGACAACTGTAAGTTGTTCTCGATTTGAATGGAAGTGACAAACCTAGGGTTTCTACTTAAAACTATCAACATATTACTACTTGAACTAGCATCAACTCAGACACTCCACACATCCTGTGGTGTGTATAAGTGACTAAGCAGCAACAGAAGACAAAAATGAAGTAACCCCTGTCGTGTGTATAAGTGACTAGGTTCCCATCAATGTGGAGCCTGGGGGACGATTAATATATGTAGCCTTCCCTCCCAATATAAAGAGACTGTTGCTGTAGCAAAAGTAGTCAAAAGATAAAACGTTAAAATAAACTTTTGATTGTAAATACTGGCACTGAAAAAAACTCCAATAGCTTTTGTGCCTAGCTTGCACCAAAGAACTAAAGTTTGAAGAGTGGCTTTGAGCAGATAATATGATGCAGAATGCTGCAGTTGCATTTGCCAGATACATGTAGCTGAAGCAATATGCTGCAGACAGAATCTTAATTCCTCAAAAGGCAAAAACATTGTATATGTTAGCATAAGAAGATTCGATAACTTGAAAGCATTACAAACAGAAAGTGCAACTTGCATTAATAAATACGAGCATGGTTTTCGGCCTGCGGCTTCCATAGACAAAAGCACATAATTTCAACTTAAAGTGTGTGATATAAAGTATAAACTGTAACCTTGCAAGAAAATTTAGTCATTAACCTGAACTTCAACTATTAATTTGTTATTTGGCGTGTTGCAGTATACAATTGCATAGATTTTCAACTTATAAGTTTTTTATCTGACTTCTCATTCCTCCTTACAGCAGGTGTAGAGAACCTCCTATTCTGGTGCTACCAACTTGTTCCGCTTCCTCATCTGACTAAGCTTCAACCTCTTCATGCCACAGAGAAGCACCCACATGAAAATTATTCCCAATGATGGGGCTTCCAATCCTGTCTCAGTGTTCTTAGCTACATCACAATGTATGTGTAATCACGATAGAACCACACTTACTAAACTCGGTTTCTTTCACCTTTAGGTTGCTGCCAATGCCTCACACCAAACGACCAAATTGCCCAAGATCCTTGAAGTCTACTTTAGTTTCTAGACACCATATTCTACTATTCAGATTGAAAATTTTTCCTTGTCAGCACTCTTTGATTTGTATAGACTACAGCACCACCCCCCGTTACTAGGACCAAGTGCACATAAGACTGGATACAGTGAAATGTTGAGTATCCAACTAAAACCACTGCCCTTACTTTACATAGAGACCTTGTACCTACCTCTCTTCCATGGATATGAATTCCTCCCTTCAAAACACCAAATAGTCCAAGGTTCCCAACATACATAACATTGCTTTTGACACTATATCCTACAAGTCACATCAATCCCTTAATTTGTTTACAGATGACCAGGGATGAATTAACTCCTTTTGAGTAAGAAAATAATGGTGAAGCAAATCCTAAATATAACTTGACAAAGTGAAAATGGATCAATTTACTGTTTCTTCTACATAACATGCCCACTTCACTACTTAGACACCCCAATCAGATAACGAGAGATTCATTCACTATGTTTCTTTTTCCAACTGTCACATATACTAATAGTTAATCTCCTAAAATGAAATCTTACGATGAATTCCTAATATGTCAAGAGATTTACTTATTGTATTTTTCCTTCTAAGAGCTACAGGAACTTGAATATTTGTATCAGCCTAAGTTTCTGAAATGAACTTTCTCTGGATCAGAAAACATAACCTAGGATGAAAGTAAGGTATATGACTCACTATGCTTACCTGTCATGGGTTACTAAGGACATGTTGATATCTTTATATCTTGAAATTACTAGACCAATAACCATTCTCCATGGCTAAATTTCTTCACAGCCCATCCTACAAATAGCTCGAAACTATTGGATATCCCTTGGCCTACAACTACAAGGAAGAAACCTTTGCCACATCTGCAGTCTGTTCCTGGCAACAACCGGAGCATCTCCATGTGATAGGACAGAATTCAGCCTATATATCAAAAAGAGAAGTTAAACTAAAATTTAAAAAAGAAAAGGGCTACTTTGCAGGCACTCCAGAAGCAAAATCTTTAAATATTACACTTACTGCAAGGATTTTAATTTTATTTTTCCTAGTTTTAAGGAAAAGAAGAGGTGAGAGAATCAACCGACGAACTTTTCCCTTGAAAAAAATCAGAATTTTGAACTAGGCAAGGTAAATACTCCCTAAGGTTTCATTTGACAGAATGTAAACTGCGATAAGCAGTAGATTACGGGCTTAAATTGCATAAAATTATATTAACCTAAGCAGTATTATCTTTGACAAAATAAAAATAAGGATAACAAATGCAGTTACCCTCAACTCGAATCCCTTTTCAGAGATCTGGTACCTTAAGACAACCTTAACTGACTAAATTAAGTTGGTAATCCTCCCACGTCGTTCCTGGGGCCTAGTTCTATATACTTCTCATCAAAGATCTTAGCTTTCTGAATCAACATACCTAACATCGACTCAAAATCTGACAATTACAAGAGGGGTTAAAAACGGACAACCAAAGAATACTCGGTTCAATTAGCTTGAAGATTTTATAAGCGATTATCACTGCACGAAGAAGGCTATTCACGCACCGCGATGACAAGCAGAGCACGAGGAGAGCCACCGCGGCGGGTCCACAAGAGGAGGTCCCGGGCGGAGTTCCTGGAAGCTTCTCGGAGGCAGGGAGAGGCCTTGTAATAGGAAAACTTGAGCCGCCGAAGGAATGCGGGAGGAGGCGACGCCTCGGGCGGTGGCAAGACGATGCCGGCGAGGAAGTCGCGGATGACGGAGTAGAGCGTAAGTTTGCCCTCAGATGTGGAAGGGCCGACCTCGATCTCGATCGGACGGGGGAGACCACCGTCCGCGCCCACTCCGCCGTTGGATATCGTCGTCTCCCCGTCGGAGTCCACCATCTCACACTGTGAGAGAGCGAGAGCGAGAGCGAGAGAGAGAGAGAGAGAGGTTGCGGGGTGGGGTTGGGTTGGGTTTAAAACGTGTTTGACGCAATAAAAATGACTCCTCAAACAGAGCACATCAACGTGAAGTAAACCACGGACCCACCGATAAGACTCGTTGGCAGATAAGGTAGGTGGGTACATCGCATCTCGAGTTCTTCTTAATCTTTCTCATCTCGCCTAATGATTGATTAGACTAATATAGTTAAAAAAGAAAAGGTCTATTTCTAAAGAAAAAAAAAATCGTTACTTTTCGAAATTCTTCGAAAACCATTCTTTTTTTATTTTTAAAAAATTAAAAAAAATTAATAATTATTTTACTTTTATCGATCGATCAACCAATCACTCTTTGCCTAGTCAAACTATCCTCCTTCGCCTCGAACAATTGCTGCAAACCATCGGTCACTGCGTGCGAGAGGAAGGAAAGAGAGTTATAGTATACCCTTATCCGCAATTGATAAAAGGGGAGGAGGGAGGGGTGCGGTGGGCGCATTGATGGATTGATGGTAGTCTTCGTTGTCACTCTCAAGCCTTCCTCATGTTGTCAACTAGGAGCAAAAAAAAAAAAAAAGAGTAACTTACACGCCCTCTTTATTGGAAACAAGGGATATATATATATATGATTTGTCGCCTCGTGTAAGGGTCACAGACAAAGTATATAGTGAGTCCAACGAAAGAATGGGCAAAATAATCATTTCACATATCCAATAACGGTTTTTCCAAAATTTTCAAAGTAATTTTCCAAAAAATTCAAAATTTTCAAAGAATTGAGTTTTTTTCTATAATTTTCCTAACAAGGACAAATTCTTGAAAAAAAAATCATAAATTTTAAAAATTTTCAAATAGCACCCCAAGTTAAAAAAAAAAGAAAAATCTATTAGTGCATTCTTTTTTTTTTCAAAATAATTATCCTACTCCCATCAACTATAGCACCCCTTATCGATCTTAAAGCAAGCAAGAGCGTAGGATAGTGCAACCTGCTCGTTGTTAGCTATGGTTGAGAGGAGGGAGATGGGGAGAGCTATATGAATGAGGCAATGAGAATGATTGGGAAGGTTAGAGCAACCATGCATATGCAAAGGCGAAGAAGGGAGATCGTCATTGGGGGCAGAGGAGCAACTAATGATTGGGCAAAATTTTTTTGAGAAATTAGGAAATTTAGAAAGATTTGTTTTAAAATTATCCCTTTTTCAAATGATTAAAATGCCAACACCGATCACTCACAATTGTAATTTATATTTTCTATCAAAATTTAATCCGATTGAATTATGATGGAGCCAATAATAGTTGGGTCACCAACACAATAACATGACACCACCACATCGACCACGTTGCTTTCCAACATCACATAATCGCCAAGTTAGGTGCACGTCGAACGTCGACCTAGCCTCGGTGAGGTTGGCAGGAAGAGCTGGAATCCCGACCAACCCCAACGGGCATTCGGTCTCGATCGATCCGCACCGCACCTGATAGCAGGCGATCGACAACATGACAGCACCCCTGCCAGTAGGTGTCCGACGTCATGGTAGAGTAGATAGATGCAACGGGCCGATCAGCATGCGACTGACGACATGGCAGAGCCAACGCGATAGGCCGACCAACCTGCAACCCCCCTTGACAATAGGTGACCGACAAGGTGGTAGGGCGAGCGCGACGGGCCGACCAGCCCGCAACACCCCTAACTAAGGGCGATTGGTGGTGTGTCAAGCACTACAGTGATGACGTGTCCCGCATATAACGAGTCCTTATGCATGTATAAATACCCCCGGACCGCCACTAGTAAAGGAGGGGCAATTTAGTGAAAGCTATTTCTCGCTCAATCATTCTCGTCCTTGACTTGATCGTCGGAGGGGCTCGACTGAGCACCAATAGCTCAACCAAAGCCTTTGTGCATAGAGGGACGCACCGACCCCCCCTAACAGAGGAAGTGACCGAAGGTCGGGCCCAAGACGTCATGATTGTTCACGAAGACGAGCTTGCACACACGAAAAATTTCTCCGGACTGACTCCTCGTCCCATGTTGAGGTACGACCCCCAACAAACTAGTGTTAAACGGGATCGATATAATGTTTTAAAATATGATTATAATATTTTAAAAGTATATATATAATTTTTACTGAATTGAAACCACCGTAATCCTATTTAAATGGATATATAACTCAATATTAAATAATTCAAATTCTTATAAATATTAATTGTTAACCTTATTATAATTATTGAGGTTTCAAAATGTATTCGTATTGATTAGGGAACAAAAACATGCAAAAAAATTACTTTTGTATAAACCGATATAAAAAGTTTTAATTGAGGAACAATGATTCAAAATATAATACAGATGAATTTATCATTTTTAATGGGATTTCAAATAGGTATTTTATATTTAAAACCAAAACATATTAAAAGTAACTTCTATTATAGTATTTTTAAATAGGGCTATAATATTTTTGAATTCTTCACTAAAAATACTATAAGCTTTTACAAAAAAATTGTAACTAGACCGATTCAACTTATAGATTAGTTCAATGCAAAGGACCAGATTCCTTTCAAGAAACTTTCGTAACTAAGAGAAAAGATAGGACACTATTTGAAAAAAAAATAAAAAGAACCATACCTTATGAAAAGAATCTAAAATGAGAATATCTCTCTATAATCTTATTTTGTCTTAAAAGGTTTATAACGGCAACTCCTTTTTATTATTTATATTTTTCTTTTAAATAGTTTTGGAAATTTTAAAATATTTCTCTATAAATAAACATAAATAACACAAAGTGCACGACCGGAGGAATGCATAAGAGAGATGAGAGGCGGAGGGAGGGTTGCTCTTAGCTTTGGGCCCCCGTAAGGTGATGACAACGATGTTGTAGGCCCAGGCGGCATACTCGATGGTGTTGAAGGTGTCGAGCGACACTCGGGCCTTCTTCCATAGGGATCTCGACTGCTAGCGACCCCTACTAGTATTCATTTATTGTGTAATATAAAGCTGAAAGATAACAAGTACAAGACTAATCATAGATAAATCTATTTTAGTATTTCTATTCTTATATTTTAAAAACTTATATTAACCTCCATATAATTACAAAAGTAAAAATATCTAGATTTATTTATCTAAATAGATAATTTTAACCTTCAAACGGTGACAACCAACATTAGTGGTGGCAAACGACGATGCCACTTGCGCTGACGTTGACACAAACACAATTGCCGAGAGATCCTTTCGCCGCTCTGTATCGTTAGTGCTCTATCGCTATAGATTATCACACACATGCAATTGTAAATATACCTCAATCAAATATAGTGAAACTACTATCACACATAACTACTCATCTACATCTTTAAAATTACTGGGTTTTGGCAACCAACTTCAATTCTGATACTGATCTTGCAGTTCACGAACCAAACATGTAAAGGTGCTTCCATGCTGATACTGAAATTAGAGAACATGAATCAAACATGTCAATCGATTGGGCTTTCCAACTCCCAACAGATTTCAGGTTCCAACTTGATTATGATTCCATGGATAGGCCAAACATTCCCGACAATTACACAGCATTTGAGATGGTTCAATTGTTGGATTATGAGATCAGATCCAAGCAATGGTGAGAGACCTCACCATCAAACAGAACTAGTAAAAATTACTTCCAAGTAAACACCTCAGGTCTCATCTATCATCCAAAAGAAAGATGAAAGGAATACACCTTAATGAACTGTAGATGTCCACTAAACTGTTCTAGGTATTTGTTACAAGGTACAACTTACTGACCAACCACAAAAGCCACTATATATAGTGACTCACCAGACAACTATGTCTGTCCTCCATTATCTGATTTGGAAAATGATGCTATGGAAGTTTGATTGTAGGAACTCTCCCAGTTTCTCCCATCGAAGTGCCTAATTTCAACATGTGCAAGCGTACCAGCGTCGACACACTTGACCGTCACTGCAACACCATCGGGATTTGATCTTGGGAAGTAGAAAGAAGTTATACCACATATCTTGCAGAAGGTATGCTTGGCGGTATGGGTTCCGAAGGTATATGTTGTTAGGAACTTATCAGAATCAGCTGTGAGCTTGAATTTGGATGATGGCACAATGAAGTGGATATTGCCTCTCATGGAACAGTCAGAGCAGTCACAACTCCATGCTACCACACTTGATGGTGCTTCAACTTGCCACCTCACATGCTTACAGTGGCAACCACCAAGGTGAACTATGGAATCTCCATCCATCAAAGTGTATTCTACCTAGCAATCGACAAAAGATTATCAAACAGAATTTGGGTATTACAACACAGTTTATCTTATTCACATTGAAAGTTAAGCAGCAGTCAAAAAGAGGTACAAACTTTAAATGAAGACTCCTCATGGAGTATTTTTTTTTCTTTCCCCAGTAACTCATAACCTTTAGTCATGACTATAAATCAATATAGCAAAAAAGAACGCTAGTTGATGTATATCAAAGTCAGCAAGTAATAATGCGTCTTAAATGCTAGATCCTAAACTGGAAACATAGTCACATCCATATAAATATCATGACAGGTTCCTTTGCGACTTCCTGAATGAGGACCCATAGCTCCTCTATGATCTGCCAAGTTCTATACCAATATTTATTGTATACAGTGTGACATACACATTATATCTGAATCTTTCCTTTATCAAAAGATTATTAAATTTACAACGATCGACTATAAGTGCCAAATACTTCAGCTTCTTCAACCGAAGGTAACTTAACCACAAGGGAAAACCCAGCAAAGACCAACCAATTGAAGCACAATTTTAGCACTGACATCTCGAAAGTGTCAAAGGTTGAAGCAACAAAACAATAAGAATTCCATAACAACACTTGTGATGAGTCTTGTTACGAGTTAAATCCATTCCAGTATCACGTTATGCAGTAAAATCATGACCCTAAGTGGTCAAAATTCAGTGACACTACAAAATTCGGCCATGAGGCTTCTAATTAATTCGGTTACTGAAATCCTCTGTCCTTTTGAAGCCTTGTTTCCAGGATATACTATGTAGGATAACAAATCTAACAATCCTTTTCATTATTACACATGAGATAGAGCTATTTTATAGAGTGCCAAATGCTAACATAAATCGTAAAGGATATCATATACCCTATTAACTGTACGATTCCTGATCTTACATTTAGCTAGCTAATTTCCTAGAGAATGCAACAATTTACTCGAGAATTAATGGAATATAATCTAATCAATGTTCTTACAAGACTTCAATATTTCTGTTTTGACACTGTAAATCATATCAAACACAGAGTAGTTCACTGTTCTCCAAACCCCATAAAATTAACACTTCAAAACTAATTAATCCTCTCAAGGAGTTTACCAAAGCTTTAGCAGATTTCCCCAACAATAACTGTGAAAGTAAAGACAGAGAATGAAAAGAAACTAGTTTATGTCTGGAAAATGTAGCATCGAAATTGAATTAGCAGAATTTCATAAAAATTTCAGTTTTGATAATATCATAACATGAAAATATACAGAAAGCCTCATCATGTCTACCATTTTTGGCCCATAACTCAAGTAATAACTCAACAAGAACGCACCTGCTCGAGCCGGTGATGGATAGGCAACTCGGACTCGGCCGTGGAACCTGCTGTCTGGTAATTTGTAGGACGGGTACGCACTCGGCAAGGACCAATCCAGGCTGCGGTGGTGTCAAGGGGAGAAGCCTCGGAGGAGGAAACGGCGGCGGCGGCGGTCGTGAAGACGAGGGGCGGGCTTTGGAAGAGGCGGTACGTCTAGGGCTCCTCGGCCCAAATGGTTTGCTGCTCGGCCCATGACGAATGCACAATAATTCTATTAAAGAAAACATTTTAACTAGACTTTGATTTAATTATTAATTTTATCATAAAATTTGAGGTTTCATAAAATGATTTATTTGAGAGTTTGGACGAAATCAAGATTATTCGATGTATTTTCAATTAATCTCAATTTTGGTCTATATCTTTTTTAAAAAATATTATATTTATTTTTGTTTATGATACAAATAATAATAATAATAATAAAGACGAGATTTATTCAGTTACTATATTTTTTAATAAAATTACAATTTTTTTATTATTATAGAAATAAAAAAACATTATAATTTTATTTTAAGAACACTGTAATCGAGTCTTAATTAGTTTGAAGCCCTACACATTTTAATTAACCATATTATATACCTATTGCATGTGCAGCATTATGCACGGATACACGTTAAATTGTAGTTTGTAGGGACAGTTACATGAGTCACCAAACTTAGCAGGGATATATATATATATGGAATATTGATTAAATAGAATCGTTAACCTCACACGCTTACCCTTTGCCGACACAAGAAACCCTAGGGATTCCAGCGAGCGATCAAAATTTGCCGGCCGCTTCATCCCCCCCAAAAACCCTTGAATCCATCCAAATTCTCCCATGTCTACTTGAATCCGTCGGAGTTTCTATCACCAGAAAGCCTAGTGGAAAACTGGGGAGCATTAACCCTCTCCGTTACTTTACCCTAGACTTTCATCCCTCTTCTCTTGTGTGCGGGGCCTTCTTTGTGATCGTTCTTTGAGCCAACTGAGGAGGAATCTGTCGTGATCTCGAGGTATTTCTTGTGTTTTTCTTGTGGTTTTCCCCCTAGATTACTTATTTGATCTTTCATATGGATACTGCTTTTAATTGTTTGATCGTTAGTGATGACTGCTGAAAGATCGTTGATTCGAGCCCTTAGCTTCAGACTAATTCGATGCTTGTATAATGTGATTATGAGCTCTGTGTATATTTTCCTATAGTATGAACTTTTATATACCAGTGCATGCGACAGTTAAAAAGTGCATTTTAGAGATCTAGGTGGTGGTTAATAGTTATGATATCGGAGTTGGAGGTCTCCAATCTTAAGTTTTGTTGACTAGGGGCCTCTTAACTAGTGGCGGCGGGGACTTCTGTTGCCAGTAGCTGCTTCTCTTTTGCTGTCCGCAGATTTGGCAGATGCATTGGACATGTATCCATCCACACATAGCTGATGCATGCAGTGTCTAATGCGTGGCTCCCAAGATGCCGTGATTATGCAATAGAGGATCTTAATGATCTGGATTTCCGATAGCTGTCATAATTCACATCTCAAGCACAAAGTTTATTATCAAATTGTCTCATGTATGCTTGATGTCCGAATTTCCATCATGCATTGTTGATCAAGCACCTGGTTTGTTAATTAAATATTCACTCTCTTCTGCTAAAGTCTGTCAAGTCATCATGATGAATCCCTGATTTATTCACCGGTGAATCCTTCCCATGACTTTGACAAAGCATAGATCGTAATGGAGAGTGAATGTCACAGAATTCCTCTTTCTCATTTATATTGAGCACCACTGGTATGAACTTTTATATACCAGTGCATGTGACAGTCAAACGTGCCTTTTAGAGATCTAGGTGGTGGTTAATAGTTATGATATGGGAGGTGGAGGTCTCCAATCTTAAATTTTGTTGACTAGGGGCCTTCTGTTGCCAGTTGCTATGCATATCAGTGTCTAATGCATGGCTCCCAAGATGCCACGATTATGTAATAGAGGATCTTAATGATCTGGATTTCTCATAGCTGTCATAATTCACATCTCATGCACAAATCTTATTATCAAATTGTCTCATGTATGTATGATGTCCTAATTTCCATTGTGCGTTGTTGATCAAGTCACCATGATGAATCCCTGATTATTCACTGGTGAATCCTTCCCATGAATTTTGCAAAGTATAGACCGTAATGGACAGTGAATGTCACAGAATTCCTCTTTCTCATTTATATTGAGCACCACTAGCTTGCTACCATCTGAAATGCTAGATAATCAAAACTTCACCCTCTTCTTGTATATAGCTGGTGAATTGCCATGGTGAATTCCTAGTGGTTTGCTGGTGAATCCTTCCCTGTTGTTTTCTCAGAGCATAGCATGCAGTCAGAACAATGGTCATAAATGCTCTCTTTTTTGCAATATTGAAAAAATGCTACCTAGCCTTGCCACTATGAAAACTGTCATATCTATTTGGTAAGGTTTTTTCCTGTTCATTTTTGGTCTCTATTGTTTCTTTTATAACTATTTCTTTTTTCGAGGGAGATGGGGATGTTAGATTATACATATGACATCTTTCTAGCGATGGCAAAAGAGTGAGAGCAAATTATAGTGGATCATGGATGATGTCATGTTAGACTGAAGAGTGGATCAGAAATGAAGAAGGGGGATAATGATTGTGCAGAATGATGTAGCTATGTTCTGTGATATGTGATTCATATGCTGGTGGTATCTGAAGTAAAATCATGCTATTCAGTATTGTTTTATTAGATTAAATAAGATTGTCAAACTTATTAGATTGGCTGACTGTTTTCACTTGAAAAAAATGTTCTTTTCAAATACAAATAACATCATCGCTTTAGAATTTGCTTTTTGTTTTATGAGATGGTTGTATGATTTTATTATAAGGTTTGATGCCATTGTTGAACATAGTTTTTTAGTCACTGATGTTAAATTCTATAGAGAATGATGTACATTCTGCTTGCACATGATCAGGCTTCCACGACACAATTTTGGGATATCTGGTTTTGATAATTTAATGAATGCCAATGTAAATATGAGTTTGAGTGTGTTCATGACCTTGTGCTGCCAACTGTTCGAGTTTCTGGACTTATTTTTGTTTATCATGCTGATTTTGAGGGATTGTTAAGGAGTACTCTGCAAGTATTTCTTTCACGTACAGTTGATTCAATGAATCCATATAAGGCATCATCGGGTTGGTATGGACTTCCAAATTTTTAGTTTGTACTTTTTCTGAGATGGGTTGGTTCTACCACTATATTAATGCGCTTAGTTTTTCATTACAAAGGTTTATTTCTGTAAGGAATTTCTATCTTATGGAAATCATAATGTTTTATACCTTGGGCCATTTCTTTTAAATGAACAAATAAAATGAGTTCTACTTGTTCTTTTGTACTGCAGGTTTTAGTTATTATCTTTGGCTTTTCCTAGTCAATTGTCAAATGGCCACATATATGGGTATGCCAAGGGATGATTTGATTAAGAATCGAACTGCTAATCAAAGAGGGAGAGGGAGAGGGAGAGGGAGAGGCCAAAGCCAAGGGCGGGGCCATGGACGTGGTGATATTTTCCGTGGAAGGGGAATGGGGATGCTTCATCGAGGCAGTCTCAGTGTTAATATGCGGCCATCTCCATACAAAATTGCTAAGGCAAGCCTAAAAATGTTGCTGTTTATTTTGCATATTCAAGAAATTGAATCATTAGAATGCCAGACATGAAGGGGAGAATATCTGAATTTTTCACATGGAGAGGCCCTTGCACCACTTTTGGGTTATATTACTTTTTGGTGCATGATTCATTAATGAAGTATTTAAAGGGGAGAATTTCAAAGGATCTGTTGCTACATTTGGAACTTTGAATCTTCGACGGTCGAGCCTTCAATTTATATGCTAGTTCATGGAGTCTTTTTTTGTTGAAGTGCTTAAGGAGTCGTACTTCGGAACTGGAGCTCTCTCAACAGTAACTTATCATCAGCATATGACATTGGTGGATTTCTCTACTTCCATTTGTTCTCTGTACACATTATATGCTATTTTGGTGGAATCCTCATTTTCATTTTTCATGTGCATTCTTTATATGCTAAATGTTATAGCTCATATCACATTATTAGTAAAAGGTATACACTTTTCTGGAGGGGGTTCCCTGTTGTAGATAAGTTACATGAACTCTTCTTCATGAGGATGAACCTTAATACAATGGTAAGGTTGCATCGTGACTAGAATTTGGGACATTGAAATACCCTTGCTATTTGTTGTGGTAAAGTTATTTGAATTCGCCCTCCTACAGACCTCACATTGGTAGGAGCCCATACATTAGATCACCGCCCTTTGTGAACCTTCCTTAATTCTTCCATGGACTTGTTATTCACACTAGGTAGATCAGTATTATGATTATGTGCTAACATATCTATTCCATTATCTGTATCTTTGGCTGCAACTTCATCAGTCTTTCAGCAGAACAAAGGGTATGATATGGAGGCATGATTTCTTTGATGATAGCATGGTAGCTGCAGGCATTTCAGGAATCGAAACTGGCACAAAACTTTACATCTCAAATTTAGATTATGGGGTGTCCAATGAAGATATAAGGGTTAGTTAAATCCTGAAATTGACTAAATTTAGCTCCATTTCTGTTTGTGATTATTTTAATTTTATTATTTTTTAATTCTTATACAGGAGTTATTCTCAGAAATTGGTGACCTCAAGCGTTATGCAGTTCATTATGACAGGAATGGTCACCCTAGTGTGAGTTTCTTGTCTTTTTCGTAATGCAACTGAATCTTTTTTTCCATTATGGTGATAGATCGATTATTGCATCTAAACTATGCAAAAATTTTGAGGAATGGTCGTTGTAGTGTGAGTTTCTTGCCTTTTCCTAAGGCAACTGTAATCTCTTTTTACTTTTTAGTGATAGATCGATTGTTGCATCTAAACCAAGGTTTGCAATTTCGATCCAGATCGCTCGGCGGTATATACCGTCCGCCAGGTTACCAGTATGCGGACCGCCCACTACCGAGTGGGACTGCCAAAAATCGATCGTCGGCGGTCGATTGAGGGAGAAATCGACCATCGACGATCGATTGAGGGAGAAAAAGGGAAGAAGAAGAGGAAAAAAAGAAAAAAAAGGAAGAAAAGAATAAAGAAGTACCTCCTTTCACTGCGCCATCCTCGCCTGCGCGGCATTGCCTCCATGGTCGCCTGCCGCCGCCGCCTGGCGCTTTTTCTCCCGCGTGAGGAGAAAGATTAAGACGATGTCGCCCCTTTTCTTTTTCTTTTTTAATATATTAATATATATAATATAATATAATATAATATAATATTAGTTTAATATATTTTAATATACCGGGCGGTATGCACAGTGCATACTGCCTGGTACTAGTACCATACCGATACTGAGATAATCTCGGTACACCGGTATGGACCGGTATGTCAAACCTTGATCTAAACTATGTAAAAATTGTGTATATGATTTTTGACTATAGGAATAGAAAGAGTATAATTCTATATTCGGCATGAATGAGTTCTCTTTCCATATTTCTTAGGACGAAGCATGGGAGAATTGCTTTTTAATTTTTATTTAATGAGGCAAACAAAAATTGATAAGATAGTTATTTATTCTGTTTTATTTTCAGCTGTTATTTTGAATTTTAAAGTTTGTCTGGAAGTATAATTATTTAATATTAAACACTTTTTTTCGTATGTTCTTGCATGATTTAAAACCTATCATGTTGATAGCTTAATTTATCTCATGAAATCTGTTGTTTACTTAAAGAATTGAGTAATTTGTTGCTAGATGTTGAATTCTTTTGCTTCCAATATAAGGCGTAATATGTTATATAAAAAGATACTCTGACATGTAAATACTACCGTAGGTTGCTGGTGGTCTTTAATCATGAAAACGAACGCCCATATGTTATATAAAGTTCTATTTGCACCTATTAGAATTATCATTTAGAACACTATTGATACACATAAACTAGAATTCTTATTCTTTGGGGTTTCTTTGACTCAACACAATTGGACCCTCTGCAAACTGTCCCTATCCTTAATATACTAATGTTGCGGTATACTAATTACATAATTTCCTTCATCTTGGACCATGCTGTGTTGGTCCACGTAATAGGTCAAGAAATGTATTATTGTAACAACTTATTCAGCAGTGATTGCCAACATGGTCAAACAATGTTTTAACGGAGTTACTAATGTTAGGCTTCTGAATTCCCAAGTTTATCTTCTCTTTTATCGTTTCATTGGTATTTCAATTTTCAACATGATTAATTTTCTTATAAATTTTTAAAATATAGCAAATCATAATATGCACTTCTAATACTGAAATAACATTTTAGGAGTTGAAAATAATATTGGCATTTATCTAGATGGGTGCACACAGTTCTGTATTCGACTTTGATGAGGGTGAAAGTTGTATGTATTTGTTTAAAATTGTTTTTGGTCACCTTTAACTTGCTAAGGCTTTGTTATTTGAAAAACAAAGTCCAACTATGTTACTTGACCTTTTAAGACTAAAACCACGCATTAGATCAAATGCACAAGCACAAGCATGCAAACCTATCTTTTGTTGTTAAATTTTCTTTTAAGGTAGATAGAACAAAATGTGTTTTGCATGTGGACCAGCATTATGTACCGGACATGATCTCAAGGGTCCTAGATAAAATTTGATTCAGACTTAGATGATGGAAAGGGCTGATCAGGATACTATCTATCACAATGAATCTACTAAAAGGTAAATCCCAAGATTCAAATGGGTGAAATAGGAAAAGTAATCTGCAAACAGCATGATCCACCTGAATAATTTCTGTGTGCTTGAGGCAGAAATCATTCGCATCAATAGAGTGGTAGCTGGTAAGACTATACAAACAATATTTTTGTATTTGTAGGACAGTTCCTTGATGGGATCTATTTTTGCTGTGCATGTTACAAGGGCATATTTGTCACTTGCACAAGCCTCATGCTTTTTTTGTATTTGTTGAATACTTGTATATGCAGTTGTTGGTTTGAATCTTTAAATTTGTTTACAGGGTTCAGCAGAGGTTGTATATACAAGAAGAAGTGATGCCATGGCTGCCTTAAAACGATATAACAATGTGCAGCTGGATGGGAAACCTATGAAAATAGAAGTTATAGGCACTAATCTAGGCTTGCCTGTCAGTCCTCGTGTGAATGTTGTAGGCGGTCCAAATGGTAGAGGAAGAAGGACAGTTGTTATGACGTATGTGGTTCTTTTCTGTTATTTACCTTCTTGCTTGCATTTATATCACTGGTTTGTGCCAATGCATTAAAAAAAAATGTCGAATTTGCATTGTTTTTTATGATATCTAGATTATATCTTTTTGTTATTTTTTCTTTGGACTATTGCGATTATGTTCAAAAAAAGGACTGCTGGGTATGCTGTATCAAGATTTCACTCTGCTCTCTTCTTGGTCTTAGTGAATCTTCCTTTAGAAACTGCCTCTTGTTTTGGGTCTTATTTTCCTTGTTCTCAGTGGACTTGAAACTTTCCTTGACGATGTTTGAGTAGTTTGAGTGTCTTCGCTGATAACATAGATATGTGTCTTCACTGATAACATTGATATGTGTCCACTGATATCATTGATATGTGTGTCTGTTGTATGTTGGTATATGTTTTCCTTTTCCAGTATTTTTTCGCAAATTGTTTTCATAAACTGTAAAATATTATATAATTTTCATGTGAAGTGTTACATTGATTTCATTATTCTACCATATATGCTTTTGGATTTTGGTCTTTGGGTAAATATCTTTCAGCACAAGTGATACTAAAGAATGTCTGCATACTAATTTTGCCACCTTATCTTTGATGGATTAGTCAAAAGACTCAAGATGTTCCTTTTTTTACTATAACATAAAATTCTAGAAAGCCAATTCATTAAATTTAGTTTGAATGAGGTTGATGGCAAAAGGTGACCAGATTCTGTTTTGGCTTTTGAAAGCCCTTAGATATGAAGATTTTGTTTGGCTTTTGGGAGCCCTTTACACATCACAACTTAAGACAAGCTTCTTTAGTGGAGATTATCTTCTGCTTCCAAAGAAGTTTTTTTACTTGAAACTAACCTTGGTAGATTCTGTTTTCAGTCCGCAATTTGGTCGAGGTGCTTCGAGTTCTTTCAATCGTGCTTCCGGGTAAGGTCATATAAGATCATATACCTTATGATTATTGAGAATCTTTCCTAAATGCCTTTATATTTACTTTAAGAACTTTAGAATTTTAGTTGGTTTTGCAAATCTTCAGTTCTATTTAATTTATCCACATATTGGTTGTAGTTCTATTGAGAATCTGTTTCCTTCTAGCGTAAGTTTTTTCAATATAGTTTATTGGGTTGATTGCAGACTATTAGAAATACTAAGCCAAAAGACTAAGCAATATGACAAATTTGAATTGTTTATTGATTCTAGGATCTAACCAACATCATTATTTGACTAGTGTGCTTTCTTGCGATTTTCTTATTCCACTGACACACTAAGTCACCGTTCCAAGAACAACCACGTAAATGTATAAAAGTTAATTGGAGCAAATTTGATATTTTGAACAACTGAAACTAAGCCACAAAAAACCATTCCAAGAACAACCATGTAAATCTATGAAAGGTAATTGGATCAAATTTGATATTTTAACAACTAAAACCAAGCCACAAAAAAATCAATATTCTGAAAGAAAAATGTTGATCGAATTTCCTATCAAATTGTATATGTATACACAGGATATAACTTTTGTTCAATCTTTGGGACCTTAAGAATTTAAAATGAAAGAAAGTAAAACGTTGTAGCCAGACATATTTGATCTAGAACTTTAATGAATCTCATGTACTATTTGATCTAGAACTTTCATGAAATCCATTTTATCATAATTTATGCCACCAAAATCTGGAGAGATTGGAAGAAACCATTCTAAAGGCAGCATTACTTATAGTCATGTGAGCAAAGAATGCTTCGTTTGACCCTTCAAACATATGCTAGCTTATCCAAGGACAAGTTTTCTGATGAGGCAACCTAACTGATGTTAACAAACGAGTATACACATGTGACCTCAGTCTAAGTGACTTTTTAAATAGAAAATCCCAGGCATTGATCATGGTTTTTTGTAGAACTTGTTTAGGTTTATGTTCGAGTAATTGTAGGCGAACATCAAGCTACTTCATAGGTCTGGGTTTGGGCTTTGTCATATGGTACAAGAAGAGAATTGCTTAGATCGATTATATATGGCCAACTGAATTGTGCGACTTACATTAAAATGACAACAATTGATTTTCTTGAGACCAACTAGTCAAAAACTTGTTGGGATGACATGCCAGAAGATTTGATGACATGTCGTTTCATTACTAGTTAGAAAAACCATTAAAGTGTCAAAGTCTTGGTTGAAGTCATATTGGGCTGTAACTGGGTTGGAATTGAGTCCACTCTATTTGACAGCATGTGACAACCATTGGGCTTGAATTTTGGTCAGGCTTGGGCCCTTACTAGGCCAAACACATGGCTATTTCTGCCCAGGGGGTTGTGCTACCGCCAGCTTAGGTGGTGGTACTGCCTCAGCCATCTGACAGGAGTGGCAGCACTTTTCATTAGTAGCGATGATTGTACCAACCATACTTAAAGGTAATACTGGCCAAGCTGGCATTGGTACTGCCTAGGGTCACCGGTAGTATAGCCTGTGTCAATGTCGATGCGCGTCAGTGTTGATACTGACCTCTGGTTGAGGTATCACCCAGAGTCAAACAGTAGTTCTGTCAGGACTTTATTCACTGGTTTGGATTCATTTTTGAGGTCTTTTTGTGGTGCAAATACTCAATTCGATCTTGACTGGTAGTGCAGTCTTGTTTGAGTCTCTTCCACCATATTGAGTTATTTTAATATGCTGTAAAGATAAAAGTGACTCGTAAAAGGTTGAGTGATCAAGTCTACGGGTCTGTCCTAAGACTTGAAAAGGAGAAGGTTGTAAAAGGTAGTTGATCGATCGCTGGTCTTCCCATTGATTAAGAAGAAAGGCGATAGTACCATATCCAGCGTAAAAGAAATTGTTTCCTAGAACTTATCATTAGAGCAAGTGAGCTTTGATCCAATAGATGGAGTCTTACTTTAATCGTCATGTCTCTTATCTTTACCTTTTGCATGAATATCTATTCTTGTATCTGTTGGGAAATGGTGTTTCTCTACACGAGCAAGAGAAACACCTAAAACCCTTGACATACTATTCCTAATAGTGAAATAAATTTGCCTTATCTGTTGGACACTCATTTGTGGGAGTAAATACTGGTTAGACACCTAATATGCCTCTTTGACTCTCTAAAATGGCAACTATAAATGGTTATGTCAATCATATGAAAATTGTAAAAAATTGAAAATTATATCTTACTCTTGCTTGGAAGTCGGATTGATGACCTGTCTTGAGGACTTCAAAAGTTCTCTTTTGTCATGTTGAATTGGATTAGTTTTTGGATATAATTCAAGATTACTCATAATAAGTTAGTGCTGACTATTTTCTGTATCTGGAACACTCCATTTCCCTTCTCTTATTAACATTATGAATTGCTTATTTGGCTAGGAAAGCCTTTTTCAGTTGGACCTGGCCTTTTCTCGGTGTCCTGTGCTGAATTAAGGCTCATATAAGAAACAATATTGCATTAGCCAATTAGGTGCTTTTAGGCTGAAACCTTCTGGATCGGTGCATTTATGTGCTGTACTGAACTGTCCTGGATTAAGCGATGCTGAGTGGACCCTTATTTTAGTCTTTTTGTAGTACAATGGAGTAGTCTAAGGTCAGATACCCTGGCTCAGCCGTCATCTGAGGGGCCAGCTTCCAGGTTTGGGCCACACTGTAGGAGCATTCTGTATTATGGTAAATTAGTTTCTCAAGTATAAGGCTTCTGAAGGCAGTCATTTGAAACAATAGAAGCCTTTGTGTTCCTATATCCAATTTTCCATTGTTTTTGTTGCTCTGCTTCTTTGGGAAGACATTGTTAATATAAAATTTTCTGGTTTCTAGTAAATATGCACATTTGCCTGATACATTAAAAGGCACTTGCTCATTTGTTAAACCCTGCCGCTTATGCAGTTAAATATGATCACACTGCCTATTTGGAAAATTTGATGTTTATTAAATGCTAATGCTGAAGATATGCTGTTGTGGTTGGAAAAAAAAAAAGGCTTTTAATCATGGGCTATTTGAAGTGCCTATTTGGAACTGTTGGTGTCTTAGTGTTTGATATTGTTCAAGACTATATTGGCTGTCGTAAACAACATTAAATGGAGATTTAGTAAGTAATTTCTTAGGAATGTTGCAAATTTCATAAGTTCTGATTACTGCCCAGGCAAGTGCAATGACCCACATATGGTTGCCTTGTGTTCAAGATCAACCTGTTCTTTATCTGTGCGTATATGATAGCTATTATTGCATTAATGGAGTTATCCGATGAGCAGGATAACTCGTGGAGGCTTCCAGCGAGGCCGTGGTCGTGGCCATCCGAATGCTATTTCCAGTGCCAGAGGCAGTGGCCGTGGCCGTGGCCGTGCCAGTGCCAGCGTCAGAGGTCGAGGTCGTGGGAGGAAACAAAACCTTGAGAAGTCAGCAGATGAGTTGGACAAGGAGTTGGAGACCTATCACACCGAAGCAATGAATACATCTTAAATTTGGTTTGAGGTCAGGTTCCGAATTCTTGTATGCCTGTTTAGAAGGGGTTGATGGAGGTATCACACTGGTATTTGCACTCTAGTATATTGTTAGTTGGACACAGAATAACACTATATTGTTGTTGTATTTGCTGGAACCAGATACAATGTGTGATGAAGCCTCACTCGAGGATGAGATCTGCACATATCTACAGTAGTTTGGATGTCTTTTTTTTTCCTTTTCTTTTTCGGCAGAGTTCCCTGGTCCGACCGACAATAAGAAAACCCAGCAGCAGTGTGCATGATGGGATTTCTGATCGCCTGCAGACCAGAGCTAGTACACCATGGTTTTCTTGTATATATATATTTTTTTTCACCTCTTGTATTTTTTTCAGGCATTCGTGAGTGCAGATTTCCGTATTTTTTGGCTTTTGGAGATGTTTAAAAAGGCTTATTGGTTTTTGTTGATGTGTTGTATACTTCTTCTCATGCTCGTGTTGTTATGCACTCTCTTGGAGCAGCAACAGTGAAAGTGTTATCTTGGAGCATTCAAGTCTTTTTTACTTGATCCATGGAGACGGAGTTCGGGATTGTTATCTTCCAAAGTCAACGACCGGTACCAAACATGGAGTATGTAAATGTATGAAGAGATATGGGTGAAAACTATACTTCTGTGGAGGAATTTAATGGGATTGTTCACTTTTTCCCGCCCCCACACCTCTCTCTTTTTCTTTTTTTTATTCTTTTAATCAATCATGTCGCAGAATATTCACCTCCTGTTCTTGTCCTTTAAAAGTAAAAGCCCCACCACACTCAATTCATTGCCCCTCTCTCTCTCTCTCTCTCTCTCAGCATTCCATTGCTTTCTGCAAGAAATAAGAACAACAAAAGAAAGAAAGAAAGAAAGGACAAGAGAAGTAGGAAATGACCAAACTGTTGCTTATCTTCCTGTTCACTTGCGTTGCTTCCCTGTCAGCGTCGGCCTCCGACGGCTACGCCGACTTCGTCTACGCCGGATGCTCGCAGCCCAAGTGCACTCCGGGCTCACCCTACCAATTCAACGTCGAGTCCCTCCTCGCCTCTCTCGCCAACGCCGCTGCTTACTCCTCCTCCTACGCCAACTACACCTCTGCTGCCGCTGCCTCCTCCTCCCCGGCCTACGGTCTCTTCCAGTGCCGCGGAGACCTCCCCTTCTCCGACTGCCACTCCTGCGTCCGCTCCGCCCTCTCCCAGCTCTCCCCCCTCTGCCCCTCGGCCGTCGGCGCTGCCGTCCAGCTCAGGGGCTGCTTCCTCCGCTACGGCAACGACTCCTTCCTCGGCAAGGCCGACACCAGCGTCCTCTACAACAAGTGCGGCCCCCCCGCCGCCGGAGGATACAACTCCGACATGCTCGGCATGCGCGACGCTGCGCTCGCCGACCTGACGTCTGGCTCCGCCCGGGGCACCTACAGGATCGGTGCCGCTGGGTACGTGCAGGCGATGGCTCAGTGCGTCGGTGACCAGAGCGCAAACCACTGCGAGGACTGCGTGGCAGCGGCGGTGGCGGAGCTCCGGGCCGCCTGTGGCTCTGCCGTCGCCGGCGACGCTTACCTCGGTAAGTGCTTTGCTAGGTACTGGTCCGATGGAATCTACACGTCCAAGACCGGTCACGGTAAGCGCCTCTTTATGGTCACCGGTGTTGCTAGTGCTCATCTCTTTGCTTTTGTTTAGATTTGAACCTATCGATTTTTTTTTCCTTTTAGTGGTGATATTTTATATGATAGATAGAGGTGTAGTTGCTTAAATCGCGACTCTTTCATCAATTCACTTTCGTAAGTGCATACATAATATTGCTAGGAAATATTTTTATATGAGAGGAATAGGACTAAGAAAATAGTCTCATACTCATACAAATAAAAAAATCGAGTCACGTATATTAAGTTTCATGTATATATATATATGGATTGAATTGATATCAAATCTAATGATTGAATTACTAACAAATATATCTTTAGTAAGCATTTTGATTCATTCATCAGTGATCCTTTAAAAGTAAATTCCATGGCTTTCAAAGGAATATGACCTTTTATTGATGAGCTAATAATGATCCCATCTTGTATAGCCAACAATTGTATAAACAATGCTTAGGTTTCTTGATGAGCTATCTATGTTTTAGCAGTCCATTTAGGCTGACAAGATTGGAGTTGGTGAATACTTTTATGCAGAACAAATTGATGCAAATGATTTCTTTTTTATCTTCAGATGATGAGGCTGGGAAAACACTGGCAATTATCATTGGGCTCATAGCAGTAGTTGCTTTCATCATAGTCCTCCTTTCCTTCCTCAGAAAAGCTGGAAATTATGGTAACTGCTCTCATTTTAAATGTTCATATGCATCATGTTATCCAAAGTACCATTAGATTCAAGCCCTTACCATGTGTTGTTTCAATCTATTTGCAGGTAAATACTAAGTTTGAGGTCTTTCTCCCAAGTTTTCACCATCCTTCTATTCTGTGCTTTCTTTTTTAGCTTGTTGGAGTTCTCTTATAAAACAATTTCTAAAGAGGTGGGGTAGTCTCTAAAAGTGAATGAGGGACTACAAAGAGAGTGAATGAGAAAGGCTTGCTTCCTTGAAATAAGTGAAGTGGGAAAGTATCCAACAAAAAAAAAAAAAAAAAAAGGTGAAAGGAGAAGATTCCAAACACACCCCATCCCTCATGTTCATGTAGCTTGATCTTTCTATTAATTATCCTTAGTTATTGGAAGAGCCCTTTCTATGGCATGCTGTTCTTGTCTCCTGGCTTGGTGGTATGTGGTAGGATGTAATGGCAGGTGACTTGGATCCATGTTCTTGTGCCTTCTTGTATCAACTAAAGCATATGGGTTTCAAACTTTACAAGGCTATATTTTATGGAATCTTGGTAGCTTCATTCTGAAACTGAGGAATGTTTTTACACTTGGAGATGTCAAGTAGTGAGCTGATACCTAATGAGAAAAAAAATTTAGCTTGTCCACTGACAAAGCTGAAGAGATTTCAAGTACTATACTATTACATCCAAAGTTGGATGTTGATGCCAATAATCTTTAAATTTAGTGGTGGTGGGGAATGCTTTTATATTGGCAGATGATAAGACTATGATGATCCCTAAATCTATTCTGAAGGGTTTAAAGGGTGACATCTACAAAAAAAAAAAGCTGAATGCTAATAGAGAAACATTAAGCTTTTTCCAGAGCCCAATGTAATTAATCAGATTTTGCTGAAGAAAAGATGAAAAGCAAAAGTGCAGCAAAAGCATATACTTCTGATGAATGATGAGCTGAGCTGAGCTGAGTATATTCTCTCTCTCCTCACTCATAGGAAGGCCAACTGATAGCCCTCTCTTCCGAATGCATTAAACATATTCCTTTTGAGGATGTTTATTTACTGTGATAATAGATCCAGTTTATGATACTTTTACCTGATTCAATTTTAATTTTGATCACCATTTAATCAATTCAGTTTTATATTGTTTGAAGATTTAACTTGCTTTTAGCGAGCAAATTTATTATTTAACTATTTTACATATAAGTTTTAGAGATAGGTAAGATGGCTTAAATCTCCTTAAACAGCCTCTCCATGAGTAGAAAAATATGCAGCATCTAATACATTTATCACACAACCCCTAAAGCATGAAGACACCAAATAGCTCTTCTGATACATTGATTCATCGCTATAAGATGAACATCTCACGTCCAAAGTGTTGAAAATTGAAATATTTAGAAGAAAATATTTCATTGAGCTAAAATATGATAAACTCTTAGACAGATATAGTTCTATCCAAATGGTCCTTAATTTTATAATTTCTAAATAAAACGAATGCTTTTTTTTTTTGCAAGTACAATGACTGCATAATATTTCAACATATGGAACAATGACACAAATATATATATATATATATATATATATATATATATATATATATATATATATATATATATATATATATATATATATATATATATATTTTGGTGATTCGGTCATGAATTTTGATAGCAAAAGTTCATGAGCTAAAGAATAATTTATTTTAGATTGATCACTCAATAATTTTTTTATTTCTAGTGATGATAGAAAAAAATATTCACACCAATAAAGACTAGACACATGATAGTCCAATCGACACAAGGAGAACAAGAGACAAATGTTACTAAAGTATTTTATCCAAAATTTAAAATATTCTTTTAGATTAAATCCACTATAAAAAATACTATTAGAGATCACAAGAATCAAAGTGAGTAATTGTTTACTAAAAGTTTTCACTCCGATCCGTTATTGACTTGAGCGTTCAAGAGATCAAATTGAAAAACTTATTCGATCTTGATCTTCATACAAATTTGACTAAGGAGTGAACAAGTTTTTTTCAATCATCGAATCTAGTGAGCGTTTAAGATTTTTTATGACATAAATTTTTTTACTCATACGGATTTCAACCGAGTCGAACCGATCACGTCATCAACGATCGACATCAAGAACAAATATCTAATGCCGGAAGTGATATGAAGTCCTCAACATAAATCACTATGAAGTCCTCCCAAACTACGATGACTCCTTCACAAATCTTTCACAGTTGCTTTTGCATCATTAGTACTCTTCTTGCCATCATCAGAAGGTGAAATCAAGAAACATAGTGGCTTTGCATTAAAGCTCTATTGACCATGGTCAGAAGGTGAAAAAAGTCAACAAATCAAGCACCGGCAAACCCTCTCGCTGCCAACCCATTCGATACTTGTCGACACGAACAGCAGTTTGGAGCGGCGGGCGGTGGCTTCCGCCGCAGGACGACTTGCAAAGGCAAAACCCTCTCTCTTCTCCGGCTGTGCTGACGAAAAGAGCTGAGACTTCGGCCAGGTTATGTATGCCTCATTAGATCCTAAGAATATGCCAACCACTGATGGAGAGCGTCGTCGGACCACGAGAAGGTCTTCCGTTCATGGGTGGTGGAATCCACCTTCTATCGTTGGTTTCTCCGGTCCCCTCCCTCCGCTGCCGTATACGAAAGGGAAGCGCTGCTGGAGTTATATGGTGAAGGTGTTTGGCGGCAATTGACCCAAAGAGCTGTCAAAGTGTCTTCTTCTTCGTCTGCCGTCGTCCCATCACCGCTTCCCGCATGTGATGATGAGTGGATCGGATGTTGACATCATATCCTTTACCTCCAATTCCAAATCGTCTTCTTCGCGTGCATGTACTGTTAAAGAGGACGAGAGATTAGATATTTCCAAGTTTTTTGTGTGAAAAAAAAATATACAAGACGATGATTATAAAGTTTACGTTATCTTCCATTCAAACTTAACTGTGTTATTTAGAAATCCTTCTTTATTAGGATTTTTTTTTTGTTGAAGAATTAATGAAGCTAAAAGAAGGACTAATCGTGAAAAGAATCTAATCCAAATCTAAGATATTTGTTTGAGGGTCGACAGGGCTTCACGTGACCTTTGAGCTCAATAATGCATGGCCATGCACGTGAAACCCTTGCATGCATTCCATGTCCTCTATATCACCCCCTCCAAGCCGAAGCCAGCCAGAGAAGAGCACAGCAGAATGGCCGACGGTAGAACAACTCCGCTGTCCGTCTTCCTCTCCCTCCTTCTCCTTCTCCTCCTCTCGGCTGCCAATGGACTTGTGCAAGACTTCTGCGTCGGCGACGTCTCCGCCTCTGATACCCCTGCAGGTTACCCTTGCAAGGAAGCGTCGGAAGTCACCTGCGACGACTTCGTCTTCACGGGTCTCGGTCAGGCCGGCGATACGTCGAACCTCATCAAGGCCGCCGTGACGCCAGCCTTCGTCGGCCAGTTCCCGGGCGTCAACGGACTCGGCATTTCTGCCGCCCGCCTCGACATCGCCGCCGGTGGCGTCATCCCCCTTCACACCCACCCCGGTGGCTCTGAGCTGCTCGTCGTCATCCAAGGCACCATCTGCGCTGGCTTCATCTCCTCCGCCAACGATGTCTACTTCACGACGCTCAACAAGGGAGACACCATGGTCTTCCCGCAAGGCCTGCTTCACTTCCAGATCAATTCCGGGGACGTCACCGCCGTCGCAATCGTTAGCTTCAGTAGCCCCAACCCTGGGCTTCAGATCACCGCATTTGCGCTCTTTGCCAACAGCTTGCCCTCTCCGCTGGTGGAGAAGGTCACTTTCCTCGACGACGCGCAGGTGAAGAAGCTCAAGAAAGTTCTCGGAGGATCCGGCTAAGCCAGCTTATCTCAAGGATTTGGATTGTGTGTTCTCGTGTTCCGCAATGTGTGTTAACCAACTAAGCCAATGCTGATGCTTGTACTCTTCTTTCTTCTACTTGCTCATGCCATCTTATGTTGGTCTTTTTTATCATCATCATCTGGTTTTCGTACGAGTCAATTATCTCTCGGTGATTTCGGCATTTTTCATGCATTCTATAAAACAAACCAAAAAAATATATATAGATACATCTGCCTTCGACTTGAGCCATTAAGACTCACAGATCATATATTCTGGTCACTGCGTTGACATTACGCTCGAGAATACCTATTTAGCAAATGTACTCTGGTCTACCTAGAAATATAGTTCCTCTATATCTGTCTGACACCATACCACATCGGCGTGAACGCTGCGAGCAAATTTAACGTGCTAATCTCTTCGCCATGATCTTGCTCTGCTGTTGCATCCACATCTGTTGCTCACGAAGCACCCGTTGCTGCCTCATCAAACCATCGGATCTCGACGAAGAAGCCCCCGTTGCCGCATCATTAAAAGGATCCATTTCCTGGTATGCTCGTTCTGCATTTGGTTTCCCTGCGCAAAACGTGGGTGCTGGTATCATCACACAGCTTCTGTTGTCATGATTTCTGAGAAATGGGTTCTGGAGGTCCTCGGCTCGATCTGCAACCCTCCAGTTGAGTAAGCTCTGCGCGGGAGGATCGATAAGGCTAGCTTCCTTTGACATGTCGTTCAAGCTCCTGACGAGCAAGATCTCCCATCCATCAGAATCCGTATCGGTGTGCTGATGATCATCCACCAGGAGTAGATTCTTAGCCACGTAACTCTCTCCATTTTTTATGTTGACGCTGCTTGAGATGGGTTGAAGCTGCCAGTCCTTGTGGTGAGACGCTACCGATTCCCTCTCGCTTGTCGTCGGTGGCCTGCGAGCTGTCGCGGTATCCTCCTGTTCCTGCTCCGAAGTGGTGGGGTTCAGAGGAGGAACTGACTTGGGCTTGGTGTCGGGCGAGGTGGCGAGTGAACTCGGACGGTTCTTGAGGAACTCTTCTAACGCTCTGAGGAGGATTGCCGAGATTTGCTGGACCCTCGGGTACTCCGACATCCTCCCGACGCCGATCTTTCTGCAGAAATCGTGGAAGGATTCGAGGTCTTCAAATTGTTTACGTGCCTTCATGCATGCCTGGAATGTCTTGAGACGTGACTCAGGTTGCAAGTGGAAGAAGTTATCGAGCAACAGCGACAACCCGTGGGAGATGTCGTGGTAGAGGCTGAAGGTCTCGCAGACGACCATGTAGAGCGCGATCTGGATCAGGCGGTTGGTCTTGGCGGGGCCGGTGGGTCGGGTGCCCATCGCACGGTCGAGGAGCCTCTGCCAGTGCTCGATGTGTTCCAGGATGAGGGGCGTCTTCATGTTAGCGAAGAGGTTGGCAGCGACTACGGGACGGCGGCTGCGAAGGTTGCTGAGCTTGCCGAGGAGAGCCGAATGGAGGCGGGCATCGAGGTAGACGGCGAAGGTGCGAACGAAGGCAGTGTAGTCCCAGGGACTGGAGGTGGCGGAGCAGTCGCGGAAGCGGGAGAGGTCGAGGAGGCGGCGGGAGCCCTGGGGAGCCGCGAGAGACTTGTGGACGAACTGGGATCCCCCGCTGCGAAGCAAGCGGAAGACGACGACGAGGGTCTTGAGGGCGACCACCCAGTTGCTGGTGCGCGAGATGCGGCGGGACAGGACCCGGACACAAGTCTTGGCAGAGGAAGGGCAGGACGCCGAGCGGAGGAGGACCTCCGTCAGGTGGCGCTCCTCGATGGGGACCTCGTCGTGGGAGGTGACCTTGAGGACCGCAACCTCAAGGTTGGCGGAGCGCTTGGAGAACTTGGCGATGCTGATACTGGCCTGGTCCTTGATGGCGCCGATGGCCTGCCGGAGAACGCTCGGCATGGCCACCAAGTTCTCTCTTTCGCCCCTTTCCTTTTCCTTGGGGAATTGGAATCCGAGCAAGTCCACCGCTCTTTGAATGGCGCATCAACCGTTTACTAAAACTTTTGCGGCGTGCGTGTGGAGAGAGACCGTCGATGCTGACTCCGGACCTGGTCAACCCTTTGACCACGCAATGTAAGCTGCGTGCACGTTATTGTCGGACAGCGGAGCTGCGAAACAAAGACTGCCGACGTCAATGATAGATAATTAGTAGTCAATAGCAATTTAATTTATCTTTTATTTAAATAAATTTATATTTATCGTAGGATAATATTTCCTCAACGAGAAAAGGAAAAAAATAATTTGATTGAAAATTACAAGTCTTAATTGAAGCTATTGCACGATTCAAAGGTGCAAAAAATTATTAACAATATATCTAATTCTGTCGATAATTGCACCTATTGCACGATTCAACTCCCTCAATTTTCCGTTTAGAATTATATGCTATAAACAATATATATATATATATATTTGACGGATATAAATTGAACCGTCAAAAATAAAATGACTAAGAGAGGCTTTTCCAATTTAAATTGCTTCCGTGTTTACCTCCCGACCTTGGAAAGCCAAAACAGCATGAAACCAACCTCGTCTTAATTCCTCCTCCTGCTTCCTATGGTGATGGGTGAACAATTTACGTGTGGTGGTGAGGGATGCCGATGTCGACTACGATTGCTTTCGTCCTCCTCCTCCTTTCTTCCATCTTCACAGGAGTTCTCCCGCACAAGAGCAAAGACATCATCAATGGCCCCTTGATCACTTCCAAGATCAAAAACAACAGGACCATCCTCGTGGGTCCTTCCGAGGAATTCAAGACGGTGCAGGCCGCCATCGACGCTGTCCCCAAGGATAACTCAGATTGGATCATCGTCCATGTCCGGGCTGGCATCTACAGGTAATGTAATCTCATCCACAAAGCCTCTGGGTTTTCGATGCTTTCATCGGAGTGCTGCAGCGGATGTGCAATGGCAAACGTTGCTGTTGTTGCTGTTTCAGAGAGAAAGTGGTGATCCCGAAGGAGAAGCAGTATATATTCCTCAGAGGGAACGGAAAGGGAAGGACCGCAATCGTGTGGGATGAGAGCTCCGACAACAACACCCTCTCTGCGACCTTCACTGTTTGGGCCGATAACTTCATCGCCTTCGGCATTAGCTTCAAGGTTGTCTTTCCCGATCCCCGCCACTACGATTAGATTCTCCCCATGCTTTGTTATTTTCCTTTTATCGGTCGGTCCATCGACGACAGAATGATGCCCTCATCGCCATTGCCGACGCTCCACATAACCGGTCCGTGGCTACCATGGTGGCCGGAGATAAGGTAGCATTCTACCATTGCGCCTTCTACAGCCCGCACAACACCCTGTTCGACTACAAGGGTAGACACTACTACGAGAGTAGCTACATCCAAGGCAACATCGATTTCATCTTCGGCCGCGGGCAGTCTATATTCCAGGAAAGTGTGTGTGTGTGTGTGTGTGTGTGTGTTCTTTTCGTCTTACCCGCGGTGCATGCGATACGATCATCCACCTCTCACTTGTTTCCTCGACCAACGAATGCAGAGTTGTGAGATATTTGTGCTGCACGACAAGAGAATCAAGATCCTCGGCTCCATCACCGCTCAGAACAGGCAGTCTTCGGATGACAGCAGCGGCTTTGTCTTCCTCAAAGGCAAGGTGTACGGAGTGGGAGACGTGTTTCTTGGTCGAGCAAAGGGGGCTCACTCTCGTGTCATCTTCGCCAAAACTTATCTCTCCAGGACCATCACAGCTGCGGGGTGGACGAATTGGAGTTACGATGGGAGCACAGAGTAAGTAAGCGTTCGCATCGTATTTTACTTGTGTCAGTCACGGAGTGGAGGATGTTGATGATACTCGCGTATGTATACTCTCTTCTGCAGCAATTTACTGTACGGAGAGTACGAGTGCCGCGGTCCGGGGAGCAACTCGACTCTTCGAGTTCCTTGGTCGAAGCAACTCGACGAAGAAGAGGCTTCACCTCTCATCACCATAGACTTCATCGATGGCAAGGAATGGTTACCTGTATACTACTAGAACTGCTGCTGCTCCTCCGCTGCAGTACTGTATGTAATAAGGCTCTAAGCGTTGCGATTGACATGGTTTGGTTGTACTAAGTACAGTGTTCCTCCTCCATGAATTCTCCGAGGAGGAGGAGGAGGAGGATCTATTAAACCTGGAAGTATAGATCTGTACATTACTCGTTCAGACTCCATCGTACTGTTTGTAAGCTGGGGTGGAGGTATTCTTTTCGGCGTCAATGCTACCTACCCCCTACCTCAGAGAGTTCTTTGGCTTCAAGGTGACTCCCCCCCCCCCCCGTAAGACCTCTCGTGCAACATCTTTCAAGACCACGGCGGCGTCCGCCGGTCGGAGCTAGTGCAGGTAGGGCTCAGATAAAGATGTTTTGTGAAGGAAGGTGGCCATCGATGATTCCTTTCCTTCCCCTTAGCAGCTGCATTGATGACTTGTTCTCGTACAGATTTGATGATAGCCGATCAATCTTGAAGAATATAGTTGGTCAAAAAGAAAAAAAAATCAATAAAATGAGGAACATGAAAACAATAGCCAATAATAACTTTGTTAGATCAGAGGATGAACTTTTTGGCTAAGCAATCATGATCCATCCTTTTTCCCAACGAGGAGAGCTAACATAGCATAAGAGTTTAAATTTTTTTCACTCGAAAACTTAGCTAAAAATTTATTCTCTTGTTCTTTATAGTAAGTTCTTTATGCTCATTCCAGCATTCAACAAGTTACTTTTCATAAAACAATGCAATATACTACTCCTCAAGTGTAACATCATTAAAATTCTTCTATCATAAAAGAAAACTAATTTTTCTGAATGAACCATTGTATTCTAATTTGATCATGATGTATTTTGTCATGTATAATTGAAAACTTTAAATTAAGGCTCAGTTTCTTCTTGGAATGATAAAAACAACATTTTGGTCTTCTATATCATTTATAGCATTTTGATTTATTTTTATATTGGCCACGAGGGTATAATTGATTCAATTTATTGAGTTGGATGAGTCTACTACTATTGTTAGTGTAAGCGTCCTCAGTCGTATAATACACCTACCAAGTTAATGAGTAAGATATTTCACCTATGATAAATAATATTAGGATAAATACTACAGTATTTAGTAGAAAGGATTACTCATAGTATACAGTATTAAGATAACTGATATACCTAACATTAGAATCGAATACGAAAATACCATTTATGCATGAAGTCACCGATGGTATGTCATACATAAAATATGGTTTTCAATACTATTTGCTGGATACATGAATGAATAAATGAATGAATGTAAATGAAAGATCATAGTTGACTGTGTATTCTTACCGAAGGCAAGAAAGATAATTTTGTTCGGGGATTAGCAAGCTATCAGTTGTGATAGTTAAATGGTCCATTCATCCGTTATTAGAAAAAAAATTAAGATGAGGGATACCCCTTTATCTACTATTAGGAGTTCGATATGAGTTTTTTTCATATATTCTTAGAAAAAATCCATCCCCTCTCCATCCGAGTGATTTATCGACCGTGATGTATGTTTTTATTATTTGATTATTATGTATATGTTACTGTGATTGATACATGACTTTGCTTATTGTATAAGAATTATCATTGCTTTTATAATATATGGATTTTATTATGAGTCGATATAATTTATGTTAAATTATTAATATTTTTAATATCTTTGTTTTTTATCCTATATTTCTTTGTAATAGACTTGAGGTTTGGGTTGAATTTTTTTTTTTTTTTGGGTCACTTATGGCTTCACAAAGAAGATATGATTTATATTTTAATAAAAAATATATATTGTTATAAAGATGGGGGATTTAAACTTATGAACATGAGAGATTATTTATTTATTTATTTAAATGAATGAATGCACTGATTGAATTAAGAGAAGTTGCTAATTCTGGTCAACGACTGATCTGTTTTGAGCCTATCAGTATACTGTAGCTCTGACCCCCTCTCTGCAAAACTTACAACTCTCCTCTGTCTTCTACCTCTTATCCTCGATGATTGATGAGAAAGCTTCCGTTGTCTTCTCAGACTTCCACCTTTGAAGCATCCTTTTGTTATGCTGTGGTCGCCAGCAGAAGTTACAGCCGCCGAAGCTTCACGAAGAAGAGTACAAGTCTGCAAATTTCTTCAGCCATTTGGATAGGAATGCTCATTTGTCATTTGGTGGGTGATCAGATTCCCAACTAACAGTTCAAATACTAATCGATTTGATAGATTCGTTGGAAGATTAATTTGCTAAAACCTTAATCAACTAAGTTATCGAGAGAAAGTACTGTTTACGTGGGAAATGTCACCTATAACATCTGCTCGAGTTATAAATAAATAAAGTCGAGACGTGATCCCTTTAATACTCAAGTCGATCTCAAAACAAAAAAAAAAATATATATATATATATGATATTTTTAAGTAAAGCAATAACCTAATAGAGGTTTTCTATAAAATTTCTTCGACATCCAAATTAGTCTATTATCTAAAATTAAAAAAAATAAAATAATCGTTGAACTACCAATCCATTTGTAAAGTCATTCAACTTTCACCTTAAAAAATGGAACTCTTATTTAAATAAGAGGTAGGAGGATATCAACATCAGCAAGCATGCCAATTTTTCTTGTTCCACCACTTGTTTCAATATATATATATATATATTTCTTACATGTCAATAACATATAGTTTTTGAAATAAAAACATTTGGGACATGTTGTATCTGTTATTTGAAATCCTATCCCTCATGCAAGATAATTTTTTTTATGCCCACTTATCAAGTGGGTACCAAAGTAGTGACATCTCACTTTGAGCTCCATGTTGAGCATGGAAGGGATGGGTATGCATTTTTATAACATTAGATGAGGTCTATTACTATTAACTTGTAAATATAATTGATCAAAGACTTAAATTTATCAAATTAATGTATCAATTAACTATTGGACTATGAACTACTAGAAGTGGTAAAGATTAAAAATACTTTAATATAGTTTCTTTCACATTTCAAATGTTAAGGCTGAATAGATATAGGACTAATAACCTAGAATGGGAATTTGGATCACTAGTGGTATGATTAATACTAGATGAGCCCAAATATTTCCAAGTCAATAACTCAAGTGTATCAAATCAATGAACTATATTCTTTGGGGGATGAAGACACTCCATTAATATATAGTCTGATTTTTCATTTAAAGGGAAGGAAGAAAAAAAAAAAACTTAGTCAGCACTAGTTAGGAGAGTCTTGAGTCATTGCATTGAAATGCTTTATTTATAAAAATAAAAACTACAAAGAGATAAAAGTAGTTATCATGTGTTCATCATGCAAGCATTGTTGGAAGATTTTGCAACTAAGGGAGACCCTTAGCTAAGTAGGAGACATATGGAAGGAGGAGGAATGATGGAGAAGCACCAATCTTGTTTGACCAACTTCCACAGTCACAGTGATGGAAGTCAAACCTCAAATAAGGTCAACAGAAGTTGGCTGAGATGTATGTGGAGTGGGCCCACCTACTGGTTGAAGCTATCCAACCATTTCTTCTTGGTATGAATTATTTTAGCTACCAACCATGATTGCTACCTTAATTGACTTTTATGTCACATGAGCTTTTCCTAAGAACATCAATTGTTTTCTTCTTCTTCTTTTTTTCTTTTATTACATTTGGCATTCCAAGACAATCTTGAGAATTTATTTGTGTTTTTCATGCTAGTTTTACCATAGTATAAGAATTAGAGAAGAACAAGTAAGCAAACAAAATTATGGAGACAAATGCATAAAATGATCAAAAATCAATTTAAAAAATTTAAACAAAATTCTTACAATTATATATATATATATATATATATATATATATATATATATATGATCATCAAGATATGATCGAAATTATCACTCTACTCTATGTGTGATTTGGTGAAGTATTATTAGTAATTAAATAGCATAATCGGAATTAAATTATTAAAAAGAATAACTAAAACAAATCCATCCCAAAAAAGAGATCAAGAACTTATAAGTTACAATTATTCAATAAATAAAGGACTAAAATGGTCGAAGAATAAAATCATCATAAAACTTCATGAAACACTAAAGCCACTAATGAAATAAAGATGACAACAATCATATATTGAGCTTTGCTCTCCAAAATTCTAACTAAATTTATGCATGTAAGAGTTGAATTATTCATTCATATAAACCACACAAAATATAAATTGAGTGCATTGGTCTAAATTTATGCATGTAAGAGTTGTATTATTCATTCATATAAACCACACAAAATATAAATTGAGTGCATTGGTGCAAGTGTAACCCCACCCACTATGACACTTACCCCCAAAAAGGACCAAATCCACTATGGTGTGGGAATTGTCATTAAACCCTAACAAAGCAACAACACCACTACTCTTGCAAAGAAGCCATTGGAAAGGCAAAAGGAAGGCAATCATAAATGGAAAAGAACATGAAGAACACTACCATATCCATCTTCCACTCCCCCCATCAACCTTTTCTTGAGTGCTATTTGGGTGGAAAGATATCTCATTGTTGACAAGGAGATCACATGAACCGTGTGATTTATGTCTTTTGCATTTTAGGTTGGAAGTTGGTTTCAAATTAGAACTAATTTTAGTTTTAGTTAGAGGAGTCTTTAATGTTATTTTATTAAAATAAATCACACTTTATATAATTAGTACATCACATATGAAAGAGAATAAATACAGATTTAAATAAAAAAGTGATAAACATATTTAGCCTCCAAAGATATCTTTTGAGAGTCCATCTCATGTGAAGCTTAATAATATAATATGTTTTTTTTAATATCATTTAAATTTATCAATATATCATGTAATATTTTTGATGGGGTCAAAAAAAATCATCCCACATTTTAAAAAGAATGTGGAACGATAATTCATGAAATTAGCATGAAGATTGGAGTGGGCTAAGAGAGTTCTTTCATATGCTCTTGGTAAAATATATAAAATATTCTTTTCTCTTATAAATTATGGTGTGTATATATATATTCTTTCATAAACAAATAAAAAAATAAAAAAAATCAAATTTAATTAGCCACCACCATAATAAATATATAAAAATAGAGAACTGCAATGGATAAATTAAATTGCAGTCTTCTTCTCAATCCATCTAGTAGAAATAAACATGAAGAGATGATGTCGATCTACCTACCTATCTATTCCTAATATTGTATTCCTAAATGAATATGATTACAAAATGATGCAAAAGTAATCATTTTTTTATGTCCCCCTAACAAGTTTAATGAAAGCTCACAAAAGCCATGGAAATATTTCACTGCTTAGGCTCACTACCTGTAGAAATTGGAGAAAAATACTGCTCTAAATCCAAAGCCCCAAACCGCCACCTAATAAAAGAAACATAACCGACCGACACAAGAGAGAGGTAGGCATACGGGGGCGGTGACCGGACCTACAGATAAGGCACCGGCGACGCCGCCGCGGCGGCGGAAGGCAGCTCTGCCTCCTTCTTCCGGCGCATCTCGATGACCTTGCGGTGGCAGTTGGAGTGGATGTGGTTGACGAAGGTGGGGCTGCAGGCAGGGCGGTACTCCGGGAGGAGGCGCCCGGACTTGAAGCGGACGCCGCAGGCGTTGCATAGGGTCTTGGCGCCGAGGGGACCGGCCCTCCACTGCGGCGTCCGCTGGGCTCCGCAGTGGGTGCACCGCCGTTCGCCTGCGGCGGCTGACGAGGCTGGTTTGGGTTTCCGGCCGCGTTTTTTCGGCTTCTGCTTGTCGCAAAGGAAGAGGCTCTGGTTGCCGGCGGCGGAAGGGTGGTCGTGCGTGAGGCAGGAAGAGATGGAAGGGGGCGACCGAGAGGACACGGAGGAGGAGAAGGAGGAGCTGGAAGAGGTGGTCCTGGATTCGGCGGAGGATTCGACGAAGAGGAGCGGCCCGGACAAGGACCAGGCGACGACGGGGGCGGCGCTCCGTGACCGCTTGCTCCGCTTGGCCTTGACCGGAACCATGGCTTGGGTGGAGAGGATACAGACCGCCGGGCTCACCGAAGAGGGACCTTTGGCCGGCCGGTCCTCTGTTTGGGTTGCGGTGTCGTCTTGCTGGGGTTGAGGCGCCCACAGCGAGTCGTCCATGACGCGAGAAACCCACTCCAACTCCTCGGCGTCATGCGCCTGCAGAAAGGAAAGCGAAAAGAGACTCAGAACAGGTCAATCTCCTTCGTTCCTACCCATTCTTGGCGAGAGAGGAACGGGGCGGCTCACCGGGAGACCGATTGCAGTGAGAGCCAGCGCCGGCTCAAAGGAGGGAGACGAAGTGGCAGAGGAAGCAGAGCACGAGCTGGTATTGGAGTCGAAGGCCTCTGCTTTCTTGTGCTCTGCAAAGTCTCTGACCTCTCCCTCCTGCGCTCCTCCTTCCTTCTCCTCATCCATGAACTCAAGGTTGAGGAGCTCGTCGACTGCAAACTCATCCACCCAAAGGCTTCCACTTTCGATCGCCAAAGCCACATCCTCCTCCCAAACTCCCCGGCTTGGCTGCTGCTGCTGCTGCTGCTGCTGCTGCCCCATCAGACTCCCCTGTCTCCACCGGCAAACCGCACCGCGCTCAACGCCAAGAAGACGACCAAAAACACCATGAACCGAGGTCATTTCTACTTACCTGCGCAAAAAAGCAAAGACCGGAGAAGACGAAGAGATGGTGAGGGTTTGGTGGTGGGTGCATGGAATGACCACCGAGCGTTTTCCTCTACTACTCCCGATTACTACTTGACGACCTTTCCACGGCTGGGCAAACGATTAGCCTTTGTTGATGCTTCTACGACTGGCAAACAAGCAGCAACGCGACGTCGCTGCCTATCATCGCCCGGCAGCCCATATCCTTCGACATCTCATCCAATCGACGCCTGCCAAATGAGCGTCAGAGTGGACCGCAGTGGTTCGAGCAGGCAGGAAGCAGTTCCCGCGGCGTTGACTTGATTCCCGGAACGACAAGGCTTCAGCTCAACAGAAGAAAAGTTTTTTTTTTTTTTTTGAGATTATACGGTAAATATTTTAGCCGCCTTCCTACTGGCTTTATTGTGTTCGAACTTGTCGGTTTTCACCGCATAATTTCTCAAAGAAAAAAAAAAATCCATCGATAAGCATTACAGTGGATAGCCGCTCGGGTTGACCACGAAGCATACCGAGTCAACTGGTTATGAGGGATCAAACGGTCGGGCAACGCTGGACTCAGAAGAACCATACGTGACTTGTTTTGAATGGCGGATAGGAGAGTTGGTTGGTGGAATAAGTGAATCTAAGATGTAAAACATTAGGGGATTTTTTTTTATATAATTTATTATTATTATTTTGGTTAACAAGTTCACTAGAGGTATGTTGTACCCAACTGCTAATCATGTTAGATAATTTGATTTATCATTTAAAATAATTAATATATATATCTATAAATATTGATTCAATTGGATTTGACATAATAAAATTTATGAAATTATGCACACGTCATTTATGAGGTTATGATATTGAAATTGGACCAAGTCAATGTAGGTTGACTACGGAGGACCATTGGCAGTTGCCGTCCCGTCCCGTCCCGTCCAACACTTTCTTCTTTACTAAAATACCCCTGAGATTGACCAAATTGCCCGTAGGATGCATCACGAGCGAATCATCATGCGAGGGCAAAAGTGGAAATCGAACACTCCCTTCGTTTAGGGACGCCGTCAAATGGCTGTTGGGGATTGACTGGGTTTTGCCATGGGAAGACGGTCATCGAAGTCTGAGACTAGTAATTGGATAGGACTCGCGTGATATTTATGTAAGACGAGAAATAAAACAGTAATAGATCGATCCGAGTTGACTTTTCAGTCTTCGCTTCAATTCCGAACAAATCCATCCCCCCCAAATCGCTAGTAGTCGATAAACCATGATCACATTTATAAAGGGTGGGTCGCACACACTAAAAAACTTTAGAGAAAACATGCAAGCAAGAGAGTATAGGTATCAAAAGAAACCCTATCGGTGGGTCAAATTCATATTTAATCATGTCAGCTTGCCCTGCCCTTCCTTTTCCTGCCATGCTTCAGTGACTCTATCGTAGCTTACAGATATAAAACCCCACCTAAACAGAGTGCTCAAATTAGGTGACTACAGTGGAGGACACACCACAAATATCTTGAGATTATGCATTCTGATTTCATGTAATTTAGACACGAGGCATGGACAGGCAAAGTCTTTGATGGTGCATCATCACCAGGGGAGGGGAGGAGGGAAGTTAAGAGGTAGAAATTTAGAAGAAGAAAAAGAAAAAAGAGAGAAGAAAATAAAGGAGGGTCAAAAATCTTACACCTCGTGTTATCGATGCAGATACTTACAAGATGCACCCTTCTTGCAATGTCCACTCTCGTGGAACTTGCACACTCCTCGCTGGCCATGACCGCGGCCTTGCCCTTGCCATTGTCCTCTAGGAGGTGGCTGCGACCACCCTCCACCTCCATCACCACCAATGAATGTCTTGTTTCGTGGGTTACTCCCACCACCATGACCTGGTTCTCTGCCTCCGTAGTAACCGTCTCCACCATGCCTCTTTTGTGAGATCGAGACATCTTGATACCCGGTGGATGAACTCCAGCCGGCGTTGTTACTTCCGAGCACTGGTACCCAACCGGTGCTGTCATTTCCCTGTTGCTTCTGCGGACTCCAGATTGTATTTCCAGTTTCTGTCACTCCCCAACCGGCCCCTGCTTCTGAGTTCACCTTGATGGTTTCTTCCCAGTTAGAACCTGAGCTTGATGCAGGAGGTACTCCCCAGCCAGCATTTGGGTTCATGTTTCTTTGGGTTACCCAACCTAAATTTTCTTCTCTATTTCCCTGTGCTGGTGTCACCCAACTTGTATTTGCACCAGCCCTTTTCTGCTTGGGCATCATCCAACCTGTTTCCGTACTTGTCTGCTGTTGCCCAGAAATTCCCCAAATGATGTTTGCACTCCCTTGAGTCCAACCTTTGTCAGAAGCACCTATACCAATGCTGGAAGCAGGGTTTCCCAATGCTGCAGGGCCCGTAATACATGGATCAGATCTGATTGGAGATAGTGGTGACACAAAAACATCAGATGAGCCCAATGTGTCACTTTGGCTTTTCCGTGAAGTAGAATCAATATCAAGTACCCATCCGGAAGGCTCAGAAGCTGGTGTTGGAGATGGCAACTTTGTATCTTCCAAGACACATTTGGAGCCAGAAAAGCTTTCTGGATTTTTAGCTTGATTCTGATCTAGTCCACTGCCTGAAGATGAACCACTGGCATGTAAACCATCTAGAACATATTTGGCTTCCTTCGGTTCGGACACTACTTGGGAATCCACCATTGACTCTGATTCTTGAACTGAAACAGACTCCACTGCGTCGGGTTTGGCTGCAGGTATAGGACTTGAAGCAAGGTTCCCCAGGTTGTCATTTGTTCCTGCAAGATAAGGCTGATTGTTCTCTGTTGCAGAAGAAAAAGGAGACAACTTTTCGATCTCAGGGCTTTGATCTGCCATTTCATCCATGGATCTGACTGCCTGAGCAGAAAGAACACTCAGATCTAACGGCATGGATGCAAGAACTGTAGTGTCAGGAGCTATCGCCTCACTTTCTGCAGCTGGAGTTCCAGAGGCTTCATTCCACTTATTGTCAGGATCAGGTTCACTTATCTGGGACAGAGGAATGTCATCCCTTTCACTACTTGGAGTTGGACTAGGACAAGAGCTTTCAAAAAAATGGCTCTTTTTCATGAAGGAACCACTTAACGTAGTTGCATTAGATTCAAAAGGCTTCTCCTGCTTACCAGCCCATGATGGTTCACCCAAATTGTCCATCTTGCCAAAATTCTGATTAGCACCAGAAGTTGCTAATGATGCAGTGGACCCTGAACCCCAAACCTCTGGTGCTGCAGATTCACTGAGCAAATTACAAGATGACTTGGCCCAGCCTCTAGCGGAAGTCATTTCTGGAACACTTACCTTGTCTTCCATGGACCCAGCGGCCAACTGATGAAATTCACTGATGTCAGCACTTGGGGTGGCTTCCCAGCCACAGACTGCTGATTGAACAGAAATAGCAGCAGCTGCAGAAGAAGCACTCAGATGATCTCGGTCACTTGTCCAGACCATGCCACTTAGCTGTGGGATAGGAGTAGGTTGATTGTGTGCATCATTCACCCATTGTCTTTTGGAATAACTCACTGGTTGGATTTGCTGGTATTGTGCAGAAACTTGATGCGAATGTTGGCCTGAAGAGCTCCAATTAGAATGTCGCTCATCGTAACCCTGCTCACTAGGCCTTGTCGGCTTGGATCTAAATGAGCTCCATGAACTCCCATGCTCCTGGTTCCTGTTCCATCCCTCAGCATTACTTGCTTGCCCCCCTGTAACTTGGTAGGCTGGTGAATCATATGGATTCCCAGCAAACTGAACAGAAACTTTGGTGCTTGGGTTGTTGTGACTTGTGTGTTGGCCATACCAAGCATTAGTATCCTTTGTTGATTCCCAAGCTCTTGGAGATATCACGATCCTTCTTTCCTGAGTTATCATCAGCTCCCTTCTTGGTTCAATGTACTTAGCTGCATGAGGAGCCCATCTATCAACATTTGACATTTTGTAACCAGCAATGGACATGGTAATATCATTCTGGTTTGCACTCCAGTGGTTGTTTTGCTTGATACCTGCAAATGTTGGATTAGTGTTCCCTGTTGAAACTATATCCAAGTTATGTCCTGTATTTGCTTCAGCTTCAAAATTTGTGGGCTGGCTAAAATTAGTAAGTTGAGGTTCTTTCTGTTGTGTGTCTTTCAGGAAGTCTGACATTAGATCGGCCAGTAGCATAGAGTCTTCTTGCTTTTGAGATTTTAACCAAACCCTAAGGTCTGGTGGGAAGTAACCCGTAGAACTCCATTTGCGCAACTGTGACATTGAAAAAGGTCCCTGGATTTTTCCTGAAGGATCTTGATACTGCCACACCTTATCACTCTCGCTGACATTTGATGGCAGTGGAACTCCAGGAGAGGAGATCATCACGTCAGGTGCAGCACCGTATGGATGTTCAACTCCGGTAACGAGTTTGTTACCATTCATCAGAGTTCCCAAGGTGTTTGTCCAGCCAATATTACTCTCAGTCCGTGATATTTCACATTTCCTATCACCTAGAGCAACTATGGTTTCTATCTTTTCTTCTGCACCTCCTGTTTGTGTACCAGACGTCCAACTGGTACTCAAACTGTTAGTTGCATCATTCAAATGGTAATTTGAGATTGACCCTCTTCTTCCTGGAGAAATTAACTCTTTTCCCTTCCTACGAGATAAAGACCCCCTTGACCTGTTAAAATTATCTGCAAGCATGGGACCAATTTACAATAATAAAAGACGAGATATTATTGTTAGACTATTAAGGTATAGGAGCTGCAAGAGCAAGTGCATCCATAACCTAGAAGCAAAATACCTTCTTTCTTATCATCTGCTTCTTCCTCTGGAGATTCATAATTTGGATCCATATGGGTGTCAACATGTATTTCTGGAACTTCTCTAATTCTACGCTGGTATTCCTCAGGTTTGTTCAGAATCTGCAACTTTTCTACGCACTCTCTAAGCGTGGGAAATAGTTAAGGAAGCTTTAACGATATGTGTTATGTTCATCAATGACATTTATCTCACTACGAAAGTGGTCCTGAGATAATATTCTTCCAATTCAGGAAAAGAAAGCAACATTTACAACCATTTATTTGTTATATCACAGAACACAAGAGAGGGAAAATGCAACTGCTATTATCACTTATATTTTTCTTTTCTTTTCTGGATGCCTGAGTAGGTAGATTGTGAAAATACACTCATCACCTTCATTAAAAGAAACATTTAAACTACCAATGCTTAAACAGAAACAAGAAACAAGAAAAGAGGCTCCATTGTCGTTCATCGCATGATTAGATAATAGATCAAAAGAAGCCCATTTGGCTAAAAGGGATTAGCTTAGGAACCTCATGTAATTATAGATTGACTCTCAAAGGTAGCCCACATCAATGATAAACCTGCTATGAATGTAGAAGGCAACCTTGATTGTGAGAGCTACACTGATCTCTAGGAGTTGTCAACCAACCCGAAAAACCAAGTGGTTAATAATAATAAGCATCAATGTACTTCTGGGAAAGTCTAAAGTGGCAGAATTCTTATTTCCACGAATCTTGAATGACTGTGGCTCTGGGAAACGTGATCTTCATCCCAAGGTTTGACTTATCGGTCCGTACCAGTGTACCTAGTTCATCTCAGACCCGGAACGGTACTGGTACCGAGTGGTACACATAATATATACCGCTTGGTATATTAAAATATAATATAAATATTTTATAATATAATATTTATATAATATAATATTAAAAATATAAAAAAAAAGAGAAAATGAGGCGACGTCGCCTCGATCTTTCTCCCTGTGCGGGAGAAAGAGCGCCCGCGACCTGCGAGCGGCAACGACATATGGGCAAGGACCACGCGCGGGCGATAGGTATTCTTTTTCTCCTCTTTTTTTTTTTTTTTTCTTCTTTCTCCCTTTTTCTCACTCAATCGACTGTCGACGATCGATTTCTCCCTTCAATCGACCGTCGACGATCGATTTTTGACAGAACCGCCCGGTAGCGATCGGTCCGCATACCGCAACCTGGTGGACCAGTATGTACCGCCCGTACCAGGCGGTAAATATCGAAATTGCAAACCTTGCTTCTTCCCATACTGATTTAATACAATCCCCAAATCCTTCACTTGTGAGGATCATCAGTTCAACTTATGTTCCTTGCAATGGATGGACAAGCTCTTTTTCTTCGAGAATAGCACCACAGAATTGTGTTAAACAGAGGAAATCTAACCTGGATAGTACTTACAGAATAAAATGTACTCCATGTTAGCTCATAGATTCAACTATTTGGGTACAATACCACCAACAACAAGAAGCCCTAATGTCCAACTATTTGAGTCTGCTACATGGGCCTTTTTCTGCAATGAAATATGTTGAGGGCAACATCACATGCAATTCTAGTTTAACCATGGATTGTGTTCATAAGATCATAAAAAACTTCATTATATACCAAAGACAACTCTTTGTGAAAATCTTTGATAGTCAGCTGCATCAAAAGTTCAATTTTGAACTCCACATTTCTAATCACTTCATGCCAGCCTAATTGGCAGGCTAACTTTCCTTGCGAGAAACCAATTGAAAGCAAGGCTTCAAATCCGGTTGGTACAAACTAATATTTATCAGCCTGACCAAGTACCGGTATTGAAAGATTATCAACATATAAGCTTGAAATCAGTACAATAACATTCATTTTTATTTTCTTCATTGTTCTACACAACAACACTGGACGGTATGATTGATATACTGCCTAGTGCCCAGTATACTACTATCATTCTAGGCCGGTAGGTTACCGAAACCAGTATCAAACCAAGATTTCAATCCATGATTGAGAGAATACCACATATAGAAAGTTATAAAGATCTAGACACAACTATTAGCAACAAGTCAAACTTCATAGATCATGTTAGCTGCATAGGACATAGTATGAAAAGGAACAACCAACAGTCAATAATATTTTGCAACTGTCTAAAATATCTGCACATTAATGCAAACACGACTTAAAGCAGGAAATAGCCAGCTAAAGAACAAAGTGCAATTGAATTGATCAACGAGCAATTTGATATGGATATTTTAAACTCAACAACATCTGAAGAAGAAAATAGAAGCAGCATATAATAGAGACTAATGCAGCCAAGACAACCTTAGGTTTAAGAAGACTCTGCCAGTTTAAGGTTTGAGTAACTCAATTTTAAGATTAAATAATATTAGTATTTGAATTGTTTTTACCTTATCTAATGCAATTTTTAGTTAAATTCTGTAACTATTTGCGGTGAAGCAACCAAAATTAATAAGTATTTGCAATCACAGTAAATTTCAGTATGCTATCGACATGATATAAATCAGCATTGTATCTCATACCTCCAGTGCTAAGTGAAACAGGCCAAAAGATGGTCTTGACCATTACAAAATAGCCAGCAGGAGCAGTAGCATGGCATGGCATGCCATGAATTGGCTTTGGCACAAAAGCTCTCCAGGTAAGACAAAACTGCTATCCTTGATGAGTTATATAGTGGCAATTCATAAGCTTCAAGTATAGTGAGTTCTCATTTGACTTAACAGTATTAATGTCAGAAATCATCTAATAAGAATCATGAAACTATAGAAGGTTTTTTTTCTTCATTTAGAACTAGAAATATGTTGCTTACTGATTGTTGAGGAAGCTAAACAAGTGCAAAATTAGACCTAAGGAATGTTGTTTCAGGTGCCAGACCCTTACTGATGACCTGGTCGGACTGGAACGTACGAGTTGGTACTAGTGTACCAACACAATACATCGGTACATATTGGTGACTTGAAGAGGAAGGAGGAGAAGAGAAAGGAGAGAAGGAAGATAAAGAGGCATTGGAGGAAGAAGAAGGAAGATTAGGAGATGATGGAGGAAGGAGCGAAAGAAGGAAGAGAAAGGAAGAGGAGACAGTAGAAGACAAAGAAGACTCGCAAACGCAAGCACTTCAAGTTTTAATAAAACGGATTGTAGCAGGACCATTTTAATGGGTCGGAGCTGACCGCCCCCAGTTGCAACGAGACCGTTTTAATGGGTCCGCTTATGCCCGGACCTATATGTACCGACACCCATTTTGTACTGATCCAGGCAAAACGACAATCTATGATAGATATATGAATTAACAAAACAGACTATTCACAATGTTTTCAACATGTATTTTTTCTGGTGGATCGTACGTACCTTGGCCTTTTTTAACAAAGTTCTTACTCCAATCTACTGCTTTCTCATCCCTTTTCCAGAACATACTGTAGTCACTCATCATTAGGCTACATAATGAATATTTCAGAATCAGCCAATACCAGGGCCATTTAACTTAGCAGCAGCAAACCTTATTTAGCTAGTGCTACCTTTAGCATGCAGTCAATCTGGATTGGGTGTCAGAACCAACAAGAAGTTCCTAATTTTGTTGGTCAAAGTCATAATTTGAGAATCAGAAATTTCAGCTGATTGGACCTCAGAAATTTTTTTACTAGTATCCCTCTCTTTCCACCTGAACTTAAAAGACCATGCCTTTCTAAAATCTGTAGAAAGTAGGCAATTGGATAGATTATCAAACATTTACCCCTCACCTTATATCCGACCACGGAACAACAGGGAGATCATTCTTTCCACCAAAAATCTTCTAATGATCAGATACTTTGGGTTCGGGCTCCTAATTACCAATTTCTCTTCAACCTTGAAAAACTTAACCTATTGTTCATTTGCCATTAATTATACACAAATTTAACTCCTCCGGAACTTATATCATCATCGAGAGAGAACTCAAAAGCATGGTTTTTATCAGTATAAGTGCATCATATATATGAGAAACAAAACAATTTAAATCCACAGTCCTGCATAGAGGAAGTCCATGGAGTTGCAGAACAGAAAAAACACACAGATTATATGTGCCTACCAGGACTATCTTGATCATATGGAGGAATTGATCTTCATTATAAATGATATTTGGAAAATCACAAGCAACATGTCTTCAGAACAAACTAAAAAGATGAATTTTTCTTTCAAGAAGATTACATATATCAAACAGCCTAGGCCAATTGTAATGTACTCTTTTAAAAACTATGTTATGCAAGTGAAAACACAAAAGCACCATGGGCATCTAAGCTAAAAGGATATTCTTTTCTGCGGCCTGTTTCACTTGCTCGATCACGAAGATGACTGAGTCGTAACTTCTCATTTTCTAACCACTGCAAGGATAGATTAAGCAAGCTCAAATCCACACCTTGTGAGACTTGGAAATTTTTCATAGAAGGAAATACAAGTATTGGTAATGTACTCACATCTTTAACTCTCACTTCCTGGAGAACCTGAGCTTTTTCTAAAAGATTCCCCTGACACGTTGAATATTAAAAAAAGTAGATCAGAGACTTTATCAGGAAGCCACAAGGGGTCTGACGGATTTAGCTCGAATGTTATATCTTACCACAGTCAACCTATTAATCAAGCCACATTTGATGCTCTGTCGCAAGCGTCTGCATTCCTCCTAGAAACATAAGAATCATTATCAGAATAAAAGAAAATCACAAAGAAATATTCCAATTGATGAAAATGTCAAGCTTCAGTCATCTCTTTCTTTTCCATGTTTCATACTTCTATAGAAAGAAAGCAGGTCAAGGATATTTGACAATGTAATTTGCAAGAAAGATGGCACTGGACATTTGAATCAGTACAATTTATAGATCTCAGTGGTAGTGTTGCCTAAAATCCATTACCCACCTTGAAACAAGTATGCAGATATGTACCCACATGCCAGAGAGCTCTTATTGCTCAATTTTACCAAAATACTGAGCTCGAGATACAAGATGCAAGATAATTGACAATATGACTTGACTTGCAACCTAACAATGGGTTTAAAAGTGTAGCTTTCTAGTTTTAAATAACCAACCTTCAGTAAAGATATTACAGTGATTCCTTATAATGCATATCTGACATCAAATAGAGAAGGGTAAATCTTCTTCGTATAGCCTAGAAACCAATACCAATTTACAGGGTGTCCAGCAAGGATTTCAAACACACACAGATATTATTGCTGAACAAACTCGATGAGGAGAAAAAACAAAATGTACCAGCTTCCCACCTCTGTAAAATCCTGATTTGAGATGGAATCAATAGATAAGATTTCCGTCTTGTTTAAATTCAATATCTCCAGTGCAATGTCTGTCGTCTTCTTGCCCAATTTATATTTTTCTGCAAGAACATGTGTGCCTGTATAGAAGTATTGATTTTAGAGACATAAAGCTATGACCTGAAAGGATACTAAAATATCGAAAAACCTTACCAATAACTTGAACAAGTCGATACATATCTTGCTTTTGACCTGCACCAGAAATCCTTATTCTCACGAAAGAGCCAACAATGTTCTTGCTGAAATTGTCATCATTAATAAGATCCTCCATTAAATTGCGACGCAGATAGATCAGATTGATGTTATGGGCATCAACGGCTGCATATTCATCAAGATTGGCCTGCAGTTCTCTCTCCCCGACTCTTTTGCGGGTCTTCAGCCGCTTATCAGAACCAATACTTGTCATGTTGTGTTCTTCGGCATCAATTTGACCAGAATCAGAATCTACAGTCCCCCCTTGGTTATCATCCATACCTATCTGCGGAGCCTCTTTGATTAAAAAGTGTGACTCCAGAAGCTTTAACATTTCAAAATGTCCGACGCGTAATTTACCAAACATATTTTGGAGTCTTGCATCACAAATGATTTGACTTTTTCTACGAGGGTCACGAAGGTTATTTCGTTTTATGTACTCCAGCAAAAGGGCTTGAACATCAAATTGAGACAGAACAGATTTATCACCATTTTTCATGTGTTCTACAAATTCTAAGAGCACTGGTGAAGCCCATTTACTGTGTTCAGACAAAGATTTCTTTTCACTATCAACATCCTGGGCTGGAACTTCAATTTCAGCAGATTTCTTAGAACGTTTTCGAACTTTTTTACGTGAGGAAATGCTACCTTCATGATGCCCTGAAGAGCTGTCAGAGCTAGCTTCGTGGTCATCATTAGCATTATATAACTCATCAGAAGTTTCCTCATTATACATAGATGTATCACATCCTTTCCACGGATTTTTAGCATTATGTAGCTCTTCAATTGTTACTGATAGCTTTCCTTTAAGAGTTAACCAATACACTTTGAACAAATACTCCCAGCTACTCTTATCATCAAAATCTACCCTAACCTGTAAACAAAGACCGTATGAGATATACTTGAACGATATCCTGGAGCAAGAAAAAGAATAATACGAAACTAATATTCTTCATAATTATTTTTTCAGTTAAAGTCAGCTGCAACTTGGAAAAAAAAAACAACATAATAGAACAAAATTCAGCACATTATTAGTAGCACTAACCCAAAAACAGACTATATAAGTTGCAACAATCATCCTTGCTCTGTTCTTTTGATTCCCTAGCGGGTCTCAATCTCCTCTACCTATTTTCCCAAACCGAGAACCTTATTCTATGCCTCCTCCAAAAGGCATAAAAACTTGCCCAAACCTTGTTCAACATTATTACAATCCTGTTTCCCCATGAAAAAGTAACCAAATTCAATCCATGCCCAATTAGGTGTAGATACTGACCGATCAGATCTACTGCAGTTGCCAAACTGCACCACTGTTCCGTCTTTCAACTGGCTGCAATTTCTTTCTTCCAAATACAGCAAATGGCTCTAACATTCGCATCAGGTCTATCTCAGTCTTATCTCACAACCTCAATAACCCTATTTTCAGAAACAAAAAGTTAATTTCAAAACAGGCTTTCACCACTGAAACTCAGCTGTTTCCCCATCTGTGGACATCAGTATTAAGATCATCACCTAAAGCCTTCAAAATTTCAAACATCTCATATGAATGCAGATCCAAACATCCTTCCTACATAATTAAGCTAATGATATATACTGGAAAGTGATGTACAATTCAGTTCATAACTATCACCTACAAGTTATTGTATGCTAATTTGGATGCATCGAACCAGACATATGAACACCAAGTATGGACCAAATATCCATGCTTATAAAACAACAAAAACATAAGTGTTTGATAAAAGCAAACCTTTTCCTCATTATCTTGTCCATTAGATTCTATCATCATTATAGTCCTATAGCAGGCTTCACAGAATCCCTTGTTGCCCCTAACACAAAAAAATCTAGCTTCTCTAATGCAAGCTTTGCACAGAGAATATGTACAGGTAAAACACATGTAAGTGGCAGCCTTTTGACAGATGCTGCATATATGCCATCCTGCAATGCACAACAAACCAACCAATTGTCAGAATTAAATCAATCTGCACTTCTTAACAACAAAACGAGATTGAACAAATAAAATAAAAGAACCGGGAGGGAGCTGTAAATAACAGCAGCTACTGCTTCATTGAGGTTTCAAAACATATTTATTATTGGAAAACCATATAATACCAACTCACTATCTCCTCTAACCACACCAAAACATTTTAATTTTGCTCCAACTGAAGGCCCAAAAATGTAGCTCAGCCAAAACTAATGACTTCCATCGTGTGGTTGAATGGAAACAGATCGAGCTCGAAATTCAAGTTCCAAAGAGGCCATCAATTCATGGATTAATAGTGTTCAAAGTCAAGCTCTAGACACCGAAGAAAGCAATAAAAAAACATATTTGCACCTTATTTATGTTGTGACAAACAGTCAAAAAAAATTGAGGGCAAACAAGTATTTAAACATAATGGAAATCAAGTCGGAGGAAAACAAACATTTAAACATGACTGGAATTTGTTGGGTTATGCAGAAGAAGCTTTTAGACAATTTTTCACATTTGACAAAAGAAAAGAAAACAAAAAAACAAAACGAAGCTCCCAAATCTCATGCCAAATTGATACCTAAAATAAAGTCAGAATGGCAAGAGGACAAGCAGAAAACAGTGTGTCATTAACCAATCAAGCATAAGTTACGCTCGGACTTTGTAAAGGCAACCACTCCTCAAAATTAAGCTGCAAAAGCCAACCTCCTAATGCTTTTGAAATTGTAATCCAATCCCCCATAATTCTTTATTATCATAGACAACAATTTGCTTGATTCAAAAAAGATTTGCAAAGATCAAGAGAGAAAAATCAATGAAAAAGGTGAACTTCCTTCACATGAACAAAGCACTAAGAGAAAGGTGATAAAACTAAACAAAAAATGCTGCAGAAGGCTGCTTGTAACATTTTTCTCTTCTGATGGAAGCTTTATGATTATTCGATGGTAAAGCAATATGTCGATGAAAAGAAACGAAATTAGCACATGTCCAGCAAAAACAACTTGATAGTAGACCGAATATAACAGCATATGGGTGGGTAGACTTACCACAGTTCCAGCGGGCACGCGAACGAAAGAAGGCCTCGTCCCGGTTAATGCAAGCCGGGTGATACACCTTGGGACAACCCCTACAGCATCGAGCTTAGATTTAGACCGAAGAAGAATAGGAACCTCGAAACCCTAAACAGAGCACCGGGAGAGGGAAGAACATAGCAAACCCACCTACGATCACACAGCACGAGATCACCACCATCGAAGCATATAAAACACACTTCCTCCTCCTCCTTCTTCTTCTTCGGCACCGGCGCCCTCCCGGCGCCATGGGCCTTCGGGGGGCGGCCGCGCTTCCGCTTCACGGGACCGGAGGTTTCCACCACCACCGCCGCCGCCGCCGCCGCATCGCACATCGGCAAGGCCTCTTCCCCAGCGGCGGCGTCCTCGTGGTGGCTCGGTTCGAACGCGGGCGCGAGGGCGAAGGGTGAGCTGACGAGCTGGGAGTCGTCCACCTCGAAGGCACCGACCACCCGTGGGTCTCCCTGGTCGGCCTCCTCGTCGTCCGGCGACACCGGCGGAGGTGGCGTGTGCTGGACGACGGCGTCGTCGAAAGGATGGGGGAAGTAGGCGTCCTGGAGATCCCCATCCCGGGGCTCCATGGATCGGGTCCAGAATCGAGCCGAACCCTAGCTTTGTCGAACGGGAGAAGAGAGGAGGAGGGGTTTTACGTCGGAGGAGCGAGGCGGGAGGTGAGATTGGGGGGAGTAATCGATAGGGGAAGTAATTTTTGTTCGCTCGGTGCCTTTTTTTTTCCTTTTTTTTTTTTTTTTTTGTTGGGGTCGACCACTTTGTTTTAATCTAATCGTTACGAAGGTTGGGTGGGGGGTCCGACACGTGAGTCCGACACGAGCCACCGCGCGGCGTTATTTAGAAAGTTACGCCGCAATTTAACTTTACCGTCATAATTACATCTAACGTATTCTTCGACTGGTATTCCTAATTTTAAAATACCCAAAATATTCTTTAAATTATATTTTTTTATTTTTTTATAAACTTTAAATTATAATAGTGTTTTTAAATTATTATTTATATACGGTACACAATAAGGGATATTATATTTGTGTGTAAAGCATCATGATATCATATTTTTTAGGTTTGTAGTTAGTTTGGTCTAAATTAAATTGTTTTAAAAAATATTTATAGTATTTTTAATAAGTTTTATTGTACTTTTATTATAGTCAAAACACTGCACAATCTATATTTTTTATTTTTAATTTTTAATTTTTAATTTTTTTATCCAGGTGACATGTTCCATTTTTTAGTATACTTTAATTTCATTTAATCATTTACCATGTTTTCAAGTAGACATTATAATGTTTCTATTGCGGCGATCAAAACATTATAACAAACTAAAAACATTATGCTAAGACCAAACACGGAGAAAAATTTTTGAGGAGCAGTTTAGATTTTTTTTAATTATAGATACTGTGCGAAAAAAATATATAAGAAGGGTGTTAATTGTAAAACACCCAAAATATGAGTATTTTCTAAAAGATATACTAAATTTAAAATTATAAATTATAATTGGATAAATTCTCAAGAAAACTTTTTATTTTTTAAATTCTCAAAACGCTTTGAACAAGGGCTTCTCTTGTTTGATTATTTAAAAAACAATAATTATATTATATTAAGTAAGATGACAAGTACACTTTTGTTATCTTACTATTTTATTACACTTGTTAGAAAAATAACGATTAAAATAACATATCGAGAGAATGTTAGAAAAGTACTATTACACTAGTTAAACAAACAGGGTAATAATATTACTTTTGTTTTATATAATTTAGATGTTTCTTTGAGTATGTAAGCTAAAAGATAGAGATAAGTTTTGGAATATTATTATACTCTTATGTTAACTCTATCCTCGAGAGAATTATATAGTATAACATAAATTTATAATACTTTGGAAGTCCATTGTTATATTTGGTATTTGGTATTAATACACTTCACATCACTTGTGTTGGAGATCGGGTCAAAATATTCGTGGGAATGAGACATATCGAAGCTAACAAAAGTTGGAGAGAAGCTTAGTCATAGATAATAATTAGTGACCATAATCCAATAAATAATCCTTTCAATGTTTATTTCCCGATACTTTTCTATACTTATTGTATAATTTACTTGTTAAAACATATTTTAGAATGGGTAGAAAAAGAAAGAGATTAACATATAAAAATTATCATATTGTTCTTCGATCAACTTGATAACGAGAAATGAGCTATTGTGTTCTTCGTCGATAGTTGTCAAACGTGTTCGAGAGCATAAATAGAATTATTGGAAATATTTCATGATTTATTGATCACCTATGTAATTGATGAGATGCCACGAAAGAGGACTAATCGTGTTGTTCTAAACATACCGATAGTTAAGATAAAAGAGAAAACGTGTTAGTATAGAATCATCCCATATATTCAACACATGACTGTAATGAATTTATAGAGAATTTATATAATGAACTTATAGAAAGTTATGGACAAATGCGATGAAATTACAGAGTATGAGGGAACAAATTATAGAGTATTATTGTTGAAGTTGTTAATTTTATAAGAAAAAAATGAGCTTTTGTGTCGTCTTTCTTTGTCGTCACCATGCAATATTGGCAACAAATAGGTTCAAAGATGGTTGATGTTTTGGACGTATCGTTGGCTCGAAGGACATAAGAAAATGATATTATTTTGACTCATTTCAATCGTATTTGATGGGCGATTAAGATTTTTTAATGTATTTTGATTATATTCTTTATCTCGTTGGGAGGTCATTCCCCGACGAAAGTTTTTTATTGCATGAATCTGACCACAGAACGAGCAAAAAGCCCCTAGACGACTATAACACCTCCGAGCCCAATAGACACATCGTATCTTCCTCGAGTCCTAAATCATGTTGAGCTACCACATCATGCTGACTCCTCGAATACGACATATCATCCAATAAAAACTTGGAGATATGGCACACGTAAATCTATCATTTGCTTATCGTTTTCAATCATTAAGATTAGGCTATCTCACTCATTCAATTCCGTGCACATCTCTCTCTCTCTCTCTCTCTCGCATATGCCAGAACACAAACTCAACTGTGCTTCTCAAAATCTCTCTCTCTCTCTCTCTCTCTCTCTCTCTCTCTCTCTCAACTCAACTGTGCTTCTCAATCTCTCTCTCTCTCTCTCGCATGTAGCAGAACACAGACTCAACTGTGCTTCTCAATCGAACACACATGCCTTTTCTCCAACCAAAAGCACAGATCAAGCGAGGAGGGTCCAAATGGAAGGGACGACGGTGCCATCCATCCACGCGTTGCATGGAGAGAAGACAAGACAAAGAGTTGTGGCTCTCTCTCTCTCTCTCTCTCTCTCTCTCTACGTAGAAAAAGTAAAGAGTTGTGGCGATGTTGGATATCTGTTCGTAGTGGGAAAGCGTAAAGTGTTTATTCGATCTTTTCTTCGACGCAAAGGGATTGAAGACGGCGTGTCACTTTTGTTTTTTCAAATTCAATAATTTTTTTTAAAGATTTAATCATCCGTTCTATCTTTTCTCATGTTGGATATCCTTTCTTCGTTCTATCGTTATAATAAAGAGATAAGATAATTATCTCTTTAATTTTTTTTTCTATCATTTGGTTGTTATATTTATAAAAAAATATTTTATGTAATTGTACTTACTAATTATACATTTTCGATCATATATATATATATATATGTGTGTGTGTTATTGGAGGGATAAATATAATATTTTTGATATTATACATGAGATTAATGTGATGATAACAGCACCAGAAATGAAGAGAAGAGAGTAAAAAGGCTGCTCTAGGGTGATAAGACTCTGCTGCTGCTGCTGCTGCTGCTCGTCCGGCGGAGATGGCAGCCGGCGGCAGCGATACGGGTCCGGACGCGCTCGAACTCGGCGGCAGGGCAGGGGATGGTGATGCCGCCGGGGTGGTGGAACCCGAACTCCTCCTCCGCCTCCCGCAGCAGCTCCCCGAACAAAGGGTGGTTGAAGTAGATGACCGGCACCACGTACCTCCGCGGCTGCCCCCCGCCGACGTACACCGCGAGGTGCCCCTTGGGCGGCGGCCCCCACGCCTCCTCCTCCTCCTCCTCCTCCACCAGGAGCGGCCCCCGGTCTTCGCCGCGGCGGCGGAGTCGGCGGGAGAGGCTCCGGCCCCAATCGAAGAGCCTCGTGGCCACCGCGGAGCTCTCCATCCGGCGGCGAGCATTGGAGATGGCCGAGGCGGGGCCGGGCCGGAGGAGGTAGCCGCCGCCTTCGAGGCGGAAGACGCACCGCCAAGTTCTCACGAGACGGCCGCCCAACCTGAACCCTCCTCTGTATCTCTTCATCGTGACGGCCAAAGGAGTCGATTGATGTCCCGAGGACGACGAGAAAAGCCTCCGTTCACACTTCCACCATGCCTTCTCTCTGCGCGTGTGCGAGGGGAGGAGGAAGAGATATAAAAAGAGGCCGAGTCATAACAGTAGATAGATTTGGGTTTGTCGTTTATGTTGCGGTCGTCTTGGATTTGGTGGGGCACTGTTGATGGCGACTAATATTTCGGTCCCACGTGTCCATTACTTATTTATTTATTGGTTTTTCTTCCTCTTTCATATTTGGAAGGATCATTAATTAGAATTTAGATTAGTGTGGGGGTTGAAGTTTCTAAAATGGTGTGACGACCAAAAAATAATAATAATAATAATAATAAAAGGTTGATTTTTTAAGGAAAAGAATCCATTTAATTTAGATCAGTGTTGTTCCCATATAGTTTTATTTTGGAATTAGTCTTTTTATACGTAAGATTAAAAAAAAAAACTAGGGATATTGGCGATCGTCATTATTTGATTTGACTTAGTGGATGTTGATATAAATTCACGTGTATCTTAATAATAAAAAAAATAATTTGGCAACGATTTTTCTATTCTATGAATCCATATAGATGGATTGACTTCTTCCTTAGTTTTAAATAACCTAAGCTAAGCATGCAGCGATATTTCTAAGAATCCATATCGGATGGATTGACTTCTTCCTTAGTTTTAAAAAAAAAACTAAGCATCAAACTACTAATCTAAACAACAATATTACTAACTTATACAAGTCTAACATCAGAGTCTCAAATCAGAAGTATTTTTGACTCAAAGCAGATCGAGTCATTGTTATCATTCTTTTAAGAGATCGATTTTGGAGAGAACGTCGCTCGTTGGTTGGAGATTAAGAGGCAATCTTTTTTCTTTTTTTTTGGGAAAAAAGAAAAATCATAACAGAGCTCCATGAATGGATTAATGAATGAGTTTTTTTTTTGAAAATTTAAAATCATATGGAAATTCAAGTCGAAGCTCGCTATGAGAATCGAAATGACAATACAAAGAAGAAGAAAAAAATAGGATAATTTAGCAAAGAGAAAGTAAAAAAAAAAAAGAATAGATTATTAGATGTCATATTGGCATGGACATGATGATGAGCATAACGCGTTTGTATGCCCCCCCTCGACTCTCATCTAAAACCTCAATCATACAATCCCACTTTGACTGAATGGATACAGATGAATCGAAGCCACGATTATGCTTTTGCGTGTCGCCAATCTCTCGTCCTCTCTCATCCGCAACAAAAGCTGTTGTCGGTCAAAAAGCGAGAAAAGATCAAAGATGCCGGCCCTTAGTTCACACTCGCACCCAACAAAATATAAAAAAGTTGACGGAAGTGACAACGAGTCGATATATATATATATATACATACGATATATGAAAACGGAGGGAAGAGTCATTGCGCACTACCGGAGGTTGTCGGCTGACACGTCGTATCCAACCGGAATCTAAACCCGGCGGCGGCGGCGGCGGCGGCGGCATCGAAATATATAGCCGACAACAATGTCTCGGTCGGGTGGGCCGTACATGGCCGTACGGCGCCACGCACGTCTCCCTCGATTGCACTGTGGACGGATCCGTCGTTGCCTTGATATTGTTTCTTTTTTTTTTTTTTTTTCAATCCTAGTTGATGTAAGACTAGCTTTTGGTGTATTTTAGAACAACCATCCATAATTGTTCCCTTCTTAAATTATTAAGGGAGGAACCATCAATATTTTTTCTTTTTTTATATTTTTATTATCTTTTGAGATTGCTTTTTCTTCTCGCTCTAGCGAAGAGAGAGAGGTGTTAAGAGGGAAGCATTTTGGGCATTTCATAGAGAGACGAGCAAGGGAGGAGAGATGATGAGTTCAACCAAGATGTAATTTAGATGTCATCTGCCTATCAAATTTGTAATAGAGTTCAACAAAATTAATCTGGTATTTAATGACAGCTTCACACCATATGGTGGTGCATCAGACTACCACATATGCTATATATATATATATATATATATATATATATATATAAGATCTAAGGCTCTGGAATTGCATTATCCTCCTTCCATTTCACCAGAGACTTCAGAAATTTCATTACCTGCAAGAGAATTCATAGGAAGCTAAACGTGATTAAAATCTGCAGCAAAGGAGTGAGCTCACTCACAGCCAATTAAAAAGGATGGGAGTTGTAGAAATCACCTCGGAGGGGTCTCTCAGAGAGTAGAATGCATTGGTTTCTTTGGGCACAGATGATACAAGGATGCCAAACCCAAGGTTTCTGTCCCTCAACACCTGGAATCATTCATGATTCAAGTACATGTAATTGGAGCCTATAATATATATATATATATATATATATATATATATATATATATATATATATATATATATATATATATATATATATATATATATATATCACAAGTTCCTATGATTCATTGTCGAGTTTTACATGTAATGATGCAATGTTGTCTGTTACCTTAAAAGCGTCCTCATCAGTTCTGTCATCTCCTATGTGAATTGAGAGCACATCGTCACGGTTGCTGAGACCAAGGGATTCGAGTAGAAACTCAACAGCTTTCCCCTTGTTCCAATCAATCACAGGACGGATCTCTAAAACCTGCATTTGCAAAGAAAATTAACCCCCACAAAAAAAAAAAGGAAAAAAAATCTGGAAGGCCTAACATCTATTAGTTTAAACATAGCTCCGCAATCACCTTCCGCCCATGGGTCACTCGGAGATGAGGGTAGCCGTCGACCAAGTTGAGCACCCGCCGAGCAACCTCGGGCCAAAGCTGCAATTTAAGAACCAATACGACAGAAGTTTCCATTTTGTTAGGCAGCTGACAAGAGGTTTTGTTTCCTAGCTCAACATAACCATGGACCGAATTTAGCGCTTACCTTCTCATCCACGAGACGATAATGTACAGAGACACAGTATTTATTATATTCTACTTTGGCCCCTAAGACATCCTTGGTTATGTCAACCAGGGAGCTACAAACCTGTTTTGATCAGTTTAAATTATCATGTGATATATAGGAGTAGATGATGTAACAAATAAAATCTTCAACAAGTACCTCATTGATAATGGGTAGAAACTCGCTCGGAGCCCGGAAAAGATGCACCCCATTACCCTAATATGCAAAGGTTTTCTCAGTAACCAATGGTGTAACAAAATATAAGCTGGTAATTTCAAAATAGTTTAGATGATCAAGAAAGAAACACAAAAATAGTAACTGATCCCATGCATGATGTATCATTATCCTCATTGTCCATTTTGATTGACCAAAAATGGAAAACACACATAAATGATAGCATCAACTTTGATAATATTGTAGGAGAGGAGAGGAGGGAATAGAATGTTCAACTGGATTGCTAAGTTTGCTCATGTTACTACTATATCTTATAGAGCTTTTCAAAAGAAAATTTTCCTATAAATCATCTCCTGAAGTTTGATCTTATGGATCTATATTACAAAGTAATACTCATTATAGTGAAGCCATCCATGGATCTGCCACCAAACATTTTCAGGTTACTCGATTGTGCTACCAAGTGGAAAAATGAAGTTAAAATAATTGACAACAAAAAGCTCCAAAATCCAAAAGTGGAACAAAGGGATATCCTCTCACCAGCTCATCATTTTTAACAGTGTAGTTGGGATGGCCATCACTGAAATAATCTTTTCTTGTTGGGCCCATGATATCCATACCGTGACTACCAGCATAATAGATTTCTGTTAGCTTCACAAATTTGCACACCTGGAGAATATACAGATGTATATTGTGCACAAAGAGGATTGTAATGTCAAAAGCATGAAAGCAAAAACAATGTATATTGTGCACAAAGAGGATTGTAATGTCAAAAGCATGAAAGCAAAAACAATGTATCATTATTATATACATATAATTTATCTTCAGTATTTCTCTCAAAATAATTTGTGTTCAGCAAATGAACAACTTTACCTTCTCACAAGACCTTCCGCTTATGATGGCAGTGGGGAAGTATTTAGAAGCATTTTTAACAACAGCACGCATCTGAGATCAAGAATAATGGAAAAACAAATGTGGTTAATATGACTAGATGTTTGCATCAAAGTAAAGCAACAAACAAATTTACCTCGTTGGACATAATGGCAAAATCAGGGTTATCCACAATGGGCGAAAGAGTTCCATCATAATCCAGAAATAAAGCTATCTTCTTGCATCTAATAGAACTTAAAATCTGTTCAAATGATGTCAACGCCGACGGATACCTCATCTGAGAATAGAATGAATACCAGAATAAAATTTTAAGAATGTCCACATTCTTTTTAACCTAAGGTTTCAATTTTATCAGTTTATCAAAAAAAAAAAAAAACACTCACCATCCAAGAACAATATGCCACATTAATTTCATCAATTGAAGGCTCAGAAATGGCATCCATGTTCAGCTGTTTCTGAGGAGGTGACGACTGACGATGCTTTCATTGCATTGAGACAACCACTAACATGAGCATCATCTAACTTACCAAGTACTCCTTTACGTTTGGATAATGCTGACGAGTACAAACTGGAAGAAGGTGCCTGTGCTGCTACTTATAAAATTTTAACCTTGAGTTGTTTAATGGTGCAGATTCACTAGGAATGGGGGATGAACCACATATCTTTAAATGCAATGGATCCAATTCACTTACGAAATTCAGTTCACCAGAGCTATGAAATCTAGCAGTGAGCCACCCGACACATGAATATATACGTATTTATTATCAATGAAAAACTGCCTTTCCAACATCTTTTTTGTCACCACAGTCATGTTTGCAGCTCATCAAGGAGATGCCCCCTGAAAACTGACAGATATGTGAAAAGTACCAAGTTTGCAGTACCTTCTCATTTTCACAATCATTAAGCGTTTATATCAGTGAACGAGACATCAGCTTGAATGAGGTTAAAATAATAGGCGGCTGCAGAAAAGGCCAACAACAGGTGGAATAAAAAAGGGCCACTTACTAAGAAAAGCCATCCATAATCGTTTTTAATCTAGGAGCACCTCCTCTTTTCAAATTTTATCTAGGGGCACCCCTTATTTTGCAAATTTCAGTTTTCCCTCTTAATCCAATCAAATAGTATTTTCAAAATTTACCAAACTATTTCAGTTCAATGAACCAGCCGTGCCTTGTCTCGTCTCACCATCGGTTGCATCTTGTGTTCTTCTGCCCTTACATAGATTCTTATCATTTTGAAACCCAAAAGTAAGAACAAATGAAAAAAAAAAAATAGAGCTAATCCCGATACTACATATCATATATCATCGCCATTGTCCATTTAAGTTGACAAAAATGAAAAAAAAAACAAAACTGATAACATCAACTTTCATAATATCATGGGAGAGTGAATAGAACAGCCAATTGGATTGCTAGGTTTGGTCATGTTTCTATATGCTATATAACTTTTGGAAAGGAAATCTTTGTCATCTCATTTCTTAAGTTAAATCTTAAGGGCTTATAATAATCTATTGGTGCAGTGACATGCATTTTTCTTTTGGGCTTAATTATACATGACAGAACGTATCATCATGTCATTACTGTGAAAGCATCCAAGGATTATGTTGCACAGTGGCAAAATGAAGTTTGATCATTGAATAACAAGTACAAAGTTCAAAAAAAAATTGACAACAAATGGCTTCAAAATCTGAACGTGGAGAAATGGGATATCTCTCACCAGTTCATCAGGTGTAATAGTGCGGTTTGGACTTTGGATAGCCATCTTCGATATTGTCCTTTTTGACTGGGCCGATGATATCCATATCACGACTACCAGCATAATATAGTCTTGTTAGCTTCACAAATTTGTACACATGAAAAATATGATGGATATATTTTGCACACAGGATTCTTATGCACAAATAATGTTCAGTATTTCTCTCAAACAGCATGAAAGAATTATGAATGAATTACCTTCTCACGGGACCTTCCACTTATGATTGCAGTCGGGAAGTATTTAGAGGCATTTTGCATTTTAGACAAGGTAAAACAATCATAACCACAATTGTGCCTGAAAAACAATATGCAGGTTACAAAAAAGCTAATGGTTAATAAAACTAGATGTTTGCATCAAAGAAAAGCAACAAATAAAGTTACCTCATTGGACATAAAGGCAAAATCAGGGTTGTCCACAATGGGAGAAAGAGTTCCGTCATAACCCAGAAACAAAGTTATCTACTTGCATCCTCCAGAACATGTAATATGTTCAAATGATGTTAATGCCGATGCCAAGCTCATCTAGAAATAGAGTGAAGATACCAGGTATGTATTTTAAAAATATGTACATATTTTAAACAGAGGTTGCAATTTTATCAATTTATCAACACAAAACTAACCATCCAAGTATGATATGCCACATCAGTTTCATCAATTGAAGGCTCAGATGTGACATCCTTATTCAGCTGTTTGCTAGGAGGTGATGATGATCTCATGGCATCCAGCCAGCCATTAAAATGAGCATCATCAGGCTTACAAAGTATTCCTTTCCTTCTGGGGAATGTTGAGTACAAACTGGAAGAAGGTGCTTGTGCTGCTATGGAATATGATCTTATGTTTGAAGACAAGCTCAATCTTGAATTGTTTAATAGCCCACGATCGGTAAAAACAGGGGTTGAACCACCCGTTTTCAAATCCATCAAATTTAGTTCACTTATGAAAGTTTGTTGCTTTGAAATCTAACAACGATCAAGCTGACACATGACAATCTCAGCCTTCAAATATCTGTTATCTTTTTTGATCTTTTATGAATTTACCCGACCCTTCTATCAATGAGAAAAACCACCTTGTCAATGTATTCTCATCACCACGGGTGTGTTTGCAGTCCATCAAGCAGAAGCATTCTGAAACTTGATAATCAACAAAGTGTCAACTAAAGGAAATCAAACAAATACACCTTAAAGTTAAAAAAAAAAGAAGTCAAATTTACAATACTTTCTCATTTCCAGAATCAGGAAGCATTTACATCAGTCAGTCAATCATCAGCTTGAATGAGATTAAAAGAATATACAGCTGCAGAAGGTGCAAGCAGCAAGTGGCATTAAGAATGATATAGTTAAGGAAGAATGTTTTCTGATGTTGTGGGCCAAAAAGCTTGTAAAGAGCACTAACTTCGGGAAAGAAAAAGAGAGCACTAACAACTTGTGAAGATATTATTCAACATAGAAAAGAAGGAACTTGATAAATAGAACAACAATAGTGTCAAAGATGAATATGAGACATTTAATTTTGTAATTTTTCATAAATATAATACTGATGACAGGAAGGAACTTGAATCTACCAATATCACTAGGATGCTTTCCCTGCAACTCATCAATAAAGCTTACGTAGAATATTATATGGTGCATCTTTAAAGTTTAGACTGAAAAGAAGTCAGCTAAAACTGAGGAAACAAAAAATATTACAAATCCATCACCATATGAGTTAGCATGCAGCAAAATATCCAGGTTTTGAGAATGAAGAGCAAGCTATGGATATAAAAGGCAGAGCAAATTATGAAACATAACCATAACACATAGACCCTTTGCTAAAAATACCGTACGACTTTATTAAATCACTACATGGAAGCCAGCCAGTGCTAGATTACATAACAGGTGTAAACATATTGCTATAATAATTAATGTTCAGACCTACTAACAAGAAATCGATCTATTATATTGGCCCATTTGACCAATTAATTTTCCTCGTATAGGATGGCAAACGCTAGTCTATTTCTGCATCGAGAACAAATTGTTGTTGATTATGGTTCATCTGTGAAGGAAGATATGATTTCAAGAAAAATCCAAACATATTTAGTAGAATGAAACAGAGGACACGAGCACATGAAACAAGCCAAGGATAAATATTATAAGGATTCATTTTATCTTGACAGAATCCTCATATATATATATATATATGATGTAATGCTAAATGACAACCAAATGCAACTAACAAATGCTTAAGTCATATACCAACTCATCCTCTAATTTTTTTTCTTCCCTGATGTATAGTGACCTTTGGATAAACATGATAACGAAGTCCTTATTTAATAGCCATGTTAAAACCTTGCGACAAGCATCTACAAGTTTTTAGTTAAGCTTAAAAATCATTATTTTACATGAATGAAATTAAAAAGAAAAACAAGCTTCATGCATGGGCAACATACTTAAACTTAAAACATGTGAAAAGAAAGGCACAATCTTTTCGCATAAAACATCGAGTCAAAGGTTTTGAAGAAAATTACAAACCATTTATATAACATCCTACTACACTAAAATGTGGGTTGACGAAAAGGATGAGAATACCCCATTATTTTATCCCCTCATGAAGAGGGCATTAAACAGACTCACAAATGTGGATCCAACAATAATTTTATAAGGTGAAAAGGCTGCATCTTTTCTTTTTTATGTCGTGGTGTGCTAATATCAGTGAAAAATGATGGATAATAACACCGAAGTGAATCCAGTGGGATCCCCTACCTTTTGTTACCTGGTAAGGTTCAACCCAAGGAAGATGGGCAACCAAGGGACCGCCATGACATGCAAAGTGCATATAATGGCACCGATGTCTGGAGCCAGATAATTACAATGAAGAATGGATCCCAAAACTCCAAACCACGGAAACAAACAAATAAAATGTGGTCTTCCTCCAGATCCAAAAGGCATGGTCGAAACTAAAAATATATTTTTTTAAAGAATCTTGTTATCGACATCCCCCATTTTGCTATTGGCAATCCCCCTTACTATTGACAATCCTTACAAAAATAATAAAAATATAATTTTATTATTTACAGTCCCTCAGTTATCGATCATACCCTTATTTCCAGCCCCCTTATTTCATGACGGAACCTAGCTGCGTCGACACCGCTTTCCGACACTCCGTCGTCTGACGCCGTCGACGCTTCTCGCCGCTCGCCGTTCTTGATGAGGAGGAGGAGGAGGTGGAGGAGAAGAAGAACCGAAGAAGAGGAGGATGGAGGGGGGAAAAGAAAAATGATGACGGGTATCTTAAAAATATTAGATATTGCTAAAATAGATTAGTAAATAATAAAAGAGAGTTGCAAATAGAAATCCCTTTCTAAACCACATATTAAGATGGAATAATTACATCGTAGGATGAGCTATTTCTGATCCAATTGCTCGCAACAGATTTTTGGATTAGATGTAAAGAAAAGAACAAAGTAAATGGAAAGATTTGCCTGACGAGGAAGCTGGGGCGGAAAGCCGAGCCTATGATCGGGCATCATCCTACGTACGCAGCTTCTTGGTGTCGCAGCAAACCCTAACGAATCGCGGCGGGGAAGGGAGACAAGGGAGGAGACGACAAGAAACTTCAACAACGCAAGAGAAGGCGCCGTCTTTATCGAGAGGCCGTGTTTGGTGCTTCGACGAGGCAACTGAAATGGTTCGCCAAATCAGGAAACAGCGATAACTCAAAAGTGCCCAATTCGACGCGAGAGCGATAACTGAGAGCTGCCGCCGCGCATGGCGAGCCCGTGGACGGCCGCAGGTGAGCGGCGTGGCGATATATATATATATATATATAGATAGATAGATAGATAGATAGCTGGAGAAGAAGACTGAAACTTTGTGCAAATGACCAGATTAATTTTATGATATAGATTTCAATGGGATGTACTGTTTCCCAACTAAAAGCAAGAGGCTAAACCAATGTAGAACCGAATTCAAATCATTTCATAAGGTAACTTAATTGGAAGTCAGCATTCTGTTTATAACTGTTCTCAATTGTAAAAGGTCACAACCAGAACCCTGACTCAAATAGACTTTTGAGGGATCAGCAATTAACAACATTACAAATACTAGTTGACCTCCCAGATGCTACAGTGGCAGGAGCCTCATTAAATAAAAAATAGGTGATCATGCTAATAATGCTTCATTATTATATTAGGTTGAGATCCTGGATTTTGCATTTGATGACACTTGATTGCTGTTGGCCATAGTCAACGACAAGTACAAAGATTATTGGAAGTTGATCTGGGAGGATACTAGATTTAATCAAAGATTTGAGATGCAATCAAAGCCAGGATGAGATCATATCCATGCTGAGATCCCACAATTTGCTGGCCAAATCTGGATCAGAGGTTCTGGAACTTGGGGTGGCAAGGTTGCTGTTGCTGAAGTATTTTCCTGTCACCCCCTTTACTTGCGGATGAAGTGCCAGGTAACATGTCGTCGCCGCTCCCTGCACAAGTATAACAATGACATGCTCGGTATTAAAAGTAGTCGCAATCTTTTCACAAACATAACGAAGCAAAACACTTGGATAAGTATGTGTTCTGTTATCAACCATGGAGGATATATGTTTTGCAACTAAAAATGCTTGCTCCAATTCCGGTTTCAAATATAATGCAATGATATATACAATGTTTAGTTTAAATAAGTGGACGAGTTCATCTTAAAAAAAACAGAGAACGAAAATATTATTCAGCAATCTAGTACTCAGACAAATAACTCCCACTGTTATACATACAATGCTTGCAGATAACTCTGACTATGATTCTGTTCGAGCTGAAACTGAATTGACCTGATGGTTTCCTGATTCCAAATCGAAAATGAAAATGACCCTAGGTAGTTCAGTCTCGATCCTTGATTTTGGGAAACTAGAACCAACGATTTTGATTTTAAATCAGTTAAATAGAAAAAAAAAAATACATATAGGGCTTATGGTATGGTGGTTAAATATTTAACTTCAAAACTAGATAATCTACATTTGAATCTTCACGAAACATTTATAGTTTGATTAAAAAATTTATAATTTTATCTTTTTATATCAACTTTTTTTATGTCATTACACTCATTATAATTATACATCTAATTTTCAAATTTTAGAAATAAAATTTTAAAATTATAAATTATTGTTAATTAAAAAATAATAAAAACTAACGATTCGAATCATGATCGGAACCGCCCAAACCCAAACCAAAACCAAAACATGAATCAACAGTTCTGATTCCAGAACCGAAACCTGGGTAATTCGATTTTGGTTCCTGATTTTGGGAAACCAAAATCAACAGTTCTGGAATCATCTTATATCTAGGAATAAACTTGTGACTGCTATATTTACACCAGCTTTAATATACATTATACTTTGGTAATATGAGAATTTCTTGGAAGAAACTTGTGACTTCAAAAGTGCTGCTGCTGCTGTGGCCAGTTTGCCAAAAAAAAAAAAAGAAAACACTAATTTTTTAGGTAGATCTACCCATTCATTATCAAGCCTACTGCACTTACCTCAGTTTGCAAAGGAATATATTATGAACTAAAGGATTTCTGTAAAGACAGATAACCTGAATGAGATATAACTGTTCTTATGGTACACAGGGTTACTGCTCTTGAAATTGGAATTACCAAAATGGTTAATCAGAATGTTTCATGAGCACATTAACAGTCTAATTGGCTTATATGAGTAGATTAAACATACGTACCATATAAAATATACAAGAAATTAGTAGTTAAAATAAAAAATTAACGTCATTAGCTATTCATGATGTAAAATATGCATGGAACAAACAGAATTAGGACTCACTTGATGAACATTTTTCGTCACCAACTTCCCAGCGGTACCTAAAATGGCTGCAACAGAAAAAGGGCACATTCAGTACTGGCAAGATGAGGCGTCAAAACCAATCATATTCATTTTTACAAACATATCTAAACTCATGCACACATCTGTTATATTGTCATTATACTGTAGAAAAATGTGTCAAAGATGTACATTACCACTGAAGAAATAAACCATGATGATGGTCATAAAAATGCAAGCATTGTGATACTTTTTGTACATTACCATTAACAAAACCATGGTGACGGAAAAGATTAGTGGCAATGACTCCTGGGTGTAGTGAATTGGCTGTTATATTCACCCCTTCTTCCTGTACAAAATGCACTTCAATGTCATATACAAGTGAAGCTTGTTAATGATGAATGCATGACCCACACAAATGGTTTATGATGCACAAACGCTAAATTCACACAAGATCCAACTAAATTTTATGATGGATTTTAGCTACCTAATACAATCCTCCTTTCCCAAAGCTTAAGATCAACACTAAGAAGGATTTCACAACAAGCATGAGCTAACCTAATTGTTTGACAACTGATATTGCCCTCAATAGAATCTAGTGGTGAGAGAAGATTCATGTAGCTGGTCCCAAATAGTGGTAGGACTTTGTGGCTTGTAGTAGTTGTTTTACTGCGTTGCCACTAAGGTGGTATAACTATTTGATGACAAATACAATAACAATCCATGCAGAAAAGCCTTAGGAATATGATGAATATTTTGAATTTTCTGTCATTATGCATGTTAAGAATGGCATAGTTTAAAATAAAGTAGACAACTCGAGCAACAGCATCATAATGCCACAACAAATACACTAAGAAACTACTCAAACTAGAATATGAGAGGAAAACAATGGTTTACACCAACCATTTTCTGTTGCTGGCTCATTAAAAAATGGGCAATGATTGGAAAATCTTAAGAATACATGCTTGTTATTTTTCCAGGTTGACTCATGCTGCATCATGGACAATCCTTTCATAGAACATAATTATCTTTTTTGAGTCAGTCAGTTGACCTTCTCTTAGCAAAAAATTTCACCATGACATCATGGCATTATAAGTGATTAAGTGTTGAGATTTTCAAACCCACCAGTACAGGAGTAGGAATTGAATAAAACTGGAAAAATTAGAACAGCTGCTGAATGCTTGCTGGTCTTCCTTCAAAGCCATGAGAAAAGTTTTAGTAAATATCCAGACAGCATCTAGTACCGACCGTGACTAACAGAAAGACCCTTTTTTTCTACAATCTGATGAGTTCATGAGTCTATCTATTCCATCTGAAAAGAAAAATATCTACTTCCATCTAGAATATTTAAAAATTAGATTATTTAGGGTTCATATATTAGTGGAAGGGGTGTAATTTTGTATGTTCGGATTATAGGAGTATTGCATTACTGTCTTTCTCATTTGTCTAGTAAATATATGCTTCACTGTTCTATTTTGTAAACTTTCTGAAGCAACTTGGACGAGGAAAAGTAATCAAAATGTACTAATTCATTCATATTGGACCAACAAAGTCATCCTCTATTATTTGATCCAGGAAATTTTATTTCAATATTCCTGTGGGCTTACAATGTTTCGGATTAGTAATTAGGTTCCTGAAATATGTTTTTGACATCACTTAATTTTCTGATCTACATAATTATTCAAATATTTAATATTTTTTCAATTACTCTATATCTGAAGCTTATCCTACCTTCTTGTACATATTAACTTCATGTTTTTTCTTTGCTGACTGTTGCAGTCTCCATGAGTAGCTTCTTCTGCTTCCTGGCAATAACTCTTCGTAAGTCAAAATGCAATTCTCTTTCTTCTTACTAAGCTAGCTAAGTTATTTGGTGTCCTTAAAGGAGAACAAGTTACCTTCTATACCGTGTTTGAGCACAGATGAAATGACAGCATTTTGTTGTTCCTTATTCTCTCTTAGGTGTTCATCTTGTATGGACATGGTTTCTTTGATTTTTAGTAAATTTTGAACATGCCATATCATAGAATGGTGTTGGCACAAGGGCTTTGCCACCCGTTGAAGGTGAATCGAGGTGCCATACCTGACCCTTTGTCATACCACTATGAGCACATTACTAGAATGAGTGTGACAAGGAAAACTACAATTTTGTCCAAGAAAATTGAAGATATTTCTAACAAGACCTTATTGGATGTTAAATAGATTAATAAAGCATATAAGGCGATGGATAACTAACAAAGTCAAGAACAAGAAGTCATAAGATTGAACAAGTAGGGGAGGCCTGCATTAAAATAGAATATAGATATTGAAAAAGAATGTGGTTGAGAATAACACTAACAAAAACCAAAAAGAATTAAATATGCTCATTTGTACAGAAAAAGTTCTTTAAAATTTGTTTTTACTCAATCGAGATATTGAGATATCCAAGAGAAATGAGGAATACCTTTAAACGTCTAGATAGCTCAACTGTGTGCAAAATATTAGCAAGTTTTGATTGCCCATAAGCAAAATAACAATAATACCTGAAAAAAAACTATGTTAGCGTCACATGAATAGATATAAAAGATAAAGATACAAAAAAAATCTTAACAATTAGATAGTTGACTGAGATTAAGACAGAAAATGTCAACTCTAAATTTACGTCATTATTTGAGAAAGTTCACCCTGACTTATCATTGATCTTGTCCAAACGAATCCCGGTAAGGTAAGTAAGCCTGTGTCCGTCAGATGAAACATTGACTATCCTGCCCTCAACATTACAACCGCGTGTTGTATTCTTCATCTTTTCCAACAAAAGATGAGTCAGAAGAAAATGACCTGAATAATGAGAAACACATTTTATCAATTTACCATAGCGGATTCCTTACAGAATGTATAGGCATGTCTCAAAAATCTTGTTCTGCTAGGATTACACTTCTCACTACAAAAAGATCAAAGAGAGTGATTTCTAGTAGATAATTATATAAAATATAAACCATATAAAAGATATAAAGAACTTCACAGAGAAGACAAGGCTATTATAAGACAGACATATACCAACAAAAATTTCCTTTGACAACAATTAGTATTTCATCGAAGGCAATTAGCACAACAAAAGAGATGCCATTTAATATTGCTGTAATGCTGACATCAGAACTTATTAAAAAGTGAAGATGTCATATAAAGTGGGATATGGATCAATTTCCACATAGAAACAAACATTATTCACTGAGCATCACTAGAGTTCCATAGTTTCTGAAGATGATGGATTAGAAACATTTATGTATTGAAATCTTATAGCTATCAGTATATAGTGGAATATTCTATTTCTTTTTGTATTTAAAACAGATTTCAATTCATTTTCATAAAAAGTGATAATAACAATGTAACTCACCTATGTGGTTTGTTGCAAACTGAAGCTCGACACCATCATGTGAACACATAAAGGGAGTTGCCAAGATTCCTGCATTATTACTTGAAGAGAAAAGGCAAACATGTCATGTCATCTCCTGACATCCTAAACTGAGTCTGAGAGTTAGCAAAAAAGATCAGAAGTACACTCGAAGGAAGACCCAAAATGTACATCCATTACACACTTATAATTTTTTGCTTGTTAGCATGAACGTTTGAGATTGCTTACATAAGGATGTTTAGTGGAAGATTTAGAGAGCCAAATAGTGAAGTGAATTTCTTTACTGATGCCATTGAGCTCAGGTCCAACTCCAAGACATCAACTTTTGCAGTGGGAATATCCTTAATGATTGCTTCTTTAACATTATGGCCTGCAGATAAATTCCTCACTCCCATAACAACATGAACACCACGAAGTGCCAGAACACGTGCAGTTTCAGTGCCAATGCCACTTGATGCTCCTGTAATTAAGATGAAATATTAATCTCACAAAATTTTTGTGTAATAAGCTCACCATTTGTCCAATGAATGACCAAATTCTTCCAAGCATACAAATATCTTCGAGTCAGTAATCATGAATTCCTGTGTTAGTTTTCTGCAAGTTTTCCCTTCATGTTATTCTGGCCATCTTTTTTCCTCGAAGGAATAATATCACACCATGTTTGCTGCTTCCCTACTTGTTTTAAGCTTTAAAACCTCTAGTTATTTATTTTGCTGATCACTGGGCTTCCTCTTGAGGCTGGAAGTAATCACTGCGCTTAAAGCAGCTGGAGAAGTTTTTCCATGTCTTACCATTCTATTAAGCAGAATACCAAGTTAAAAAGATTGGCATATATCACATAGTTTTCAGGTGATCGAAAGCTAGAGTCATGATGGTTACCACACACTTTTACATTGCTGAGATGATTATAAAGTTCACAGTTATATATATGTTATGTAATATGCTAAAGGCTTAGGTATTGTTTATCATAACCAAATAGTAAAAATTAATCGTTCAAGCTGTTACTGCTCTCATAAATTTATGGTTTGTTCATAAGTAAAACATAAATTTAAGATCCCATTATTCTCTAACAAAGAGAACAAGCCAACACGTGGTCTTCTAGACCTATCATGCGATGCGATGTAGTGGCAAATTATGAGCTGCAGTTGAGTCGGTGACATGCAATGTCAAGCATTAGGATGGCAAAACAATCAAATTCCTATCGTTACATACTTTTCATAAGCAATTAAAAATGTACTACGATCAATAGGAAGCATTTCGTATTTCTGTACATGACCAAACACAGCGAATAGCCTAGTTGATGAATGCAGAAAACTTGTGACATCGCTTAAATGCTGTCATAAACATTCCAAACTGTCTAAAATGAAGCATGAGATCTTATAATCCCCACTAAGGGCAGTTCTTTTCATGCTGAAGAAGAAAGGAACACCCGAAAGAGAGGTCTTCTGAAAATGAAGAATAAGACGACTCGTGATCCCACATTGACAATATTCTATAGTTGTACTCCAAGTGGGCTCATTCATTCTACACCATTAAAGTTGCCCCTAAACAGAAGAAATCTTGCTAAACAAGGGCTAAAAATTAACCAAGAAACAATATATCACCGACCAAATACGCTGTGCTTCCCTTATTTCCTCGATGCACGAAGTAATAAACAGACTGGCAAATCTTCATCGCAACTAGATGATTAAATATGCATATATCCAACCAAGTTTTACCAGGATCGGCAGTAAGTTCAAGGAAGAGAAGCATAAGAAAGAGAGGGATCCCGTAACAAAGGAGCACCTGTAACAATGGCAGTCAGCCCACTCCCATCCAGTCCCTCCGTCACTTCCTCGGCCGTGGAGGAGGAGGAGAAGCCGGACGGCCCTCGCCTGTGGAACGGCCACATCTCTCTCTCTCTCTCTCTCTCTCTCTCGCTCGCCCCGTGCCAATTCAAACTGGACCTTGTCGGACTCTGTGTGATAGATGATCCAAATTTGTTCAGATCCGTGAACAAGATAACTGTTATTACATAGATACCCTTGCCGATTTGCGAAAATAAAATTTGCCCCCCTTGTAAATTATAAATATAATATAATATATACATAACAATTTCCCATCCATAGAGTGTGTTGAAGGTAAGAATCTTATTATTATTATTATTATTATTATTCATTTCATCATTGCATCTACCGAGTTGTCATTCCACAAATGTTTATTTTCTAAGTCCATAGTCATGACAATACTCCATTAAATGGTCATGTCTGATCCAAATTGTTGGTCTCAGTCTCCATATGTTCGAAGAGTGCAAAGTTTCGACTCTCCTGTGATTGCAATGACATCAAATCTCACGCTGTCGAGGAAACATTGACGTGTCACGTTTGCGATTGAACATTATTTTGACGTACGAGTCATCCTTGATTGACCCAATTGACCACATCTAATTGGGTCCAGATTCGGCTCAATCAGTTCGATCCGGCCGACGGTATCCCAACCTGTTAAAATTTTGACGTGAGGATCCTATTGTAAAGCATTTTGACGGGTCATCGAACCCAATTGAGCCGATCTAATTGTTGGCCACGAGCTGGTGCAGACCAATTAGGTTGAGCCGCAGGTCCATGGTAGAGGCAGGGAGTTATATGGAGTGGGGGCACCCACCACCACCCCCGTTTGGCCGCTGTGTGCGCGTAGGATTCGTAGGATAGAGCTCGTCTGGCTCGCCCGCCCCCAAATCGGGAAGCGAGGGGCAGAACAAGATATCCGATAATTGAAGAGGCCAATTTCTTGCAAAAACCCTAGAATTCGTCTTCTCCAGTCCTAAACTTGAGATCAAATATTCATCACACTTGATCCATTTCGTTGTCCGATCAAGTTCCTCGCTCGCAGTCGGCCGCGGTGAACCCTAGCCCGCCACTCGCTCGCTCTTGGGCGCGGTCTTGGGAGACGTTCTGGTGTCAGGTAGTGGGATCTTGTTATGTTTTATCTTGGAATCTGGAAAATGGGACTATGAGTTGGGCGGTTATTTGGTCCTCGATTCGTTTTTATGTGGAATATTTGTTGGGTTTCGCCTTAGTTTCTTCTTTTCTAGACCGTAGGTAGTTTACAATCGTTGCGTCTCGGGAGAACCTGTGCGGTTTTGAGATGGGGGCTTTGGGGGTAACGGTGGATCTTTCGTTGTTGTTTGGTGATTGATTAGTGAATTGTGTTGTCTTTGCCAGTATTTTTCTGGATCATGTTTTGTTCTTACATTTGTAAATGGAAACAGGAGGACGTTTCCACCTTTTCTTCGACCTCCCACCTGTTCTTACATGTTCCACCTTTTCTGGAAGATGTTGCCTTTGCCTAACGAAGTGTGGATCTGTTGGCTAACTTGTGGTTTAGCATGTGGGTGGTTGAAACTAATGGGATTAGTGTAGATTTTGATTAATTGTTCATAGGTATAATTTTATAGCAACGATTTTCTTTTTGTTGCTTGTTCAAGGTAAGCATGATGTCATTTCCAATACTCATTGTTACCAACGTGTTGGTTGGGAAAGTAAAAAAATTTGCTTTACTGCTCTGTTTTGTTTCCTGCACCAAAAGCAATGTCAAACTTGTGTTGAAGTTGGTAAAAGTTGGCATGTCTAATGGTATCTAACGTTATTTTTTTTTACATTCATCTGATCACCATAACATCATTGTTCTCACCTGAAAACCTTGAGAGTGAGAGTTGTGGACTTATTCTACAGCATAGTGCCACATTAGTAGTCATTGTCGCGCTCCTGTGATTCTTTTAGAGTCTAAATAGATTGTTGCCCTGCTTTGTGCTGCTACCTCTTTGATGATGGACCTTGTATGACTCTGCTTCATTGTAAATATGATATTTGTGGTGTACACAAAGTGTGATTCATGTATTTCAAAGAATTTCCCTCTATTAAAACTAAGGGTGTTGATAAGGCCAGTTTTTTAATGTTTCATATGTACTTTGTGTCCATTTTTATTATTACTTTCCGGCAGACCTTATCCATCTTTCTGACTGTTATTTCTTTTTTTTTTCTTGATAGGCCAAGCAAGTGGTTGAAGAATCTATTTAATCAGCATGGTTTTTTCCTATTAGTCACCGTTTTGATGCTTAAAGAGTATATCTGTGCAAGTTATGCAGAATTACATGTTCTTGAAGTTATATATTATATTGCGTGGGGTTATTTTTGTAAACAATTACTATCTACTCTATTATCAAAGGTCTTGTTGCTGGGGTAGACCATTCATTAATGCTCAATATTGGAGTTCTGAACTTGGTGGATCAGTTTTGTGACTTTGTTGTCATTCATTTTTCTCTCTCTTCTCATTCGCAAAAAAGAAGTTTCCATCGATGTCAGAGAGCGAGAAGGCTATAATAAAGCCAGAGGTATAATTGACTTTGTCATGAATTTTTCTAGTAAAAAAATAGATTTCATTTGTCTTATCGTCATAACTATTTTTCGGTGACCCTGTTCTTCAGAAGATTTTGCTGGTGCTCCATGGTCTCTGAATCAACGGCTTTTATTGTGTTCCTTGGAATCAATATTTGACACAGAATTTTTTGCTCCATCAATTTCCTTGTATTCTTTTTTGTCTATGTCCAGTTTTAGTCACATTCTGTATCATGTTAGTGACATCTGATAGTTCCTATGAAGTAATTATTTAAATATTAGTTTGTTCATCAAGCTAATTAATGTGAAGACAAAAAGGAACAAGATTAACTATTTTTGTAATAGCAGGTCATGAAGTCATTTATCTGGCTCCAATGTGCTGATGGGTCAATTCAACAAGTTGAAGAGGAGGTTGCAATGTTTTGTCCTATGATATACCGAGAGATCCTCCAGACCGGGATGGGATCTTCTAAGAACTATGCTATATCTTTACCTGAACGTGTCAACCCGGCAATTCTCAGCTTGATATTTGATTATTGCCGATTTCATCAAGTTCCAGGCCGCTCAAATAAGGTTTTTGTCATATTATTTCTTTTTTTACTGGCTACACGAAAGTTTCCTTTCAGTGTTTCTAAATACATTTCCCACAAAAGGCATTTAATAATGGCTATACTTCTCAAATCTTTGATTTTACATACTCTTAAAAGTGATAATTGGCCCTAAATTCAGATATCATCTCTGGGCTGCCAGAAGTCTGCCACAATTGGACAAAAGGACTAAGATTTCCCTTTTCAAATATGCCCTACAAGAAATAGGACACGTGTAATCTAAGCAGGAACAAATCCAGGGATTAGGTTGGGTTGGGTAGGTGTTGGGGATAATGAGGTGTCATATAGCTTTCTAACTGTTGCTCCATCATGTGTAGGAACGAAAATCCTTTGATGAGAAATTCATCAGGATGGACACGAAACGACTATGTGAGTTGACTTCTGCAGCAGACAGCCTCCAACTAAAGCCATTGGTCGATCTTACTAGTCGAGCACTTGCTCGAATGATAGAAGGGAAGACGCCGGAAGAGATTCGGGAGACATTTCATCTGCCAGATGATCTTACTGAGGTAATTTTTTTCTCTTTTAATTACATCTTATTTCTTCTCGCTCTTACTCTACGTATGGGGTTCCTATATCAGGAAGAGAAGCTGGAGCCGTTGAAAAATGTGAATGCTGATCCACGAATTCGGTTGCTCAATCGATTGTATGCTAAAAAACGAAAAGAATTAAAAGAGCGGCAGAAATTAAAGGTAGTTTAGCACCTGGATTCTATTATTCTTTTAATTCAGAAATGTCTGCTCTTCTCACTGGAGATGTGTTCTAGATATTTTGCTGTCAAAATTTTCGTGTGAATTGTTATAAGGCTTTTTTTTACACTTTAAAATTTGTTCCTAAAGGGTACTTGAACTTGTTTCAGAACACCGAAGTAAAGGAAGAGAAGAAAGATGAGCGTTCAGTTGATGAAATCTTATCTTTTATAAATGGAGATGAAGGTGTTTCCGGAGACTGATCTCTAGTTTCATTATATTTTTGTTTCTAATGCCACAATTAATGACCTGCTTGTGCTTTCCAATTATAACCCTATCTGCTTCTGTTTCACTTTATAAATTTTCTAACGTGTCCCTTACTCTTCTTTGCTTTTTTAAATGGCTTATCTGTCTCCTGTTATGGTATCTAAGTTTGTTTATCATGGAACCTTTAATTGCATCAAAGTCGAAAACCACATCTGTTCTCGATGTTCTTGTCTATATTCCATACTGGTCTTTTAGATGCATGTTGAGGGGCCTTTAGCAAATCCTCTTTCTTAAACTTGTCTTGTTGGGAGTTTAGTCACCAAGTTTCGGGGAACATTAGGCTGATCAAGTCATACAGTTCTTTTTTTTTTCTTGATGCTTTTTTTTTTTTGTTTTGATTTCTGTTCTATAAGGTTTCAGATGATGGTGATGATGAGCTAACTCAGAGTTTAGTCATGTTTAAACATAAATATTCCTTGGGATTCTAGTTATCGTCATCTCATAACCTATCCAATTTAACAAAATAAGCTTGGTTATTGATTTTTATTGTCAGCTCTGGTGGAAACCTTTCTATCTAACCTTCTTGTTTTCTCCGTAAGCTGGTTGTTTGCTTGCTAGCACATAGTGGTTTAGGTCGGAGGGATGGTAATTGCATCTTGTTAAATCTAATTCTTTGAAATGCTTTGTTATGTGTCTTTTTTCTCCCCTTAAGTCTCAATAATTACTGAAATTGACTTCATTCTGCTTGTGCAAAACATATTTGAGGTGAACATTTGAAGTGTGATGTTGATGACTTCTTCACATCAATTTGTTAAAAATGCTGTCTTATGACCTTTTCATTTTCGGCAGATTCTAAAGGAGTTAAAGCTATTAAGAATAAGAAAAAAAACAGGAAGAAGAAAGATCTACCAAAAGATATTTCCAGAAATGGCCCTGCCAAAGTGCACAAGAAGGTTACTGGCTTTCTTTTGATGATGAGATATACAATTATCATTTAATAGTTTTAATTATATTATTTTTTTCATGTTTGTACTCTAGAAGGAAGCTACTTTCTCTCCAAGTCCAAGTCAAAGTTCAGAAGCACAGGAAAACGATGAAGATGCTTTTGCATCAAATGGTGAATTTGAAGATGGTGATATTGATGATGAGTTAGATCCTGCAGTGAAGGAAGAACTTGATAGGCGAGTGTTGTTCATCCTTTTGCATGATTGCTGAGATTCTTTTTCCTTGTGTGGAATTCTTCAGTCCTATTAAAAATTTCTGATTATTTGATCTGTATGTTTTGTGGCAGATGTTTCGTTTCTTATTTTATTTAACACGCTATGTTTATGAAAACTAGTTTATGTTAAACTGATTTATACATTTTGTTTCTTGGTTTACTTCTGAAGATAATTTGATTGATCCATATTTTTTGTTGTGTTATGTTGGTGAATTTTTAGTATGAATTTGATATGTAAACTGCCTTGTATAAGCATATTTATGGTCAGATACTTATTCTTATTAAAATGATATTATTTATTATGTTGAGAAGAAAGTGCCTTAGGTTTTTGCCTTTTCCCTTGCAAAATTGTTAATGTTTTAACATATTGCTAGTTATTTTCTTGAAAAGTTCATTGAGAAATGGATAAATTTTTTGAATATTTATAAAGATTTTCATTAGGATGTGGGCAACGAAAACTTTCAAGTATTTATTTGACCCGGTCTTGGTATTAAAGTACATCTTCATGTATCAAGACCATTTCAGATGGTTTTCTAGGTTTTACAAACTTAGGTTATCCCAGAAAGAGTGGAGAGGAACCCAGCCTGGTAAAGTGGTTCCTTGTCATTTTAGTTCTGGTTACTTGGACACTTGAAAAATACTAAAGTTGAAGCCCTAGGTTCTGTTCCATTGGTGTTTTGACTAAATAGGCAATCTTAATATATACATTATTGGATAAAAATTCCATTTCTGGCTTGGGAGTAATATATTTTGTTTTATAAAACTAGGTTGCAAGTGAGATTTTGGCATCCGTGTCCCTGAAACTTGGTTTCCAGAAGGTTTCATAAGCACATATGAGGTGGTGATGCTGTCTGTCTCTATCTCATCTATTTTCTAATTTTAAAAAAAGAAAGCTTTTGAGATGTCTTTATCAGCCTCCTTTTATCTCCTTTTTTGTTGTATATTCAATGTACAAGCTGAGCTAACTTTATAGTTCCCAACCTAGATTGGACGTATCAGACTGAGATGACCCCTTCATAATACAAACTATGTATGAAACATGTAAAATTCTACCTTTCTCTCAGCCTTAACCTGTAAAGTTACAACAAATATGTAATTGCAACTTATCAAAGGCATAATTATCCTTTTGCTGATGGTTCATCTTTAGAATGACATATTTTATTAAACTTGTGGGAAAAGTCTGCTGTATGACTATCCTATGCTTTCAATTTTTTCTTTTTGCTCGAACGGTTACTTTCTGCTGATGTCTATCGTGTTTTTTTTATAGCATCTTACCTGATGTGATCTCTTTAAAAAAATTTTATGCTTAAGTATAATAATCATATCTTTTATTTATTTGGTGATGTATCTTTTAATAAGTTATATGATACTTACAGGTCTCAGCAATTGTTGCTTGTGCATCTAGGATGTGTAAAGCTTATTATCTGTTTTGTTTATGCAGAGAAGTGGAAGATTTTGCCAGGAGACTAAATTCTGATTGGCCCGAAAGAATGCAAGAAATTTTGTCTTTTGGACAAGAGAGAAGGCTCATTCCAAATTTGATGAACTCTAACGGTTCACTTAAGAAGTTCACAGGTCTTGTTAAATTCTCTGTGCTTCATGTTATGTGTAATTAGGGGATTGTTTTTCTTCGTTTGTCTTATGCTGTAGCAGGGTAGACGTACCTGCCATGCTATCATAATTATAATTTTTTAGTTTTTTTACTTTTGATTTTGCTCTCTTTTATCTTTGTATTCTTTTTAGTTCTTCAGAAATGCCTGCTTTTATATTACCTTGTAACTAAGAGACTTTATGGAAAGGGAAAAAGGGGGAAAAGCCCTAAGTTAAGGTTCCTTTCCATCATGCTTTCGTGCTCAGCGACCAGCAAGGACCATCTCGCTTGTCTTCCTTAGTCTAGTGACATCTAAGCTCTTGCATTTCAAAATAAAAAATAAAATATTAAAATGAAAATGTTTACTTTTTCATTCTTTCCCAAAGATAACTGAAAGTTCAACATATTAGTGGATGCATATTTTTCCTTTTATCATTTTTTTTTATTTTCAAGTCATGTTTTTGGCTGATCCCAATTCCTTGATCCTATTTAGCGTACCCAAATCCTTGACCTCTTATTTGACCCTAGTCCCAACCTTACAAGCTTTGGTTTATGTTCTAGGCTATCATTTGAGGCATGGGTAGTAGAACTTGAGCTTCTCAAAAACCATGATTCCCTGGAAAATAGAAGAGAAGAAATCATTGAACAGGAGTTTAAAAGTGCATGAAATTTGCACTATGCAGAATCTTAAGAGGGATCCATGATTTGAACCACTGATTCCTAGGTCCCTAAGTAGCAACGTCACTGTGGAAGCAGACTCAGCCTTGACAGCACACAAAAAGTTTTTGAGTTACAAAAAACACAGTAAGATATTTAGTTGAATTTGTAAAGATGGTTCTGCAAGTTGTGTAGACAAATAGTGAAAGTTATTGAGCAACCATTTGTGCCCCATCCAAATAGTTTTTTTTTTTCTTAACAGCTTAAGCTTTTGGGGTTTGTGGTAATTTAATACAAAATCGGTTTCATGATGCCAGAGCAAGTTGTGAATTTGAATCTGTATCTGAGCAATGTCCTTCCCTTTGATTGGCGTGCAACATTTAGTTGGGTTCAATTTTACGTGTCAAGCCTGATCTAGCTTGCATGTGAGAGAGATCGATCAGGCACTTACTTTCTTGGCAGCTTTAAGCATTTGAGGTCTGTGGTAACCCAATGTAAGATGTTTATCAATATATGAGAAGAGAAATGGGTTGGATTTTGATGATGGGAAATGTACTTGAAAGTATTTCACAAATTCAACTAGGACGGCATGCATTGATCGTCACTAAAAACCTATATCGATGAAAGCCTCATGCATCGGGTTCATCCTTTTTACATTGATACACTTTAGTACCGTTGATTCTTGTGCATGAGCTTCTAAGAACTTCTTTGACAAGTGGATGCTGTATTGCAGGATTGGACAGGAGATAGTTGTTCTGCATAAAATGTACACAAAGGTATCTCCTTTTCCAGAAGAGTTGAAGGGCCAACTTGGCCTATAACTTGCATTGCTTGTCAAAACTATCTCATGGGGAAGCAGGTGGCCTAGTTGATGGATGTGACAATGCTAATGTGAGAGCTTCTTGCAATTGTATGAGCTTTTGCCCTCTACCAGAAGATGGAAATGGCTTTTGTTGTCCCTTTGGACCTTCTTTGAATCGACCTAGTCTAAAATTTTGCTTGGCCTTGTTTCCTTTTTAATGGGTGTATAACATTTTTAGATGATAGCTGATGCCATCAGTCTGATCAGCCTAACTTGCTGCAGCTCAGTTTTATTTAAGCTCTTGTGGATTACTCCATTTTGCCAAGACTCTAGACCAACCACGGCTCGAGTCCGGTCGAAGTGCTGCTGCAAGGGGCATGATCCGCCAAGGTGCCTTCACGGGGGATGGGTGACCATCCCTGGTAAATGTTCAACCTTTAGGTGATATCAATTTATTCCACGAGTTTATATACATGAAAGCCACCCTGTTCCAATCTTGTATAATTTGCTATGTTGTTGGATTGTTATTATTTCTTCTATGGTAATTTTGTTTTGTTCGAGTCCAACTTGTAGATTCCCAGTGCCTGTGAAGGAGACTTGGGCGTGTATGTACTTTCGAGGCCTCAATTTGTGATGACCTCTTTTTGTTTCCCCCCCACTTGTCCTATATGACGATTAGCGTAGACAAGTAGTGTAGATGGCAGTCACCCCCTTCCTTCCTTCCTTTTCGAGTTCTTTCTTCGACAGAACTTTATATCAGACAATTTGGTGGAATAGGACCCAATAATGGGCTGCTGCCTTTGTTATGGCATTGTTTAGTAAATTGATATCATGGAAATGTCATTCTCACCACTTATTCATTTTCTATCTAAGCAAAATTTTAAAATGATATATTTTGTTATCGAATCTGTGTAGGATTTTGAAATCAAAATCTGGTTTCATCACTTTCCCTTTCATATGAACATTTCTGAACTGTTACCATTCAGGTCTGGGTAGGAAGCACAGTTCTTTGAAGTATAAACAAAATGCAGGTGTCAGAGACTTACTTACAACCACACGGGTACAACTAGAACATTCAATTCTGTGGAGCAACAGAGGAACCAAAAGCAGCTGTGTACATGGAACATATCACATTGCCTCTGTAACAAAATTTAGAGAGTAACCAAATTGTTTTGGGCAACAGTAAGTGATGCTCTAACGATAATATTGCTGCGTCCCATAAATCTAGCAAGCAGGCATGGACGGGAACTATGAGATCCACCGAAAGCAAAAACAATAATAATAATAATAATGATAAAGATACATTTATCTTCGAATGCTCATAGGAGTAGAGAAGGCAATTGGATTCGCCAACATCTTCTTCAGAAACAAAGGAATAAAGGAATTGCGGTGATGACCAAAACAAACCAAGTTCAACTGCCGTTGGCACTTCTGCCATTCAGCCGATTCTGATTCCAGAAACAAGCCTTTTCGTCTTCCGTAAATGGTGACCGATCGAGGTTAGTTACCCTCTGATTTTGTTTCACTCGCTAACCAAGTCCAGTGCTTGATGCGGTTCAAACAATCGGGTTTCGGAAATGAGGCCTGGCAACCTGTCTCCCACACCATCAGCATCGTCATGCTCGTTGGTGATCAATCAGGACTGCCTCCGATTTAATTCCCCAGACACAAGTCCATCAATGGAGCATCTTTAACTAGCCAAAGCACAAGAATTCTGATTCAAATCTGCAGTCTGTCCATCACTTATCATGTGGAATTGTCGGCTCTTTGTTTGTCGCGAATGACCTGAGCAGGTAACCGAGGAGCTTCCATAGCAAAAACTGCCTTGAGGAACTCGTATGATGCAAAGAATATAGCTCCTTGGGAGACATACATAGCTAATCTCGGAGTCAAGCCCCTGAAAGAATGAGAAGAAAAACTTGGATCAGATTCGAATGAAGAACCAATACGTCTATCCAACATATCTAGACCACCAACACCACCATGCCATTTGCAGCAGACGTGACAATATAGGGTCCAATATGCGAGGACGACGACTTGTACTATGTACTTAGAGAAAATTCCATGCACCAAGCAAGCATGAACTAGGGAACTAATACACATTATTTGACCTGTAAAGGCCTTGCAAGCCTTCTTGTCTAGCTATTTCTTGAAGCGCATGACCAACCCCATTATATTTCCGAAGAGTTCCAGGAGCCTGAACGAAGTTAAGGCATCAGAAGTGCAAAAATTGTCATGCAGATTTCTCCAAGTTCAGCATATCATTCATGCAAATGATTTGTGACTAAGGTCAACACCAATTATCATGGAAAACTCACTTGCGTCTGCAATTTTGTCTTCACCACATCAAAGGGCGTCGTAAAAAGAGCAGCAGTAGATCCAGCAAGACCCCCACATAATAGCTGTAAAGATGACAAAGTTCCAGTGGTCAGATAGACTCATCAAATCATCAAATTACAAAAATACTTGAATACACAGTAGAGAGTTGCATCAAAGAGCTGCTACTTGAATTGAAGTTGAGCTCTAGATATGGAGCCTGGTCAAAAGAACAGACTAACAGTAGTGTTAAAAGTATAAAAAGATATAAACTAAGATTGGCTTAAGCTTTCAAATGCAATTGAGTAGTAAAAATATTAAAGATGGTGGGTGTCAAAGCAAAAGATCCTAATTTCAAATCTTCACCAGGTTACGTTTATAAAAATATATCCTCGATTAATATTCCATTGTGTTGGGTTGAGCCTTTATCATCCACGCACGAGAGAGTGTCAAAAATATAAATCAAGATCATGTTTTTTGACCTGGCCGAGACCTATAGATGCAATGGTATTGATAAATAAAAATAGAACTGCAAATTCCTATATGCTTATGGTAAATTGCTCGGGCTTGTAGTTTCGTAGGCCAGGATTCATTAACTCTATGTCCTAATTACGTACCGATCAAGGCTCAAATCGACATCAGATTGATTTTTACCATTGGACCAATTGTCGAGTGTCAATAAGCGATAGTGTACCTAGTTATGGAAAAAGAAAAGCTGAAAAATGAAAAAGAAAAAAAAAGCTATAACTCAATATAGGCCTTGTACGAGATGGTACAAGTCCTGTACCAGATATACTATCCAATTGACCCTAGTCTACATATCGATAGGTTGTAAGTCAGGGAAATACCCACCCATACCATATAGTACCAGGTAGTAGTGCAAACCTTGCTACAGGTTATATTGGGTCGTCACGCCTTTCATGTAAGAAGCTCGATTCCAATTATATGTTTGAGATCCTCAGTCGAAAGCTCAATCTATATTAGTAAATGAGCAATGAGTCACATAACCCTTTTTTTTCCTTATATTCTAAATTGAGACTCACACTTCTTGTTTTTATATTTCTTAATATTGGAGCAACAAGGGCATTCATAGGTAGCCCTCGTTAACAATTAAGCTAAACTTGTTATCTTTAATGTTGTGATTAGAAATTTATGCAACATGTTTTGTTGCTTTTATAAGAGTGCTCTATTAGTCGGTTAGGAGCATGTATAAAACCCTAAAAATAAAGTTCCCTCTTGTTTTGTTTTTCTTTCTTTCGAACCCCTTCAGATCAATTAACTTTAGACAATGCCGACAGCTTAGAAGTTATAAATTATATTGGAGTTGGATTGAACAAATAACACAAGTCTTCCGGAAGTTTGAAACTAGTAAAGCCTCTGATTATTAGTTCCACAGGTCAGTTACATTAAGTAATTGTATAATGCTAGAAAAAGGAATGTGAAATAACTAACAGTTTGCAATGTGCTAAGAGTTCCTTCAGGCTTTGCAGAGAGCTGCCTCAAACTTTCATAGGTGTAGAACTGCAATTTTAAGGCCTGAACTTGTTATTTGAGTAGAAAAAACAGTAAACTTTGTGATGTTTCTAGTTGAATTGCAAGGATAAGTGAATGGGAGAACACACCTTGATAATGGAATGTGGAATGTTTCTACAAAGAACTGCACCCCACCCGACATATAATGAAGGCAGCCCACCCTTCCCAAGGCAGCCAACAAAGGCATTCCTGTGAAAACAATCTCTAGTTGAAGTTTGATAAAGAGAAAATCTTAGAATTATGGGAGTCTATAAGACATATCAGACTCTTTGGTCCTGTGGACATAAAAATTTTGAAGCTAAAACACCATCGTTTGCTTTAATAACGTCAACTAATGGAAGATAAATAACTGTAATGATCAAAGTATCAGAAAAACTGTGATTTATTTGCTGATAGGGATTAAATTTTTACTTTGACGTAATATCCGTGGAATGTTATCTTGTCATCCCCTATCAAACTCAATAACCCATTTTTGATCGAAAAGAAATTAAGTTTCAGTCGTTTCTACATGGAATTTCTGAGTTTCGAACACAAGATTTACAAGTAACTAAAGAACGATCTAAAATATGATTCAGAAGTAAATAGTCAAACAATGACCTTTTTGTAACTCCAACTAAAACATTATGTTGTGTGTTCTAAGATATATAGGGCCATATTCTGAGTTCCAAACACAAGATTTGTACGTAACAAAAGAAGAAGGATCTGAAATATGAAGTAAATAGTCAAAACAATGACCTTTTTGTAACTCTGTGTAACTAATACATTATGTTGTGTGTTCTAAGATATATAGGGCCATATTTCACATCCTTCAAGAAACATCATTTTGTAATTCATGGCAGGCTTGAGTATTACAGATCTAAAATTTATTATAAGCATAATGAGCCTGGAACCTAATCATCTAGAATTGTTTCAGCTTTAAAATTTTACCATGAACGAAAAACAAGGGAACCCAACTACGAAATGGGTCTCAGTAAACAAATGAGCAGATCTAGTTGGATAATCTTGACGAACATCATATTAATTGGTTCCATCTTAGCAGTGTCTTAGAAGATTCAATGAAGATTAATTTGCTCAACTCAAATCTATGCTATCTATTAGGTTTGGAACCATATGTATAATCTGAATGACCATTATTTTTTTCTTTTATTCTTTTGTCCTTAATCTTTAAAAAGTCCATGTACCTTTTTTATTGAGTAACATGAATGGGCACCATTAGATGTTGAATCAGGTTAAACTTCAAAAGTAAATGCTTCTTTAGTAATCTTTGTCACACCAGAAAAGAATGAGGCTAGAGATAAAAGAAACTAATTCTTCATAACACCTCTTTTAAAACACAGAATCCAAGAGTCAAGATAACATGTGAAAGTAATTCTTCACTACCCAACTTAAAACTGTACAATATGGCTAAACAAATTACCAGCAATTTTGATACTGTGAACCCACTTGCATCTGTTGCTTTATACGTTCACTGGGAGTAAAGACAAAAGAAGTAGCTATACTTGAGCAGCCACCTGCAATGCAGTGAGCAAAAGAATGGTGCTCCTGGATATGGATGAGCAGTTAGAGTATAGAAACAAATAGCTATTATGTGTAAAAATTAAGAAAATATAACAGTTAACAAAAGAAAAAGAAGGGTCACCTTTGGCAGCATAGGTAGAAGAGTTCCCTTAACTGATTCGTATGTGAAGGTATAAATGGCAGAAATTGGAGCCGAGGAAGTCATATTGGCGGCTATCCCACGGTATAGCCCTGATAAACCTGTAAGGAAAGTCTACAAGCAGTTTCAGGTAGATTCTATCTATAATCCTCAATTCCTTAGAACATAAAACATGCAGAGGATACATCAAATGTTAGGTATTCGATATTTTGAGCCCAGTTGCGCAGAATGACAAAAATTTTGTCTATTAACATTACCTTTTTCTGATATGATTCTTTTGAGTGTGCAATAGGCTGACTTTTGACACATGCCATCAGCCTGAATGATAGTCTTAACTGTGTCAACAGGATGAAGACAAAGACTAACCATGATTCCAGCCAATGCTCCTGCTATTGCATATCTGTTTTTGACAAATACCTTTTTGAGTTTATCTTGTGCTGTGATCCAATCGTTCATTGTATACTGTTGTTCATATGTAAGTTCCCGAGGAAAGCTTTTATCATTCTTGTGAATGTTATGGTCACTGGGGACCGAAAGGGCTTCTGAAACCTCAGCAACTGAAGAAGAGACAACTCTGATAGCTTGTTGACATTGTCCACATGTGCAATCAGTCGAAGTTAGGAAATCAAAGTTGTAGCCCAAATGAAGGTTAGAATCATAGTTTCTAAATCCAACAACTGCCTCTTTTCTAATTGTCATCAGTGTAAGTGAATATGTTGAACAAAGAGAACCTTGAATTTGCAGATCCTTCTTGACTGTGTTCAATGAATGATCAGAGGTATCATTACATTCAGCAGTAACATAATTTCCTTGATCCTGACCGGCGGATATTTGAACTGGAGTTTTCTCGCCTTTTCCAATAGAATTGTGGCCTGAAACATCTTTCAGATCCTCCAAAGCAGATTTCTCATTTATCCTTTCGTATAAGTTGGCTTTAACAGTAGGAGTCATGCTCAATGACATCTTATCATTTCCTACATGTGGATGAAAACCACTTAACCAAACATGTTTAGAAATGAAAGAATGGCCTATATATCTATTACATGCAGGAAGCAGTAACCGTTTCTTAATCCATTTTAATTCCTCAAGATTTGATCTTATTGCAGATGATGAAGAGCTTAAAGATTTGGGTCCATAGCAAAAGCTTTCACTTTTTGCAGTTGCTGGTTTATGATTGCTTTGCCTTTCCACGTAGCATATGAGATTCTCTTTCTGATGAATATTATGATATTTCAAGCTTTCATCACTGTAGAAAACTGCTGGATCTCCAACGTAATCCCAGATTCCAGCAACAGCTGATATGAACTCAGATGTACTTACTCGTGGGGTGGGAGATTTGGTCTCGGATCGGGCATTGCCCTTTGCACGAGCTCTGGAGGCATCTTTCTGATGAGAAATTTTATTTGGCATGTAAGATTGAACATCCAGAGGAGCCCCCCGATATCTGCTTGACGATTTATCATTTTTTGCACATCCATGAGAACATGCCATTATTAGGACCTTAAGCAGAAGCCATCTTGATGAGTAATGGGTAGCATAAGCAAATTAGATTAATCTCTGGACAGGTTTGAGGACTTCAGAAATCACTAGGGACACCAACAACTGCAAACAAAACGAGCATACCAAATTAGCATGAACAACATAGTCTGCACAATGGAGCAAATCCAGTCGATTAGGCATTTTGGTAAAGTAAGGCAATGTCCACCACATTCTGATGATACATTTCAGGGGGGAGGCGGAAAAAAAAAAAAAAGGTAAAGCCTCTAGTTCACAACAAATCTCAGTAGAGCTACCTGAACTACCTCAAAGATGAGCTTGCTTCAGCCGTGACCCAGCAATTAAAGTTGCAGACTTGATTAAATCTTCGGCCTACAACAAAAGAAAAACCCACGGAAACTAGTCAAGCAATGCATGTTGCTGTAAGAGTCATTTGATCAAACAGAAACAGGGCACAATCTTCAACCCAAAAAACCGAAATGAGGCACCGTGCAACGAGAATGGGAAAAACTCCACATTCATTAAAGACTCGACCTTTTTGAAGAGAACAGAAATCCAAGACGAGGACCAAGTCGGAGAGGAGAAGGAGGCCTACGTACCTCGAGACATGTAACAGCGTCGTGAGGAACAGATTGTCTCAAGCAAGCATCATAAAAAAAGCAAGGGAAGACGGATTTATTCTGCAGTTTCTTGTGGAAATTCGGCGGGATTCTGGCAATGCATGGGTGGAGATGTCATCGGTAGCGGATTGGAAGGATGCGAAATTATATGACGGCGAAGTAATCTAAGGATCAAAGAGAATACTACTACACCAGCGTCGCTCGATTCAGATTGCTGAGGTTGTGTGTGCGTGGTTGTTGCCAGCGACCGCGTGTTCTTCCTCCTCCTATATAAGACAAAAGTACGCCATGTTTGAACAGCTCGGCCACGGCCGCGCACGTTGAAATAAAAATTATATAATTTTCCTCAAAAAAAAAATAGGCCACTTGAGAAGTTTACAGTTAGCGCCCCCTTTTTTTTCAGAAATTTCTATCGAATATATATATATATATATATATATATTTCTTCTAAAAGATAATTCTGTGTCCTTTTGTTTCGTTAGGCTGTCATCTTTGTCTTATATAGAGGAGGGCATGGGCATGGATGAGAGCCCATAATTTATTGTATTCATTATTGTCCTTTTATTATAAAGGAATTCATGAGTGAGGACGATAAAAGCATGTGCATGATAATGACAACAATGATAAAAGAAACGATCGAAGGCGACCAAGAACAGAAGAGGGTGACGAGCGAAAGATGGGAGACTCAACTCATATGCACAAGCGACTAGGGAGGAGGATGGAGTTCTAAATGTAAGATTATGTGGTCCTTTGTTAATTGAATAAGATATATTATGAAATAATTGGATTATGATAAAAGATATTAGTCAATATTAAATAAAATTATATTATATTGAGATATTTTAGGGGATGTCTTTGATGGGAGGAACTCTCATAATAACTTACCATAGACCCTTTGCTCTCGATGGTGCTATTGAAGATCTAATTGTATCTTAATCAAATGACATATAAAGATATGCATCATAAACATATCTAGTATTATTTGATTTCAATCCTGACATAATAATTTTCTACATAATAGTTTATATAATTATAATTTTTATGCTAACACTAAATATAATCAAGAGGTTAAAGTAGAGGTGAATCCATCATTGAGGAGGGCAAATACTTTATATTGTTTTAAATTACTAATTGAGTTTTTTTTTTTTGAATCATTGATAAGCATATTTAATCTCTCATTCTCCTATGATCTATTTATCTTCTTCCTATTATTTTTCTTGATTAAAGATTCACAAGGTGTTTTTTTTTTAAAAAATCAGGGGTTGGTGTGATTTAGAGTAGCTCAATGTCACAATCTTAGAGAAATCTAAATTGAGCAGATGGGATCTAATTAATTGGAGGTCAAGTCCAAATCAGAAGTCAACTATCTTCAGATGGTCAACGTCTTGGACCAATTGCGGCTTAGCCGAAGCTGGTTACCGGGTCGGGTTAGGACTCGAACCGTCTCCGATAGTTTCCGATACGGGTCGGGTGATTCGTAAAGGTCAGTCCATTAAGACCCTAACTAAACCCCCCGCTTCGCTCGAAGGCGTCTCGCCGACATACTCCAAACCACAGAGAGAGAGAGAGAGAGAGAGAGAGAGGGGGAGGGAGAAGGAGAAGGGGGAAGATGGTGAGCAAGAGGCAGAAGGAGGCCAAGAAGCGGTTCAACGAGGCGAATCCCCAACTCATCTCCGATCCGAAGCCAGAAGACTCGTCTACGTCGACCTCGAAGAAGGAGGAGGAGAAGAAGAAGAAGAAGAAGAAGAAGAAGAAGAAGGGTCTCAAGAAGATGAAGGGGGAAGCAGCCTTCAAGAAGGGGAAGAAGACCGGAGGCACCGCTACGAGGAAGCACCCCCTCAGGGTACCCGGGATGCGCCCTGGCGAGAGCTGCTTTATCTGCAAGGCCACCGATCACATCGCCAAGCTCTGCCCCGAGAAAGCCATGTGGGAGAAGAAAAAGGTCCTGTTGTGCTTCTTGATTATTCTCCCTCCCTTCTGTGTCTTCCGTTATTTTCATCGCGGTGACTTTCGGATAGCGTTTTTCTCGTGGTACGTCGTCTTCTTGTTCGTAGATTTTGGAACATGGAAATGGAGATATGACCTGTAATTGATCGTATGAGTATTTCTTCTTCTTTTTTTGTCCAATAGTTCTTGTTCTGATGTTATTGTTGGAATTGAGGTTCAGTTTTGGGGTTTTGGTCTTTTGTGCTTTTTGTCTTCTGTTTTTGATAGGGAGTTATTAGGTTATAGTCGAAAGAAAAAAGTTCTGTTGTAGTACATATCTTTGCTTGTGGTTGGCACTCATAAATACAAAATCGTAATTTGGCAAAATGTCTGAAAGTTGATGGCAGTGACAAATTATGTACCAATTCTCCGGTTACTAATAATCAATGGCATGGGTGGTTAAAAAGGCCCAGAATTCATCAAAATGTCTACCCTTATTCAGGTTTCATTAGTAAGTACGAAAACAGATGCAAATAGCATACGGATACCAAATCAGTCATATAGATACAATCACAAATTATTTGGTATGAGGGCACACTTACTTTAGTTGGCTGGTCTATATCCATGTCCATACATGTCATATGCAAACAATTTTTCAATCATATCTTTGCCCCAAGCATATCCTTTAATTTATGGTGAATGGATTAGCTTTGACTTCTCTGGTGTTTTTTGATGCTCGAGCTGAGATAGGTGGTGTATCTACTTACCATGTGACTAGGTTTTGGAAAAAGTGTTGAACAGCTTAACCCAACCTTTTGTTTTTAGAAATTGTTTCTTGTGGGTTCTGCATAAATTTCATGTAGCAAATCATGAAAAACATACTGCCTTTCTATAAATTTGAATCATTAATAATTTCGATAATGCACTGGCCAGTGTGTTTGAGAAATAGTGGCTTCTATGGTTCTATCATATTTGGTGGCTTGATTTGAGGAATAATTCTCTTGTGCACTTTCAAGTAAGATTTATTATGGTTCTGTACCTTTTCTGGCTTCTAGCCTTTCAGAAATTATAAATTCCATTTGTTCTTCAGATTTGCTTGCTTTGCCGGCAGCGTGGTCATAGTCTTAAGAATTGTCCAGATAAAAGTGATGACACCAATAAGAAGAAGTTGTGCTACAATTGTGGAGAAGTTGGGCATTCACTTTCTAGGTGTTCACTACCACTTAAAGATGGTAATCCGCTGACTGTTTCTTTGCATATTCCATGTGCATGCTTTAACATGCCACAAAGGAACTACAGAACATTGTTCATGCTTTAACTTATTCCAATATGCATAAGTTTATGTGATCCACTATGGTGGCTGTGCAAAATTCATTTCAGATTACAACAAAAATTTGTATAGTGGTTTATCATTTCAGGTGTTCCAGGAATATAATGAGTAGTCCTTATGGTTGGACAGCGCTTCTATTTTAGTCTACAATTACAAATGTAATGCTGGATTTATGTCATTATGCATTGGATTACAAGCAAAAAATTGTTGTTATTTCAAGCGAAATATGCTGTGAACTTTTTCACTTATCCTAGCAGTATTGAACAAGCCACAGTTGGACCAACAAATGAGTTATTCTGGGGACTTTCCTCTTTCAGTTGGTTTACCTCATTCTACTGGGGCCTTCATAGGTCGTCTTTGAATATGTCTAACCCACTTCTTGTAGCTCCTCCTCTGTTGTTGTGAAATTGGTATCAATTCTTTTTTCTAATCTACAAAATGTCAATTAATTATAAAAATTACTTCTTTGGATTGCTTTAATCTTACTTTGTTTTGTAAGAACTCTTCGTCTTTTACCTAGATTTTTATTCTTTCTTAATTTTTTGCAACTAATGACAACATTTTTATTCCTTATTTCTTGTTAAATTAAACATTTAAGTATCTCATTGTTTTTACATGTTGAATAAACTTTATGACATGTTCTTTTTGCTGCATACATGTATATTGTTTTAGCTTCATAACTTCCATCTAGAGAGTGAGTCACAGCACACTGATAAGATTGCTCCTATGCAACTTGAGTTACTAGCATTCAAGCTATGGAAAGAACCATTCAAGTTGCATGATTAAGACAATGCACATTGACCTTCCCTAACTTATGCAATCTGACTGTCCTAACTTTTATCCACTCCTTAAAATCGCCTCCTTGATTAGTCATTATTTGTGTCCATTTAACTTTCCGTATCACTCTATTCAAATCTTACCAATATTCATGTCTGATCTGGTCATTATATCCTATTGGAGTAGCTTTTGGTGATAACATGTTGAGCTTCTACTTTACCCATGAGATTTTAATAATAATTTGACACCAAAAAATTTTATTTCTATATATTTATATTATTTATTGACAATGATATTTAATGCTGTTCCTACATCTCTGTTTTTTTTCTCTGCAGACCAAAGTTTGTATTTAGTATGTTTAATTTTCATATGACTTCTCTGCTATCCAAATTATTTGTTGTATTCAAATTGTGATAACCTTCTTTTTAATTGTTGTATTAAGGAATTCTAATCCCTTATTAAACGTATTCCTGTTTCCTGAGTCCAAGCCTATGATATTAAAGGTAAGCCTGCACAATATAGAACAATATGAAATTATTGCTTAATTATCACCATGTATGGATGTCAATGTGACTGACCACTTTCAATTGGCTTATCGGTTATTAACCCATTTCATTATCAAAGCATTTGGCTGCATTAGTTTTATTAGGTGCTGACCTAGCTTTGACATGTATTGAGCAAGATCTATGTTTATATTTGTTTTGACAGAATTTTATGTTGGCTGTTATATACAACCCTGAAAGTCGTCTATGTTCTCTTTATTTATTTAGTTAAAAATATGGAAAAACTTGAATGTCATAGGAATTTGTCCATGGTTATATTATATTAATAGTATTTCCAGTTTTCATTTGGTGTTCTTTCTTTGGAATTCTTGAAATGCAGGGGGTACTAAATTTGCAAGCTGCTTTATATGTAAAGAACTTGGACACTTAAGTAAGAATTGTCCAAATAACACACATGGAGTCTATCCAAAGGTATGTTTACTCTTTCATGGACCATCCATTATCACAAGTCCGGTCATATTGTGGCGGAGCATGATTTGTTTTGCTTAACAAGTCTTGCAGACACAGGATAACATATCAGTTTCTTAACTAAAAGAATTAACTATCTTGGCTGTGATTTGTGGCTTTGAGCTTTCAACGTTCAAGTACTGAAAATCTATCTCGGACTTGACCTTGATAACTTAAATCTTCATATTTTTTGCCGGGTTGAACTGTAACAGAAATCGGATCTAAGTATCTTTTCATGTTGTTGCAGTAATTATTTCCTATGTGGATATTATTAAAACAAAGTGGCTTTATTTTAAAATAATTATATTCAGATATGCTAGCATGCCTTTGAAATTGTGTGATGATGATTCACCAAACTGTGATTTTGAGCAACATAATGTATTTTCATGTCTTATCGCTTACTGTTTCTTAAATCTTGGGTTGTTAGTATTGTATACAGGATCCTCTAGATTCGTAGAAGCCTATGAGAGCATGGACATTCTTTTTGAAAACTAGACCTTAAGCTGGTATCGAGTTATGTGATTCGTGATTGATGGACCTTTCACATGTAATGAAAGAGTGACCTAACTAGCTGAGTGAGAAATTAAATCTTTTAACATAGTAGGGTCATTGTGACTAAAGTGAATTTGGCAGCAGAATTCATATTTTATTTTTGCCAGAGATTCGTGCATCGGTGACCATTTAATCATGTCATCATGAGCACTCTTTCCTCAAAAAAAAAAAAAAAAGATGTCTTTTGTTGCACCAAAAAATTATGAACATAATTTTCTCTTAAGCGGTCTCTCTGCACCGTTATACCATGGAAACCAACTTTTACATATTCATTTTCATGAAGTTATCCCCTTATTCTTACAGCAAATTATCACATTGACATTGATTCTGTTCTCTATAATTTTCTGTGATTTGCCGATGACAGTAACAGAATATCTTAAGAAAGCACTAAATTTGTTATTCAAAATATTCTGTTCTCATAATCATTCATTTGTTTCATTCATCTTATTCAGTATGTTTATGAGTGTAAGTGTTTCTTAACTACCAAGTTTCTGTTTGGTGGATTCTTGTTTGGCTCTTGTTTTTATTTTTAATTTCTGTGTGATATTCTAGCAAAATTTTTTGTCACCATTGCCATATATTCAAGTTTATTCTTCAATTCTGTTTTTGGATTTTGGGAATGCATTTGGATACAGGAAACTGGTGATCTTGGTAATGATTCTTCACAACTTCTCGTTCACCTTCCGTTGGCTCCTCTAGAGTAACAATTTCCATGTTTTCCAAAACCATACAAGTCATTTCTTGTTATTTGCTCCCTCTTTTGGAAATCTTTGTTACCCAAATTTTTTGTTTTAAGTATAATTTAGACCCTTCTTATTTACATGCATACAGTGACAGTCATGTACCATTACATCTTTTACATGTGTGATATCATCACAGATGTATGCTTACCTTTAGCAATTTAGTTGGTCTTTGTTCATTTTAATGTTCATAAAAGAGAACAAATTTTATCAACCATGTCTAGAAGATTCAATAGTTGGATGCCAGGTTTGCAATACTGTATTGTACCGCTCAATATGCTTGGTATAGCTCGGTACATACCATACCGATAGTATATGACCAATAGTTGATTGATATGCCGGTATGGTACGAGATTGCGAACCTTGGTTGAATGGAAGTCAAAGCCTGTGGATGGAATCACATTTCAGTTTAAGAAAGAATGTATGTTAAAGCATTGGTTGTTGAAATTTGATATTGTGAAATTTAGGTGGTTTTAAGCAAGCTCAGTTTATCATGTCTGAAGTGTAGTCACTCGAAAGGCTTTCCTTAAAGTTATATTCCACATGCATTTTAATGTTTTTGAGAAAAAGGACTTTTTCTGGTTCATTTTTTGGCTATTTGCTTTTCTTTGCAGAAACTGTGCACAATTTGGTTTTGTTTAAACCAAGGAATGCAATTTTGATTTGTACCACCCGATACGGGCGGTACATACCAGTCCGCCAGGTTACTGGTACACAGATCGGCCGCTATTGAGCGGTACCTCCAAAATCGACCGTCGGCGGTCGATTAAGGGAGAAAAAGGGAAGAAGAAGAAGAAGAAGAAGAGGAAAAGAAGAAAGAAGAAGAAGAGGAGAAGAAGAGAGAAGTACCCTCTTGCCCGTGCGCAGTCGCCGCCCGCGGGTCGCCCACGGGCGATTTTTCTCTTGCGCGAGGAGACGGAACGTCTCCCCACACGGGGAGAAAGATCAAGGCAACGTCGCCCCTTTGTTTTCTTTTTTTAATATATAATATAATATAATATAATATAATATTATATATTATAATATGTTTTAATATATTGGGTGGTACATACTGTGAGTACCGCTTGGTATTGGTACTGTACCAGTACCGAGATAGTCTCGGTACACCGGTATGGACCGGTATGTAAGACCTTGGTTTGAACGCTTTGGTTATTGAAATCATTGATTTCGTTATCTGCTGCTGAAATTCAACAAATTTAGTGATTTATGTTAGATAGAAGAGGGGAATATGTTTAAGCAGTGTAGAAGCTCTATGTGTCCTTTTAACATAATTGTTGCTTCTTCTTTTTAGAGATTTATGCACGTTTACTCTTTTGGTTATCTTTTGATGCTTCTTCTTGTTGTTTCATGTAATACAGCATATTTTCTTTATTTTTAATTATTCATGGTAGATTCCAAGTTGATTAGCATTGGTTTACTTTTTATTAGGGTGGTTCATGTATGATATGTGGTGAAGTAACCCATTTAGCTAAGCACTGTCCAAACAAAGGCAATAAATCTTTGGACACTTCCACAGGACAGCAGAAATTTTGTAAGTCCTTTTGTTCAGTTACTATATGCTAGAATATCCTACAATAACAGAATGTTAGATGCTTTCTTGTTCCTTCTACGAATGAAATCTGTATACCTTTCTCTATATACTACTACTGGAAGAACTCTACCGCTTTTGATTATAACAGGAATTTCTTAGGTATCCTATAGTATTGGAGTATCATATATGTCACTGCAAGTTTTCAATATTATACATGTGCCTCGTGACATGGTCATTATTCCTTCTAGGGTTTTCATGAATGATAATGTGATATCATATATTCTCAAAGGTCAAATGAGTATTTTACAATATTTCAAGGAGAGAATACGTTATATTTGCAACTTCAAAGTGTTAATTACCAGGTCTTCAAACTTACAGCATATGTATCCATTCTTGGTTTTATTTTATAGGTTGCTAATTTAATGTAAATTTCTTGTGGTTGAGGCCTCGTTAAGTTATTATAGTTATGTCAGCATTTATCTCCTAAAGGTTGTTGGTTTTTGCTTTCTGATATTATGAAATTTGGACATTATTTTTAGGGATAAAAATTTCACATGAAACTTAGCGACAGACTGCTCTATTGGTGAAGATATCATAGTACACATTTTGATGTTTAGGCAAACACTACTATGTGCTGTATGATGGACATCTTCATACCTTCAACATTCTTCCCTGTGGATGGTATGGGAATTTAGGATATTAACCTAATCATCAACTGGTACTAAAAGAAGAAATTTAGGAACGAGTTGACATTCCTCTATGGTAAGGAGTTTGTGCAAACAAGATATTTGTCGCAGTTGCCTATATGATAGGAAATCAACTGACCTTTACTCAATGGTAAGATAACAACTTACGAGGTAGTGCAGCAACCAAAGTGTTCAGGAATATTTCAGTTGCTTCATGCATACATGATACAAAGGATATTATGCTCTAGGTCAGATATCTTTTTTTTGGTAGGTTGTTGGTGTAGCCATACATGCAACAGCGAGACGAGTTCAGGCTGTGATTGAAACACATAAGATCTAATTTTCTTACTGTCGATCAAGTCCAATGTATTTGATCATGCTCTGTAAGTCACCACCTAGTTAGGCCTATTTGATAGCTGCAGATAAATAATGTCTTTATTAGAACCTACATAAGTTTATTAAGAATTGAAATAGTAGCCTATTGACAACATTGTTCACAAAATGAAGGCGATCATGCTGAATTTGGTGAAGATGCTGTTAGCATCTATTTACATCTGAATTTACTGACAGTGCTTCTCATTCGTTGGTTTCAGTGGGCAAACCCAAGGAACATCAAAAAATTCGTTTCAGTGGAGATGATCTTGAAGATGATTTTATGGAAGAAAGTATCTTAGGCCACAAGAAGGATGGCATCTCCAACACAAACTCGGCTTCTGGTGTAGGGATGGGCAAGACGTTAAAGAACAGACACGACAAACCAAAGAAGCAGGGTCCCAAAATTGTTAATTTTCGCGGATGATTGTGATTCTATGTGGGTGCGCTAATGGATCGACATGGTATTCCTTTTCGAGGTGGTGATATCGAAAAACCAAAGAAGCAGAAATCTCTCAACATTCCTGATGACAGTGATGCAATCCGGATGGTGATGGATCGGCATGGAACTGTCACCTTTTTGGGTGGGGTGATGATATTGAGGCCATCGTTATAGATATCTCTTCTACCAAATACCTTGAGGTGAGATAAGTTTTTGGTTATGCTTGTGCAATGTATCATCGACCGTCTTTACCTTTTTGTATTCCTATCCCTCTCTCGATGCGACCAAATTAATCACGTTACAGAAATCAATCATCAGCTCGTTCAGTGCAATGGTTTCGGTATTAATTAACAAGCAAATTAATTCAAATAGGTTTTGTCTTATTGGTGGATATTTCAATCGTGTTATTGTCTGATGAGAAATGCTTTTGGTGTAGGAATTCTTCCTGTATGTTCGTTCAATGAGACATTATGTTGAGCTGTATTGATCGAGGAGATTGTCTTATAAAATGTCAATAGAAAGTATTAATAGTTTAGTGTTTTTTTTTAGTCATTTAGTAGTAACAGAAGAAGTATAAATAAATAAAATTCTAAAATTACAAAAAGATGGTGGATTCAGTTGATGTTTTACTCCTTTACCCAATGTTGTGTTGGATATCGAATGAGGCAAACTTGAGATGAGGAGAGGATTCGATGGAATGAGAAATAGAATTAAAATAGGTGTCCAAATTGGATTAGAATTGCTGGGTCAAAGGCCAGAGAATGAAAACCAAAAGTAAGCAAGCGATAGCTTTGTCGGACGTGTCGCCATGCAAAGTGCTTTTGAGGAGGTCGTCCGCCACTCGAGCTCCATCAAATCCTCTCCTCCCTCCCTTTTCCTCCTCATTCCAAGGATAACTCTCCTTCCTCTCCTCCCCCTTTAATCCCTTTCACCCTCCATTTTCCTCCTCCTTTCTCAATCTCCGCTGGCCAGCCCTCTCCTCTCCTCTCCTCTCCTCCCCCATCCAAGAGAAGCCATGGTGAGCCCTCCTCTCTCCCTCTCCCTCTCCCTCTCCCTCTCTCTGAGTTGTATGTACGTGCATGCAGTCTTTTAGATCTTTTTTTATGTTTGCTGTGTAATATGTATGGTCTTGATCCATCTTGTCTTTCTCCGACGGTGATTAATGTGTGCGGCGGGTGGGTTGCAAAGGCGAATTCGGCCTCGGGAATGGCGGTGCACGACGAGTGCAAGCTCAAGTTCTTGGACCTGAAGGCGAAGAGGAACTACCGGTTCATCATCTTCAAGATCGACGAGAAGATACAGCAGGTGACGGTGGAGAAGCTGGGCCAACCGGACGAGACCTACGACGACTTCACCGCCTCCTTGCCGGCCGACGAATGCCGCTACGCCGTCTTCGACTTCGACTTCGTCACCGACGAGCACTGCCAGAAGAGCAAGATCTTCTTCATATCCTGGTAATCAACGAGACCTCACTCTGCTTTATCCCACAGCCGGAGAGGAGCTTCACCATTCTTGATAACCCATTGCTTGTGCGCAGGGCACCTGATAACTCGAGGGTGAGGAGCAAGATGCTCTACGCCAGCTCCAAGGACAGGTTCAAGAGGGAGCTTGATGGGATACAGGTGGAGCTGCAAGCAACCGACCCCAGCGAGATGAGCATCGACATTGTCAAAGGGCGAGCTCTATAAGCGCCAACTTTGCTTCCTTCTCTCCGCACTTGCTGCTGCTATCCGCAACCCGTTCATACATTGCCTATTATTATGCTGCAATTAGCCCCCCACACCCCCTCTCTCTCTCTCTCTCTCTCTCTCTCTCTCTTATATATATATATATATATATACATATATATATATATATATATATATATGTATGTGATGGAGTAATATTTTACCTCTTTATGGAAGTCTCGAGGAATCGAAAAAGCTTTGTTTTGGTTATTATTTCATATGTAAATTAGAGGTTATATAATCAACAGAATTGTTGCTCTCTTTCCATGGGAATGAATGAATGATGAGTTCACTACTTGTGTTCGTTCTCAAAATTACTGCTGTGTGTCATTTCAAGAAATGAGAGAATTCACGTCCCTCTACGTGGCTTGTTTGGTTGTGAATTAAACCCACATCATCGAGAAAACCAAACCAAGCTGGACTGGGCCGGAATCCGTCTTATGGACCATTAAATTAAGGTTCGGAAACGATTTAGCCGGCCCAACTACCCATCAAAAATTGGGTACAGATACTTTCCGTACGCTTACCGTCGGCCTGTCTATGCGCAAAGTGGCCCGAAAATATTTTTTTGGCCCCAAAATCGTCCGAGTTCTCTCTTCTTATTTCCACCCACGGTGACCGGCATCTAGAGACAGAGATCTGCAGTGTCATATCTGGCCCACTCGATGACCACGGCCCGGCCCGATCTAACCAACGAAAACGCCGGTACCGACACCATCTGGTGTCGTTACCATATAACCATTCGATGACGAACTGGTCAAAAAAAAATTTATTTTGGCCCCAAACTTCTGAAATAACGAGACCTTAACATTACGTACGGTGACCAGAAACTAGCCTCTCCGAAACGGGCGAGGTCGTAAGCTCACGAATCTTAAAGCTTCCATCCATATATCCCCATCCTCCACGCCACCTCCTCTTCCTCTCCCACCGCGCTACCTCCCGTCGGCTGCTCCCCACCTCTCTCGTCCACGACGTGGATACTACGCCTCCACCCATGTCGGCGCGGCTCGTCACCGACGACGCCACGGCCTCGACGTTGCTGCTGCTGCGTCTCTCTAAGGAAGCGTAGTATTTATTTGATGGATTCATGGTGTGAGTTGATCCACGAGGAAACGTTGGTGAGAACGAGAAGCTCCGTCCGACGGTTAGCCGGAAGGAGAAGCATCTCTGCTGGCCTACTGAAGGCTGAAATCAACGAGTCGGAAGCGTGTCTGCCTGCGAAAGATGGCACCACTTCGCTTCCATCATCACACACACAAAACGTTGAGAAAAAAAAAACATACCTTTATTTTAAAAGAAAGTGAACTCAATTCACATAATCTATCTATCTAAAAAAAATAAAAATTATGTTCTAATGGAATTGTTTGAGATCGTTTAGAGGCATATCAATTTTACAGTCGAGTGAGTGAGTGAGTGTATTTTAGTTAGTTCAAATTGAATGTGTTGTCATGAACTTTTGTCCAAAATACTTCAAACACGTACATCTGTACTCTCTCATATATGATCGCAACACGTAATTCACGTATTGTGATTTTTTGGGAGGATTTTATAAGTATTATTTTTTAAAATTTACATATATATATATAATATTATTTCTTTAATTAAAAAAATATTTTTGTAGGAGAAAAGCGAGGGAAAAGGGTATGTTCCAATGACCACTCTAAAATACATCACAACTATGATATTTATTATACAGTGTGCCATTCGAGTCAATCTGATAGAAAGAGAAAGGGACGTCCTATTGGGTATTTCATATACTAAATCGATATAAATAAAACAAAAAAGGCATCAGCAAAAAAATACATCACAATTATGTTCCAATGACCACTCTAAAATAGTTTGTTCCCTATTCTTCAGGCACCATAATCTCAAACTGCCGGCCATTCACAAAAAAAAAAAAATAGAGGATTGCCATGAAACCTCACAAGATTTGCTTTACCTTTCTTTCCCTTTGTATCAGGCAATTAATTCTTTGGGTGGTTGTCGTCGACTTCTTCTTCCCACGTATTTGGTGGCGTGGAATAGGAGGACGCCCTTCTTTGCCTCACCAGCTTGACTGGATCTTGTGGATTTAAGCTTACAACCCTCCGCTTTACTCTCCAATCTTTCCTCCCCTGCTCCCACGTTTCTGGGCAAACTTCATGTAAATTAGCCCTCAACCTCCTCCTCCTCCTCCTCCTCCTCCTCTTCTTTATCATCTTCACTTGAGAACGAGAGGGCCGTAGAAGCTCCACCACCCACATCCATGTTCTAGTCCACCTCTCTTTCTTACAAGATTAATACATCAGGGTGATCTCTAGTTCATCGGTGTTGGGTGGCCGGCCGTGTCCTCCTTCCTCTTTCTCTCCTCCTCCTTTTTGCCTACTACCTCTTTGCAGTAGTTCCCAGGTTTGGACTTTGGGCTCTTTCAGAATGTCTTTCAGCGGCACCCTCGACAAGTGCAAGGCATGCGAGAAGACCGTCCATTTCATAGATCTCTTGTCCGCTGATGGAGTCATCTATCACAAGTCCTGCTTCAGATGCAGCCACTGCAATGGGACTCTCTCGGTACACCTCTCCCTTCAATTCCCCCGCCAAAATATTAATGTATATACACACACATACTGTTCCAATAACCCTTGGGTTCGCTGTGTCGTGGAATGCCCCCGCGGACTGCCTCCTCCATACATAGATGTGCAACTACTCTTCCATGGAGGGTGTCCTCTACTGCAAGCCTCATTTTGAGCAGTTGTTCAAGGAGACAGGCACCTTCACCAAAAAGTTCCCAACAGGTGATTGCCATTATTATTCTCCGATCAGAAACCTAGCGCTGTTCGCTTCTTCCTGTGGCTTGATTCTTGGTTTGTGATCCTCCTCAGGGACAAAGGCTGGAGAGAGGAATGAACTGGTAAGCTGACCTGATTTGTCATCTAGGGATCAGATTTGTTGCCTCTTTTTCTGTCTTCTGATGTTTAAAACCATGTATGTATGTATGTATGTATGATACGGCCTCGTGTCTGATATACCCAGTCTAAAACACCAAGCAAGTTCTCCTCCATGTTCAGTGGAACTCTGGACAAATGTGCAAGCTGCAAGAAAACAGCATACCCCCTGGAGACGGTCTGATCTCTGCCCACCTCAAAACATTTGAGTGTTGATGACGAGAGATGTGGGAAGCTTATAAAAGACCTAACCATGCATACTGCTTGTTGTGGCAGCTGACCATGGAGGGAGAGTCGTACCACAAGACCTGCTTCAAGTGCTCCATGGGAGGCTGCACCCTCACGCCTTCGTCCTTTGCTGCACTCAATGGCATCCTATACTGCAAGCACCATTTTGCTCGGTTGTTTATGGAGAAGGGAAGCTACAGCCACGTGATCCAGGCGGCTCTGATGAAGCAGAACGCCACCGAGCAACCCATCTGAGCCCACGCAGGAGCGAGCGAGCGAGCGAGAGAGAAATAAAAAGATTTGACTTATTCCAGATCTGGTTCCTTGTTTGACTTCTTAACCTGGGATGACTAGTATCAACAGGAATTGAATTGTGTGCTTTGATTTCTGATGTTTTCCTCATGTGCTCGATCTTTCTTCTTCTTCTTTTCTCCCGTACAAAACCTATTATCATAGAACAGTGAATCAAAAGGCCTAAAAGATTAATAATTTTAACATCATCAGTTCATCAACATCCACTATACCTCATCGATAATAGTCTACACATTCCACACCGTACCCATCGCTTGGGCAATTTAGCCTGTGGCGCTTCAATTTGGTTTCTTTTCATGCAATTGGAATGGAGGAATACAATATATATCTTCCCTGTGCAGAGAAAAAACACTAATATGGAGGCACACAATATTTTGCAAGCAACAGTGCTGTTTAGGCATCCAGAATTCGTTACCTGATAAAAGACTTTGCTAGGAATCAAAATAAATAGTTGAGCAAAATTATAAAATAAAAAAAAAACGAAGCAAATAGAAGCCAAAATTTTACGAAGTTGATTAGCAAAAGATTTAGGGTAGGACTGGAATTTGCCTATAGTTCATCAACTTTGGTTATAAATTTACCCCTGCAAATACCATAAATCCTGCTTTTCTAGCAGGCAGGTTACACTAACAAAGAACAGAAGGTAAAAAAAACACACTATAAAGAAATTACAATCGATAAAAAATTACAGAATTAAGAAAGAACTTTTATGTGGGATTGGGGCATGTTTACACACCATTCATGGTTGTAGCTGGATTCCTCACAAGAAATGCTCCTTAATGATCTCGGTTTGTATTAAAGAATAAGAAATGAAGGTTCCCATGAAACGATAGAGAAAAACTTCCTAATCCATTGCTTCAGTTAAGACCAACTAATGAGTGTCTCCTTTTTTCCTTAACAGGTTTGTTTCACAAAAAAGTTCAATTATGGTAACAATAGCAAGCTCTTCAATACTGTTCCAACAAACTCAACTTTCATGAAGGTTCCCATGAAGCCTTGTCAAACCCTATAACCAGCTCAAACATACGGGTGCTAGTGATGCACTCAAGGATTCATATTGTTTGACCTTTTCCATTTGGTACAAGAAAGTCAAAGCCAATCGATATAATGAAAAAAATGATATATCAGTATAGCAAAAAATAAAATCGATTGGCTTTGATTTTCTCACACCAAATAGAAAAAAAGATATTATAATACCCTAATTAGTCCTCACATCAAAAGTGAGCAAGATTACCTTGTTAGTGTAATCTGATATGGGTGCTAATACCAACTTCAGTTCAAGCATTTTAAATCAATAGTTCAAGCTTAATGAAGTTAACATTGACGACAGAGAGTTCTTTGACCAAATAGTTCAATTTATGGTCAAAGAACTATTTGGTCCTCAATGATATTTAAGCCAATAGTTCAATTTCCAGCATTCAAAGAACTCTCATGCCAACGTCAATGATATTCCAGCTTGAACTAATTCCAGGAGCCAATAGTTCAAAAATAATTCTGGACTCTGTATCGGTTTGGACCATACCAATAAGACTGAGTCGCACATCAGATGTGGGGGGATGAATGAATGATTGTCTATTACTATTAATCAGGGTTTCTGTCAAATTAATGGGGTCAGTCTCCAAAACAAAAAATGTCACACTTACATGACACAAAATTGGCATTCCTTCTTGTTTACATGTTCGATGGAATTCATTTGTTACGTATATTATTGTGGCTGTGCCTAAATCATGTTCTTTTGATTATTGTTACTTTTACATCATGCTCTTCTGGTTATTTGTCGACCTATGGCAACCGGAAAAGAGGAAACAATGATCATCGGACAGTGTACAAAACGACGAGGATGCACACACTGCTCAGTGTGACATTAGATTAAGAAAGTGAAATAAGAAACAAAGAAACTAATGAGAACATAAAGATGGATCATAAAGGTAATGGAAGCAAAATTAAAGTCAACCCGTCAGTCCCCCCCTGCTCCAGTCCTTTAAATTATTCTTGAAATAAAGTATTCTAAGACAAAGCTTTTCATTTTGCTATGTGAAATCCCCCATTGAGCATATTCATATGTATCCTCAAATAGTTGGGACAACATCGAGTTGTTTTTGTGGTAATGTACTCATATGTATACGGTACAAAAAAGATGGTTTATACAAGTTATGCATCACGCTAAATCCAAGCTATGCATTTGTCTCATTTTTCCTGTAATCTAATACAAAAAGCAAACATCAAGCAGCCATTCGACCAAGAAATGAGGATTCTTGTTTCAGGGCAAATGAAATGCACACACCACCAAGAAGAACTGCAAGAAATTAAATCAAAGCAATGTCGGCAAAACATACGATTTGCTTCAGCTGAATCTTGATCCAAAACATTTGGATCGGCATCATTCTAAGATCTAATACCGGGAAGTAGTAGTATTTAGACAAGCTCTAGGAGCATATGCAACAAGAATCACAGGAAATCAAAACCTTGGCCATGACAAGATGAGCAGTAAAGCATAGAGGCACCGTATGACGACAAGGAAACACGATATTTTCATGATTGTCACTTCCAAAGATCAGGTTTCTGAGGCAAACTCAGATCTACACAGGTAGGAAAGAAACACATGGATCAAGACATGAAGAGAGAGTTAAAAAGAGGAAATACGCGACATGAGGGAGAGACAAGAAACATATCGAGATCGACGATGCCACGAACCGAACGATTTCAAGGTTTTGGGGTTCCACGGTGACGACGAGGAAGTTGACTGGATCAGAGGGAGGAGGGTTTGGGATTCTCCTCGTCGTCGTGGAGAACGGGCTTTGTGAGCATGAGAGGGCGGTCTTTGGCCTCCTCGAGTTCGTCGCCGTCGTCCTCGGTGGTGCTGAGGTTGATGCAGGAGCAGCGCTCAAGGGAGGCGAAGAAGGCGGACGCCACGCTCGCTCCTACCCACATCGCCACCCCTTCCAGCTTCCCGTAGGTCGACACCATGCTCTGGGAGTCATCCTCCGCCGCCATCTGCGCCGCCCGCTCCCGGATCTCACGCCGCCGGGTTTCGCCTCGAGTCAGAGAAAAGAAGAGGACAATACAAGAACAGGGAAGACCGAAACGGAGCAGTTGTGGCTTGCCATAAAGCTCCGTCGGGTTACTTATCTATTTATTTACTATTGGTATAATTATTTATCATTATTTAAATATCACTGTTATTATTATTAACGCCATCATATATATCTCATTTTACTAGTATCATAATCGTGTAAAAAAGATATCGACAATGCCCACTTCAACAATGCGTCGAACACCTGAGCGGCACCTCCACCACACCCAGTCTCAGCACCACCACAGACACACGAGAGTCCTTCGACTGCTGACCTTAAACATGCAGCTTTCAATTTCCTGCTGCGCCTTCACCTTCCTCGCCATCAATTTACCATGTAATACCACTGTAAAACGACAGATTCCTTGATCATTACAAGACAAGAAAAATAACCTCGCAGAACTCACTTTAAGGCTGCGCCATACCACTTCAATATCTAGTGCAGAGGATGACGACGATGTCCGCGGATTACTGTGACAGCAAATGCTGCACGACAGCATTACAGATGACCATTTATCCCACAGACCAGAATGTTCTCTTTTTAACTGAGAAGAGTTACCATCCACAATCACATACTACAATAGCTAGAGATAGCTTAAGCGCTGGCATTGGCACCAGTTAGCGCTTTACTATGCTGACACTGAAATGGTTCATAACTTTCAAGTTGACTAACTGTACAGACATTTACATAGTGCTGGAGTTGCTCGACGGATACCTCCCAACATAGCTTCTGAAGTCCATAGGCCGCTTAAAAATTAGCAGCAGCTTCCAAATATGAATCAGAATGATAATTGAACAAACAGGTGGCAGCGTTAAGGAATCGGTGGAAGTTGACCAGATGCTTTTCCACGTCACCTAACATGAGAATCATAAGCATCGATGACAGACTCCGGAACGACCACCGGCAACTTTTTTATGTACATGATTAGGCGTCGGATGTTGTCGTGGGTCAGCACCGCCATGTCAACTACATCTCTGTGATCCACGTATACCCATAAATCGCCAGAGTCTACTCTCTTGAGGCTATCACGACAGAAGGGACATGACTGTGATCTTGAGTTCCTGCAATGACAAATCATTTCTTAAGTCTCCATATGACCTCAGAATTGAGAACTAAGACAGCAGAAAAACCTCAAGGACCACGTTTGGGCTCAATGATAGAAAGTCCACTTGTGAGATACAAGAGGTGTCCATACAAGAGAGCAAGGTTTTCCATACGCGCATACCAAGTTCATCTCGGTACGGTATGATATCCGGTACCGAGTTCATCTCAGTATAGTACATTACCCGGTACCGAGCGGTATGCCCTGTGCATACCGCTCAGTATATTATATTATAATATACATAATATATGATATAATATAATATACATACAATATAAATTAAAAAAATAAAAGGGCGATGTTGCCGAGGCGACGTAGCCTCGTTCCTTTGCCCCGCGCGGGAGACGTTCTCCCAGCACGAGGAGAAGGAATCCCCCACAGGCGCAGGGGACCCGGGGAAGAGTAGACGTTCTCCCTCTCTCGGCTAATACTGACCAAAATCGACCCCCGACAGCTGAAATCGATTGTTGACAATCGATTTTGGCGGTACCACCCGGTAGCAGACGGCCCGCATATCGATCAGCTAGCGGACCGGCACATACCGCCCGATAAGGCAAATCTTGCAAGTGAATAAACTGGTGTAACATTCATGGTTACTGTAATTAGTTCACAAGGAGGACCAATTGCTGCTGACACTATTTTAAACCTTTAAAGCTCATGCTTGAACTACTATTGTCTCTTTCTTTTATACTTAAGTTAAATTAAAAGAGTTAAATAGCTCTAGGAGAGCATCTTCTTTACCTTGAATCCAAAAAGCATGCATTAGAGGGGACACTCTTAACTGTTCACCCAGACCTTAGCATGCCAAGCAATACTGTGAATGTAACAAGACTTGATGCAGTCTATTAGCATTTACCTTGAGTTGCAGGCATATGAAGCGACCATGTAAACCTCCAGAAGCACTACTTCCCATTTCATTCATTCGACCAAACATATGACTAATCATATTGTAGTAAGATAGATACTTTGTGAATCTGTGTAACACGATTACCTTATGACATCTGTAATCCACCGAGCTAACCAACTGCCACTTTAATATCTGCTCCTGCTTAAATTTGAATCTTAACTTACAAAGTTAAGCTGCTTAACGAGTATATCATAAATTTGGTGCTACAATTTTCTGATGAGCTCCTTCTCAATTGAGTTATAAAACTTCAAGGTTTGCATAAAGTGTTTCAATGGCCCGTTTACTAAACCAGAAATAGTCAGGTTACTTATCCATAATTCCTTATTCTGATTCAACAGCTCACCTTGCAATGTGATTCATTTACATTACGCTAGGAGACATTGACTAGTCACAGTGCTGCACAATTGACTATTTTCTAAAAAAGCCGCTAACCTTAGTAGAGGAAGCATTTGAAACCCTTCCACTTTATAAAGTTCCTTTTCTTACTGCCAAGCAATCAAAGATTAGATCCTCCCTGGAAAACATACCTAATATTTTTTTCTTCTTTTCTAACAGTCTCAACCAGAACACATAAGGCATGCGTTTTTTTTATTTTTTGCATTTGCCATCAATTATGTCCCGCACAGCTAAGTCGACAAACATCCTAGAGGCGATGGTAAGGGTTCACATTATTGCATAGTTGTGCAGACTCAAGTTGAGTTATCTACCAACACATGTGACATAGAAAAGGCATTTATTGATAGAACCATAGACACCACAACAAAGATAAGCTTGCAGCAAAAAGACTAGAAAAATTCTGAATAGAAAAGATTTACCATTCTCTGTAGCATTTCATACACATCACATGGCTGCAATTGGGCAATACAATTTTGCTGTTCATCTCCATGCAAATCCCACATTCCTCTTCTCTTTCAGCATCTATTTCGGAGAACTGCTTCCTTTCATTGTCATCTCTTCGTCTATATCTCTCCAAGCATACTGCCTTTTGCTTTTTGTCTTCCATATCAGATATGCCTTTTTGTAGTTGAAGCAAGGAGGGAAAAATTACAGCTGCAGATGAGTCCCAAAAGGGAGAAAAATAAAATAAAATTAACAATCACCGATGAGAGAAGAGCAATTGTCAAACTTCCGTGCAATGAACCTACCATAGAACTCTTTAATGCTAGCTTTTCTTTCATGAGTTGACATGGTTGTTGATCCATCAATGTGAACCTGCACAACTCAGAGTTCTCTATTGAGCAAAAGAAATCCCAGTGGTACATCTACCGCATTTGCAAAACAATTAGATACCTTATATATCATAATTCTGAGGAGCCCAAGTGCTCCAGCAAGGCTACAATCTGTCCATTGCACAAGAAAAAGAAACAAATGGGCAGCTGAACTATATGACATTCGCATTTGAAGGCATGCACCATCATAATCTGTAGGGAAATCTGAAGCCCTGCAAATCATGATGAAGGATTCGGAATGCGTCTAAATAACAAAAACTACAACAGACCTACTTCATCCTACTTAACTAGAAAATAATTATTCCAATCAAGAAGCATAGCCCGCCATGAGAGGAAGAACATAACATGATAGCAAAAAAGTAGCTTAAACAATACTAGCCCCTTAAATCTTCTTCTCAATAAAAGTATGAAGAAGATGAACCGGCAAATCAATCTGCTTTTCCCGATTACTAGACCACATTTAAGTCTCAATCCTCCAATCACAACAAAAAATAGTAACCCTTTCCACTCTGCTTTTCTTATTTAAGAGAGCAATTACATAACCCCAAAAGCCAAGTTTGTATAAACCACAAGCATAAAAAGGTCCCCTCAAGAAATCACCACAAAAGACTTATCTGTAACACTAAACCCTCTAAAGTTCTTGAGTTACTACCAATCGCTAAACCAAGATAAAAAGAAAATACAAGAAAATTTGGCAAGCTCTTAAAAGTCAATTAAATGTACCTAATACAAAAAGTATCCTTTTTGTTATTCTCAGGCCATCATCAGGAACATCGGAAGCCCACAAATTTATCTATAACCCAATAGTCTATCAGAAACCCAATTCAACCACAGCACAACCAAACGCTGATTAAGAAATTAAACCCCCAGTACCCTATCAAAAGAAGTAAGAGAAAGAGGAGAGTAGCAGCACATACAAAGTGTTTGCGTGCTGTATGTCAGCTTCAAGAACCTTCAGTGAGTCCTTGAATGATTTCCGCATGGAACCACCCGACAACATCTCCTCCTTCCAATCATCCAAAGGAATCGAAACCCTAAAAGTTCCTCCTCTAAAACCCCCAAATCCTAAACCTCCTCCTCTTCTTCTCCTTATTCTTCTTCTTTTTTCCTCATCCTCCTCCTCCTCCCCCTCCCCCTCCCCCCCTTCCTCTTCTCTTTGGAAGCCGTACGAAGAAAAAAAGGGAAAGTTGCCTCCTCTGTTCACTCTGCTGCGCTCTGCAAGCGTTGATCTTTAGGTTGCTTAGAAGAGACGAGAGAGAGAGAGAGAGAGGGTAAAAGGGCGGGGAGGACGACGAACAAACGCCACGTGGACGGGGACGGACGCCCGTGGGCGCTTCCGGATTCGGGCAAAGGCGATAAATACGGTGTTGCGGGTAGACTCGAGGGGCTCCCGCAAATGGTCGAGAAACGTGGGGCCCGCGTGGTTGTTGCCGCCGACCCCGCGGTGGGTGTGGGTTTTATGGGTGAACGGAAGAAAACGGTGCCGTGTCCTTATCCACCGAGAGCAGATATTTTAGTGCGCCACCCTCTTCGTTATTTTAAGTTGGTTGACCGCGACACAGAGATTAAGTTACGAAGTAGGCCTCGGTCTCTCCCACCTGCCTTGTTATTGGAGAAAGAAACCAGGACCCGGATCCCACACCAAAATCAACCAATCGCAAGGCGAGTAATCCTGCGGGTGCAGCCGCAAAGGTGGAAGTAATATTCCCGTCGAGTGATTTAGCCACGCGTGGGGTCCGCCGTAAGGTGGGACGGCGGCCACCGATAGAGTGGGTGAGTCGGATAATGGAATAATAAGTTTTTCTATTTTTAAGACAAATAAATGTGCACTTAACAATAAAAAAATAATGTGCTCGATTTGGTCGGAATAGAAGCAGAACTCTCTGGTGTAATTGGAACTTGGCAAAGCTACCCAATCGTCACTGTCACGGCTCTATACTCTGTATCTAACGCAGAGAAAAAGACCCCCGCAAAGGTCCCGAAACCACAAAAAGTGCCACGGAGTGGGGCCCCGCAGACGGGGGTGCTCAAAACCCGGTGCCTTCAATCGGTGGATTCCGGGTTTCCCGCCCTGCGGTGGACGTACCGAACCCCCCGCCACGTCGGGCCCAGATAGGCCGGGCCAAGTCACCCTGGACGCTTTCGCGGGCGATCCCTTAATCTCTTAAACCTTTATCATTAATTAATTAAATATAAGGTATATTTTTGGTAAGATATAATATAGGAATTTAAGGTTTAAGATCTCAATTTGATGTTGATTTCAATAAATTATCCGATCAACATAAGTAGGTGGCAGGTAGGCCCACATTGCACACGTGGCATTTTTGATGCACCTCATTATATACTTCTGCCATTTAAATAGAAGGGTACAGATCAATTGTTAGTGTATGATGTGTTTGACAAACCTATCTAACTATTTATATCCAAAATCATTTAATAAAATATATAGTAAAATTTAAATTGAAACAAATATATATTTTTTTGTGAGATTTAAAATTTTGTATGATAAAAAAAAATTAAAGTTTTCATAGTATATAAGCAATCATATACATCTTAATAAAGTGTTGGTGTCAATGAGACTGAATGAGAGGTGAGACAGAGATAAAACCAAGTTGGGTTGGTAGGAGAAGAATAATGGAGAAGCAAAAGATGAGTTGGGTCCCATCCAACGTGGATAAGAAGAAGATTCTAGTAGATGAGCCAACCTCTTCCTCTTCCTCCCAATATTATATATCCTTTCTTTCTTGAACTCCTTAAAGTAATCTTTTAGAAGCTCACAGCTATTAAATTGACCAATTGCCATCACAATATGATCTAAACATGACAAAATAATATTTTTATTTGGTTGTCCTATACATAGCACAATTGTCCTTACATGTAGGATTCTGTGTTATTACCTAATTCATTTTTGCTGTATATAAACATTTTCAAGTTTATTTTGATATTTTCATCTTGGGATCCCTAATATCCCTAAATGTTTATGGTCTATTTTATTTAATCAAAATAAGTATATCAATATTTTCTCTTGTGGTTTATCTAACCCATCTTGCTCATGAAAACCTGTGGGATGTCAAATACTTTAAATACCATTTTTGGTTGACAAAATATTGCAAATTCAATTAGGATGACATATAGGTTTGGATTCTCAATCCTTTGGGTTCTGCCACTCTAAATAGTGTTTATCAATTCATATAATATGAATCCAAAACAAAAGCAGAAGGTATTTGGTTGGAAGATGATTTAATATTTGAATATATGATAAAAAAATTTCTTTGAAAACTTTGTTGAAATAGAGTATATTTACTTCTAATTTGCCAAGATAGATTTTTGAGAAAAATCTCTCCTTTTGATTGTTTTTTTTCATCAAGTGTCTTCATTTCTAGAATTCTCTAATAACATCTTTTTTTTAAAATCCAATACATGCAATAATATTGATTTAATAACTAACCACCTATATTTTTTCCCTCACCTTTTCTTCCTTTTATTATGGATCGATTCATAAGGTGATTGTGTTATAATATTTTCAATAATATCAAAAAATACTATAAAAATATTTTATTATAGTGTTTATGTATTATGTTATAATATTTTTACACCATGTCATAATGATTTTAGTGATACTAAAAAAAATATATTATAGCATAGTAAAAACAAAAAAAATACTGTATTATACTATTTCTTTGGTGTTACTGAATGAAAACACTTTAACATAATTTTAAAAAATATTTTTAGTAACAAAACGGTTTGTATTGAGCTCTAAAAGGCCGGTGCTCTATTACTTTGGGTCCGTTGACCACTGGCCCGCTCGAGTCCAGGTTACCTAAAACACAGCACGCCATTCCCAAACCGTCTACTTTTCCGTTCATCTCTCCTTCTTTCCCACTCTGCTTCAAGCGCTGCTCATAGCTCCAATCTGCCGGCGTCGAGAACTATTCCACTGTGTGCAACGGCGGCACCATCCTACCATAACCAAGAGGCAAGTTTTCTTCTTCTTTTTGACCTCAAGCTTGTGTAGTATAAACCATAAAGAATGCTGGCGAAATGCCTTAATGGTGTTCGATAGAATGCCTGAACGGATTGTCCGTTGTTTTTTGTTTGCTTGTACATATATGTTTTGTCTTGTTTCTATGTGTTTTTATTTGAAAACTGTGAATAAGAAGGAATAGTTTACAAGGCAAAACTATCGTAGAATGGTTTGTTACAACAGGCTGTAGTGCAGAGCAAAACGTCAACCATCTCAGTACCCCATAACCTTTCAAGTGGCATAGGGTTGGATGGGGGTTTGGGATAGTATTAGGTGTTGATTGGATTCACAAGTTCGCACGTTAAGCCTACGGAAACTTGCCAACGTGCTCGACACCTGATGGGTAATCAATCGTTTACGGACTGTTCGTTTGCCTTCTAAAATTCATATTTCTCGTTCATTTCTTTTTCTATCTTGGATACCAAGTAGACGTTGGGACTTATAGGCTGCTCGTTTTCGAGACCTGAGCAAGTTTGCAATTAGTTTGATCTTTTGCGAACGAATAACGTAAGTGTGTCTCACGATTTATATGGATTTATGTCTCTTGAGATCTCATGGCCACTCTATTTTTATAGCAATCTCGGACGTTCTTGCCCGCAAAATAAAATGATCTATGATTTGCCTCAACAATAGCCCTTGTCGAAGGATTAAGGTTTGGATTTAATGGGAAGTTATAAGCATGATTAGGCACTACAACTAAGTTATCAACTAGCTTAAGTGGTAACTGTATATCTTGATTGTTAATAGCAAAATCTGGGATCAAATCTAATACTCCCCACTTACCTGAAGTTAACATTCATACTTGTCAAAACGCTATTTGGGTGATGAGAAGTAGGATACAGCATAACCAAGCAAAAATGGTCTCACTCACTGCATATTTTTACCCAAAGATTGATAATGTGATTTGATAATGAAGGCAATGTGGATGATGGTGGCAAAATCTTAATTCAAAATCTTCTACTTATGAACGGCCTTTTGAGAATATATTTCTGAGTTTGTATCAAATATGAATCATTAATTCTGTTGATTTCCAATTTTGTTGTGGTGTGCATTCCAAGTTGGGTGCACTTTGATAATAGTATTATATAGTTTTTTTCTTCTTTCCATCAGCCCATGGGAGAATGCATCTGCCTGGTTCAGATTCATGTTCATGAGAGATGAATTGCGAATTTTTACATGTTAACTTAAGGTTTTTAGATACACCCCTGTGATCATCTACCTGTTAAATCCCATTTGACTGCAAGATTAAGATTCAAAAACTCTTACCTGCCATTAGACCCTTTATGTTGGCTTCCTTTTATCTGTCTTTATTCTCCCTCTCTCTACAAATCAGCACACTTTGCTTGCTGCTTGCTGCTTGCTGTTCTTTTTTTTAAAACAAACAATGCTTAAAGATTACTTGCTGTAGTTGCATGGGTTGAGCTACGGCTCTTTTTTTCATTCTAGTTTGTGAGCTTTTGGATCTATGTAGCTTACCTTCTTTCCCTTCCCTTTTGTCTGTGGAGCAGCACAGCAACAGCTGATGAGCATTTTGCAAGGTCGATATGGTGGGCTTTCATTTCATGGCCCTTCGTTTCATTAAAGGACTAGCTTTTGCCAGTAGAAGCTGTTATGGTCGTATCAGATACAGCAAGCATTCTTCCACCATTTCTGATGCATGAAGCAGTAGGTGCTCAGCTCCACCAGTCTCTCTCCCCCATAAACAACAGCAGAGATATCTCAGGGTGAAGAAGACATACACAGGCAGAACACAAACACCTCCACAGAGATGTCTCAGATAAAGCAGCAGCAACAGTCTAAGTCCAAAGACAGACACCAGTCAATCCATGGCGACAAAGAGCCTCTGGAGATGTCGATACATGCAAAGCACAAAAAGTAAACAACATACGACTCCAAAACAGTGGGAGAGACATCAGCTGAACTCCTCCTCGTCGCATGGAGGAGAGGTTAGAGAGATGGCTGCAGCTGCTCTCGGAAAACCCTCAGCATGTCGGCAAACGTGACGATGCCGATGAGGCTATAGTCGTCTTCGTCGACGACCCACAGATAGCTCACCCGGTGCGCCAGCGCCTGGACCATCACGGCCACCAGCGAGTTCCCGGGGTGGCACACCTCCGGCTCCTCCGATCTCCTCCCCATGGAGAAGCTCCTCGACCTCAGCCTCCTCGGCCGCCTTCCCCCGCTTGACTCCTCGTCGGAGGAGGAGGAGGAGGAGGAGGAGCAGGAGGAGGCCGACGGCGACGAGGACGAGTGGGAGAACGAGGACAACACGTCTTCCGTTAGTTGAAGCATCTGCTGCAACCCCTTCTCCTTCAGTCCTACTCTAATTGCGCGGACGAGGGACTCCGGTGGCGAGCCATAGTAGTCGACGAAGGCCATGAGGTCGCCTGCCGTGAGGGTTGCGACGCCGGCAGCCAAGGTCACGGCCGTGAGGTCGCAGGCAGAAAGAGCCAAGGGGGAGATCTCGCCCAGCAGTCGGCCGTCGTCGGTGACTACGGCGACCGCGGCCTGTTCCGAGAGAGCGCGGCGGAGGACAGGGAGGAGGGCGAGTCCGGGCTCGTCGTGGCGGACGGTGAGGGCGGTGGCGGAGCGGACGAGGCCGACGGCGTCGATGGAGAGTGTGGCAACGGGGGAGAAGACGGCGATGGAGTTAAGGAAGTAGCGGACGAAGTCCTCATGTGTCAGCCAGCAGTGTTCGACGGCGGCGGCGCCGCCACCGCCGTGGTGCAGCTTCTTCCCGCCGACGGAGCCAATGGGGACCACAAGGTTCTGCGCTCCGTCGAGGATCAAATCGAGAGCTTCCAATACGCTGCGAATAAAATTCCCCAAAAAAGGTATTAAAAAAAATCGAATCTTTGGTATTCATATTGTTGAAAGGTGACGACTTTTATTTATCTCGATTTCTGGCCACGGTACCACCACAAAAAGTGACAGAGATTAAAAAGTATAACTTTGGTACTTCAGGAAGGAGGTTTCTAAATCAACCCAAAGAAGAAGGCGTTTTGAGAGGGACGAAAGGGTACCTGAACTGCGGCTCAACGCGACGGACGAGGCCGGCGTCCTTGGAAAGGAGGACGGAGACGGGCCTCTCGAGCGCAACGGTCGGCGACTCGAGGTTGCCGTCGGAGCAGAGGTAGCAGATGACGTCCGCGACGCAGAGCTTCCCGGTGACGGCCTTCTTGTCCGGCGCGTCCCGGTCTGCGGAGAGCACGGCAAGGTGGGGCTCGCCGCTTCTCCTGAGGGCGAAGAGGGCGTCGCCGACGACGGCGGCGGAGAGCGGCAGCGATCTCAACGCTGGCTTCCCGATGCAGAGGTCCGACACCTCATTCGACACCAAGCTCACTGCCATGCACTGGAAAAAACCGAACCCTAACCCTAACCCCCCGAATGTATCCCCCTCAAGCCAACAACAGACCGAAGCAAAGGCGAAGAGAAGCGATCTGTGATGGGACGAAAGGTCGGACGCGAGTACCATAAATAGGAGATCGGGTGACCGGCTGGGGCCGGGAGCCGTCCTACGGAACACGGGTTGCCCCCAGTTCTCGTTTCCCATCCCCATGAAACGTACAATGATTCGTTTCCCACCATTTACTTCTTTTCGTACGTGAAACGGCGTCGTGGGGTCGAGCGCCACACTGGGTCTGAGCTCGGCCTATATATATATATATATTTATTTATTTATTTATTATTATTATTATTGTTGTTGATGAATCTTGCGTGATGGTTGATTAGTCAATACTCTACGATTGAGTCCGCATGTGTAGTATCGTTCAAGCTGGATGTGAAGACTCAGGAACGATTGGTGATGAGTCCGGATTTGTAGAGCTATTGGGTTGGTTGTCGATCGGGTTGGTTTATGGGAGCGATCAGAGCCTGTAAAAAGATATTTGTCGAGAGTGTGTATGCCCGATAAGATCATTTTGACGGTTAAGTTAGCTTGTGAGGGTGAAGATCTCGAGCATTTTTAGAAAAAGAGATCTTGAGTCAAGAAGGAGAGAGATTATATGTAGGTTATAGTGATAGATATTTATACATGTATTATAGGGGAAGATTGTATCATAATATTTAATGAAAAAAATAGATATATATGTATATGTATATATATATATAAAGAGAAAAGAGAATTAGACTAGAGAGAAAGGAGAAAACTGGGTGGCACATCCACCCACCCAGCCGACAAGGTAATGAACAGCTCAAACATGGCCGGCCGTGCAGTGATTGGAAGAGGAAAGGAGATGCAGAAAGAAAGGCTTCGAGAATGATCTTGAGAGAAGGGGATCCATTATCACAGCGTCATCAGCAATAACTCGACAAGAAAGAAGAAGAAGTCTTCAAAAAGATATGTGAGAATGTAGCTCAGAAAAGGTTGCATGCTTACTCGACAAGCTGTGTATGGCATCATAGATGACGAAGAAAGAAGAAAGCAGAAGAGTTTGGACTTGTAGCTCAAAAGAGGCTGCATGCTTACGGGGACTCGGATCTCAATGATTCGAGCCTGCTTTGAAGCATGGATGGATGGATGGCTGGCTGAGGAAGAAGGCAGCATGCAAAATGAAGAAAGCAAGAGAAAAGACATCAACCTCTCTCTCTCTCTCTCTCTATACATATCTGCTGAGCTTTGTTTAGGAGGTCCGCTTCATGTCACAGAAGAAGACAGTGATGAAGACGGTGATGGCACCGAACGACAACGTTAGTTCAAACGCTTGTCCTACAGATTCCTTCCTCCCTATGCCTCTCTCGTGGATATGACATTTGAAGCTCAATCGATTGATATAGGGGTAAAAATCTTTTTTTTATATATTTTTTATTTATGTTTCCCAAAATGTGTCTTTAATTTTTTACTCTTTTATCTTTTTTTTTCCTCATTTGATGTCTCATATTTTACGTGATATCGGTGATCCTTATCGTTGCCGCATGATTGCTTCCCCCCTCTATCGTGTCCTCGACGGAGGTCGTTAAGACTCTCGAACATGCTTTCACTTATGATTATCGTCATGTAATCATCATCATTATTGATTTTTATCCTCCTTTCATGTATATTTCTTCACATCTCTTATTATCTCGGCTTGGCCCTCAACTTCGCCATCGCCCTCAATCATATCCACTCCCTCCGTATCGCCCCACTACAACATTTAGCTCAATCTCATTTTATCGTGTACCTATCTCATAGGATGGTCACAAATATATGGTGGAAGAGAATGTTAGACAATGAAACTAATGGTGACACTGACGACATAACGAAGGAGATTGATGTGATGATAATAATAAAAAAAATATAAGAATATGCTAAGGGGTCTCGGCGGTCTCGACAACCTCCGTAAGAAGATGACTAAGAGAGCGAAAGTAACAAGTAGAATGATGAAACTTGATGGGATAGAGGACAACGTGAGAGATAATTAATCAAAGATAATTTCATATTTAAAAAAATATATAGGAACAAATAAAAAGTTTATTGATGAAAATTTTGAAAAAAATTAAGAGATTCTCGTGAAGAATTTATTTATTTTTTAATAGAGAAGGTTCATCATGTAAATAATAAAAAAAAAACAACCAGCATTCGATTTTTCTACACACGATCTTTTCTGACTTTTATATTTAATATCAAAAAAAGGGGCACAATCTCACATCTTTTAGATCTGGGCCCCTTCAAGGAGAGGGCCCACCTTTTATGCATATTTTATCTTATTTTTATTTATAAAAATAGCAGAAGGAGTGGGAAAACCATCTCATATTAATCGGGAAAAAATTAAAAAAAAAGGAATCTACTTATTTTTTTAATAGTGGAGTTTCATCATGTAAAAAAAAAAAAACCAATTAGCATTCGATTTTTCTAAAAATGAGATTTTGTGATAGTTATATATAATATAGACAAAAAAAAAAGGGGGGGCACAAACCCATGTCCGCCGTCCATATGTCCCCATTTCAAGGAGAGGGGGTGGCCCCGCCCCATCTTTTATTGCATATAATTTTTTTTATTTTGTCTTATTTTTATTTGTAAAAGGGCGGAGGGGGCCGTCGTCAGATCTGTCCCTTTCTTTGCCGTAGCGGGCCCCACCTTTTATGCATATATATATTTTTGTCTTATTTTTATTTGTAAAAAAGAAAAAGAAAAAGGTCGGGGTGGGGGCCCGCCGTCAGATCTGTGCCCTTTGTTTTTTTTTTTTTTTGACGTAGCGGGCCCCACCCATTGGAAAAGCTCCCATCTCACCCACGTCGTCGAGCCGTACGTACCCCACATCGAAGTGCGTCCGTATGAACGCATCATCACATCGCCAAAGCGGTGGCCCACATGCTTTAATGGTCGGGAGCTGCCGTCGCCCTTATCGCCCCCCTTAACGTGGCACCACATGCCACCTCTTATCGCCCCCACCCCTTCACGTGGCACCACATGCCCCCCTCCCCATCTCGTCGCGGTGGGATGCATCACTGCTCGAAGCAACACAAAAAAAAATAAGGTGGAGGAGGACAGCTGCGACCATCTAATTTAGAATTATAATTTTTTAAACGATTTTGTTTCTCTATTTTAGTTTTTTAATTTATTTTTTCTTTCAAAAAAACTTTTTTCTTTTTTATCGAAACCGAAACCCCTCGGCTCTCTGGTTTTAAATCTTAAATTTTAGAAAAATCAGAATCGAATGGTTCAAATCCGGTTTGATTCAGTTCAAAATCGTCAAACCATTTACCTAATCTGATTCAGATTTTTTTTTTTTATCGGTTCGTCGTCAACCGAAGAAGAAAGAAGGTTGTATTGAGGCGGTTCTACCTCCTCCGATTTCAAAATTGTTTATTTTAATTTGAAAAAAAAAGACTGTTTCAATTAAAAAAATGATCTCCAATTGGGAATCGAAACTAAAGATGTTCTAAATTTGATTCGAAATCACCTATTTTTATTCGTAAGTAAGTAATATTCTTTCGATTAATCATTTATGAAGCAAATTAGTGGGTGAGCATTTGATCGTTTAATTATTATTATTATTATTATTGTATTTTTTGATCGATTGGGCATCAAATTAGGAAAACCGTCTGTTTTCGAACCGACAGATTCCGAATCTTCGATCGGCTCGGTTCTTATTCGAACCGAACCGTGTGATCGAGATACGGCGAACCGGAGGGGTCGAAGGTGGCGAGATTTGTGAGACACCCACGTGATGTGATGGTGGTGCCATCACACACACCCGCGCCGTTGTCGGCAGCCGTCGTCCGTGGTGAAGGTGGGGCCCGCCGGTGGTCTCCTCCTCGTCCTCCGCTGCTGAATCGGGCGCCTTATTATGCTCGCCTAAATGCCATTCTAAATATACTCAATTCGTGGTCATAGTTTTACCCCCCCTCTTTTTTTTTTCTTTTTTTTGTTTCCAAAGATATATGACCGATGGAGAGTGGCATCAATCATGGCCGTCCATAGCAAAATCGACGGATACCTCAACAAAAGAAAACAACACCGTCACCTGATAAGTAGCGCGTCCTATATATATATATATATATATATATATATATATATATATATATATATATATCTCGGTGGCTCCCCCATTAATAATACGTGGTAATCCAAAATTACACGTGCACGCATCACGTGGACACGTGTGCGGATCCGCTGTCTTCATCATGAATGAATGACATCAGTGGGGTTGGTGGTAGTAGCAATGATAATAATAATAATAAAATAAAAATAGCACATGCAATCACAACGCCTGCTGGCGAACCCCCACATGGGCGAGAGAGAGAGAGAGAGAGAGGATGCTGAGCCGAGGCTGCGCTTATCGTGCCGCCACGTTTACGGTCGATAAGATAAGACTGTGTGGTTTTCGTTGTGACCCGCCACACCGACGTGTATAGGCCAGCAAATACTGTAGAACACCCATGCGCCCATCCCACGTGTCTGTACAAATGGAGACAAGATTCTACAATAAATAAATAAATAAATAAATAAATAAAATATAGGATGATGCATGTTAAGGGACAAATGTGGTTTAACTTTCCACCACCACATGCAATTGCTTCGAATACGATCCGCCAATATAGAAATCATATTAGCTCATCCTAACTTGCGAAACTTTATGTCGGGTCTAGCTGGACACTTTGACGAACCTAATCAAATAGTAGGATAATTATAAACAATGTTATTTCGAATCATTAACGACGAAAAGCTGCTTACACACTACTGTCTTTTAGTTAGTTTTTTATCATCTTTAAGAACAACAACAACAACAACAACGAAAAAAAAAAACATATCCCACCCATGCAAGATTTAGGAACGATGAATATACGTCATGTTATCTTTAAATATAGTAACTCAATCATAATCTGCCATCTTATCTTTAAATATCGTAACTTGAATCATAATCTCTCTAAGATATTTTCTTTTTCACTCAAACAAACAAATGCCGTAAAGAAAAAATTTTAAAAAATAAAAGCAAAATAATATGGTCAAAACACTAAAACAAAAAACGTGTAGACCAGCATCATCTCACGGCTTCGGGGGAAAAAAAAAAAAAAAAAACTCCTTTTTGTCATCTCATATCAATTCTGTAATGTGGCACTGGTTTTTTGCAAAATCTTAGCATTTATCATCTCAGGCAAAATCATATGGGGACATAACCATTGTTCTTTGATACATGGGTGAAGGCATCCTTCAAGAACCAGTAGAAGCCGATCTCCAGAACCCACTGCCAAGAAAAAGCTTCATCGTGACGTCCGCAATTCTTTTTCACTGCCTTTACATCAGATTACAAATCGAAAGGGCTAACAACGTGTCCAAAGCTTAAATTGGGTGTGAAGCCACGAAGAAAACGAAAACTCATCATGAACAATGGTCACGGGCCTCAAGGTACAAGGAAGATTGCTAAGAATACACATGACCCTATTTTACCCCCTCTGAGTTGAAATGAACAATGGCGCGCAGTTTTGGTGCATCAGTTAGCCGGGCACAACAGCCGAAACAAAAGAAGCTTCCTCAACTACACTACTCGGACCCATGTGCCACCGCACATCGGACAGCCGTGAGCCCAACGGCTGATCCACCATGCTTCACGTTCGTTCTGAGGATTGAGATCACCAGGTTGCCCAAATGCACAAGTCTGACGCAAACATCTTATGCACTGCAAGAGATATCACAATTGTATGACAAGCAAAGAAACCAGAATGCAGGAATGCAATACCAACAAAGGGTATTTGCTACATTTAATTATACTGAAAATAACAGATAAATTAATCACATCAGGATTGCTTTTAATATAAGAGGCCAACCGCTAGATTTTGATTAGAGACGACGAATATTGAATTATGTGTTCATCAGTACTAGCTTCCCTTCTCTGCTACAACTTACAATGCATGTTCTATGTTGCACAGTTACCTCTAGACAGAGCACTAATTTTTTGAAAAAAATGCATCCCTCAGTTCAGATTTTTACCATCAAAAGCAACACTACAATAACAATAGACATGGTTTACTAAAATAAAGGCATCTTCCATCAAGGAAAACCTACTGCCATAGAGGAAGATAGAGTGGGATTTGTTTCTTGATGACATCAGGGAAAATGAGGTTCCATAAAATCCTCAAAAAACATGTAGATAATTTTGTTAATTTATGCTGGCAGATGAACTAAACTTTTGCGTTTAAAGTTGCCCAAATGAGCACGATAGTAGAGGAAGAACAAAAGCAAATTGCAAAGAGAGGGATCTGAAAAACAAACCTTGTACCATACTCCTCCAAGACCGGTTTTCCAAACAGCTGTAATGACATCCCTTCGAGATCCCATAATACCCAGATAAGATCCAAGGCCCACAGAGGTCTTCAATCCAAACGCTGCATCCCTTTCGGAGGACCTACGCTTCCTCGGCCAGAGGCCCTGGGCTCCAGAATACTCATTATGACCTTCTAGAAAATTAGTTACAGAGGAGCTCAAAGAGCCACCTAGATTAGGTTTGATTGTGTAATCCAAAGGACCAAGATCATCTGGATCTGACCAGGGACCACCAAACATATTCCGTCTATGCCAGTCTTCAGCTGGAGGGTGTAATTCTAGCTCACGGAGTAATAGCCCAGCAGCATCAGCTCCCCGGGGACGAGGCATATTCTACAAATTGCAAGCGCATAAATTACAGTGTGGGGCCGATTTTGCAGCTATAGCATAGAGGTACAGCAAAAAGAACTACAAAGACAAAAGACAGTTCTGTGGAGTTCCTCTGCCTACGAACAGTGCAATTGTGGTATTTGCAGTGAGCCATAACCTTAAACTAACAGAGACAGATCTCCTAGGTTTTGGCAAATATAGTATATAGGAAGTCACAACAAGATATGCCATCCAGCTATAAACAGTAAACGCACAGACAAAGAACCTTGTTCCCATAACCATGACGCACCTGCATGTGTGGGCCGAGTGATGCTTCAACAACTTCAGGTAGCACAGTATAGTTCCCATCAATATAGTGTAACCGTATGATTATATTGCTTGCACCAACCTGAGAAGCAGGCAGTGGGTGCTGAAGGGCAGCTGTTCTTCGACAGAGATCTACCAGAATGAGAAAGAGTACCTTCACCTGCAGGAAAGTGCTTTAATCAAGGCAATCACACATGGTATATCTTTAACTTGAAAAAACTGTAAGGGAATAACCTTCACTAATTAAGAATAGCCTTCACTTCTTTCCTGATAGACTATAATCGGTCATTGATTTCGCTAATCCATTTCTGGGACTTCATGTTTGTAATTAAAAATTTTAGGGGAAGATAAGGAAAATGAAGGTGGTAGCATACAGAGGTCTGCTGACAATAGTTATACCTCAAATGCTTGCTTCATAAGGCATTAATAAGTAACATAACTCTTTTGAAAAAAAAGTAACATAAAGCTTTCAATGTTCGTCAAGGTCAAAGAAGGCATCGGTTTCCTCTAGTTTTTAACTCATGAGGTGTGATGACAAATTCAGCAGGTCAAAGTGATTCATGCTACATATGGTAACTGCAACACATTCACATTATCTACATTCGACAACCTAGAATTGCCCATGGAAAATGATATCTATCCAGATGGTAAATAATTGTACACAAAAAAAAAAAAACACACACACGTATATATATACCTCCTCTGATGTGTAGCCTTGCCCTGCATTACCAGAACCAAACCTTACAGACTTGTTGGTAGAGCCTTCTTCAAGCCCCTTTGCTCCAACAATCAATTGTCCAGACCTAACTGCCTGGCCTTCTTCAGTTTTTGTAACTCCAATAGTTGGTCTGGATATTGCACTACTATCATCTACTTTTCCATTAAAAACAGACTGAGCTTTCTGCAAGCTAGAGTCTGGGTTCTTCTGAAAGTTTCCTATAAAACGTGGTGATTGCCTTCGGCGGAATATTAGACAAAAAAGCAACAACTGGCATAGCCTGTGAAGAAAATGGCAGTCTCCAATAAGCCTAACGGCAGGTGTTCCAGGAAAAGTCCCAGTATTGATGCTAATGGGCATGAAGGAAGATGGCCCACTGATCGGATTTTGAGCAGTCGAGGATCCTCCATCAGCATTGTTGCTGATTTTAGCAATGGCACCTTGAACCCATGCTTGCATTTGAGAATTTCCACTTGCACTTGGAACTCCACTTTGGGAGCCTAGATTATATGGCATTGGAACATGCAGAGATTCGTCAAAAAAAGATACATTATAGATTTGGCATAGAACAGAAGAGTCAAGAATACAACTTCAGCTTATTCTAAAAGACAAGAAAAAAAAAATCATATTCCACAACATTTAAAACATATATCATATGCAGCTCATGAGAAACATAATTCTAATGATTAATGAAGATCTGAAATGCTTCCTTCACCAAAAATCACTTCTCCGGTAGCAGCACACTGCAGAAACATGCAACTTATCCTTCATGATTCAGTATAAAAGACACTGATAATCATGATAGCTTATAGATTTGGCATGCAGAAATTTGTGAAAAAAAAATACATTATAGATTTGGGATAGAACAGAAGAGTCAAGAATAAAACTTCAACGCGTTCTATAAGAGACCAAAAAAAAAAGAAAAATCATATTTCACAAAATTTAAAATACATATCATATACAGTTCATGAGAAACATAATACTAATGAAGATCTGAAATGCTTCCTTCACCAAAAATCACTTCTCCGCTAGCACAGCACTGCAGAAACATGCAACTTATCCTTCATGATTATCAGTATAAAAGACACTGATAATCATGATAGCTTATAGATTTGGCATGCAGAAATTTGTGAAAAAAAAATACATTATAGATTTGGCATAGAACAGAAGAGTCAAGAATAAAACTTCAACTCGTTCTATAAGAGACAAAAAAAAAAAGAAAAATCATATTTCACAAAATTTAAAATACATATCATATACAGTTCATGAGAAACATAATACTAATGAAGATCTGATATGCATCCGTTAGCAAGAATCACTTCTCCACTAGCAGCACACTGCAGAAACATGCAACTTATCCTTCATGATTACCAGTGTAAAAGACAGTTAAAAACAAACTGAATGCAGTTCTTCAATCAACAGAAGCAGCCTTTGGACCATCAAATATAGTTTTGAATATGTCCAACATAAGTTGTTATAACATCTCGGTTAGAAATCCTAATTTCTCTAGAAACAAAGTACAGCATCTTTACAGAGATACTGATGGACGTCCTAGACTACACAATGTATATATGGATAATGTAGATACACTCAGCAACTGTTGCACCCATAGCACCACACTAAGCTAATGCAGAAGTCGTCTGTACACATGGTTCATATTTCAGCAGTGTGGTAATGAATCCTACCTCTATATAATGTATGCCAGTGGAGATCAAAAGCTCAACAAAGTGAAACATGTATTGGAGCAAGTCAACATTGCTAATAGAATTTAACACAACCAAGTTGTTACAGAAGAGCAATGAAAATACCATGCACTACAAAAATCAGTTGCATTATTGTGCTGCAGAACATAAAATTTTTGTGCTGATACATTTTCTAGTTTCTGGTTGCACTAATGCTAGATAAGAAAAACTACGAAAAGAAGATGCTAGTATGATGAGACTTCAGGTTATTTCATATGCATAACCCTCTAAAGTCTATCAACTATATCAAAATTTAGCAAACTGACCCTGACTTGTTGCAGAGGTAGAACTGTGGGTGGGACTTGCCACCATACTACGTGCACCACTAGCACCAGAGGAAGCTCCAACTGCATGACTAGCCAAAGTACGACAAAAACTAGCATAACGACGCAAGCGTGTGATGAAATGTGAAGCTAGATCAAGGACAGCATCAACATATGCCTGGATCATGTAATGGCACAAAAACAATAAGTGTAAAGTAACCATTAGCTCTAGGTAATATCAAGCTGAAATTGATGACAACAAATAGAGATGTTCACCACTTCTACAGCTGCAAAATTCCTGTTTAAAAATAAACAATTCCTCAACAAGCATTTTACAATACTCGAGATAAAAAATAAAAACGGTTGGCTATCAAAGTAGAAATTTGCTAGCAGTCACAGAATCACAACCAAAAATCCTTTTTGCTATGCTCCATATATGCTATTTTAAGAATTTCTTGGTTAAGAAAACACCAAATTGTTACTAGAAGATGCCATGAGGCATGAAGTACCGATAATGGGATTATCCAGGGACTATACTATCATAAAATCTATAATCAACTCCTAAGTACCAAAAAATTGAAAAAGCAACAGAATGGTGCAAAAGTGGTTGCCAACAAAGGGAGAAACAAAAAAAAAAACTCAAAGTGAAAAAGTAAACACTAGCATTCTTAAAAGAGAGGTTGCTTAAAGAAAAAAGAAATCTCATTTGTGGTCCCTGTCCTCTCTCTTCTCACTCTCTCTTTGTGCAAAGAGGGACCAACGCTATATCATATCCATGAAATAGCATAATTTTGCCTCATGATCTACTCATTCTCCTACTTATGACACCTTGCACATGACACAGCATCTCAAAAATGCCATGGAGTAGCTAGGATATTGTGGACACACGGTAACCTAGTAAAGATGAAAAAACAATATGTTGGAATACTAGTATAAACAATGCGACTACCGAGACTTAACAGAAAATAACTCAAAATCCTACCACCAGTTAGTGGGGTAAACTTACACCAGTTTGTCAAGTAGCATGATTAGATAAGTCAATAAGCTCACGTGTATACATACTGATGATTTAGCTATACAGAAAAATGCCATAGAAATAGAAGCAAGTGGGGAAAACACTTCAGAAAATACCACCAATATATCTTAGTCCACTACCAGGCAATCAATAATTATCTTGAATAGGTAATCCTGTGTATATATACACATACTTATATTTTTGCAAGGACCATCATGCTTCTGTTTTTCATATAATTTCTCTATTCAGAACTAAAATATAGACAATAAATTGGCAGAAGAGCAGGTCCATCAGAAAGTCAAAATTATCAATTGATAAGGTCCCTGAGCATAATTTTCCCATAAAATATATAAAAAAAATGATATTACACAACCTAATCTCAACTTAGGCACACATGAACAAGACCCTCATCACACTAAGGAACACAGGCTCACCAGTGACTTTTTCCTTTTTCTTCTTTACGTATCTATTGTTGTCCCTAAGATTTAAGTTCTGGACAAATTGACCAGGACTGGACAAGACTGAGCTTAAACCAAGGCTAAAACTCAGAAATTGCTTCAATTTAACGGGCATCGTAAAGGGATCAGCATAAAAGAAAAAAACAAAAATAAAAATAAAAGTTGCAGTTGTCAGGTTAAGACAAGGCCCAAAACGAAATGGTCCAAGATCTTCAATACATAGAAACAATTTGAGGGAGAGATGCATAAAATCACTAGCAAGTAGCAACACATGCTAACATGAGTATCCTTCCTGTCGTCCCAAATTGGAAAAAAGTTGATGAGGATATAAAAATAGAAGCACAAGTATCGTGTAAAAGATATGATAACGAATCTTTGCAGGATGAATGTTGGGAAAATCTGACCCAAAATTTGAATGAAGGCATGCAATTTCCTTAGATCCACAGGAAAGAACAATATACTAGGCTCAATCACTGGCATACATGACATCCTTTCAAAATATCAGGGTTTCAGCTTTGTCAAAATTTGTTTTCTTTCTGAAACAAGCAAAACCATGATCTTCGAAAATTCATGGAGGCTCTGGAGAACAAGGCAAACCTGTATGCTTGGAACCAAAGCTTGCTCAACAACCATTTTGTCAGCGTCAATGCCAGATAATGTCTCACCAGATGCTTGCCAAGGCTCAGGTAACAAGGTTGCAGGATTTATAAGAGCAGATTCAATTCCCTTACCCAACATGTCCAGTAATAATCTTGCTTGCATATCCAATACAAGTGCTCTAACATCTTGAGCATTTGTACCTTCCAAAAGCCTGCATTTTATCCTATCAAGGTTCTGCAAAAAAAAATATCCTGATCAAGAGGCACAGAATATTTCACATCTCAATATGGCCAAAATCAAGGTGAGAATGAGATTAAAGCATTAAACACAACACACTTGATTGCATAATTAATCTGCACATTTAAATGACAACTAAAACATAGTTTACATCAACCAGTTTGTTGCATTGATCTCGGGCTTCCTCATTCCAACATATAAAGGGGATTGTTTCACAGTTGAATCTAATTATTTCAGCATGGTAATACAAGAAATCCATACTAATGTAACAAATCCGAAAGACTTATAAACCATACAGCTAATTCTTTAAGCAATATTTCCAAGTTGGTGTGCTAGCCCCTCTTGCATGACAGAAAAACCAATATATAGTCATTCAAAGAGCCAAAGAAAACTAAATTTCAACTGTCTTCAAATTTTTAGAAAGTAGAAACAACAAAACAATTGAGATACTAGCACAGCTGGTATGCTCCAGTTAATTTTTTTAAGTTTGGCAATCAGACAGGTCAAGGCGTTAAGTGTTAGCCAAGGCAGACTTCAAACAATCCCACTGGCTAAGCCAATGGCCTTAAATATATAAGGGTTTCGTAAATCCACAGATATAAATACCAACAGATGCAGGTTCAACAACCCATGTCAGCCGGAGCAGATTTCAAAACTTTGTTCAAAGATGAGAAAAAAAGTTCAATGGATTCAGGAAGAACAAGATACTAGTTAATAATGTCATCTTAAAATTTACTTGTGACAAAGTAAAGAGTACATACAGGACCATGTTGCTGTCTGTGTTGAATAGATGGTAGAGAATGGAAGTCCGCATCCAAGACAGCAATCACACTATTAAGAGACACTTAAACAGAGAAAAGATCATCATAAGGCTTTTGTTGAATATTAAGCACTACAAGGAAGTGGGAATGTGTTTAGAATCATTTGTGATTGACAAAGGAAAGAGAAGTTGCCTACCAATACCATCCTCAGCAGCACTTTGTGTGCAGCCAACGGCATCCCACCAATCAACCCCGACTAAAAGACTCCACCAAAACCTGTACAAGATAAAGTTAGTGAGAAAACGTACGTAGTTTACAGTTAAGCAATAGAAAAAGTGAGAATGAGAAAACTACTGCCTCATATACCTATCGGCAATAGCTCGTTCCCAAGTAGCTGAGTTGACTTTAGATTGTGAGCTACCAATAGCAGGGGGAAGAACACGAATTATCTTCAGTATTGTCCGGTCCTTGATTGTGTCATGCCTAACAGAGGCTAAACAGCAGCTGGTGGATGAGAACGCAGGTGCAGCAATGGTTGAACCCACATTTATATGAAAACTATCAACGGGATTGAAGTTTGCACCAGAAAATATGTGTACTCCACCCCTAAGAAAAGCAACAGCAACCTCTCCTCCATGAGCAGAATACACAATTTGAGCTAACCGTCTAACATCATTTGGGAGATCATAGGGATCAAAGCTGAGCCTATTCACTCTCTCGACACTACAGTCTGACGAGTTTAGTTCATCAGATATCATTGGCTTGGCAGAACAGGTTTGAGGGTTCATTAAATCGTCTTTTGGTGGAATGCTTTTATTAACTCTAGTTAACCACACTGTCTGCATAGGTGGTTGCCCACCAAAACTAGAGGCAGGATTTCCAAATATTGGATGAAGAACAACAGGTTGAAGTGAAGATTCCCAACACTGGACCCTCCATCCTGTAATTGACGGCCCTTCATCTGGATCATAAGGGGACATATACTGCCCTACAAGAAAATTATTTATTGAATAAACTCACATATTGGAGACAATAAAAAACAATAAGTGCAGTCATTCACTAGGAAAAAAGGATGTGTAGACCAAATCTAACTGCCCTCTTAAACCACAAATACTAGAAAAAAGAATGTCAAAGTCTAAGCAAACCAAAATTCTTCGGAACTGGATAATCAAATCACAATAAAAGAACATGTTCTAGTTGTTGTAACTGTGCACTCAGATGAATGTGAGCTGTAGTTATTGTCGTCATTTTGCACTATCGTAGTAAAAATTTGTTTACTGCAAAAGCTTCTTGCAGTATCTAATAATCAAAAGATTTGAATCATTTGGTAATAGGAAATTACCTTCAACAATTACTACAGTGATGACAGACCCTCCCCGAGTGGGATCAAAAGCAACTGCAGTAACTCCCGATCCCCATGTAGTGGTTGCAGCAGACTGTGCTGCAGCCTCGGGACTCACGTAGGCAGAAAAGTTTGAAACAGGTGAGCAATGAAGTGAGGCAACCTCATTGATCTCATGATCTGTTAGCCTTTTTCCTTGCTTTTCTTCAGAAATAAAATACTCCTGTAAACTAAACAAGTATGCAGATAAAGGTGCATAACCTTTCCAAGATGGGGGGTTTAAAGATGGAGGAACAGCACACCCAGTATTTATCTTTGCCGTAGCTTGGAAACCATTTCCAGGGCCTGGCATAACCTCCCACACAACAACTGTAGATGGATTTACAAGTGGGACTCCAGCCACATGCATAGTCCCAGATTCTGTAATAATAGCATCAGCAGCCATTATGCCACTGGGTCCTGCTCCTAACAGCCCTTTGCTTGTAGAAAACCATTTTGGTTCTGCATCATTTTGTGCAGGAGGCCACTGTGCCCAGTGAAGTTGGACAGAGCCAGATGAAAAAACCGAGCAAACACAAAGAAAAGATGGCCACCTCACTGCAACAAAAAGTGAAAATAAGAGAAATTCAAAAGTCAATTCAAAAATCTCTTCAACTGATAGTTCTAACCTGAATTTTGAGACTGTTGTGAAAGAAACTTTTCCTCGAAGGTTGACTTTGTGCTGGTCAAGGTACTTGAATTTGAAGGAAGTGATCGATACTGAAACCAAGGAACCAACACTCAGACAAACTAAGCAGAAGAAGAGTTCTCCTTATTCATTTAATTGAGAGTTCATTTAATTAATCATGGGTGATAAACCAACAAAACTAGTAAGAACAAGACAAAAAAAATCCTGAAAGTTGTTCTGACAAGTTATCTTCCAATGCAAAATGCAGGTAAACCTTACGAAAAAAAAAACACTCAAAAGTAAAGAATAGCGAGGCAACCTAAACCATGTAAATTCATTATCGAAACTACATGTCAGTGCTGAGAGTATGGGATGATATTTGTTGCTGATGGTGACATGTAGGCACAATTATTTCAGTATCAACATATCAATGTCACTTTATCTCTGCATGATCAAATAATATGATTTTGCTCAAAGGAAGCAGGAAAAGGATATCAAGGGGGCTAACAAACTGTCTAGTAGGATATGGTATATGTCACACATACTTAGCCTGTACCACGATGTCATGTCGTTTAAACCCTTTTTCCAGAAGAACTAACAACACAACCATGCATGTGTATATGGGCATGCCATGGGCACAAACCATATGTACTACATCAGTATGTTGCCGGAACATCACAAAACATCTGACAAAGAACAGCACAGACAGATTTTGCACTTGCTTTGTGGAGGTATTTGTGGCAACAGTATGATCTGGCATACGTAGAGTCTCGTCCATTCAGTGGACTTATTTACAGGATTTATGAGACAGTTCATTTAATTGGCAGGAGTCATCAGAACATTTTCAGAACAGGTTCACTCATAACATTGTATCAAGTACTTGAATTTAGCCCCTTACCAAAAACTGCACAGTTAACTCTAGCATTGTATCAAATAGTTGGACTTCATCCCTTACCAAGAAACTGTTGCATGTGCAGCAGCACCAACTATTAAAAATATGCAAATCTGCATATGATATGTGAATGAGGAAAGATGAGCACCATAATCAAAAGCTAGGTAAGAAAAGCAGTCTATGTGTGAGTCAAAGATTCCCCACACAAGCTGTCCTCCAAAAAACTATGATAGGGATAGATGTTTGTTGTCCCGTTCATTTTGTTAGCCCCCATATCAACAAGAAAAAGGATAAGTTAAGCAGAATTTTTCCCAAAAGGTAGCAGAGGGTTGCACAGGCTTCCTTAGACAGATTTCAGACTTGGAATGCTGAAAGCGCAAAGGAGGTTGGCTGCAAAACCACATATAATGGAGACTTTCAAGCAAATTCATGCCTTTCTTCTTTCTGACCGTATAGGAGCTAAGACAGCATCGGAGGATACTACCTGTGATATTCCAAAACTCTCCTATCATATATGACAATTTAATTACAACTATTTTCTTTAAGCTCGTGCTTGATACATAGATGAGTAATTAAGGAGACCAAACTGACAGTAAAAGACAACAAGATATTAAAAGCAAGGTTTGCCATCTCATACCGTACCGGCCTACCGAGCTCAGCTTGGTACAGTACGGTATGAGCGTACTGAGCAGTATGCTCTAGCATACCTCTTGGTATATATATATATATATAAGTTAAAAAAAATAAAAAAGGGCAACGTTGCCTCGTTCCTTCTCCCCACGCGGCGAGAAGAAATGTCCCCGTGAAGCCTCGACGACGTTGTTGAGGCTTCACACCCTCGTTTCTTGTCCCCACGATCGCCGAAGCTTATTCTCTATGCGAAGCCTCACCGAGGCTTCTTCTCCCTGCAAGGGATGGATTAGGATCGTCGAGGGAGAGCGGCGCCAGATCTCCAAGTTCTCCCTCTTCTTCCTTCTCCCTCTACTGATACCGCCTGACAACAGGTGGCGACAGTCAAAATCTATCGTTACCGACTGATTTTGGGCGATAATGAACCGGAAACAACCCAATTGGTGGTGCCGCCCAGTATTGGGCGGTACCCATCGGTATTGCAGACCTTGGGTAAAAGTGCAATGATTTCCTTTTGATTTCAACAAAAATATCAAATTATTTACGCTTGGCTTCAATTCATTGAAGTTGTCAAAATTGTCAAAAGTCATGAACAGGCTAGGTTTTTGTCAATGCTGACTTCAAAAAGAAAGGCCTAACCGGGCATATTATCACATAAATTGGGTCACAGCCATTTAATGTCTACAACATTTTATAGCATGTTAATAGTCAGCTATCAGGTTTCTTTTCTTTTGTTTACCATTAATCTGTATCTCCAGATATGCAATAAGTATGATACTAACCCAAACATCATGTTGTCCTAATTACAGACACAAAAAATGGCCAATATTTCTTCCAAAAGTCTCCTCTATCAAAGCGTGTATCATGTGAATTGTGATAGCCATCAGTGTTCAAAGAATAACCTTTGCTATGATCATTTAGCTACAACAACTATAATAGCAACCTATGATCCATGATGCATAATCATATCTAATAACAACAATGAAAAATGAACCAGGTATCATAGTTAAAATGCAAAACAATCAAAGGAGAATATATGAGCCACACACTGGATTCATCCCTGACAACCATTTGGTTACAACAGCAAGATCTTGTTTCCATTCATAGCCACAATGCCAACAACTAGCATCTCGCACAAGGTTCACTGGGCCCTGTAATGTTGTACGAAAACATTATATAAAAAAACCATAGAAAATTTACGAACAAAATTACTGATGAAGTATGCTAATAAACAAATTGACACAAAGTACCAATTTTCATTTTCAAATAAAAAACAATTTTCATCCTGTAACAATAACAAGTATGCAAGGTTTCAGCAGCTAAAGGAAAAGGAAAAACTAAATGCAATTTTATATGTTGCAATTATACTACACATCTTGAACTCACTTATAAAAAGGAGAGAAGCACGAAGAGGAAGCATTTGCACAAAGGCTGTTGGTTGTTTTTACATTCATAGAAGTACCAGGAGGATAATAACAATGCTGGTCTAAGTCCTTACTTGAGAAAGCTGAGTCCATATCGTGATCCTTCCGTGAAAATTTGCCACCAATAAGGCACGAGGGCAGGATGCAGGAGACCATTCAATAAACTGAACTGAATCCCGTGGAGAATCTGTCAACAAACAATATACACCAACATAGACCAATATCATTGCCTCAAGATTGGTACCAATTTAGCGCACACATGTATACAAAATTTTCTTTGGAGAACTAACGAACAATTAAGACAGCATAAACTAAATAAAATTGATAATTTCATTTAAATTCTGCCAGTAACAAATAAAAAATTAAAGATGTAAGAAATCATAAAGTAAAGTTTCTTAATTTTCTATTTAATTGAGAGATTGGTGCTGTTGGTATTTGCTTCTGTGGCACCCACTTGAGACGTGGCAAGTGGCAACTTGGAAAAATAAGTTACCCAGGTCTATTCAGCATCACAATCTTTATTTGGGTTTTTTTAAAAATTAATAATACTAGCAACCCCCTGGAAAGAAACATGTCTGATAGTTATTTTCCTAATTAGTAAAGAATAGTCTTTTTAAATCCATTGTTCTCCATTATTTTTTTCAGTATTATCTTTTATAAAGCTTTCCATCTTTTATATTTAATCTACCTTCTTTATTAAAAGCCTATGGAACAACAAAAGTAAGAAATCTTGTGGCATATATAATGTTTATTTTCAATATTTTCTAATTTTAGCTATTTTATGATTTTTCACTGTTTTATTTCTGAAGTATTTCTCAGCTGACTCAGTGCTGCCAACCCCAAATGTCTCACTATGTCCAATCTAGATCTGTGAACCTTACAACAGACCGACATATGAAGTGATGATCATGTGATAGTAAAATTTAAATTTTTAACTTAGCATAAGATTCTCTTGCATTCTTCCTAACATGTGCCAAAGTTGTATTGGAGCACCATCCACATGACAATGACCCTCATGATACTGTATAAGTATGATACAACACAATCGGTACTCTAACCATGCTTCCGAGGAATTTTAGAATCCTCATAAAACCAAAATACTGAAAGCAAAAAAATCATATCACACAAAATATGGTTTTCTCCACAAACTCGAAAAAGAAAAGAAGGCCCAGGTACATCTGCACATAATTCTTCAGAAACATTCTGTTGGTGAAAATTATTTTCTTGTTTTAACAAATTCTGTATCAGGATTTTCAAAATGAAAATCCTATGAAAATTATAGATACGTCCATTCTCTGTGGAAGTTGGGCATCACAGTAACGAAAAGTCCCTCTTTTATCACTTCATGACAACAAAACAAAGAAGATCAAAACCTATAAGAATGTCATATATCCCTATATGTAATTGTGTTTATAACACACTAGAAATTCAGCATTAACAGTAAGCAGTGTAGCACTGTATACACAATTTTAAAAGAAATTTCTCGCTATAAATGTCAAATCATTGCTATTTCATGGTAACCTGTAACATATCAACGAATACATCGAAAGCCTCAGAAGTTCAACAAAATACAATTTAACAAACAAATACAAATATGTATCAGCCCACCAAACAAGATACATAATTGTGCTAGCTAAGATTAATCCAAACAGCTTTCATCACTCTAAGTGAGAGCCAAGCTTTTTACTAATTGAAAAATATGAAAGTCTGAAAGAAGTGAAACATCAAAATTTTGAGGAAACAAAGAAAGTTAAAGACCACAAATGTGTATGTTAGATGTGAGAATGTGAGAGACCAGAGGAGACAAAAGAAAATGTTTTATCACAAATTTGAATTACACAAACAAGCTTCAAATTTCAAGGTTTCATGCAGCAAATCAGTAAGTATCTGTTAGATACGAAGAAGTCATGAGTTTGTGGTAATCTATCAGTCCCTCCATATCGTTATTCTGAACCATAATCAAAACACTATGGATATTCCGGAAGTACCAAGTGATAGTAACATTTACCAGCTTTGACATTGAAAACAGCACATTCTGTGGGTCGCTCAGGGTTGATAATGTGTATTGGAATCCAAAATGGAGGATTTGTAGTAGAACTGAAATAGATAACAGCCAGTAAGCCGATGGCAGAATAACTTTGGATAAGAGATAGTATGTTGATGAGTTAAATACCGAGACAGCATATCTTAGGACAAGAAACAGGTTAATGATAATTTGACATGAAAGTTAAAACTAGTAACTGACGTCTCAATATAAATCAAAACATGAAGAAATATAAACTATTAATTGAAGCCTTCAAATTAAATACTAATAACACTAATAAAAGTGAAAAATTAAACAAATACTTTCAGAATATAAGTTCGTGTAGCTATATGTATGTTTATGGCCTAGCACTTACAATATCCCCTTCCTTCCCATTCATCCATGTGCTTCCCGAGTGGTCTCGCATCATAAGTTGATGATGAGCTAGCTAGGTGAGTAAGGCTGTGTACTACTAGTTGCTTAAGGTTAAGGAATGTTCTGTACTAGTTACTTGGCTAGTGAGTTTTTGCTGAAAAAAAAGTATCATAAAGAACGAATTATGTAAAGCTTGTTAAACAAAACATTCTTTGAAGAACTTGTACAGTATGTAAAGAGGAAACACTTTGCAGTAACTACCAGCACAAAGGGTGTTGAAGGAAGAAACAGAAATTGCCAGCAAAGCGTAGAAGCATACAAGGGTATGGCAGAAATAGATGCATTTCCACCAATCTATTATTGACAGATATCATGCCGATATGAAACTCATGAGGCAACACAATTTTAAACCACAGAAAAAAAAAAGCAGTAAAATAAGAAACTTTTCTAGAGTCTTTGTATTAAACTTAGACTAAAATTTACATTTAGACTAACAATTTTTGACACATGACAAGCCTAATTGGATGGTTTGCATCCAGGACAGACAATAATTCTTAGGAGACCCTTTGATGCTGGAGTTCTTCTTAGGCCTTTAAAAATCCAACGAGCACTTCAAACTAGTTCCACAAGGCATGACAGAAATGAAAACTTGAATCATTAGTAACTAAAAGAGAAAGATGACCTTGGTATTCTAGCGCATGTCTCTGTTGCGCAAGCAATAGCATTCAGATTCCCGCACCAAGCAACTGCACTGTCCAACAAAACCAAAAGAAACGTAACAACTTAGGCTCGTGATAATATTTTTTCGTGGCTAAATTCCACCAAAGCTGACAAAAAGAATATATATGCATATATGTAGCAGAAGCAAAAACTCCAGTTCAAATGTCGAGAGTAGGCACCGCAAGATGTACAGTCCCTAATGAAACCAAAATTTCTGCTAGAAAACCAACCAAGTATTCCATTCTTTCGACCAAAAAGCTTCAAACACTTTGTGGGATTCCAATTGTTCGCCTCGAATTATGATTCCAAAAAGGATGGACACGGAACTGAAGGATAAGAAGCACACCTGAAGTTGCGGCAGAGCTCCGGGACGCTCATCTTATGCCGAAGGCTGGACGGGGGCTGCTTGAGCCTAATCCGGAACACGGTCGCAGGGGGAGGCGGCGGGGGCGCGTCTCCGCCGTCCATCGGGTGATCTCCCTCCTCGGCCTTCTTCTCTACTCCACTCTCCACGTCGACACCCGCATCACCCTCGGAATCCCGTCCCTCTCTCGCGACGCCGGCTCCGGCGGCGCCGCCATCCTTCGGCGCGGTCTGGTCCGTCTCCGGCGGCGGGTCTTTGGGCAGCGAAAGAAGAGGAGGAGGAGGAGGAGGAGGAGGAGGTGGTGGAGGGGGCGGGGGAGGGGTTGATGCGGGGGTGCTCATGCGGGATAGAGGAAGCGGTAAGGGGAACGCTTAGGTCATTTATTATAGCTATTGGAGGGAGAAGGAGGGGAGGGGGTGGAGAAAGTCTTGGGGCCTGAGGTAGACAGGAATCACCGTGGTGGAGACGGCGGCGGCTTCCACGATCTGGCCTTTGTGAGCGTATAGTTGTAGGGAAATGGGACGGTTTTGCGTGGATAAAGAAGGAAAGAGACCGCCAAACCAACGACGAGGGCGAGAGGGATGAGTCCGACTTCTTTCTTGGTTAGTTTTGTGAGCGGAAAGAGGTAAGTGGTGACTTTTTGTCTGCAAATATATATATATATATATATATATATATATATGACCCTAAAAAAAAATAAGAATAAATTCTCAAACAAAAATTTGATAAATTGAGCTCTTATTTTTTAAAAAAAAAGAAAAATTATAGAATTTTTTTTCTTAAAAAATAATTGTATCCCTCACCCTCACCATCCTTGCTCGTGGGCCCCCCCCTCCTCCGTTAAAGTTGACGATGGAGATAACGGGTGGAAGCTGGAGGAACTTTTTACCATCGCTTGTGGAGCCCTCCTCTGAGACCAAAATATGCTTCGATGAGAGTGCCGCCCATGTTTAAAGGGAGGAAGAAAAGACGAGATAAGAAAATATAATAATGGGGGTAAGAAAAAACTTAAACCATAATTCGATCGACATGTCACTTTGTGATTGTTGCCTATCTTATTCTCACATCTGCCTTCTCACACGAAAGAAACATCGATTAGCAACATATTATAGATACGGTTCAGCCTTTTTACTCGCACAATGAGTACTAGGACTGAAATGTTCAGCCCTTTTGGTAACAGCAGCCAGTATGTACATATGGTCTAATTAGATATTACAGACCATAAATTGCATTGCAATTAGGTAAAAAAAAACATCACAAAACTCTACTGCAACAGCAGCACGTCTAACTTCACAAGAACCTCTCTGGCTATCTCATCGGTAATAAGCTTAGCAATTGCTTTCCAATATTGTTTATAGGCATTTGTGTGGAACTTCTCCCGGTTGGAGAGGTATGTATAGCAGCTAGCAATAAACAGAAAGGTATTGCTTAAAGGAAGATTTTGTATCATAAGTTTTTGATGCAAGTTGATGCAACTCATGACAGGGCCGATTAGAATAAATTACCTTCTCTCTTTCTCTGTTTTGCAACTTGTTTGTCTCACAGTGAAATTTCCCTTTCTCGTAGAAAAGCTTGCTTGCATTGTTCAGCTTCAGCAATAATTTGATTTCGACATTCCTTTTCCTTCCTCTCCTCCTCAAGGAGGATAGCATTTTGGCTGCATCTGCAACAAATCATTTAAAACTGTAAAGCTTTAACACAGATTACAATAAGGAATACCAACTCTTCACACAACACAACCTCAGCATGAGATTTTTGGTTTAAGTTAGGACCATGGTTAGGGAATTGACAGGATTGACCCAAGTTGAGATGATTAATGATCAGGTTCAACCTGTCATTTTAGAATTAGAGTCTATCATATCATGTCAACTCTTAACCATGTCATTACTAGATTACTTATATAGTTGTCGATGTCGAGCTCAAAAGTGCAAGGAGGTTGATGGGGACAGGTTAGCCATGTCATACTTAGTACAATCCGACCTGATTAAATGGGCTTATGTTTTTCATTTTTACTTACTCGTGAATTAGATGGTTTGTGTGTCTTTAGCCCTAGGCTGATCGAGATCTGGATTATTCCAAACAAAATATATTATTCGGATCACTAATCAGTTTTTATATACTTAAAAAGTAAAGATCAAAGAAAAGTAAATATATCTATCTAACTTTAGTGGTAAACTTCAAAGTAATGACAGCCTTATTAACAGGATGACTAGGTTTTAGGTTTTCAAATTATGCAAGCCAACTATGATCCTAAAATTGCAAAAGTCATACAATAGTAAGAAACACATTTTCTTCAAAAAAAAAAAAAAAAAACTTTAGGATGTTTTTAGCAAGAGGTAGCCTAATGGAACCAGTATTGGAGAGAACTAGTCAGAGAAGAATCACATACTTACCAAAAAAAAATGAGTGCAAACACAACAATAAAAACAGTTCCAAATTCTAAACTTTTCCAGTAGACGATAGAAACCAAAATAACTCGGTTCCTTTTTTTTTTAATATCCGTAATTGTATGCTTTCGAGGTCCTACATGACTCTTACCAGAAAATCTATGGACAATGGGCACCTAAATCTTGTTGATCAAAGAAAGAAAAATGAAGAGAAAGGGAAAAAGGGCGCGGCGCATCTTGGCAACTTCTTTCATCAATACAACATCATATACTCCACACCACATTCTAGAATCTCAACAGCCATGTCATTATCCATCAGTATTATATCTCGAAGACTTCTACATTATATATGACTCGTATCCCTACCAATGTTGTAGAAAGTAGTCTTGGCGGTGCCTAGGAGGCAAATCAAGTTCTCGTTAAATGTAAACATGCGTATCCTTACACTGTAGCATATGTTCATATAGCATGAGGACCTACATACATATCAACTGAGCTAGGACAGATTTTACAATCTACAGTACCTTGTAGAGTAATTATGCTAATCTCATAAAATTATGAAATGTAAAAACCCTCATTATTTCATAAGCTATGGATCAGACAACATATGTTCATTGGCTAACTCAATATGCAACTGACATAATATGAAGATATTGTTCGAGATACTAAACAGGAGAGTGGGTTATTGCCTTAGGTTATCAATATTACTCCACCATCTACTGCCACCAAGGATATTTGGTAACCATGATGCTCACTATCTCCAACAACCCAGAGAGGTCCAGAAACAGGTTTGCGTACCAAATTGTCATTGTGGCTTATAAATTGTAATGAACTTTTGGGCTAATTACATATTTCTTCCTGTACTTGACCCCTTTTAGCATTGGGGTCCTTGGACTTTTAAAGGTTACATTGGGGTCCCCATAGTTCCAAAATTGATACAATTTATTTCATTTTCAACAACACTGCCTGTTTCTTTGACGGAATCCTCTGCACATGACATCATGTGCTGAATTGACGACTACATGAAGGGCAATACTGTCATTTCACCTGTTAAACCATTGGTTGGCTTTGAACGACCCACGACGGAGTTCAGGACCATGGGGTTTGTGCAAACCTGGACAAAACATGTCATCTTCGTATCTTAGCTTCATGAACACTGTCAGCAGGCCGGACTTTGTCGTCTGCCTTTGTTCCGAGGATGAGAGCTCCTCCTTCCTAGCCCAAATCACCTTGTAAGTGAACTCATCAATGACCTTGATGGACCTCCAGAGCCATCTCTCACACCCAAGTTCGAGGTAGCGCAGCACCTTCCACATGCCCATCTCTTATTTCATGTTTGTTTTCTTCTTCATCTTCCTTTCATGCTCTTCTTCCTTCTGCTCATGCTGCAGATCGCCTCAAATTAAGCTAATTTACAGTGAAAGCTTCCAACTCTCAGAAGTTCACAGATCCAATCATTTGAAGCCCCTTCTTTTCGTCATCCATGGCTACTCTCGCTCTCTCTCTCTCTCTCTCAATGCTGGCATCATCCATATCTACGAGCTGGCATTGACAGTGAACTAAAGACCTCTCTCTCTCACACTCACTCGCTCTCCTCTCTCCTGTCTCTTCTCCAACACAAACCACACAATGCTAGTTTCATCATCCATGGCTACTCTCTCTCTCTCTCTCTCTCTCTCTCTCTCTCTCAATGCTGGCATCATCCATACCTAGGAGCTGGCAATGACAGTGAACTAAAGACCTCTCTCTCACACAAACTCACTCGCTCTCCTCTCTCTTGTCTCTTCTCCAACACAAACACAACGTTAGTATCATCCGTTCCTACAAGCTAGCAATGGCATCGACAGTGAAGTGAAGGCCTCTCTTCATTCTCCCTGCATTGCGTGTGATCATCATGTTGTCAAAAGATCATATGATCACACCTCACATTACGGGGTAAAACAATACAGAAAAAGTTCTAAGTGGAGCGCTCACGGATCAGATCTCCGGTCGATGGATCCCAGTTGATGTCGGTGACCGCCACCGCCACACGCCCGTCGTGGGCATGTGCCTTTGGTGGCCTCACCATTGGCCCTAGGGGCCATTCAAAGACAACCGATGGCTTAACAAATGAAATAATGGTTTTACCCTTCACTTAATCGTCAATACGGCACATGAAGATTCCGTCCAAGAAATAGATGATGTTGTTAAAAATGAAACAAATTATAGTAATTTCGAAACTGTAGAGACTCCAATGTAACTTTTAAAAGTCGAGCCCTAATGCTAAAAGGAGCCAACTAGTAATTAGCCCTGAACTTTTTGATGGGAGCACATTTCTTTTCACAGTCCTCATTACCGATCGGGTGATATATTTGGCTCACAAAAAGCTAAAGATCAATGGAACTTCAAAGAATAAATAGAAAGGGAGATAAAAAGATATGAATCAAAGAGACGAGATCTCAACAAAATGAAGCGAGGAAGGGCAATACCGAATCGACGAATGATCGGATCTACAAGGAAGGCCCCTCGCCGGCGCCACTCCCGAAGGATGAATCCCTCCTCGCGCTGCGTCTGGTCAGGGTCGGGGTGAAGAAGTCGCCCCTTCTCCTCAACCCGGTGAACCGTCTCGTCGGTCTCGGTCATCGCGGACGAGAAGCCCTACCCGTCGGAGGAGGCCGGAATGCTGCCACCGCCGGGGGCCACGCCGACGGAAACCCCGGGCGAGTCGACGTCTTCGGCGGGGGAGAAGGAGGAGAAGGCGCCGAGCGCTGGAGGCGGCGCGTCGTCGATGCCAAAGGCGGCCGACAGCCAGTGATACGGATCGCCCTCCCCCTGCTCCCCCGATCGAGATCGCTTTTGGTTGGGGATAAGGAAAACTGTGCTCCTTAATGCAGTTATGAACTCTATTATTCCCTTTGCATCGAACATTTGTTGGATGAGGTCTTACATCTCGGACAAGATCATTCCGAGCATCGATAGGATTTCTAGGAATCTAAGACTTATCACTTGTGCAATTAGAAATAAATTATTGAATATTTTATTTTTTTTATTCCAATAAATATGGATTTACCTACGTTCGATCACAGTAGTAATTAAAAAATAAATATTACGACAACACTATGGAGTAAAAGAAACCAAAACAAAAACAAAAAGAAGCTAAACTTTAAATAAAGAGGAACATAATATTGATTAAAACACATTTGGGAAATGAAAGAATACTATCGTGAGAGCTTTGAGAAGATTTTTTTTTTTTCTCAGAGCATGAGTTTCCTTACTCTAAAACGTAATCCAACAACAATAAACACTCGAATCTGTGTGACATGAATAAATAAATATATAGAACTTACAGATGAATGTCATATACAAACTTTCTAAAATCTTCCTCTGCTTGTGAAATTAAATGGTCGTCATCCCATTCATCGCGATATCTCTCTGGGTGACCTTCTCTGTTCTTCCCCGCTGCTTCATACATCAGGTTCCTCCATTCTGCCACAGGAGGCAACTCGCATTGCTTCGCAAGCCAATCATGATACTCAAACTGCAGAATCCAAACCGAAACATTCATTAGAGAAGTGATAGGCTTTCCTGCTCGGCTTTTTCCGATGCACACAATATCACATTGTGGCCAATTGCAAATTGTAGCTATAATTTCTCATTTGGCTCAAATGCAATCAACAACAACAGTAGCAATAAGTCTGGGTGTCATGACAATTTGGGGTTAGTGACGGACAACTCTGCCTATGTTAATTCATGGAATGACCAAAAATTAGATGAAGGCTGCTCAACAGAATGTGAGACTTATTAGATGGCATGAGAATTTTAAATCTTTACAACATGTTCTTCATATAAAGGAAAATAAGATTAGAGTTGATTCGTTTCCTCTCAATATATCTTTTTTTTTTTCCGTTCAGAAGGCAAAATTTGGTAACTGAACAAATGAAGTACCTGTTTGTTTGACATGTTATGAGTGTATCTCTTGGGCCATCCAGCAGATTTGAGTTCTGAGTACCAGGCTTTGACATCTTCCAACATTTCCTCTTTGGTTGGAAGTGTGATTCGTCCTGATAGAACACCTGCTACCCACTTGCTTTGAAGCTCAAACATCAGGAAAGGAGCTACCTGGTTTTACAGTTATGAGTGCACTAAAGAAAGATGGCATCTCAAATAGAAGTTATTGAGGGAAAAAAAAAAGAACAACTTATGGAAACAAACCTTCCAAGGTATTCCAATGAAAGCGAGGCTTGGAGCATGTGATGGTGGGAAAACATGCTTATATAGTGGGTCGACACAGTTGTCATCAACGGTGATGATACCATTTGTTTTAAGAAATGGAAAATGATAATTGTACCTGAAAAACATTGTTGTTGCCGAAAATGTCACATTTTCACAATGCATTTGACAAAGGCCTCATGGAATTGTTTGAAGATACCGTAATTGGGTTCAAAGTTACATGGTCTGTTCATCTGTGAACATGTAATTTAGATAAAAACCAGGCAAATTTTCATTACTTCAGACCTCTCTCCGAGTATATGAGTTCTGTTCCTTATATGCAATTCAGATGTTCCATTTACCACTGAAAGTTTTAGTTTCTTCAAGGTTATTTTGCACATCGACTCTAGCATACATGTCCCTGCATCTTGTATGTAAAACTTCAGAAGAACAGAAATTGAAAATAAGAAGACAGTAATTGGAACTGTCAACATCATCTTTTCTGGAACAACAACTCAAAGCAAAACAATGCAAGCACATGACTAAATCCTTTTTATGCATGAATTTACTCTAATATTTTTTCAAACAAAAAAGACATAGTTATTTCATAAAAATAATTTCTAAAGATAAATATCAAAATTATTCCAGCAGCATGCATGCATAAACTATGGATGGAAAGAATGAGAATAAACAAAGAAACAATAGAGATCATCTCTCACTTCTAGAAAAACGATATAGACCAAAAAATCCAAATTATGAATTTCTATATAATATATAAGCTTGGAAACTCTTCTGGTGCTGTGAAATGCTAAAGATATTTCATATCCATTATCTAATTGACAAAAATGATGTTCAAAATATATGGTGGTAGTTGATATGCATACCCCGTACAGTGTATAATGACATCAACTTGGACAGAGCTCCCATCTCGAAATACCACAGTGCCATCACTATGGGTGCTTGCAATCTGTAACAAAATTTCCTGATATTAGTACTTTATTTAGATGTAAATCTCGTTATATTTTTATTTCATCAACAAGAAAGAGCTTCTACCATAGAATGAAGCCACATGTTGTCATGGCCAGGCTGCTTTCTTGGAGGTTCATCAGGCAGGGATCTATTTGAAATATGAACTTCTTTAGCATATCTAGCAATATCCCTTGAAATGTCAACAGCACTAGCTGCACTCCCAATTATCAACACCACCTGTACAAGACCAGAAGACATTAGACCATAGCAATTAATTTGACAGCTAGAACTTTGCAAGAATTATTAGTGACATTTTAAAAAAGAGATTCTGCTCAACAATCATATAAGAAACATTAACTAAATGCATACTTGATCGCTAAATGGCTCAGGGACACGATAATTGTGGCTGTGCAATTGCTTCCCAGGCCACCCATCGATGCCTGAAACATGTACATACACAATAGACATCCAGCAGAAACAGGAAATAGCAATGCTAAAAAGAAATTGTAATGGAAAGAAGACAGTCACTACTCAAAGATTAGAAAGTCCAAGAGCTTTTTTAGAAGATAACCATGTTTCTACTTGGTTCAACAAGATAAAATTCAACATTTTTTGTAATCCAAACAATCAAAGCATCATAATCATCGGGACTCATCTTCTTGTAATAGATACATCATCATAAAAAAGTTCCAACACAAAATCAGGAAGATTTATTTAGAAAGTAAAATAGATCATGACACATTGAGTCCTAAAACTAGAGGACCTTGCAAATGGATGGATGGACAAATGTATGCCAAAAGAACCTTCACATTAGACATCACACTTGCCGTGAAATGTGACATAAGTTACAGAACAAAAGAAAAAAGTCAAGGCAAGGAAAAGGCAGATATTTACTTTGGTCATGGGAATTTTACTTTGGAACTAATTTCTTTAACAACCTTAAACCAATGACTGTGTGAATCCAGTACATATATTACAAATTGCCGTTCCTCTATGCAAAGATATTCATGATGCGGAAGGAACCAGGAAAATTTATTTTTAAGAATTGTGTTCTCACTAGAATGACAATTTCCAGAGTAATTTAATATGAAAACTAAATTTGACCAAATCAAGCACTACCCGGTTCATACCATTCAAATGTGACTTCATGAGGATGCATATTTAATAATAATAACAGTATGAAGACTGCATATGCAGATCCATGTAGCTCTGAAACACATACTAACACATGCAAAGCATTAACAGTCGCTTGAACATCATTTTAATGTGTGGCCTTGATATAGGAAGGTAACTAAATACTTAAAATTCTAGTAATACGCACAAAATAAAAGCTGATGAGTTCTGATAAAGTGTTTTAGCAATCAATGAACACAGTAAACCAAGTTTTAGTGTGGATATACCAATTAAAGTATTTATAAGGTTAGCAAAATGTTAGACCACTACCAAAATACATGTATCTGGTTGAATTGGACACGTTGCATGCCTGAGAGAAATGCAGCATATCCTGCTGTTTTCTTTTCTGATTCTTGAGATGAGGTGTTGAGTCGTTGTTCCAAAATTCCAATTATAAGATATGAATTTAGGGCCTCTTGGATGTTAAACTAGAACTTTTGGTCAGTGGCAGCCATGAATAATGCAATGAGAAGAAGAGTACGAAGAAGAAGAAGATGAAGCGGAAGAACAATTGTCTTCTCTGCCTCAGGTGCATTATGTTTCTTTCGGTTATCCAAGCCTAAACATTTTTTTTTCCATCTTCTTAATTAACAATCACAAACTCCGTCATGCATAGGAAATCAAATAGTTTATCTGTCTGCATTCTCGAGAGAAGGAAGCAAGCATGAAAACAGAGTAAGACAGTTGCATTTAGGCAACCAAAATCACTGTGATGCTTCATGTGGAGTTGCCGAGTTGCTGACAACAAAATATATCCCAGTTGCATCCTTGAACTAAGATCTTAGTTGCAACACATTCTTTTTCTCTAAATTTAGTATGACATTCATTCAAAGATTTTGGAGAAGAGACAATGTGTGCAACACGTTCAAGAATTCACCAAATTTACCAATATTTATAGTCTAGTGCATCCCCATAAAAGTTCTACGGTTAGGAGTTTCAAATCAACAATGAGCTATAAGTCATATAGGCAGCAATCCAATGTTTTTAACTGTCAAGTCAAGTTTACACGATGAACAATGATCGCACCACTGACCCTATTAGCACCAAGAACCCTAACTTCAGTAAAGCAACATCCAAGTTTGGTGTTGTAGGGGAAAAGAATTACTAAATGATTAGGTTGAGATCTATAATTTCTTTTCTTCTTAAAGCCATTAGCCATTCGATTAATTAAGCTTCTAAATCAAAGAAGAAAAAAATTCATACATGTTAGGAATCAAAGCCCACAAAACTTAGAATTGAGACTATGACGCCGAGAGATAGGTAAATAAGGATAACAAATACCGGGAATCTCCGCGATACGCGGCTGGGTGAAGTGACCATTGCAAACGACCACCCCATCAAAGACCTCACTTTCGTCGCCCCCATCGCCACCCGCTTCGTCAACGCACCTCGAATCCACTTGCCACCGCCCATCATGATCCCTCTCCACCCTCTCCACCTCCCTGTGGAACCGGACTAGCCCGTAGAGGTCGAAATCCCTAGCAAAATCCTGGAGGTATCGGAGCACCTCGCGGTGTCCAGGGAACCGCCGGGTGTCGGCGCCATCGAGGGGGCGACGGGAGGAGAAGGGGTAGTCGAGGAAGCCCATGCACTCGCGGGGGAGGTTGGTGCGGAGCGAATCGTAGAGGCTGCTCAGGACGATGTCGCGGCCGGGGTCGAGGCCTAAGGGGTCGGACTCGGTGGCGGGGGTGTATACCCAGGTGCCCCCAATGGCGGCGTCGCGCTCGAAGACGACGACGCGGAGGCCCTCGCGGCGGAGCTCGCGCGCGGCAACGAGGCCGGCGGCTCCGGCGCCGATGACGGCCACGCGGCTGAAAGCCGGCGGCGCGGCAGCGAGGAAGGGGGCATGGGAGCGAGGCTCCGTGTGGCGACGGTGTGCTTGTCGCCGTGCCGAGCGCGAACGTGACCAATTTGGACGGACCGATGAGAGTTTGCCTCTCGAAGCAATAAGATGACGATTTATAAGGCAATTCATCTAAAAATCTTTTCATTTTTATTTTCTAAGAGATACTTTATATATATATATATATATATATATATATATATATATTTCTCAAAAGACTTCTCCTAGTTATCCTAATTCTTAAAATGACATTTTGATAATTGATTCATCCTGTCCATCAATTTATAGTATAAGCTGATCTAATCTCAAAATAAAAATAATTAAATAAAAATATAGTTTTTTATTACCTTCATAAAAAAAATATCTCTTCCTTGTGCTTTTTAAGGATTATAGTAAATGAGAATGTCCTTTTAGAAAATATGAAAAGATAGTCATAAAAAAAAGGGAAATTAACTTTTCCAACAATTCCTCAGAAAACCAACTACACTTAACAATAATATATACGATCAAATGTCATCTTCTCTAATGGTATTTACACGATAGATCACTATAGTGATACTTTTCCAATCACAATCTCAAGTATCACGACTCTACAAAAGATGAGGGAGAAGAATAGAAGGGGGTGATCAAAGCTGCAGCCTATCAACTATGAGTCTCTCCTAGTCACCAAAAATCTTAGGGGTCCTACCTTAGTGGGTATTAGATCTTTATCCAATTACTCACTAAGGTTGGATTATTGGATCTCTATCAAATAATATCCTTTCGTTACTAATTGAGCGAGCCCATCAGTGTAGGGCCTCATCTAATGAAAACAGGGGTTAATTGGATCTCTATTCAACCCTTTTTTTGATGAAACATACACCATATGTGTGTAACTCTCTAAGCCCATTACCGAGCTAGTCATACCATCAAAACTCCTTCTAATATAGTGAATTATTATCTCCATAATAATTCACTCGACTCATTGACTATGGACGTATTATACTACTGCGCCATAGTCTCCAGATGGTACAGGGGGTCTATCTGCAATTACCGTATATATATAGTCCATCATCCAACTAATATCTCAAAGACTGTATATTGGATATAGTACTACTGTCAAGCCACATACAAAATTCGTCTAAATCTTGCTCTAATCAAATTCTCCCGAAGAACTCATTCTCTCTCAATTCGAATAATTCTAGCTAGGGATTTGTCTGAGCAAGCACACACGGGATATTTCTCTTATGATACCGAGAGTGGATGATCCTTTGTTGATACTTAATTACCTTCATAAGGTTGGTTACAAATCTCGATAACTAACTATACCGGATCTGAAACTTTCCAAACTTGTAACCAGCAATCACCTATGTGTCTAATCCCCATCAAACCCTTGTGATGCTCAAATACAATTTGAGCCAGCGATTTCGTTAGTGGATCTGCAATGTTTTCTTTGGATGAAACTCTTTTTGTTATCATATCTTTATGAGCTTTGATCTCTATAATCAGATAAAACCTCCTTATATCGTGCTTAGACTTTTGATGAGACCTGGGTTCCTTAGCTTGAGCGAACACCCCGTTATTGTTATAGTACATAAGAATGGGTTCTACGATACTTGGTACGACTTTTAAATCCCTAATGAACTTCTTCATCCACACCCCTTCCTTTGTTGTTTCTACTGCAGCAATGTATTTCGTCTCTGGAGTCAAGTCAGCAGTAATATCTTGCTTGGAACTCTTCCAGGTTCCTGCTCCTCCATTCATGATGAAAAATACTCTAAGTTTGACTTGCTATCATCAATATCGGACTAGAAACTCGAGTCTGTGTAACTCTAAACCTGGAGGCTATATTCTCCATATACTAGTAAAATATATTTAGTCATTCTCAAGTACTTAAGAATATACTTTACTGTCTTCTAGTATTTCAAACCTGGATCTGCCTGATATCTGCTCATGATACTAAGAGCATACGTTATATCAGGCCTAATACAAAGCATAACATACATGATAGACCATATCGTTGAGGCATAGGGTAATATCCGTGTTTGCCCGTTCTTCATAAGTCTTTACGGACATACTCGTACAAAATAATATTTCATGTCTCAACGGTATAAGATCTCTCTTAGAATTCTCTATGTTAAACCTTTTAACAATAGAGTCTATGTACCTTAACTAGGACAAGCGAAACATCCTCTTGGATCTATCTCTATAGATCCGGATCCCCAAAATATATGATCTATCACTATAGGTCCGGATCCCCCACGTATTAGATATTTATAAATGAAAATTTATTACAATCTCATAGAATTTTTATTAGTTATTAATTAATTAAGTAGGACTGCCACTCTCTTTATCGAAAGAAGAATAATCATCATATCAATAAATGACATGTAACGTAATCTTTCTTGGGCTTTATGAAACATTTAATGCAAACAAGTTTATATAAGTTACAATGCAACTCTATTACATTTTAACGCTTCCATGGTATGAAAAATTAACACTGGGAATTGGTAGCATGAGATCTTTTGGATTGTTCTTCACATTTTAAATATAGAAGTTTCATATTCTTGGAAATTTTGCTTATATATTCACAGTTCTGAGATGTGTAATCATTGTTCTAACAATGCTTTGATTAAGGCATTGTAGGAATAAAATATTACCATAAAATTTTTAACCATTATGATATCATAGCATCAGATGTCACACAGATTTTTCATGTTGCTACGTTATAGAAATAATATGTTTTATTATTTTTGTTTCAGCAAAAAGACTAATCCAAGCTCAACCAGTCCATAACCCTCAAAGAATTATTCTTCTTATTGCTGCTCTTAGTGATTTGCTGGTTTTCATTACCAACCAATCTTTATCTATTTAATGAAATAAACACTGTGACCCTCTTCATCATTAAAAAAAAATATATCCTATTTGACTATTTATTGACTTAAAATAAAATATATATTAATAAAAATATGTTAAAACATGATTTTATAGTTTTAAAAAAGTTTGAGCAAGTTTAATAATAATTAAATGTATTCAAACTTAAAACTTAGGTTAGGCTCGAGTACTAATTAATGACCTAAAAAAAGATAATAGCTATTAGAAATATATTACTATATTTTTTAAAATGTTTGAGTAGTTTTGAAGAAAATAAGTGATATTTATACTTGAGTTATTCTCAAGTTACACTCCAAGTATATTGGATAGTAAATTTAATATATCTCTTGTTTTATCGATTAATAACTAAAAATTCAGAAAAAAATATAAAAGTGATATTAAACATGTTATCGATAGTTTTTGAAAAGATTAAATAGCATTGAGATAATTTTCCAGTTTATACTTATGTTACACTAGGATTATACTCGATTACATATTTGATTTTAGTTTATTTAGTTAGGCACATTATTATAATATGTTTTATGATATGTTTATGTTTGAATTGATTTTTTTATCTCAAAAACTTTGAATAGAATGTCATGTGTTTATAACCTATAACTTTACAAGTATATACAAAATGACATTATTACGCAGATCCTTTTTAATAATTAAAAATTAATTTTACGTTTAAAGTCAAAGCGGTTGAAGAAACTTTAAAACACGCATGTCCTGTTTCGATTTCATTCCGTGGAGGCGGGGAGGTGTTGATGTCGATAGGAAGAGGGAATAGAGATATGAAACAGAGGAAGAGTAGGACAAGGTTCAATCTTCTATATTTCTCTCAATAAAAAACTCTTTACAAATTTCAGAAACTCCCTTGATTATCTCATGACTCAACATATGGGGTTTATATAGTCCCCAAAGATACATTATATTAATTGTATTCAAGATGAACCATTCTTTTTCAAGAAACCCTTTCAAGAACCAATAACCAATTTGACTTATCCTTCTATAGTCTTTTAATCCATTTTTTCTTCTTGATGTAATAAATCTCTCTTGATGCAATGAACCTCTTTTGATGAAATGAACCTCATTATGATACTTGAACAAGTTTAATTCCAACATTTTCCCCCCTTAAACTTGTTCCATCTAGCATGCCAAGTTTCTTTCGAAGTTGTTGAAATATTTCAAATTTGAGAGGTTTTGTAAGTATATCAGCCACTTGTTCACTTGTCTTGACATGATGTAGCTCCACTTCTTTATTTTTGATATGATCTCCATGAGAGTTAGATTTTGTATAGAGAGCATGCTCATGTGGACATTTAGAAAAACCATTTTGAATAAAATAAGTATCTATTCGAGAATTCCATGCTCGTGGGGCTTGTTTAAGCCCATAAAGAGCTCTCTTTAACTTGTATACTTTGTCTTCTTGTTCTTGAATAATAAAACCAGGGGGTTGTTGAATATATACCTCTTCTTCAAGAACTCCATTAAGAAATGCTGATTTCACATCCATTTGTAAAATCTTCCATTTCATTTGAGCTGCTAGAGAGATAAGTAATCTTCTGCTCCAATCGAGCAATCGCAAATACTTCTTCATAGTCAATTCCATATTGTTGTTTATATCCCTTGCAACTAATCTAGCCTTGTATTTCTCCACCTCTCCTTTTGCATTTCTTTTTGTTTTGAAGATCCACTTAACACCGATAGCTTGGTGGTCTTCTGGAAGTGTAGTAAGCTCCCATGTATTATTTTTGTTAATGGCATGAATCTCTTCATTCATAGCTTGTCGCCATTTTTCATCTCTATAAGCTTCTTCAAGATTAATGGATCATATCCGCAAAAGACAAAATAAAGAAAGTTCATCATTGTTAGTATCAATCCTTGAGTCACATCATATAGGTCCCGAATCGGTCTTGTCCTTCTTATAATTGGACTTCTTGAATCATGTGACCTAGCGATCTAGGTGATGATTCGCAAAGTCACTTGTGTTTGCTTGTATTATATCATCTTCTCAAGCTACAACTTTCTTATTCGCCATCACTTTTCCAGCCCAAATCATTGTTCATCAAACTCAACATCTCTTGACATCACAACTTTATTTGTGATAGGATTGTAGAGTTTGTAACCATCGAATTCTCTGGATAACCTAGCAAAATGCATTTTGGCTTTTATCCTCCAATTTCGCTCTTTTCTTCTCGTATCTTGGCAAATGCAACACTTCCAAAAATCCTCAAATGATCAACTCTTGGTTTTGTAAGCTCCATGCTTCTTCCGTGTAATATTACCAATTCGCTTTTTAAACTTGTTAAGCAAATAAACCGCAAGCAACAAGATCACCCCAAAATTCTTCGAATTTTTCTTTCCTTTAATGCATCGGACCATATTAAGGATAGTCCTATTTTTCTTTCCGAGACACCATTTTGTTGAGGTGTATGGCATGGTGAATTGATGTAGAATTCTATTATTTCTACAAAACTTTCAAATTCATTTGATATATATTCACCACCTCTATCTCTTAGACATTTAATCTTACAACAACTTTGTCTTTCAACCAAATCCTTAAATTCTTTGAATTTGCTTAAAACTTCTTTCTTTTCTTTTAACATGTAAACCCAAGTTTTGCCACTATGATCATCGTGAATGTAAGAAAATACCGCTTCCTCCAAGTGATCGGATTGATAGGGCCACAAACATCCGAGTGCACCGGATCGAGTCGATGCCATGCTCTTTTGTTCTTCTCACTTTGAAAGGTTTTCTTTCTTGTTTACCCATGACACATACTTCACATAATTTTTTGGGTGATCAATTTTGGCATTCTCACCATATTATACTTCTAGAAGTTTCAAAGCCTCAAAATTTAAGTGAGCATATCTAAGATGCCAAAGTGTAGAAATATCCTCAATAACTTTAAAACAATTTGATTGATCAAAATACTCAAATGTAGAGGAAACATTCTATTCCTTGCCATTTTCACATGTGTTATCAATGTTTTATTCTTATCACGAATTGAGAGAGCCATATCTTTCATCTCAACTTCATAACCTTTTTCAAGTAATTGTCCAATGCTTAAAATATTATTTTTCATATCAGAACATAATAAATATCCGAAATGCATAATTCCTTGCCATTATTAAGTTCAAGGAGAATTTTACCTTTGCCTCTTCATCGGTCTTTGAGACAAATCACCAAATGTAATGTTCCTAATAACTTGTATCCATTTCAAAATAGCTCTTTGATGCCACACATGTGATTTGAGGCTCTGATCTAGATACCATGTCATAGATTGATCATTTTTCAAATTTTCATAACTCATTAGCAAAACTTGATTTTTCTTCTTTTCTTCCTCAACAAAATTTGCCTCACCACTTTGATTGTTAGGATTATAATAACATTCATAAGAGTAATGTCCGTACCTTTTGCAAACATAACATTGTATTTCAGACCTTTTAGAGTTTCGCCACGTCCACGGCCTCGCCACGCCCCCACCATAACCTCGGCCTCTTTGGCTAGAATTTTCTAGCCTCTTCATTATATGAAGATTCTTGATTGGTCCGATTCCTCTTCCTCTTTGTCCTCGTCCTCTTCCTCTTTGAGAATTTGATTCTCCTTTTTTTCAAGAGCAAACTTAGCTTGTAGTGCTTGCTCCATAGTTTTGTCTTCTCCTCTTTTGTAATTCTTTGTTCATGAACTCAAGGAACCCATAAGTTCTTCTAAAGACATTTTTCCAAATCTTTAGATTCTTCAATCGCAATAGCAATAAAATCAAATTTCGGTCTAGGGATCTCAATATTTTTCTATTACTCTCGATCATTTACTTGTTCACCATTTCGCCTCATTTGATGAACAATAGAAATGATTTTGAAGTAATCGAAATAGTTTCGTATACCTTGTTGTAGTTTTTCAAACTCCTCAGAAACTTGTAGACGAAGTTTCTTTACCTTATCAACACCACCGAATGCTTTTGAAGTATTTCCCAAGCCTCCTTCAAGTATTGAGCGATGATCTCGAACATCAGATCATCAAGCCCTTGGTAGATTGTGAACAAAGCCTTTTCTCCTTCTTCCTTCTTTCTTTGAGTTGCTTTCTTCCTTCTCGCATTCATTGCTCCTTCTTCGGAGTTGGTTCAATAATCCATCTTCTACAAACTCCCATACATCTTGGGAGCCTGAAGAACCTTCATTTGGATGCACCATATGTCATAATTTTCTTTGTTAACTGGGATCCAAGTTGGATGGCACTTGAGGAAGAGGTCATAGCTAACCTATGCTCGATACCGATGTTGATGTCGATAGGAAGAGGAATAGAGATAAGAGGAAGAGTAGGACAAGGTTCAATCTTCTATATTTCTCTCAATAAAAAACTCTTTACAAATTTCAGAAACTCCCTTGATTATCTCATGACTCAACATATGGGGTTTATATAGTCCCCAAAGATACATTATATTAATTGTATTCAAGATGAACCATTCTTTTTCAAGAAACCCTTTCAAGAACCAATAACCAATTTGACTTATCCTTCTATAGTCTTTTAATCCATTTTTTCTTCTTGATGTAATAAATCTCTCTCTTGATGCAATGAACCTCTTTTGATGAAATGAACCTCATTATGATACTTGAACAAGTTTAATTCCAACAGGAGGGAGGCGATGGCATCGATGAGACCACGGCTCATCTTCCATGGGTGGATGATCGATTCAGTTCAATCGCGCAGATTTCGTGTCCGATCGCAGCAAGCCCACCCGTGGATCGTGAGCCGATGTTGCAGGCAGAGTCGAACAGCTTGACGCCATCGACTTGCTCCTACAGTCCCATGCTTGTTGGGTAGCTCGTCGAGTTCGCTTTTAACAGCTGGCTGTTCTTGCTCTGGCCATCGTCGTCTTCTTCTTTCATGCTCTGATGGACAGATGAGAGTTGGCGTTGTTTTATGGTGTCCGAGGCATCTGCTTTTAAGCCCTTTGCCAGTTTGCCTGCTAACTGTTTGTTTGTATGATTGTATCAGGCCCAATAATTGGCTCGTATTATTAGGAGTGATGCATTGGGATCGTATACTCGTATCAGCGAGCTCCATGGTTTTGGTTTTCTACGAGACTCGATGGATGATCATGTCACTGTACTACAACTGGAGCACGGAGTGGCTGACGAGAAGATCTAAGTTGCGTTCCATCTTCCCAAGGAGGCTAAGTCATCAAGACAAGAAGATTGGTGAGGTAAGACAGAAGCACTGAATCTGTATTGATTTCATAGGTTGAGCATTTAAGCATATCCCTCCTACACATTCTTCCTTCCAAGCACATAACATGCACATTATTAGATAGACGTCAAGTGGTGTTTTTTTTTTTTCTGTACAAATCCTTACCTTTGTTTTGTCTCTACTGATTAAATCTTTCACATGACATGAGAGATTGTTCTAGTTTTCTTGTCTCCTTAGGCAAAAGAGAAACAAGAACCTGGGGCCTGTAGAATTCAACATGCAACCAGCCTAATGTTGAATTCAGCAGGTTGCTGTCTCCAATTTCATCGATCATATATCCATTGTTTTGGTGGTGATGGGGACATGAACAATGTGACAAAATGGAGTTGTGGTGCATAGAAAAATATCTTTGGATGTCGGATGGAGCTCGGAAGACCCAATGCAAAACGACACACTTGGTTCCGTGGCATAAGAGGTTTAAAGGCCGCGTCCAAGTTTGATTAGCTCTCCTAGGCATCTGCATCTGCATCTGCATCACATCACCCACTGACTTGTCCTTCTCGGATGAGGAGATTAGGCTGCCAGGCTTTGTCATCAAGTTGAAGAAAATGTATTTAAGCATGCTGTCGAGGATCTCAACTAGATATTGCCTTATCTTGTCCACCTTCCTTTTCCTCTAGTTCCAAAGTTGTCCTCGTCTTTCTGAAACGCTTTCCAAGCTTTTGCGGCGCTCATTACAATTGTCTGCCGAACAATAACTGTGCATACCACTTAGGGAACAGAGAGGAGGTTCTGCTGATTCCTGAAATGTGTGTTACTTTACTTGCCTTTTTAACTTCATGTTTACACTTCCAGCTTCATTCTTACTATGTTTTCCAGACAGTGGTTAGTAGTAGTAAGGCAAGTAAGATATGGTAGGAGTGACTAACTATCAATCATTTGGCAAAATGATCCTCATGTCTCTGTCCTTTTGGTGGACAGTAGGTAGTAAAGGAGGATTTGGTCCCCAAGGCAAATCCAGAGAGTCAACTGCTGACATATGGCCCTCTCTTCATTGGTGGCACCCAGGTTCTGGCTCTGTTCCTGGAAATGCGGTGTGTTGGTGCTTGGCAAGGGACCAAGGTGCCAGATAAGGAAGGGTACAGGTCATGGGGGTGGTAATATGAGCAGATAGGTGGATTGCAAGATGGGGTGTTCCCCAAGAGGATCAGCCCTTGTCCCCTAGGGTTGAAACTTGAAACTGCAGTTTATGGGAGTTGAATTTGTACATGGGTGTGTCTTTGAGAGAGATTTAGGTTGATTGATGCACAGAGAGAGAGAGAGAGAGAGAGAGAGAGAGAGTGATGGTTTTTCTTTCTTCCATTTATTTTCAGGTGTCTTGTATCATTCTTCTTTTACTGTGTGGTTAACTGTGGTAAAAACTTGATTTTTTTCTGGATCCTAATCAAAATGAGTTTAAATATTCTCATATTGAATAGGAAAGAGAGTATGGATAGAAATGTAAGATCAAATAGGATGAAATTTATGAGTAACTTATTTGTGTTTCTGTCCCATTATTAAATAATAATGATTATGAGTTGTGTTTTTTTTTTTACTTTTCACTATGAGTTTTGAGTTTTGAGTGGTTGAACTCCATCAAAAGCTCAGATCCAAATCAAAATTTCTGAGGGTTTGATGCAATCCACTGAGAATTATTAGCAAAAATCATATGCATGGTTATTTATTATCATCAAGCAAGGAATGTTCAAATCAAATGCATGGATATCTCTTCCCAGCTCCAGTTGTTATGATTGAACATGGAAAACTAGTTCAATGGTATATTATTTGGACAAGATATGGACAAAGTATCAACATTTGATGACTGTTGTGATGAGGTTAAATTGGTCCACAAGCACAAGAACAGTAAGTCGTACTCCAGCTTAATATGACACCAATAAATATCATGGCTATCATTTGCCACCATGGCAACATTCTCATCCCTCATCTGTGTTTGTCCTCTCTGACACCATAATTTATGACACAACCTGAGGTTGAAAAATTAGATAGGCCAATCTGTAAAAAGGTGAAATATAAATGCTTCTAAACTTAATTATCTAAACTTATCTTAAATCTGAATCAAATTATTGAAAAATATTAGACTCATTATCTTCGTTATCTTGATCATTAATTATAATCCATAAGGTTCTCTCTCTCTCTCTCTCTTTATATATATATATATATATATATATATAGAGAGAGAGAGAGAGAGAGAGTTGTAGATGGATAATAATAATTATATATTTGATATAGGATGTATTTCGAAATAAACCACTGGTTTTTGTTTTTTAAATAATATATATATTTTTACTTTTTCTCATAGAATGTCCATACTTTTTAAAATCGAAAGAACATATATACTTAATAATTTTTCATCTCGTATATTTACAGTTGATCTTTTCTTTGGTCGAGTTAAATGCATTAAGAACTGGTCTAATGAATTAAACCGGACCTAATTAATGAAAACTATAATAATAATATGAAAATTAAATTTAAATTTCTGTGAATTTTTAAAAATTAGAAAATTATTATAGAAGGATAAAAAATGTATAATTCAACTCCATATCCTTAAAATAGTATCTAAATATATATATATATATATATATACATATATATTAAAAATTAAGTAAAAATGATGTATATATTGTTATAAAATATTATATTAAAATAGAAATATTTAAAGTTTCCGTTCATATGTATTTTATTGATTTTCACAAATATATATATTTATAATAATTTTAACAATTATCACATTAAAAATTTTAGTGCTACTTCGAATTTATTTGAGCCGATCTAAAATGACCAAACCAAGCCAAGAAAAAATTAAAAAATAAAAAAAGTCTGAATAAGTTCATCTTTTCAATAGTAAAGAAATGCAAAAGTTAAAAAAGTGTTTTGCGGAAAAGCAAAAAAGAAAAACCAAAACTAATGACTTTGTTGGGAAATTCATCGATAATAATTTCCGACGATTTTTCAGAAAATACTCATATTTTAGATATTTTGAAAAGATATCTTATTTTTGGTTTTTTCTTAACAAGACCCCTAATTGTAAAATACCCCGAATACCCCCCAAATTTTTTCCATTGAATTTTTTGTTCATTTTTTTCAATTTTCAACTGATTATAATGGTTTCATTTGATTCATTTACAATAGGTTTCAATAGCGTTTATAGTCTTTTATTAAAATATTTTTAAAAAATAAATATTATTAAAAAAGTTATAAATCATATTTTGAGGCTTATAATTTATTTTATTAAGATTATATTTGTTTTTATTTAGATTATTTATAATATATTAAAGTAAACCTTATAATATTTTTATTATGATGGTCAAAATATTATAACAGGTCAAAGGCATCATAATAGACCAAAACACGATAACATATGAGAAAATTTTTAAAAGACGGTTTGAATATTTTTTAAACTAAATTATTATTTGAAAAAATAAAAATGAAAGGTGTCGATTGTGAAATATTTAAAATATTTTTTTTAGAGAAATCGTTCAATAATTTATATATTTAACATATGGGTAATAAATACTAAGGGCGATGTCACGAGACCCGAAACGAGAGCGTTCGAATGAATAGGTAGTGCTCGCCTCGAGAAAAGTTGGAACGGAGAGCGAACAGAGTGACCTGAGCGAGAGAGAGAGAGAGAGAGAGAGGGAACAGAGCGAGAGATTGCGACAGAGGCGAGGAAGGAGAGGGAGAGGGAGAGAGACAGAGAGAGAAAAAGAGCGAGAGAGAGAGAGAGACGGGGGGAGATCTCCCTCGTGATACCCTCTCGATTACGGCCTATAGAGCATAGCGAGAGAGAGAGGAGGAGGAGGAGGAGGAGAAGGCAAACAAAAAAGGCACGGCGAGCACGTATAAAGTCCCAACCAAATCTCTCTTCTTACTTCTCGAGACGATTCCCTCCACCTCTCATTTGCTTTAGGCGACTCTTTTTCTCGTGCGGCGCGCTTCTTCCCTTTCAACAACTCTACCGCTCTCCAACTATATATATATATTGTTCTCCGCTCTGCCTTTGCTTGTCTTCTGAATCTGTATTTCTCTTAAGAGATAACAGATTGGAGCTCGAAGGAATGGCGTGTGGCGAGGATAAGGAGCAGGACCCTCGCATCCAAGGAATTGCTGCTTCCATCCGCGTCGTCCCCGATTTCCCCAAGAAAGGTCCCTCCCTTTTTTTCGTTCCAATTTTCCTGCTTTCTCCTTCTCTCATGTTTTCTTTCTCCTTTCGCCTTTTCTTGATTCGTTTTCTGTTTCTTGAGAAAATAATCTGATCTTTATGAAAAAGATCGCCGAGTGCACATCCCCTCGCGCGCTCGATCTCTCCCGCTGGATCCATGCTCCTCTATTTCTTCGTATGTGATTTCCTTGTGACTGTAGTCATCGTAAAGTTACGATTTTTTATACCAATGTTTCCTGCTCTCAGTCACCTAACCCACAAAAAGCAAGAGTTGCGATGCTTATGTTTTTGTCAACCCTCCCCGCATCCATCCTTTTTTTAGTTATCTGCTTCTTTTCATCCAACAAGCTCAAATTTTGATGATCTATTGCCTTCTCTTCTACCTTTCTTTATCTTACTGTAACCGTTGCATGAACAACCCGTAGGAATTATGTTTCAAGACATCACGACGCTGCTGCTCGAGCCAGAAGCGTTCAAGAACACGGTTGACTTGTTCGTGGAGCGGTACTCGGGGAAGAATATCTCCGTTGTTGCAGGTGAGTTCTTCCATAATGACAAATGCATCTTTCTAATCTTTTATTTTTTGTTACTTATGTATGTGTATATTCTCTCTATGGTCGCGTCATCATTCTTTTCTCGTGTCGATGCTTATCGTGAACGTGTCGGTTGTTGGGCCTTCATCTTTTTGCCAATTACAGTGTGGCGGACTTTGGAACAGAAACGTCTTCTACGTTTCATTATTTCCATTAAGTAAGGCTTTTTGTTACCTTGGGTAACTTTTTGCAGTGGGTAGGGCTCATTCTTCGACTGCGTTGCCATCTCAGTGTCCATGTTATCACTGACCATCTGTAATCCTTGGTTTATCATGAGTGTCTCTGTTTCCAAATATTTGGTTGAGGTCCTCACCTTGACGACAACATTTGTGCAATCTCTGGTGTAATTTTGTGAAACAATGACAACATTTGTACATTCTGTTTCTCTGTTCTGTATGTGCTTTTCCTTCACTGTTTTGATTTGGTTTATCTTGCCATGATTGGAGAAATGAAAAGTATCTATTGTTTCCATGATTCATTTGGAGCATATTGGTTTAGACAGACCTGGAAATCTTGTTTTTTTTGCTTCTGAATTTATTCCTTATTGGTCTGCATTTTCAGGACATATAGATTTAACATGTGCCACATTGTATGATGAAATTTTGATGAGGTTTTATGTGGCCATCTCTTGATGATTGTTAGTGAGCTGTTATGCTTTTACCTTTCTTGAAACTGATAATGAAACATATTGAGATTTCTGTACAAATTATGAGACAGTGACAATGATAAAGTTGCTACCTGGCTCCTGTTTTTTGGGATTGGTTTTGTAGTCAATTTCCCTCAGTGAGCCCTATTTGAGTTCAACACAAATAGAGCTATTTAATACCTTTTAATGTTTCAAATATATCTATTAAGTTATCCTCTATTAATTAAATATATCTTGTAATAGTTATTTTGATTTGATTGTTTCACTTTGTGCACTGTTAATCTGATAACCTCATTTAATCCCACTAATGTGCTTTAAGCTCTCTTATGCATACTTAAAGTTTCAATTGATAGACTATAAGAAATATCAAAGCTAACTGATAAATTACAAAATATAATACTAGTTCTTTAATGTAGTTTGATCAATTTATGTCTTGATGTCCCAAGATATCTATGAAATTTTGACAACTGATCTTCTTTCATTTAATACAAAATATGTTGTTCAAATCTATAATGTTTTGACCAAGAATTGCCTTTTTGGGTGCTAGACTTGTTTTGACAATTAGATGGGATGGTACATACTGGTTTATGCTGGTGTGTAATAGTGATTTGATGAGGAAAAAAAGAAAGAAGAGGAAAGGGCGGTGGAGGAACAGAGGAGGTAGGAGGAAGGAAGAAGAGGGAAGAAGAGCAAGAAATATGAGGAAATGATTAGCAGTAGTGTACTTGGGAAGCAGCAGTAGTGGTAAAACAGCATTCGGGTGGCAACAGTATTGTTGTAGCGGCAACAGCAATGGTGATGTTTAGTCGGTGTCATCTTTCAAGTGAAGATGGCTCACGTTTCCGATGGCGAGGTGATGACATCTTACGTGACGGCGAAGGGCTGGCATCTTGTGCTAGAAGTGGGTTTATGTTTGTGAGCCCTAATTTTCTTTTCTTCATTTCAACACTGAATTTGGACAGGGGCCCATCATTTCTTTGAATTTTTTTACTAATTTAATAGGACCATTTGAAATGTGGTGTTTGTGTATCAGCCCTCCCTTGGACTAGTATGTTCCTTCTGTACCATACTGTTTTTGGGTGGTATGGCAAATGTTGGTTATGACAATCTGGTCAAACTGGTGGAACTACTTTTGTCAGGTTTGGTTATCTAACAGAAAACTGCTTATAAATTACTAGATATGACTGGCTTGAATTTAATATTCTGTGCACTTTTGAACATGATAAGTAACCTTATGTGGTTAAGACACTTCATGGGGGTAACTTTATGTAGTAAGACTTGCTTGAATTTGGTGTTTTATGCAGTTTTGAAGAAATATGATACTTTATGTGTTCTAGACCATGGGCGTCTGTATTGTGATGATCAGTGGTATTTGTCCATGGACGAATTGTTATAGGTCAAATTTTGACTGTTATTGACTCATTCCAGTTGATACAACATGAGTTTTATTTGTATCGACCAATACATAAACTTTACCGGTTGATATTTGAACTATCGTTCAGCTAGCAAACTGGTATGTACCACTTTTCATACTGTTTTGGATGGTATGTTAACTGCTGGTTAAGATTTCATTTAATGTGTTAACCACTGATGCAGGCAAATAAAAGTAAGAAAATAACTTGACTGAGTAGGACTTTTGTATAATAACCTTTTCAATTGTATTAGTATGTATACCCTTTCTTATGGGTTACACAGCAACAAGTTACATAATAGCCAATTGTTGTACTACTGATATTGCTTTTTTTTTTGTGTGAACTTTTAGCAGTGTTAAAAGATTTTCTAATTTTGCTATATATTTATAAAATGTTGATTTACCTATTTTCGACCTCTATGATCTATGCTTTTTGGTCTTTGTCTTGTACATTGTGGGGTCTTTTGCTTGTTTAATGATAGATTTGCATCAATGGAAGATTGCAAAGGGTGAGTTTTAGATTTAATCATTGTTGACTTTACATCTAAATGCTCTTCCTTTACTATATTTTTTGTTTTATTTTTTTAAGCATTCTGTTGGATTTTGATTTTTCATTGTACATAGGACATCTTATTGGTAAATTTTACAGTTCTCAGGTGCCATTGTGATCTTAGGTTTTCTCCATTTTGACAGGAATTGAAGCCAGAGGTTTTATTTTTGGTCCACCAATTGCTTTAGCGATTGGAGCAAAATTTGTTCCTTTGAGGAAGCCAAGAAAATTACCAGGTACTTCATTCTCTCAATTAATCTAACATATTTTACTATCAGTTTTGACAATTGAAATACATGTGAAGTGTTAACTATAAAAAATCTATCTGTTTGAATTCTTTTTGTTTACACATTTGGTAATACTGTGTTAATATAACATACTGTGAACAGAAAACAAAAGTTAATCTCAATGCCATTTCTTGGAACTAGAAAATTATGTCTGTGAAACAAAGTCGAAGATGTATTAAATGGAAAAGAGATTTTAATATTATTTAGTGTTAATGTTCCGTATTTATTATTTCTTTTGAGTGATTTAAAATTTGATTGTTGCATACGGAGACCAATGTTTGATGGAATGTTTTTTGTGCCATTCATAAACTATTAATAATAACTAATGTATCGGGTAACGAGTTATATTGCATCCCGTGAACAAAAAAAAGATAGAAAGCTCAATTGTATTTCTGAGAAATAGAAAAAGAGAATGGTGAAATGAAATGCAAGATCCGATGGGTATGAGATTTTGGGACTAGTTAGTTCTACTTCTAATGATCTGTGTTTCTTTAGTTTCTTTTTGTGGGATATCAATTTTGATTGTTGAATATGTACACCAGTATCTGATGGAATGGTTTCCTGCCATTGTAACTCATACATTGTTAAAACTAAATTCAAAATAGTTCGATTATTTGCCCCAGATGGGACCATGACACACTTATTTTGATATGGGATACATACTCTCTATTTGTTTATTTAGTTATTATTAATTTATAGCATTCTTACATAATCAAATTTATGACATCGTCCTTTCATGGAAATGGATTACATGGTAAAAATAAACTTCTCAAGTTTTTTTTTTGTTAAATTTATAATTAATGTCCATTAGGTAATGCATTGAATTTATCCTTGGTTCTTAAATGGGTTGGCTCAGTTTCTCCATATGCAAATGTGTAGGTGAAGTCATTTCGGAAAGGTATGTTCTGGAATATGGAACTGACTGTCTTGAAATGCATGTCGGGGCAATCCAACCATGTGATCGTGCTTTGGTTGTTGATGATTTGGTAGCAACTGGAGGAACTCTTCGTGCTGCTATGAATTTACTTGGTTTGTACAATGAGAATTATACAGTTTTTATTACTTGTCCTATCTATGTATCTAACATTGTCATTCAGTATAATTCTGGTTTTCATTTTTTTGCAGCCAAAAATATGATCGCACTTCGGTTTGATACTATACGTTGGCAGTATTTTCACATTTTGAGTTTACATCAAAATGATGCTGATCTGATCATATTTCTAACCAACACAACCAACATTTAGGTTCTCGTAATAATCTAACTAAGAGGACTATTTGTAGGATGTGCAAATCTTGTAATTTCCTTGATCAACATTAGAAAAATTAGCACATATATATAAATAATTCTTGTCCCATCTATCTGTTTCATCTTTTAGATGGATTGACATAGGTAAAGATTTGATAACAAGTGGACTATAATGAGAAAGACAATGAGGATGCTATATCTTGGAGACATGCAATATCTTTTTCAACAAATAGTTAAACTTGGTAGAAAAAGTTGGGCCATTAATAAGCACAATCTTAGTTGTCTTTGTTGGTTTAGTGATATCTGTTGTTTGAGTAGTTAAGGAGGTGTCTTTCAAATAAATTTGCAGTTCTTTTGGCAGATGGTGCCTAAGATACAGTATTTCTATCTGTAAGATATACATAATCCACAATATGTCTAATCAAAGATAAACTATGCATTTACGCTGAATTTTCGTAAGAAGTAGTGATATTTGTTGACATCTGCATTTTTGTATTGGTATTGCTTCTTTTACTTTGGGTTTTCTTTTATTGTTGTTGATTCCTTCTTAACCTCAGAGCGGGCTGGGGCTGAGGTGGTCGAATGTGCATGCGTTATTGAACTACCGGAATTGAAGGTGTGTTTGACATGTTATTCCTTTTCAACATGGGCATGATTTTACATGTCGGTATCTGCTTCTAGTTTTTGGTTCTTATTTGTTCCTCCCAATTGTTTTTACTGTTGAATTCCATTTTAGGATGTTGATCTTTTTAGTTACATTTTTTGCTCGAAGCATAGAGAAAAAGATTGCAGGTGCATGCTGGTTTTACCCTAATGGTCTACCCCTGATGTTAAATATTTATCATATTATTGCATCCCATAACAGTGTTTTCTCCTTTTTTCCAATTCATGGTAGAATTTTCTTTCTTTTCAGAAAAAGAGAAAGAAAAAGTAAATTCAAGAACTATTGTTGGATGCTTTTATGTTGAATTAACCAATCTATTTATCAGTAGATGCAACTACAGATAAGCTCAGTGGACAATAAATCATGTTAGGATCTATAGATGTATTTCTGCAAATTCCCTTTTGCCCAAAGGAGATCGTAATCGCATCGAACTGAAGTAGCTTTGTGGATGAACTGAGCTCTTACCTTGCATTGGATTGACTGTGGAATGTGGGTGTGACATTTATGTGCAGGGCCGCGACAGGTTGAACGGCAAACCCCTCTACGTACTGATGGAGTCCAGATGATGGTGATCTTCTTGGCTGATGCCTCTGCGGCTTCGTCTTTGTTCTTCTTCCCAATATGTTAGTCAGTCATGAGAGGACCATTTGTTGTTCCATAAATGTTATCTCTTTCCAATATGTAGTCATGAGAGAAACATTCTGTTCTTCTTCCCAATATGTTAGTCAGTCATGAGAGAAACATTTATTGTTCCATAGATGTTATCTCTTTCTTCTGTGCTGCATTCTCATCAATGGGAACTACAAAATGGCAACTGCATCAAGCTTTTCTGTTTCCTATTCTATCATATGGTATGTAATCAGCAGCTTGAATTCTCAGTTTTGATTGATACTTCACTGTTGTGATGACTGTACGTGCACATAATGTGTTTGCATTAATGACTTCGAGAACAACAGGAGGTTAGGAACGAATGCATCTACCCCGCCCCCCCCATGGCTGCAGAGCATTGAAACAACGAAGCAACGTTGACTCGAACTCGCGGCACGCAAACCTCCGTAGCGTGCCGCCGTCTCATCGTCTCCCCGGCCGTCACCCTGTCCACTTGCCGGGCATGCGCTTCTCCACTTCCACAACCATACAAGCCCCCTCAACGACCCGCCTTCAATCATGGCCGTCCCCCTGAGGAGCCTTCACGTATAAATAGGACTCCAGCGGTGGCATGAGCTAGCAACACGCTCCACGCTCTGCTCCCCCCTCGCGAAGCCATGGCCTCCAAGCTCTCGGTGTCGCTTGCCCTCCTCCTCACCCTCAACCTTGTCTTCTCCCACCTCGTCACGGCCGCCGGCAACGGCAAGCCATCGGATCATCGCCCTCTTCCGCTGCCGCGCCACCAGTTGACGGTGCCGCAGGAGCAGAACCTACCGTCGCTGAGCGGGGCCAAGTGCCCGACGGATGCGCTGAAGCTAGGCATCTGCGCCGACGTCCTCCGCGGCTTGCTCAACGTGACGCTGGGCACGCCGCCCAAGCAGCCCTGCTGCTCGCTGCTGCAGGGCCTCGTCGACCTCGAGGCCGCCGTGTGCCTGTGCACCGCCCTCAAGGGCAACGTTCTGGGGCTCAAGCTCAACATCCCCGTCAGCCTCAGCTTGCTCCTCAACTACTGCGGCAAGAAGGTCCCCAGAGGCTTCAGCTGCTATTAGAGAAGACCTTTGGGTGGTGCGCCGGCGCCATCTGCAGCAGAACACTGGACTCATGGAGGAGGAGGAGGAGGAGGAGGCGAAAGCGAAGTGAAGCATGTCATAAGCGTTTCATGTTGGTACAATAAACATGGCACAATAAATCGGACTTCAACTACATGAACAACACTTGCAGTCTCAAAACAAATCATCCAAGCAAATGATGCAGATTTTTTTACAGCGAAGAAATAATCTTGAAGATGAACAAATGCTGAACACACAATCTTTGGAACAAGAAAAAGTTTGCAATGTCGATGCACACGAGTAGATAGATGTTTGTGATCTCATGAAGCTTCATGGGATTTGTTTGCTCACAAACGAGAAGAGAACATGAAGTCAACGTAATATTGCATCCAAATTAATCTTTCCTAATGAGCATAATATTGTCAATTAAGATTTTTGTTTATATATATATATAATGTATTTATTCCATTTAGACCGTGCTCGGCCGGCGGTTCAAATTTTAGTTGGACCGGAAAGCCTCATTAACCCATTGAGAAGGGGGAGTCGAGGGAGAGCCACTGGCAGAGGATAGCGGAGTCCTGTCCCGTTCCATAGAGCGAAAGCATCCAAAGGATGATGGCCGCAGCGGCGTCCCTCGCCCCTGCCGCCTCGTCTTCCCTCCTCCGCCGCCCTCGATCGGCCGCTCGCCTCCTCCTCCTGCGCCGTCCGGGAAACCCTATCGCGGCCGACGCCAATTCAAGAACCATCCGGCCCAATCATCCGCCCCCTCCGCCGCAGCCCTTCGGCCGCCCTCCCGCTGTCGATCTTTCCGCCGACGTTCTTGGCTCCAGATGGAGGCGATTCTGCAGCGCGGCGGTCTCAGCCGACGCCGAGGCCCGCGAGAAGGTTGCCACGACGGAGGCTGGGGAGAAGGTCCGCGAGTTCCGGAAGCGATTGAGGATCGCCGACGTGAAGGGCGGACCCGACGAGGGGATGGACCGGCTGGGGGAGCTGCTGGTGGTCAGGGGCTGGGTCCGGACTTGTCGGGTTCAGAGCACGGTGACGTTCATTGAGGTGAGGACATAACTCCATTTGGCTTCTTGATTTCAGAGAGTTGCATCTCGAAGTTATCCTCTTTGGACCCGAGGAACACCATTAGAAGGTCATGTTTGTTCGAGCTACTAGAAAAAAGTGAAACCTAGTTTTTGCCACTCTCTTTTGGAGTACCTGCCTATTCGGTGACTTCATATGTCCTTGTATAACCGTCTTAATCGAGCAACCATTGTCATGGTATAACATGAGCCAGACATCAACAATCTTGCATCCTCTTTGGATGTCCGGTCAATGTCTTGATGTTTGATTTGTTAAGCAGTCTTTTCCACATATATAGCCTTGTTATCAAATGTAAACTAATTATGTTATTGATGCATGATCCGATGATACCTAGTGAGAATGCATGATGCTGTTTGTCTCCTCGTGAATCAATGGTCAAAGTAGCAATTCATTTTACCTTAATTGCAGATAAATGATGGTTCCTGTTTATCCAACATGCAATGTGTAATGAGCTCTGACGCCGAAGGCTACGATCAGGTATATTTTCTTCTAATTTAATATTTCCTGGTTTATGTAATTAGAATTTCTCAAGTATGTCAGATGGTGACTTTTAACGGAGATGCTTTCTTATAGTGATTTTCTATTCTTTCGATACTTATTTTAGAGAGAAATTGGAAATATTTAACAATGTTGAATGTCATCCCATCATTCTAGTAAATAATATCATTGTCATGGCAATACAAAAATCCTGATCATTGCAATAAATTGCCATGTCAAATTTTTTACTGTAGATGAATTTCTCACGTGCACTATATTTTTGAATTTTTAGTTTCCAAGTCATGCTGCAATGGTGGTTCCAAGTCACCATTTTATTTGTCCTGCGTTAGTCCCTTATGAACTGATGTGCTTTTCTGGATAATTAATAGGGGGAGAGTGTCTTCCCCTGTGATTTTTGTTAATTATTAAGACCATCTGAAAAATTGTAAACTTTGCCCTGCTAAAGAAAATGAAACTTAAAGACCTTGTTAGTGTGTCACTAGAGACTAGGAATATGTGTTGCCTTTGTACTTATACCTTGACATATGTCAGGGCTAAACTACTCCTCGAAGTGACTGTCTTCAAGCTGATTAGATGGAACAACTTATTCCAAACATTTATCTTGCAGTTCTAAAATCACATTGTTCAGTAATTTTGAAGGTGCACTGCTTGCTAGATGCTTAACACTTCTTCGTTCGGCTATATATTGGAAAAGTTGTATATTTCTGGTTTTTTCGTCAGGTAGAATCAGGTTTTATCACAACTGGGACTTCTGTACTAATAGAAGGCACTGTAGTTAGCAGCCAAGGATCCAAGCAAAAGGTGGAGCTACAGGTGGCAAGACTTATCTTGGTCAGTGAACTTATGTCAAAGCTTTCTTTTGTGAAATATTAAAATAATATTAGCTAAATCAAAGACTTGTAATTAAAATTCTTATAATTGTAGCACTGGATTTTTTTCATTTAAAAATTTTGGGCAGGCATATCAAACTTGCATATTCAGTTATTTTTGGTCTAAAGCAAAAGTAAAAAATAAAAGGAAAGAGGGAGTGAAGTTGTACTTCTCTGAGCATATAAAAGATTGTACAAATTCAGTGGTACAAATGACTCCATGCTAAAGAATGACAATAAGTAAATTGGTATTTGCTGCACGTAAGACCCTTTTTAGCGGGTATCCATGTTAATTTGTGGAACTTATCATTCCTTTCAGGGTGTTCTTTTTTTTTATATTATAGAAGGATTTATTTTCAGAAATCTTCTTTTCATGTGGTAAAATATCCTGTGGTGACCTTAGGGTCTAAGTATAGGAAAATTTATTTTTAGAAAGATTTCTACTCACACATGTCCATGAGGGTTAGAATACCTTCTGCCATGTATGTCTCAGCATGTATACTGAGATTTACTGACAGCAATTTAAACAAGCATAAAATGTTATACATTATAGTGTGTTCTCTTATCCCTGGATCAAATTTATGATGTATAGAATGGTGTGGTACCTTAAACCTGGAATTGCAAACAGAATTTCCATGCTTAACTTTCTCTATTTCGTTGACTTCATTTACATTTCTCTTGTTTCCTTCTTGGCACAGATAGGGAAAAGTGATCCATCAGCTTATCCTATCCAAAAAAAGAGAGCAACTAGAGAATTTTTGAGAACCATAGCTCATCTCCGTCCCCGAACAAATACATTTGGCGCAGTATGGACGTGCTGCTTTCTTTTTTATTATATTTCAACAGTTTTATCACCTGAATATGTGCACATCATACTGATGTTTTAAGTGAAGTATTATACTAATTTTTGTCATTTATGTAATTCTGGTATTATCTTATTCTGTAGGAATCTTATCTTAATGCTTCAATAAGGCTATTCAGAAATTTAATTTCTTACATTAGATGCGATCTTCTTTGGTGGATGAAGAGTCATTTCCATGCTATTCATTTAAGAGTTGTTCCAAAGATATGCCATATGATCTTCAAGGATCCCTGAAAGTTGTATAAAGAAGTTCTTGCCGATGGCCAAGAGAACTTATAGAAGTTGTAAAGAAATTCTTATATAATAACCTTGTACAAACTCAAGATGGACTACCCTATCTAAATATAGAAGACTATAGAAATTTACACTGAGAAGGACTTGTTATAAACAAAAAAATCAATCTTATTGTTCCTGCTTAGGTTACCGCTTATATGACAGTAACATGAACAGAACAGTCCTTCCTTTTTCCATCTTCTTTGCCTTGCCACTAAACAACTTTGGTTCATTGAATCTAGATACATACTGAAGCTCGAAATTATTATATTGCTCTATCTACAGTATAAATAAAAAGCTGAAATAATGAAAAAGACACTTGGCTTATTAACGTAGTCAGTTCTTAGGGATCAGGGAGACTAGTTCTTAGGGAGTGGGAAATCTGCCGCCAAGGAGGGGCTGTAAGTCCCTGTTACATAAGATCCCTTTGTTTATCTATTGGGTCAGATCCTTGTCCGGTTTATTCTTCCTTCTTTTTCTAAATAAGATGGATTTCTGCCTTGCTTCCTAGTATTTGTAGGACTCTATGGATCCTCTTTCCTTTTCAATCTCATATGAATCAACCCAGTTTCTAACTTTATTAATCTATTGTGTGCATGTCACTGCACCTCCTGGGCCCCATCCTGTAGAGTTGACTGAGTGTTTGCTTGATTGACTTGGGGCACAGTTCAAGTCAAGTCTGGTCTGCTCTGTAACTATGGAGTATCCATTTTAATGGGCCATAAAAACTTCAAATCTTTGCAATTCATTTTACTCTCCTGACAGTGATATTCTTGATTATTCCTGTGAAGCAGTTTTTAAGGAACCATACTTGGGAACCTTGGTAATAATTGGTTGGAGAATGTATAGCAATCTAAAACTGACAACCCAAAAGTTTCGTGATTAGTGCACGCAAAATCTGTCAAGATCCTTTGCCCACAAATAAGTATGTTTATAGGGGATAATTTGTAGTTGAAATGAATTTTGCCAGATGTCTTCTGTTTTCATGTTATTTAGCTTTATAATATTAATACCTAGCTGTCAGTATGCAATCGGCAATAAATACCTAAGATGAATTATTCTTTTTAGGTTTTCTCATGTTGTTTTTCATTTTACTTGCCATCTTATGGCACATAATCAGTTTGGAGTCTTTATCGTCAGTTTCTACAGGTATCTCCATTTTATATATATTTGAGCTGTTATTGATTTTGGATTTCTTCATAGTGGTATCAACAAATCCTTGCCCTTTTTTTTATTTAGTACCAAGCAAGAAAAAGACATTTTTGTAACTGTTCATTGTTAAACCCTAAAAATGGTTTTACTTTGTTTGTGGATGCTTGTTTAGGTCACTAGGGTGAGGAATGCATTGGCGTATGCAACACACAAGTTCTTTCAGGAAAATGGATTTGTTTGGATCTCGAGTCCCATTATCACTGCTTCAGATTGTGAAGGGGCTGGGGAACAATTCTGCGTGACAACATTGGTATGTTGAAAATAAATATCATTACTTTTAAGTTTTAAGCAAAACATCGGGAACAAATCTACATATTTAGGACTTGCTGTCTGAATGGCTACTATTTTTTCATCCTTGTATCTTTTCCTTTGTAATTGGCCATTGATCAGTGTGCTGCCGGAACTGGAAAAGAGAAAAAAAATGAAAAAAGACCAGCAGCCTCATTCACTGTTGAAACAGACTTTTAGGTGTGGACTCCACATTTCTGCCTCCCTCTTGGTTGTTATACTCTTCTGCATCACATGTGTCAAGAAGGACCACTGGCACTGAGTCCCATGATTTGATGGGGGTTGATCTCTCCATCTCTTACCTTCTTCCCCGTTTCTCTCTCCCTTCCTCTGATCTTTCTCCCCTTAACCTTATTACTTTTCTGTCTCTTCTCCTTTTCTCACTGCCACCCAAGAGGCAGAGAAGGGTGATGAAATGAGGCGAAGGGCTGGGCTGGTCTTTTGTTATAAAAGGCTGTTTCTGTTCTTTAAGCTGATCATTTTACTGTATGGGGCAGAAGAGCCCATTTCTAAAGTCATAGATCAGCCATCTGCTAGGGCATTTGTAAAGGTCCACGGGCCCTGCACCTATAACTAGTTTGAGAGACCTAGTTCTGTTTATCGGGCCTGCAGTGGCTCATTCTGTTTCATCTGATGTGGCTGAAAAAGGTAAAAACATAGTGGTTTCTGCTATAATTTATGTCTACTTTCTTTTTCATTTGATACCTTTTATTCTATAAATATCGGTCTTTTACTTCAAGCTTGTATGTGCTTTTTTTTAGCCAATTGAAGTTACTCTATGCTTAAAACATACAAGGGATTTGTATCTAACCTGTCAAATTGCTATCAGGATTTCATGAGCCCCTAATTCCTTGCATAAAGCTTCTGTGATAGGACATAAAAAATGATGTAGTTTAAAAAGGAGGGAGACTAGCCTTTTAGAGTTCACTTTGATGTGTTGATAATGAAAATGTCTAAATATTTTATTTTATTATATTAACTTTGATGATGTTACTTTGGCAGATATCAAATGCTGGAGAAAGTGATTGTCCACTCAATAGCATCCCCACTACCAAGGAAGGGAATGTTGATTGGTCACAGGTTATTGTCTTCTTAGCTTGGCTGAGATATCAAATAATATATTCTTTGTTTATTCAAGTTTGCTACAAATAATGAGCAAGCAGAATATAGTTTTTATTCTATTAAGCCCTTCATATTGTAATATAGCGACAGTAAAGAAGCAGTTATTTCTGTACACAAAAGGCTTGTTAGCCCAACATTTCCTTCGAATTGAATCAATATTCTAATGAAAAGTGAAAAAGGTCATACAAGTCATGGTTCTCGAGGGTTTTTTTCTGGCTTATCTGTTTTCATGTAGGAGCTTTATTGTATGCTGCTCTATAACCGAAAAAACTTTAATTTCCTTATTGCAAGCTACATTTCCGAAAAAACTTCTGATATGGTTTTTCCTATTGGTTTCTGTGCGTTTGAACAGTTAATAACAGATTCTTTTTGAATCATTGAATGAACAAACAATTACGCATGCTTGTGGAATTTTCTTTGATGGATGTCTTATGAACAATTAATCATAGAACTGTTTGAGAATAAATTGGACAAAACTATTAAGGTGGACTGAACGTGTCCTAAGGGAATAGATAACTTCTTAAGAGTTAATTCAGATTATTAGTAGTTCAAGAAGAATTAGAAGAAGACATCAGAAGATTTTATAACCGCAACACAAGGGGACCAAGTGGCTCTTAGTTTGGCTGGTGATATTGTACTCCTGAACAAAGCCTAATGGTGGGTGCTCATTCCACACCCGTAGATGAGTTGTGGAAAGGTTCCATGTAAGGCACTTGAAATTGTAATATCTGACATTTGAAGAAATCTCTTTAAAATAACTTAACTGGATATCATACTTGTGAGTTATCTAGCTTACAGAAGTTGATGAGTTCTGTCTCTGGGTGATATTTGTACATATAACATGGTACATACAGAATAAGGTGGGCATGTACAATTGCTGTCTGTTTCTTGTGTCAACAGTTCTTTGTATTTGGTTTTCTTTTTGGCATATGCAAATGCAATTGTTCTTGTATTACTTGAAATCTGGCACTAATGGACTTTTCTTCTTTTGCTGCCAGGATTTCTTTGGGAAACCTGCATTTTTGACAGTTTCTGGCCAACTCAATGCTGAGACATATGCTTCTGCACTCTCCGATGTAGTAGTTCCTTCCTCCATAGTACCTTGATAACATGCTTGAGGTGCAATTACATGATCAGGTTCTATGATGCTTGATACATCATTGATTGTGAATGGTCTTGATTGCTCAGGTGTACACATTCGGTCCTACTTTCAGAGCTGAAAATTCAAACACTTCGAGACATTTGGCTGAATTTTGGGTACTTGAAGCACCTTGTTATGATCATGATGTCCAAGCCTCATAATTATTAACATATTTCCGTATAGAATTTCTGAACTTTGTTTTTTTCGTAAACCCAGATGATTGAACCTGAACTTGCCTTTGCGGACCTGAACGATGACATGGCCTGTGCTACTGCATATCTCCAGTATGTAGTAGGTTTCTTCAAATCCAGTAAATCTGCTTTCTATTTATAGTTTTATACTATAGCTTGTGTTAGTTTTGTCTGCAACAAGCCTAAACATTGCTTTTCTTGTTCCTTATGTTAATCTGTAGTATGCCATTCTATATCCATTTTGCAGGTGAAGTATATTCTTGAGAATTGTAAAGAAGACATGGATTTTTTTAACACGTGGATTGAGAAAGGAATTATTAATAGATTGAAAGTATATTCTCTATCTTACCCTTTTGATTGTTTTTTTAATAAGAGCACTTAATATTTTCCTTTTTATTTTGATTTTAATTAGCATCATAGAATTCCACATCAACATTTGGCAGGATGTGGTCGAGAAAGATTTCATTCAGTTGACATATTCTGATGCTGTTGAACTACTTCTTAAATCTAAAAAGAAATTTGAATTCCCGGTATGTATCCCTGTAAATTTTTCTCTAGCATATTGTATTGTTGGTAAGAAATGCCATTTGGTTTAAATGGCTATAACATCCACGAGTCTTTCTTAACATGTATCTTTTGAGCTATTCATAGCTGTGCTTTGTATCAGGATTTGCAATACTTCCTTATCATTTTATGGTTATTCAAGTTGACATCGTTAATCTGACAATTTATTTTGCACATGATAGCAATTGAATTGTTTATCTTGTGAAAACGAACTTCAGTTTTCTTCTATATGCTGGTTGAACCAATTTTTTCTATTCCCACTCATGTTTTGTCATATCTTGTTATTATGTGAAATGGATTATTTTAGATTCTGCCCTTTGACTTTACAAGTTTATAGCTGCAGATCCATGAATGAATAGTTCTGAGAATTAAAAGAATGAATATGCTTGAGTATAACACATTACAATCAGGTTGATCAGTCGGCTTGCTTTAACTAGTCATGATTGTTTTTTAGATGATCAAGCCTCAGCTCTGTTGAATTATCTGTAAAAAAGCTTCTCCAGCTATATTTTCATGTCAAATCTTATTTCTACTACAGTGAGGTTTTTTTACCCAATTATAATTTTAGGATGATATTATGTCTTGTTTACAGTCAATAATCTACAGAAAAGTTTCAGTGCTTTGGTATAATTTTAGGTGAATAACATTGACAAATTCTGTGTAAATATCTTATAAATCTAGTATGTAAAAGTTAATGACAGTATATATAATCTAGTGTCTACTTCTGCTTCTCTAGATACATCATGGTCTATTTATCTGAAAAGTCTGGCAATTCATGTATTCTTTAACTTTGATAGGTAAAATGGGGTTTTGACCTGCAAAGCGAGCATGAAAGATACATCACCGAAATTGCTTTTGGTGGCCGCCCAGTGATAATTAGAGATTATCCCAAGGTGCATCTCAAATCGGGCCTCTCATGTCTGCATGTCAAGATGAAATTTGGCAACTAATCTCCTTTTTCCCCCTTTACTTTCATCCTTTAGGAAATTAAAGCATTTTATATGCGTCAAAATGATGATGGGAAGACAGTTGCCGCTATGGATCTGCTGGTTCCTAGGGTAAGACATTTCTATAGCTGATGTTCCATGTACTTGAGCTTGAGATCCAGGTTCATCTTTTTGAGATTGTAAGAAGAACATGAAATTACTGACGAATCCTCTGAGTAATGCATGAAACTACACATATGAGAGTCAATTTGATATCCTTTAGCACATGCATATACAGTTGATACAATTTAGAATGCCAATTTAAATACCAAGGATAATGGACAATTTTGATATTGATGTTATATAATAAAGGTGTGCTGAGCAGTAAAAATTACAAGGAAGTTAGCTCAATTTACTTTAGAACTTATATTGACCTGCAACATTTAAGGGAGGTAAAGCCAATATAGTCTTGTTAAGCCTAAGTCAAGGATTTCATATGCCAGCTGCACTGAACTGTCCTAGTTGGTGCATATCCTGTAGGCATGATTTGATAAATAACTCTACTTGCTCTCTCCTTTCCTTCCTCCTATTTACGTGGTGTCAGTTAATCTTGCCTCACTATTGGCTGCTATTGTGCCATCATCTGCTAGGACAGCATGACAAGCTTTTTTGTCAATTCACTCATATTAAATCCTTTTATAACTTTTCCCCTTGCGCCCAAAAAATGACAATCTCCTCTGCCGATACCTGCCCTGTAGGCATGAATCGTAAAAGAACTTTCCTTGCCACACTATTGGTTATTTTGACATCATCTGCTGGTGCAGCATCGCAACCTATCTTGTCAATCTGCTTATGTCCATCCTTCTTCAATAATCTTTACAATCTAAAACTGGTTCCTGAGTGGATTGGTATTAGTACACATGTTATGTACTGGCCTTTTTCTGATCAGCACAAGCCAGCCAAAGTGGCAAAGGTGTATTACTACTCCTTTGATACTAACTTAGTGGTACAGTATGATCAGCATAATCAGTATGACTTAGCATATTGTAATTTAAGCTGAGTTTTGGTCTGAAATCTCAGATCATTGTGCACTAACTTGTTTATGCTTTATACGTGCACCTTGATCATGCACGTATAGTGCCGATGTGATTTTTGCCACTTATCTGTTGCTCTTCACATGTTATACATAATGCAAAATGGTGATGATATTACTTTCATGTGTGAAGATGGGAATTTTTTTGGTGCATGATTATGCCACGTGCCTTAAGAACCTATAATGCCTAATGTGATCCTCATATGCAAAATAATCAACTCCCAAGTCCATAAGATTTTCTTCAGAAGGTCTCAAAATCTTCTATTCTTTGCAATTTCATATATTTTTCAGGAGTTCTTAATATGGTAAGGCTGTTATATGTACCCCGTGTGTAACTTGCTACTATTTGTTGTGAAAAGTTTAGGTTCTCTGCTTGCACTTCTCATGTAATTTCATAGAATTCAATGTATGAAGATATATATATATATGTGTTAAAAAGTAGGGTCATATCTTTGTTGGGAAATTTTGCTAATCTGTGTTTTTCAATGCGATTCAGTGACCAAGAATGTATCAATAGATTAGATATCTGAAGAATTCTTGGAAGCTTCATAATTTATTAAAATAAACACTAAATAGAAATGGCATTTTGGCGTCACCATAATTTTTGTTTTGGCAGAGTGTTAGTTATACTGTTATATGATATAAAAAAGGCTGATCATCAAAGATCAGACACAAACATTGGCGAGCTGGACACCAGCTTTGATACCGTTAGACCAAAAGGTGTGCTATATATATGCTGTATAACACGCTAAAAGAAAGGCACGTAACTATGTCATATGTAGATCTGCAGCCTCCGGCTTTATACATCATTCGATTTGCATGTTGCCTACACTTTTGCGCTACATAACTGTGAGATGCTTCAATTTCATGTATGTTTGTTCTTTATAGAAATCATGAAGGTGATGGATTGACAGTAAAGTCTATATTTATCCTATCTATCAGGTAGGTGAGCTTATTGGTGGAAGTCAAAGAGAAGAACGCCTTGATTATCTTGAAAGCCGCTTGGATGAGTTAAAGCTGAACAAGGATAGCTACTGGTGGTATCTTGATCTTCGACGTTTTGGGTCAGGTTGGGAAACTCTTGCTTTTATATTAAACTATCGTTGGTTTCTGTATTCAATCATCTGCTTTCCCTTAAAAGTTAAACTCTCTCTGTCTCTCTCCCTCCAGCCACAGGTAATAAACTATGACAGTCAACGAAATCCTTGTATTGTGCATCAAAGCTTTGCTTTGAGAACCAAATAGTCTCCTGCTCAATTGCCTATATTTTCTGCTAGACACCAACAGCTCTTCCTATATTACTGTAGCAAGAGGAGATACAAAGAATAAATGGTTGGTTATTCGATGCAAAAGTCAATTTGAACTTTGCAGTGGACACTTCTCCACTAACTAGGCACAGAACAAGTTCAAATCTGGGAAATCTTTTCTTGAACCACACTGACTTGTACAAATCAACTTCAGGAATTCCTTCCTGTTCTGGTTCCATGCGTAAACAGTAAAAACTTGATTGGTCTCAGGAATGCAAAACCCCATGTTGTTGTTCACAAAAAGCATCCATCTAATTTCATTCCAAACAGTCTGTTTCTAGGTCAATAGCTGGAGGCAAATGCCAGTTACTGGTCACAGCAATATCAGCTACTTTGTTAGCGTTAAATTGAGATTGTTCACTTAGGTAGCTTGAGTTTATGATATCAACAGGACCTTTTATCAACAAATTATTAAACCAGAAAGAAGCTTTTTCCATTTCCTATCTGATTGACAAACAATTTTGAAGTTCTTATTTTTACACATCACATCACTCCTAACCATTATCGAAAAATGTTGAGTTATTGCTCCATGTACATCTATTTCTAAGCTGAAAATTATGTATCAGTTTACATGCTAGTATCTGACATTGTGTGGCATGGAGGTGACCACCATTTTCAAGTTTTATGCTTCATAGTATTTATAACTTGGATGGCCATTAAATCTACCAAGTTAGATGAATTATTATCCCTATCTTTGTTACAGTTGATTGTTCAACTTGATATTAATTTGGTTTGAACCTATAACTCATCAGATGGTATACCTTATAACACCCCTATGTGACGAACTCCTAGCCATTGCAAACCTTTGAGAGTCCATATGTGTGAAACTCACTGTTTCTGTTTGAATTTTATATATGACATCCTTTTGAAAGTTTATTCAGTTTTTAGCAGATGGAGTTCAATAATTCTTGCTTTCCCCTGCTTGTTTCAGTTCCACATGCTGGATTTGGTCTGGGATTTGAGAGGCTCGTGCAGTTTGCAACTGGGGTTGAGAACATAAGGGATGCCATTCCTTTCCCACGCTCTCCCGGCTCTGCAGACTTTTAATGAACCGTGAGTGGTGCCTATGAATGCTATGCCTTTTAACCCTTATCGAAATTTGGCAGATAGCAGCCATATAATTCAGCAGATAACTTACGTTACAGGCCATATATCTGTCATTCATTACCGAAATGAAAGGAAATTTCAAATTCGCAGCAATGGGACTGAAAGCTTGTTGTCGTGATTTTGGTTGAGAAATGGAGGGTCAGTGGAGTTAAAATGTTTCTGATAAAGAGCAATGGTTCTTCTACCCCTTATGCATTACCTTGTGACTGGAGGCAGCGATAGGGCGCATGTGACTCCCGCTCCATTGGTGCGGGCAATCACAGCGGGTAAGTCGTAAACAGATAAGAAAAGTATTTTGGTATTGATGAACAGGACTAAAGTATTTTGGTATTGATGAACAGGACTTCCATTTCCTTCCTTTGAAGTTGTAATATTTATAGGAGGATAACAGTAAATTGTCATTCCAAATATTGTCAAATTTATCAGCCTATAAGTTACAGAACAAACCTAGATCTGTATTTGTATCTTGGTCTTTCTTGAGCTAAAACTCGTCCAATTGCTGGTCTGCCTATCTTCCAGGAAGCAGCACCCTCATAATTATGTCAGGCTGTCTAAATCTTGTTACAAGCGCATGCCGAGTACTGCTTCTTCTGTATGTGATTCATAATTGGGGTTGCCTTTTTGTGTCTGTTTACAGGATCTTTACAGCCTCATGAAACAATTGTTGTACTCTCATTCTCCTTGCAAATCCACAGTAGATGGGTGTCAGCTGGATGGATACGTAGCTCTCTCGACATATCCACGAGAAGCATACAAGAGCGAGAGAGAGAGAGGGGTAAGCTTTGGTTAATAATGCCTTTTTCTTATCCAAATTATGGCTTGTTCATCGGTGCCAACCAACTGTGGCTCCGCAGATAGGGGTACCATCTCATCACGTCAAGTAAGCGATTACCCTGGATCTAAAAAAAAAAAAAAAAATCTCATCTCTTTTTGCCCTACATCACATCACAGCCGTCCAGTGCAGATCGGACGTACCATCCGCCAGACCAACGATGGTTCCATGAGAGAGAGGGGGGGGGGGGAGGGCCAGTCGATACGCCCAACACACCCCTGCATGCTATCAAAGGTAACAACAACACCATCATTGGACCTGCCACTGTTGTCGTCCATTGTTTCCATGGATCAGAGACGGTACCTCCCCTCCCCCTCCCCCTGAATAATTATTATTAGGCACAGGGCTTGATGAGGTAAAGAAAGAATAATAAATACATCACTCCTGCGAAGCACCCATGAGTTGAACGCCCATCGATTCAAATGTTTGAGCTTTGCTTTGCCGATGTTAATGTGGTGGTGCAAACATGACAGGGCGACACCACTTAGACAGTGGTAAACGCTGCACACTTACCGAATCATGCGGAGAATTGAGTCTGTCCGCGTGAAGTACGTGACCGGTGCGGCGCAAAAGGACCGAAGAAAGCGGAGACGTGGCAAGCTCAGCTCAGCTGGACAGATGAAGGTAAAGAAGGAGGAGCTCCGCCCGCAAGCGGTGAGTCGAAAGGCCGCCATGGAAGAATCATTCAGCAAGAAGAACTGGGAATTTATAACAACGATCTGGAAAAAAAAATTTAACTTGTTTATTCTAGAGTAACGTTTCAGATCCATGTCAGAGGAAGTCTGTCTTAGGTTACAAAATGAATCACCATATCCTTATTTCTACATAAAAAGTTGTATTTTTTTTTTGTTTCCTCTAAAATTCATATGTAACCTCGAACTAACTATAACTATTTTGCTTCATGTACAGCTCCCGCCGAGTCGGGGATGCATGAAGAATTATATCTCAGCGCGCCGTGTGGTTGGCCAAGAACTCTGTCTCCGAAGCAGCAGACACAGCCACATCGTCATCCACCGGCGCAGGCAAGTTGAGATCGATTACTCCGAGAGCACGGTTGAATTTGGCGGCGTGATCGCTCGTGGTGGTCATGGTGGTGGCGGCGGCGGCCGCGGAGGAGGAGGAGGATGTTAAGTGTGATCGCTTGTGGCCGCCGAGAGCCTGGCCGGAGGCGAAGACTCTGAGGCAGAAGGGGCACTCGTAGACCTTGGCGTCCGCATCGGCCTCCAAGTCGTCGTCGCCGTCGGTCCGCTGTCCGACGGCCGGCGTACAGCTCCTGGGATTGTGGTTGTGGCGGCTCGCCCGGTGGCCGCCTAGCGCTTGGTACGACCCGAACACTTTCTTGCACTTCCCGCACTGGTACCTCCTCCTACGCGTCCTCCGCGGCGGCCGCGAACGGGAGGTGATCCGACGGACATCTCCCTCCTCCCCATCGCCGCTGGTCCAGGAGTCGCGTGAGAGCATCATGAGGCAGAGTGCGACGTCCTCCTCCCTCGTGACATCCGACGCCGAGCTCGCCGGCTCCGGCCTCGAATAAGCGTGGGGTGCTCGCTTTGATCGGCAGCGGTGATTGCCGTCGGTCTCGCTCTCGCCGACGTAGGTGGACCCGACGGCGTTGGCGGCGGCGGCGGCGAAGAAGGCGGAGGAAGACTCGGGGAATTCCTCGAGGCGGGAGCTCCTCTTCCGACCCTTCACCCTGAGGCGGCCATAGGACGCTTGTTCGGTAAGCTTCCCCTCCTCCGCCACCCCGTAGCCGGTGAACTTGGGCGTAGGGGTGGCAGAGCTGACATGGGAGCGCATGTGGCCGCCGAGAGCGCGACCGCTGGGGAAGCGGCGGAAGCATAGGCTACACTTGTGCTTCTCCATACGAAGCAAACAGAAGAGGAAATGCCAAAAGCGAGAGAAGCATAGGAAAAGATGAGTGCGGAAGGAGTGGGAAGCGACGTCTTTGGAAGCGTGAAAGCTTTTTTTCCTTAAGTAAGCCACAAGCATTCCTCCACCGAAAGATAACACACAGCTCCACACGAACCAGAGAGAATTATGGGAAGCATTTAGAGAGAGGGAGGAGGGAGGGAGAGAGAGTGAGAGTTTCTCTAATTAAAAACAGGGCAGAGAGAGAATATATAAGCATTTTGGAAAGGCTGCTTATTCGTAAACTCATGCATCTTTATACCCTCCCTCATGTGTTTGGTACTCTAACTCAGGTGCTTGAGGTCTTCACCCCAACTGATCTCTGCATCTGATAACATTACAAAAGGTGGTGGTGGGGGGAATCATATGAAGAGCAAGCACACCACCGACCTCATTTCCCCATACAAAAGCCATACTGCCGGTGGTGTTTTGATTGAGGTAGGAGAGGTGGATGCCAGTGAAACAGAGTCCAAACATCTATTACTCAAAATTGGGGCTACCTAATAATATAATCACATCTTTTTAATATTTCTATAGTTATAAATTTGAAACATCTAGCTTCGTTATCTTAAAGGTTTTATCAATTAAAACACAAAAATAATGAATAAAAAGATAATTTTTAATATTTTGATTACGTTGTCACTTGTTACACATGACCATACTATTGGGGGCTATGGATAAATATTATAGATGTAGAACGATGAAATGACATCTACATCTACATCAATATCGACACATGTAAAACAACATCAACGTAGATGTAAAGTTGTGTTAGACCAGCAGAATGATGTCACTCTCCATTCTTAACCACAATAGTCACCAGTAGCCTCAATCAGTATCGTTGTTCATCGTAATTGAAAAAATATAATTAGGATGTTGAAATTATTTTTGTGTTCATCCATTTTGTACTTCCGTCGGTAAAATCGATAGTGTTAAGGTAAATGAAATCAAATAATTTTCTTTTATAATTATAAAGATTTTAATATAAAATTTTTAATTCTAGAAACTGAAATACTAAAAAATCTAAATAATAGGGGTAATTTGTAACTAGCTCTCTAACTTATTATAATGGTAATGATGAGGATTAAAAAATATTATAAGGATTAAAAATGTCCCACCTTGGGCCGTGGTTGGAAAAGCGATGGGCCAGAGAAGTAAAGCCCGCAAGCGGGGAACGACGATCGACTATTCTAGAGCTGATCGAGAGGGCTTTTTCTCGTCCTCCACCACCCAGCAGCCGGAAAGGGGCTGTTCTTGCCCTCCTCCTCCTCCTCCTCCTCCTCCTGGTTTCCGAAGAATCGAAGCAACAAATATGGACTCCGAGGGCGACGACGATGATGGGTAAGCTGGTTATCCTCTCGATCCCTTTCTTTCGTTTGATTACTGTCGTTTCCTTTTATGATTTAAGACTTTATCCCCAAGAGAATCGAAGGTTGATTTCCCGAGTTTGTATTAGATATGTTTTTCTGTGATCGTAATGCTGGGTCAAGATTCTGTTTTCGCTGTTATTGTGAATGTTCTTACCGATCAAATCGATGGTAGGGAGAGTATTACTTTGTTCATTGATTCCTCATTCCTGAGCACATGGTGGTGGGTTTTTGGGCTTTAACAACGAAGCATATAGGGGACGAGCCAAATACACTCATAACTATTAGCTTTTATTCATCGTAATCTCTAATAATTCTCAACCTTTCGTGGTTTTATATTGATCGTTCCTCCTCTCATCATCTCTCAATGCATTACATTTTCCTGCTTTAACTTAAATACGGGAACCAGTAGTTCGATTTTAACTCCAACAAGAACATCAAGGGTCCGACTTTGAATATAATATGTCTTCTGATTTCTATTAGAACTCTTTTAAGTATTTTTTATATTTAAGCACAATTTAATCTAATTTAATTTCCAACATAGGACATCTATTTTTGTTCTTCCTTTCTACAAGTATTTTAATGCGTGCTCAAAACCTGTATGCGTGTTCCTTGTGTTCTTGGCCAACACTCACCATATCGTGGCTTCATAGGTTCATGGTTCATAGCCCTACGACACTGACCTCGTGCCTTTGAATGCTCTAGTTGTAACTGTCTGTTCCACATTTGACAACTTTTAAGCCAGTATACGAACCCTTGCTGATTGACTTTTAAGCCAGGATCTGTGCATTTATCAGAAGGTTGCTGATTGACTTTTACTGTAAAATGTTCTTGTTCTTGGATTTTTACCGTGCTAAAGTGATTTCATAATTGGCTGATTTGTCGACTTCACCTAAGCAGGACATGCGAAGCAATAATTCCTGGTCTGCCTGATGACTTGGCCTTGAGGTGCTTGGCAAAGATCTCGCATGGATATCATGGCTTGCTAGAATGTGTGTCAAAGAAATGGAAACAAGTGATCAGGAGCATGGATTATGCTCATATGAAGGCCAGGGAGGGGTGGTGTGGGAATTGGCTGTTTGTTTTGGGAGCCGACAGCCCAGCTCTGTGGCATGCTTATGATCCTGATGCAGATCGTTGGCACCCTTTGCCGAGAATGCCAGGATTCACTGATGATGATGAACTTTGCAGGTTTTCATGTGTAAGTGTGAGCAACAAGTTCCTAGTGATCGGTGGTTGCCACATATCGCATTCAGAAAAGAGGTGCTGGGAGACGAGATCGTTGATGGTGTTCGATCCATTCAAGAAGAAGTGGAAGGGTGCAGCTTACATGCAAATAGCACGAACTGACTTTGCCTGTGCTGTTATCTCTGACAAGGTTTATGTAGCTGGTGGAAGCAACTCCAGTAGTTCTAAAGGACTTGCTACTGCTGAAGTTTATGATCCTCATGCAGATACGTAAGGTTCTTATGGATATCTTGTTAAGAATATGATTTTTTTATATATATGTCTCAATGGCGAAAAATAGATCCATGTGGCCTACCTAAAATAGTTTGGACCAAAGATTGACTTACCTGTTCGTACCGGTGTGCCGACATTTTGTCGGTACTGGTATGGTACCGGTATCGGGCGGTATGCATAGTACATATTTCCCGGTATATTAAAAATTATATTATATTATATTATATTAAAAATATTAAATATTTTTTAAAAATCAGAAAAAGGGGCGACGTCGCCTCGATCTTTCTCCCCGCGCGAGGAGATGGATCTTTCTCCCCACGCGGGGAGACACTATGTCTCCTCGCGCGGGAGAAAAATCGTCATGGCGGTGATGACGCAGACGTGCGGCGGTAGAGGTTCTGTTTCTTCTCCTCTTCTTCTTCTTCTTCTTCTTCTTCCCTTTTTCTCCGATCTCTGATCTCCCTCAATCGACCGCCGATCTCCCTCATCGATCATCGACGGTTGATTTTTGGTGGTACGGTCTGGTAGTGGATGGTCCGCGTACCAGTAAACTGACGGACCGGTATGTACTGCCCATATCGGGCGGTACAGCTCGAAATTTCAAACCTTGGTTTGGACATTACGACTTTGTTGCCATTGGTTTCTTATATAAGGATCACACATAACAAATACTATAAACATTTTCAGGTGGGAAGATTTACCATCAATGCCTTTCCCCCTAATCGAGTGCTTCAGCATATCCCATGGAGGTCAATTTCATGTTCTTGGCAAGAGAGTCTGCAATTTTCAGCATGATACCTATGTTATCTTTAATCCATCAGAGCACAAGTGGCATGTTATGCAAGATTTGCTGCCAGTTTGTAAATTGACACGTGACTCTACAACCATTATTGAAAGTGACATCTACAGCATACTTCCAGATGGCACTGTTACCATGGTGATGCCCGATCAAAAGGATTGGCACGTTTTGGGTGTATATCCTGCAGTCGTTCTACCAGACCATGATAGACCATTGAGCCCATTCGGGTTTGGTTTTGTCGCATTTGGGAGGTGCATATATGTTGTTGGAGGTATGGTTCTCAAGTATAACACAAGCAATCATACGTATGCATTTGTGAAGCTAGATGCAACTAAATTCTGTGATGCAAGAACTTCACCACTAGAATGGCAGGATGCGAAACCTTTGTCAGTGCAAGCTTGTCGGATTTTAGGATGTGCTTCAATGGAGGAATAGAGTTCATCCTGCTTTATATTGTATCCATCTTTGTAAAAGTTTGTTAAAAAAAGACACATCTGACTGGAAACCTCAATGGTTTCCAGCATGATATGATGTTTATTCAGAGAAGTGGTATGACCAATTACCTTACAACCTTTGTATTGTATCCTACTTTGTATTGTGTCCTACTTTGTATTATGTCCATCTTAGTAAAACGATGTTACAAAAGAAAGATATTATGATTATTCAGAGAAATAGCAAGACCAATTACCTTACAATCTTTGAATTCTTCATTATTAAATGGCTTATGCCTTGCTAGTTGGATTGGGAATGACATGCTGATTCATGGTTTTCCATCCCGACCTATGTTTCTTTATGATTCCACAAAGTTGGATATCAATCGTCTCTGGGTACATAGTTCTGCATAAAGCTTATCTCTTTGGGTTTCAAGAAAGCAGGTGAGCATTTTTTTTTTTTTTTTTAACTTTGGCTTTTGATGTTGTAGCTTTGGATGCAATTTTTTATTAGCATATCTTTTTAAGAGGATGACAATTATTGCTGCATTTTTGGGTAGTTTGTTTAAGAACTTTAATTTTGGCAAGTATCAGTTCTCAATAGTTCCGTCATGTTGGCGCAGCGACGGCACCATCTGCCTATGGTTGATGCAGACTGTGAAGGATGTTTGTGATCCTATAGTTGATGCTCCCAGAACTGGACTTAGCAACATGGTGGCTAGCCTTGCCTTGGACAGCATTCGCTGAAAACCGATGTCCTGGTATCTTTCCTCATGCATGTGTTTACTAGATATTGCTGCAAAAAAAAAAAAAAAAAAAAGGAAAGTACCATAGGATTTAGAAGGTGAACTTTCATTTTCAGAGTCATTGTTTACATAATATTTAACCCTGTTAATTCTTGTACCCTCCAGTGTTCTCCTGCTCACCGAATGTCTTACCGTAGAAGAGCTAACGGAGTACCCCTGAAGAGCACGAAGGCAAAGGAAAGAGAAGAGATGCAAACAAAGAAAGCCTGTTAAGCACAAAGAATAGGGAGTAAGAACCAAGGAGAAGTCTGCCAAGGTATACAGTTCTATGTGCTCGTTAATTATGCCAAACATATAGTTCAGACTTTACTCTTTTTTACTGCAAAATCACAACTACTGGCATGGTGTCTCTGTTCATAGTTAAGGTGATTGAATTGTATCATTTGCCAGCTTGACTTGAAAGGCACAATCAAACAGCAACTCCCAACAACAGGACATGAGTTCTGCAGAAACACATGTTATGTCTGTATGTGGTATGCTTTTGTCAGTTCATCAACCACTAAGGAATGTTGACATAATAAGCCTAATGATCGCTACGTTCTACTTGCAGGTCATTACCAACACTGTTTCCAACAATCCAAAGAGAACAACAACAGAGCTCCTATGGTCGATGGGCACAGAAAGAAGCAACCAGCAGAGCTTTCAGATTGTAGCTAACGAGATTGAATGCCACACCGAGCTCCTTATATATCCAGAGGTAAGGGGGGGGGGGGGGAGGAGAAGCTGTAGAAAGCTCCTTTGGTATGCAGGAGCAGTGACCAGTAAGCCATGCATGGATGATGCCTGCAATCATTCCAATTTGACACAAAGACCAAGTAACATGTTGTACCTCAAAAAGCTTTCTGGCCCACACTTTGAAAGGGGAAGCTTAATTTGATTTGTTATATCTATCTACCTGTTTGTCGGCAGAGGATATGTTTAGATTTCTGTAGTGTGTCTTTAATTATACTTCCACACAGCCATTCTCAGATATGGATGAATTGCATGCAGGAAACACTGATTGGCAGATTTAATTGCTTGATTAATAATCTAAGATTTGTATCAGATCTTTTCAGGAAGCTTTTTGAAAGGCAATGATTCCTTCAATTATTAGTTAGTAGTTTTGGCAAGAGTGTCATAGCAACATCAAATTGCTTGATTATTATTAATCCTTTTATCAGAATTCTCATGCACATATTACTCAGTTTCAGTGAATATGATGTATCTCATTAGGTCCTTTTGTGGAACCTTGCAGCAGTCTTAGCATAACCTAATGCCAATAGCCTGAGAGAGAGAACCAAAGGAGACCCAAATGTGCAGGAATCAGTGGGAGATCAGAAAGCAATATGTCAAAAGAAGCAATGCAGCAGCAGGCTTTTCTCCTTCTGATGTCCCCACACAAACAGAAGCTTTATTCCTTTGTCTACTTGCCGGATGGGTCTTTACTTCCTTCTTCCCACCCCCCTGTAATCCACCATCAGCTAATCTTCTTTCTACGAGATTGCTAATGTGCTACGAACAACTAGCGTTAACTGCGCGGCACACGAAAGCAGATCGATCGCTAAGTCCTCCGCAGCTTGATAGCTTCTCTTTGGATTTTAGCTGAACTATCCGACATCGAGATGAAGGAATCTATCCCGTATAGCACAAATCTACTCTACCACCTAAGCCAAAGCAGTCAAAAGAGTCCGCTGCTCGAGCAGTAGTAACGAGGTTAGTAGCAGCATTCTCTCATCTCTTGGTTAAACCGCTGTCGTCTGATAACTTTTGTCCTCTATATATATATCACTGTTGGTGTTCTCTTTAGCTGCTCTCTTAGATCTGCCTCCCAATCTATCTTCCTCTTTCTTCTCCCGTGAGGAAAGAGGAAGGAGCCGCGGTGGAGGTTCCCCATGAGTCTTCTGTGGGTTGCTGGTTTCCTTGTGTGGGTGAGATGGGCTCATGGGACTGAGTACTGGAATACGAGTGAAGTGGCCTCTGTGAACAATGGAGGTGGAGGCAGCAGTCCTCCTCTGCTTGTGGGTCTGACTCTCATACAGTCGGCTGCAGCTAAGCATGCTGGTAATACTCATGTTTTGCCTCCTCTCATCTGTTTCTTGGTTTTATCTCATCTGTGCGCACACACACTGTATGGTTTTTAGCATTTACCGTCTCAGTTCAAGGTTGAAATTTAACTGGTTTTCTTTAGGGTTTGTGATCTTCCTCTTGTGGAATGATTAACTGTTCTCCCCCATCATTGTGTGTGGCATATTTGAATCGGGGTTATAGTGTATGTACAAGTCTAAAGTTCCATGTTGTTGAGTCTTCAAAATCATTTTGGTATTGATGTCTTTCCGCTGGCACTCATGGCAATACTTTTGTGAGGTCATATAATGATTGCCATTACAGTAATATCATTCTTCTCTTTTATGCTTCCTATTTTTTTCCCCAACCAGTAATTGTATGCTTAGTGGTTGGCCACTTTACCGTAAGGATGACTTTCAATTTTGTTGCCATTTTTTTTTTTTTTTTACATATATATGAATCATTTTTTTCGGGAGTCTGATTAAAAGAAAGCACGGAGACATGATGGTGCATAAATAGAAAGCTTTGGTTTTATGTCCAAAAACTATATGGATCCTTTCAATTTTCCTTAGTGTTCCATGTTTGTCATCCATTGATGCCTCTTTCTGACCTTAAATAGTTCATCTTTGCCCCCCTGATGTACTAGGACATCTTTTCATCGTATGAAACTCCTGTTATCGTAGTCTGAGGGTTAACTCTAATTGAGTACAATTAATATAAATTATTGAACTGAACCATCTCCAAATCCATTATATTCGAGAAATGACCAGGTGATAACTTGAAAACATTCATATGAAATTTGTAACTTGACTCAGTCATATTAGACTGTCATATGTCTATTCATCTTTGTTTTATGAAATGAACCTTTGGAATTCGATGCAAGTTGGTTTTCCTTGAACATATACACATGTCATGTATTTTTGTTAATTTTTTGCTTTGTTTTAGTAAGATTTACACATACGAACAAGCTATTTGGAGGAAAACTAGTCAGTTTATGAATATTTCTTTTCTTGCCGAATCCAGTGTGTTTGGATGGGAGCTTACCTGGCTACCACTTACATCGTGGCTATGGATCCGGAGCAAATAGCTGGATCGTCAATCTAGAGGTGACTTGCTAAATCTACATATTGCATAATCTTAACTCTGGTTTTGATTCAGAAAATCTGGTCTTGCATCATGATATTGGAAATCGTTGAAACTAAAGAACTAACACATTCAATATGGTCTCTGCAACATCACATTTTTGTCCGGTGTTGCTACTGACGAGCTTCAAACTGAATGCAACTCAGGGAGGAGGCTGGTGCAATGACATCAAATCATGTGCTTTCCGAAAGACAGGTCACCATGGTTCGTCCTACTACATGGAGAAAGAGATACAATTTTCTGGAATACTCAGCAACAAGCCTGAAGAAAATCCTGGTTTGCCTCGAACTGGCACCCCTATTCACAACAACTTCTTTAGTATATGCACCTAAACCGAATGACTTGCTATGTTTTGTTAATATACTAAATTCCACTGTTTGCAGACTTCTATAACTGGAACAGAGTCAAGATTCGCTACTGTGATGGTGGATCATTTTTGGGTGAAAGTTATAACGAGGTTGGTTTAATGGCTCTTCCATTAGGTCACATCACTGGTCTTGCACGGAAAATAACAACGTAAAATGTGATTTCAATGCCACAAATCATCAGCTAATTATGGCTGCTGATGTGATATTAGGATAGCTAGTTGTGCCACCAGTGTGTGAATTCTATTGTTGCTCAGATATGTTAACTAGTTTATATAGTTTTTGCTAATGAATATGAAGTTTCTGTTTGATACATTCAGTGTTTCAGTTGTAAGTCAAGTGAAAACTGTGTTCCACAACAAAATTATGCTGGAAAAATTGATTACTCCTAGTTATGGAATATTATATAGTAGTGATGTGTACACAATAAAGTTCGGTAGAACGAAACTTATTCAGTCTTTTGTTTCATTTCTTTTGAGAAGTGCATTTATTCTTGCGACAATAACAATTACAAACTTCATTACAGGCTTATAGCATAGTTAAATTGTTTAGGCTGCAGGCCTTTATTTTAGAGGACAGCGCATTTGGCTAGCTGCCATGGAAGAACTACTGTCAAATGGAATGCGTGACGCCAGTCAGGTATTCATTTCCTGGCCGTCTAGGTTCCCCCATGCCCATAATTTACATGCTTTATATATTTCCAGGCCCTTCTTTCTGGATGTTCTGCTGGTGGTCTATCAACCATATTCCACTGTGATAATTTCCGAGCATTATTTTCAAGAAGTACCAACGTCAAGTGCCTTGCCGATGCTGGCCTGTTCCTTGATTCGTAAGGCTTCATGCTCCATCAGCTTGATAAAAATGACCTAAACAACTATACAATCATATATAAATAAACTTGTTTTTGCTTTGTACATTAGCTTCAAATTATTATTGATTTTTATTATAAGTTACACATGATTTCTCCACAAATCATAGTGTCGATGTCGCTGGTGGGCACACCATGAGATCCTTCTTCGGAGATGTAGTAAGTTTGCAGGTAACGATCACTTCCTATGCATTTTGATGCATGAAGATTGTGCTTAAAAGATCGTCATTTTCTCAGTCACTTGATGCTTCTAATCAATTATCTCTAAATTTCATACCATTGTTCTTATGATGAAATCTGTCACCTCAAGGGTGCCGGGAGGTACTTGCCCAGGACTTGTACATCACGCATGGATGCAACTTCGGTAAATGTTACTTTTGTCACAGAGGTGTATGACGGAGAATAACAGTCCTGATTACCGATGCTTAAGCTTTCTTGATTTTCCGATGCAGTGCTTCTTCCCACAGAATGTGGTCGGCAGTATTCAGACTCCACTTTTTCTGTTGAACACGGCATATGATGTATGGCAGGTATATTCATAATTTTGAGGAATTGTTAAATTGTTTCCGTTGATCACACATCAACAACCTATGTTAGTGTGCGTAGATCTATGACAATCCATAGATGGTGAGAGCTTCATAGAGTGTGAAGCTACTGGTTCTTTTCCGTGACAAACTGCTTTTATTGGATTTTCAGTTACAGCAAAGCTTAGCCCCCAAAACAGCTGATCCACAGGGTTATTGGAAAGAATGTAAAATGAACCATGCAAATTGCAATTCATATCAACTCCAGTTTTTGCAAGGTTTTCTCTCCCATCTGCACTTACATTTGCTTGATACTAGACGCACCAGTTTCGGTAAATCAATTACATGAGTATGGATCTTCGTATTATGCAGGGTTCAGAGATCAAATGCTTAATGCAGTAAAAGAGTTCTCCAGTTCTGGTAAAAATGGGTTATATATAAATTCATGTTTCGCACATTGCCAAAGTGAGAGACAGGACACATGGTATGCAAGTAATTCCCCACTTATTGGGAATAAGGTATGGTTCATCAGATTGCTCTCAATCAATTTATGCCACAAATACTATGTAATGCTATGATTTTAGAAGTTTTAATGGATCTCTATTTATGGGTGTAAACTGCATCTATCAAGTGAAGTGTTAATCTACCTAGATACAACTTTTGGTTGAAGTAGTAAAACATTGGATGATAAGAACAAAGCCTTGAAGCCATTTGTACTTCTCCAGTAGGATCAACTATTAAGATGGATGGCCTAAAACCGCAGTTTCTTTTTTACATTTCATCCCTTCTCTTATCTGTCTATATATTCATCTCTTGTCATCAGTCTACTATGCAATATGGAAAAATGATACCAGCTGAAAACTAGTTGACAACCAAGAAAGAAACAAGTACAAGGTTCATAGGATTCAAATCATTTGTTGTACTAAATTTAAGCCGACTTTGCCACATGGTTGTTTGTGTTTCCCTGTTTATCGCCTTCGGATGCTAAATGTGCTCCATACATACATCTGATTTGGAATTTATCTTTTCAACTTGTTTGTCTTTCAACAATTTTATTCATTGCGGAAAACACCTACGGTTTCTTGCTGCCTTAATACACAGACTAACTCAAATGACCACAAAAAGAATGTTTAAATAAATCAATGGAACATCAAGTTATTTCTTCACACATAATCTGACTGATCAAACTGGTACTTTTCTGTGCTCATATAGCTAAAGATTCATCTAGGAATTCTTGTGTAAAAACCTTATCATTGCTAAACCTTGTCCAAGCATCTGAATGTGTCGTCACCCACTCAAGCAAATGCCCGAGGAATTAAATCGCTTACATGTGGCAGCTTCGCAAAGGACTGATATTTCATTGCTTTGCTCTGCTATTCTTCATTTGGCTCAAGAGGCTTTTGTGCCATTTCAACTTTATGTCATTGCTTTCCCTGCCGTTCAATGTTCCTTTTTTTCTTTTGGCTCGAGAGGTTTTGCACTGTATAAACTCATATTCAGTTCGACATTATTGTTTCCACATAAAGTGTCACTCATAGTTTGATGTCGACTCTCAGTAATGTTTTTTCGCTTGGTAGATTACATTAAACATGTTATTGCTTCCTGTTTTACTAATATAACTTCTCGCAACAAACTTTTTTAGTAATTGACATTATTGTCTATAGTCATTCTTCACCAAGTGCGGAACGCAATCTTGAGAATCGGACTTGATCAAAATATTTTGTTGTGCAGAGAATCGCAACTGCTGTTGGTGACTGGTTCTTCGATCGGAGCCAAGTAGATGCAGTAGACTGTGCATACCCTTGTGACGGTACCTGTCATCACATTGTTTTCAGGGGAAGGGTCTAACATCATTTGTTCCAATATCTATTTTCTCTTCATCAACCAATTCTTACTCGATTTCATGAGCATATCAAAGTCATGTGGAGGTGAAAGAACAACAATGCTAGAAGCAAGTGATACAAAGATGCGCAAGTATCTCACTTGCCATTAAATCTGTGTGTCAACCTCTGTATCCCTTTGAGACAGATAATTTATCCAATAGTATTTATGGGGGAAAAAAAAACACTGAATTAAATGAACTTGAATGCTATTATTAAGATGTCAGTTTATTTCTTTCTGTGTTCCTGTAATGTTAAAGACTTGAGCATCAACATGTCTTACACCCTCAAATCATCAGATGGCATCATTTTGGAGATACTTGCAGACATGGATCCATAATGCAGTTTCTTTTTTCTTTGATCTATTGCAACATGCTGCTGTTTTTTTTAGCTCACGAAGCTTCATAAAAAGATCCCAAAGCATGCAAAATATTTATTAATAAGAATATTATATGTAAGAGAAAGACTTATATACCATCTTTACTCTCTTACGTCTCTGCTCTCGATCTAATATTACAAGTCAAAGAAAATATGTAGATTTTTTATTTTTCCACTTTCTATATGAGATTAAATTGAAGTATAATTGGCATAGAACCCGAGTTGAGTCCTCGAAATAATTACTAAGATTGAAGTATTAAATATCATAAATAAAAAATTAAATTATATGTATCTCTCGAGATCAAACCAGATATCTCAATATATAGACGATAGCAATAGGTTTACGAAAAAATTACATAAGATTTATCTAACCTTAATCAGAATCCAATTAATTTTTAATATATCTTAGGTTAAATTAATCGGACAACATAATTCATCTCTTCCACTGGGGTGCCACTTCATCCGCTCGCTTGCTCCGGCCATCTCTTCCACCGACGCCGGCAAGTCCTGTTACAGAAGTCATCGATCACAGAATAATACGTAAAAAAACTGATGTTTGATGTTGGATTCCCCGAAAGCCTCTCATGTTATTATCCCCTCTCTATACATCGATCGATGCACTCGTGTGCTATTGTTTCCTGCACCTGTGGAGTTGCAGACAGGGAGGGGAGTGAGATCATCAACTGTTTGCAAGTAAGAGATATTGGATTGTGAGTTGTAGCATCAAAAATGCTTTCCTGTTCGGCTTAGCTTCCTGCTACTATTTGCTGACCAAGTTCAGCCAAATGACGTGTTTTAATCCAGAAAAAGAAGAAGAAGAAGAAGAAGAAGAAAAAAAAAATGGTGGCATTGAATGCTGCACTGTGCTTTGCCTCTCTTCTTCCATATCATCGACAGGCTCACTTCTTCGGTCTTCCTCTACATTGCATCCTTCTCGTTGCAGAACAAGGCTGGGGGGGGGGGGGTTATCCTTTTACAGATGGCATCTTCTACAGATTTGGGGGAGTCAAATCCTACAGTGCTCATTGGACTCTGTTTCAGTCGATGTATTCTTACACCACTGTTCGCTTTCATCTGTAGCTGATAAGGAGCTGAAGCCAACTCTGCTGCTACATGACATGTCTGCTCACTCTTCGTATGTTCATGATTTCTGGCCTTGGATCGCTGTCTGCTAACATCTAAAACAATGCTTGTGGTGGGGGGAGGTGGTTTCTTCCATCCCACCATCATTTTGTTCATTTGATTAGCTTAGTTTGACATCCATCTTCCTTCTACTTCTGCTGCACTTTACATACATCTGATTGGAACAAACATGCACAGCAAAAAGTGAAAGAAAAAAAAAGATAAATTATTGATGATGGTCCCTCGCTTAAACACAGGAAAAAAAGTCCAGCAGTGTTTCATGTTCCCCACCGTCTGCAACTCGATGTAACAATGAACCTAAAGCCACGATTTATCTGTCGAATGAGCAGCCCCGCATATGTTAGACGCTGTTCCTTCTCTAGTCGTGCTAAGGTGGCATTTAAGATGATGCTTTGATCATGTCTTCACAAGTACAGCAGTAGGTGATTGGTACAGAAGCTGATAGGTTTTGCATCTCGTTGTTACCATGGCGCAAGAAAGAGGAGAATGCAAGAAGGTAGACATTCTGGTTACTCAAGATACAACAACAGTTTGTGTCCTCCCAAGTGATTGCGAAACCATGAAGGAAGAACACAGAAGAGCACAAAGGGAAAAAAGACTCGAGACTGGCACAAGCTTTTGTTCTTGACACTGCACAAAGTATACAAAGATGAAGAGCTGATAGAGCTCCTGTATCATCAGCTCCACATGAATGAGCAAGTGTATGACGCACACACCTGTATGACTTTGAAGAAATTATTGCTTGAGCCTTTTTTCCGATCTTAATTTGGGTCTTTTCACGATCTATATATGCTCGAAGCCCAGAGGCACGGATTGGAAATCCTTGCCGTAGATGTCTGAAGCTTGCAGCAGCTGCTGCTGCTGCTGCAGCTGCTGGTTCTGGTGCCAAGTGCTGAAAAAGTTCATGGGGAATTGGCTTCCCGTCTTGATGTCGCCATACAGAGGTTGGATTGGGGGTTGTGGCGCTGCTGCCGCCACGAATGCGCCATGAAGGTACTCTGACCATTTGAGGTCCTCGGTCTCCCCTCCGAGCTGGACCTGCACATCTTTGTCAGGCGTCAGTTCCGGCCATGGGAAGATGCCGCTGTCGGAGGAGCAAGTGCTCTGCAGCACGATGCGGCCGCTGTCTTCTACGCTGCTCCGACGACTGCTATTGCAGTCGCCGCCGTACCAGTTCGGGAGAGCATCGTCTGCTGCACAGCTGGGGGCGGGAACCATGGAAGTCGAGAGAATCGTGCTGGAAAGGGACGGCGCGACGGTGGACATTGCGTCGCCGTTCGTCACGTCCAAATGCCGTGACGTCTGGCTGAACCAGAGGAGGGGATTCGAGCTGATCGGTAGAGCGCTCGAGGTTGTCCGGCCGTCGCCGTAGTCAGGAGCAAAGCTCGCCTGCGCAAAAGGGAAGTATCCCATCGAATTGGAAGAGCGGCAGGTCGATGAGATCTCATGGTTCGCAAGAAACTGGTCCAAGAAGAGTTCTCTGGCGGGCGTGGCCGAGCTCTTCGAGGTCGCGCTCTCATCCACCGACTTCTCGATAGCCGACACCGATGGAGTCGGCTCCTGCATCGCCATGTGAGGGGTGACCAGGATTTGGAGATCGCTGGCGCCGGAGTTCTTCCCGCTGTTGCTCTGGGTGTTGTCATCGCCACCGTCGACCTCGGCGAGCGGCTTGTGGGTGCCGGGGTCGATCCCTCTCTGTCTCAGCTTCTTCTTGATGCAAGAATTCCACAGGTTCTTGATCTCGTTGTCCGTCCTGCCCGGCAAATGTGCTGCAATCTTGGACCACCTGACGACGTCACCACAAGGAAGAGAGAGATCAATCAGCGAACACAAAAGGCGTGGCGGCGGCGGAGCACATGGATAGGAGTCGAGAGAGATGGAGAGGACGAGGGGCCCTGCACCTGTTCCCGAGGACCGCATGGAGCTCGATGATGAGGTCCTCTTCCTGCTGCGAGAATGTACCTCTCTTGAGGTCAGGCCTCAGGTAGTTTATCCACCTCAACCTGCAGCTCTTCCCACACCTCTGAAGGCCTGCCATTTGTCGTTGGTGTTGAGGACGATGAAGGTTACCATGTTCAAGGCTGATAAAGTTGGTAGGCGTACCTGCTTGCTTAGGGACGGAGCTCCAACACCCATGGCCGTACTTGGTAATGTGCTTTATGAGCTTCTCGTCTTCCTCAGGAGACCAGAGGCCCTTCCTCAGCTTCTGCTTGTAGCAGCAGGAGTGCCCTCCCATTTCTCAGGGCAACCGCAGGGCCAAACTCGTTGCAGAGAAGGATATAGCTGAAGATTTCTTGAGAGAGAGAGAGAGGGAGGTCACAGTCGAGTGGATTAGGTTTGAGCTGAGGTTTCCTCTGCCCTCCCTCCCCCTTCCCTCTTCCTCTTCCTTTTAAAGTCGTGAAGAAGCAGAGAGGTTGAATTGTCGGAGTTGCACGTCTCATCGCCCTTCTCAGAATTGATGTCTAATGTGTCTATCGGTGGGGCAGTGGGTCTGATGTTAACTGAAGAAAACCTTGGAAGCTTTACGGTCACTCCAGCCGAAGTAAGAAGGTGAAGTACAAAAAGGAACTCGACATGAACTCCTCCTCCTCTTCTTAGAAACTAAAGATACCATCTGAATTCCAACAGGATCTCGTGTCATATGCAGCGGGGAACTGTTTGGTCTTTGGGTAAATCCCCAAGTCCATGAACACGATCACCAGGAGCGAGAGAGCGAGCGAGAGAGCGAGAGCAACAGAGCCCTCCTCCTCCTGTGTACTTTTTGTACAAGAATTGGCATCGTCCCTTCGTCCTAACAGTATCGCTGTGCTCCCGGAAACCTCCAGGAAGACCACAGTGTTCTTCCATTCTGCGGAATAAATGTCACTGACCCACCAAGCCCTTGGGTGCATGACATTGTGAACCCACTTCCATAAACACAGGGCAACAACAACATCATCGGTTTCAACTACAGCTTCCATGTTACTAGATTTCTCCACACTGTCATTGTCCAACACCAATTACCTATGTAGCGGTCAAACCTTGGACGCATGACTGCTGCTGCTGCTGCTGCTGCTGCAAGGATGGCTACAGTGGCTCCTCCTGCTTTCTGATGGTGGCTTCCCCAATCCATCAGTAGTGAAAGTTTGTTGTTTCCACTGCTTGTGACATCGACATGCTTTGCAATCAATCACCAGCGTCCAGAATGCATGGGGTACCAAACTGCACCCCACGGCGGACGACTGTGAAAGCAAGCTGAGACGAAGCACCGCACGCGCACAACACTGCACCGCCATGGGTTGACGGAGCCTCTGCGATCCTTCCATTGATCAAAGAGGGGAGGGAGGGAGGAAGACGCTGCGGTGGTGTTCTGTGCGCCTGCAATCTTTCCGGCGATTGGCGATAAGAATCCAATGCATTAGGAACACCACCCATGTAATTGCCATGGTTTTGATGCGTGACGATGAGGGAGGAGGGCATCCGCCATTGGCTCCGCTGCCATCGGAGACCGATCCATCCATCCATCGCCGCTGCCGATGGACCACCGACCGCTTGTGTTGCCAATACATGGCCACGGCCGCACCGGTATGACGCTTGGTTTCGGACACGTGCCATTTCCTGGTTCTGGTCAAACCTTAGGAGTGAATCTTTTCCCAGATTAGAGATTGTCTCTGTCTATATTTGTGCAATCTAGCAGACTCTTGATATCTTAAAAAAAAAAAAGTGTTTAAATTATATTACTCGTAATAGACTCATCTAACGTGTTATTATTATTATACACATATATGATTATATCAATTTTTGACTCAATGGCAAGAATAATAATGTTGAGTTTTTCGACCATCATAATCAAAAATAAAATCTTGGGTTTAATCCCGACCAATATAATAACTTAGATAAAATAGGAGGAGAGATAACTTAGAATAAAAAAACATTCTCTCTCTTTACTTTTTCTTTTTTTTTTTATGACCCTCCTCGACTATCTTCCTAAAAAAATCAATAACTCGATGGGACCAAAAAAGAAATATAGCTTTTCGATAAAACGTTAAGATGTCATGATCATGATATCACAATAATTTTTTTTCTTTTTCTATGAGAGTCTTGTGCTTGTTTTGTGAGTGATATATGTATATATATAGTTCAAAAAAATGTCACGTTGCTCCTTTGTCATCCACTTAGCAATTTTTGTATAAATTAATAGAAAAAGGGCTGTAGACTTGCTTGGTATTCCAGCCATGAAATGGGATTATATATGAAGTTAATGCTGTGAAATGTCTGCTGACAGCTGAGCCCTAGCAATTATTTCCGAAGGCAATCCTTGGCTACGCCAAATTATGAGAGGAGAGAGAGAGAGAGAGAGGAGGCGCTATCACTGCCTAATCTTAGTATTCTGCTAAGACATCTCTTCCTCCGGTCTCTCACAATTAATGTCAGTGTCATCTATCATAGTCCAATAAAATCCCAAAAAGATCGGATAAGCAATTCATACACCGTTTTGATCAAAAGATAAGATTTATATATTATATTTCTCCTATCGACATGGGAGACTCACTGCCCTCGTGAAATCTTCATCGGTCATCACTCATTTCGGCCATCGAAGTCAAAAAGCCTTCTTCCACGTTTTAGTGTTAAGATATAGATAGATATATTTGTATGTACATATTTGCGTCAAACGCGTGATCGATTGTTTAGTCGATTACGGGAAAGGCAAGTGAATTGGTGGCTGAGGATTGAGTATATGAGATATGTGAGAGCGAAGAACACGCTACGCTCTCTTCCTGTATCATCGTCGTCTTCACCAGCTTCATCTGTTTCTCTTGCCGGAAGCAAGAAGGCAAGTGAATTGAGGCCAGAGCCATACGTTACAGTGGCTCCTTGGATCTTTATCGTGCGTGTGCTCCTCCGCCGACAGTGGACAGAAGAGAAAGGTCTCGGTGGAATGGCCACCGAGGCCCACTTCCATGTCTTGTAGCCCTCCTCCCATTTATCTCTCTCTCTCTCTCTCGCTCCGCCTCTGTCCGGTTGCTTAGTTATCTCTCTTCTCTTCTCACGGCTGCAGGCGTCTCTTGACGCTCAGATGGTGAGGGTAAATTGCAGCAGTGTCAAATCCTTCGAAAGAGGAGGCTTCGATGGATCATTGTCGAAACGCAAACTATTGCATGATGGTCTGTACGAGGATGCCCAGCACGAAAGGCACTTCCTCCATATACAAAAGAATAAGATGACTGTATCTCCCATAGACTGAGATGAACAAAGAATCTTCCTTGTTTTAATTTTTCCTCGACTTAAAATGGACGATTTTGATTGTCCCCCGACATCATCAAGCATGTAGACATCTTTTACGTGGTTAGGTAGAAAGAAAGAGAAAGGCAAGTCACAGTTGAAGAAAAAAATATGGGGCACTATCAACTTTGGTTGCAAACTATCAATTCAATTCACTAAACTGTCACATGTAGAAAGGCAAAAAAAAAAAAAAAAATACTCTTAGCAAGGCTGTGCGGTGCAGCATCTTCCTCTCTTCTTTCCACATATTCCTTATCATCTAAACAATCTCATCGAGGATCTTATACTCTTTTTGTGTCCCCATTTTGTTCGAACTCCGTTGTCCTCACCAGTGTCACAAGCGTCAACTCATCCGTTACATCATGAACCTTTTAGGTCCCGCCCATGCAATATCGTGGTGGCATGTTTAGGATCAGAATTAAGATGCAGAGTTGCAAAATTAAGCTTTGAATCCATCAAAGCCATCTACCCTACAGTTTGTGGAACATGTCTTCCTTCCAGGTCAAAAATATGTAATGTAGATGCTCATGCAGCTTCTTATCTTCTTCCTCCGAGTCAATCATAGATAATGTACTTACCTCCAGACCAGCTTCACTGCTATGCAGGCCCTGCAGCTAATCACCTTCTTCCTCAACTCGGTATCCATGAATTATCAGCAGAATGGTGTGGTCACCATCGAGTTGCCGTCTGCTAGGCGATGATGATGATGATTTTGACCCCTCCGGTGGTCCTCTCTTCGAAGGCCATGATACAACAAAGTTTCAGTTCAGCCTTCATCATCTAGGTTCAGTGCCTGGATCCCATTCCTCCTCAACAAATCCATCACCAAGTTCTGTCGAGGCAGCCCAAGGAGACGATGGCCCGGCGTGCAGGGGCCCCTCCGGTAAACTCCAGTGGTGTTGGCATCTTGACGGCGCTTGCCACCGAACCCTCCTCCGTCGCGGTTTCCATGCATGCATGCATGTCTGCACATTACTGTTTATGGATATAGAATCAGCTTTGTTGTATCTCTGCCATTGATTCAAGCATGCGTGTCATGCACAGAGGCAAAATAATGGAGGAGAACGATCACCGAAAGGGCTTGTTGAATGTGTATTAGGACGTGCTACCCTACTGAACGCATGTCGGTCCGTATTGTATGCAAGTATCGGTGCCCTCGGCATCATTATTAGTATTTAAAACCTGTGTGCATGCACGCATGTCAAGCACAGTCGCAAAGTAATGGAGGATAAGAAGCTTGTTGAATGTGCCGCAAGACATGATAGGCTACTGCATACTGCACCTTATTTTCTAGATAAACATGTGTATTATCTAGAAAATTAAGCACTCCTCCTCCCATCTGCCATCAATAATAATATCTAAACCTTTGCGTGCATGCATGTCATGCACACAGGCAAAATAATGGAGGATAAAGACCTCCAAAATGGCTTGTTGAATGTGTAGTAGGACACGATACCCTACGTAGGGACTCCCACATCCTCTTCGAGACTCGAAGAGGAGCCATCAATGATGAATCGGTCATGGAGGCGACAAAGAAGATGCCATTCTGCGGCTGTGAATGCATAGCCAACTCCACTAAGCAGGCGAGACCAAACGAAAGCATGCATGGGTCGTGGCCGGGGAGAGGGACTCGGGGAGGAGAGACATCCGCCACGATCCAAAGGCCATTGTCCTAATGTCTCAACTCCTCGTAGGGTCGTCGTCTCGTGGAACTGCTCATGAAAAGAGAGGAGAGGGCCATCGTCGTCCCAGTTTTTTTAAGGTAATGTTCCCTTCTCAACAAGGACAATGGCCGCAAGGAATGGCACTCGGCTAAGATGGAAAGAGCTTCAATAATTGCGCTGCTCAAGCAGACCCCGGGAGCCTCCACGCTTGCATGGATTTGTAGCCTCTTTCCATTTCCCTTTACCATTTCACTATATACATAGTGATGAAACTAAATCAACCGTGAAGAACAACTATCTATGTTCATCACCTTAGCCTGTTTATTCTTAGCAATGATGTGCAGCAGTTTGATGATTTGCTCACCATTAGAAAGCACTGATTCATCTTACGAAATGCTTGGTAACCCTGTAATTTCTGCACCCAACATTTGGTTTGAAGCTTAATCTCTCGACATCTTCTTACAGTGAGATATATATTAATCTTGCATTTGAGTTCCTTAACAAAAGTCTCGAAAAAATAAGAGGTAATCACTAGTTGCGTTAGCGTCTTACATATGATAATGAGGTGTAGGTCAAACAAATAGCAGTGAGGCGTTGGCCACACGCTGGTGAGACATCGGTAGTCTTCCACGTCTCATCATCTCAATCCTCAATCCAAATATATGCAGCGATACTGGGTGGAATGGTGACAGTAATATCATAAATAGGTGCATCAAAGAACACTGACATCAAAGGATTCCACCATCTCCATCATCTGGAAGATGAACCTCGATTAAAAATGTGACATTTCTGCACCAACCATTCACAGCCCACGCTTCGCCTACGTTAAATCTATCTCCATCCGGTGCACAAAAAGATAAATTTCATGAACACGTCAATCTACCAATGGCAGTGGATGACATGCACACACACCTCAAATACCTTTACGACCCGCCTCTCATGCCCACGAGTTAATTTCCTCTAATGGCGGAGACAAATTTGTCGTGGTGGATATGAATACGAGCAAACAGGTGGTCACGGCGGACGAGAGCGGGCGGGCGGCCGTCGGTTTCAATCGAACTCGGAGCGGCTCCGCTGCGGGGCCTCACGTAATTTACGGGCGACTTCCCACGTCGTGGTCGGAGGGCGACGCCGCAACGGCAACGAGCAACCGCAACCGCACCCGCACCCGCACCCTGCAACCGGCCTCGTGACACGTGCTCGTGGCCGACGGTGGCGCGGTCCCCGGCGACCTTTTCCCCACGGCCGAGGGCCCGGCAACGCGTATGGCCGCGTCACCCTGTCCCCCACCTCCTCCACGGACGTCGGTGGCGGCTAGCTGTCAGGCGTCGGTCGAGGGCCCCGCTCGACTCAAGACGGGCTCGAACCGCTCCCCTTCCTACACGTGGCAGTTGGAGGGCCCGGGGATTATTCTTCCGGAGAGATTGATCGTGGGTTCGAATACCGGCAGTATATTCCAATGAGCTGACCTGTGTCTACCCTCAGCTCCACGTCAGACACCCTAAATGAAATAACAAAACCAAAAGAACCGAGTCAGCTTCACAAGTGATAGGGTAAGTCCCGAAGGTCTTGACATTTATTCCAAACCACGTAGAGCCGTACCAGCTGCTCGAGATCCCGAAAGCAACGTCGATATCTCGAGTCATAATAGTCGCTCGAAATCCTATAAACGGTGTAAACATCCCGAGTCGTACTAACTTCTCGACATCTAAGAAGCGATAGTGACATCCTGAGTCATACCAGTCGCCCGAGATCTCGGAAAGCAGTGCTGCCCAGCAATAGCATCCAACACGACGTCGTCCCTAGCCCCTTATGCGCCTCACTCGATGTCCGACCGAGCAAGCAAAGGATGTGGCTGCCATTAAGAAACCACGTATTGCTACCCCCTCGTTCGTAAGTATAAAAACTGAACTCTTGGCCAGCTCCAAGGGTCGGACCTCTAACTCAAAAACTCTCTTAATCATTCCACTCACTGATTTGCTATAACCTGGGAAATTTCTTGTAATCAGCAATCGCCTTCGCAAGCACCACTTATGTTGGGAAACTAACGGGAACATCACATGCGCAGCAAAAGAAATAAAACAAAATATATTTCTCACGTGCATCAAGTCGTTGTGTAGTCGGTATGCAAAAAATTATCAAAAATAAAAATTACAATACATGAGAGATTAATCACATAGGGAGATTGTCTATCCCTGAAATTTAAGATCCATATGAAGAATATGAGAAGGTCAAGTGTACTCCTCTCTAATGGTATCCACATGGTCAATCAAAATTTAGTCCTTGCCCGAGTTTAGTATCTCGCCAGTTCATTCAGTCATTGCTCTAGTTCAGCACCTCAGCTAGGCTCTTCAATCTTTACCCGTGTTTAATACCTCCGTAAGTTCATTTAGTTTTGCCAATAGTTCAATACCTAGGTTAGTCCATTCAGTCCTTGCCCAAGTTTATTATCTCGACTAGTTCATTTAGTCTTTGCTCAAGTTTAGTATCTCGATCAGTTCATTCAGTCTTTGCCTGAGTTCAACACCTCGAGTGATCCATTCAGTCTTTGCCCGAGTTTAACATCTCGACCAGTCAAAATTAAGTCTTTGTCAGAGTTCAGTACCTCGGCTAGTCTACTCAGTCTTTGCTCGAGTTTAATATCTTGACGAACTATATTCAATCTTCACCTGAGTTCAATATCTCGGTCAATCCATTCAATCTTTGTCCAAGTTCAGCACATCGGTTAACCCATTCAGTATTTGCACGAGTTTAGCATCTCAGTCAATTATATTCAATCTTTGCCCGAGTTAAGTACCTCGTCCAGTCCACTAAGTCTTTGTCCGAGTTCAATACCTCAATCAATTATATTCGGTGCAAAAAATTATTACCTCGACCAATTTATTTAATCTTTGTCAGAGCATGATAATCTAGATAGATTACTACTTACTAAAACTACTCAATCTCAAATCACCACTTAAGTGTCGATGAACTCTAAAGAAGCATCTAAACGTCATTAGCTCTTTGAAAAGTCCATAATCGAGTCGAGTTGATTTAAGCTCCGTTAATTTCATCTCTATCATAAAGTAAATTATTTAAAAAATAATAATAAGATAATTTTGGAGGATAATGAACTTATGTAAAATAAACTTTGAATACTAGGATTGATTGTTGTATGAGTACTTTATGCAATCTGATGGACATATTTGAAAAAAAAAAAAAATTCTGTTGATCCTGTGAGGATGGGTAGAAAAAAAAATAATTGAGAGTGACTTTTATATTTTAGATTTAAAAGGATGAGAGAAGAGTCTTTCATGTGTTTGAATTAACACAAATCTTATTCATTTTCATGACTTATTCTCACGTTACAAAATATTTTATAATTTGTTCTTCATAAATATAAGTAAAACTATATCTGACCACCTAAATCTTATGTTTATTATTGTTGATTGGTTATATTTTTGCAGGCAAATGTTTGGAGGATTAATACCCAAATGATCCATTGGAAATCAATGATATCAGGATAAGAACATGGCGGAAATGGGAGGTGATCGTTGATCGCATGATCCCTACCCATCATTCCCTAAGCTCCAAAAGAAACCCACCCTTCCATTAAAGACGACAGACAATTGACAGGAAAGGGCAACCAACCAACACTTGAAGAAGAAGAAGATGAAGAAGAAGAAGAAGAAGAAGATGATGATGATGATGCTCTAATCTTACTTACTCCAGCTGTTAGTGGGCTTTTGTATTAAAGTAATGACAGGCACATCATGCCAACGACAGCTGAATGATTCATCTTCCTGCAATGGAAGTGAAACTGTCCACTTCTCTTCCATCTTTCTTTCTCTCTTTCTTTCTTCGTTTCTGCAGCAAAACACATCCCTTTCCACCCACGACCATAACTGAGATGCACTGCTGAAGTGAAAGCATGATCATGCATGAGAATGAAGGAACCATAGTCACAGTTCCCAATCCTTTTCTCTTTGCCACTACTTTTCCGGAGGTTGTCACCTGAGCCCCTTAAGTCTCGCGGCTGCCACTGAGGTCACATAGAAGAAAGAAGAGAAGCAACTTTTGATTCAAGAAAAGTACATCTGCAAAAAGGTTTACCCAGTCTTTATCAGCCACCTTCTGCTTGTGATTACTACAAAAATCTCAGTGCACAGACTATGATTTCATATTCCTCCCCTTCTCCTTCTCCATGGTTAATTTTTTTTGTGTCATCAGTTCATAAGAGAATTGAAGCAACCAGATGCAGATAACATCAGATCAGTAGCTACTTGTATTTTTAGTTCACGATAAAGATAGATTCAAAACAGCAAAAACCCAATTTATTTATTGACAATGATTGTGCTTTGACAAGTGTGACATGAGATTGGATATTGGTACAGTGACAGATTGGATATGGTTATCAAAGTTGGACATCAGAAGTATGATTTTTGAGTCCAAGAGAAGAAGGGCAGATGCAAAGGAGGCTTGATATAAGAAATGTGAAGAATTGGATTCAAACCCCCCATTCATTTGATAACATATTAATCACCTAAATCAAAATACTTAAAATCAAATTAACCTTATGTACTGTGAGCCTTTAATGACCTGGTAAACAACATTTCATAAACTTTGCAATGGGACATTTTATTTTATATTAGAGTCTCATTATCATGATTGATTTTATATCTAAAAATATGATCTGAATTGACCATTTATGCAAAAAGAATAAAAATTCCTCTAGATTTTATATTTATTGAATTAGTAGTTACTTCTCATTCTACGTTAAAGCTTAATTAAATGACTAACATATGAAACACAAATTACATGTGGATGCACTCTGGTTTTTTGCTGGGCCGGCCCGTGGATTCGATGGGCTCCCATCGTGCACATGCCCACACACTTCTGGACTCTAAATCTTTGGATAGCTCTGTGTTAATGCATCAGCTTTACGAACAACAAACATAATTATTATGCTCCTTAAATTTGTTTTAAAATCGTTTCTTCTTTTGTCGTCTCCTTCCCCCTCTTCGTTTGCTTGCTTCTTCTTCTTCTTCGTCTTCCCCTTCACCTCAAGAAACGCTGCAGCGTGGAGGTGAGCCGGTAGACCCGCCACCGACACCGGGGTGCCGTCGGCCGCCCACGTTAACAGCAACGTGACGCAGCTTACTAACTCGTGTCAATGAATGGAGCCACCAGATAAGGATTCCAGGGAGGCCTGACGTCCATTAAAGCGGCACATGGCGGCCTCGCCGCCCACCGCTTCGACATGAATGCGACATGAAAGATTAGTGATTACTAACACTGTGGTTTAGGTTTCATCGGTATACATCACCGTGAAAAATTTGATCCGAGCTGTTGTGTGTAACCTGGCGTGCAAAATGCTGCTGTCTACTGTGGACTAAAGAACCAGCAACTCGAACATGGCTTTGATCCATTGGCTGTCGAGTTGACTAATAAGAGGCCGGTCCACCACAGTGGAAGCGACGGGACGGCACATGGGAAGAAGAAGAAGAAGAAGAAGAAGAAGTCGGCAATGTCGGGTTTGATTCCGCTTTTACTGAAGAAAAGAGCGAAGAAGACGGAGACGACGAAGACAGCGAAGCGACGACGGAGAAGTAAAAAAGAGAGGAAGAGGACGATGCTCACGTGATCTGCACGTGTGGTTTCTGTCTATTTAGTGACCGTGGTATCCTTCTTCTCCTTCCACATCCGCTCGCTTTGCTTGGGACGTCGTTGTCGTCATCGTCGTTGTCTTCTTCTTCTAGCTGTGCTTGCTTGACAACGAGTTAATGGCGGACGAGGGCACAGCCAACTGCATCGATATTATTCTGGCCATCATCCTCCCCCCGCTCGGCGTCTTCCTCAAGTTCGGATGCAAGGTGCGTATGTGCAGTGCTGTTGTATGCATGCGTTTCCCTCTTCTTCTTCTTCTCATGAGGAAATCAGCTAATTATCGTTCTTGAGCAGGCGGAGTTCTGGATCTGCCTGTTGTTGACGATCTTGGGTTACATCCCCGGGATCATCTACGCGGTGTACGCCATAACCAAGTAAAAATTGTTCCTCGGAGCTCCTCCGTAAGGTACCAAACTCTTTTGGTCTTTCCATTCCTTTACTTCTGACACATCCTTTTTATGCTTTATCTTCTTTGATCCGAAGGAAAGAGTTGTTCAAAGTTACTTTATTGGCTCTTCTGCTCCTCTGCAGGAAGTGGTGATTCGATGGTAGCGCTGCTCTGTGATTGATTCGTTCGTCTGTACAAATGATTTCTTCTACTAGTTGTTGAGAGTCGTGTGAACTCTAGCTTTGCTTTCGACTGTTTGTGTTACTGTGTTGGTTGATTGGTCGTCATCGTCAATAAATGAAGCAGTAAGTTTGGATAAGGACGCCGACTTTGTTGTCTCTTTCCTCTTCTTTACTCTTGTGGGTGTTCTGATAACACGACACCTCCGATGAAAGCCACATACTATTCTGCAGCGATCATCTAAATCGTTAGCTGCGACGTTTCTTTCCGGCGAACATCTACCTGCTCCGCCTGCACGCCTAGCTTCGTTGTCATCCACGGATGGTCCAAAAAACCCAGTAAACTTGCAGCACTCCGTACGAGCCACCATCTCCCCTGCGCAATCGCAGTGCTACGGTTTGGTTGACTGTGCACTAATGGCTTGGATTTCCACGGTAAATATAGAGGCTCATATATTGCATTCATCCTACGGCGGAAGGATGAAAGAAAAAGGAAGGAAAAGAAGAGCCCTCTGTTTTGTCAGGAGCTTCGATGTCATGAGCTCTTACAGAGACCATAACAGATCCAAGCTGCTGCTCCCTCCCATCCCGAAAGAAAACAGTAGCAGAGAGTGAGCTCTTTCTTCTATCTTGTAGCGTCACCAATGTGGAATTCTTAGCCAAAGTGTGGCCCGGCGATTGCCGGACGCTTCCAAGTCACATAGCAATATACCTAAAGACACGGACACGCTTCGGGCCACTCCGTAAGTCCCGAGGAATACTGCAAGATCACGGAGATCGGCGTCACGGCGATCGCTTGTGATAGTTGTGTATGTCAAAAAATAAAAGAAATCATAGGCGATCAGTAGTAGCTTTTATAGGAAAGACGTAAATTGGATGGGATTTGAATGGGGAAGAGATTATGTAATTTGGTGTGCATTGAGAAATCTGGGGTTGGAATACGATGGGAGTTTTAAGGAAAGAATATATTCTCGAAGGAAGAAAAGACGGGATTCAAGCAATTGTTTCCTGTTTCCATGTTCTTTAATTGACAGGATCTTTGGGATTCTGCTATCTGATCCGACCTATTAAAGACGGCTCTCGGTGCAATTAAGGATTTCTATTCGCAGAGGTGGAAACACGGATGGCGAGGAAGAAGGTGAACCTGGCATGGATCGCCAACGACTCCACGCGGCGGGCCACCTTCAAGAAGCGGAAGAAGGGGTTGATGAAGAAGGTGAGCGAGCTGGCGACGCTGTGCAACGTGAAGGCGTGCATGATCATCTACGGGCCGCAGGAGCATCAGCCGGAGGCGTGGCCGTCGGCGCAGGAGGCGGCGCGGTTGCTGGAGCGGTTCAAGAGCATGCCGGAGATGGAGAAGTCCCGGAAGATGATGGACCAGGAAGGGTTCCTCCGGCAACGGGCCGCCAAGCTGCAGGAGCAGCTCCGGCGGCAGGAGCGCGACAACCGCGAGCTCGAGGTGAGCCTCCTGATGCACCAGGCGGTGGCGGGACGGAGCCTGTACGACATCAACGTCGAGGACGCGACGAGCCTCGCGTGGATGGTGGACTCCAAGCTGAAGTCGGTGCAGGATCGGATCAACCAGCAGACGACGCAGCTGGCGCTGCGGTCCGCGGCGGAGGCATCGGGGACCGCCCAGATCACTCCGAAGAACCCGATGGAGATGGCCATGGATTCGCTTCAGCGGCAGAACTGGCTCCTCGATGCCATGCATCCCAGCGAGAACTTAGTCTTTGGCGGCGGTGGCGGGGAAGAAATCATGCCAATTTCTTGCGTCGAACACAACAGCTCGTGGCTGGATCTCTACTTCCCCTTCAATTGAAGACGAAGCATATCTCTCACGTTGGTGCTTTCGGCAACCTCTGTTAATAAGCAGCGTTCATTGGGTTGGCTTACTTTCTTGATTTGTAGTTCTGCAGTGTCTTTTTCTTTGCCTGTTCTCAATGATTTCAATTAAGATCTCAGCCTTTTCCCTCTTCATCTCAAGAATTCTGCAACATCTTCTCGAGGAAAACAATTCACTGGCATTTTTGTACGTGTGGCAGATCAAACCTTCGATTCTGAAAGAAACATATCATCTCATACATCAAGAACCCTATCTCTGGTTAAACAGAGTTCATGTTCGTGATTCTTCGTTTGGTTACTGCTGGTACAATACTGCATCTGACACCCTACAGTCTCTCTCTCTCTCTCTCTCGCTCTCCTTTTTCGTGTTCTTCTTCTCCGATACAAAGCGTGAATCACAAATCAAAGGGGAAGCGAAGTTGTGTAGAACTTGGTGTATAACGTCAGGCATCACGACCTTGATCTGTCGAGCGTCGACCACATCACTCGGACATACTCTTCGTGCGTGCAGGCCTTCACTGTTCCATGAAGCTCCAGTCCATGGTGGGGATCATGTCCTGCTCCAAATCACAGAAAGATACATAACGACACAGTTCGTGACCCCTGTATACATGCATACCGTGATAAAGAAAGAGCCTTGAGAAGTGCGAACCCAAGAAGCCATGGCTGCAGAAAACAAAGAAACTTACTCTTCTATTCCATTGCCTCCATGGCGTGATTGCCATTAGTCAAAGATCAGCAAAGTCCTCCATAATTAGCACTACAAGTTGGCCACAGTTCTTGGCGCTGAAGGAAGGCTGGTCTCTGATGAACCAACCTATCCATGGATTGTTCATGAACTCCCATCATCAAGTTATAATATTAGCTCATCAAATGGACTACCTACCTATATGGGATTTGCAGAAAACTATCAAGGTTGACTATGGTAGGGGATAAGCTTGGCCAGGAAACAGATTGGTGCATGCAATCCCCTGTTTTGAGAACTGAAGTAGGAGGACAAACCAATCTCACTGCCTCGAAGTTGACAGAAATGTCAGGGCTTCAACATGAAGACGGCATGCCACCACCAGTTTGTGACTCACTTTGTGCCATCTGCTTTCAGGATAGGAAAGGATCGTGTTCTCAAAGTGGCCCATCGATCATGGACTGGACAACTCTCAGCAGCCTCGATAACTTTGTCCCATCTATAAGCCTGAAATGATAGTGTCTAACAAAGCTAAATGGCAACGGGAATCAGTACAGTAATGAGAGCTGAAAAGTGCAAGGCTATGACCCAACACTAGATTCAGTCAGGTGGGTGTTTGCTGACCCTTCACTGAGATCATAATATAGGCTACTCTGGAAGAACAAATGCAATGAATGGTGGTGTTTCTGGTGTTCTCCCCTGTTGGTGTCAAGTTCTTGTGGGAGGGAAGGTGGTGCAGTATCCAGGAGAAGGACAACTAATTAGACTGGAGGTTGTCCTTCACCTGCATGCAGATGAATAGAAGTCATCATCACCCCAATGGAAGGTAGGGCAGGGCAGTGAGGGGCAAAGGGGAGAGAGGTGGATCATGAAGGACCTGCAAGTCTAATGAATATTTGAAAGCTACACCATAGTCAATGAATTTTTCCTCACCAGGACAGAATTTGTTGTTCTCTTTCTTCCCTAAAATTCTCCCATCAGAGTGAGTTAAATATTATTATGATTGAGTGTAATTTGAGGAATCAATTTGTTGGTAGATCAAGCATGATTTATTGTTTCTTATTAGTAACAAAATTTAGCAAGTTTTCTTTCTGTACTATTCCTTTGAGGAGAGCCCCTTCTAATACTCGAGTCAATTAAAAGCCTTGTATGGGAATCAAAAATAAAATGTTTCATCTTCAATCATATATCATACAATTTTGATTTGATGAGTTTGGGACCATATGCTTAAAGTTGATATCAAGCATATCAAATTTTTTTTAATTTATCTTAACATTGATACTCGATATATTTAAAATAATTATTATCTATCTATAAATTTTTTTATCATATATAATATTGACATTTGTGCCCTACCTTCACCTCTACAGTTGCTTGGATTACCACATTTGTGAATGCACCACAAGAAATGTCAAGAGAAATCTTCAATATTGGCTCCTCTCCCATTCAATGTTTGAACAACTTGAGCATCTCCCTTTTTAAAGTAGCTTTCGTATAATGGTGATCAACAATGCCTTCATATTAGCTCTCTACTATGAGATTAAAAAAGAAAATTATATATGAACAAATGTTAATAGACCGCAACACACGATAGGATTAAACAGAAATCACAATTAAATGAAACACTAAGATTTACTTTGAAAAATTTATCAAACTCGAAGGGTAAAAAATTATGAAACAAGTGATAGAAAATTTACTATAAAAATAATGAATATACAAATCTTAACAACTCTTGCCTAAAACCCAAATAGAAATCTCAAGAGAATGATAAGGATACAAGAATCTAATCTAACTTAAGGTGATTGATAACAATATATTGTCTATGTCTTCTTCTCTTATTTTTCTATCATCATTTGTCACTGTTGTTTTTTTTTAATCAGATTTTTTTTAATTATAATCACCAGAAGTATATATTAAAAGAGTTAAAATTTAAATTAAAAAAATAATATTATGAACTTTATTAAAATCTACTGTGGGCTGAGGCTATCTGCCCAACATCCATATCAAAAATAAAATCTACTGTGCTGCTCCAAACACCCTAGTCTTATCAATACTCTACTTTCATGAGAGTACAGCAAGAACACCGTAGTCTTATCAACAGTGGAGGATTGAGGAGGGTGCCGAAGAACTCCGGGACATGAAAGGAGGTGATGCGTTGGTTTGCATTGGCCATACTTCAACATGCTTTGACTCTTCCAGCCGAGGCAGCGGTCGGTCCAACTCCTTCTCAGCATGCTAACCAATGGAAAAGGAAAGGGAACCACTTAGTCCAAAGAGGGTTTTCCAAGTCTCACCGGACAGAGATGATTCAGGAGTACTTCCTCTCCTGCTAACCAATGGAAAAGGAAAGAGGGCTTCCAAGTCTCGTCAGAGAAAGAGGAGAGAGGAGAGTGGTTCCTTTCGGAGGTCACTCCCACTTGGAACACCAAAGAAACTTTGTGGGACCAGCAGAGTGTCACCTCTCCTTGTATTGTTCTTGCTTGTTGATTAGTAGTGTTCCAGAAACCATATCCTAATGATTTGTACTCATTCATGAGTACAAAGAAGTAGTATGAAGGCAGAAGCAACTCCTTTTGTCACTTTACTGTGTGCTACAATCAATCTATTTGTAAGTTTTGTACTCCTATGAATGAACAAAAGGCCTCAGCAGTTTATTTCTCTTATGTGACATGGAATTCTCACCCTCTTTTATCATCCTTTTTCTTCTTCAGAGCATCAATCATCAATCATTTGTTCATCCAATGTTAAGTTCTTTTTTTGACATTTAGGAAATATTGTGAGATTTGGAAGGTGAACCAAACTTATCTATATGTGATTCACATAATGATAAACTTTATGATTGAGTCTCCAGATAATGTTTCACCCATCAAATATAGTACTAGTTTCATTTAAGCTACAGTTTATTATATATTCTAGCTAATTGTGCTAGAAAGTTAAAATCAATGGATTTCTACTATGATTTCAAAGCTTCCATGCTTTTCACAAAGACAGAATAACAAGAAAAACAAATGCCCCAATCAATAGAAGTTGTGGTATCCCCATCAGATAATATACATTAGGGAAAATAAAATATTATTTGAGGAATATTATGACCACTCCTTCCTTACAAGTTGATGATGGCACCATCATGCATGTAAGAGAAAGATAAGAACACAAGAAAGGTGCTGCTGACCAAAATTTCTCATAAGGTTGATTATGTGTGTGTATATAATGTTATCCACAAGGTCAAATATCTCCAAATATGCCTCCCACCTAATGATGCTCCTCCATTTTTGGACACTTTGTAATTTATCGCCACTTGCTAATGATGCTACTCCATTTTTGCACACCATGTAATTTATCTCCACTTGCCCATCTAATTGTCCTCCTTTGCTTGTCCATGCAAGTCATCAACAGGGTCACTGAATACATATATATATATATATATATATATAGAGAGAGAGAGAGAGAGAGAGAGATTGGTGGTCCAAAGAACTCACAAGAAGTCAATGGCTAAGCCAAAGCCTCTCACTTTCATTGATATGGAGACCTTTAGATTCTTGTGTTCTTTAGTGTTAGCTCCGGCGTCGCTTTCATTTACCAGAACCTCTCTCTCTCTCTCTCGTTCTTCTTTTCTTGTGTTTACTTTAGCCTTTCATTCCTCTCTTATTCTTCTTCTTTTGCTTGCGTTTCTATAGCCATTCACGAGTCGCTCTCTCTCTCTCTCTCTCTTCTTCTTCTTCTTCTTCTTCTTCCGATCTTGTGATATGCTTGCTAACCTTTTAACCTGATTGCTTGATTCAACTGCGTTACATGTGACACTCCACGAGGACCATCGATCACACACCATAATTTGGTCTTCTCTCCTTTGTTAGAAAGGCCACGATCTCTTCTGCAAGATGGTAGGCTGATGACGTCTTTATCCCCATATCCGGCGACCGTAAGATGTCCATTCTGCATAGATCACGTAAAGGCTCTGTCAATAGCCTATTGGAAGGGGCATCGAAGAATGAACGAAAACCTTTGCTCACAAAGCTTCCACACATCAGTACTGCCCACATGGATAGCTTGCCGTGTCTTACACTATCTTTATTTTGTTCATATTACCATGGAATGATCCAACGAGTGTCTACGATACTAATTGCATCCTCACGAGTCAGTTTTGGCTCATATTATATATTAGAATTCGATCCAAAAGAGAACATGTGTTCGTTCACCTCTTAAAAGTTCTGATTCATGTCAACTTATTCAAACAACAAAGCTCATTGACTGCCCACCAGATGGACGTCGTCGTCTCCTTCTTTTAATCCCAATCCATGAGCCAAGTTTCCACGTTTTGGTCCACCGGTAATGGCATCATCTGTAGCAATAAAAACATGTTGATTGGTAGAAGATAGAGCAGTGCAAGTCCATGCATGCATTAATGCCACGACATGTCTTACAACAGGAACTGAGACTTCTTAGTTTGGTGTGATCAGTGTTATAAGAGTCGCTATACCTTCCCTTTGTCACACTGACATTTTCTTCTTTCTTCTTTCTTCGTCTCTTTCCTGCCCACAGAATCCTTTTCCTTATTAATGCATGTTATTTTATGCAACGCTTTAGGATATTCCACTGCATGTGTACACAGATGAAAAATCTCATGAAAACTATCATGGCCTTTTATTTATTTCATTAACATAGTTAGCACAACTAGAAGATCTACATGCATTTATGGCCACCTTAACATTACTTTGTTTATCATATTGCTTGACCATACATGTTTGGTGTGCAATGATTTGATACTCGCATTTCCACGCGATGCAAAACCCTTTTTATGATCAGCTGTCAACTTGAAAGAACAAGTGCACCAAATTTCTTCTAGTCACGATCTAAGTTTTTGGACTTTCCTTGAAGTTTTCATAGAGCAATAAAGCTGGCGTGTATTCTGCGGCTTCTTTGGCTTGTCGGTCATACATAAAATGATAAAAACTTCTATTTCAGCATCACCTAATGTTATCCAAAGACTTTTGACATTAATATATATATATATATATATATATATATATATATAGATACATACATACAGCTGAATATAATATTTTTCAGACATTTCAACGTCACAAAGACGTATTATTTCAGAATGATTTATTTCTCATGGACATGAATTAATTTACTTTCTTTTGGTTTCTGTAACCTGCGCGTCCACACGGCACCGTTTTTAAAGCGGTTGATTAAGAGACGATGGAGGGCCCCAACGAGGTCAAGTCCAAAGGATGACGCGGCGTGGGCGCGGAGTCAAGTTGGGCTATTACGTGGCGCGAAAAGTCAAATCGGAAGGGTCCCGGTTGTGGTGACCAACGGTGCCACACCGCGAGGGAGAGAGAGCCGTGCCGTCTACCTCGTTGACCGGGGCGCGACCTCCGCCACGTGGGAACCCGCCCCTCGCCGTCGCCCCGGTACCGGCGGATCCAACGGTCCTTCCACGGGAACCGGGAAACGGGAAACGTCTCCGCCTATTCCCGCGTCCTCTCCGCGCCTCTGTGGCCACCACCTGTCACGCTGACGCCAAAAGTGACGTCGTCTCTCTCTCTCTCTCTCTCCCCCTCTACAAATTGGACCGAGGGTCCCGAAACTGGCCGGGGATGGGACGCCCTTCCTCTTGTCCTTCTCGCCTTTTGTTTTGTTCCCTTTCGCGGCCCTCGAGCAACCCACGCTTCTCTCCTTGCTGCATCGCTCACCTTCATCTTCTTCGTCCTTCCGATGGACAGGCCACAAGACATGGCGCTTTTGCGCTTCCGAAACCCGATAAAGGAGGTCGACTTCTTCTCCCAGAACGGTCGGCGAGATGTCACTGAAGCTGGAGCCGGCGGCTCGTCACCTACGGGCCATCAGGAAGCCGAGGAAGACGCGCTGGCTCGTGGAGGCTCCTCTGTCAACGTAAGCTACCAGAGTGTTGGATCGAGGTCATGGAATTCTTAGGGATCCTACTCTGCCATTACTTGCACTCGTTTAGCTAGCTTCTAGAAAATAGATAGAGATTATAAGATCCGAGTACAAATTAACTGCATGGTTAATTATCCAAAGTCTAGAATCGATGATGAGGGCTTCCCTTTGCTGCTGTCCAGACTGGATTGTATCTTCTAACGGCGAATTCTCAGGCCAGCCAAGCCGTCGTCGAGGAGGAGAAACCAAAACACAAGGTGAGTTGTTAGCTTTTCTTAGACCGATGTGGGTTTTCCTGTTTTGTGCACCGTAGGAGGTCAATCAACTCTTAATTTGACTTTCCTGTATCTATAAGATATATAGGATCTTTGTTTCGTGTTAGAGGAATTTAATTCTTCAAATCTGCATGCACCTTATCTTAACACCACAGTCGCAGTTTTCTGCGCTTCGGATCGAGCTAAACCAAGCCAGGGATGAGAACCGGAGATTAAGAAGCATGCTGGATCAGCTCACAGAAAGTTACACTGCCCTACAAAGTCAGCTTCTCCCAGCGGTGCAACAGAAAGAACAGGAGATCTACCGATGGCAGGTCTTTCTCTTGTCATCCTCTATTTTGGAACCCTATTCCTATCGTTTACCATGTTGTGTTGTCTGAATCTTGTCTACCAAAATCCTAAAAGAATCAATATCATAAAGAACCAAGAGAATCCATCTCTGCAAATTCATATTTGTCCATCATTTGAGGTGTTTGATTCCTTCTCAACAGGATGGCAAGACCAGTGTGGCAAGACAAGGGGAATCATCAGCACCCCAAATCATGGAACATGGACCGGCTCGCATGCGGATGATCCACGAAAACTCCGAGGAAGGCGACGGAGAACACTCCTCTTCGCTCAACATAGTCTCCAGTGATCGAGGCATCATTCCATCCGCAGATACACAGCTCTCTCAGGTTGATGGCTCCTCGGAGAATCCTAAGCTAACGCAAGAAACAAGCAGCACCGCTACACCATCTGACCTCTCAAGCCGGAGAGCGAGAGTCTCGGTGCGTGCTCGATCGGATGCACCAATGGTAACATAAACACAGAACGATCGATCTCAGTAGCGTTGTTGAACTGTGGTTTTGTAGAACTAAAGAGATTGTTGCGGTTTCTAGATCAGCGACGGCTGTCAATGGAGGAAGTATGGTCAGAAGATGGCTAAGGGCAATCCCTGTCCTCGGGCCTACTATCGCTGTACCATGGCTACCGGATGCGCAGTTAGGAAGCAGGTAGGGCAAGCAATTCTGAGTTCATGATCTCATCTAGAGGAAGGTCATGGCTACTCACAAGCTCATCGTATCATTTTTTTTTTTTGCACTTTGTTGGTTCTGCCTAATAGTGACGTTAGAAGAGAAGAAGAAGAAGAACGAATCATGCGATTGATTGATATGCATCTGCAGAATAGCTTGTCGATCAATGCCCATTACACGCTTTTATTCAACATGTAAAGCCATTAATTCTACTGATGGTTGTTCTGCATGAATGCAATAGGTGCAGAGATGTGCCGAGGACAAGACGGTACTTATAACGACCTATGAAGGCAAGCACAACCATCCTCTCCCTCCCGCCGCCAAAGCCATGGCGAACACCACGTCGGCGGCCGCGGCCATGCTACTCTCCGGCTCCACCACCAGCAAGGACTCGGTCGTCGCCTCCGCCAACGGCTTTCTGCACCCTCACATACTCCATGATTCCACCCTGGCTACTCTCTCCACCTCCACCTCGTTTCCCACCATCACCCTCGACCTGACGCAGTCCGCGAACCCGATCCAGCAGCTGCTGCAGCGTGCCCAGATGCCTTTCCCCATATACGGCCTCCCGCAGAAGCTACCGAGCATGGTCGGGCCGCAGACGTTGCAGCACGCTCCGCGGCAGCAAGCGGTGGTCGAGAGGGTTACTGCCGCGATCACCACCGATCCAAACTTCACCGCGGCCTTGACCGCCGCCATCACGTCCATTATGGGAGCTCCAACAAGTACAACCGGAGCTGGCGGCAGCAATGTGGCCTCTGCCGGGGCTCACATGGTGCCTGGATCTCCTCAGCTCCCCAAGCCCTGCACCACCTTCTCCCTTCATTAGAAGGGCATGCATGCAGGTTCTTCAAGTGTCATCGACAGCCTCAACTCAAGTCGCTTGGATACGCTAAGCTTTCATGGTGTTTCATTCGACATAGGAACAGCATACTTTGATGCAGGAAACAGAGGATAATAGTAGGAACTGATACATATAATATTTTGTGCATAGATATTATAGCAGTGGAATAATGCAAGAGAAAATGAAATATCTTTTTTGATAAAGAGTTCTGAGACACATTATATAATTCTTCTTCATGTAATGAATTTGAGTGCTCAAGAAAAATATTATGTTCTCAAGCTCATAATGACTGTCTCATACTCCTCCTCACAGGAATCGCAGCTATAAAATAATACGATAATATAAACAACATTAATTCGAGATATATATAAAACATATTACATCACATATAACCTTATGTATCGCATCTATAAACATAAAAGAATAAGCATCTCATTTTCATATTTTTTTAAATATTTTTTTAAAAAAATTATTTATAAATATATATATTTATTTTTATTCTCATATTTTTATTTTTTTCTTTCTCCACAGTCCTAGTGTGTTGTCGATACTCTCGAGTGTCTTGAAGATGATATATTTTTAAGTTTTTTTAATCACCATACAAAATATCATATTTCGAGTATTTTTAAGAATGTTATATTCTGAGTAGTTTGTAAAGCTCCATAACATTATATCTTTTGGGCTAAAATAAGTAACTCATAATATGAGGTCTTTTAGGATATTACATAATACATAACTCTATAAATATAACAAATATTATGATTTGAACATTTATATTATTAATTTCTACTAACATTTGCATGGTAAAACAATAGATAATAATATACCTTTGGATGTTAAGATCTAAAGTATCTTTAAATATCGTATGAATATTTGATTATTATATAATTGCCTGAAATATAATATATTATATATATTTTTGAACCTCTAAAAAAAAATATCATATTTTTAGTATTTTATAAATACCCATAAGATTTTTGAACCTCTAACCTATTGCAACATCTGTAGAATCCTAAATTTTTTAAATCATATAAATAAATATAAACAAAATATTTCGCTGATTATTTTAGATCATTCTATTTTATCATTTTAAATCTCTAATTATTAGATTAGAGAAGAGGAGGAGGAGAAAAAGAAGGAGAAGAAAAAGAGATTATAGGAAAGGAGTGAATTTTTTAATTGATATTACATACTAAAATAAGTGTACATATATATATATGTCTATATTCATAAAGAGATAACTTACAAATATTTAAATTTCAGATTATAGATAACAAAAATGAGGCCGGTTTTGAACTATGATTTAATGTGCAAATAAGAATATGTGAAGGGTACTTTTGAAGAATTTGAAACACATCCACTTCGAATTTTGCAAATAAAACCCCGTCGTTTCTTCATTTATGTCCGATGCTTCAAACTTTGCCATATTTCGCTCCCAAAAGCCACGGCGAGAGGGTTTTCGTGGAGCGGCGGCGAGATGGAGGAGTTGGACGATTGGGGCCTCAGCGCCGAGGAGCTCAACTTCTTGGAGGAGGACGCCATCAAGAAGATCTCGGAGAGGAAAGCCTCCTCCTCCTCCGCATCCGTCAGCGTCGCCCCTTCCACCTCCTCCTCTTCTTCTCCCCTGCCGTCCGAATCCTCCGCCGCTAGCCACATGAACCCACCTTCCATGTACCCCGAGCAGCCTTTCTCGAGAAACTCCTCGGAATCACGATACCGAATGGTAATGATTCGATTATTTATTCTATTTCTTGCGTTTTCCTTTACTCGTCGTGGGAAGTTTCACTAGTCTGCAATGTATTCAATAGCCTCTTTGGTGTCTTGGTCGACAAAGAAACAAAAACGTTAGTTTGGCTGCCCCCAGTGTTATGCACTCGGTGCTGTATTGGTTACTACCTGCTCTAACTTAATCTGAAAGTTCAGCAGAATGATGAATGAGGCAGGGATCGGAGGTTCTTGCGATTGCATGATTTGTTATTATTTTGCTCTCTTTTTCCTAGCATTCGAGTTTCTTTCATGTTCTGCTTGACCTGATTGGTTTCTTTGTCGACAAGGATACGGAAATGTTATATTATCGGTTGGATCACCACATATGCATATCAAGAATGAAGTGGTTTGCATTCCTGCCCTTAGGGTTACAAACTCGTTGCTGTGCAGATTACTTCATCTACAGTTTCCTTTTTGTTTTTTTTGCTGTATCTTGATCTGAAAGTTCAGCAGAATGATAAATGAAGGAGGAAGGGAAGGTTCATCCGATGAATATTCTGACACCAATTGCGTGATCTTTTAGTCTTTTATTTTCTTTTCCTTTTCCTAGTTGATGAAAACTTTAGTTTCTTTAGTGTTCTCTTTGACCTGCTTGTTTTTTGGTTGACAAAGAAGCTAAATTGTCGGTTGAATAGCTTACATATTCATATCTAGAATCAAGTGGTCTGCGAACTTGGTGCTACATCGGTTGCTTCATCCACAAATTTGTTGACTTGTCCTTTAACTTGTTATGAAAGGTCAGCAGAACAATAAAGAAGGGAGAGCTAAAAGGTTCACGTGAGAAGATTCTATCAACAATTGCATTGCAGACTGAAATATGCACCTTGGAACAGGAAATGCATGTATTATTTTGCTAATAATTATATACCTTCAATCTAAGATAGTATACTTGTTTTTCCCTCAATACATTTGATGGGGACGCTCTGTTCTCATCAGCTTAACATCTGACTTGATTAATGAAATTTTGGGAAGTGTTTTATTGAGTATTGTTACGAGAACTATCGGACATCTTGTTCTTTTGTGTGTGAAGTATAAATTCAACCAACTACAAATTAAAGGTCATCCCTGCAATTATAACACTAATGCTTATTTTCACTGGTAGAGAAGAATAAGAAATATGAAGGTAAAAGTTTGAGGTTGGTTGATTTCTTTTTTGTCTTTAGAGAATGTTGCTGTGCTGGCCACATGATAAATATCGGTTAAAGGATGGATCACAGAATCCAAGGATATCTTCATTTTTTATGTTTAGATGCTTTCATAAGGATAAGACTTAGATACTTCATTTTGCAGCTAGCAAATGGGTCCTTCAACAGTTCTGCTTGATGGCATTCTCTTGTCTATCATTTTATACCATGTATAATTTTTCTTTAGATTTGTATATTCTTCACCTTCACAATGTTTTCACGATGGATTTCCTATTTGTTGAAGTCATGGTACTAAGATCTCCGCAGGAGATATACAATATCCACTTTGTGGTCCCCAAGGTTTGTCGTTTTGGTTACCGGACCCATGTCGGTCTATAGTTAGACCAATAGAAGTTTGGTCCATGCCGATGTACTGACACATGGTGTGTTGACATGTACCATGGTCCTAGATTGCTTGTGGGGTTACAGGGAGGAGGAGAAGAAGAATAGTACTGGTAGGTCTGATGGTGGCATGTGGACTGCTATCGAGTCGCACGTCTGCGACTCTGTGTGACAAACCCTACATACTTTAGGTGCAGTTTTTCTTCTTAAATAAAAATCGGATCAGACCATTGGAAATGGAATAGTCAGCATCTTTATTCACGAAGTATTGACTGGTATGAACCAGTCCAAGCGATATTTCATTCCTTGCTAGGCACCGAAATTCAGAGACACTAGAGGAATCACAACACCTAATATTTTGGTTAATGACCCAAAATATTTATTATCGTGATTACATTTATCCTATACCACATTCTCCCACATATTAATAGATATAGCATCTCATCATTGAATCTTGCATAAACCCTACTCTCCCGTTTTTGAATATCCACTAGAAGCTTTATAAAAATTGTGATACCTAATATCTAGGATAATGCCTTAACATAGAAGAATCATGATTGCAATTTTTCTGAATCAATCTTGCATATGGAGAAATAGGGTAGCTTCTTATCTTTGACAGATCTTGCAGAAGTATAGTTCAAAACTTCTTTTTATTTCTATAGATGTTAATTTGGAAAAAAGAGAAATTAGTGTAAATGTATATTATTTGATTTTTCCCTCCCCTCCTAAGAAATAATGTGTTTTGTGCTTGATGAAACACAGAGACCTTTTAAACATAATTTGATGCTTTATTGCCCCTGCACCTGTTTTATTTGAAGTATATCAATTTAAAACTATGGTGGTTAATCATGATGGGAGATGTTGCTTGCCCCTATTTGACATCATTTTTTTTTTAAATTTCCAAAAGCGAGTCATAGAATGATCACTTCTGATTGTTGGCTAATTTGAAGAGTCTTAGCTGTTGAAGGCAACTAGCTAAATTAGAATATAAAGGTAACATGTAGACAATGCAGACAGATATTCTGTTTTGTTTTATGAAGTATGCAATTGAGAAATGAAGAGTCCAGGAAAGGTTAAAGATGAAGGAACTCCAAATTTGGATGTTGCTTTATACACAAAAACTATTCTCGATTGCTGCAATTTACAATATATTTGGAGAAAAGAGAATATATTGTCTCTCTTTATTGATGTCTGTAATTCTGTTATATACTGCTTTTAAAATTCATTTTTCTATATCACAAAAGACTGATATTGCATCGATGGCATGGAACACCATTTATACATTGCTTTTAAACCAATTTATTTCTTCTATCTTTTTTGATTTTGGTGTGCTCACAAGATAGGCATCAACTTGGAAAATTTTTCATCTCCTGATATACCACCATCAATGCCAAGTTCCATAACTAATTTGTGAGTTGCTTAGTTTCCCTAATTCCTCTTATCTAGGTTGAAACCTTTCCTCCTCTAGGTCTATCTTCAACAGATGCATCCAAAGAAACTGGTATGTGAATCTATTTGACCAGTATCTCAAGAGTTTTATCTCGAGCTTTTAGATACTTCTTTGCTCTTTCTCTTCAGTTAAGTCTCATGATTATGACTTGCTGTGGTTTGTCTTTCCAGGGAAAGATACCACTTTTGCTCTGTCCAAGCTCTGTGTTAGACTTTGTCTTCATGCCAGTGGTGTTATTGCGGCAAAGTTCAATTATCATCCGGTATTGTATTGGCATATCACCTGAAGCCTTTGATGTATATTCAAAAGACAATCTATTTGTTATTGTTATGGGTTCATTCTAGTTACTTGTAGATGCATTTCATAAGATCCCGAAGGCTAGCTGGCATGGGAAGGAAAGGTATCGACACATTCATGATAATTTCATTGAGTTTGATTGGGTTCATCAAGTTTGGTGGGATTGCTAATTGTCTCTACATTTGATGTTCCTTCAAATGGAAAACATTAGACTATGGATGTTCCCGCCATCATCCTTGGGAGTGGCCGAGGAAGTTCTTAATGCGGTAACTGGTGTGGATGTTGAGGTAATATTCCTGTCATTTCAAAAAGTTGCTCCTCATGTTGTAGCCCTTTACTTTTGATATTGGTTCTGTAATTCATTTAATCAATGAAATAATATCAAACATGATAAATTGTTTCAAATTTGGTCCATCTTGTGGTCTTTCACCTTTTGAATCAGTGACTCACACAGATAGGAATTCATAATTAACATTATTTTTTTTTCAAGTAAGCAATAATTAACTCATTTAAGGACCATGTCTTCCAGGTTCAAACACTAGATTCATTAGTCCGACGTGCCCTTGTTGCTGCATCTTCTGTTCCAGATCTACGAGGTACATGTAAACAAGAGTTCCATTAAGAATATGGATTACATGTGCACAACAGGTGTGGATTAAGTCTGTACTATTCTTGCATTTGAAGCAAAATTTAAGCTTTGGATGAAAAGTGCTATGATGTAATCATCTTTTTAAGTTACTTTTCTATACCACAGATTTGTCAAGCATGTTTGTCTCCTAACGAAAACGACATTTCTTAAGCATGCATAGAAGATAAACTGAAACTTCAATCTTCAGGTTACAAATTAGAATTGGTTTTTCGTTCTGTTGGTTCCTTTTTTTTTAATTACATTAATATTTTGGTGTTTGTATTTTGGCCCATTTCTTGTCGTCAGTGAGCCTTTTTAAAGTGTGTATCATTGCATCATTTTTATTTCTGTGGACATGATGCATATTCAAAATTTATTATTATTATTTTTTAGTATAATTATTATTTTTTTTTAAAAAATAGCTTTTAAAGTCCTTCTTATATAGCTACTGAAGTTGTTGAATATAACCTTCATTCTTCATCTCTTGTTATGGTGCTCTCATATAACATTTTTTGTCTCAATACTAACTTGTGTTTTAAGAAGATCTATATGACAGGATGCCAAGCTATGTTGAATCAAAACTTCTACCTTTCCAACGAGAAGGAATTAGGTACGAAGTGACAAGCCTTTCTGTTGTGTTTTCAAAATAATGTATTTTTAATGAAATTATGTATCTAACTTAAGCATGGTGTGTGACAGTATCTAGTTGGCGAATGCCTTCCATCTGCGTATATAGCAAGGTTTGTAATTTCGACGTGTACCGCCTGATATGGGCGGTACATACCGGTTCGCCAGGTTACCGGTACACGGACCGCTCGCTACCAGGTGGTTCTGTCAAAAATCGACCGTCGGCGGCTGATTGAAGAAGAAATCGATCGTCGGCGGTCGATTGAGAGAGAAATCGACCGTCGGCGATCGATTGAGGAAGAAAAAGGGAAGAGGAAGAGGAAAAAAAAAAAAAAGAAGAGGGGAAGAAAGAATACCTTGCTCATGGCTCCGTCGCCCGTGGTCTTTTTCTCCCGTGGGGAGACAAATCGAGGCGACGCCCTCTTTTCTTTTTAAAAAATATTTTAATATTATATAATATAATATTATATTATAGAAAATATTATATTATATTTTAATACCGGGCGGTACGCACTGTGCATACCGCCCGGTATGGGTCCTGTACCGGTACCGACAATATGTCGGTACACCGGTACGGACCGATAAGTGAAACCTTGGTATATAGTATATACATCTATAGTAACATGTAGATAAGTCTCTATTTCAATGGGTATATACATCTATAGTAATAATGGATCTGTTTGCTGGTAGCACATTTCTCCTGATGGGCATCTAATAGGGTGACATTATCGAGTGAAAGTTCTATGTTTGAAAATAACAATGTGAAGATGGCAATTGTAGTGAAATTATCCCTTCCAGACCCCATCACCTTTATCTAAATTGGATTATGTAACCTGTAACTTCAATTTTATCAGCAATGCCCATGTCTGGTCAACAGAATGGCTTGTGCAAGCTTGCCCATGCCAAAACCTAGTAAACAGTTGTCTATTGGTGCATAAAATAAAAAATCATAGGCACCAATTTTTGGGTACACAAAATGACATATCTGTTGCTCTGGGGGAAATCCTCTCATATGGCGGCTACTTTGTGCCTCTTCTGTTTTCTAGCTACTATATGACATTTCTTAACTGAGGTAGAGGGAAATGATGGAGAAGGGAACTTAGACTGCTGTAGGAGACACTAGGAGCTCATGCCACATCATGAATCCAAGAGAGAACTGTGTAGTTACCTTTTATAAAGAGTAGCACTGAACTTAATTGATCTGGTTCTCAACCAGAATGTCTGCAAAAGAATATCTGAGATAAAATCCATTTTAGTTACAATTCCATAAAAACTGGTCCAGTCCTATTGGTTTCACTTAACTCTGGTGTGGAGTAAAAAGGAGAAAGAGCCATTCACAGTGATATATATATATATTTTTGCTTCACAAACATTGTGATAAGTTCTTTTAATTTGGTTTTCTCCAGTTACATTTCTCGTTCATAAATTCTAACATTGAGCTAAGTTCTTTTGCTTCAGAAAATCTGCGTTTCGGATTTGTGAACTAAATTAACTAGAACTAGAACAAATCGGTATATTAGAACAAATTAACTGGTAGCTTTGGGTGGCGGACAAATCTGCATTTCAGATTTGTGAACTAAAAATCTTTTTCCTAATTATGTGTAACTTGAAGCTTCTTTTCTCATGTGCATTATCCTAAAAAATTCATGTTGTTACTTATTGTTTATTAGTGATCAGTAAAATATTATTATTTTCTAACTTCATATCCTCTCAATAGTAGAAGGTTTTTTGTATTTAAAAGAGGTTTTTAATATGTAGAGTAAGCTGTGGAATTTCTCTTGTTGTGTCTCTGGGATAATTACCAATGTGGAATGGTGTCCAATCCAAAACATTTTTCTCATAACTAATGCAGTACCTTTACATATATGTCCGTTATGTTTTGTTATCTATTAAGAAAATTTTTAACATTCCTGAGGTTTTTGGGTACCTAAATACAACTTTTTGACACCTCCATCATAACCAAGATTGTAAGAGTATCTCGTGTCCAGCAAAATGATCCTGAGCAGAATCTTGCATGTCAAATTTCAAATGTAATAGAAGTTGTTGGTGTTCTCTTTCATCCATAGGATTTACTTTTGATAAATTCTACAGTAAATTCTGCTTGGAATTGTTTTAGCGGAATATCTGAGGACATCAAAATGGACATTTATTTTTAATTTCCTTTCAGAATTCTTCAGTGTAATCTAAACTGCAATTTATTTTTCTATGATAGATTCATGCTGCAACATGGTGGACGTGCTCTTTTAGCTGATGAAATGGGTCTTGGAAAGACATTACAGGCATTGGATTTTGGGCCCAGATCTTGTATTGAGCTTTTAAGTTCTTCATTGCTTATATTATTCAAGTTGGATCATCTTATATATGTTTATTTATAGGATTGGTTTTGCATTTAGTTTCCCATCATTTAGTGTTGTCTATTCAGTTTTTATTCTCATAATTATTCTCTTAGCATCTTGTGAACATATTCATAGGCTATTTGTAAAACTTGCTGTTTGCTATTTAAACTTTAAGATTATCATACCATCCTTATGTTTTAGATAAATTCTGAAATTAAGTATGGTGTGCCAAAAAATAATCTGTAAGATGACAAAAAGCATGAGCAAGTCAAATGAGCAAGGCTGCTTAGGATTTGGTGAATTTGCAAGATCCTATGAGCTATGGCTTGGCTTAGAAGTTAAAACCTGAAAGTGTCTGCCATGGTAATGATGTATGACATTATATAAACCCTTCATCAAGCAAGCAAGCAAGCTGGATGAGCAAGACTGCATAGGGCTGGGAGGCACTAGAACAAGACATATCATGCTAAACTTAAACTTCTGGAGACCTATAAAGAAGGTTGTTCAAATTGTAGATTATGTATCTTAATGTATAAAATTACAGCAACCTAAAATGTAGATTTGCAGTCTCTCATATACTTTCGCATTCAGCATTCTCCAATCACTTACAGTCTCTAATGATGAGAATACTTACTGATTCAGCATTCTCCAACTCCTTTATGGTAACTTATGTTTATCTAGGGTTCATTTTCTTCTCTATTGCAGATTAGGTTGAAATTGTTTGACATAAAGCTCACACTAGCAAGTAATATTCGTTAATTGTAGTGTTGGTATTGTGACATTAACAAGTTTTATTTTTGAGATGATAAATTTCATTGTGCACCAATCTGGATATTCATCTTGTTGTTTACAAGAACTGATTGCTTTGTTCTGCAGGCAATTGCTGTTGCTGCTTGCATTCCAGATGCATGGCCTGTTCTTGTTGTCACCCCGTCTTCCTTGCGTTTACAATGGGCTTCTGTGAATATTAGACCCTACTTCTCTTTGATTATTCATATAATCACTGTCACTTAACATACTCTGTGCCCCTCGGTAATCATTAAATTTGTTTGCAGATGATTCAGCAGTGGCTTAATATACCTTCTGCAGATATTCTGGTATGTAATAAAAGCTTTTGCCTTTGATCTTAAATTAGAAGTCCTTATTTTTCTGTTTTAACTCGAAATTTACTTCATTGTATTTGAATTTTCTCCTCAATTGAATGTGATGTCTTAATCATTGGTATCTAAAATTGGACTTCTCATGAAAGCTTATCCTTGTGTTGGATTTGTATTACATGCTTTTATTTTGAAAGTAGTTTTATTTCTGATCATTTTTTCTTTGCAATTGTTCTTATGGTGTGCTTCACTTATAATTAATGTCCGAGTCCTATTGTAAAAACATGATGTTATATGTTTTCTCTTTGCTTTTGTTTGTGATTGGTGCCTTTTTAAGGTGGTTACATTGCATACTAGGCTTGCTTCATGGGTTTGAATCATCAGGCTAGCCTTTTGCTGAAGGGTCAAGGTTGCTTATATCTGATCCTACGCCTGACCTTGCTGTGGTGGAAATCTCATGCCAGGATGCCCCTCTTTTGTCATGAATTAGAAACTTACATATCCTTTGCTCATCTTCGAATATAGTCACACGGTAGTGTCATTAGGGGCATTTCCTATAATGACTTGCTGAGAATATATTGACAATATGTTGTACGCAGTGCAATGTGGTACCTGATTGTCAAGTATATTCTTTTCTTTCTAAAAGTTTAAAAATGAACATGGTAAACACACAAGGAAATATTCTTGCACTTTCTTCATTTTCTGATTGTTTTATTTCTAAGGAAATATGGTGGTAGCAACATATGATAATTGTATTAATCTGGTGGAATTTGAATCTTCGAATGGATATCATTCCTAAATTGGAATTCTTAATTTAGTTAAAATCTTTAGCTAGTAATGTCTAGAGACTGTAGTGTTCATAAAAGTCCAATTTGTTTATATGCTTCATTGCAAAATGGTTCTTTCGTATCTTTGGTGGCTTCTTGATGCTGGGCATGTAAAGATGGTCTTATTTTTGTTTATATTTGAACTTTTGATTTTATTTAATTCAATTTAACACTTTCTACATTTTCTTTGTTCCGGACTGATCGGCTTGACATGCATCTTGAAGTAGAAAATCTGAGTTCATGCTAGAACTCAGTACACTGACAAACAACATGAACTATCCTATCAAGTATGAACATTAGTTGTACTTGTTGTTGAATACATATTAATCGTGTTTGATTGTCTTTGAAGGTAGTTGTTTCTCAACATGGAGGCTCTAACAAGGCTGGATTCAAGATAGTGTTCTCGAATTTGAAGTCAAATATCCATTTAGATGGTGTTTTTAACATAGTTTCTTATGATGTAGTTCCTAAGATACAAGATATACTTCTGGCTTCTGAGTTTAAGGTAATTGAAACATTTTTTCTTAATGTTTATGTCTCATTTCAATCTCTTATTTGCTTTACTTGTATTATCATTCATTTTATCAGAAAAATAGGCTGCCCTGAGAGACCCTATTATTTGGCCGGTCCAATTCAAATTAAATTAACAAAGCATTTTTCTATTTTAGACATAACAAATGATAAGAAAGGAGGTTTGAAAGGTTGTAGTCCTTATTTAAATAATTTCACTTGCTTCTATGCTGAACACACTCAGTTTTTAAAACATGGGGAATTTTATGTTTGAAATAATAGGAATTATTTTGTTTCTAGGGTTTTAAATATGTCCCAAATATTGTTAATCTTAGAAAGAAATTGCTGTTTGTAATGATACATTTCTAAGCACCACATTGGTAGAAATTTACACTTCTTTTTCCAACTATAATGTGCATATATATACTTTTGCGAATATTTTATGTTTTCAAGTAATAATTTAATTTGACCAGCATTATACTCTGACAAATGCTATAGAATTACACATATTTTCATACATAATGTTATTTGACTATTATAAAATTAAAATTTATAAAATTTGTAATGACTTTTGCAATTCAGGAGTAGAGGCATAACTGAGCCCACTTGCAATGAACAATCTTCATCGTGTGTGCTCACTTGAATGGAGCCCCTGTTTTATGTTGGTCTTAGGCTCAATCATGGTTGGATCATAAAGGTTTTAGCTTGCTTGTGTTGACACTGAGATGAGAGTGCTGGGAGTAAAAGGTATAGGGAGTAGAATGACAACATCAAGGCATCTGTGTATCCCACTGTGTTGTAGGTCTCCAGTAGGTGGCAGCAGCCAAGTTGGCATCAACAATAATTGTATTGGTAGAGGTGGAGAGGGAGAAATGTAGGAGGGGAGCAGTGGAAAGTAGGTTGGTCCATTTGAGATTTGACCACCACCAGGAGAACTAAAGAAGAAAATAGAATAGAGTGAGAATGGCATGAATGCGTTGGGTCTAAAATCTCAATTCATAATACTTACAGGACTTGGATTTGATTTCAGTGGCCTGATCAAATGATTGGAGGAGATTAGGCTTAACTGTAGGCTAAGAAGAATGGGCTTGAAACAACACATATGAACTAGGCCTGTTCAACTTGTTAATCAGTCAAACAAAACTAGATTGTTTGGGCTTGACTCATGCTTTGCTTGATCTGTTTTCAAACATTGATCTAAACTTACAGGCCTGTTTAAAGAGCATCATAATAAGCTTTCATCTTTAACTGCTGTTTCAAGGCCTTAAATTCAAAAAGTATTCTAGTTTTGCAGGATGTGAATAGCTCCAATCAATGTGTTAAGCTAATTGTAAGTCGACTCAATCATGCCACACATTAAAAAAACATGAGATATGGAGTATGGGACAATTTCCACTTTCAAATTTCTGGAGCACGGGATTTATTAAGGGAAGCTCCAATTTTTTGCCAAACATCCAATTAACCTAATTTATCATCCAATCTAACATTAACTATAATGCTAACACTATCACAATCATGGTTGGATGAATTTTGTTTCACATTAAACCAAGAAATTGAGAAGAAAGAAATTGTAGCAATGAGAGAAGGAAGTCCATGAAATGATTGTTATACATAGTGCAGACCCCAAACTGGTGAATCCAAACATGAAATTTTTGGAATGAGAATAATGGCTGTGAATGGAGAAGGTAATGGGAGAGAAGGGGAAAAAAGAAAAAAGAAAAAGAGAAGGTAAAAAGGGTGATGGGGTTCTTAAGATACCAGCCCTGTACACACACACAGTCATCCTGAACATGTATGGTTGGATACATGGTGCAGACTGTGGCACCTAGCTATTCCATTGGGCATGAAATAGTACATCAACACCGACCTTGTGCACTTTCATGCTATACTTATTGTGGTTATCACTGGGAAAAGTAGAGACTAGATCCCTAGAGGAACTTAATTTTTCAACAAAACTAGTTTCAAACAACATATGGCATGTACTGTGGTATACAGTATGGTACAAGAGACTATTTTACTGTATGAGGCATGTACATACTGGCTGGATAGGAGCATGATCCATCCAGAAAAATAACTTCCATAATGATTAAACCATAACTTGGTGCTGCGTCTTGCATTCTTTTCAGCATAACAATGGAAACATTCACGTTCTTCAGAGTCTTGGTGACTCAGTAGTCAGTAGTCAGTAGTCAATATTATGTAATTTTATCCCCCTAAAACATGTTAGGTTCAACTAGACTTTCTTGAACGATAATCTCTTGGCAACCTGACTGGCCCTGCAAAGTTGCTGGCTCAAATGGGGTTTGTGTACATTTTGGTTCAACTAACTGAACTAAGATACAAAATAGTGCCTATTCTTTGTAATTTAATGGATTTGACTGTGGTATCTAGTTGATCAACTTAGTTTAGAAATTATTTATGTCAAATGCTTTGATAAGACAAGCCAACATTTTTGCATGCAATTGGTTCAGTCGATGTGCTTAACAGAGCTCCATCCACCGTTGGATCAGTTGCAATTTACTGGTTATGCCTCTCAAAGAAAATATCTAAGGAAAACTCAGTCAACTTTTTCAGGGTTAGAGAGTTTATATGTGACTCTCTTGTGCCATAAATTGGTGAAGTCATCATGTTACTTTCTTTTTTTCAACTGACATCTCATAGATTGTTTTCTTTTTCCATTAAATCTTGATAACCCATAAAGTTGGATGGTTTTAAGTTCGTAAGCCACTAGTTATGCCTCTGAAAGGAAAGAAAAAGCAATCTCATTAAGAGTATTGGCGTTTCCTAGAACAATACTATTAGTCGAGATGACAACAAGAACACTTTATATGGTTTTTTTAATGCTAGTAAACTCTTGCCGAGCAAGTTGGTTTGAAACTTTTGCCTAAGATTTTCTTGCAGATTTTTTTTTTGCTTTTGCTGTTAAGATTTTCGCACCATTGTAAACCAGATGGTTAAAAAAAATAAATTTGACATTCATTTTATTTGCTGCAATTGCCATCTTCTTCCTCTTCTTCTTCTTCTTTGAATATAAGAAATTCATGCACTATTCTGGTTTTCAATTGTAGCAGATATATTCATCTACTGACCTTGTATCTTCTATTTTCTCATAGAATCCTTGGAATGGCTACTTTGGTTTTAGTTCTGATTGTACTTGCTCAGATTGTCATTGCAGATGAATCACATTTTATGAAGAATGCTCAGGCTAAGCGAACAAATGCTTGTCTTCCAGTTCTTCAGGTTTGACATAGAGTAACAGCTCTTAGTATAAGTATGAACTTTTTTTTTATCTTAAAAACATTAATTGTTATTTCCATTGCCGATGAAATGTGATAGAACTTATGATGCTTGACGTCAAAAATTGGTTTCTATGAGATCATATTACCAACAAAATGAAGAGAACATGGTTTCATGCTATTCATGCATATTTGGTACAAAGTTCATGGTGTTCCTTCCAAATGAAGTATCAATTAATTTAATCAAATTTGTCTCCCAATATCTGATGTTTATTATTAGATTAGTGTAAAAGCTTTAAGAAATGGTAATGCAAGAAAAATTTCAGCTTCCTTCCAGTGCATGATAACGTAAACGGAGTCTGAAACTTAGCTAAAATTGTTTTGCGTTCATGGTGTTCCTGCTCAGACTGTCACCCAAGCTTAGTCATTTAACTTGAGATCAGTGATAAAAATTAAGAAATGGGAAAACAATATATTTAGAGCTTCTTCCAGGACACAAGTGGACCTATCTGAAATGGAGTAGTTAAACATATGATGTGATAAAAAATGTTTGATTTTATTTCTCTCTTTTACAGAGATCTATAGAAAATGAAACAGGTCATTTTTTATATTTTCAAGCTCATTTGGAAACATGTCAAAATTAAAAATTGCAGTATTTTATAATTTATAGTATAGTCCCCATGAACTTTATGGTTACCCAAGTCCCGAATAAATAACATGACATGCAATATTAAATTGAGCATGTTTTTTGGTTATTATGAGGTTCATATTGATTGTGATTCATTTAAAATCCTGGTCCAATGCCGACACTGGTCGATGTTTGGACCAGTAAATATTTCCAATATGGATTGCAATATTGACACTTCGTATGAGTCACTACTGACTAGACTAGAGAGAAAGACACTTGGTATGAGTCACTACTGACTGGACTTGAGAGAAAGAGAGAAGAATGGAGGAGGAGGAGAAGGAGACCCCAAGGCGGAGGAGGAGAGAATGAGAATGAATAGGAGGTCATGATGTCTATTAAAAGAGGAAGTAAAAGCAGGGGAGAATGAGGATGAAGAGGAGATGGTAACATGTACTGGAGGAGGCATCAGCAGTAGTCCGAGGAGGATGAGGAGGAGACAGTGACGTGTACTGAAGCAGGTGTCAGCAGTGGTACTAGGAGGCAACATTAGTAACGGAAGGAGGTGGATGTTGAGGTGGTTGCGGCATCCAGGAAGCAAATAGCTGTTGAACAGGAGGAAAAAAAGGGGCGGCAGACGTGCAATGATTTTTTTCAGCAGTTTCAAGTTTCAACAGCTATCAACAACTTCCAACATGTGGTGTTCTTTTTGCCATTGGAGCATCCAGTAGATTTTTTAAGGTGAACTAGACCATTACGCATAGAATATAATTCTTGTAAAGCTCCTTCTGACATCTTTGTACTTCCTAATATCGTCATCAATCTTGACGTCCTATCACAGAAATAATATATCCAGTTCTGTGCTGAAGTTCACATGCTGACATGCTCTCTAGTGGGCTTCCCCTGTAACTTAAGATTGGTTAATCAGGTGCAAATGCCATTCATATGGAACCTTGCACTTATTTTTTCTTTAAAGTTCTCCTTTAGTTCCTACCACTACCAAGGTTTGCAGTTATAGGCAGATTTATCAACTGAAAATTTCATCGGCACTCGAGTCTTTTCCCATCCATGCTAACTACACCATTCATATATTTGATTGACCTTCAAAACTGCCAAATCCATCTCTGGGAATGGCTCTGATGTATTCATTTCTCATAATATTTTTAGCTTATTAATTACAGCAAATTTTGTTGTGATAAGAGTAAATACAATAAAGTGGCTGGCTATTTTATCTATTGTTGTTTCTTCTTTTTTGATTTCTCCTTATGTAGTTGTTAAACATTTTTTGCACATTAAACATCATGAGATTCCTTTTATAAGTGCTGACACTAATCAATCAAATCTTTATTGATCCATGATTCGTCTTACCGATCCCTACCAATGTATCGATCGGTCGTTGGTACAGTATGTACCGGCATATGATATGCTAGGGTGTATCGACAAATCAGTATGTACCACCCATATCGGACCTCTATCAGACCGGTACATACCGCATGTACTGGGTGGTATTCCACGGAACGATGAATCTTGTAACGTCCTTCTAGCTTTGCTGCATACAAAATTTTAAAATCAAGAAATATTTCTTTAGGCATTGCACATTAAGTACAATTGCACATTAATTTAATTTAAATATTAAATTAGCTTGAAATATTTCTTTATGAAATGCTTTTTCTTTGGTCATCAAACCATAATACGAATGGGAAGTTGCACTATTATTTCATAAGCATTGCTAATTTAATATTTCAGAAAGCTCAATACGCAATTCTGCTGAGTGGAACTCCTGCTTTATCCAGACCTATCGAGTTGTTCAAGCAGGTGCAACTTTACCCAACTTATGGATTTTGTACCTCTTGCTTTTTTTCCCTAGTTTATGATGCATTAACAATGTTTTAGTTTGATTTCTGTTCTTTTCCAGCTTGAGGCCTTGTATCCTGGTGTTTACAGAAATGTTCACGAGTATGGGAATCGTTACTGCAAGGGTGTAAGATTTGCTTAACTTTCTTTTTCAAATTATATGTCATCAAATACATTTGTCTATTTGGTCGGGAGGTCTTAACTTCTAAAATTTATCTTTATAGGGTATCTTCGGATTGTATCAAGGTGCAAGCAACCATGAAGAGCTACATAATCTAATGAAAGCAACTGTCATGATTCGCAGATTAAAAAGAGATGTCCTCTCACAGCTGCCAGTGAAGCGTAGGCAACAAGTAAATTTCTCCATGCCAAATACACCAATTATATCATGCCAAGCTATTATCTAATAAGTTTTACACAATCAGCCTGGATCCTTCTTTGTTTTGTTAGCGCTGTTGGTAGTTACGCTGTTGCCAAGGATCAAGTTCCTTTATGAGATTCCAATTTCCGTAAAGAAAAATCTACAATGTTGTAATGATGGTTGGGATCACATCATAAATTGGTGGACCATAGATTGGATCTGATTATGAATCAACTAGTGTTTCAAAAGATCTTTCTAAGTTTTTTGAACCTTAAACACTTGAAAAATGATGAAAAAAATCTGAAAATATGAATTCCAACCTAAAGTTTGTTTTTATAACCTTATGCTTGTGTGTTTTTGAAGAATAAACATGAGTGTTTCCTTAAATGAGCCAGCATAATGTCTTTTTTTTGGCATAGGTTTGGAAAGTATTTTCAATGTAGAATTTGAATTTATCTGTAAAAGTACTAAATTTTAGTCTTCACTACACCTATGATAAATGAGATGTTATACAAAGACATATACCCACTCAGGCCCATACTGGTATGGGCTAGGATCGGTACGGGTTTGTGTCCAAAATTGAATTTCTTACAGAGCTCCTACCACCAAAATAAATGATATGAATTGACAATGGGTGAATCCAAATCCTTGTTTTGATGAAATTGTTTAGGGATATGGTGTGTCTATAAGACCCATGAATAAAACTGATCCAACCACATTTGATACTGGTACATAGTGTGCCGTTGATGCAATAATGTGGTAGCAGTCATTGCTCATTATCATCGATGACCCTTGTGGTGGGAGGTTCCTGTGGCAACATGTATGTTTTCTTATTGTATTGCCTCGGTGAGGAAACAAGATGGATGAGGGGGGTCTCCCACAAGAATAAATATAAACTCTAAAAAACTTAAGAGAGTAGGTTTGGAATTACCTTGTTTTGAAGAAGAAATGGTACGGATCTTGATTTTTACTCCCCTTGTGGAAATCAACCTCTCCTCCTAATGATCTTCAATTAGTCTGGAAGGGAGTTATGAGGGAATTAAATGAACTTTGAGAGAGATTAGAGAAAAAAAGAAAGTGAGAGAGAGTGTGTGAGGGAGAAAAATGGGGTGTGAGGGGCCTTTTTATAACCTCCCATTTAAGGCCGAATGATTAGTTGGACAATCGTACCCCCAACTAATCTTACTGACTGGTAGAGACCTAAACCAGATGGTACCTAGCCCATTCCAAGCGGTACCTATCATCTCGGTCATGTATTGGTCGATTTTGGTTGCTTCGTGTTTGGTCTTCCATCGGTTGAATATTGCTCATACTGAGTGGTATAGCAACCTTGCTTATAGTGTACAACATTATCGACATCTTTCGATGTCTAATGAACTTATTGTCATAATAAATTTTTCTGAAACCTAAGAATGATTTAGAAAATGGCAAAACACAAGAATTAATTCTAATATAAGATCCTCAAGTAAGATCTTGCCATTTAAGCTATAATTTCACTGTTAACATATACCTATTTGTTATAATCCTATTATAGAATTGGTATCCTATTATAAAACCAAGATTCTTGATTCGTATGATTATTCATAGTTGCAAAATGATCAATACAACTTAATTTGCAAAAATGTTACTTCATTCTTTGCTTTGTTTGTGCTCTGATGGTTTTCTTTTAAAATTAAGGTGCACTAGATTACATTTGCCTGTTAAAAAATTGCACAACCTGTCAAACTGCTGCATCATCTGGACAGATTTTAAACAGGCTCATTAAATCGTTGAAATGTTCTCTTTTCATACACTTCCATGTAGTATGCCATCTGAGCCTTCTTACTTGTATGCCTCTGTGAAACATGCAAACTTTTTCCAAAGAGGATAGGGCTTGGTATGAAAATAACTGACATTTTGTATTTGTTGATAACAGACTTCATGAAAGAAAAAAATTGGCTTCAAAAGGCATATTTATGTTTAACCTCTTTTTTGACTAAATGCCTTCTTGAATTAAGAGAAGCTTGGAAATTGATGTATCAAGGAAGTGTTCCTCAATTGTGGTTTTGAGCTGTTACATAATCTATTGCATTAAAAAGGTTTATCAAAACAAAGGGATTGTTTCAACGTTTTTCTTGAGCAATATGTTATTTTGGTTTGCTGAAAGAAAGAAAAAACAAATAAGCCGAATGTTGAAAGGGTAATTATAATATTGTATAAAACTGATATATGGCTACCTCATCTTTTTGTCCAAAAATCAAAAAGATCATTAAAAATCCATAGTACTCTGCAGGTCATGCTAGGATGTTGCTTGGAATCATATTTTAATAATGGCTTATGTGATATCTTAATTGTCTTTCCTTTGATTTTATTTTTCGTTGGAGTTCATCCCTATTCGTACATAAATGTTATCATTTCTTATTTTATCTTTTCTAATAACCCTAGACATTTGTCTCAAGATATTATAAACATGAGATATTTTTTTAGATTTTTTATATTTTATCTATTCATTAATCTTTTATATATAGTTTTATTTGTACTAATCATAACTTCTGTAAATTTCCTTCTTCATTTGGTTCATAGGAATTTGGTCTCATAATTGGTTGCCACTATTTTCAGGTCTTCCTAGATTTGAATGAAAAAGATATGAAACAAATTAGAATTCTGTTTCGTGAGGTAATCCTGATACCTGCCTGCTGATCTTTCATGTTCTGATACCTGAAATAGTCATTTCTAGTCCTATATTAGTATTTGAACTTTCGCATGTATTTATTGATCACACTGATTTACTTTAGTTGGGACATTACAGCTCCTTGTTGTTGTATAACATTTCTGTATTCAGATTCATTTGCAACTTATAAGTGAGTCTGATCCATTGTAGTTGTATATGATGTGATTTAGATGAAAGTCCACAAAATAAATTATGGTGTCATTTGATGAATGAGAAAACTGTATTGTCTATGACAGTTATGTAAGTCATACGTCATACTGATGAAATTAAGATTTAATTTGTCCCTAATTCTTATCAACTTCACATTCTAGATCTTATATGAAATTACAAGATTTTTCTTTCATAATCACTTGGTACTATTGGTCCTTGTTTTTTATGCCACATTTTGTGTCGATATGGAATTACATTACTTGCTCATTCTTTTTCTTCGACTCTTTTTGTTTGTATATTTCATGTATATTGATGTGTATGTTCTTTTTCTTCACTTGCATATATTATATTTTAAATTTGTATGGCTGCTTTTTAAATCCTTTATATGCAATTATTCATTCATTAAAATGTGAACTTGGAGTTCAAATGAGCAAGTTAGGAACATGGATAAATTGCTTGTTGGGGGTTCTGAAAATAAGCTGAAAGTTGGATTGAGTTTGTAACAAGGTTCATGTGGGTTTCAACAATCATAGTTCCTAGGTCAAAATGAATAGCTTTATGAGTTATTATTTTTAAATTAAAGACTTTCCATTTTCTTTGGCAAACTAATAATAGAATTTGGGCATGACATGTTTACATGTGCTAAGTTATAGTGTTTTGTTTTCATGTACCTCAATAATTACTAAAATTCTTGATCTTGATTTTCTTTACCTTATTGCCTGAAAATGTTAAAATTGCCTATTTGAGGAAGGAGGTGTTTGTGTAATATTTATGGTTGTTCCTAAAGAAGTTTTTACTTCCTTTTTTCTTGGTGACATATTAAAAAGAGACAAGAGGAAGATACCTTATTGTACCACAGAAATTCTTATGTAGGTATTGAAACCTGTTTTAGCTTACAATATCTGTTTTTCATTAGTAAAACATATCTAAAAAATAACAACTGAATGATGACTTGTTTATGGCCACATATGGCATGTGGTTTACTATATTATTCTTATATTTATGTGACCTAAGTTGTTCCATTTTTGGTTTTCAGTTGGAGGTAGTGAAGATGAACATTCAGGCTTGTGATTCCCCTGAGAAGATTGAGTCTTTAAAATTTATGCAAAAGAATCTTATTAACAAGGTATCTGAACTCTTTGTTCCATGTTAGTGTACCTGTGGGATCAAATATACTGCATTTTCCAAAACTGATATGGAAGTGTGCTTACATGATGGAAATGATTAATATGGAAAAATAATGAGCTACTAAATAGTCAAATGCTTCATTTTTAAAAATAATTGATGTCTGAAATGTATAGAGATCTAGAAGCAGCAACATTTAGATAGTTTGAGGTTGAATATTGTTTTTTCTTGATTATTTGTAGGTTAATCTCTGTAGTTGACATGGCACCATCTCTATGTAATGATAATTTAAAATAGTAGTTCTTCTCTTTTGATGAGAATATTTATTATAAAGCAAGTTTTCTATACATTTCAGGTGTACTGTCAACTTACTAAAGAAATTTGACCTTGAGACTCATGATTAAGGTTTACTACAACAACTACCTTATTTATAGTAGGGTGCTTTCTTTGTGCCTTATTCTAGTTTGGGAGGATGTATGTTCAATCAAAAGCCTCAAGTTCGGCATGGTAAATGCATTAGAAATGGACAAATTTTAGCTCTGAATATTCTCATTTAGTAATAGTAAAGTTCATAATGTTGTATGTGGAGCGTTCATTACTTTTATGTCACCTTAAGCATTTATTCTTTGGAGTTGTGTACTGTGCATTTCAAATTGTGTTCCCTACCAATTAACAGTCAAATTTATGATACTTAAGGTTCTGATTGTTGGCTTGCTTCAGATCTTTTCCACTTAAAATTATATATCTTCGGGAATGAGGCTTGCTCTTGCCATCAAGAGCTCAGGCATTCTACACTTTTAACTCCTTTGCTTTTCAAAGTTTGCTCATATGTTGGCCTATTTCTGTTTATATTAGTTATCCCAGATACATGTGCTTAATTGTGTATCTAACAAGAAATGCTTTTGTTCCTGCACAATAACGTTAGGAAATCCACAGTTATTCTGCCCTGAAATTCTTGGAATAGGGATCTTCCACGGTTATGAGAGAAATACTGCAGTATCTTAACCAGTAAGGAGTCTGTTTATGTCGTCAGGATTATATTTGATCCATGTGCTGAAACAGAAAAGATGGTGTCCTTGTAGACCTTGGTCAGGTTTAAGTTTTGGCCAATAGTACGTGTATAGTGTGTCACTTGCTTTGCATTTCTCTTTTTACATCATCTTTCTGTGTACAGAAAAAAAGATTTGATCATGATTCTGTGAAACTAACAATCTTTGTTTTCTTTTTCTCGTTTATTACTGACCATTTTGGTTCTTAATTGCCTTCCTCTCATTTAAACTGCAGATCTATAATGATTCAGCAGAAGCAAAAATTCCTGCAGTTCTAGATTACCTGAGTACTGTTATTGAGGTAACCAGAACTAATTACTTCGACATGTGGTTTTATTAGATATAACTATTGCCAGACATCATATCGATGGCCTGTGAACCAATTAGTTGCATAAGTCAATTATTTCAGCTGTCGGACATCCTTTTCAATTATCTTATTCGGTTAATCTGTATCATGTTCCTTTTACCCTTTTGTGAATGGCTATGTTTTAGTTCTTGACTTTTATAACTTTTAGCATGTATGGTGCTTCATGTATGTTCTCATTCTCACTTTTCAGGCAGACTGCAAATTCTTGATATTTGCTCACCATCAGCCCATGATTGATGCGATACATAAGTTTCTTCTTGTAAGTAACTTAACATTGCCATCTGTCTAAGGTAGCTTTTATGTTCATTAAATAGTAGTCAACAGTTCATCATAATCACCCATGAATGATCAATTTATTGCAGAAAAAGAAAGTTGGCTGTATAAGAATAGATGGTGGTACCCCATCATCGATGAGACAAGCTTTAGTTAATGACTTTCAGGAGAAGATTGAAATAAAGGCTGCAGTTGTAGGCTTCTTTATGCTTTCAATTGATTTTTTTATATCTCTCTGCTCAGGCTGTAATGTTTGTATGCTATATGTGAAAACAAACCCCATCTTCCATGCTTTCTGAAGTTTATTGTTGGTGATGCCCATTTGTAGCTTTCAATCAAAGCCGGAGGTGTTGGATTGAACCTGACCGCAGCAAGTACAATCTTTTTTGCTGAGTTGACCTGGACTCCTGGTGATATAATTCAGGCGGAAGATCGTGCTCACCGGATTGGCCAGGTAATGATTCGTGGTATTGATATAATATATAGTGCACCTAGATGTATTCTACTCTTTCCTGGTTTGGATGCAAATGCTTTTTTTTTATAGTAATATCATCTGCACTTATCAAAACTTACCTAGTCATTGCCAAGTTTGGTGTCACTAAATTACTGATCAGCACAGTGGGTTAAAAAGTCCATTGTATCAAAAGTCGAATTACAGGTTTAATAATATGTTTAAAATATGTATAATAAAATATAAAATAGTAATCTCACAATTCTTTCGTTTTTTCTACTCTCTTTTATTTTTCCTCTCTTTTTGCTAAACTAAAATTTTTGTTCTCTGCTTCTTCCTCTTATTTTTTCCTGCTTTTTCTTTCCTTAAGCAGACTTCTTTGCGATTTTTCTCCTAAATTCTTTCCCCTTCTCCGTCTTCAGCTCCTTGTCTCTCTTTGCTTTCTCCTTGTCTTCTTTACCTCTCCCTCTCCTTCTACTGTTATTCCTTGTTGCTTTTTTCCTGTAGCCCTTCACTTCTGGATCTTCTTTGGTGATGGAGCATCCAAGTGAGTGTTGGTGATGTTGCCTTGGAGATGGCAGGAGCTAGGAACAGCTGATCTAAGCATACGAAAGAGATATGCTAATCAAGGGACATTGGAATTTAAAATCAATGTCTGTTTTGAAGCGACAAAGGATAAATTGACTCCTAGATTTATTTGTCCCTTTACAATTTTGCAAATGATTGGATTGATGGCTTACCAATTGGCATTGTCCCCTGCACTCTCTGCTACACATGATGTTTTTTGTATCTCCATGTTCTAAAGTGTATCTCGGATCCATATCACTTTCTTGGATCAGCCGATCTAGATCTTGCAAAGGAATGAGCTGATCCTTATTAACAAGTTTATTTATGTCCGTTGACAGCATCATTCAGGTCAGGATGCAGACATGAACGAGCATTATCTATATCTATTCCATTAACGTAAAATCAAATTTGAGTATCATATTTATTAATTAGGGGGAGGAATGTAACTATCAAGTAAATTAAATTCGGAATAAATCAAATTGAAAAATGAAAATTTTTGATTTATATTGCAATTAGGATATTTAGTTGCTATTTGAGTGGATTTAAATAAGAGGATTTTTTTAAAAAAGAATTTGAATCCTAATCTAGATCGGAAATAGATAAATTTAATTATTTAAGTAATAATTTCGAGATTCTCCCTAATGTAAAATTTTAATCCTCGCTATTTAGATTCACTGAAATAAGAAATAAATATCCTAATTGCAATAGAAGTGTAACCTATTCTATTTATAATTTGATATAATCCGAATCTAATGTATCTGGTGGTTAAAGAACTAGTTCTTAGGTTGATTATTTAGCATTTGCTTTCTTGAGCATATAGAGCCTTGAGATGAACTTTCTCTATGTTAAGGTGGAAACTGATAGTTGCTTGATCAATGTATACTATAGCTTCATATTAACAAATAAATGTCATTGTTAATGTATGCAGAGTCTACCATGTAAATTATTGGAATCAAACAGTCAATTTAAGGAATAATCCTTCTTTACTAAGTTTGTGGCCCTATTGAGATTCTATCAATTTACTGTGTGCAAGTTTTTCATCTAATTAAGTATTCATTAATTGAGTACCCTTTCGCAATTCCACCATGAATTTAGCTCATGTGTACTTACTATAGCACTATCTCATCTCAGTTAACACTTATGTAGAGCATGTTAACATTGTCTCTTCATCAATATTTAAATATCATAATGTAGTCCTGTTTTGCTCTCACAAGGCACTAGGCTTGACTGCACTTAGCGCTATTTGGGGCATAATTTGCTGCAACAATCGACTTTAACCAAGACAAACTATATTTCATGTTGACCATTGACGTATTATAAGATTCATTTTTCCTTTGCTTCGCTAGGTATCATCGGTCAATATATATTACCTTCTTTCAAACGACACCGTTGATGACATAATCTGGTATGTCAGTTCCCTTAGTGTAAATATTATCTCAATTCTTGGGTTACCCATGGTTTTTGCTGATACCAGTCATGTTCAGGGATGTTGTTCGAAGCAAATTGGAAACTTTGAGCCAGGTTCTGCTTAACCCTACCTCTTCATATGTTGTGTTTCTGGAAATTTTACATACTTCATCTAGATAATGATTTATATTTCTTATGACTGGATAAAGTTGCTGTTCATCCTGATTTGGTAATGAGCTGCCTAATTTATAAGTTGAAGAGTATATATTCAAGTCTTCTGCATCAGGTGTCAAAACACATTGGATGAGAATATATTACAAAAAAACGACCAGTTGCGCACTACACTACATTGGATTCTAGTAACATCTTTACTGCCTTGTTGCCGCTTTTATGAATCAGAAGTCATGATTCTTATATTTTTCCTCCTCTAGTGGAAATCGTGACTGTTAGAGATTACTCTGATTCTTTTCAGCTTAGCACTTAAATTGTGGTTTGTATTCAATAGAAATCTAATTGTTTCAGACACATAAAATCGCGAATGGTTTGTATTCCTTTTGTCTACTATCTGACTGTTTTTTCTTTGATAGAGTTTCTTTCAAATTGCTGCTTCAGGAGTGCATAGTTGCCTTTCATTTAACACACAATCCTTCCTTTAATTACTGATGGTGCTTTTTTTTTTGGGCTATCAGATGCTTGATGGTGAAGAAAATACATTAGAAGTGTCTTCCAGTCAAACAAGCAAAAGTCCTCAAAAGCAAGCAACTTTAGACTCCTTTATAAAACGCTGTCATGGCGCCGGGGATGCTCAGCACATTGCAAAAACTCCCAAATTTTGATACACATTTTGTTGTTGTGTAACATTCAGTATATATATATATATATTTTTTTTTTTTTGTATGTGTATTCTTTTTGGTTTTGGACAAGTTCTTGTGAGGTCTGTAATCTATTGTAATTGACTAACTTGCAAATGCCAGAATGAACTGACCAATAGTGAAAAAAATACTAGTGCCGCACTTGTGCTTGTGACAGTTTAGTCGGCTCTTTAGGGGCGATTAGATCCACTTGCCTGCAAAATATTTGATACATTATTAAAATTCTGGATGCTCAATTCTTTTTTGCTTACTTGAACAGGTTCTGATGCTCGTGAACTGTGGATTCCGTTCTATTGGTGCAAAGATAAAAAAAGGCCGTCCTTCAATTCAGGTATTTTTTTTTCTTCCTGTTTTTCCAAGAACATATGTACTACTCACTAAAACAAGTATAGAAAAAAAAAACCTCTAACATTGGAGCGTAGCAATAAAGGGGAACTGTTACTCTTAGATACGTACCGATTAGTTATTCTATGACCTTCCTTGCATGAGTGTGATATTTTATTGGTTGCAAAAAGTATTGCAAAAGGAAAAAACAGATTGTCTCTGTTCTAATTTAGAACAGCTCAATGGTGACATGTCTTTTCGTTGATAATGCCTTGGAATCAGATTCAATATGTATACTTTGTAATCCTTACGAGAGTTCAAAGATCTTCCCGAGCCTTGTGGTAGAAAATTTTCATGTTCAACGCTAGCCTGCATTTAGACAAGTGAAATTTTATTTTTTATTTTTGAATTGTATTCGAAATATAGATGAATGCATACGTTTTTTTTAAAATAACTAAAAATAAAAATATTCTAAAAATCAAATAAAATAATATTAGATTTCAGATAGATTTAAACCTGGGCTAAGTGTCAAGTCCTTGGGTTATTACTTAAAATTTTTTAGGGATGAACACACAAGGGTGATGTATAACTAATGGAAACCTAACTGAAGTCTTGATATCTTTCATCTTTCTGAGGTTTGCACAAATTATTTTGATTGTCGAGCAACCCATATGGCCTTACCCTTGCTAAGCATATGCTGCTTGAATCGAGCATTGTAAGTTATGTTGATGTTGAAATCATAACTAAGAACTCTGTCATTACAATTTTGTGAGTGCACAAAAACTCGTTTATTCTTATAGTGTTTATAAAGAATTAATTAAATAACATAATAAATAATATGTAATTTGGGATGTAATTTAATATATAAAAAAACTAAATGTCCAAAAAAGATGCAAACCTAAGACTTTTTGAACAGATCACAATCAACTTACCACGTAAGCTATAAAAATATCATGGTAGCGGCTTTCAAGTAAACGTATTTGGATAGCCATAAATATATCATGGGCATCGAACTGAATCAGCTGGAGGTCCGGTTCGCGGGTTCTCCGGTGTGACTAACCGGTCCGGTTCGAGTTTAATAACTACGACCCGTTTTGTCCACGTCAGGGGACGGTAGGGCTTTCTCCCTCACCGCCCCTTCCACCGTCGCCGCTCCCACAACCCAACCATCCGACCCTCTTTTAGGTCTCCTCCTCCTGCTCCTCCTTTTCTTGTTGCCGGCACCGCCAACTCTCACGCACCTCATCGTCTTATTTCCTACCCTCTTCTTTTGTGCTGTGGTCTTCTTGGGAGAGGGAGAGAGCAAGGAGACGGAGGATGGCGCTGAGGCGGGCGCTGGGATGGTCGGATGGGGAACTGATGCGGTCGGACGCGAAGCCGTGCACCCGCCTGATGCGCCACACTGCCGGCATCTTCACCGTCGGTGGGGCCCTTTCTTTCTGGGTCCTCTGCCGCCTCCACTATGGTACCATTTCTTTATATCCTCTTGTTCATCAACCTGGTGCATATCCTAACCTAACTTGTCCGTTAGGTCAGGGGTGGGGGTAGTGCCGGTGGTTGTGAAAGGGAGAAGAGGGGGAGGGGGGAAGAGGGAGGGGTCGGTGGCTGTTGGGAAAGGGATAAGAGGTTTCACGGGGCACGTCAATTGCTGGGGAAGGGAGAAAGGTGGCCGCTGATCATTGACAGGGAGGAGTCGATGGCGAAGGGCTGGGGAGCTATGGTTTGTGCACGGCGAGAAGGGGGTGTTGGTTGAATCGAATCAATAAATTTGGGTTCAACTCAAGCTCAATCAGATTGATTTGGACTAGGTACGCCCTAAGCAGCGTCAAATTAAATTTGCCTACCCAAACAATTTAGAGGTGCTCGGGCCTTGCCTCGTCTCCCTCGTGACCCAGGTGTGAATTCGCTTGCCCAACAATTTAGAGGTGCTCGGGCCTCGCCTCGCCTCGTCTCACTTGGGCATGAATTCTCATGTTCGAACAATTTAGAGGTGCTCGGGCTTTACCTCACTGGGCGTGAATTCACATGTTTAAACAATTTGAGGCGCTCAAGCCTTGCCTCGCCGAGGCATGAATTTGTATATTCGAACAATTTAGAAGCGCTTACCTCACCTTGCCTCGTCTCACCCAAGTGTGAATTTGCTTGCTCGAACAATTTAGAGGCGCTCGTGCCTTGCCTCACCCTGTCTTGCTCGAGTGCGAATTCGCTTGGCTGAACAATTTAGCGGTGTTCGAACCTTGCCTTATCTTCCCCAGGTGTTAATTGTCTATCGTCAAAATTTAGGATGCATTTGGGAATACATTTGCATTTTTAATGTGCATTTAGAGAAAGATGCTTAGTGAATGTGCAATTGTGAAATGCTTTGAATATTGGTAAATAATATATTAAAATTAGATTTTAAATGTCTAAGTGTTATTCGGTAAAATTATATTTCAAAAGTTCATTTAATATTATTTATAATATTTATTCTAAAGTGAATACATAATTTTTATTTAAATAAATAAAATCTTTGTATGGTCTAGAAATGTAATAAATAAAAGAATACAATCATATAAATGAATGTAGAATAATCTTAGGAAATAAGCAAATAAAATTTCATGTTGGTTTCGATAGAAGGGGAGAGGATATGAGGGTTAGGGTTTTCGTTTTTAATTTGTGAGAATGTTATAAGGTACCATATGAAATTCAAGACAAATTCATTAGCATCCCACAAAAGCTGAAATGTTAATGCTAGCCTAAGATAGCATCAACGTTTAAGTATTTATGATGCAGTATCCAGGCCAAATGCAATTTGAAAAAAAAATTTATCAAACATCAATTCATATTTAAAATTTAAAATGTGCATTGGACTCTCAATCACATATCAGATGTGTTCCCAAACAAACCTTTAGATACAAGGATTCCCTGACTTATCTACTCATATCATGTTAAACAGGCACCAAAACATGTTAATAACATACTGTTATTAGGTCCTTGTATATAAACTCTTACATTTACTAAAGCATGTTTCTTTTATTCCGATAGAAACAACAAGACCCGAAGCAGGTTCTATATTTCGTGTTTTTTCTTCTTGAGATAGTGCATATTATTATAAACCATCTTTTTTCTGTCATAATTGGTTCTCACTGTCATCATCAACATGTTTTGTCTAAATCGTGTTGAACATGAGAAATAATTACAATAGTGCTGATGCAGGTCCGAGGATAACAAACCCACGGAGTCTACGCTGGGCTTCATGCGGAGCTATATCAGTGAGCTCCACTTCAGCTTTACTTGTCCGCCTTTTTAGTCCGGAATGTGAACCTCAAAATATAGCTGCTTTTGACAAGCCCAAATGAGTATCTGCCTTCTCTTTGGTATCTGTAGTGTTTCTGTGCTTGAAGAAACTTGTTGATGGTTTTTTATTAGGCCATTCTGTATGAGGTCAACAATTACTCTATAAACATGTCTTTTTGTCATAAGGCCATGCTTTATGAACTCATTTACTTTCTGATTGAATTCAGTCAAATCTGATTACAAGCTTTTATTGTAAATATTTAAATCAATGCTTTATAATTTGCTGAACTCTGTTGTTTTTCATGTTATCGTGTGAGTTTTTTTTTTTTGTTTTTTTTTTTGCAGATTTGATGCTCAATCTGCTATCAGGAAAATATTTTTGTGATGCAACCTGAAGCTCACTTCAAGGGACTGACTTGAAATATAAACTAAGAACTACGAAGACTACCGGCATGTCACACATTACCAAGATACAGGAAGATACAACATGTGTAAGAATGATATGAAAATGATTAACAAAAATAATTTTAACGTCCTAATTATGTTTATTTTTGTTATATTGTGATTAAAACTTCTTAGTCGATTATTTTGGTGGCGGATGGTGGCTACATCGAGGGTTACGAGTGATTATTGTGGTGGTGGTTGGTGAAAACAATGTGATAGTTGGTTTTGTCGATATCGATTCCCATATCGACGGTCGAGGTGGGGGTGACAATCGTGGCAACGATAACAATTTAATGATGGTGGAACTTGGGGATATCCTTGAAGATGGGTAGTGTGGAGTTTGAGAGACTTCTATATTTTCTTGTATGCACCGGAGGAGGAAAAGGAGGGAGAACGAGGATATCCTTAAGAGATGGGTGGGGTGGAGTTTGAGGGACTTTTATGTTTTCTTGTAGGCGGTGGAGGAAGAGGAGGGAGAATGACGATCAGAGGTGAGACAAAGAGAGAGGAGGAAGAGAACGTCGATGATAGTCATTTTGCATCGTCTTGTATTTGTATCAATGTCGTTTTGCATTTGCGTTGATGTCGTTCTGTATTTGTGTCGGTGCAGGATGTGAGATAAAGAGGGAGCAGGAAGAGGACGAGGATGATGATAACGTTGTTGCAAATGTAGAGTGGTGTCGATGCAGATGCAGAGTGGCCATTGTCCTCATCCTCTTTCGTCTCCCCTTTTGTCTCATCTTTCGTCACCTCTCTCCCTCCTCTTCCTTCTCCCCCCGTGAGAAGTCATAGAAGTCCCTCAAGCTCCACCTCTTTCATCTCTAATAATATCTTCGAGATCTACTACCACCACTATCAAACCATCGTCGATACTATGGTCGTCGCCCTTGCATCAATCGTCGATGTTTGAATCGATAAAGATAAGGTTGACCATCACAATAGTCAACTAAGAAGTTTTATATCTTCTATCGGTAAGATCTATGATAGTGCAAATGAGATTAAATATTTTATTTTTATAATTATAAAAAATTATATAAAATTTTAAAATCTAAGAAACAAAATACTAAAACGGATAATATATAATTAGCTTCTAGTGCTTCAGTACATGTTACTAGGTATCTCCTATTATTTTCATCATCTTGCTGCTATTAAATATCTCAACATCTTTGCCTATCTCACTACCATCGGTACCAACAATAACATTGCGAGTGAAGTGCTTGACAAAATGCCCGGCAGCCACTCAAACCGAGAGCTTTTGGTCATCCTCTTTCAATTAATTTTATTTTACACAACTTAGTGACAACCATATGACATTATAATTAATTCTCCTCTTTGTGGTATTATTATATTATGTAAAATCATATATGTCCCTTCAAAAATGTTGTTGATTTTGATGTTTAATCTTAGCTTCTATTGATAAACATACCTTCAGGAACATACTCAGTTATATGTATCATTATAGTTAATTTTTTTAGTTATTATAAGTGAATTATATGTTTAAACTCTAATTTGTATTAATACTCATAAAACTATTATGATGTAAAAGTATTAGGGCTATTCCAGGTATTATCGACATATATTTTTTAATTCAAATAGTTTAATTTTTATCATTGTTAGATATGACCATCAACCTGAGTTTTTTGAATGCCTATTAATGATAGTGATGTGCATATATAGAGTTCTTAGTACTTGAAGGACTAATTAAGATTATAATGTTTAAATATGTTATTTTTTAAAGTTGTTAGGATTATATATAGGGTGACTTTTGAGGAAAAAAAAAACCCTTTTTCTTTTTCTAGATATTATCCTTAATTTTTATAATCCCGAAAATATCCTTCATTTCCCCCTTCGCCTCCCCGCGGTCGCCTCCGTTGCCTTCGCCCGCCGGCGCTGCCATTCGTCGCGCCCGCCGCCTTCGCCCCTTCCTCTGCCTCTACCACGAGGCCTCTGTTGCGCCGCCTCCATTGCGAGGCCTCCGCCCCATGGAGCACACATAGAGCGAAGGCGGCGGGCGCGGAGGGTGGGGAAAGGCGGAGGTGACGGGTACGACGGGCAGAGAAGCTGCGGAGGCGTCGTCTACGCCCCTCCGAGCAGAGAAAGGGCGGAGTCGCCGGCGGATAAGTTCGGGATGGAAATAACGAAAAGAAGGGCACTATCGGGAAAAAAAAAGAAAGGGGAGCTTCTTCAGAAAAATCGCCCTTATGGCAAAAGTCCCGTGACCGCTCCTCGGCCGCTTCGCCGCCCAAACCCTAACCGCCGCCCTTTTTTTGTTGATCGGATCTCCTCCTCGGCGCCGTTCCCATGGGTGCCCACCACCGCGACGACTGCGCCGAAAACGGTGGCGACGACAACGGCCATCTGGCGAAGCGGCCGCGGCCGGCATCTTGCCCCATCTCCGCTGCCGAGATCGCGGAGGAGTTCTCCCACCACGACCCCTCCGTCGCCCGCATCAACAACGGCAGCTTCGGCAGCTGTCCGGCCTCCGTCCTTGCCGCCCATCTCCGGTGGCAGCGGCTCTTCCTCCGCCAGCCCGACGAGTTCTACTTCCACCGCCTCCAGCCTGCTCTTCTCCGCTCCCGCATCCTCGTCAAGGAGCTCATCAACGCCGCTGACCTCGACGAGGTATCCCTCGTCGACAACGCCACCACCGCCGCCGCTATCGTCCTCCAGCACGCCTCCTGGGCCTTCTCCGAGGGCGGCTTCCGCAAGGGCGACGCCGTCGTCATGCTCCACTACGCCTACGGCGCCGTCAAGAAGTCCATCCACGCCTACGTCGCCCGCGCTGGTGCCCACATCATCGAGGTGCCCCTCCCCTTCCCCGTCTCCTCCAACGAGGAGATCATCCAGGAGTTCCGAAAGGCCCTGGAGCTCGGGAAGGCCAACGGCCGAAGAGTCTGCCTCGCCGTGATCGACCACGTCACGTCCATGCCCAGCGTCGTGATCCCCGTCAAGGAGCTCACAAGGATCTGCCGAGAGGAGGGCGTCGATCAGGTGTTCGTCGACGCTGCCCACGCCATTGGCAGTGTCGAGGTCGACGTGCAGGACATCGGGGCCGATTTCTACACGAGCAACCTCCACAAGTGGTTCTTTTGCCCCCCGTCAGTGGCGTTCCTGTACACCAAGAAGTGTTCCGCCTCCTCCCGTTTGCACCACCCGGTGGTCTCCCATGAGTACGGCAATGGCCTCCCTTTGGAGAGCGCATGGATAGGCACCAGGGACTACAGTTCTCAGCTTGTGGTGCCCTCAGTGATGGATTTCATCGGTAGGTTTGAGGGTGGAATCGAAGGGATCAGGAAGAGGAACCACGAGAAGGTGGTGGAGATGGGAAAGATGCTGGCTGATGCATGGGGGACGTTTCTTGGATCGTCCCCGGAGATGTGCTGCAGCATGATCATGGTTGGTTTGCCTGGATGCTTGGCGATTTCGAGCGAGAAGGATGCACTGAAACTAAGGAGCTTGTTAAGAAAAGAATTCAAGGTCGAAGTCCCGATTCACCATCAGCTGCCCAAGGATGGTGAGGTCGTCGAAAAGGATGGGAGCAGTGTTGTCACTGGGTATGCAAGGATTTCTCATCAGGTGTACAATGTGGAAGGTGACTACCATAAACTTAGAGATGCAGTCCACAAGCTGGTAGATGATGGATTTAACTGCACAATGCTTCCATCCTAACGAAAAGGTGCGGTGACTTCTTCCATCATGTTAACTTCAAGTTAGTTGATAATAAATTATGTGGCATGCATTGCACTTGAAAGATTTGGTCTATGATTGCCTAAGACCATGAGATATCTTCTAGATTTGTTTGAATTATCTAATGTCTAAGGAAAATGCTTTGCATGTTAAACTTGATAGTTGTGACATAAGTGGGAATGCATTTGACTAAATTGCCAAACAGCCATGACTCTGCATGTGAAACTCAACAATATCGGCTAAAGGTTGTAGTGTCTTGGGTAAATGGCTTTTTGGTTGGTCACGAACATGTAAACTGAAAGACAATTTATAGCATTGTTAATTTCATTTAGTCAACTGGGAATGTAAAGATAGGAACACCAAAAGCGTATCACAGGTAAAAGCATGGTTGAATTGATTGTTTAGAGTTCTATGTTGTCGTCATTAATTGATGGAGATTGAGACACTTTTTGGGACTACATTTGGTGCTGAAAGAAAGAGAGACTAACCCAAATCCCCATAGTTTGGCATTCAGCTCAGGTTCAGTTAAGGTAGCTTATTTATCAAAAAAATAATCAAACCTTTATTTATTTTTTTTGGACTATATTTTTAAGTTTGGTTTTTCTTTTGGAAGTTTCTGTGCAATCCATGAATATTTCCTAAGTAAAAGAAAAAGGAAGATGGGGAATAATGTGTGTGATTGGGGATCTTGTCGAAGGATGAATTCCAATGCTAATCAATTAATGAAAATTGGAAGACTATATATGCTAAATAAACTTGAAAGTAGATCTTCAGAAAGAAAAGATGGGTTTTTGATATCCTTGACTTGATTGTAGTTTTTTTCTTGTGCTTGGGAAATTTATTCAAAGGGAAAAGATCTTGTAACCAAGTTGAATGAACGAAAATTCATCTTTTTTTTACATTATGTATGAACGGTGTTAGGTCATTTTTCTTCCATTGGTGTAAGCTTGAAGGATGAAAAAGGTGGAGGGTTGTGTTAGGTCACAGACAACCAACGTAAAAGTAGGTCAGATATCATGAACATGGATTTTAATCGGTTTCAGCATAAAACTAGGCCATCACTCGGAAGTGACGCGAGGCACCTTCACGACCTAGGAGTCCTGAATTGCAAATGATGGGCTAGGAGGTCATCGGAAGCGGCTCATCACATCGGCACCAAGATATGTTGCCAAGTAGGCAAGAGTTCTATTTGGAACCAATAGGAGTAAAGAAGTTGGTCCAATAATAGAGGGTTAAGTTGTCGTGGTAGTGTAAGGTTGAAGGACATGGAATAAAATTGGAACTTGTGATCAAAGCTATGAGTCTCTTTCATTCTTTCTTTTGGTTGATTGCAGATTTTTATTTTTATTTTATTTTACGATTATTGTGAACCACTGATCTCCTTATGCATATACCGTAAACAAAATTTTCATTTGTATTTACTCATTGAGATGTTAAGGATAATGAATCATTTTTAAGTCCTGTATTCGGTGGTGAACCATAGAGGTAGTATGTTATATGTTGCACCTTTCCATGATTAGATCCTGAAGGACTTGATGATTGATACCCTTTGGTAACTTCCATACAAACTAATTGTTCATGTCACTGAGTGTTAGTAGTGTGAGTGGTCATATATTAGTGAATAATTGTTTTAAGTTTTTGTATCCCGTGGGCTTCTCCAAGCAAATTTTGGAGCATATAGCTAGCTTTACCTGCAGATTTGCAAGTTAGTCACTTTGCAACATGTAACTTTGACCCCTGACACTGTTGCAAGCAGGTTTACAGTTTGTAGTGCACGACTCCGATGCTGGGTTGCAAAGGTAGAATTTGGATTCAGTTTAAGTATGGTTGCATAATTGTCACCCCACCCCCTCTCTGTGTTAGTTGAAAACTGCAAAAGTAGCCACCACACATGCAGAGGACATCTAAAATTACTGCATCCAATTACTTTTGCCTGCGCATTTGCCGTATGCAAATATTTCCAGTATACAAATATTACTGCATCAATACTAAAAAAAAAAAAAAAAATTTGCAGGCGGTAGGTAGTCAAACAAGTTAATGCTAGTGTGGACTAATTAATGCAGGGGGTAGTCAAAGAACTTGTAAAAAAATCAAATACCAGCTTTGACAAAAGAGATGAGAAACACATCAAAGAGATGAGAAACACTGTTAACAAATTCATAGGTCCTTTTCTTTCTTTCCTTCCTTCAGCATATGGATCGTGTTATTTCTGTAAGTCTCTAGTGAGTCTGAGATAGAATTACAATAAGATCTGAAGCCCCATCTCTGTCTGTCTGTCTGAGTGTTGTTACAAGAGACAGAACAAGAGCTGAGAGGAGTCAGCCAAACAGATTTATGTTACCAAATACCCAACTTACTTGTACAAAGAAAAGCTTAATGACCAGGAAAAGGAATGGAATAATGATTCACAGTTCCAAAGAACAGGACTTATAAGAGCACCAATCAATCAAATCAAATTTGAGTAGTAATAATGGTAATAGTAATTGATTGCTACATGCCAGCCATCAGAAGACTTAGGAAGAAGAGCAGCAGGAGCTGTTCTGGTTAACAGGTTGTCCACGTATTTGCACCGTTGCTGGTCTGGAACTGTTGTTCATGGCTGGTTGGCTGGCCATCCTGCATCATCATCAGCAGCAGTATACATATATATATTATATTCTCTTATTATGTAATAAGACTAATCCGCTCAACAAAAATATGGAAAGATCCAACACATAAGAGTTGTGATACCTACCTGTCCTTGATGGCAGCAGTCATGGCCATGAATGCCTGCTCCACATTGGTAGCATTCTTCGCGCTGGTTTCCATGAAAGGAATGCCAATTTCATCAGCAAAAGCCTGTGTTTTTTTTAGGGGAAAACATCAGTAATCCATGTACCCATCAATCATTGTTGTCATCAGCAACAGCTACGTGATAATAAATCACTTGGAGAAACATCTAAAATGTACCTAATATGTTGAGGGCTGCAATCTATATTGAGTGGTGAAACCATGATCTCACATTTCCTGGTCGGTCATTCTAAATAGCAGTCTATTATATAACATAAAGATCTTTCAGCAAACGTAGCTTCTTTCTCATAGGCGTGCTAGTGGCAACCATAGCTATCGAGAATGCCGAGTGATCTTTGGTTCTAGAGTTTCTGGAAACTGATGGCCGAGGGCTTTACATGAGAAAGAAAGGCTAATGATAAGTTTCAAATTACCTTAGCCGTCTCATATGACACAACCTTGTTCGCGGAAAGATCGCACTTGTTCCCCACCAAAAGTTTATTCACGCTGTCACTCGCATATCGATCGATCTCGTTTAACCACTGCTTTACGTTGTTAAAACTCTCCTGATCTGTCACGTCATATACCACCTGCAACTCAAGAAGGTGCTGATAGTGAGCAGCCATGCAAGTAACTAATAATTTATATTCATAATTAGATCAAGAAATGGGCTTTGAGTTGACGAAATTAAACAGCATAAATCACAAAGTGAGGGCTTCACACAATGATCCAGTTGGTTTAAAGTTGAGAAGGGAATGGCTAGGCTTACAATGATGCCATGGGCACCGCGGTAATAGCTGCTCGTGATTGTTCTGAAACGCTCTTGCCCAGCGGTATCCCACTGCAACCACAAGAAAAAAAAATGTCTCATCAAGTTTTTTTTTTAAAAAAAATAATAATAAATTGGTACCTCAAAGCCTAATTACACTTTAACATCTTAGTTTGTCGAGAGATAACCGTCTCGTAAATTAACATTGGAAAAATCTTGAATAATATGAAATCTACTGCTAGAATTCTCGGGTTATGACAAAACTACATAGAATTGACATTATGAACCTCCATGAGAACATTCATCGCATAAAGGAAAACTATGTCCCCAAAAGTAACAGACCATTCAACAGCATATATATATATATATATATATATATGATGTTGTTTTGCTGCCACTGATCTAGTACATTAGATAAATAATCTCATAGACATAAATACACGATGAAAACATCATATCAATAAACTCACTATTTGAAGCTTAATGGTCTTCCCGTCTTGCTCAACGGTGCGAATTTTCTGGATAAGAAAAGAGATATCTTTGTAAGATGATTTAGTCAAAACATTACATAGTCTCTGTATGGAATTATAGAGCTCACTTACAAAGTCAACTCCAATAGTGCTAATGTAACTTTCCAGGTAAGAATCATCCTACAAAAGTAAATAAAAGAGGTCATGCCATAAATTTTGCAAATATGAAGGTCTTGTGCAGTCCAGATCTTGCACCTTTGCATGTATTACACCTCAACCCAAATATGCCAACTTTAATACTACACCATTATAACATTTCTCGAGTGGCACCTCAAAGTGTAAATGTTTGGTCCTAGTGTTTGATGCCAGAGCAACATCTTAAATAAAAGCTTTTTTGTTGTTTAGAAACTACTCGACAAAGATATGCTAAGTTAGCAGCCAGTAAACATAAAATTAACAATGAAAAATAGTGGTGCTTCAATTTGCAAGCATATTATCAAGAAAATAATATATGGAAAGATACACATCTACAAGGTTTTTATCCTACTTCAGATCAATCGGATCCATATATCATTCGAGTTGGGAAGGCTTGTTGCCATGAAATCAAACTCGGCAGAACTCCCACATACAACTAAATGTTTCGTGGTTAATAAATGACAGAATAAAAGAGATACTAAATGAGATTTCGATCCTATATTACGTATAAAGAGCCGTCTTTTGAACAACATCTTTGCGGATATCACTTTCTTACCATGTTTTCAAATAAGAAGGCAACCATCTAACATCAATCACAGAAAAAGCGGTTCAAAAATCATGTAATTAAACTATGAGATCCAGATTTGTTAATGTTTCTAAAATACAAAGACATTATCAAGCAAAAGACATGCTTGCTCCTTACTGCAAATCTTAGGAGGAGGCATGATTTTCCAACACCTGAATCTCCAATCAGCAAAAGTTTGAATAAGTAGTCACTGCAGAGAAACATGCCTTCAAGTTAGTTCCACACCAGAAATCCTAGAACAATTTACACATTCTGCCCTATATTAACTAAATCACATACAATTCATCTGCAATTACAATTCTATTTCGCAAATCAACTACTAAGACCGATCCATCATCTTTGCAACATCACAAGTACTGTCCAGAAGGGAGCAAATGACCAAACAATTATCAAAATGCCAAGGAAAAAACTTAACCAGGCCACCATGTCAAGGAAAGCAATATCAAGGAATTGTCGATAAGACAGATGCCTTGGCTGTCAAGTTCTTCGTAAGGAATACATACAACTACAGCAACATAAATGAAGGGCTAGTTACGGATTACCTCTTATAGTTAGACCTCCTTAGCATTCTAGTTCCTAGACTTTAAAAATTTACATTGAAATCCTTATAGTTATAAAAATGAAACATCAAGGTCCATTTACTCTAACTTCGATTTAATCGATGAAAACACCAAAACAATGAGCAAAAAAGTAATTTTAGCATTCTAAGTGATGACATAAAACGTCGATAGTAGTGAACGACGACATTGTTGGGCACCGTAAGTGGCTGCTGTGGATGAGGAGAGCGACGGCGAGAGATGAAGACTGCTTTGCATCTACGTTGGCATCGACATAATTGTTGAGCGACGAAAGGGCCACTCGGCATTTGCATCGATGCCGATGCAGATATAGTTATAAAATGAAACATCTAGGTACATTTACTCTAACTTTGATTTAATCGATGAAAACATTAAAACAATGAGCAAAAAAGTAATTTTAGCATTCTAAGTGATGACATAAAACGTCGATAGTAGTGAACGACGACATAGTTGGGCACCGCAAGTGGCTGCTGTGGATGAGGAGAGCGACGACGAGAGATGAAGACTGCTCTGCATCTACGTTGGCATCGACATAATTGTTGAGTGACGAAAGGGCCACTCGACATCTACATCACTGGTCCTTTCGTCACTCGACATCTACATTGACGCCAACGCAGATACAAAGTGGCCCTCATCTATCCCCGTCGTTTTCCTCATCCATAACAACCACTCGCGGCCCCCAACGATGTCGTTGTCCACCATCTTCGATGTCATCCGCTACCATTGATTGAAATGTTGGAATTATTTTTTTACCCATTGTTTTCTTGTTTTCATCGATAAGACCGATGAAATTAGGATAAATGAATCTAGAATTTTTTACTTTCATAAATATAGATATTCAAATATATTTTTTTAAAATTCAAGGGCCAGAATGCTAAAAAGGTCTAATCACACGAGGATAATATGTAATTAACCCCGGAAATGGAATGCTCATAGATTTATAGCATAAAATCTCAAGAAATTCTACTAGATTTCTGTCTGTAAAGCAAAAACAGAGCAACTCCCTCTGCCACCTGTCGCATACAAGGGGCACCAAAAGATCATTTTCACATGGATGACCCAGATCCACTTTGCCACAACCATCAAATGGGTTCATTATTTGATTGTGCTTATCAATATATAACTCGGGCACATGAAATCAAGCAGTGCCAAGGATGGAGGAATAGACGACGATCTAGACCTATCAGAATCACCGGATCTCAAACCACACCACCAGATCCGACGAACACAGCCGGTCAACATCACCGATCTAAAGCACGAATGCGAATTTGCGATCGACAACCATGCCGATAAAAGAGAGAATTTTCCGATCCATCAGAAACCCCTACACCTGACTCCGCACGAATCAAAGTCACAGACTCTAAGCACCGGATCCGTGTCCGAATGGAGGATAAGTTTCAGATTCAAACGAAAGCAATTCAATTGCCGGAATCAATGCAAATACTAGTTCCAAGATCGGGGCACTTACTACTCCGGATTCATGGCGAAGGCTGGAGCCGGTGGCTGAGGTCTTCCGGGTGTGATTCACCGTGACACTTCGCGCGAGATCGGTGGAGGGTCTGAGATCGAAGATGATGGATCCCTGCTCCTCCCCTTGGGAATACGAGAGAGGAGAAGAAACGGGGGAAAGCACAAATAAGGGGGCGTGACGGGGACGGCGCGATGCAAGTGCGATGAACGGCTGCGATCGTCTTTGGTTCTTAAATCCATACCGTCCATCGATCCTCCTCCCTCGATCCAGTCGTCCATCAACGGTGGACGTTGGAGATGCAAAGACACGAGACGCTTTGCTCTTCGTTGAGGAATGCAACCACCAACGGGCTAATTACATATTAACCCTATAGTTAGTTACGTTAATGTTTCTATCTTTAACACCTTAAAAAATTATATTAATATTTTTCTAATTATGAAGAAAAATATCTAGATTTATTCACTCTAATGACATCAGTTTTATCGACAAAAATATTACAATTAAGGATGAAAAGATAATTTTGACGTTCGGTGGTGGATGATATCGATGGTGGCGGACGATGGCGCCGCTAGCATCGATGGTGATGCAATTGCCTAGCCACTTCGGATGACTATAATGTTTGCGCTCATTGCGATGCCACTCACCTCCACGAGGAGCCATCGTCAAGCTCATCGATGCCCGACTCGCGTCGCTCTGCATTTGCATCGACACTGATATAGTTACCGACCGACAACTACATCGGAGTTGACGTGGCTGGTGGTGGCCATCATAGTGTCTATAGCGAAGATGGAGGCCACCTCGTCGCTAACTCGTTGGGTGGATCCCAACCTCGACTTGAAGTTAGGGTTGTCATAGCTCCTACTGCTCCCTCGCTATCGCATAAGTTCCGGCATCACCTCTCATCGAAGCGACCCTTTCGTCGCTCGACACCTGCATGGACCCCAACTGGTGAAGAGACTCAAGAGTGAGAGGGTGGAGGTCACAACAGGCGGTAGAATTGACGCGATCCTTCCACTTGCTGGTGCCGACCGATCCTTTCGTCACTCGACGAGAGGTAGTGCTAGAATTGACGCGACATCTGGGGGAGCGGCAAGAGCTCTAATGACCCTAGCTTTGGGTCGAGGCTATGATCTACCCAATTGATCAGCGGTGAGGCGACAACCATCTTAGCCATAGATGTCATGGTGGACACCACCATATACGTTGATGTCGACATGGTTACCACTCCGCAATTGCATCAACATTGATGCAGATGCAGATGTAGATGATGTAAGTCGAGCGACGATGAGATGACAACGCAATCCTTATGGAGGTGGGTGGCATCGTGGTGAGAGCAGACCTCATCGTTATTAAAGGCGACCAAACAATTGCACAGATGCCAATGCCAACGACGATACCATTCACCATCACTACACAGATGTCGATGCCAACGACAGTACCATTCACCATCACTGCATAGATGTCGATGCCAACGACAGTACATTGTCTGTAGTTGAACGTTATAATTATATTTTTATTCTTTATTTTTTATTTCCATCGATAAAATTGAGATTATTATGATAAATAGAATTATATGTTTTAGTTTGATAACTATGGAGTACCTATAAATTTTTTTGAAGTGTAGGGTGTTTGATCACATCAACTGTAACAAGACGCTGTCAACAGTTGCCTTCCATTCGTTCTAAGGTCACAGCAATTGCAGAAGTCTGTCAAGTAGAACGTATTCGATGCATTTACACGACTCTCTCTCTCTCTCTCTCTATTATTCTTTTCTTGCGGCTCGCTCGCGGCATCAGTTCCTCCTCTACGGTGATCTTTTCTTTTCCCATTTGCACTTACCAGTGGAGGCCACGAGAGAATCCCTCCTCCCACAAGGTTGCTTAAGTCTTTACGGGTGTCGGCGTCGGCGTTGGCCGACCCATTTATATAGGTAATTCCTCCCCTTCCATACCCCCGTCTCTCGCCGTCGCTGCACCTGAGGTCGGCTTCGTGATGGATCCGAGAAGATTCTTGGAAGCCAGGAACGGACAGCGTCCGATTCAATCTCGTAGGGCTTGATTTGTTGATCTTTTGTTGTCTGTGAACTCTCTCGGGAAAGTTTACGAACGTCTTGTGTGCATGATGGATGGCATGGTTTCCGAGTGTCAGATCGTTATGCGGCAGTGTGGGATTACCGGTTCTTAATTTTTTACCTGTTGTTTAGTGAATTCTACTTTGTTTCAGTGGAGGAAATGCTGTTCTTTGTATTGAGATTGATAAGTTAGTTCAAGGATTTCGTTAAGCTATATGTATGTTTGCATGAATGCATGGTTGATGTAAGTAAGCATTTTCATTTCTCTCTATACTGTTGGTAATAAGCTTGAAAAAGCTAATCTAAGGTGCTTTTTTGCTGAAAATGAGAGAAATTCTCAAGTATGAACAATGTAATATTGCCTCTTCTTCTCTGTCTTTTAGATATATTTTCCTTTTCAAAAAATACTGTTACTGTCAAAATTACAATTCCTGTAAACTTTTGATTTGTTTTGCTTTATGCAATATTTATATAACATCTGAATTCCTCTTTTGTTCTGGTGCTTATGCTTATTCGTCATTCTTTTTAAGTGTCAAATTTTTTCTGACATACTTTTGATCCTCCGGCTGAAACCTGTGGGATGTTAATTCGCAAATATGGTTAGCCTCATATATAGACAACTATGGAATGCAATACATTTTCTTCTAACAGTTCAGTAGAGCTGCTTGTGTGGAATTAATTTGGCAGAGTATGTAGCAGATGCTGAATTCATATGTAAAAATACATTGTATATGTTCCTTGGAAGAAATGGCATACTAAATCGACCAAGGAATTCTTGTTTTTATAGTTTTGGTGTTTGTGACTAGTTGCTGTTATGTTGATATTTATCCAAACAAACAGATAAACCTTTGTAATGCAGGTGTGATACCAGCAGTTCAGAAAGTCCTGACTGCTGCGAGAGGCGCAACTGATGCTTTTTCTGGAGTTGGGAGACATGTCAACAGTTCTGTAAGAGCAGATTGTGATCATAGACTGTTAAGATCTCTTGTATAATGAACTCTATTCATTCTCATTGTCGTTTGTTTTCTCAAGCAGCTACAGAAGTTGGGCTTTAAAAACATTGAAGTTGGTATCAGATGCCGGGTTGATTTAGGCCACGGTTTTGGTGTAGGTATGGATTCTGAGCAATCAATAGCTTATGAGATGCTTTAAAACTGTTCTTATCTTTCTCCTATGACAAGATGCAGTCTGGACCTTAATCATATGCTTTTATCTCCATTCAAAGTTTGCTTGTTTTTAACATACTATTGTATTTTTCTGCTCTACTGACGCATATTTTTCCACTGATATCCACTTTAGATTTGATTGATCATTGATGAACGTGTTTTTTCCAGCTTCTTAACAGACAAGGCTATTTCCAATGATCTCAACGGACAAACTTTTTTGTGTGAAGTATTTAATGAATTTGTGACTTTAGTAATATTTTTTCATCCTTTTATGACCAAAATAGCATCCTGGCTAGTTTGTTTCTCTTAAATCTTAGCTACAGTAATTGTCATATGTTCTTATGACGTTTGTTGTAAGGTGGATCTTCCTTGGATTTCACAAGATGGTTGCATGTAATTTTTTGCTCTTCCCAGTTTAGAATGATGAGACAAAGTCCTTTAGAGTCAATGGTTTGAAGTGCAACCAGTATATGTTGACACTTTGGACAGAAGATGAACCAACTACACTTCCTATATTCATCATGATCTTCTCCATCCCAGGTCCTGGTCAGAGCAGCGCCAAGGTACTAAGTGGAACTCCTGTTGAAAATGCACAACTCTCAAGTGAGAATGTTATGGATTTGAAACCTGGAAGTACTGGCAGCAGCTATGGATATTCAATGAATGATGAAAGACCTGCTGAAGCAGCTAGACATAGTCCTTATGCATCAAAAGAGACACCATTAGAGAAGTCAGTTGCAAGTCGTACTGAGAAAGTTATCAACAGTTTCTTGCAGGATCCACTTTTCAACGATGCTGAGGTAGAACATAATGAAGTGGTATATGACATATTTTAAATACTGCAGTCAACCTAAACTACTGAGTTTGTAGTTGATTTATTGTTGATAACTCTACTTGCTTACTTGTATGTTTCTCTAAATATATTTGCAATAGTAGAAAAATGACTAATGTATCACAACATAAATATTCTTGTTTGGTCCATCGGTGAACATCAAGAAGCAGCTTTCTTTTTCACCTTCCATGCTTAGCTTGTCTTGAAATATTTCTAGCAGAATTACTCTAGCAAAAATTTTACAATTTATGCCTTGTGTTGCATATCCATTTGTCTCAACATAGAAGAAGAAACAGCAAAAGACATTATATGTTAATATCTGACAGTAAGAAAGATTATAATGCACATATATCATCTATATGTCTGTTGAATAATTATGCCAGCATAATGATACCCATCAATATGAAACATTATCCAACTTAATGGCAAATACCTCTCTAATTTTTATTAGCCATGGACTTCACTAATAAGACCTAGTTTTCTATTTGATAACTTGATTGCCCATGTTGGTTAACGGAAATGAAGATTGTGAAACAAATTCAAATGGTGGAGGCATTTAATTCTTTCATATATAAAACACACAGATAAACTTCAAAAGGCCTGATGAAATCTAGTATACTATCCCTCCCAAATTCAGGAGTGACAGAACCTTTGTTTCTTGTCTGGTTTGTCCAATTATATTTAGATGCCAAGCGTGCTTCACCTCATGACCTTGTTTCTTATATTTCTTTCTTTTAATGGTTATCTCTCCAAAATTTCCTACTGCCCTTGAATTATTAGAACCTTTTTTTAGGTTTTATTGTTTTTTGTCCAGAATTCTTATGAGTCCAATTTATTTAAAAAGTTTTATAACCTCTACGATACCATAAAGGAGAGTAAGTTCAGACCAAATCAGGAAAGCGGATATGCCATTGCTTATATTGATGTTGGATATGGATTAGTTAGTTCCAATCAGATGCTTGGTTCTCTGTATTCTTCAATTACCACCTCATCGTGCTGTCAATTAGATATTGGTCAGAATTTATAGAGTTTCAGAATGTATCTAACATTTCTTCTGTCACATCTACTTGGCCATTTTCTGGTTGATAAGTTGAATGCCTGTGGAAATAAATAAGCTGATGCTATCCTGTAGTTCTTTTTTTTCTGATTTGTGTTGTTTTACAGGCTGGAAACTTGTGGACAGAGAACGATATACTTCAAATGGTAAGTCATTTTTTTTACATAATCTCAGTCGCTGCAGAACCTGATATATGCAGCTGGATTTTTGACATTTCATGTAATCACAAACACAATCACAAGGACTTTGCTTTCCCTTTCTTTTAATGTTTGTTTTGTTTATGTTTTACATTTGATATCGACAATCTAATGGATATAACTTAGGTAACATGTCTAATAAGGTAGCATTAATTAGATAGTGTTATGCATTCTAATCGACTCGAAAAGTTTATAGCTTTTCAACAAGAACCTTGTTGGAAGTATGCCTGATAAGCATGATTAGATGTGTAATTCATTCTAATCGAATTCAAAGGTTTAGCTTTTCAATAAGAAGTTTGCTGAAAGTATGCCTGATAAGGTAGCATGATTAATGTGCTATTCATTCTAATCGAACTCAAAAGTTTAACTATTCAGGGGCAACCTCACTGAAAAGATACATCATTCCATTTCTTTCAATACAAACATGTGGTTGTATTTGCAACTCAATCTGTGGATCTTCATGCAATCAGGTGCTGAAGCATCAGCGAGCGATCGAAGAATTGATCGAGGAGAATCAGAAGCTGCGACAAATACTCGTAGAGGATTTTAAGGTTTCACGTTGCAGGCTTCAAACAAAGGATGTCAGTAGAACAGAAGTCAATTGCCCTTGTTCTGACTGTTTCAAATGCCGTAGAAGAATAAGAAGAAGAAAGGCAACAAGATAGAATTTAAATCTTAATATAGCACCCCATGTCCACTCCAGCATCCTTATCTCACCGGGTTTGGTAGCTCAGATCTCACACATTATTACTATCAGCTAGGAAGATGCGAAGGATTTGCTCAGATTCTTTAAGTTTTGAGCTTCTTATTTAACTTTTGAATCTTTGATAAGAGTGTTTTCTTCTGTCATAAAATTGTTTCTTGCGACCATATTCCAAATTTTTTTCCATTTAGGGTCATGAACAAATCAATTGGTCAAATTGGAAAAATCAGAAACTGGACTAACGGTTCGGTTCACTAATTAAATCATTTCCTTACTTTTTATTTGTTCTCGACGATATTTAATTTTTAAAAAAAGATTTTTAAGTCTTTTTATTGTAAGAACCAAAAGAACAAAATTTATTATATTCATTATTCTTTCATCGTCTCGATGTATTTGCTTCGTCTTTATCATTTTCTTTCATTATATTATTTAAAAATTAGTTTTTATAGTATTATCGATATGATTTACATTTTTAACTTAATATATATGTATATATGTCACTTCTTTAAGAAAAAAATATTTAAAATCTACAGCCTGATGGGTTAAATCCATTGGTTCAATCAATGACAAGGTGACCCGAGTTTTAATCAGATCAATGGTCTTTTCTTCTACCCTTTCTTCTCACCTTTGCATTGTTGTGATCGAGAGGGATCATTACTTGTAAGCAGTGTGACAAAGACCAACAAATTATGGTTGTAGTATATGGTGGCATATAAGATTGAACTCTATTATGATTAAACTTTTCTCTCACTAGTTTGAGATGTTGATGTGGTTCAGCTAATATATTTCTTATATTGTTTGGTAGTGTATGGTCCATGCTACTGAAAAATTCCTGTAATAACATGAAGTTATTCTCCCCAGTATTCTTGATTAGTCATTTACATATGTTCCCACAGAGGTTGCTTTGTGATAATTAAGGTTGCCTCATTTTTATTATACCTGCAAACTTTTGGAGATGTTAGAACTAATACTGACTACTAATTACTGTGTCCTGTGGTCCATTGTTGGACCAAGAGATTGTGGATTTATGAGACAACACAGGTAAAAGTTCACCATGAAACCACCTGCAGATGGAACACCATGAGGCTCAATCTGGGTAGGGACTCATGTTTGGAGTCTTTTATAGTGGAACCAAGCCAACCAAGACAAGGAATCATGAAGCTTTCTTATGATCCATGCAAGCTACTCAAGCCTTTTTTTTTTTTTTTTTCCTGTCAAACAGCAGTCGGCAGAGAGAGAGAGAGAGAGAGGTTTCAATGAGAGAGAGAGAGAGAGAGAGAGAGAGAGAGAGAGAGTGAGGCTTCAATGAGCCTCACTTGGTCTTGGAGCTTTTGGCGCTCCAAAATGAAGCCTTATCCTCTCTGCATCAATTGTTTTCTCCATGCTGTAATTTATATTCCTTTTTGGTTGGTGGAATGCCATCCTCAGCTCGCTGGGCTCACCACCCATTTTATTTGGATTCTCATGTTGGAATTATTTTTAAAAGAATTTATACTTTTACTAAACCCTCGTTAAAAAAAGGAGATGTGCATTGGACTATACATTTTTAATTTTTAGGCTCTACAATTAGAGTTCTAAAAATAATCACTATTGATTTTAACAAAAAATTTCCTCCACTTTTTTATTTTATATTTTCTGATTATGTTCTTAATTTATTTTAATTATTTGATCCATTAAAATAAATTAAAATCAAGGATAATACCAATTGAATCTAAGGGTCAGATTTGGCCCTAACATAAGTCTCTTACATTCCCCTAATTTTTCCCAACATTTCATATTCTTCATCCTCAAATTACTCTCTTTCATTCATTACAGATACAATTAATCGGTAATCTAATTTGGCATAAATAGATATAAATTAATTATAATCACCAATAATTAAATGCCCTCGAAGCATTTGTGTGTCCTCTCGCCAAATCGTCTATATCCAAGACTAATTATCCATCATAATAAGCTAATCATCGCTTATTAAACTCACGTCAGTCACTACTAACTCTCATTAATAATAATAATAATTTTTTTTTCTCAAGTTATGTAAATATGATAGATATATCTCTGGGGATGACCGGAAATATCAAGGTCGACATTTTTTAATATCCTCTCAAATTGAATTAGTTTTTAATATTACATATATATATATATATTACTTTTTTGAGGTTAACTTTATGGAGGTCCCCACGCCAGGGGTGCTGTCAAAACGTTCTCTTTTACGTGGCGCGTGTTGCGACCACACTTTTGGGGAGAAGTGGTGGCAGAGAAAGACACCTAAAGACGGAACAAACTGAGCTCGATGTGCGGCTCGGCGGGCCCCTCCCATGAGTCAGGTGGAACTGATAGAGTCGTTCGGCGGGACCCGCGTCGTCCCCATTCAACCGACACAAAATTGACTCGGGATATAAGTGGGGGTGGGGTGGGTGTGTGTGGTGGCATCCGATTCATTTTACTTTTGGAAGCCAAAGAAGAAGCCAACGAAGAAATAAAATTCCAAAAGTATACTGTACTGTACTTTGGGGCTTCCCCAGTGTCAGAAGACGCCCGCTTCCAATTCCACGCTTTAATACTTTGTTAATGGTTTCTTTTCGCAGGCCGCTTGGAATTAAATAGGGGAGGGATCCGCCAACTCTTCGAGCTGCGTGCTCGAGCCGGGGAGGGGGGGGGGTGGGGGAGTCAGAGAAGGCGAGCGAGGGAGCGACAGCGGAAGGGAGAAACCACCACAAAGAAAGAGGAGGCGAAGAAGGCTGCAACCGCGAGAGAGGTCGCCGCAAGGGTTGGTTGAAGGAGAAGAGAGCTCCGACGTTCTCCACTCTTCTCTCCTCTCCTGTTCTCGCCGGCGATCTCACGGCCGCTACGCCTCTTCTCTTCGTTTCGATTTCTCCTCGTCGGATGCGGCGCCCTAGCCGCGCTGGGGAATTCGAATCCCGGTCTTTAGAGCGAGTGTTTTGCCCCTCTTTTTTTGTTTCTTCCCACCGGCGCTTCCTTGTAATCGTGTTCGGTGTGCTTGTGCTGGAGGAACCCTAGTTTTATGTTGCCGTGTGGTTCTCGAAAGAGCTTACGGGGAGAATTGAGGGCTGGGTGGGGGTCGGGGTTGAGATGAGCCGTTGTTGGGTGGGTTAGAGGGAGGTGGCCGAGACGGGAGATGGATGAGAATGGCGGATCCTTTGTGGAGGTCAGAAGAATATCTCAGGGGCCGGATCGAGGGAGCGTCTACCATTCGACACCGGGTATGTGGCAAACTGCTTCTCTTTCCCTCCCTCTCTTTCTCCTTTCCGGAAAATATTCAAGCTGATGGTCTTGGAGTTGCCTGCTGCCGGTGGGCCGACGCACTCAGCAAATAGTTTCCGAAGCTTCTTTGTTGATGCTTGGACTTCTGAATGCCGATGTATTTCTGAGTCTTTGATTGCAAGTTTAGGTTGCCCAATTTTCTCTGCTCATCTTTTGGTATTGTTTTTTCTTTTATATTGTCGGTAAAGTCTTGCATTGGCATAATCTTTGGGTAACTTATTTTCCCTGATCGATATGGATTTCATGAGAAGCTTCTTCCACCGCATGTCGTTGTTCTGTATGCTTGTTTTTGTTATGCAGTTTTGCGGAAGATCGAGCAAAGGTAGAGACATTAATTTTGTTGACTGATTTGAAAATTTATATATAAAAAAAAAAGCATGAAAAGATGGAAGAAGCACCTACTGTAGATGAAGATTTATTAGAGGAGCGAGATAATGAACTTTGCTGAGTGCTTTGAATAGAAAAGAGAAGGAGAAAATGTTGTAAAATTGGAACTTGCTGGGCTAGCTTCCCTAGTGATGGTTTGAGGTCTCCTCAGAAGTGATATAACCCATATTGTGAGAATTTCATGTAAAAAAGAAAAACATGGATCTAAATGGTATTAATTAATTGCTGAGTCAAATCCTATGATCAAGCACCAAATGGTGTTTTTTATTAGCCAATACAAAACAGAGGATTGGAGAATGGTTTTTACGAATATGATGTTATTCAGGTGAGATCAGTGAGTTTTTGCAGGCTCCTATGGAGAGTTTTAATGTTGGTAGATCTATTGCTAATTGTTGCTTTATTTAGTAAATGTAAATATTTACTTGGCTACTGAGAAACCAACATCCTACCACAAAAGATAAGTTTAGAAGCAAAAAGTCCAGGAGCAAGATATTCTTTAACTTCTTTACATTATTTTTCAAAATCTAGGATCAGTCTTTATTTAAATCATATAATCAAGCTTGCCTAAAGAGCAGTCCTTGGTACAATGGTAAGTTGTTCTTTTGCGACCTAGGATTCGAGTCACGAAAATACTCTCTCTGTATCTAGAGGGAAGGCCCTCCCTAGATCCTATGTTTGCAGAAGCTTCATGCACTAGGTGGTACGCCCTTTTTAATCAAACTAAACTGAGTTTTGTTATGATTTTTTTCTTTTTTTGGGGGTGGGGGTTTGGGGTTGGGTTGGGTTGGGTTGGGTTGTATGGATGGGAAAGATACTGACAGCTAAATTCGGAAATTAAATATGGAGAGTTAGCCATATAAATAGGGTCTCAGATGTTTAGTATGACCTTACTAGAAGAAGATCACGATCGTGATTATTGCCAGTGATTTAAAAAGCACTAGGTGCCAAGGTCCGAGCGAAGCAAGGCGCTAAAATATAAAAAATATATAACAAATTAATAAATAAAATTTAATAAATAAAAATATTATTAATAGTATACTGTTAACACTTAACAGTATATTGTTAACTATACCTGTTAATATACTATTAACAATTTGAATCGATGTAAGAAATGTGAAAGTAGAGATCGAGGCTACGGTAGTGGCAGCAGCAGTGGAGAGAGGCAGCGACAGTAGGAGCGGGTCACAATTAGATTAGGGTTAGGGAAGACTCACTCGAGAAACTGATGTTGGTGCTTTAGCTGGTTTGACTAAACTGACTAACATAAAATGCGATGAACCAGACCTAAAATCCTAGTTCGGTCGCCTGGGCTCGAGCAAGAGCCTAGGCGGTGCCTCTTTGAAGCGTGCCGCCTGGAGTAGTAATGAGGCGCTTGGGCCTCGCCTCGCTCGACCGCCTAGGTGAGTGCCTAGGTGATTTTTTAAATCGCTGATCATTGCTCGAGCTGATAGTTATTCAGATTGCCATGCTTCTCTTTGACAATGAGTATGAGACATGGTCATGCCTTCACAGGGACTTACATAAACTCTCATCTTCCTAATTCACCAAAGTTCCTTCAAGTTGAAATTTGTTGGAGCCATGTGAATTGGTTCTCTTCCCTAAATTTGCACTTCATTGCTTCTTGTAATCCTTCTATTACAAATTGTAAAGACAATTAGAAGATTTTTCTTTTACTTAACATGATAGTAGGTGCTGTTAAATTATATAGTTAGTGCTGAGATGTTATGTAGGGTGAGCTAAGGCATTTTATAGTTATATCAATAAATATGTATATATGTTTCTTATGCCTTTGCATTCATTAGCTTTTGTTATTTATAGAGGTTGTCACAGGATCAACAGCTTGGATTGGAAAAGGTCTTTCATGTGTTTGTGCCCAAGGAAGAGAAAGTGATGCTCGTGTATCTTTTGACCTAACACCTTCTCAGGTAACCTCCTACTAATATTGATTATTTGCACATTAAGTTGTATGATATAAAAACATTCAATACAATACATTTTCTCCTCCAGTCAACTCTCTCTCTCTCTCTTTCTCTCTCCTCAGTGAGGTAGATGTTGATTTTGTAAGTGCTACATGCTTTGTTAATATCATATATTGAGAACCATGGATTTCTTTTTTGGCTTTCTAAGTTGAAAAGCTGAATAAAAGTTGATGATTTAACATTCTTGCAGGAGGAATGCTTGCATAGGTTACAATACCGAATTGATGTATCTTATGATAGTTCGAAGAGAGAGCACCAGGTTGTAAGCCTAAAACATTATTGTAACATATATGTTTTATTTCTAAATATGTACATTTGGTTTTTCTAGTTATCTAATTGATTCTTTTTTGTTGTCTGTTCTGTTGAACTTTTCCTGTCTGTAATGTGTATCAACATCAATATCTTCTTTTTGACACGTGATTAAGTTGGTTACTTGATATCTATATTTAAAGCGAAAAAGAGGTCAAGATATTAGTTGTGATCATGTGGTCTCTTGTTTTTGTGATACTTTAAGCAAGCTTTTAATAGTGTAATATTTACATCTATCTTGTTGGTTGAACCCACATGTGCCTATATTCAACAGCATGTCTTCTTAGTTTGTCTGATCAATGAACTTTTGTTAGGAAGCCTTGAGGGGCCTCTGGTATGCTGCTTATCCTGGAATTGAACTCCATGATTTAGTCTCTGAACAATGGAAGGATATGGGATGGCAAGGAAAAGATCCTTCAACAGATTTTAGGTGCTAATACTTTGCTTACCTTTTTCATAAAAATATTTGCCAAGTACTTTCACCTTTGATTTAATTATAAGATCTGGAAACTAGCTTTGTTCTTGTGTTGCAGGGGTGGTGGTTTCATATCGTTAGAAAACCTATTATTCTTTGCCAGGAATTATCCTGTAAGTCAATTTCTATTTTTCTTCTATCTACTAGTAAATTTTAAGTGCGGAACAATTTTAACATGTACTTGGTTCAAGACAAAAAAAAGGGGTTTGGATTTTGCTGTGACTACTATTTTTTAACTGTAACAAGATGTTAAATGATATTAATATGCTGCAGACTGGGATGTCCTATTACCATCACAGTATGCATTATTCGGCTGGTCTTCTTGTTGCCAACCTGGTTGTCATTGTCTCCTTTAGCTGTCATCTGAAGTCCTACAGAATTTTCCATGCAGAAATCCTTCCAGGATCTCCTCAGGAAGCAGGATGGTGACCGAGCTTTATGGGAATACCCCTTTGCAGTAGCTGGTGTAAATATAACATTCATGCTCATACAAGTGCTTGATCTTCAAGCTGGTTTGTACTTTACTCAATTATTTTATTTGTAAACTGTTTTGACTTAGATTGGTATTGATGGCTTACCGAAGCTATCTATTAAACTATAGATATCTCAACTGTCTCCAGCATATTTTAAATTAAAGCTATATTAACACCACTAACAGACTACTTTGATAATTGCAGCCAAACCAAGGTCAATCATTGGAGCTATTTTTCTGAAGCTACTCTCAGGTAAGTTTAAAAACTTTCAATCGTGGCTTCATTATTATGAGTTCATTGTCGAGAAATTAATTTAGCAATGGTAGTGGTTATAGCATGCCCCATATCTTTGTTTCCCGAGAATTGGTTACCATGTTTTACTGGCTCTCAATATTTTGTTGAATCACTTTATGTGATGAATTGTTAACCGTGTAATCTTGACCTATAGACGGTCTTGCTTCTAGATGAAGTTGAAGTCCTGCTTATTTCTTCATTTAAATTTTAATGGTTTCTAGGAGTCTCCTGGAAGTTAGAAAACCTGCATAGTCAACATTTGATTAGGTTTTCTAAGGAGAGGTCTCAAGAACTTGAATTGATAATTCATACGTAAAAATGTTTAGAATTCTTCTTGTATCTTTCAGTTTTGGGCCTTTTGGCTTCCTACTTGTAGGAAGATTATTTGTCTGATATTCGTAGAGGTTCTTGCAAAAAAAGCAGTCGATCGATTGGCTTTATGTGAAATATTTATTTGTGGCTTAGGTTGCCATGTTCTGTGGCAAATCATTACTAGGGAACACCACCACCAACACCCTCTTGGTGCTTAGGGCAAATCTTGGCACCATAGTAAGGTTGCTCCTTTGCAACCTTGGTAATCAGGGTCTTTCGTTATCTGCTGATAAGACTGTATTTATTGATCCTGATCTCCCTAACCAGATATTGGTTGGAGCCTTGTGCAATGGGGCTTCCTTATATTTAGCACTATCGTGCCTTTTCAGGCTGTCCTCAAATCGGAGCTTTTTTACTTAATTCCCACTAGACAACCCTGCCATTTTTTGGGTTAAATTAATAACACAAGTGATCCAGCTTGTGGATATGAGTAGCTGCAAAGTCATCCTAAGGCTGGTTCAAAGACAAAAAGCCCAAAACTTTGATAAAAATCCTCTTTATCTGCAAGCTCTTTGCATCTGTACATTGTTACTTAGATGTTTGCCTGTACAATTGGTGAAGATGTTCAACGGTTGTGAATATTTTGAATTCAAGATGCGGTATAATCTTGAACGAATGTCCTACTTGAATTCTGCGAGCTTTACACTTTTCTTCCCACCCGAAAAAAAAAAAAAGAGAGAGCTCTTTTTTTACATTTTTTTTCCATTGCTTTCATGTTCTCTATCGTAATTTCTTTGTGAAACTTCAAGCAATTAAAAATTATATATTTTTGATTTGTTTCTTTGGCAGGCATATTCATTCTCCTTTTTACTTCATGTCCATCGAGTGTCTTGAGTCAAAACTAAATTACCAAAAGCAAGCATTACGCTTAAGAGGAGTGCTTTTATTTTGTTTTCAGAGAATGACCGGGCGTTTGACATATTGTACTGCATAACTTTCAAGTTGATGGATCAACAATGGCTTGCTATGCGTGCCTCATACATGGACTTCAATGTATGTTACGTGCCGTGCTTCAAATGATATTTACCTATTTTGCCTTCTGATCACTTTAGTTATTAACTCTTGCCGGTCCATCCAGACGGTCATGAAATCAACACGGCGTCAGCTGGAGCAAGAGCTACTGCTAGAAGATGTCAGTCGAATCGAGGATTTGCCTTCTTATAGTCTTCTTCGTCGTTAACGACCCCCCCGCCCCCCCCGCCCCCAACCTCTTAATCGATATTTCGAGTCTGATGGGCAAGAAACTCAAGTGCGGTTTGTTTTCTTTGTGTGCGCTTCCATGTTCTCTTCATTTGTTGGGGTTTTTCCAAGTGCATCGTAGTTGTTTGCAGCTCGAGATCAAAAGCAAAAGATCTTTTTCTTTCTACTGGTAATAGTAGTGTGTTTCTCCGTTCGTGAGCATTTGTTATAGCTCCCTCCTCATGATGCAAGTTGTCGACATTTATATATGCATAGGAAAAAGAGGGGAGACGTGTGTAAGGTTCGTCGTTGAAGGCCATGAAGTCTGTCTGCTACGTTGTTTTGTCGCACGTCTCTCCTTTGTTTAGTTCGTCCTTTGGTGGTAGTGAGTTTAGTTTTAATTTTTGGGATAAATAATCCGCACCACCATACCATTTCTCCCTAAAGAAATCAGATTACAAGTGGGAGAGTCACACATACTACAATTCCCTTAAATGAGAGGATACAGCTTTTTCAAGTTTCAGGGAAGTTGTGTTGTTCTGAATCCATCCGACGCCTTTAATCCAATCTCATATCTGTGCCAAACTCGTAGCCACCTAATTTTTTTTTTTTTTTGTTTTTTGCACTATAAACAACCAATCCCTAGAAAATGTCATCATATATCACCAACATCAAATATATGCATTTACTTGTAATCCTACGATTTAAAACACAAAATTTGGTGGTCACTTGCAATTGGGGGATTTTCTCTTTATAATGAGGATTTTCTTTTTAAAAAAAATTATATTCGGTCTGGATATTATTATTATTATATTGGAACCATCCAAATGCAGATGCTAATATAATTTTTAAAATTTTAAGAGTATACTATGACTTTGTCTAAAATTTTAAAGTTTATCAAAGTGATTATTTAGTGATACGCTAACATGATTTATATATTTTATATGATACAAATTTATTTATTTATTTATTTTAATATATATACATTGCATTCGTTTATTTTATTTTATTCACTTTATTAATTTAAAATAAAATATATTTATTTTAAATAAATATTAAAAATATTAGAAGGATAATTTTGTCATAAAATATTTAATATACTTTTAAAATATACTTTTACCCAACAACACTTATATCAATACATATTTAAAAATTCTTACATTCGCACAAAGGAGAAGAAACGACATACATCGATGGATTTTGTAATACTAATATGATTAGCGCTATTTTACCCAATTCATATAGATAACACTTCATGTGATAATTAACATACACCTCTTACATATAAGCTATGTTACATATCCTTAAAAATCGAACAACTTATATATCATTGTCAGTCTTCATGGATTACTTAATTTTGTGATTGTTAATCGAAAGTCTACATAACATTACTATCCTTTGAAAGCTCATTATGATTATTGCAATAATGTTAGAGTTATTTCAGGGATTTACACATCTTTTTAGCTCAGACTAGATAGCATTAGCCACAGTTACATGAGAACTTTGATCCTCACCATTTGCTCTAAGATTGTTATAGCAGGTTCAACAGACAATTGCTAGTATGGAACTTTGTTGTAGTCCCCTCAACAGACACCATGATAGAAAATGTCAAACAATCTTGGATGTGGCCATTTTGCCTCACTTGTTGTGGAGTCACCCAAGTGAATGGCCAACATTTTGTTTATTTTGTCTTGGTATATGGACTGCCCCACTTGATGCCTTCACCAAGTCAACTTGCAATAGATCCACCACATTACATAAAATGTGAGAGAAACAAGAAGGTGGAGAGGAGCTTCTCTTGTCATTTTATGGGCAGTGACAAGAATGGTTCAGTAGGATAATAACTTTTGATATTATGTACTACACATTTTCTTCTAAATACAATGGTGATTTTACAATTGTCCTGATTGCTTTTCTTCCTGAAATTTCTTCTCAAAATTTCTTATCCTATAAAACAAGGGAAGTTTATGCTTTAAAAGAAGAAGAAGAAGAAAAAGAAAAAATTTCTATTTTGAGATTTATTAAATTTTGCTTTCTAGTGCTTCCATTGTTTGGCAGACAACCCCATCACTCTCAAGTTGCAACAAAGCCACCAAATTACATATGAAGTTGGAGAAAGAAGAAGATGGAGAGAAACTTCTTCTAGTAAGGATTTTAAAGTGACAAGAATTCTCAAAAGGATGAAAAAAACAAGAAGTATCTACTTAGAAGTTCTATAAATATTTTTCCTTTGAAAAATAGTAGTGACTTTACATAAGCATAAAAGAATGATCATCACACTTTCCCTAATTTTTTTCTCAAAATTTTCATCCTAGAAAACAAGGGAAGTTTATTCTTTTTTAAAAGTATATGTTTTAGCAGATATAAAAGCCTTCATGGCATGTAATGTTATTTGACATAAAACCCATCACTCTCAAGTTGCAATAACTCCACCAAATTGCATAGGTGAGAGAAACAAGAAGATGGATTGGAACTTCTTCTAATCTTTTTTGTTTTTTTTTTTTGTGCAGTGATAAGAATTCCCAAAAGGAGAAAAACAAGGAAAAAGAATGAGCTAAATTTCTACAAAAAAAAAGATCAATACATATTTTCTTTTACAATAGCAGTGATTTTACCTAAACAAAAAGAATCATCATCACTCTCTCCCTAATTCCCCTCTCAAATTTCTTACCTTATAAAACAAGGGAAATTTATTCTTTGATAAAATCTATATGAAATGAGCTTTCCTTAAATTTTGCTTTGGCACATACATAAATGCCTTCACGTCATATACTCCATCCATCGCTCTCAAGTTGCAATAACTCCACCAAATTACATTAGAAGTGTGAGAAACAAAAAGATGGAGACAAACTTCTCCGTCATTCGTTGGCAGTGATAAGAATGCTCAAAAGGAGAAAAGAAAAAAAAACAAGTTAAATTCACATCAATCAGCTTAAGTTCTATGTGAAAAGGTCTGTACATTATTTTCTTCTAAAATAGTAGTAAATTCACATCAACAAATAAAATTATCATCCTGTATCCTAATCACTGTCTCCCAATTTTTCTTCTCCATTTTCTTATCCTATAGAACAAGGGAAGTTCATTCATGCATTTCTCTTTCTAAAAGAAAATATTCCATGTTGACATTTTCTTCAATTTTGCTTTGGCAGCCATAGAGGCCTTTTGATGCCATATAATTCTTTTACTATTTGGCATACAACCCACCACTAATTTGAGGCAGCTCTCACAGACTAATGCTTTCCATTCAGGAACACTTCCTTCTTTTTCTTTTTTGTGGTCCAGTCAAGAGCTTTGGGGTGAGGAATCATGCAGTCCATATCACAAAACATTTTGTTGTTAGGACCAACCATAATTTTCTGATGAATACTTCATAGGTAAGGAACTCCATTAAAGTCTTGAACCTTTCAAACTATTAGGTTCTATCTATCTGCTCATAGGTCAAGCCTGGTGACTTTGAAAAAAAAAAAAAACCCTCAGATAGATGCAAGAGAAGAAATGGTAGACTATTATTATACTCTACAACAATAAAAGAGTCTAAACAAACATTATCTACCCAATCATGCTGCTTTACCTTAGATATTTATCTTGATTATTAGTATTAGTAAAAAAAAGATAATAATTGTCTTTTTTTTTTTTGAAGGAAAAAGTATAATTTTGATCCCCTTTTCATTTGTGAATCCAACATGAAAAATCCAAGAACATCCCTAAAGAACAGCTGAATTGAATATAAAAGAGTACATCTCTATCCATACACATCCATCATGAAGTAAAAGCTGAGATAACTTCTCTTCTGTTCTATTTGCCTCAAAAGTTAGAAGATGTCATCCTCATTAATTGTAGTATTGATCAAGAATTGCCACCATTAACTGAGGGACTCGAACTTGTTTTCATACAAGATTTTTTTGGAGTTCCATATGCTCATATACACATAAATAGTATCTAAATCATGGATGAAAATAATATTCTCGATCAATCAATCGACATGTGAAATCGAATCAACATAAATGTCAATTATGTATAATATATTGATATATCATCTACTCAATTAATTCAGATTCATGTATTTTAAATAAGTTTGAATAAGAAAAATAAATAAATACTTTCAATGGTTTTAAAATTTAATTCGAATATTTACATGTTACTTGACTCAAGGTGAAGTTCCTTAAATGATAATAATTGTATATAGGAATATTGTGGATATTCGACTCTTTAATCTAAATTAAGATGGCTTCAAATTAAGAATAAAAATATCAAAATAGTTTGGTGAAACTAGTAAGTTACTTCACTTGTTAAACATTCTTAACTAAGACCACCCAACCCTACCCTAGCAAAAATGCAACCCAAGTCATATGTACATACCATTTTTCTACAAATATGTAATAGAAAATTATGGTCACATGTCATGATGTCAACATATATATCCATACCCTTTATAATAATAATAATAATAATATATAATATTTCACAACCTTTTGCTCATTGTGTCAACATCCAGTTGGTGAAGAGGCTTAGCATAAGAAAAAAGTTGGGAGGGTGGATGACAGAAGTGATGGGGAAACTCAAGGAGAAGGGCTCCATTTTTTTTACATATACTTTTACTTGGGGTTGGAATATCCTCTTTATTGTGAATTTTATTCTTTGTAGATAAGTCTGGGATATGTGGCAATTACCACTGATAGGAATCTGATACCAATTAGAATTGCACCTGAGAAGATGTGACTGACTGAAAACAAAAGCATTTCTCCATCTTTGTTAAACAAAAGATTTGGGAAGGATGGAATTGCTGTGTGTGTTGTTATGTGTATAAGAGGCATGAGAGTTGACAAAGGGTTTTTTCCTATTCCCCTTCTCTGGGAAAGACAAGACCTCAGAATCCCTTTTTGTTTCTTTTTTATTATTTGAAATCAGATGCTTGGAGGTGAGATAAATGCTGTCTTGATTAGTTTTTAATGTTAATAACCAAATACATCAAATGCCATCATTCTGGTATCAGCCCATGCTAGAAATAATTGACAAACAATAATCATATACATCCATATAATTATACCATATATATAATATTTAAGGAGCATATTCATTGCAAGGTGGGTTTTGGATTCAATTGCATTTGTAGATTTGATGCTATTGTTGAATTACCATTTCCCAATCAATTCTAACATTGTAATTCCAAATATTTCATGTACATCACATGAATATTTTTCTCTAACACATTTCCAAATGAACCCCCACTCAAATATCTTCTTGTTTTATGTTTGGCTGCTCCTTTTTAAATTTTCTAGCTTTTTTTATATTGTTCCTTTATATATATATATTTATATATATTCTAAATATTTCTCCTTTCTCAAATTTAGATATATCAAAACATTTGGTTTAGTTAATCTTTTTTACCATGTTTTTTGATTCTTTCATGAGCATGCAAATTTTGGATGGGAACATCTAACTTGCATCATTTGCTTGTTTGAGATGGGATGGTGATTAATTTATTATTTGCACACTTATATTTTTCTAGCAATTATTTGCTCAATAAAGATCCAGCACACATAGACAATCCATCTCAATAATAGACTGTTCTGTAAAGACACTTGACTTGTACATTGCATGTTATATTTAGATAAAATAACATTCTAATACTCTTCAATCATTCTTGCAGCTTGAGCTTGTCTGTAACCCAAGTTTGACTAAGCCTATTGGGAGAAATAACTAGGACTTCTTTACTACAATTATATTTCAAAAACTTTAAATCATGGTTTGAGTGCAAAGCTTACACCAAGTTAAAAGGCCTCAACTCAGCTCTAAATTATGCTTCTTACTCTTAAAAGCTTACAATTATGTGCTTGATCAAAAGGTTTAGATTCAAGAAGCATCATCTCCTTTTTTTTTTTTCTTTTTTTTTCCAAAGTAGTATTCCCACAATACATGATCTTGACCACAACATTGCCCACCAAATTGGTTTTGGTTAGGGGGAGCTTAGAAAAGTCAGTCCATGGTCAAATCATATAGCAAATTAGTAAACCCCTCTCCCCAATACATCACATAGGACATAACTCACTCTTTCTCTTTTCATAATAATAAACATGATGTACATGAGACTAAAGCAACCTAATGCAAACAAATTTTTGTAACACTCCCAAATATATATATGGTGTGGTTAGCATTGAGTCACAGTCATTTTTTGTTCAACACCCACAGAAACCAATCCATAGGAGGAAGAAAAGGAGGCCTCTTCTTCCTCCCTATTCAATTAATTCACAGGGCACAGTAAGCATGGTGTGGTTAGCATTGAGTGAGTCATTTGGTTGACACCCATAGAGACACCAATCCATGGTGGAGGAATAGAAAAAGGCAAGGCAAGGCAAGGCAAGGCAAGGAAGAAAAGGAGGCCTCCTCTTCCTTCCTATTCACCTCCTCTCCCTTTTTTTTCTTTCTTTTTCCCCCACCATTTAACTTGCTTGAGCAATGGACTCCTCCCTCCCATTGGATTGTACAGATTCCAAACCAGGAGCCCATCTCACCCTGTAAATTTCTTTCTCTTGGTCTCTCTCTCTCTCTCTCTCTCTCTCTCTCTCTCTCTACATCTTTCCTCTTTCTCCCCTTCATCCCTTCCTTTCCTTCCTTTCCTTTTCCGTCTCTGGTCTTCTTGGACTGGATAGAAGAATTTGTGTAGCTTTATGTTGGTGCTTATCAAAAGGAGGGTTGTGCTTCCTGTGACTTTGTTCTGAGTCTTTGGGGACTCAATGATACTGGTTTGAAAGGGCGCAAGAAGATGTCACGGAACTCTTTCTAATTTTAGCACCAAATTCTCACATAAAAAACAGTTCTTTCCTTCTTCTTTTTTTTCTTGCTCTCTATTTTGTGCTTGATCCCTTCTGGGATCGAAAGGAGGGGGGAGGGAGAGGAGAGGAGAGGAAAGGAGTGGTACATATGGGAAAGCAAGGACCTTGCCGCCATTGTGGAGTTACAAGTGAGCACTTACTCATGTTTATGATCTCTGTCTTGCTTCTCTGATTAGTTTCTGCCTCTCCTCTTCTTCTTTTAGGTTCTTTTTCGACCGTTTAATTTCCTCAGGTTAACAAGTCCTTCTGGGACACATTAAAATTTCCTTTTTCCCATTAATTTTCTAACGAGGGCATCACTCTGTGATGCAAAAGCTTAATGTAATCGTTCTGGAACGATCGGTTATTGGCTACTTCTTTCTGGTTCGTTCTGCATATACCTCTTGCTCTGTGCTTTTGCTCATTTAGGTGGGAGAAGGACCTGCCGACTTCATCCTGCGTGATATCACCTAATGAATCCGGTTGAAGACTTGTGTTTCATCTTATTAAGATTCGCCTCTGGTTTTATTGTCAGTGAGCCACAATTGAGGCTTGCATTTCTTTGTAGTATGTAATCCAAATTGCTTATCATGAGCATCCTGATATCTCTGGCGAAAAAAGAATGGACTTTAAGCAGTGGCTACGGCAGAAATTTTTGAGAAATTTCAGTGACCTTCAGAAAGGAATCGTTAATTTGTGAAGGATATGTGTTTCCTTCTCCCTGTTTTTGTAGCCAGCAAGAGAACATAGATCCACTTGTTTATAATGGTTTCCCTTGGTGTTTTACCTGCCTCTAGTTCAGGAACTGGTGGAGAAGGTTTAATTTACAATGATATAATTTGTCCACTGGATTTGATAGGATGAGATTATTTACCTTTTCCATTGGCAGCATAGGTTTCATAACAAAGTGATTACTCATTGACCATCGGCGGGAGATCTAGTATCAAGCTATTTGGACTTAGTTCTCTAGTAGGCCTTTTTCTTGATGGACTTTGAAACTTGGGGTGTATTGCAAAGTGAAATTTGTGTTTGATGTTTTTAGTTATACAGAACTTTGATAGAATGTAATTATAAGGAGAAAAACTCACATGTAGATCTTACAGGAGAGTTGGTGAACTTCCAGTTTTGTATTCTCGCTCCATACTCTTCCTCAAATAGGATCTCATGTAGTACTGTCTTCTTGGAAAACCATATTTTCAGCCTCAAAGCTCATTACTTAACAGTTATGGCTAATTGCTATTCTGTCGTTGGCGATGTTCTATGATGGTCAAAGCTAAGCCATCCTTCTATTGATGAATCCCCAAAAACCTCATCTACGATTTACAAGCATTCACTTGTTTCAAGTAGAAAATGGTATTTGTTGTTCCATTCTCTTTTATTCTATACTATTTTTTCCTCTGGAGCACCCATTGTCAGGATGACTTTTTAGAATTTGAAACCCAAGATTAGGGATCTCCATTGGCATTATCCATAAGGCTGTTTGTTTCATTTATTTGTCAATAAGACTTTGCTAATCACATTGTCTATAGATTATGCAAGATATATATTGATTTGCAAATTTCTTTTGTTCTCTATTTATTGTGTAAACATTATCCAAAGAGATAGTCGATCAGACTTCAGAGTCAGATCTTAGTTACAATTCAAATAACATGGCATTGGATAGAGATTACCTACTAGGCCAAGAAAATAGTTACTTTAGAGGGTCTCACAAGTACAGATTGCAGTCTAATTCTCAGTTTCCTATTTCAGTTACTCTGGAACTCACATTTGCCTTTTCATGGGAGTGGAAAACTTGGTTTTTGTTCGCTTGATAACATAATTCTGTCATCATCTTTATTTTCATTCATAAGCTTACCAATTTTGTTTGAAAGGAAGAAGACTTGTTTTAGTTAATAATCTACATTCGTGTGCCGCTGTTCTATTGACAGATGTGATCTATAAGAATTTTGTTTCTAAGCAATCATATGGTCTCTGAATCTTCTGTTGAATAGGTACCCCTCTCTGGCGGAATGGACCACCTGAAAAGCCAGTTTTATGCAACGCATGCGGTTCCAGGTGGAGAACAAAGGGTTCATTGACAAACTACATACCACTTCATGCTCGTGAATCTTTTAATTCAGATGAGTTAAAAGTTTCAAAAATCAGAAGTATATTCTCTAAATCCAAAGAGCAGAAGTTGCACAAAAACAAACAAAGTAAAAGGACACTGGAAAATGAAAGTGAAATTCAGTATTATGACCAGAACTTCTTTAAGATTGTTGAGGGAGATGTAAGCAATCGATCCAGTTCTGAGTCTGCTATATCTGGTTCAGAAAGCTGTGTACATTTTGGGACCACTGATGCAAGTGATATAACAGGTTATTATCCTTTCTATTTAATTGTAAACCTCAGACAATACCTTGATATATGAATGACCGATCGCATTGGTTTTTGTTTTTCATATATTATCTTTCTTGGGTGGAAATGCAGAATTAGTAGTTACTCGAAGAGTGATACTATCCTATTGACCTTGACACAAAACAGGCTTTTAGTTTGCACTTTTTTACTTCTCCTGGAACAAATTCTAAATTTACCTTGTCCAACTTGAGGCACATCAGCAATCATTGAAGTCATGCAGATTGGTTTTTGCTGACCCGAACACTAATTTTCTGACTATTCACTCTTATAACACAAAATTGACATATATCTTAACCAATAATCCACCTGATGTATGTGTCACTAATGCCATATTTGCTCTGTGCTTTGTGTATGTCAGTTGCTGCCATTTTCCATGGTTGTCCAGGCAATTTGACTGTAGAATTTCTCTTTGGATGAGGCATGTGGTAAATGAAAGAGCTTCTTTTTTCAGTCAGATGCTTACCCCTGCTTATCTGTTTTCATTCCAAGTTTTTCTTTCAATTACATATCTGGAAAAGTAAATTAGATTCTCAGTTTTTTTCTTTCCTTGGAAATGAGTATTTAGCCACTCCACAGAAAGATATTATGTGAAAAGAAATATAACTAGCATTGAATAAAAATAAGTAGAGATACTTCTGATTTTGGAATCAGTATAGATTTATAAAGTGCATCTACTTCCCTTGTGCATTTGTGGTGCCAGATTCAAGTTATTCAGCATCTCGGCCTTTTGGAATTATATGAACACATTTACAGATCTTTTCCTTACAAGATATTGGAACATGTATTTCTTTCTTCTACCCAAAATTCAAATGTTAAGCCCATTGTGCATTTGAAGATGAACTTCGATGTTCTAGAATAATTAGCTTGATTTATGAATTGAAGAACTATATATGAATTTTTTTCCTAATTGGACTATGATTGACAATGGCAATCGTACCAATAGCTATGAATATATTGTTCATTTGCTGACAATCAATCAGAAAGTGGTAGAACAATCTGAGCTAATCACTTAATATGCTTCAGGAATTAGCTATGTCGCTAATCATGTTTTCTTTTACCAGCGAATATTTTTCACACGAGAACTAGTTATCAATAGAATATTAATGGAGAGGCTGAGATCCTCTTGGCTCCACCTCTTATGATTCTGAATATCATTGTCATTTTTCTCTCTGTGTCCTCATGCAATCAGACACTCTGCAAGATAACTGAGGTTGTCACATGTAATTTATTCTGGTGTCAGTGTTCTTTCTAAGGGAAGACCTATTATAATGAGCCGACAAAACACTAAGATAAATTCACAGCATCAGAGTATTGTGTATTCCTATTCAAAACTTTAATGAATTGCCATATTTTTTCTTATAAGCATTTCTCAAAGATGTATACTGGGTTCATATGATAGCTGGCTTCTTTGCGCATTTCTTCTTCTTAGTATGAAGTTTCTTATTTTTGCGAAAAACAAAATAATCAAAGTTTCAAGCCTTGGACTTCACATAGTAAGTATGCCTCCATTGCGGTCTTACAATACTTTGTTTGTTTTATTAAATTTGGCATTCATATTCTTTTTATTAGTACATGATAGAATAATGTGACACTGAAATGTGTACTCTTTTTCTTTCTCATTCATAAAATTTTGTACTCTTTTTGCTTCTTATACTAGTATGTGCTGATCTATATGAGGGTGAAAATGATCAACAATACTGTCAGTTCCAGCTGTGACAATCCATCTTTTGAAGCTTCTTGTTGGAGTTACATTAGGCTCTAACTTGTCTCCAATATTTATTTATTTTCATCTAATAGTTTTTCTTTTTGCTTCTCAGGTTCAGTTCAGTCCAATGTAGAGGATTCATTAGTGCCATCTAAGAAGAGGACATTTACAACTCGCCCAAAACCTTCTGTTGAAAAGCTCACGAAGGATCTATATTCTATACTGCATGAAGAACAGTCTTCTAACCTGTCCAGAACCTCAGATGATGATTTGCTTTATGAAAGCGGAACTCCACTTGGTTCTTTTGAGATCGGGTATGGAGGTGTACTCATTAAACATACAAATTCAAAATCAGTCGAGGAGGAATCAGAAGCCAGCTCATTTCCAGTATATAAATCATGCATTACCAATGAAGATTTTTCAGGTTCAGCATCCTTTTCTGTAAATACTAAAAGCAAAAAAAGAAGTTATCTGAATTCTGGTACTGACCCAACGAAGTCTACAGCACCAGCAACCATGGAAAGTCCAAATAGGTAATTTCCTGTGTACATTTTTGAAAAAGAAGTGTATATGTCTGAATGATGCTCTTCAGGCATAGACTCATTGAAACCAGAAGATTATTCTTTACTAAGCCCACCTTTTGGTTGCAAAATTAGCTTGATTGAAAATTTGAAGTCCCATATTTTGTATCTGTCCTTTGCAGGGATTTAATATTGAACGAAAAGTTAAATAACCTGCAAAATTGGAATTCTTGCCTGAGTTATGCTGATTTAAATGTAAGACTGCAGTTTGCCATGTCATTTAGTGGCTGTTTAAGTGTATTACACTGTGCTATGTGTTTGTGATGTCTGCAAAGCTGAGATTTGATTTGACAATATCGCCTTGGTAGGTTTTCATTAACTTTGAGGTCTTCATGAAATATCTGACATATGAAGAACGACAACGATTGATGAAATATTTACCATCTACAGATGCTGCCAACCCCCCTGAAAGGTTTGTTGCATTTCAGTAATTTTGTTTAGTAAGATAAGTTGCTATCCAGTCCTCACACTATCTTCTTGCTGATTTGGCAGCCTCAAAAGCATGTTCACAAGTCCTCAGTTCTTGGATACATTATCCTACTTTCAGCAACTGTTCCAAGATGGAGTTCTTGATCTCTCCTTGTCAGGAGCAAATGTTGAAGAGTGTAAGACCGTGGAAAGGCTTGCATTACTAAATAGCACAAACCTTCAATGGTCAGAGTTCTACCAAGACGTAAAGGTAAAAAGAATGGTCCATACGAGCTATGCCTTTGGAGTAAAATCAAGATGTTGGAGTCGTAATCTCTGATTGATATCTCATTTGCTGTAGGATTCATCCTCAAACAAGAAAAGAGGAAATGGAAAGCTAAATAGACAACTCGTTCCTGGTAATTCCAATTTGGCTTCTCCCAAAAGGATTTGTGAGAGGCAAAATCAGAACTATCCAGCTCTGAGCCTTCAATATTTCCACTGAATAGATAAAAAAGCATGTTGAAATTGGGATATTAATTTGCTTATTTATTTTCATTCTTCTGTTACCCATGGCCAATTCTAACCATAAGTATCTTTTCTTTCTCTTTGCTTGCAATTCTTCACCTTCATGACATCATGCGTGTCATACAAAACAAATATTTAAATTCTCTAAAATGTGGTGTAAATTCATGAAAACAATAGTTAATACTGTTGGGCCTATTCAATGTCGCTCTAGTGTTGACAAATTACTTTATTTGCTAAGATATCCTGAGTTATGTATGAAGTTAAACGAAATAATTATACTTAGTACTTCTAGAACTTGTTCCAAATTTGGCTTTGAAACTTTATAGTCCAATATTTTGAGGGGAATCTGGAACACTTAACTATGATAGGCACATACCTGTAATTGTGTTGTCAAATTTCTGATGGGATGTTCTACCCCAATTTTCTTGTTATTATCAAGGTTAGGCATCAAGGACGAAAATATCTTCCTGGAAAAAAATATTGTTTCGTACTTTGGTTGTCATAACTTTGTCTGGAAGACCTACTGACCGATGACTTGGGTTGTATGAGCCTAAAGCCATATGGCCTAAAATGCTTTGAGTTCAAATCATGTTCTGCACGAAATTGGATATAATAGACCTGAAACCACATGACCCAAAAATACCTAAGTGGAGTTATTAGTACCAGACATTTCTAGGACTAGATCATAACACCTCCCACTCCCACTACGGGACTATTTGAGATATCATATTTGGCACTTCAAAAGAGAAATTTTCTGCCTTGGTTGGAATTTACAAAAATTTTGACTGTCTAAAGTTCTTCATATGTAAATATGTACTTTGTATAGGTAGTTGAAAATTCAATAATGAACTTGTGCCTGCTAACATAATTGGTGGTTGTGCTGTGGATTTCAGAGCAGAAGAGCAGCATGAGAAGCCCTAAAAGAGTGTGCAGGTCTGAGGGCATGAATCCTCCTTCAGGATGCTCAAATCAGCTAGAATCTAGTATTGTTTCCAAAGTAACTGATGACACAGAAGACTTTGTAGACCATGAAACGGCTTGCATCGATTCAAGAAAGATTTTTGCTACTGTCGCTGATGGGAGCTACTTGCTAGCCCCGAAACAGTTCATCGCTGACAGCTCAGACGATGACTTGCTCCTGGATATGCCCTCCAGTGCATCATTTCCTGAAGCAGAACTCCTGTACCATCCTTGGAGACAAATTATAAATCAAAATGATTCCCCAGCTGAGAGCGGACCTGAAGCTTTTATACCACCACCCATCTTCAAGTTTCTACGGTAAATAATTAAGCATCGAGAACAGATTAGTATATCCGAATTGCTCATTTCCCCTTGATGCATGGGAGTAATACTTGGAATGATGGGTGTCAAAGTCTTGCTCCCTTTATTTTCCTATAAAACCTTTCAGTCTACTTTTATTTTTTTTCAAGTATGCTGAAAACTGACAGTTAGCTTTGAACTGGCTGCATCTGGTTTGTTCTTGTATAGCCTTGCAAGAAAGTTGTAATATAACTGAGTGAAATAGGTGTCTGTATAAAGAGTAAAAGGATGGAGTTGCAGAGTTTATATGTATTGCCATTAAAAATGGAGTGCCCATCACCATACACTGAGCTTTGATTACTTTGTTCATCTTCTTCTTCTCTTCCCAACTTTTGCCAGTCTTGTGCTACTATCTAACCCTATAATGTTTGTTCCAGCATTTGACATTGACTGTTGTATATAGGTGCTTTAAACTTTGGACATGGAGGCTCATAAGGCTTAGAATTCTTATTTGTAATTCAACCATTTAAATATTGATTTCATGAATAATTTCACCCTCGTTCTTTTTGTAATATTTGTGAGTGACAATATATAGAGTATTTGTGAATCTCATTCTTTAGTTTCCGATTTGCTTATTTATCTAAATTGAAGTCAAAATCGAATATATATGTATATCTTTAATCTTTTATATATATATATATCGAAATCCTTGAATTGTGTATATAGGGGTCGAAAAAATATCAATCTTAATTGCTCAAAAATAAAGAAAAAACTGGGCTGGGTTGACCGAGAATTTGAGGTCAAAGGAAGAAAGCAGGCCTGGGTTGACCCACCGAAAGGTCAAAGACGTGCGTGAGGTCAAAGGTCGCCCGCCAAATGAGCCCTTCGACCCACCTAAAGGTCGACTTCAAAGTTACTTTGGACGTCTTCTGCACGAGCGAGTTCTTTTGGTTGGCGCATCTGTGGGGCCCCCAATTAAGTACTTAATTCATCAATGCCACCCCGACTCCCGTTACGAACTCCGCGTCGTCCCATTACTATGGGAAGGAGAGGAGAAAAGACTTAGTACACGACAGAAGGGACGAAGAGTACGCGTTGCTGCTTGTTACGTCCCTCCACGGCCAAGCCTTCCCCAAACGAGCCACGAACCGGAGTCCAATGGCGACCTACGGCGGTGTGCTGCGGCGCTCCGCCGCGGTCGTCGAGCGCGCCCGCGACAGCGCCCGCCGCGCCCGCAAGGCCCTCGCCCGCTTCGCCCGTCCCCAGTCCTTCGCGGCGCCGCCCGACGCCGAGGCCGCCGCCGTCCGCGCCGTCCGGAACCTCCGATCCTTCCGCCTGCACTACGCTCTCCTCCTCTGGGTCCTCCTACTCGCCTCCCTCTTCCCCCGCCGCCGCGCCACCATGCTCTTCTTCATGGCCACTTCCAAGGCCGCATTTTTCTACGGCGTCCTCCTCAAGGCCTTCCCCAACTCCGTCCTCCTCCGCCAGGTCCTTGACCGCAGGCTGGCGGCCGCGCTCGTGCTGGCCGTGATCGGCGTCGAGCTGGTTATGACGCGAGCCGTGTCGCAGCTCCTGCTCGCCATGGCCTTCGGGCTGCCGATCGTGCTCCTCCACGCTGTGTTCCGCGTGCGTGACGATCTGACGGCCAGCAGCGAGGAGGCGGCGGCTGCTGCCAACGGTGGCGAACTTGGACCGATGTTGGAGGAGGAGCAAGATCTTGAATTGGGATCCGAGTAAGAGAGCCATAAATTTGTCCTGTTACTTTCTTCTTTTTCTTCCTTTTTTTTTTTAAGATTCGTTTCTTATCTCTCTACTTCTACTTCTCAAACGATCATTTCTTTACATATTACCAGATAAAAACTTGTTGTATTATACTGACAAAAAAAAAAAAGTCCTATCTTGATAAGCAAATTCTAGATTATGAAATTGAAGAACACGTAGTGGCAAAACAATTGTTGTGATCAAAGAGAGGAAGAAAGAACCATGCTGGCCAATGCTATGGTCTTGACAATAATTATTTTTAATTGTTAGCAGGATTAGTTGTGGAGCATGAGTTTGCCACAGCAAAAAACTTGTGTCTGATCTGCTAATGTGTCTACCTTCTTGGTGGCATTGAGAATAATAACCTGATGCTGGCAGAATAGTTAGCCAAAAAAAAACATAGAAGTGCTATGGGTATCTGATCACATATCATGATTTCAAGACCAGTTCTTTGAATGGCATATAATTGCATCAAATTCACCAAGAAATATTTATGTTTGTTCTGGTCTGACAAAAGTAAAAGCATCACCTGACACTTGTTTGATGAGTCAATAGAACAGGAAGAACAGTTCCTGAACAAGAAACTTCTATGAGATGTGCTTAAATGACAAGTTCCTTTGAGCATGCTATCAGCTGCATAGCTATATGAAAATCCATAAAAAAAACAAGTAACTTCTATGAGATAAACATAAGCTATATCTTTAAATCAGTTCATGCAGACTGAACTCAACCTCACAACAAAACACTCATTTAAATATGCTTTAAGACACCAGGAAGCACTGGTAGGAGTACCTCAAAATAGATTTACCAGCTAGAAAAACAATTTATTGGAAAGAGAGCCATTTATCTGTAAGGCATAAACCACTAGAAGAAGAAGAAGAAGAAGAAGAAGAAGAAGAAGAAGAAGAAGATTACATGGAGATAACCACAGAGCTAAACTCCAGGAAAGGAAAATTAAACAATCTATGTGGGTTTTTGTTGTGACAAAGTTTGGTGATATATGAATGTCTCTAACCTGCTTCTCCTTGAAGAGATAATCTGAATTAGACATATAGTTCAATCATCCTCTGTGAATCAGTTGATATGATGTGAGAAAATAATTGGAGGGGGGATATTTAGGTTGTCACTGTCCTCAGATGGTTTAAAGATACCAACTTGATGGAAAAATAATTATGACTGCATTATTGTCTGAATATTGGCAAGTGTGTTCAGGTTATATGGATAGTTTATGAGAATATTAACATGGAAATAAATTATTTTGAGTTTTTCTGCAAATAGAGGATGAAAAAATTGGTCAAATGAGATCAAAAATATCAGCCTTTTCTAAACTGAGAATGAAGTTGGATATGTCGTCATAATTATTGTTTTTTAACTTTCTAAGGACGCTATGTTTACGCCTTTTGCTAAGATAATTTTTCTCAATAAAAGAAAATAAACACAGTAGTGGCCTTCTCCAGAATTCGTCAGTTTTATTTCAATTTCTATCAAGGGGTTTAGATACCTATTCTTGTAAAGTTTGGTCAATGAGTACTTACACTAATTAAGAACATGTCCTCATATTCATCCAGAATACCCAGGTTAATTTGTAACTCTAGTTTGAGTTAAAAAATATGTATATATATATTACAATATAAAATACTCATAATATTTTTCATCATAATGAGATCTTAAATGATATTAATCATAGTTAAAATTTCAGCAATCATTTGTTTTCACAAGTATATATATATACATACATATATGCAATTGACCTTTTTTTTAAAGAACAACGATGGGCTTTGTGGAGCCCAGCACGATCCACTTCTACGGTCTCTCGATCGTGCACGTGCCAGTTCTCGTCCGACACGTGTGATTTGGTCGACTAACACAAACTTAAAAAGATCTACCCGCCGTTCATTCTTCTGCTGCCGACTATGAACCCTTCCTCCTCTCGTCGCCTCAAACCCTTCGCTTTTAGATCCTTATTCACGTCGAGGACGGTGCCGTGAACGGCACCTCTGCCGACGTCGAGTCGAGCCTGAGGCCGAGGCACCATCCTACACCGCCGACGCGGAGCCCAAGCCCGAGAGGAACGCCTCCTCCGCCGAGTAGGATCCGACCGATCAGGAACTGACTATGAAGGCGGAGGGCGAGGATCTTTCCACCGAGGCGGTCCCGCCGGCGAACGGCAGTGGTGCAGAGGTCAAGGAGTGGCCGGGGTGGCCTGGGTACAACGTGTTCCGACTGATCGTGTCCTTGCTGAAGGCGAAGAGCATCATCGGCCGAAAAGGGGGGAGCTTATTAAGAAGCTCTGCGAGGAGACAAGGGCTCGCGTGGATCGTTGATGGGCCCATCGGCGTCCATCGCATTGTGAGTTTTCCTTGTTTTAAGGTTTCTTCGGCGACGTCTATTTTATTTTGTTCGATATCTTACTTCATTGTTTAATCGTTGAAATATTTTGAAGCCGATAATTAGGACTGTGAACTTATGTTATGGAAATACAAGAAAGAAACAAAAGTACAAAAGGGGCTTTTATTTGTAGTTTCTGTGGAGGTGAGTGTCTTAGGTCATAGAGTTACCAGCCCAAAAGGTTCAGAGCATTATTGAATTTGCCTACTTGGGGATTTACTATAATGATATTTGACTTATGAACTCTCAATTGAAGATTTTTTTTTTTAATTTATAATTTTGATAGTCTAGTGCATTGCATCTTGGTAAAGATATTTGTTTATTCCTCTTGGATAAAGATGAAGAGGAAGTTTGCTCAATGGGTTCTCTCTTGTAATGATATATAACCCTCGGAGGTACACGAGATGAGAACTTTGAAGTTTATATTTTGCATTGTTTTTCTGTCACTCGCTCTTTCTCTCTATATATACGTATATGGCATTACAGCCAATCCAAAGAGTTCAAATTTGAATTATTATGATGGGAATGGAATAAAATTTGCAGGCAAATTTCCAGAATGTCAGTATCTACTTTAATGATCATATAATGCAGGACTGTGTAGGCATGGAAAGTTTAGGTTGCTAAGAATTTACATGTTGTCTTAGACAGAGTTTAAAAAAATGGGAGGTGTTTTACGTTGTTCTAATCTGTTGAATTTGCATACTTCTCATCATTATGTTGTTAAAAGATCGTGGAGCTTCCTTGCATTCTTATGCAAAAATGATATAGGTGAAAACCTTTAGGACATTGTCTTTCTATCCTGTCGTCTGTGTTCGACAGGCTATAAGAATACCGTGTCTCAATATAAAACTGAGATTGCTCAAGTAGTGATCTTTAGGTTCCAATGTTAGTCTTGTGAAGTCTAGATAAACATATCTTCTTTAAGTATCTCATTCTTTCTGGTTCATGCTAAGTTGATTGCTTCTGTTTTAGGGTGCAGTTCTTGAGATTTAAGAAGGGGGTGAAATTAATTGGATAAATGTTCTTTTATTGCCAAAAAGCAAAAGCCTATTGGCAATCTGATTTAACTGATGAATTGCTCTCCTAACCAAATGCTCAGTGAAGCTCCTCTATGCACCTCGCCTTCTTGTTCTCTACCCAAGTTTATCCCACACAGGACACGCATAAGTGATGGTTCCATTGTAGCTTGCAGTCTTACAGTATCTGGAGATTCAAAGAAGTCTTTTGGAACTTTCAGATGTAAACTGGTCGTATTGACTTGTAGTCCAATTATTGCCATGTTATTTCTGCTTGCTTCTGACCTGCAAAATGTTGCTCGCTTGAGGATCACCGGCTAATGCAGTGGTCTTATGTGGGAACTATGGACCGCCATAATGGAATCGTTAACTGATGTCAGAAATATTGAATCTCTAGCAGCTCATCCACTTTACAATTATTGGAAGCTACCAAGGTTGCAACCTTGATAATGAGACAATTCATTTCATCGTTAACATTCCTGCCTCATAAGCAAGCATAGGCCAGGTAGCATTTGATGTCCCATTGTTTGACGTCCAAGCTTCAAGCACAGCTGTGAGATTTGTAAACTTGGCTTTCACACTGACACAACAGTTTTGAGTCACTTGACCAAAGTCCTTGCTCTTTTGACAGAATCCAGTGAAGCATGTCGTGTCCAGGTACCTCACTTTCAACCCCAGCCACCTGAAAACACCTGCCCTCTTCATCCGCAGCAGCTCCTCTTGATCATTCATGCGTGTGAAGTTGTGTTTTGATGCATACCATTCATCAAACAGTGCTGTAGTTTTGTTGTTTGGGGTCACAAAGTAGAAGCCAGTGTTGAAGAAGTTGGAACCATCAAAAGGTCTGCCATTGTAGATGTAACTACTCATCTCCAGGTCTTCTCCTTCCTGGTTTAACTTGGTGAACGGATTCCATGACCAAATATCGCGCACATCCTGATAGCAGATATGAAAATAATTAGATATGCTGCAGAAATGTTTCTGCATTTTCTTGAAATAAACATGCTTTGTCTTCGTTAAGTCACTTGCCTTCAGCCATTGCTTAGCAAGTTGAGCAGTAGAATAATGTTTTAAGTCTTGGTGATACATTATCACAAAAATACACTTTAATAGATGTTTTTTTTTTAGATACTGATTAAGAAGAGCAGAACATAAGGCATATAGGTACAGGAATCTGATGCTTTTAATAGATGTTCTTTTGGATTAGTTTGAACACTTGATTCGATGTAAACACACACCATACCAAACAATTTTAGATGTCAAACTTATTCGTTGCTATTTACATTTTGTGTGAGTTAACCATCTGATGTATTATCACATTGAGAAAATTCAGGGATGACTTGTGAGGCATAATCTTGCTTACTGTGAAGATGAAGCTGTATACGCACTCGAAGCCGTCGCCAAGGAAGAGTGTTCTTCTCCACATCATTTCAACGAAGTCATCAGACATGTAAAAACACCTCCCCAGAGAAATCAACGCCTTCCGTCACTGGCTTGTAGCAGTTGAGTCCCAGAGTGCAGCACTGGTCGAAGGACACGTTTGATCGACTGCAACAAAGAGGAGGTGTTTGATCAAGAACCGTGTGCCCTCGCCTTCTCGAAAACTTTGCAGGAAGAGGTCGAGCATGCCAATTTGCTCCATATACGCCTTGTTCAGTATTGCGATGATCATAGTCTTGTTCGCCATGGAAACTCTCTCCACAGCTGCTTCTAGTTCGTCTCTTGGTGTGTTTCTTGTCTGCCCATGTACAACACACAAGCTAGTTCATGAGCTTTCAACATACTCGGCAGGATGAGAACTTTTCCAAAAATAAGAATAGCTTTTTTACTTCTGTTTGTACTGAGAAGTATTGCTAACTTGATGAATGAGTTCTCAAAATGTTGGAACTCACAGTATTGATGTTGCGCTGCAGGCGAGAGAAAGCTGTTGATCCCTCAGGCAGCCACAAGCAGGCGTAAATTATATGGTTTACTGTGCATTCTTAGATCGGATTAGGTTAGACGAGGATGATGTCGAACCCAAGTTGGGCTTAGGTTGGGTTTTAGGTTGATCGGAGCCTAATAAAAAGTGGACGGTTGGTATGTGCCTCGACGACAACGCGTTGACAATTGCGATGGCCCTGATGAGGACATGTGTCGGTGGGTCGCGATGGAGAGTCCGCGGGTTGGTCGACGGCTGTGATTTGTGTTTGTGGGCGAATGGTCCGACGAGTGATTCATCCCGCAGGAGATCCCATAACTAAGGCTACATCCCATCGTGACCGTCTACACCACCAACAACACTCCATCGTGACCGTCGAACTTAATTCGTCCTCCTGGTTAAGGGATTCAATCCACCAAAGCGAAACTACTTCTCGAAGAAGCCATCACATATTCCTCTCCCTTATTTTTCTCCTTTCGTCTTCCGTTGAGCCGAAGAAAGCAGCACGCGCCTCCAAGCGACATCGTAACCACCGCGTCCCCGCCGCGACGATGTCTTTGATGCTCGTCGATTGCTCCGGCTGCCGGACGCCGCTCCAGCTTCCGCCGGGGGCCAAGTCCATCCGCTGCGCCCTCTGCCAGGCCGTCACCTACATCTCCGACCCCCGCGGCGCCCCCGCCCCGGCGGCCTCCCAGGGCCACCGCCCCTGCAGCCCCTTCGCCCGGCGCCGGCACGCCATGGGGCCCTCCGCCGACGCCGCACGGGAGGAAGAGGGCCGTGATCTGCGGGATCTCGTACCGTTACTCCCGGCACGAGCTCAAGGGTTGCATCAACGACGCCAAGTGTATGCGCTACCTCCTCATCAACCGCTTCGACTTCCCAGAGTCCTCGATCATCATGCTCACCGGTGCTCCCCCTTTGCCCTCCTCCTCGGTTCGATCTTGCCCTTCTTTCTTGGAATCCAGCTTTGTGGTGTTTGATAGCGTAGTCTTGAAATTGTTGTCCGGTTTGGATCGGCAAGTCAGGGTTGAATAGCATCTATTGTTCATTGCCTCGATCGTCGAAATAGCATTGATCTTGAAACACAAGGCCCTGCAGATACTTTCAATGGTCTCCGGATGCCTTTTTCTTTCTAATATTATTGCTCCGCACAGTCTCATAACTAATATGGTTATAATTGTCTCCAGGAATGTGCCAAGGTCCCTCTACTTCCTTAGGAAGAGTTGATATGTTATTCAACCCGGTGAATGCTCCATAAGATAGTTTTAGCTCTCAAATTGCTTAACAAGAATGGAGCACACTCTTGTGTGCAATATTACTTTCCAACACCAAAAGTGTCAAAAGAAAATAAGGAAATGTGTGATCTTCTGTAATCAAATAGTCCACGAAGCCTGTCTCTTATGATTTCATCTATTGTTACTTTTCTCTTAGTTAGGTTCCCAGGTGTTCCCAAGCAAATTTCCATTTCACACGTAGATGCTGGCCTCCACTCTTTGACTCCATAGTGGAGCATTCTTTTTTTTTTGCGTTGTCAGCGTAGACGAGAACAGACCTTATTGTCACATTAAGCTTGCTCCTCTGAAATATATATGACTTGATGTATACATTCTTAAGGTTATAATGTGTTGTTGCATCCTATAAATGTTTGTCTACTTTGCATTTGCTGAATAAATGATGGTTTCTTGATAATGTGGTCGTTCTGCTCATGTACGTATGGGATCTCTTTTCCTCCCTCAAGCCTAATATAAATTGTATGTTTCATGAGTTTGTTGAAACTGCATTTATCATTTCACACATCATTCTATTTTGTGGCATTAAAGCATCTTTCCCATATATCTGCTCTCTTAAATAAAGCAGTTCTAAGATAGATAATTAATTTGCAGAAGAAGAGACTGATCCATATAAGAAGCCAACAAAGCATAATATAAGGATGGCCCTATTTTGGCTTGTACAAGGCTGTCAACCAGGAGACTCATTGGTATTCCATTATTCTGGTCATGGTTCGCAACAAAGGAGCTATCACTCAGATGAGGTTGATGGCTATGATGAAACCTTGTGTCCTCTGGACTTTGAAACACAAGGAATGATTGTAGATGATGAAATCAATGCAACAATTGTGAGACCGCTTCCTTATGGAGTAAAGCTTCATGCAATAATAGATGCTTGCCACAGTGGTACTGTACTGGATTTACCTTTCCTCTGCAGGATGAACGGGTAATGACCTATTTCAGATTGTTCTTTCTTTCTCTTTTTCCTTCATAATATTGTCTAACTTTTATGTTGTTTTTACTTTTTATGACATGTTCAATGATATGTGACAATCATTGCTTGTTAAATTTGCATTGAGTCTCTCCCTTTTGGCAATCTGACATTTATCTTATAAAATAATTTTTTGCAAGAATTCAATGGACAAGTTTAGCAGCCATCATATTTTTCAAACCTATAGTAGGTTGGTTGCACATGAGCTTTGGAATATCAGTGTTGTTGTTTTAAGTAAATTCAGTGGCCTTTAGAATTCCTTATGTGCTCAAACTAGTTTGGAAAAAAATTAAATCCAGAGGTTCACTATTGTCGAAGTTGATTGTCCTGGTGTCCCGATCAATATACATGGGTTATTAGCTAGAGTAGGCCCATACCTGTGATGCATTACTAGCCCAATAGAGTCTTTGGTAAGTTAGATGCATGTAGCTCACACTATCAAGCTTGTTCACCACATTATTTCCTGCATTAATAAGATAAAACCGTCTAGTTTTCAGTGAAACACTGTCCAAAGAACTCATCTGAATGGTGGTAATCCCTTTTTCTTGGATGAAATATTGTGCTAATATTGTTGAAACACATAATCAGAAGTTTTCTAGTTTTGCAAAAAAAAAAAAAGATCTATGATAAGTTTCTCAGGTCCATGATCAGAAGTTTAAATTTTAGTCTTATGATGTATTAGTTTTGTCTAATTGTTCACAAAAGTACTGAATTCCATTTGCATGAAAGTGCTACCTTTAAGAATTTCATGTTCTTCAATTTTTGAAACACACACAGACACATAGACATATATATATATATATCCTGTGGACGTGATTTGTGTGTTTAAGATGGCGTGAGCTCGGCAATGAACCTGTTCAGGATGGATTCCATCACCTTGAAACACATAGCATCATGTTCAGAATATCCAGGAAACATGTGGCATATACTGTTAAATGTAATTTTTGTGCAGAAAATGGGATGATCCGGTTAGGCGGTAGTGGTTGACTCTACAAATTAGCTTCTTTCAAGTCAGAATAAGAGAACAACAGTCAGAAGCATTTTGAGCAAAATTTCACTTGCCTTTTTTTACTAGCCATCATCTTACCACATTGGTGAGCCTTATGTCAGACTGATGGTATCCTGTTTGTGGATTTGTAGCTTTTTACTCCTGATTCTGCCTCACCAGGAAAAAGATTATTCTGAAAGAACACTAGGAATAAGTTTGCTGTTGACTAGCTGATGTTTTTCACATTTGTTATTTTTACATGCCCAGGACCGACGTAGGATAGGGTTTGCGTGGCGTTCTCTTCATTTTGGATGAAGAACCAATATCATTTGCCTATCTCTTGAACAACTAAAATTAGTAGAATATATTTTATTATTTTGCTATAGTTAATTGATATCATATTTATCGATGTAGGAGCGGACAATATGTATGGGAAGATCATCGCCCTCGATCTGGTGTTTGGAAAGGTACAAGTGGTGGTGAAGCCATTTCCTTCAGTGGTTGCGCTGATGACCAAACCTCTGCTGATACCTCGGTAACCTCCCTCTTCTTTTGGCAACTAATCCAACTTAGGTGGAGGATGAGCTTCCTCAAAAAAGTATTTGGTCCATTGTAAAAATTGGTTTCAATTACCAGCCAAAAGGTATGATATATAGACCTTTTTCTTTCAACTGTGAAGTAGAATTTAACATGAAAGCTACAAAAAGGTACTAAAAGCCCTCGAAACATTGGAGCTCAAAAAGTAAAAAATATCATAGTGTATGTATTAGGTGTCAAAGAGAAGTTCTCCATTGATAGCAGCAGCTACTAGAATTACCTGCAGGAACATGGAAAGGATAAAAGCTTTTTTTTTTTTTTTTAATGTTTAACAAACTAACAAGTCTTGTCTCACCTCAGCTCATGTTTGAATTTCAAATAGAGATGGTAACTTTGTGGTAATTAACTCTTTTTGTTCTGTATTGTACGAATTTATTGAACTGCATGCACTCTTAGGTTGTTCACAAAGTTCCATCATATATTTGCTATTGCTTACTGGTCTTAAGAACCATTATGAGTAAAAAATTTGACTACCCTTGAGGTCTCCAACAACAAGCTAATGAAACTTGTGAAGCCAGATGATTCTACTACTTGATCTATCCATGCAACAGCTAAAGCTCCGGTTTCTTTGTGTAGGCTCTATCAAGAATCACCTCCACGGGTGCAATGACCTTCTGCTTTATCCAAGCCATCGAGCGTGGTCATGGGGCTACCTACGGAAGCATACTGAACTCGATGCGAACAACCATCAGGAGCACCGGTGATGCAATGGGTGGAGGTCCTGTAACGTCACTCCTCACCATGATGCTGACAGGAGGCAGTTTAAGTGGTGGGCTACGACAGGTAATCTGGAATCCACCCCACCTATCTCTCTCTGTATCTCTCTCCACCTGACCCATGCCTCGTCTCGTATGTTCATCAAGCATCATTAGCTTTTGCCTGACTTACTATGAGTTCGTTAGATGACCGAATGAGGTTAACGTCCCACAGCACTTGGGTTGCATGGTTTGATATATAACCTTGATTTCCATGTCATTACCCCGTGCATTGTTTCTTATGTTATCCCCTGAACCCGCCTTTAGGGAGTCTTCTTGATCTGTGTGTGGCATAGTCTGAGTTCGAGTGGATCTGCTCTCATCATTTATTATGGATATATTGCAGGAGCCACAACTGACTGCGTGGGAACCATTCGATGTGTACACGAAGCCCTTCTCTCTATGATGCGGGGATGTGTATCGTATTCAGGCCATGCCATATCTCTGCTAAGTTATTGGTGGATTGATTCATCATGTACTGTGGCAGCTGCTGATTCTCCCAACACTCAACAGTAATATTTACACGATGTAAATGTGTGATTCATGATTCCTAGTAGGACTACTTCCTCTTTTTTTAGTTTCCTTTTTCTTTTTGTTGTAAGAAAGAACTTACATTCACATTTTTTAGACTATTATTGTTTTCATTTCTTTAATTGCAAGGAAGGCTTTTTTTGTACAACCGTCAATCTGTGTGTGTGTGTGTGTGTGTGTATATTCTAAGAATTACAACTCGGGCTACACTGCATGTGAAACGATGTTGTCCTCTTTCTCCAAAAAAAATACGCGTGAATTGGTTGACGGTTTTAGCTTCTGGTCGGCCGTTGGCTTGCTCGTTTCTCTCAGCTTTTAGCACGTGCTTGTGCTCTTTTCATAGTTAGTTTTATTCAGTATCATCATCTCTACACTCTAAAAAATAATTTTTATAATTATAATGATAAAACATTTAAATTTATTTATCAAACGTAATTAATTTTATTAAAAAAATTAAAAGCAAAAGATAAAAAGATAATGTTAATATTTCAATTGATGATGACGGACAACAACGTCTGAGGATGACTGTTATGGATTAAGAGAGTGATAATAAGAGATGAGGACTACTCTACATTTACATCAACATCTACATAGTTGTCAAATGGTTATTTCATCGCTCTATATTTGTATTAGCATTGATATAGTTATCAAGCGGTAGCATCTGCATTGACGATCTTTTCGTTGCTCGACATCTATATCAACACTGACTTAGATGCAAAGCGACCCTCAGATCTCGTTGTCGTCCACAATAACCATCCCAACGATTCTACCGTTTATCGTCATTAACACCATCCATCACTATCGAACGTTTTCTATCACTATCAACTAATATTTTTATTTTTTATTTTTATGTTTTCATTAATAAAACCAAGGATGAACATTAGGATAAATAAATATATATGTTTCACCGTCAACTATAAAAATAATAAGGTAACATCCCTACCACAAGAGACAATATGTTATTAGCCTTACCACAAATGTTTATTATCATGGAAGATAAAGAAAAATAAATTACCAAATGGTAAATAGATAAAGAAATATTAAATTAAAGAGAGAGAGGGGGGGGGGGGTTGTTTTGTGTTTCCTAGTCGTAAGGTGGGAGAACAATGCATCAAATTAAACACATAAACGAAGATGAATTGGGGCTAATATTTGGGCCCTCGGCAAGAAAGAACGATTGTAGTAAATAATAAAATAAATGAATATGAATTAATCAATGCTCACAAGTCTGTCAGTCTTGTGTGTGTGTCTCTTTTCCGGGTCAAACTACCTCTTTATCTACCACAGGTCAAAAAGGCTTTTTTTTTTGGGCTCTTCTTTTACCTCCATCACTCCCTTCTGCTTAATGCCCCCGCTAATTAGGAAGTCGTTCATCACGTAAATCCCCCCCAACCCCAATGGCACCCGACGACGACGACGACGACATTACGGCACCCATGCAAATTGCAACATGTTTTCCTGGAAGAAGAAAAAAAACAAAAAAAGAAAAAAAAGCCCCAGTTGGACCTTAGCACCCATTACGTTGCCCTGCACAAAGCATCCTTCCTCTCTTTTTTTTTTTTTTTAACTCTGAAGAAATGCATCCAACTTATTGGATTTGATCTGCTGCGGAGGCAGGAAATCTTGTAGCCTTAGATTGGAGCTACCCAGGATGTCACTCAAAACGGAGTCCCCTCCTTTTGATCTTATAGTCTCGAGGATGCAGCCAAGAACCTCTGCTGCTAGTCCAACCTCTCTCGCACGACCTGGTTCCTCGCCTCCTTCAAGTATCAATCTCCCTACGTCTCGCAAAGGCACCACCTTTTCCATAATAATTACGGCAAACAGGCGACCAAGAAACTCTGCTGCTCTCGGGGCATCATTTACAGCATCCTCCAACAAAGAAACCACAGATTCAAACCTGACAAACAACCAAGTAGTGATCAGTGAGAAAATGTCATCGATAATAAGACGATGTACCTAAAAGTTAGTTTCTCTAATACCATTCGTACGTACCCTTGGAGTAGCTGCGCTCCACTGAGCAAGCAATCTCTGGAATTGCAGAGGTTGATTATAAGCTTCGCCAGAAGATCCCTTTCCATGTCTTTTCTCTCAAAGGAGTCGCTGACCCATAATGATATAATGGTAGGATAAAAACTTGGAGCATTTAATTCCTTGATGCACAATACAACCTCCTTCTCATCCTTAGCGCTGAAGAAAAAGGTTTTACATTAGTTCCAGGGGGAAGACCAAAGAACTTCTGATATTAAAAAAACAACAACAACATTATCTAATGCAATAAAGCAATGACTACGTAGATTAATGGCAGATGAAAGCTAGATAGGAGAAGAGAAAAAATGGCGTGTGAAAAACTTTAGTCCAAAGTTGCTCCTCGGTCATATGAGCTACATTGGTGGTTCTTACTACCAAGCAACTAGACCCACAAATTGAGAGATATCCTTGTCTTGTTTTGTCTTTCTTTGTTTATTACAAGAGCAAGAATTGAGAGAACTCTATGCACGATGCTTTCGCCAACACCGCGTTTGAAGAGGGTCGATGTACACAGCATAACCATTACATATAGGGATATTGTTTTTAATTACTCGAACCGTTGTCACCAGATTGTAAAAGGAACAACCATATAGTTGCAAATTCAAACGATAATCCCCCTCAAACTGGAAAGAAACAGGTAAAAAAGGTAATATTCCTCTTAAAGGATGTTCAAAATTTTTCATTGATCTTCAGTTCGAAAGACAATCCAACCCTAAGACCATTTCATGTTAATACTGAGATGAACAAAGCACGAAGAGGTTAGAGATTCATATAGTGAAAAGATTAATACATGTTCACAGCAATAAGATAAACTATAATAAGATAAACCAAAAGACTAATATGAAAAAAAAATCATACATAAGGCCACAGATAATTCGCGTATACAAACCCAAACGACATGAAAGCCTAGTCAATATGAAAAGCAGAGACTAGTCCCAACTATCACAAGCATAGCTTGCACAGTATACAGAACGCGTGATAGGGAACAATACCTGTAGTACTCTTTAATTGCCGAAATTGATTTTTCTTGCAGAACTTCTGGACATGTTTTTGTTTCAGAAACTGCAGTTAGGGTGCCACCTAAAGCGTCATTAGTTCGCCCGGATCTCTCAGAAGCAGGACCTAAAACGTTATAGTCTCTGCAGCTGTTGTTAGTACCACGATCTTGATGGCTTAGTTGATTGTATGTTGCACCAGAGATCCTATCAGGCATACCATTAGTACCATTGGGACCCCGTGTCATTCTACGGAAATCCCCAACAACCGGAGAACTTTCAGCAGCTGATACATTAGATATTGATGAATGTCCTCTGATAGACATTCCCCTGGCCAGGCCACCCTGAGGACCAAGAGTAATAGAATCATCATTAGTACCCTTATGCGGAAGGGGAAGTGACATAGTCCTCGATTCATACTGATGTCTTTGCTCCAACCGCACATCTTGATTGCCATGGCCACGAACGTGAGATGGCAATCCACGGGGACCACCAACCTGATGGGAACTTGAAGAAGTCGATGAAGAGGACCCATGGTGGCTATAATCAACTGCGTGACTACGTCTCGGAATATTATTGATGACAGGGCCACGAGCCAATCTACTGGATTGAGCTTGCCTTTCTTGAGCAGCATCCCTGTGAACCTCCTCAATCTTCTTTGGCCCCTCAACTTTCCTTCTTTGCTGCCATTTGTTCTTCCTAAGATCAATTGCATCTTTCAACATAAATCTAACACGTAATGACAGCTTCTGATTTGTTGATAACTTAGTTATCATGTCATAATATGCATCCATATGTTCCTTTGCCTTTGGATGGTCTATCATCTCGCCGATTGTATTCATCAATTTGCACAGTGCTTCAACATCCTCTTCATCAGGATTCTGACAATTTCCCAGCAACTTCTTGATGCACTCATGCATAATTCTCTCAGTTAACATCTTCTTTTTGTACAATTCCCCGATCAACCGAATATTACCTAACATGCGCCTACGGGCCTGGAGCCTTTTCTCTTCCCTCTCCTCTTCGGACTGTCTGATGTCACCTTCCTCTTCGATCTTGTTTGCTTCAGCTTGTTCTCTCTCCCCTCTTTCAAATTCCTCTTGACATTTGTTCAGGAGCAGTCTTTTGAAAGTTATTTTTTCATTGTTTTCACTGAAATCCGGTAGTGCACCAGCAAGATGAAAACAGAAATTAGCATACATTTCACAAAAGGTCGGCTCCATCAAGGCTTTGTCAAAGATCTGTGAGATGACACCAGTAAGAGTGACAGCATTGTCAATGTTAACTTCCTTAACCTGGTCAAAGAGCTTGTCAAAATTTTGAGGAGTCAATTTGTTAAGGATGGCTTTTAGTTGTCTTTGTTTTGCCTGTTCCTTATCAGAAACTTTGTGAATTTCATACTTCTTCTCGGCTTTGTGCATTACTTGTAAGGGTGTTTGAGGAGAGGCTACTAAGCTTCTTGCATGCTGCCACCTGTCTGCACCCGGATTACCATGTGGCATGCTTCCCTGAGATTGCACTAGTCCTGGTGGAATCCCTCCAAACTGATTGGATGTCTTCCCACGAGGATTTCTCAAACCACCATGACTGGCACCTTGCCCAGGACGAAAACTTGCATTTGCAGCTCCATGCCCAGAGCCAGGGCCAGTGCCAAAAGAGACAGGTGAGCTGGTCCATTTTTCATCATCCAAAGGGACACCTGTATGGCGGTCTATCCGAGAAGCACCTAATGACCGATCTATGATCCTCCCAGGACTTGAGGATGGTGATTTTCCAACTGAAATGCTCATTAACACGCCTGCTATATCGGAACCAATCTCAAAACCCATAGGAATCTCAGTAAATTGCTGAGAGAGGGTCATTAGAAAATCCCTTGAGTATTTCTTTCGATTAGTAGTTTCAAAACCATTATCATCACATTGCTTCCTTGCTCCCACAGCTAGCTGCCCATGCACCGATGTTCGCAGTTTTGGAGATGATATGTCAGCAGCAACTTCCCAGTCATCCAATTCAGCTTTATTCTGTCCATCTTCCTTACTTGCAGCAACATCCTTACTAGGAGAATTTAGATGTGCAACCTTTGTGTCAGCCGTTGAACTATCTATACTTTCTGACTTACTGAAATCTTCATGATTTTCCTCTGGGCACTTGTATGCATTATAAAGGTCAGAACTCCCTGCAGCATCTGCTTTAGAAAACATTTCCTTTCTCTTCTTCTTTTTTCCAGCTGTAAACTTAGGCTTCAAGGTCTCCAGCAAAGGCTTCTCCTTCTGCCCTAAGCTTGTTGCAGATGCCAATTTATCATCAGGTAAATCCAAAGCTTTCGATTTTGGCTGCTGTACCACCTCAGAAAGAGATGTGTCATGGACAGCAGCCGTCTCCAAAGGTGCCACACCAGAATCAGTTAAACCAACATCCTCGCTGTATTTCATTTCACATTTGGTTGAATAAGTATCAAGTTTATCATTCACATCACTGTCAGATGAAAGATTCTTATCAAATGCAATTTCAGAATCATTTAAGTGCAAAGACGCATCTATAGGCCTTTTTACTTTATCTAGCATCATACTTTCCTGCACTTCACGGCCGAGATCATCATTGGAGTCATTAACTTCGTCATACTTGCTAGATTTCACTTCCCAACTATTTCCTATTCCATCATTTTGTTTTAACATCATAACTCCATCCGTGATATCAGAAGACCTTGCTAAGGCAGAAGATGGACATGCTTTAGAAATAGTCAAATCTTGTGATGGATCATTTGATGCTTCAGATTTCCCAAGTTCCTCTCTCCTAGAATCCAAAATTGTGTTAACCACACTCAAGTTGGCACCCAAACTTTTAGAGTCAGTTCCATCCACCATAAGGCCTAAAGAAGTTGTAGCCTCAGCAGGAACATACTCCTTGATAGAAACATCATTAGGTGCTCCACCAAATGAGCCAACATAACCAAGTGAGGAATCGTGATGTGCTTCCCTCTCAGATATTGATCCAAATGAGTCAGATGCAGCAGGCATTATCTTACCTTCAACGGGTTCTGACGCTACTACTTCGGGAGAAATACTGTCTTCAGCTTGAGGAGAAGTCCTTATTGGCGTAGGCAGATCAAATGCTGAATGAGTCTGAATATTCTCAGTTTTAGTGGATACTTCCTGAGTTCCCACAGAGTCAACCTTAGTAGCTTTTGAGGGAGACAGTCTTGCTTCTTCAGGAGGAGCTGCATCTAACTGCAAGAATTCAGATATCCACATGTCAATTAAGAAGCCAAGAGAAAGGAAGAAAATTAAGCTCACATACCTGATCCTGCTGTTGGCAGTTTCTAACAGCCTTTTTACTTGGCTTCCTCTGGTTATCCTTCAAAGAATCAGATATTCGGGTAGGTTCATTTTTCCTGCAATCATTTCGAGTGAGCACTAATCCAGAATCACCAGCTGCTGTTTCAGAAGTTGATGAAGCTTCAGATAGTGATATCGGTGTTGAGAGAACAAGAGCAGCAGCAGTAGAACTTGAATCTGTGACGAGCAACTGAACATTATTAAAGGGTCCTGAACTTGATTTAGGCTGCAGTGCAGGTCCATCTGGACTGTATTCTGTGTGTCTTTGATTAGGAACAGTATCATCCACAGAAATCCTTTCTGATTCTGGTGCTTCTGCCATGCTAGAAGGCATCCTAATTACTGCAGGACGTCTCAACAAAGATGCCCCAACTTTCTCACCTTGTAAACTAACAGGTGGCTTCATGGTAACCTGGCTTGTAGTGGGCAAGGATGAGGAAACGGGAAACACCCCCAACTTAGTCCCTCCAGAATGACTATGCCGAGGTACTGAAGATGCAGGTTTGCCACCCGGAACACTGTTCACCATAGAAGAGTTCGTGAAGGTCAAGTGTTGCCCAGATTGACCAACTGGATAATTATATCTCGGTGCCTGTGAGCTTGTAGGCATCTGCCCCCTTACCATAGGAACAGTATTGGAGAAAACAAGTTGAGACTGGCCATAAGTATTCTGCTGTATAGGGGAGTAGTAATTCATCTGATGAGAGGGATTGTATGTTGGAATAGATTGAGACTGAGGAATTACATTAGAAAGTGACCTCTGCACAGTGGCCACACCATCCGTTTTATAATCCTTTTTTCTTTCGAACCTCAATTCTTCATGAGTCTCTGGATGAGTAATCTTCACTGCATTCCTATGCGGGGCACCAAATTTACCAGGCTGCTGTTGAGGGAATTGTGGAGCAATGGGAGTTCCCAAGTTACCTAACTGTGGGGACAATTGATGACCAATTGGAGGGGCAAACTGTAAACTTTGTCCCTGGTGCATCACTGCCTGTTGTTGCACAAAATGAGGTCGGATATTAGGAACATAAGTCTGCTGTGGAACTCGGGTGTTATTCCCCACAGGTAATGTCATTGGCATTTGCAGTGAATTGGTTGCAAGACTTGGTGATTGCATCTGTGGGTTGGGTCCAATAAATCGAGGGGGAACTTGTGCTTGCTGAGGTCGAAATGGTATGGGCATGGGCACAGGCATTCCAGGAATGGGACGTACAGATAAATTTGGTTGTGGTACAACTGGAGCAGAAGGGACTGGGACATGAACATTCCTCTTTACCTCAGGTAAAGAACGGGACTCCCCACTGCTAGATTGATGAGCACCACTGACATCCTTTATGTTCTGCTGCTGCTGTTTTGGGGCAGGAGGTGTAGGCAATGCAGGGACAGCCCTGAATGACTCCATGCATGCCTGAAAAGTTAAAAGGAATTAAAACATCATTAAGATAATCAAACTCAACAGTCAACACAACTAAGTGTCTCTAATGCAGCTAAAGTGTAATAAATGCAAGTCAACTGTCAATTAGATGGGGAAAAAAGTTATGGTAATGAAATGCATTAAAGAGAGACTGATCCAGTTACACTTAGCTACTTGCTAAATAATTTTGTGAAAAAAATGATCAAACGGAAAAATATATGCAGCAGTGTCAAAATATTCACAAACCTGTTCATGTTTCTGCTCATCCAGATTTGGCGGAGATGAGCTGGTCCTAGCAGGAATCTTCAATAATCCATAGGCAATGGTCAAGTATGAGTAAGAAAATCACAAGCAACACAAGAATGAAGAAACAACAAAACACCAGAATACAACTTGAGGTAGCCAAAAATCATGTTACCTGCAATCCGTTCATCATGCCAGGATTTATTGAGCCAAACTGAAGAGTAAAGGCGCTGGATGTGTTCCCTGAAGAGAGCATCACGAAATGAGAATAGCATAAAGAAGCCAGCTTTTCTGAAGTTCCTATAGGGAACAAACTTAGAGGGAAATGAAAACACAATTAATAAAAAGGAACGATGCTGAACCTTTAGATGGTGCTGCAGAATTTGAAGCTCCAGCGGCAGATTGAGAAGCTGGTGCCTTAGGAATGGCTCGGGATGCATTTCTAGGGGTTGGCATAGTGACTGGCTTTGCCCTCCCTGAGGCTTGTGCATCTGAAAATCCTATCAGAAGCCAACATCAAAATCACTCTACAATTCCAGTAAAGGCAAGGTAATATATTCATCAGTAAATCATCACTATTATACACGAACCCTAAAAGCTAACCCGAACTGATTCTAGATCCTGGATGCTAAATCTTTAGAAACAATAAACAAGAGTTTAAATTGAACAGAATACCAACAGACGGCACAGATGAGCGGTCAGCACCGTTCTGAACAGTTCGATGGGCGGTGGCAGTGGGAGCAGAACCACTCGCTTCAGAACTCGCAGTCACAGGATATACCCTAGATTGACTGCCTTGCCCATTACTACATTTTTTTAAAAAAAATTTCAAAGACCGACATCAAAAGGAATCCCTCAAAAACCCTAATCCTTTTTTTCTTGTCAAATTATTCGACCCAAAACGATAGAAAACACAATTCCGTCGGGGAAGACGGATAAAATCAGGCACATTCGGCTCGTGGACAATAATGATGGGGAGATTAACGAGGGAGGAACGACAGGAAGAGGAGGGGTGGAGCCGCCGACCTTCCCGCCGCCCCCGCCGACGAATCCCCTTCGTTGGCCCGAGCCACCCGATGGACGAGTTTTCTACGTTGACCGTCGGTCCTCTCAGCCCTAGATTGATTTACGGACATAAATCCCGACCGCCCTTCCTCCTCCAAATCTAAACAAGAACCGCAGCCGGAACAAAACACGAGACATCAAAAACCCAACGAATAAAAAAAGACAAGCGATCGATCTCAAAAAAAAACATTCGAATCCCACAGGTTCTGCCCTCCCCACGGACTCCGCGAGCAGTCCGATCGACAAAGGAGAAACAACCAACCCCATTTCCTCTGGAGCGAAGAAAAACCTGAAACAGAGGTGATCGAGGTGATAGTGCAAGGGATCCAATCCTTGACCTGAGAGCTTGGGAGCCAAAATGCCGTGCGATTCAGGGGAGATTAGGGCTTCGAGGGACGCGAACGAAGCGGGAATCGGCAACAGCACAGCACACGATAGAGGAGTTTCTCCAAGGTGGGATTCTTGTAGTGAGGGATCGCAATCCCGTCGCTTATATATATATATATATATATATATATATATATATATATATATATACCTGCCGTGGGTGGTCTCTGCGTATTACGTCTCTTAACGGAGTTAGGGTCACGCTTCAGGCCCTTGGGCCTCGAAGCCCGGCCCAATAGACCATAGTATGTTTCCTAAATGAATTGGTGATACACAATAATAAATACATCAGCAAACCTAAGATTTTTTATTTTTAATTTTTTTTTTGGCATCATAGTTCTAACTAACTATGATAATTTTCTCGATAAGAAAAAGGTAATTTTACTGGAAATTTTAAAGAATATAAAATATTTAACACCACAATCGTATCCTTTTGCCATGAATATGTCTACCGTACATTTTTACCGATATATTCTTTTTTTTACGTGATACCCATTTTTTTTTAATGCATGATATGCATATTTTTTTTCATGAATTTTTAATATGATTTTTTAGAATTAGAAAAAAACATAAAAGATGTCCCTTTGTATATCATGCATCTAATTAAGACAAAAAATATATTTGAAATATCTTATATGACTTAACGGGAAAAAAAAAATCTCATATGACCAATGCATCACCTTAGGATATAAAAAAAAAAAAAAATCAACACATGATACATCCATCAAGAAGAAAAAAAGATTTGAAACGCCCAATGCATCCCTTTTGCATATAGTATATTTTCCTAAAAATAAGAAATCTTATAAAAACACTCATCCCGATTAACACATCCCTCTTGTGCCCAATGTATCCGTCCGAGCAAAAAAAAAAAAAAAAAAAAGCAACTAAAGTTCACTAATTAGTCGATTTCAAAAATAAGTAATAGCTATCGAGACCTAAAACAAAATTATGTTGTACAACTAGCAAGCCTTTATAATGAAAGCACAATTTGGAGCAAATAACACAACTATTTACTTTCATTAATTGAGGCTCAATACATGGAGACCAGTCATCATTTACTAAGACATATCATGTCAGCTTTCAAAGATGATAAAATACTTAATTACTACATAAGTTGAAATGATTGCACAAAACTTGATGCTCTACAAAGTAGCCTTGCTAAGTATATCTTTGTTTTTAAGATATTAAATAAATACTAAATTTCTTACGAGCTTTTGACATCCCTAGTAATTATTATCTTTTGCATGAATAGACTAAAACAAGCAATATTCTACTTTCAAGTTATAATTTTTGTATCATACTCTTGAGAAAAATTTACAACTACTAAATGGGCCAAGTTAGGCCAATTTCAATAGATCAATCGTGTCAACTCAAATTAATGACAAAAAATTGATCATATCAAATAGTATTGTTACTTTATGTATCATATCAAAGCTCTTTGATAATTATACTGTGACACTATTAGAATAAACTACAATGCAAAAAAAAAATAAAAAATGATAAGATTAAATTTTAATATCATAAATCAAGGATAGATCTTTCGCACCTTTAGATATCGTCATTGATACTTTCAGTGTCGTCGAAAAATTTGTAGACCTATAGGAAAGTTAGACTCTGATGGATGAAGTAACGATCAATCAAATATATTATTAAAGAAAATATCTATGATGACTCAAACTCTAAGAAGTCTTATTATTATATACGTGAGAATAGAGGATATAAGAAAATATAATGAAGAGAGTTTATCCCATTAACAGTATCTTTCAAGATTTCCTAAGATATCAACTTACTTCTTATTTATTATTAATTTTAATTAGAATTTAATTAAATTTCTTAATATATCTTATCCAAATTTGATTGAGGTACAAAATTTATGATTCTCTTATTTGGCTCATTAATTAGTTAATATATAAAATAAAAGATTCAAATTAAAATAAAAATTTATTTTGAAAATAATTTTACCTAATTAGATTTTTAAATTTTTGAATAGTATTTAATGAGTGCATGAATTTAGAGAATATATCAAAAAGTCTAATAAATAAAATAATACTATATTAAATTTGACTAGTATGTGAGTATATTATACTTCATTTGAAATATCATAATATTATTATATTTTCCTAATACAATTGATAATGATATCTTGTTACCCTATCAAAATAATCTTATTATTATATTTAATAATAATATACATATACATAAATATAAATAATTTTAGTTATGTAAATAAAAGATATTTACTTAAATATGTATCATCATATCTTTTATGGGTTGCTAATTAAGAATATGCACTTTAAAACATATTAGACTATGTATAAGCCCTTAATACATAGATTAGTAATCATTTAAATGGTATTTAAGTTTTTAATTAATACTTATTATTTTCAATTTTTTTAACCATAAAAAAAAATTTTCTTGATATACGTAGAACCACTAAAGCATAATGTGTTATTACAAAATATCTTTTTGTAGTCTAGCAACTAAATCGATAACATAAATTCTGAGATAAAATTTCATAACTATAAAACTTGGTTAATGTTCTAATATCTAATATTTTACTAGTCCACATCTCTAATAAAATTAATAGAGATTACTTATGAGTAGTTATGTTCAAGATATACATAGTTATTTTTAAAGCCTCTCACCCTATATTGATTCATGTATATAAGAATAACTCAATGAATTCTCATGGTTCTAGGGACATCTCATAAACCCTCTTAAGATATCTATAACACTTTCAAATCAACTCTTCAATCCGTTGTTTAAAATCATAATAGTCTTATGTATCATGTTTATGATCCTAGTGAAACCAATAAATTTTGGACTACTTTCTTCTTATTCGTGGGGATCTCAAGGGATAAGGTATTTTTAGAATCTCTTTTCTCTTATATACATGAAGACCTCTGTGTGGAACTATTTATAGGCATAACTCTTATTATGGAGAGATTTGATCTATCCTTATTTTGTAATTCTAAGATCAGTTAAGATGATTCAATCATTGAGCTCTTTTCTTAGTTTCTTATATTCTTGTTTTCTTCTTTATAGCAATAATAGATTCGAGCATAATGCATCGAGTGGCTTCCTGTAGTAGCTTTGAAGATGTGGTTGTAAGTTACAAAGAGAGTTGAAGGTTATCGATATATGCATTGATAAAAATGGATGAACTTAAGTTGGAGGCCATCATCACCTCATCATTAAATCTCTTAGTATAACTTGTCAACAACTCTTTAAGTAATGATTCCTTATCTTTTAATAAAATCAAGTTCAAATTCATTAGCTAACTATGTAAACAAAGCAACTGATTCAAAAGATAGTTGGTTCGCCACTCCCTTGAAAATCCTTAAGGGATAGTTAGGAAAATTCGACATATAAGAGAGTTGATAGTCTCGCACATTATATCATATGCAAGATAAATATCAAGTATAAATCAAGTATAGGTAGATGGAATCCCCGTGGGATGAGTTCATTTACAATAATTTTAATGAAAAGAGATCACAAGTAAGATTCAAATTAAGATTACTTTTCCTACCTAATCTATATCTTTCAATCATTAATCCATCTCATGTAAATATCTCAAACACTAGGAGAGAGCCCATAAATTGGACAACCAACTCTCTCTAAGCCTTGAAATCTTATGGAGGGTTTTGGAGTGGTTCATAGGAGGGATTTTGAGAAGAATATACCTCTTATAGTATTTCGCTTGGGGCTAGGATTTGTAGAGGAATAGGATTATGAAATGATAAGTAAATTGAGTAGGTGATCTATATTATGCAATTTAGACATGTTGGGGAAGGTACAAGACTATAATTTAGAATATCCCCATCAAAATCTACACATGTTGAGTCAATTTTGCAAAATTTCAACAAGGTGTGTCATGGTGAGAGCTCATGGAGCTAGTTGTTAAGTAAATGAGGGTATACTAATCATCATATCTGAAAATAGTTGATAGAAGGCTAAGGGTTTGGGCATTTGGAAAGTAGAGCTTGTAATGGACTTAATAATCAAGTTTGGAATGTTTAGACTTGGGAGGGTTTGAGCAACAAAATTCGGAAGTGAGCAATCAACTCTAACTAGTTCAGATTTTCCATATTAATCTAAGATGGACCAAGGAAGCCCTCATTCTAGCACTAACATATTAAGTTAGATTTTGGATATCTTAGTTAGATGCTGATTCAAAACCAATCAAGATCATTTTTTGCCTTTTGACCTGAGATGTTGTTGATCAATTTGTCCATGCTCACCTCCAAGCTATCCCTAAACTTATAAGACCGTGTCATGGGTGTTCTCAATAAAGCTCCTCCAAAGCTTAAGTAAATAAGTGATTCAAATGATTTTACTAAGATTTTCAGCAGAGGAAGATATGCGGATTTGAGTACACCCGAAATGGTAGGTTTTGAATGTTGTTATATCCATAGTAGGCAATAATTATAAAGAATGTGGTACACTTCTTCTGGATTTAAATATGATCATAGGGCGAAAACTTAGGACATGGTAATTCTCGACCCACATGCTTAGGTGCTAGTCATGTAACACTAAGGTGCCAGCAATGTGACATCGAGGTGTTAGCCATGAGCTATCAAGACATCGATCACATGACATCATGGTGTTGGTAATAAGACACTAAGATGTCAACCATAAGGCATCAATATGTTAGTTATATTTTCATGGACAAAGCTATAACAGGGTGTTTGATGTAATGATTATGTATGTCCATATTTTTCTATTTTATCCATGCTTTACACAACATGTAAAGGGCTTGCAGTATGCTTGATAGCTTCATTTTGATTAGCTTTGGTGATTATTTCAGTTTTGTAAATGTAGGTTATGTACAATCATCACACACAAGTAAAATTACCTAGAAATAAGTCATCCAAATGATCAATTTGTGGGGTTTTCTAGTTCTGCAGAGTGGTGTAGAGTGTCAATTGGCATGGCAATCAGGAGCTATCTGCGTGACATATGGTTAGATGGGCCTTTGGGGTAGTATATAAAGCTAGTTCATCATTTTGTTCTGCAACAGTATCTCACAACCCTTATACCTTACGAAGTATATGTTTATAATTTACATTGTCTATCAAGTGTTTAATAAAATATCTACTTATGGGATCCCTAACCCGTCTTCTCTTTTATAGGTCCTTAAGAGACCATAAGAAGTTTCAAGGAGGCTAATCCTTTACAAACGAATCTGGAAGGGTGTTGCACGACTTAAGTAAAATCAGCTAAGTCCATGACAGATGACATTAGAGTAAGACAAGTACACTTAAAAATACTTGTCATACAAATATGAGGGACCTAACGAGATTGTATTGAGTGCTCAATGCAAGTGGGATACTTGGCAAAGGATGAGACAATACAATGAGAGATGGGTTACTCAGCAATTAAAAGAGTTATACAAAGCTCACAGAGATAAGGTGACTTGCTAACTTGAATAATTCAATACTCATTCAAGAGCTTGTATGTGGATAATGGACTATTTGTGTTCATCCTAAGGCGATCTAAACTCAGCACTATGGTATGTGTACGATGGAATATCTGTGTTTATCCCAAGGCGATCGAAACTTAACATCGTGGAGTATTGAAACTTTTTCTTTAGCATGAGAAGGATACATTCGTAGGAAACTGAAGTATATAGTAAGTTTAACATATTGCTAGGCCTTAAGGGGCATAGCAAGATATTGTATTGGCAAAGTGTCATATCTTACAAGTGCATTCGTAATGACAGGACAATTACTAGTTTATTCATTAAGAAAAAGTAGACTAAATGGATGGTGATGTTTGAAGCTTTCAGAGAGAAGGATACGAAGAGAAAATTTAATCCAATTGAATAGATATGCAAGAGAGATAAGTCCTGATTCTCTAAAGAAAGATTCATATGCAACAAATCACATATGTTGAGAGGAGTATCTTAAAATGACAACTCCATAAAACTCAAAGGACTGAGTAAGTGACAAGAATTTATCCCATAATCTCGTATGAGGTAATGTGTTGATGAACACATTACGAGATTAAGTGGGAAACCAACCTTAAACAACACTAAACCAAGGCACAGTTATAACCAATGAAGGATTGACCCGTGGAATAGATATGAGGGCGACCATCAACATAATGCAAATCAAGGAGCAGAGCAACTTAGGTGGAACTTGGTAATATGCCCATGTTATATAAAGAGAGTCAACATAGAAGACGAAATATAGAGTAGAGGCACAAAGTTTTCTTTTGATAAAGGTTAAAGACATAAACTCTTATAAACATAAGAGTGAGGTTATGTCACTTAATGAGTCTCTTGTTATAATAGAGTGAACTTATCTTTCTTAGTCCTAAAGTTGAAGGGAGCTTTAAGCACATATATCTGATCTCGATGAAGCAATTAACACAGGGACTAAGGTAACTTAACTTATAGAGGTGAAGGTAGTGTCAAAAGGCTTTAACACAAGGTAAGAGAATATAAAGACATATACTTTTGAAGAATATATCATAGTGCTGCCATTCGAGTTACTACATAGGAAGCTATGCATAGCAGAGATTATATTGAGACAAGGGCCCAAGATCCAAATAATAACATACCAATTTTAATAAAGTTGATGGACTTTGAAAGTTGTTGGACGATAAATTATTCTAGAGTTATAGTTCATCCATGTGTAACTTGAGAGCAGGTGGGTAAAGATTGATTATCAAGGGAGAGAACACAATCATAAGTGACAAAGGCCTTGTACTAGCTAGCAGAGGCCATACATAGAGAGATCAAAGTCCGAGTTCATCCCACAATATTAGAATAAAATGGAGATATCACCAGAAGGCAACATAGTGCAACATATCATGATGAAATTGTTAGGTGCAATTCTTGCTTGGGACTTGATCATACGGAGGCATGATCAGGAACTAATAGGAGCTCTAATTTCATGAATAATATGATAACAAAAAGTGTAATTGATTAAATAAGTGAATATCATAATTCCATAGAAGCGGGTCTTTCGCACGTGTATCAGATGAAAGCCTTGATCATTAGCATATGAGGGGTTATGTACCACTAAGGGAGATTCTATATGTAAATACTAGTGAGTCCTATAAGGGGGACTTGATCATACAAATATATGATATGAGTGGTTAGACAGTTGGACTACTTCATATCTTATATTCGCTTGAAGGAGTCCAACAAATTAGAGGATAAAGTCGAGCAAGATACTGTTGCTATTAAGGATACAAAGGAGAACAAAATAAGCATGAGCTCTACAACATGATGGTGGAGGCCATACATAAGAATTACAGTCTGTCTTTTTATTGATTAAGAAAAATTGCTCGAATAACATCAAAATAATGAAGTAGGTGGTTAAAGGGGCGAGGAAGCGATGAGTCTAGAAAGACTTATCTACCAAATACTAAGTGTTAGTTAAGATGGAGATAGACTCGGAGGATTATCATAATACCATAAAGGTAAACCTATTAATTATAAAAAAAGGGACATAGATATGAGATAATAGATAGTAAGGCCATGGGTGTGGTGACACCATAATACTAGAGAAGTGGGACTTCCAAAGAGTCATCGATCCCTTATTATCATAGTGGGAGAGTGCATTATCATGAAAGGAGCTGAGGAAGTAGAGAATATAGAAGTAAACCCCAAGTACCAAGAAAAAGCTAAAGGGCAAATGCGAAAAAACTTCTTAAGACCAGAGTTCTCGATCAAGAAATAATATAGATAGTATGTAATGTTGTACCTCTTCTACTCAGAGGAGTAAGCGATGAAAATGATGAAGAAAACAGGGATGATCAAAAATATTAGAAACTTGCTCCAAGTTAGGATGAAATTTTGCTCTTTTCGAGCAAAATCTCTTATATTCTAGAAGTTCGATAGCAATGACAAGGCAAATTATAATAGCTAACTCAAAGCAAGGAGTGCAAACACTGAGTACTTCAGAAGTATGAGCAAACAGTAGGTGAAGGATAGTAATCAGCTTGATATATGAATTACAGCTGTCGAGGAGGCAGGCAAAATCAAGAAACATTTGTCTTCTCAACTTTTAAGAAAATAAGTAAAATTGAGTGTGATAGTTCTCTTATTTATCCAAAAGAGAAGCTATGCTTATATTCAAAAGCTCTTCGAAGAAACTTAGTGGAAGACAACAATTGTCAAATCCTCACTAACCATGATCGATTCTATCGAGAGTAGATTGTTCATTTCATTTTTTAATAGAATGTCAATCAAAAGCGAAAGCAATGTGAACTTATTTGGAGGTGACAACTAAATAAAAGAGAAACTGATTAGCAAATTTTATAGGGAAAAATATCAAAAATTTCAAGTATGTAAGGTGATGCTCCTTAAAACTCTAACATGCATCCAACGGGTTCAAGCAACATCTAATGTTTGAGAGGTTGGCATACAATAAGGAATATCTTTTGGTTCATTTGAGGGATTGCATAAACTAACAAAGATCTAAACAATTTAACCAATTCCACACTATAGTCAGAGTAATTGGCGACTTGAAGTAGTGTTAGCAAATCAAAGTTTGACTATTCAACAGTAACGGTGAAGAGCTGTTGAAAGCCAAGAGGTACATTACAACTGAAGCAAAAGATTGAATATTCAATAAAAGCAATGAGATGTAGTGTCCACAAAGGGTTCTACGAGGATATCGAAGGAATAAGTAAGGGAGAATGTTACATATAAAGTTATAAATAGAGTATATGATGTAATACTCATATATCTCTATGTCTTTCAATTTTATTCATGCTTTTTATAGCATGTAGATGGATTGCAGTAGGCTTTATAGCCTCATTTTGTTTGACTTTGTAGTCATTTGAGTCTTGTAAATATAGGTTATGTGCAATTGTCATGTGGAAGCAAAACTACCTAGAAACATGTCATTCAAGTAATCACTTTAAGGGTTTTCTAGCTCTATAGATTGGCATCGAGTATAAGCAAATACAACACCTAGGATTTGGCTAAATGGACCTTTAGGATAGTGTTTAGGGTTGATTTGTCGTCTTATTCTGTAGTAGCATGATGTGGGCACTTGTGGTCATTAAGAGATTATAAGAGGTTTCGAGAAAACTGATCTTTTACAGATGGATAAGCAAAGGTGTCATATGACTTAGGCAAAAAGCTAGCTAAGTCCGTAATAATGTGGCACCGAGGCGTTGGTCACATGATATAGAGGTGTCGATTCACGAGACACCAGAGTGTCGATAGCGTGATATCGAGTTGTTGGTTGTACCATTATTCACATACTACATATGTTATCTCATGACATGACATGGTCAAATTCGACTATGGAGCATATGTTATCTCCTAATTTAGTCAAATTTTATCATAAAGCATCTACGTCTCATCATGTGATCGAATCTAATCATGAAGCATCCATGTTATCTTCTCATTATGTTAAACCAACCAATCATGTTATGTTTATTGTCTCTCGAATATGGTCGTGAAACATTAGTTAAATCCTTACACGATCAAATATGACCATAAGAATCTATTATCCCATAATGTACTTGAAACCGTATGATAAAGCATCAATCATCTCATGGCATTAGACGTATTCGTCTATAAAAAAAAGCATCTATTACCTTTTAGCATGGATAAATATTGATGTGAATCATATGTTATATCTCATGAAAAATCCTTTTATCTCTCAACACAATTAAACACTTTTCGTGTGTTAAGCATGTGTTAAGGTATAATAAAGGTAATCTAACACATGGATAACTAAATATGATCATCAACTTGATATCAATTCATATGCTTAATCGATCAAATATTATGTCAAATTAATACCACAGACGATCGTGTTAACTATAACAACACTCAACTATTTCGATCAATTTTTATATTTAAATAATACTCAATGTTTTCATTATAATAATCTAATAAAATATAAATTATTTACCAAAAATCATTATAAAAACCTAAGATGCATCGCTTGGTCTGAGGAATTAATTACCTAAGCATTGATTAAGTAATTGATTACTTTCCGACACCGAGATTTGCAAGGGGTTCGTTCTCAACCTATTTATTGTCTCCGAATCCTCCATACATCATATAAAAACCGGAAGAAAAAAAAATATCATAATAATATTAAACCCTTTTTGTCTTCTCCAGTTTTATCTAAAGAATACGTTATCAGTACTTAGCAGTTTTGTAACACCAAATAATTTACATACTCTCCCATTTTGCTTGACTCATCTCATTGTTTGCCTTTGTTTGTTCTTTTAACGCTTCGTCGAATCCTTCCCCCTAACGCGACCGCAAGCGCTATTTATTGTGTTCGTGCAATGATACTTAGCGTCGCGTCCGTTCCGCTAACGTCAGAAGCTTCCTCCAAAGCTATCCGATAAGTGGAGCGGTGGCCATCGGTTGGTTTGGTTGGTAATGGCGTCCGCTTCCTTCTCTTTCGTCGCGCCGCCGCTCCCATCGGCCAACTCTCTCCTCCCCGGCCGCGCTACCCTCGCCTTCCCATCTTCCTCCCATAGCGCTTCATGGAGGTCGAGAAGGCGCCGCGGCCACCTCCGCCCTCTCGCCCAGGGTGCCGACCTCCTCGGAGACTTCGGCGCCCGGGACCCTTTCCCGGAGGAGATCGAGAGCAACTTCTGCGAGAAGGTCCTCGGCAACACCGACACGATGCACCGCATCTTGATCCCCAACATATCCGCCCTCTCCCTCGCCCAGATGAGCTGCGAGCCCGTCTCTTCCTCTCAGCCTCCGATCTCGACTGAAGACGCCGAGAAGCTCCTCAAGAAGGTAATCGAGTATTCTCTCTCCGAGAAATTCCAGTCTTTAAGTACAAAGGTTTCATCTTGAGGAAATTTTTTTTTTGCCTTGGCTCTCCCCGCGTGGAAGAGGCATACGTCAAGGCAATCCAAGCCCTGAATCTGTCTTTGAATACCAAGGAACTTCTCTTGCTTGAGTCAATTTTATCGTGATTGTATGGTTTTGTTTTCCCATCTAATTTGGCAATTTAAGAATCCCCACGTAGCTTATTTCTTTGGACGCAGCCACCAGTCCATCTTTAACCACCCCCCATTTAGTACCACAAAAGTGAGCAGCTATTACTAAACAAGTATTTTTGAGCCGTATCTCATTAAGTCAGGAGGTGACATATCACTTGAGAAATCTTGATCCTTTCACTTACCCCTACCTAAAGTTGGTTGTTTTACATTTCTCCGGATGCTTCAGATTTTATCTGTATTAACCAGGTGGTTGGCTGGAGACTAGTGGACGGTGATGGAGGAAAAAGAATCCAGTGCCTATGGAAGGTGAGAGATTATGGATGTGGAGTGCAGCTTATCACTAGGATTTATCGCGTTGCAGAAGCTGCAGGGCATTTCCCTAATCTTCATTTGGAACAACCCAATCAAGTTAGAGCAGAACTGTGGACAAATTCGATAGGTGGGTATACAAAATTCTCTTTTGTGCATGTCCGTGTCCTATTTCCTTGTTAGTTGGTTTCTTGCACCTTCCACTGGAAAAGAGATTCTTGGCTGATAAATTGGCAGTACTTATGCAGCACTTTGAAGTATTAGTATATATTTGTAGCCCGCACTAGTGATCATCTAGAATTTTTTATGCTGTCCTCTGGTAGTTTAGAAACATTTGTAGTGTTGCCTAGTCTATCTAATTAACACAGCACATTTTATATAGACTGTCACTTTCTTTCTTTTTTTGTTTTGTTAGCAACATCTTGAGATGCACTTGGAAATTGCTGGTATGTTTAGGTCGATCATTTTATTTGATATGAATTTCTCCAAGTAATTTATTAGATGGTTACTAGATGTCAATCATCAAATTTGTCTTTGATGCCCGTTGCAGTATATGCTGCATACGACAAAGTTTTCAACTTTTATATGTTTGGACTTTGGATAGTGTTTGCCGTTGTTAATTTTACAGAATTTACTGCTATCATCAAAATTGGCAACTTCAATCTTGATCCTTGGTGAATATTGGACTTCGAAGTCTGAATAATGATGAATTGGTATATGTAATCCAAGTTCATTAGTTGGTTACTTAGTTATTTATATGAAATAGGCATAGTTGTTTCTTTTGTCCTATATGTTCAATTTTCAGGCATCATGAACTGTGTTTTTAGTTTTCCAATGGAAATAATTCTATTTGCATTTTCCTTTAGTTGTTATCTGGATTCTGCACGCTTGCATTTTTTTTTTTTTATATTCTGCACAGTTTAATAAAATCAATTGAAGGAAAAATAGAACCATCGAAATAGATTATGTACTTGTTCTCCTTTAGATTGATATCCTCTTCTATGGCCTCCCCTTCTCCCTTCAGCATTGTCGAGATGTTCTTCAGGGCTGCTGCACAATGCAGGCATAGGTGGTGATAGGGCTTAACTGCTGTTTAAGAGGACCAACAATGCTCTCATGAACTCTATCGCATTATTTTTAAATTATTCTACACAGCTATTTGATTGTCATGTTCATTGCTGATTTTATATAAAAAGAAAATATAATTCTCTGAAAAAGCAATTATTTTCTTTAACTCCTCAAGTCAAACTTTATTGACTCTGTGTTGCTTGCAGGTGGTTTGAGTATGAATGACTTTATTGTGGCAGCTAGAATCGATCAGATCAAGACGCTAGATCTTCTTCCGAAGAAGAGGATATGGGCATAATCATGGAATATGTCATCATCTTCTGAGGAGTATTTGACAACTACATTTTCCTACAACAGCAGCCTCTTATGAAAGATGTTTTAGTTCTTCTTATTGTTCCAGATGCTGCTCTGTTTCTGATGAGATTCTTGAGTTCAAGATTCAGTATCTTTCATGATACCACTTCTAATGTAAATGACGGTTAACTGTTGCATGATAATTTTGATTTTGTGAAATTCAATATGGTTGAATAATGATTCTCATAAAACAGAACAAGGAAATATTAATATTGTAAAGTGCCTTGTCGTCGACCATATCTGCCTAGAAACTTAAATATATTATTTTTCTGAACTTTTTTGGTACAACCACTTGAAGAATTATGCATTAACCTATTCTGATCACTGGCTAGCATGTTGTTTAAAACATATTGATTAGTATTCCTGGGGCGAATTAATTCTTCCATGACTGAAGAAACCTTTTCTTCAGTGTCTCTCTTAGGTTTCTGCATGGTACTGCCATGGACTAACTCTTACATTATTAAACTTTGCAACTCTTTGTAAGCAGCAAGTATAATGTTGAATAATTTTGGCACTTGGAGTAGCTACATAGATAGACGAATACTTTTTGGAATTCTAGCTTGTTAATGTCATTTGCAGACTGATCTAGCCATTTTCTAAGGTTTTATTCAATCATTAGGCGAATTAGTCCATAGTAATTTTTGTGGTGAATATGATTTGAACAAATTGTTAGCCACATCCTTCTTGAAGTTTTGTCTTAACATTTTCATAGAGCATATAGGAGGTATGTGAGTGCAACTTCCCATGGCTTTGTAATATTTTCAATGATGAAACTTGAATTGTAGTTGATCAAATTGAAGTAATCAACATCAGCGGAACAAAGGTATCTAATTTTTTGTATACAAGGATAGATTAAAAATTATGAATTAGGAAAGAAGGAAGAGGGCAAATTTTCATATTGTCCAGAGGAGGACCTGTCAAAAGATGAGTTGTTGTACAAAGATGGAAATTTGTCCAGAAGCTTAATTTGTTTATTACTGAACAAGCTTGCTAATGACATTGCAAACATATTTCCAGTTTAGTAATGAAGTCATATTTGAGAATCTAATTGGACAGCAAGGAATGGTTATAAGAATATTCCCTCTCAATCTAATATGTTACTTGGTTACTCAAGTTACTCAAAATAGCAATTGAACCATCTGTAGGAAAGGTATGAAATCTATGTTTGCAAGTCATGGCCAACTCCATAGGAGAACTGACCTGCTGATAGGTCTAAACAATTGACCCAAACTATTCAATATTGGATTAATGATCATAGACTCATTTAGCCTCATCAATCGATTCGATGCTCATCTAATCCAAATATAGTTTAGAATTAAACCTACTATGGTGTCATAGGTAGACTTTCCTACTTGGCCTTCTATCCAATATTAGATCAATTCGAACACCATTTTTCATGATCCGACCTGTATGGAGTCACTAATCCAAAATGTTTAACCTACTAGCCTGTAAATCAACCTAAATTCTTCTCTCATATTTGATGTAGTATTAAACTAGGACTTTACAACACAAAAATCCACAGAAGTTTCTACATGTTCATTGTTAATTTCAAGTGCTCTTTCTAGTCACTTCTGCTATGCATGAACAATTTTGGTTAGGTGATGTGTTGCATGCTTTTGAAGCTGTCACAGAAGTGCTTTGACCACTTGTGATAGTAACATGAAGTAGCAGTCTTTTTCTTGCTTCTTGCCTAAGTTATATCCATGGTTGTTCCTCTCTTAATACAAGGCTACTCTTAATTTTCCTAATTGACTCAGTCCTGATGACAAGTGAAGGTTAATAGTTAGCTGCCTAAAACTTGTCTCCATTATTAGGGGTTTTTTTTTTTTTTTTTTTGACACAGATGTCAGTTGCAAACTTGAACAAGTAGCAGAACCAGATATCATTTTGAGATCAGTCTTGCTCCAGCCTTTTGGATTAACTTGTTTTGATGCATCCTTTTCCTCAAGATGTTTGATGTCTTCATCAGCCTGCCTCATTACAAATTGTACTTATTGGACATCTGTATGTTTGGCATCCTTGAATTCTCATGCACATTGCTAATGTCTCAAATTTTTTGAGCAGTTTTAGCTCTTTGTTTTCAGAGTCCTCCAGAAATATTGAGATTAATTTGCTGATAATGACTTGTGATGATCTCAACAAAGTAGTTGTGCATCTTCCTAATCTCAGCTGCAGGACTTATCTGCTACCAGGAAAAGAAATAGGGATGGATTCCTGGAACTTGATGTATCACCACCATCTATCTATCTATCTGTATACCTCAGCATTTGACTTGGAACTTTGGTGGCATCATTCAAATGTAGAAAACTATTATTATTCTTTGACACACTCTTCACAACCACTGATGTTGTTATTGTCATTAACACAAATACTGCCATCCCAAAAGCTTAAGCTTTTGGGGGCTATTTGTCATCTAGTAGAAAAATTTTGATCATAGTATATGTTTCTATATTTTATGTACCTGTGCAGTGTCCTCATCTGTTTAGCTTTCACAATACAAACACTTGAATCTTGTTTCTGAAATATATAATGTAAATATATTATGTTATTTCCTTAAGAGTCCATGCCTTTGGGATTATGAACCACTCCTATCAAAGCTTTTTTTTTTTTTTTTGTTTCGTTCTTTTTGCTGCTGTAAAAGATAAATGATACAATGATTTTTACTGACTAAATGAACTAACACCTTCATTGTTAACAAAATAGATTACACTATCATCATCGGTGTGCAATATGCAAACTTTGATTTTATCTACAAAAATCAAATTATTATATGAAGAATTATAAATATATTAAAGTGACTCCATTAGAGAATCACTATCAAAGTGGAGGAGGAGGAGGAGGAGGAGGATAATAGTATCTATCACCAGTATCATCTTCATTACAATCATCAAAAAAAATTGTTTTTTTTTTTTATTGCCTCAAGGAACATGGAAAGGTGCCGAACCCCGAGAGGTCGAATGATCCTAATCCTAAGAATTGTAGTGATAGTGCTGAAAAGGAAAAAAGAAATATTAGAAACAGTAGCTGTTAGGGCAAATCCATGGCGATGCATGCAGTGAGCAACAAAGTCGTGATATCGTTGACTCTTTGTGCCTTTAACGACCGACATCACATGAGAAGGTGAAGAATTGAATGATATGTGCCGAACGCTTCCTTTGTTTGGTCCAATGACAACTATTTGCTCTCCTTCTGACCTCCATCTGCATTGCCGTGGAAATCGAGTCGATGCTCCCTTCTTCCTCAAGTTAAGAACAGTGTCTATGAGTTCTCATGGTTTAGCCTCCATCTCCACGATGGACGGACGGACGGACGGCCGGCCGGGCATCACAATGGCATACGGCATCTTATCCGGAGATGATGATGGAGACGTAAGAATTGGACGAGTAGGAGATTGAGACGTAAGAATTGGAAGATTAGGAGATTGAGACTTGAGATCGATAGGTGGCAGTCTCAGTCTCAGTCTTCGATGGAGATTGGAAGACAGTTTTGATCGCTCCTCCTATTTGTATTTGCAGCTACAATTCTCAGCCGCGTTAAAAGTCGTGCGATGTTCTCCATGATCCTGATCTGACGGTCGCGGAAGACTCCACGCCGGCATTTATTTAAAATTATATTACGATACGTAGAGGAGACACACCTGAAATTTTTATAGAAATGGCATCAAAAAAAATATTTACTGTCATCAATAAAAAAAAAACAATTGTTCATATCCCCAAAAAAAAAAAATTAACCGAAAAAGAGAAATCCCATCGGATATATTGACAATATGAAGAGACTTTTTTTTTTCTTTTTTTTTAAGGGCGTAAGGGCGTACTTCTATTTTTTTTTTCTTATTTATATTATATTTTAAGTTTTGGAGTTTGGACGGTGGGTGATGATGCGGTAAACGGTGGAGGACGGACGGAAGGACGGACGGACGGAGGGCGGTGACGGGAGTCGTGGGCTCACGAGAGAAACACGTGGATGCTTCCGGTTCTGATGCTGCGGCAAACGGGGCAGGACTCGGCGGTGCCGTCGCAGGCGTCGCAGAGGCAGAGGTGACGGCACGGGAGGAGCACCACCGAGGCTGGACGACGCCGGCACGTGCGGCACACGTGGTCGGGCTCGGCACGGCCCGGGTCTACGTAGGCCGACTCGGCGTCGTCGGCTGGCGGGGGTCTCCGCAAGCGGCCGGATTCCCCTGGCGCCGTCGCCGCAGTGGCCGCGGCGTGTTGGAGTTGGGCGTGGAGTGAGGCGGCCGTCGCCTGGTCCGCCATGGCCTTGGCTTGCCACGCCATCGACTCGGTTCGGAGGCGGGCGAGGCGGTCCTCGAGCTCCGAGCTCCGCAGCGCCGCCCGCTCCACCTCCGCGTCCTTCTCCCGCAACCTCCGGGCAGCCGACTTCTCCGCCGCGCCCAACAAAGCCCGGTAGTGCTTCTGCCGCTTCTCTGCCAACGTCCGCTGCAGTTGCTCTCCCTTCCTCACGAGAAAACCAAGGACCGTGAGCCAAAGGAAAACCAGGGAATGACTGTGAGAACAAGGAGGCCGAGAAGGAAGGGAGGGTATACCTGGGCGTGGAGGAACTGTTCGATTTCGTCTTTCTGTTGATTGATCTGTGCGGGGAGATCTTCGAAGAAAACGGAGGAGAAGAGAGACGAGGAAGCAGGAGAAGACGAACACAGAAGCGGATTGGACTGGTTCTGGCTCTGATGCTGGGTTGGGTCTCCGAAAGCGAGACGGAGGCCGGTGGAGACGAGGGGACGGGGGAGGGTTCGGAGCTCGGCGAGGCTCACAAACGTCGGTGGCGTGAGGGGTGCAGACACGGGAAGCGGCTGCAGGGAGAAGAGGTTGACGGGCTGGCTCTGCTGCGGCATGGAAGCAATCGGAACGCTTGTGACCTCCCTGACCCGCTTCCTCGGATTCCCATTCCCTGAGCATGGAACACATCCAATCTCAGAAACCTATACAACAATAGCAGCGCAACGACGATCGAGATGATAACAGAAACGGAAGCCACCTCGGGTGGCTCACCTCCATTGCCGAAGAACACCAGGGACTGATCAAGAAAAAGGGGTTCCATTTCCTTCGCCTCCAGCTCGCTTCTGCATCGACCCGCCGGCCATGAATCACCAAAAACCATCCGTCAAAATCCCAACTTGGCAAAGAAACCAAAAGTCAGATGGCCAAAGGAATCATCAAAATCCGAGCTTGACGCAGAGATACCCACCCATTCAGCAGCAGAACGTTGGAACGGTATTGAGCTTGAACTGCCATTGCGGCACCAGACGATTAAGAAGATATATGCGGAAGGAAGCGAGCAAAGAAGGCTGATTCGTAGAGCAGAAGAGAAAGAAGGAAGGAAGGCAGGCAGGTTATCGGCCTCTCCTCTTCTTCGCTTCACTGCGCTCTGTTGTTTCGCACCCACCCACGCTTTTAGGCGACAGCCCAAAAAAAAAAAAAAGCGAGAGAGACGCGCTCGTAGCGAACAAATCAAAGGAAGTCGGTCTTCGTCCTTTTTATGCTCTCGCCTTACGCGTACGCTCTTCAACTTTTTTTTTTTTTTTTTTTTTGGGGTTAACTAACATTAAATCATCCCGTCATCGGAGATTTAATCGATTCAGCTGTGATTCGATTCCAAATCTTAAAGGATAACGAGGCAAGCAAGTAATGGAAGGATGGGTGACTTTTTCAAATTTTCCCTTTGGGCGTTTAGAAATAGAGAGAATGGACGTATTGCGTACATATCCTTCAAATATTTAAATCCTCAGTTTACATCACTAATCATAATTACCTAATTATATATATTTTTTTAAAAAAAAGTTATAAAGGATTCATTTTCTTTGAGTGGTTGATTCCTTATAGTAAAAAATTTAAATTTATGAAAGGCTACTTAAAAAATCAATTTATAAATTATGGATATTATGTTCTTAATGCTAGTTTGAGTTCAGTGTCATCAAAACTACGAAGATCGGATATAATGATACATCTCTAAGCTTTTGAATTTTATGAGGATATATAATTTATATATCCTCATAAAATGTGTATATTGTTTTGTTTGAATGATTAATTATAACTTGTAGATTTTCTTGATCAATTCTAACTTTTTATAAAAAAAATTCAAAGATAACATATACGATAGTTATCATAATCAAATCAAACATGAAGTCGATCAACTTTTAATCCCAACTTAGCCGCTTTCACTATACCAAAGAAAAAAGAAAAAAAATCAAAGCTTTGATTTATTAGAACATTAATTAGATCGGTAGATCAATTAATCTAATAAAAATATAAATAATTAGAGAATATAATGGCAGAGAATGATAGAGACGGAGCAAACAATAATGGATGAGAGCGTAGGCTCTTAAAAAAAAAATTCAATAAATAAAGAGTTGAGAATATAAACGATTTTATTAGTGGATTAAGTTGGTCAATCATATAATTCTCAATCGGATAGAATGAGATAAAATAGCACAACGTGTGGTAGAAAGAAGATGGATAGTGTGAGAGCGATCATTAGGGGACTTGTTTTGGTTGGTTTCAAAAACCATTTGTTCCTTTGAACTAGTCTTTTTTTTTTTTTTTTTTGACAAATCACAAAAAAAAAAAACTTTATTTTCCTATTGACCGGTTTGCTATCTATAAGAATTGAGATGAAACACATTGACCTATAATTCTAATCTTATTTGGTCGATAGAAGATGTGTTTTAGTTTGAGAGTGATGACTAATCGAAAACAATGACATCCATCTCTATTTTCTCACACAAAGCAATTCAAAGTATGTCAATCAATGCGTGCTTTAGAATTATCATTTTCTAAATTAGTTTTCACACTAAGGGATCAACCGATGAGTCGTCGTCGTCGTCGTCGTACATGCAAAACAATATTTTTTTGATCTTCTTTTTTCGTTTGGTTTAATTTTTCGAATTATTTTTATCCGTATTAGTTTTCACACCTTGAATTGATCGAAGAGTTGGCAGATACTCAAAATAATATTTTTAATGCTTCAATCATCCAATCAAGAAAACCAATCAAATCTTTGTTTCTTCTTCTTTTTTATTATTCTTTTTTATTTAAAAAAACGAAGTAATAAAAATTTGGGATTAAATCTCGTCTTCATCGCTTATCCTTTAAAAAAAAAAAAAAATTGGCTTCCATCAAACAAACAGTAGTATCACATCCAAAAATTAAATCTTAGTAGCTTTTCCCTAGAAACATACAAGCTTTTTTTTTTTTTTATCATATCGTGAATATTTTTCTTTCTTTCTTTTTTCCAAATCATGTTCATGCTAATGGGTTTTGTCCATATCAAGTCTAATGATGATTAACATAATCTTATCTTTAAAACACACGCACATTTATTATGGTTTAAATCTTAATCATCTATCTAGATGGTAATGAAAGCTTTAGTATAAATAGCCGACCCATTTTTTAGTTAACCTCTAATAATAATAAATAAAAAAAAACTCAAGTCTCTTCACCGACCATAAGTTGTGTGGCTCACATATAATGGAGATTTTTGACCTTAATTTTAACTCATCGGCACCCGACCGGCATCACACATTACATAGCAGAGGGGGAGGGAGGAGTTGGTGGCAAGAAATTAAAAGCTGTGTTGGTGGGAAGCAGAGGAGGTAAAGAAGATGAAATCGATGGCTGTGTCAGGGTTGGGATTTTTGGACCCCACCACATCTCAGTACAAAATAAATTTTTATATCCTCTCATCTCCCATCTTTCATGTTTCAGCTGTTGCAAAATTACGTGGGGAAGTAGTCCACAACTTGGGGTCACTGTTGGTGTCAGGTTCACAGAAATGGACCATTCAACTCTGTGTTTGCCCTGTGGTGGTGGGTGGTGGGTGGTGGTGGTGGTGGTGGTGGTGGTGGTTCTCTATTAACTCGGATCATCCACCCGATGTATATATATATATATATTTATGTATCCACAGGCTCCATCACAACGATTACACTCGGTACCATTTGACATAAATCTCTCACAAATCTCATCTGAGGCAGCAGGAATGACCCATATAAGAAAAGTCCAATTGCTGTGGACAAAACCCAACAAGTAGTAAATTGTAGGATGCACGTATTGATCAAGTATAGAACTTTTTTTTTGTCGTGTTCTCTCATCCAGTTCATTTGGTGTCTAAATCTTTGGTAGAGAGAGAGAGGTGTCCATTTCCATATACTTGTAAGATTCCAAAGAACACACTGGGAAAAGGCTCATCATGTTCATCGGTGGTGAAGCTGAAGAGAAAAAAATTTGAGGATTCCTGTCTGCAACACTGTTTCACCTTGTGCAGCATCAAAGCACTACTTCACAGGCAAGACTGGTTGATTCAGCCATTCACAGAGAGAGTAAATTGGAGACAAAGGAACGCAGCTTTTATCACATCCATTCAACCAACCACCTTCTGGACTCGGCAACCAGTAAAAATTTAATGCCATACACAACTTGAAAACACAGCACCCATATCATGTGATACTGTGATTGTACTTCACTTCATTGCAGCAGCAGCAGCAGCAGCAGCTGTTGTTTGATGTAGGAGGTGGAAAACGATTGGCTTGTGGCTCTTTTCACCAATATTTCTCATCAGTTTGGATACCCTTACACCAGCCTTTTGACATTCCAACAGTTAAAAAGGTAACTCCAAGGATCCTCTTTTTCTTTTTTTTTTTCTTTTTCTTTCTCTGGTTATCATCTAAGTTCTGATAAAGGATGCTGCCAAGTGCAGAAGTCTCATGTGACAACTTTAACCACAGACTTGCTTTACTGCCACGAGAGAAGGTGGAGAAACAGAGGCTCAACATCCACTGCACAACATACAATGAAGACCAAAACACTGGTCAGTGGTTAGAGTGAAATAAACACCAAAGAGAAATAGAAGAAAACCAAAAAAAATATTAAAAAAAATAAAGGCTTTTTTTTTCTTCCTTATCTTGGGTTTTATTTTGAGGAGAAAATTTACTAAGATGTCAGAAAAGTCATGTCTATGCATAGTAGTACAAAACCAGCAAAGTATTTTTTTTTGGCTGCCAGAGTTACCAATTTCGCCTTTCCTTTGCCTCCACGCTGCCTCGACTTTGGCTGGCTTCTCTTCTCCCCCTCTTAATGTTATCATGTTCTCCTCACCCACCTGGACACTGCACACACATCCCTGTTCCCCTCTGACATCTCCTCCTCTCTCGAGCCACCATTAATGTAACCTTCCTGAGTGAGAAGGAGCATCTACTCTCTTCCCTTTCGTTGCTTCCCCTTGGATGGCAACCGGAAGCTTTACTTTTTTTCCACCACACTTTCTAAGAGTAAATTAATGTAGCAAGGTCTTTTTATCCATGGATTAAGTCGGGGAGAGCACATGAGATCCATCAATCTCCCTCTCGACTGTGTAGAGGACACTCAACCAAATATTATTTATCACTGACACTGTGCACAGTGAAATGAGGTGGGGCTTCACTTCATCAGCATCTATTGGGACTAAGCTTTGTTCCCAATAGATTTATTTCAGAGAACATTTATAATGGCATGGTCAGTGTGTTGGCCACAGTTACTCTTGGTTAAGAGTTGTGGACCAACTTCTGGATACTGCCATAGGCAAAACCTAGAGAGCATTCATTATATGGAAGCTGGAGAGCTGGAATCATGGGGAAGGAATGAAGAAGAAAAAGACAAGTTGATGCCTTGATTGCTAGGTGACAATCTTGCTATCATAATATCTTTTGTGGTATCCTAAGGGAAATCAGGACTGATTTAATTCTACTCTGGCAATCCAGGCTGAAGGCATAAAAAGACAAAAAAAAAAAAAAATTCTCTAATTAAAGACCATAAGTAAATAAATAAATAAATAAATAAAGTGAAATTTAAGGATTAACTTCAGCTAGGAAAAAACTTATTTAGTCCTACATCTTAGATCTGGCTATCTTCTAATATTTTTTGGGATTTCAACCATATATTGTCTACATCTAATCAAAAGTTAGGCAGCTCACTTATTATGATCAGCTGTGTGTCTGAAAACTGGAAAATTCAGATACTGGTCTTTCTTCTATAGCTATAATAAATTCACTTAGCAGATAAAAACGTTAATCTATCACTGTCATCCACATTTAATAACATGTAGGAGTTGGTCAATCTGCACATTCATCAACTTTACTAAAATCACTTCCACATCACAGCAAAATTAGGTTAGAACTAATCAATACGATTTCGTAGGTCACATGTCATCAAGCAAAGTATCCAATCCAAAGAGGAATCGGCTTGCTCTTGTGATGTTTGATCTAATTCTTCCTAATTGCATGTTCTTCTCATGGGATATGTTCATCTCTATCTTCTTATCTATCCCACTAAGTCCTTTTTTGGCCATTGTTGACCAAAAAAAGGGCCTTATTATCACATCTTTGAAGCCATTTATGAAACTCAAAATGCTATGACCATTGGGCTTGGAATGTAGCAAGAGACAGACATACCATACCCCATTCTTCTAACCTTCCATTCCCTGACATATGACTAAATCAAAAAGATCATCTGGGGGAACATTGTTAGGCTTAAAAGGCTCTTAGACCAGATTTTGAATGAAAAGGGTTCCATCCACACACATGACAGATGTCACAGAAGTAACAGCAAATGCAATTAGTGATTAATTGGCTAAGGTTTTCGACAAGAGAAGGTGGACATCTATCATTTCAGTGCAGCCTCTTTATCTTGTATGAATGCTTATAACTTATTTGAATATATGTGCATGATGATCAGACTGAATAATCATTTAAATACTGGATGCACAAAACTCATATTAACAAGCAAACTTAACAATTCATAATTGTGTGTATCTAGTAGCTATAATCTCAGTACAGCCTCTTTATGGTCTTGTTTGAATGCCATACCTATTTGAATATATGTGAATGATGATACATCGAACGATCATCTACATATTAGATGCATGAAATGCATATTAAAAAGCAGAGCTTAGCGCCCGTCCGAATAATGTTGGTAAGGGATAGGGAGGCATGGCAGGCATAGTATGATTCTTCACATGTAAATCTGAAACACTCCAAAAAGGGAGGAGTTAGGTGTAAATGGTAGAGAGAACATATAAATGGTAGAGAGAACATATCAAGAATCCCCAGACAAATGAAGAAATGCATCAGCAGTCTAAATGGCTGTATGATTACTTTGGAAGAGTCAGAAAGTTAGGACATTATTTTCCATCATAATTTGCTCATCTAAAAACTACTGTGTTCCTCATTCACTGCACCACCAACTAGTTAGGGATGACACCACTTTGAATGTAAGGTAGGCAGCTTTGGATTTTGATGTGCAAGCAACCAAGAACTGAAATGAAAGGAAAAGGAGCATCATTGAGAGATGAAGGCGCAAAGAGAAAACCATCATAAGTTTATTGCAAAAGTTGACAATCTGCAAAGTTGGAACACCTTTATTTCCATGGTTGCTTGCATTTTTATGTACTCTATGGGAGTGGAGTTGGAATACAGATGGTCACCTTCTGCAATTCCTATTTCACCTATTCCATTATAATATGTAACCATACACATGGAAAATGACACTGGATACTAATTCTTACTGGATAGCTTTTTATACCCTCAGAATAATTGATCAAAAACCTAACATGGCCTGACAATGTTCCTTACTTTGGCTCTCCTTGACTTCAATAAGCTTCGCTAACATGGCTTCTCAACCACCTAAGAATCTGAAATCTAAACTTGGAAGCCTTACATCACACTGATGTACCTAGGACCATTAAATGACAGAATGTGAACATGATTAGCCTCAGAAGTCAGACCACCAACCATCCTTTGAAACTTATCCAATCAATCATTCATTTTGTGCTAATTTGTAGTGCATAATCTATGGATAAGCTTGCAAAAGAAACTGATGTCATCATGACAAATAGCTTAGATACCATGCTCTGTTAAGCACAGCAATAAGGGCCAGTGGCCAGAATGCAATGGCCTTAATATACTCTTGATGCCACATTCGCATAGGTGTGGCATTGCAGTCCTCTCATATGATCAAAATCATCACGTAGTATCATCACATTAACTGCTGGTTTAGGAAGAACTAAACTCCTGTTGTATGACAATATAACTTAAGGCTATACCAGTAAGATGCAGTTTTTACAATCACTTGGCTGATCAAAGTGCATAGCTCTCCACAAACACAGTTACTAATAGCAGGATTAGAAGCCCAAAATCAGTGTCAAGATTTTGTTAATAGGGTAGGGTACTTGTTGCCATATTAAGGTGATCAAGTAATAAATTCGCCAATGACATGTCAACAGATTCAATAATCTTACAAACATACTGTACAAATAACAGGAACTAACCCATACCTGCAACAGCTGGAAGAGCATACCCACGGATGTACTTATAATCTAATATTTTTTGAATCAGCATAGTGAGAATTCCAAGAACAGATGCCCAATGGACGTGCAACAATACTGTAGAATTGAATCCAACAAAAGTATGCATGCCCAGATATGCTCCTTGGCTGCAATATCCATGGCCTTTGCTACTTCATCCCTTACAAAAAAAAGAAAAAAAAAAAAACTGCACCAATCAAACAGCCTACCTATGAACATCAACGCCTCCAGTAACTGCAATAGATTTCCAAGATGTTGTACAGTGATCGAGTCCATGATATGCCATTGTGGGACCCAAGGATCCCACAACAATGACAATCAGATATTGCAAAATGCGACACGGATGTGAATTGTACAAGGAATTCTCAGACCTGGAAAGTTTACAGGCATGTTTTCTCCTCTTCATGACACTGGAATTACATACGCACGATCATAAAGATCTAGTGATTGATACATGCAACAGCTAAAAGAAAGAACAATGGGCATTATCCTTGGTACAATAAAATTCAATCACTTCCTAATGAACTTCTTGTAAGCAGTCAGCGATATTCGAACCAACGAGCTAAGAAATTAAGGCATGTCCACGATAAAATTAGAGCCATGGCCTAGGTGATATACTTGAGTCATAATTCTGCAATTTGACTGAATGATGAGAACTGTGGTTTGATGTTCCCAAGAAGATCTTCATCAACGTAGACAGTTGCAGACATATTACACAGAGAATGAAAAGACAAAGCTATCGCACTTTCTGATTCTTGTTTCGTCATTAACTGATTTTCACATCTCAAATTACTAGATGCATCTGCAACAACATCCATCTGGTCTGACGGCTGAGATTTCATGTCTAAGCAAGATCTCAGATTTGAACTTCTTGTAAGCAGTCAGTGACATTCAAACCAACGAGCTAAGAAATTAAGGCAAGTCTACAATAAAATTAGAGCCATGGCAATAGGTGATATACTTGAGTCATAATTCTGCAATTTGGCTGAGAGATGAGAACTGTGGTTTGATGTTCCCAAGAGTATCTTCATCAACGTAGACAGTTGCAGACATCTTAGACAGAGAATGAAAAGACAAAGCTATCACACTTTCTGATTCTTGTTTCGACATTAACTGATTTTCACTTCTCAAATTACTAGATGCATCTGCAACAACATCCATCTGGTCTGACGGCTGAGATTTCATGTCTAAGCAAGATCTCAGATCTTCATCACTTTCTGCTTGACTCAACTTATTAATTAAGTCAGTCATTGCTGGTCTTCTTTCATGCCGCCATTTCATGATCTTTTTCAATCTTTGATACTCTTCATGATCATCTAGGTCATCAACGTATGTTGAACTATCAATATGAATAAATTTTGCATCACGCAACTTGTTCAATTTCTGATCAATAAGGTCCCATATCCTCCCTCTGAAACCAGCAACTCTTTCAGAATCAGCATTCAGCTTCATTTTAATCTCAGATACCAATTTTTCAGAAGAACTAGGACCAAATCTGGTCCGGTGACTGGGTTCAGTTCCTTCCATGATTGAAAGTGTTTCTTCCAGCAAATTGACAATTTGCATTTATCTATCAAGTGCCTCATTTTCAGCTTCAATATTTCGTTCAAAATGCTCTCTTAACTTCATAAACCTCCACTGGTTTATATCTGTTGCATCCTGAGACATTGCCAAGATCCTGAAGTCGTCAGCAAAAGTAACTGGAGCTTATCAGCAATTTTGAACAAATGACTGCAAACAATGACTATACCTTCCTGGTAAGAGGTCTCTTTGTCCGTAAAATACTGGCAAAATTATTAGAAAGCTGCCTGAGTGAATTAAGTCTCCAGGAAGCCCTGAACCATTACATGGTTAGACAATCTAACAAACAGCCATGTTAATAAATATTTTTTCCATGTCCTGGATTTGCACAACTTACCTAGTTGTAAACACATCATCTGATGGTCGTTCCACTGATATGGAACTAGAAACTGGTCGTTTGTCTGGTAAAATACCATTCTATTTCAGAACTGTTGTATTTTCCCTCAAAGCAAGATTCACAAAAGTGAATATTAGTAAGAAGATCACTAGTTCAACCCAGTAAGGTATTTTTATTGAAACATCATAACAGCGCATAATTGTTCCACTTATTGAAATATCATAACAGCACATAATTTTTCCATGTGGTCAGTGAGAGAAATTGTTTCATGGTGATCGCAAAGAAACAACAGTGATGCAGCTAAACATAGCTAAAGAGGTTCAATTTTGTGATTCATTACTGATTTCTGCATTAATTTATCAGTGTACCATGAATCTGACATGGATTTTCGGCTTTGGCACAACAACTCTTACATGATTGGAAGGGGCACCTACAAAAGCAATGTCAAGCCTCAACAAAAGTCCAAGGAACAAAAATCCATATGGACACCATTGTACTACAAAAAATACAAATTACCAATAGCTTGATGCGATGAAAATTATTAGCTTAACAAATAACACAAATTTAATGCACCTTCTAAAATGACAAGTTTAATTTGGTTGATTACTTTATCCATTGGTTGCCTCCTAATGCAAAAAGATGTTGTGCCCCTTCTTCTAGATTTGAGTTCAGGGATGTGTCAGAGTTCTACTCTATGGTCACATGAGATCAGACGACAGCCAAAAGTTCAGGAGAAACAAAGGAAAAAGAAGACAAGATGAGAAAAAAACAGAAAGGAGAAAAGGAAGGAGTTAAAGAAAATAGACTTGGAGAAGAATAAGAGAGAAAGAGAAGGCCGACCAGGTCTGATCCCAGGCTAGATGTCCATCTCCAACAAGTGGTATTCAGCGAACCCACTAATTCGAGTTCTCAATACAAATCCAACTCAATATCAGGGGCACAAACACTAAAAACTGGAACCATGAAATTGCAAAGTATATGGATTCTCAATCCATACCTAATTAAAAAAATACAAATTTCCAACACTCAACCTGATAATGAGAATATGATGGCTATTGGATTAGGATCCATGTTTATATTTTCCAATTCCTTGATAGACTTGGACTCTTACTCAAAACTGTATCTTGTCCTTAAAGGCTTGAGTCCATTGGAACATATGACTTAGGTTATATGAAACATGACCCAAAGATTTGTTAGATTCCAGATTAGCATCAACCCGATGCCCAGGCTTAGGTCAAAGAAAAAAGAATGAAAAAGGTAATCCAAAGCATGAGGCTCCCACTAACGCTGAAATAAGGAAGAGTCAATGTATGCAAACTTTCCCCTACAAGCAAAGACTAGTCATAAAGGAATAATCTTACTGAAATGCCAGAGTTTGCACTCACAATGCCCGAAATTTGGTCAAGCTTTAAAAAAGATCTGCATGATACCCTAGTATTGGACCCTAAAGGAAACAACATATGAAGTTAGCATGCCAGCTTATTAGATTATACAGAAAGTGGCTACGTATCAGTTATCATGTCCAAGCAATTACATACTGAAGAAAGAAAGTGACCAATTGACAAACAAATCTACCAAAAAGAAATGCAACATTTGGGAATCATAAGGATTACAAACTTCCCCATTAAAAAGCAAATCTCCGATCTAATCATTGTTAGTCCTCATTTTGTTTCACATGTTCTTCATTTCAAATATCTTCCTAATTTTTTTATTACTGACTTCAAATTATGCATAAATACATCTCTTCATTATCATACTAAGAATAATATGTTACTACCTTAACACATTTTGTAACTCAAAAAACTAAAGGAGCAAGCACATCAACCTAGAACGTGCAACATTGCCACACTTGATACACTTTGGTTTGTTGAGTCCTCGGAGGCTTGGCTTTGGCATTTCATAGGAACCAGGCTGTCTGAGGTGTTGTGTTGCCATTTATGGCTGTGATGGTAGAGTCACCAATCTTGCATTGCTACTAGAGACAGGAGACGAAGAAGCCATGTGACTGACCTCTTCCAAAAAGCAGAGCTCCGAAATGAAACTGCACAGAATACAAAAAGATGATAACAGGAGCCAAATCAATACATGATATGCAACACTATTCACCAAGACCGGATACACATGCTAAGAAAGAACGACAGGACAGAGAGGTCAGATATGCATCATGGCAACGCTCGAGTTAAGAATTAGCTTAAACCATTTGCTTGGATTGCAGTATGCCCCAAAGCCCACCATAGCGTCACTCTGTGTGCCAGAAAGATTAACAAAGCTACCCTGCCTTACTACACTTAAACCTTAGTAGATGAGAAGAAAAAGAAAGGTCTGTTCGAGTGAGGAAGAACAATGCTATAGTTGTTTCCGTAAGGGCACAAAACAGCATCGCGTTTAGCTCATTCATTCCACTCATACCAACGGGCTAGCCATGGAGATTCTCACTATCTAGACGAGTGCCCTAAAGGATTAGCCAGTTCTGGTGAAACAAAAGGGACATGGTTCTAGGTTCTATATATCTATATATATATATATATAATTAAAAAAAAAAACCAGACGGACCAACAGATCCATTATGCAGTGCGAATATCCAATTCGATCCACCGGCCGCCTGGTGGACATAACTTCCATCCCTAAGCACCGAACGAGCGAAAGAACAGGAGAAACGAGAGCGAGAGAGACGCACCACCGGAAGAGAAATGGAGCTTTGGTTGTGCTTCTACGATCTTGGGGCCCTCATCATCAGGAAGAAACCCTAACCCTAACCCTAACCAAGAACAGGAGGAGGAATGGGAGGAGGAGCTTGGAAGGAGTGGTCCACCGCCACCAGTAAGGATGGTCGGAGGGGCCGAGAGTCGCTGTTAAATGGAACGCGAAACAAAATTAATGGAGGAGGATGTAGGGATTACGAATCAGGCCTTTACGATGACGTGACCCAATGGGGCTCGTATCAAGATTTGAGCGCCGACAGGATGACAAACTGATTTGGATCCAAACCGAACTCGACGAACGCCGTCGATCGATTGGGTTATTGCAATTCCATTACATTGACAAAGTATGACTAATTTCATCGAGGAGTTTGACTTATAATGATGAAAACGTTAAAGCACCAAATCAAAATTTGACTGCCTCCTTATATTCAGATTAAATGCAAAGCTTTCCACAGCGGCAGCAGGTCATAGGAAACAATATGATCAATCATTTGCGACAACAAAAAGGTCACAAAGGAAACTGACGGTAAAGATAACAGTTCACTCAACTGCTGCATAAAATTCGCATCCGTCAAATCTCCTTTGGTATTCAAATGCCGACATGGTAAACAGAAATAATTATCAACAATTCTACATAACATTTCTTTCGGAAACCAACAAAAATTTCCCGCTACATGTGGAGACTGCAACCGAGTATAATTTTACATCTTGTATGTAGTAAATGAGGTAGTTCATCAAGTTAGAGGCCCGAACAGCAACAAGATTTGCATCCCAAATATGAAGGCAATGCAACCACCATACCATACATGACCAACCAGTGAACCATGACAGCACAATAAAACACGCTAGATTAAATTTTTAAGCTTTGACCAGCTTCCTAAGCATCCTGTCATGCTTCAGCATGGAGCTCACACTCTCGACGACCAAGACAGTCTGCAAAAGTGCAAGCGATCATGTTATGTCAAGCAAATATTGGACATAATCCATGACATATCTAACAGTTTGCAATCTCCAGGTGAAAGTTGTCAAAACAATATCAGCACTGCCTGTCATCTACTCTACATCTTTTAGATACACAGCTCATAAGGACCAAACACCATTTAGTAAAATCAGATCATTGAGATGAAGAGATTTGATAAGCAGCTAACATCCTCATACCTGCAAGCATGCATAAGCAAGACCAGTGGCAAAGTAGAAATTAGCATTTCCAGTACCCTGTTAAGATTTCAATGACCATCAGTGATATAACGAGGGTCAACAACTTCTCTAAGAGAGAGAGAGAGAGAGAGACAGAGACCCTCCAAATCCACAGGTTGTGCATCACAGGGCTGAGAAGAGAGACCCCAATGTATCCACAAAACAGAAAGAAAGAGAAATGCATATCTGCATGCAAAACTAACTGTCATTACATGTCAAGTTTCAATTCAGGACTAAGGAGATGCTGAATATGAAAATTACCTGCTAACTCATTGCAAAAAAGTGCTAAAAGACCCAAGTAAAGAGCTGAGTCACCGACCTCCAAAGTCGAACAAGGTGAAAAAGTAAAGGTCAATATTCAAATGATTGAAAAAATACAACACACACACACATGAAATTAGTCCTAAATTTCAACTTGAACATTTGAGTAATATGAAGAAGAAGAGATAAAGGGAAGAAAAAATTGAGGACTTAATACAAAAATACATTATGTCTTTTCACATAATAAAAACTCACTAATACCAAACTGTTAGAAAAATGAACTTCCCCCTTCCACCAGTATTTCTTGCGGGTGTTTGTGCCTCCCTCAATATCCAAGATTTTCTAAACCAGGGCAAGAACAAGACTTCAGGGCTCTCTATACTGCACTTGTTTTATAATATATATATTTGCACAAAATCATTCCATAGTATTTAGCCAATTTGATCAAGCTAAAGAATGTTAGATAACGAATGCTCAGAGGTATTAAGCAACTTTATCTATGCCCAAGCTAGTCCTCAGTAGCAAGGTTTGTCTTACCGATCCGTACCAGTATATCGATGTATAGTATGTATTGAGGCATACTAATGTATACATCGATGTGACAGAGCATAGTGACAGTACAGTAAAATTACCAAAAATAACTCTAAAATTCCTAAAAGTAGAAAAAAATTAGATTAGGATTTTTAAATTAGAAATAAATATAAATTTAGTATATTTTAGTAAAATAATCTAAATTAGGAAAGAATAGTAACACATCTTTTTCAGGCTTTGAGGAGTAACTTAGTGGTACGTTCCAAATCATCCTTTCGTTATTATTGAATTATCTACAAAGAAATGATTTGAATTATTAGATTATTTTTTAAACAACTTAAATCTTAAGAATTAAATGAATCAATTAATGAATCGATAGATATACCTAGTTCTACCACCAAAAAGAACGATGGGACTCCACTGGCGATGGATTGGGGTCCACGATCGTATGTATCTATATATCAATTTGATATGTTTGTCGGACCCAATCCTGAAATTGATCCAATGACATAGTATACTGATACACCATATGTCATTGGTGCATCAATATAGTGATGGTCGTAGCCTGATCCCCCTGAACCACGTGTTCGAGGTGGCTCCTGAGGCAAGGATGATTGGGGTATGTATTGGTGCGAAGCATGGAAAATGTCAGAACTTCTACATTCGCCACTAATCTACTACTCTATATCATAAGTTCGATCACCATACTGCTACTCGAATAAGAATGACCAACTATCATCATACTGTTGTTGGCCGTAAGATTCTCCATAATACGATAGCTATGAATACAATGAGCTTCCCTCTATGTCTACGTCATGCATGCTCTGTCACATTTGCTCAAAATCATTCATTGCCTCCCCTTCCCCTTCCGTGTATAAACTTGACTTGTACCTTGTCAAGCTCCATAATCTGAATCTTGGGTGACGTGTAAAATATTGCTCCTCAGTCCATACACCACTCTCAAATTATGTATACGAAACCATCGACTCCTCGACATCGCCGCCATCATGCAGGCTCTATCACATTTGCTGAAAATCATCCATTGCCTCCCCTTCCCCTTCCATGTATAAACTTGACTTGTACCTTGTCGAGCTCCATAATCTGAATCTTGGGTGACGTGTAAAATATTGCTCCACGGTCCATATACCACTCTCAAATTATGTATACAAAACGATCGACTCCTTGACATCGCCGCCATCATCGGTTGAGGCATTAGTGTCTATGTCGTTGCCATGTCTTTGGACCCAACAGGTTGAATGCGATCGAGAAGGTGTCTCGTTGCCCGACTCAATTCCTTCCAACGGTGCAGCTAATGCTACTACCTTCCCCTTTGCCTTTACCTTCGCACGTTGGGCAGACGACTATGACAGTTAGGTGTCTCTAATTCCTTAAGCAGTCTGACTCGATGTTGTCTAGCTCCTTCCGCCACATTTTGACCGAGGGGGATCTTCCTCTTGTTGGGGATGTGCTTCCTCTTCTATTGCCTCGATGATAAAATGCGAAGGATGTGGAGGATCTCCCGCCTTCTCAAGTAGAGGATCCTATACTTGATGAAAATGTGAGAATGAGAGAGACGTGAGTGAAAAAAAGTATAAGAGAATTAAAGAGATTAAGAGAGTGAAATGGGTTGAAAGAGAGGAGAGGAAAGGGCTTAAAAACCCTTTTCTCTAGTTCAAATGGTCAAATCTACCATTTAAAATAGGGCAATCTCAGCCCTTGATCAGTATCGATCGAATTTCGATCGTTACCGACCGGTACAGATCCCAATCGCCGATACGAGGTCATGTAATGTGTACTGCCTGATATAGGGCGATCCGCATACCGATCCCTTATTGGACTAGTATGTACCACCCGTACCAAGCGGTACATTACAGTACAGCAAACCTTGCTTAGTAGTCTCATAAACATGAGTTAGTAACAACAAACTCATTAAATCTCACATAAGATTGCCTTTTCAACAATTTGATAATGTATATGTATAGCATGTGAAGGCTTCTTTGGACAGGCAAGGCTGTTAATCCAAACAATTCAGTGCTGAGAGCAAAAGTCATTAGAGGAAAAACAATCAAAGTGGAACAGAGGTTTACAAATCATTTTGAAGGTAATGTTAACTATGCCAATGGTGAGTCCAACACTTCCATCAGACTTGCTAATTAATGGAAGCAATTACAATCATCACAGTTGAGTCCTAGTAAATCAGCTACATATGTTAACATGCAGAACAGCACGCTAAATATTGTACACTCTGAATAAATGCAGCATTTACCATAACTGTATTACATAATTTCTTTTATTGTCATACTTATGCTATACTATTGATTATCTTTTTGAAAGTTCCTATAGATATGGTGCATCAGTAGCTAGTATGCAATAACCAATTTTCAAAATGAAGAATAACTTACCGAGGGATAAGACTTCAGCATTGAAGAGATAGCAATATACACAAACGCAAGGAAGCACGGCCGATGTTTCAAACGTATTGCCAATGGCAAAATCATGAAGAGTATATTGACATGAAAAACTATCAGGAAGAAGTTCCTGAAAAAGTCAAAGACTTCTGCAAAGAAATACCTGCATTTGTTAACTACACACATGAGCAAACATGTAATATAAACAAAGTAGGATACACATAATAAAATCTTTAATTAGCTTACCATAAAACACCTATATTTGGTGAAAGATCTTTAACAGTAAGAATAAATCCATATGTTCTGTCAAAAAGAAAAAGAAAAAGAAAATTACGATCTGAAGAGTGAAGACAACCATATATCAGTTATCTTTTAACAATTTATGCTAAGAGACTATCTATGTGGTAAATAGAAATCAAACCAGACTTGTCAATCTCTAAAAATACAGGCAGATATGACAGGACTGTCAAAGAAGTGTAAAATTACTTTATTATTCATTTTCCACCATCTGAATTGGTAGTTTTATTTCAAGAAATTAAGTACATCCCACTAAGGTGATTGACGTAAATATCTGTGATCATTGAACACTTATAGGCTTTAACTTCAAGAGCAGCAAAAAGCCCATCAACCAAGGATAGGTGAAGTCCTCAACAGCATCAGCAAGTTTCTAAGGTGTTGCAGCACCTCAATGGATGAAATAAGCTTCAAATATATTAGAAAAAGTAGAACATGGAACATCAAAATAACTAGACAGCTTTTGTTTTACCTGTATTTCCTTTTTCTAAGAAAGCATTTATTACTTTATAATGTGATTTGGATTTTGGAGTAAGAAAGGAACACCAAATTAGCCAGTTGGTTTTTGCTTTTTCAAGGAAAGAGGATTGATTACTTCATACACATGGAATGTTACCAACCCTACTGGTATATCTACTTGTATCTTCACCATTAAAAAAAATTGCCTTATACATCAACACGAAACCACCCAAATACATTTTACTTGGTTGTCAGGCTTATCAAACCTCAACAACAAGAACTTGGTGTGATAGTATTGCCCATTGGGATGAACAGCTCACCTTTGAATACATATTGTTGGACAGAAGTTTATGATTAAGAGCTCAAATATGCATTTTGGTAATAAAATACTAGTTACAAATTCATTATCGAATTTGGTAAGCAGAATTATTGAGAAAAAATATTGCACTGTTACGTAGTCCAAGCCAAGGTAATAAGTGGTATGTCAGGAAAAATGTAGTGAGAATTGCCTAATGGATGGTGTATCTTACTTCCTGAACATTTCTGATAGGCCCCCAACATCCTTGAGTGATATACTACTCAACAATAAGACATAGCACAACCATATGAATACCCATAATACAAAGTGAAAAACTTGAACCCATGAGAAAGTATGAATTGTATTATCTGTCAGCCTTGATGCTCCAGAATTGTCAGGACTCTGATTTAGAGCACCACCACTGCTTGCATCAGAAGTTTTATGTAGGAACAACTTCGAAGGAGGAGCATCCAAACCATATCCTAATAAAAGAATGACCTGAAATAAAGTTAACCAAGGAAAGAAATGGTGAGATGATTATTTATTGAGGGAGAAATAGCCTGCAGCATAAAACTAATATGTGAACAAAAAATGAATACCGGCACAATCAGGATCATTGGATAAAGAGATAGGTGTGTTGCAAAAACCCATCCAAAGGCTGCCAATGGTGCTACTCCTGTGAAGGGCAGAGTTCTCTAATTTCCAGCAACAAGAGTATGGAAATGTTTTTATTTAACTAAACAAGAGAATGTATATAACAGCCAAAAGATCAGCTTTTTCAGAGCCCTACAACATTGTTCCATCCATGAGAAATATAACAATGTTTTAGGCGCACATAAAAGCAAATCACAAAATTTGCATGTGCATATTGAAACAAGAAATTTATCAATACTGATCAAGCATTCACTTAAATTACACAATAAAAATAATAGTTAGCATAATCCTAATAGGAAACTACTCATCCAAAATTGGCATTATAATAATCAAGAAAACACAACGATAATGCCTTTCTGTACAGAAATGATAGAAAGAGGCAGCAGCTGAATCGGTTTTATTATACCCATGCTGACAAATAAAGGATCCTATATATATCATATATACATATAAATGCAAATATCCAGGATGCTTGAAGTCCCCTTGATAGGTGGTGACAGTAGATTAGTCAGAACATATTTATAAACAACTACTGGTTGATAGTTTCAGGTCTGAAGAAAGAGATGATGAGATTCTAAAAACCACAATGACATACAAGGAGTAATCTAGGTGTGTCAAACAAACAATACACAGAGACAAACATAAGTTAAGCAAAAAGTACCCACAACCAGTAAAGATCTATAACCACATGGAATAAGACTGCTCATATGTATAGAACCATGTATATGTAGTTCAGGGTACATCTAGGGCAAAATGTAGAGTACAGATAAAATATAACCAACGGTTTATCCCTTCGAATAAACCAACAATGATAGAGTTCTCGTGGAATATCATAATTCAAATTTAGGCTTAAATGAATTTAGCATTTGTTTCATATATATTATTAAAAGCAAGGTTTGACTTACCGGTCCGTACCAATGTACCAACATATTGTCGGTACCGGTACGAGACCCGTACCAGGAGGTATGCACAGTGCGTAACGCCCGGTATTAAAATATAATATAATATTTTTTATAATATTATATTATATTAAAATATTAAAATATTAAAAAAAAAGAAAAGGAGGCGACGTCACAGATACATCGCCTCAATCTCTCCCGAGGAGACGCTCCTCCTCACGCAGAGAAAGCGACCATGGCGACCGAACGATGACGCGGGAGGACGACGCGCGAGCGAGGTATTCGTTCTTCTCCTCTTCTTTTTTTTTTTTCTTTTCCTCTTCTTCTTCCCTTTTTCTTCCTCAATCGACCGCCGACGATCTTCTTCTTCAATTAGCCGGCGACGACCAAAATCGACCGTCGACAGTCGATTTTAACGAAACCGCCCGATAGCGGGCGATCCGCGTACAAGTAACCTGGCGAACCGGTATGTACCGCCCATACCGGGCTATCTGGTCGAAATTGCAAACCTTGATTAAAAGGTATAAAGCCTTGTGCAAGGTACTAAATATGTTGTATATAAAAATATGAATATACAACTAATAAGATGCTCAATAGATGATTGGCATGCTCTGATTATAAAGGAAACATTCACCAATTTGTAGTTTATCTCATGATGTCAGATCTCAAGAATACAATTATTAGGGCATAAAAGAGGAATTACGTGAACAAGCTCCATAGATTGCCATGACAACCATTAAATTATCAATTGGTGATGTAGACGATCCCATGCAAGTGACTATTGTTAGTGGATTCCAAAGATATACAAGCGACGCAAAATCTCCAGCGTTCACAATTCCTGAAAGCATTAGATAAACAAAATTAGCAAAACTTAGCATTAGCTACCCATTGTGAACATTATAAAAGCTAGAATATATAAAAGCTATAAAATAAGAAATAAGGTGTCCAGGAACATTATAAAAGCTAGAATATACATTTTGCCTACCATCTGGCATCCAATGAGAGGTATGTATGATTTGAATGAATACATATTAGATGAAGACCTAAATATGTGCAGAGCAAACAAGCTCGGTAGCAGAATCTAATTTGAGCAGCGCATTCTCTTCATCTCATAGTGTTTGCCCAGTAAAATGAACCTTCTGAATGACAACTCCCCTATTTCCTTAGCTCTGTCAATTTGTTTTTTGTGATGTAATCACTTAATTTATACATAGGGCTCGTATATCTTTCTTCTCATTGACAATTTTCATGCTGCAAGTTCTGAATAAAATTTTACTTGTCCAAGGAAAAGGAAGAATTATAACTACTACTAGTCCATACAAGCACACTACTCACAAGAAGGATCATGAAGGATAAATTGACAACAATTATAAATCAGGACAGTGATATTAACTGCTCTTGCAGCATCATGACATTTTAAAAACGCACCTGAAGCTTCTACCAGCTTCGAGAGGTTCAGAACCTGAAAGCTTTTGTGGCGTGACAACATAAGCTTCTGACCAGTTGCACGGATAAGTATGGCAGTAATAAAATCTACAACCACAAACATCAAACTGTTTTTGCATTGATAAGCATTAAATATCATACTATACAATCCAAAAACCACCACAAATAAAGGTTAAATGGAGAAGGCTTCTTAGAGATGTCAAAACAACAACTGTATTGCAGTTTTCAGTTAGATCAAAAGATAAGGAATTACCTGCGTGGATCAAACAGTCAAAGAAAATCTACGCTTCAGATCTTATATAGTAGTATTTACATCACAATTGATGCAACACCTATCTGATTATAAAAAGATAAAGCACATTGCATTTTGAATTTCTAAACCATTCACATGCGCAACTTCATGAAGCAATGTTGTTTAGTGGCTCCCCAGGGGCATCAAAATAAAGGTCAGTAAATTCATTATGCCATTGGGTCATGCCAGTATGTGATGAGAGAAAAGAAATAGTTAAATGCAATTAGTCATGGTAATATGCCACGATAGAAAAGGACATAAAAAACAAGTTTTGCAGGTACCTATATGGACATATACATAATAATATGAAGTTATTTTAGTTAATGCCTCAGAAAAACTATTACTGGAAAAGAATTTATAAAATAAATTAAATGTCACCTGCAATAAAAGTGAGGGGGTCGCCCTTCAACTCTGCAAAAGTGAAATCCAGAAGAAGAATGTTAAAGAAGACTAAATGTCTAGATGTAAATATACATCTAAACAAATCATGAGGAAGCCTCATTATTCCTCCAACAAGGAAAAAATGAAACCTATATATCTTCAACCAAAATTGTATATAAACTTGTTTTTTGTATGCTTTCATTTTTTTGCTTGAGTGGGAGCATATAAGTTCTAGCTTATTTTGTTTTAAAAAAGGTGAAAAACATTAGTGTGTAGACAATAAAGTTTCATATGAGAGCTTAACTGCACAGAAGCCACTTATCAAAGTAGAATCTGTACCTTCTAATAGTCAACTGCCCAAGAAATGATAATAGCAGAGGGGAACCATGGTACATTGAACCTGAAAGAAACAAAGTTGCCAGAGTAAGAGAAATGACAAAAAGAGAATATGGACCACATTCTTTCTCACACCATTAAACCCATCAAGCCTATTGTGTAAAGGGCACTTAAACAGAACATATAGCAGACTCAGATGATGACTGAAGTTCAAAATAACAAGCTATGGTGCGACAGCAATTGATTTTAGTACTAAGAGTTTGTGGCCCCTGAATGGAGACAGCAAACAGGAGGATCTAGCACACAGCAAGCAGCAAGCTCCAGGTTCCAGCAGAAATCAAATAGCTAATTAAGACGCAAGAAAGATTCGAACAATTAAGTGATTTTTAAGCATTCCTTTGTGGGGTATTTGAAATATGGGAAATTAACAAGGAGACCTTCATAGTAAATACATTCCCATAAAGAATAAAATGGCTTATTACAGCATTTCATGTGAAATATAACTAATAATGATTTACCATCATAAAATAAAATAGATACTTAGATTAATTAATCTCTTGTACTGACTAAAATACAGAAAAACATCTGAATAGGTTAGCACAATGTTTGCAACATAAGATTATTGATTATAAAATGTCCAATTTACTGACACTACTAAGGGAGCATCATGAAACACCAGCAACCAATTAATTCCTGGTCATCTTTGGATTACATAGACCTCTATTCAAGTGGTCATCTATTCTAACATCTGTTGCCCTAGGAGTGACAAATCCAGTAAAAGTAACCTTTCTTACAGGAAAATTAAAAAAATAGTATTAAAAAACTGTCCTAGAAAATTTTCCTGACAGATGTAACACATTAGTACAGGTGTCAACAGGCCTGTCCCTTTGATTAACATTTGCCAAATGGGATTTTCTCTTCATGTCCTATGCGTATGATAAGAATGGATAGAATTCAAGCCTACAAGATTATGATTTGTACTCATAAAACCATAGAAACCTAGCTGAATATAATGATATGCTTCTCATGTTAGCAATCATTCCCTACATAAACAAAGTCTAGAATGTAAATCATTGGCTTTATCATTAGCAAACAATTCCTGTCAAATAGAAGACTAGCACAAAAATTTGCTTGATCATGATCCTCCTCTTTGATGCTTTCAACAGTCTTATCCATTTTCATAAAAGACAAAAATCATAATGATGGTCGTCTATCTCAGATATGCTCATGCCTATGAGTCTTAATGTTGAAGCTTGATCAGGCATTAAAAGGTTCAGAGTGGTAAAATCAAGTCCTTCATAAATAAATAAAAGCATACAAATGCATATTCCAACATTCAGTTTGATTAATCTAAAATATTCCCAAAGGAGCTATCACATGATATTATTTAGCACCTGATGAGATTTTTCTTTTTTTGGTGAAAACTATCGAGCAGTCACTCATCCATGAATTGTAAATGTTTAGACCAAGGTTTTCCACTTACATTACGTGCAAAACCCACCAAAGGCAACCTAGGATGACTATTACTGAGTAGTTTGAGAACTGATAGGTTCGCCTCTAGCGCTGTTATCAATATATGCTCTGATCATTCCGCATCTACTGCTATAACTCATCGAACGTGCTATGGACAATTAATATGTAAAATTCAGAAACATCAAATCTGACGCGATCCATGCAAAATTTGTTTCAAAACGTCGTAAGTGACGATGGCACACAATAAGAAAGCTCTTATCACCAAAAAACGCCAAAATCAACCAATGCTAACTTAAGATTAAAACTTCTTGGAACCAAAAAAACCCTAGGAAGGCTGGGAACCTGAGTAGGGCGACATGGACGCCTGCTTGAGCCAGTAACCTTCCGCCACTGCGAGAAAGAAACGAAAATAAGAGAATGTACGCGATGGTAGACGAAAGAAAGAAGCAGAAGAAAGAGAGGAACAGAGACTGGGCTTCATACGACGGCGGAGGCTAGTGAGAGGGGTGGCGACCTCGGGGCGAGAGCCGAGGTGGAGATCCTTGGGGAAACATAAGAGGAGAAGGAGGCGGAAGGCAATCGCCGCCGCCGCCGCTAGGGTCCAATATCCTCGGATCCCCGCCATACCTGCTCCTCTGCTCGCCATCGTTGCTAGAGAAACGACAGTGGCAGTCGCCGAGCCGAGCCGAGCCGTACACATACATACCCATGCGGTAAACAAAAGAAAACCATTAATCCAATACCAATGATGCCCCCACACGTGTTGATGTGGCTAATGGTTATTGGTTGCCAAGCACCCGGGCCTACGTGCTTGGTCTGACGCCTTGAACGCACAACTCCAAACCGGTCCGGCCGATCAAAATCGGATCGAATCAGACCGACCCTGGTGGCAGTGGTCCATTATACATCGACCGTGTCAAGTGCTTCTCACGGGGTCGGAGAACTATCCAGAATAGCCGGGAGAAATCCCAATATATCGGCGATCATAGAACCATTATATAACGGTGTGACATGTGAGTGCTCGCCACATGTATCTCAGAGAACACATTGCCCTGGCCTATGGCGTCCTCTCTCCTCTCCGCCGCCAACGCTCTCCTTTACCCCTCTCAGCCTCGAACTCCTCCTCCTCCTCGCGCTGGCCATTCTTCTTCGCTTTGGAGCCTCCATGCCTCGCGGAGGAGCGCGCTCAGAGTCTCCTCCTTGAAATGGGAACCATCCAAGGTCTGGTGCAATGTCTCTTTGCAGTTCCACTAATTCGATACACTTCATCCTCCCGCATCTATTGTCTGGTCGTATTCGATGCAGGTGGCTCCGCAAGCCGATAGGGTCCTCATTCGCCTCGAGGAGCTGCCCGAGGTTGTTATAATCCTATGTTTGTTGTTGTTGCTAATATTTTCTCTGTGATTTAAGGATGCAATTGTGATAACTTGTAGCACAAAAACCCGAGGGTTAATGCTGTAGTTTGTGTTTATACGATCCATCTAGTCTATGCAAGTTTTGGTTCACTCTACTGGCCAATTACACCATCGCCTCTACCTGAATTGCTTTAAATCTGATGGGTAGCTTTCGGTATTCAGATGCGGTTGGTGATAATTTGGCTCGTGAGACCTAGACAGAAAGTATTGCCATCCCGATTGGGTTTTTTGGGATCAACATTTTTTTTTTTTCGTAAATGTGATTGACTGTTTAGATAATTTTAAATCCATTTACTCCGTGCCTTTGTTGATAGAAATTGAGAAACAATTTTGTTTGTGTTCTTTAGACCGGTCAGGGGCCAAATCATCGAATAAATTGTATTAGTTGAATAGCAGTTTCCTATTTGAATGTTTCAGCACTTCCTTCTCATTGTTTATCATACTTTGTGATGAGTAATGAAACAGTCTAGTAGATCAAATAAATGTTCCTGCTTATGCTGAAGTAACCAACTACAATGTTCACTAATCTCTGAGGTAGGACTTGTTTATTGTAATAGATTTATAATTGAAAGCAGCAAGGACATGAGTTGGAAAAAGTAGTGAGCAAATACGTTTCTGAAAAGAAAAACTGTAGCTACTCGGTTCTTTATTCTTACTGGAAAATATCTTTGGAGCAGAAAACTGCTGGTGGAGTACTGCTTCCAAAATCAGCTGTTCAATTTGAGCGCTATCTAATGGGTGAGGTAATGGTCAAGTGATACTGCCATGTCATTTCTGCTAACTATCTCTCAGTCCTTTAATCGTTGCTCGACCTCTTGGAACAGGTACTGTCAGTTGGTTCTGATGTTGCCGAGGTGGAAGCAGGAAAGAAGGTACCATCTCCGAGTTTCATTCCATATAAGATTTTGGACAATGCTTTAACTCTTTGGATTACAGGTTTATTTTTAATGCAGTTCTAGAAAATATATTTCCCTTTATCACGAAGGTCATTTTAGTTTATGGTATCTGTCATTTCTCGTAACACTTCAGTTTAGTCCCACCACGGAAGTGGGTAAAGATTTAGATTAACTTGTAAGGGTGGGTGTATTAACTTGAGCTTAGACATTTTGTGCTAGTGATTTTAACGGGTGAGTTATCCATCGTACTGGGTAGCAATGGCCTTATACACACTTCTTATGGCTAAGCCTTCTACATAAAATCATTGTGTTTTCTTTGTCAATTTATTGTGGCTATTATAAACTACTTGTTAACTGGACTTCTTTTTCAAAAAGGAAATTTTTCTTAATTGAACAAGAATAGAAACCGCCTTGAAGAATCAGAGCATGCTTTAGATCTTTATGGGAAACCAAGATTGGAAATTACAAAGTTAGGAAGCTTTAAAGAAAACCAAGGAGTATGAGGGCAAAAAGTTAATCTCGATATCCAGTGGTTCATGAATTCATGGGCAGCTTGCAAAATTGTTTTTTAAATGTAGTTCATTATTTGTAAATCCGGTTCCCTTGTAGTAGTGTTTGGTAGATGAACTAGTCTACAAAGTGGGGATGATCACTAATTTCCTTTCTTTATATGATCTTGCACTGTGTTTATGGTATGAAGATAACATATAAATTTACCAGCCATTGGTGCATCTCGTGACGACTCATCTGAATACCTTCACTTTTAAATATCTGCATCTAGCAGGCAGATATAGTGCAAATTATTTATTCACCTAATTTTATATATCTTGTGTCACTAGAGGGGAAGCATTCACATTTGTGATTGTAAGTCAACTATAAAAATGTTGATCAACATCTCAAATTACCTGAATAAAAATGCACGAGAAGCGGGTAGCAGTTATAGTTGATTGATAGAACTGATTCTGTAAGATGATTTCATGTTCTGGAACTAAAGTATCTAGAGTAACTTATTGCAGTAGTGACAACTGGGTATCAGGTACATGTCTATTGTGTATCTATCGAGTCACTGAGCTGGACCTAACCTCGTTGGAGTTAATATAGTACGCTTGCATGTGCATGATCTCCTCCTATGCTTTAGAAAAGTTTGTCCTCATTTAAGAAAGTTAAAGTAGTGCTATTGGATATTTTTTATCACATAATATGGCATCATAGGTTTTTCATTTGTTTTCCTTCCTAGAGATTTGTATGGTTGTATGGTGACATTAAAGTCGAGTCTATATCCTTTTGGTTGGGCTTTCCTGACAATGCTTGGCACTCCTTGATTTTGCAGGTTCTTTTTTCAGATATTAATGCTTATGAGGTATGTAGGATTACCACAAATAAAGTCATTCCGCAATTGCATATATTGTCATCTTATTTCTGAATATGCATGGATGGCAAACATGGACTTGTGTTACATGAACTGATGGGCACATGACTAGCATGTCTGTTATTTTTATTGTTGCACAAATGGGCTGAATATTTTTCACAGCATGGATAGTTTGCACCGCGTAGTTTACTTGAATTGTAATTTCTCCTGGTATGTCGGTGTGCAGGTGGACTTGGGGACAGAAGCTAAGCATTGTTTCTGTAAAGCTAGTGATCTGCTAGCTGTTGTTGAGTAGGTTTCTAGCAAATGAATCCTAGTTGGTATTTTCTTTTTTTCTGTTCTTTACCGGTTGTAATATCTGCCTCTGATAGTAAAAAAATTAGATTACTCGAGTATTTTCAATTGGTGTCTCGGTGGATGTGACAAAGACATTAATAACAGTCATAAGTCTATTCAAAAATATGTCTAATGATAAATAATTTAATTGATGTAGAAAAATGTTTATTTGATTATTTTTGTTCCTACACCAGTGTCTATTTGAAATCTTATTTTTCAGATTTTTTAGATAGATTATATCGAGTTTTGAACTTATTTGTCTCTTAACCTTCGAATCTACTTATTTGTTATAGTAGGTGTCCGTTTGAATGTACTTATAATGTTTTATTACAAGTGTCAAAATCGTTACAAGCTCTTTAAAAAAATGCTCACTGAGAATGTAATGTACAGACTGATTGGATCAATTCGTTATATGGATTGATCCATGGATTAATGGTATTATTCCAATTATGAGTTCATGATAAATTAGAAACATCAATTATGCTCGTGGATCCAAATGGATCCATGTATTACTTATATATGTTTAGGATCCTAACGGATCTCGTGGATTTATAGTAGATTTTGATAGTTTAATTTTGATTGACATTTATGATCGGTTTAGGCTTGTAAATATATATTATATAGATAAAATTATCCAAAAACAAATAATTCAAATAGTTATTTTGAAGAAACAAATAATCCAAATAATCATTTTAAAATTTTTTTAACTCTATTGAGGGGTATGAAGTGTATGTTAATATAACACTCAAAAGTTAACTAGGTGACGCATAGCTTAATGGGCCTTTGAGATAGTGTTTCCAATTAATTTGATGTCTTATTTCGTAGTAATATCATGTGAGCTCTTATGAAGATTTTTAATCGCAATGGACTATCTTAGATCTATCTCACGTGATAATTTAAAGTTTGTGAAGTCTATGTTTGTAATTTATATTACCTATCAAATGTTTATTGAAATGACTGATTCTAATTCATTTTCTTTTTTACAAGTATTTAAGGGATCATAACAAGTTTTACGGAGGTTGAACATTCGCAAATATACATATAAATATGTCACGTGATTTAGGTAAAAATAACTAAATCTATAATAATGTAGTTATAGATCGGAATGGTAGAGCACTCTCCACCCATAATTATATTTTCCTTGTCTTGTTTATATTATTATTATATATATTATATATAATTAAATTCAATATCTATAACCCCAACATTCTAACATCAATCACTAAATTAATTTTGTATATACATTTTAATATATTTTAAAATTTTATAAATAAAAAATTTATTATCAAAAAATCAATATAGAATTGATATTATTTTATAGATTGATTATATTTGAATATATTAAGTTGGATTTATGTTTGGATATATATCTAAATACTATCGTGATGTATAAATTTCACAAAAAATATTATCATTGTTTGTAAATTTTAATATTATTAATTAATTATAGTTAATATAAATAAACTAAAAAAATATTTTTGAAAAAATAATGAATTTTCTGTAGAACGTTGACATAATCCTGATAAATATATTATATAAGATGTTGTTTAAAAAATATGAACAAGTATAATACTCGGGTACTATCATGTATTCAAGAAATCTCGAATGGACTGATGGATAATTGGAAAGAGATGGTTAGGAAGTCACGCAAATAGGGTCCATCATACAGTCAACATGGCCGCATGGGCCGGCGCGTTCGTAACGCGTAATTATGCGGATATTCCCGTGGTGGTTACGGCGAATTTGAAAACTTTTGAAAAGAAGAGAAGAGACCACAGGAGGAATCGGGTGGGGGAGACGAACGCCGTTAGTTACCCGGACCCACGGTCACGTACTGGCCCTCGATCTCCCCAAACTGCCCCTTCCACAACGTTCCGGCATTGTACGCGTTAGGGGCGCAGTGGGGAGAACGGTTTCATAACTCAGTGGGCAGCGAAAGCGAACCACCGGCCATAGCAGCAACGACGTCATTCCCTCTCTCGCTCTCTCTCTCTCACTCTCGTAGCTTTCTTCGCCTTGTCGGGTTCGAATTCTAGGGCGACAGTTGGGGTTCCGGAGATGACGACGATGGAGAGTTTGATCGGCCTAGTGAATCGCATCCAGAGGGCGTGCACGGTGCTGGGCGACCATGGCGGCGCCGACGGGGCCTTGCCGACGCTCTGGGAGGCGCTCCCCTCCGTAGCCGTCGTCGGTGGACAGGTACTCGTCTCTGATCTCGCGGCAACCGTGTCGTTTGCAGCTCGATGTTTTTAATCAGTTTCTTTGATGCGCCTTTTGGCGAACAGAGCTCGGGGAAATCATCGGTCTTGGAGAGCATCGTCGGGCGCGATTTCCTGCCTCGTGGATCTGGTTAGGGTTCCGATATATTGATTGTTTTCGGTTCCTTTGAATGGTCCAATCGTGTATTTGAACTTTCAGTGGCTGATTCAGTTGTGAATTAATTGGGGTTTTGCCGTTTTCTTGTACACTTTTTTTAAGGAATCGTCACGAGGAGACCCTTGGTGCTGCAGCTTCACAAGACGGAGGAAGGGCAGCCAGAATATGCGGAGTTCCTTCACTTGCCAAAGAGGAAATTTACTGATTTCTGTATGTTAAATCCTTACGCCCACTCTGTAGATGCTATGATTTTTAATGCTTTCTCGAACTTGTCCTTTCTATGATTCAATTGCCTTTTCCATGGATGATTCTCACGATTACATGGACGGAGGATAAGAATAAGGAATTTTCTGGACGTGATGCAAAGGGTTTTTTGGTTATTCGTATAGCTCTGTCAGTTGCCCATGAACTATAAAATGGTTTGCGTAACTTCTTGGAGGGGTTTCACTGTGGTACACTAGTTATTTACCTTTTGAGTTAGTATTGAGTGTTTGGAGATTATATAAAGCATGTTGAACTCTCTCTATGGCACTTTCATGTATCTAATGAGCCAGAAGTGGAATCTATACCTGTAGTTTCTGAACCAAGCATTTCTTAGTCTTAGATTTGCTGAAGCTTAAGGTAAAGACTCTGGTTTCATAGTAGAAGCAAATATAAGTTATAGTTATGAAGTTATGTAAGTTATAAGCAAATATGACTTGTCAATAAGTCAAGCAATTAATAACAAATATTTTAATTGTAAATGTGTATCGTTCACATTATTTATGCCCCCGTGTAATTTGAGATTAGGTTTGATCTTCATTCATTTCGATCATGTTGAATTGCAACAAACTGCGGCTACTTCAATTTTACCATAGGAAGTGGCAACATAGTTGTAGGACACTTAAAGGTAGGATACTATCCTCTGGGTAACTTAAAAGGTAGGACACTCTCCCAATTTGGCTATCTGGACGTTTGTCTCATGTATCTTGCTCACTAGGTTGGGTCTATGTGCCAATAAATGTATTTAATGAACTTGCTGTGTATTGTGTATGAAGTGCTAATTGGTACAGCAAGTTCAAAAGCCTAAGATAATATGCCCAAAGATATTTGACTATCCTTCATTTTCATGTGTCTGATAAATTCATCATAGCTACTGTGTGAAAGCCAGGAATTTATTTGCAAAGTTTATATTTCTTATAGGGCTTATGTTATTAATCGATTATGCTTTTAACTGTTGTGTTTTTTTTTCTTCTGTAGCTCTTGTGCGCAAGGAAATCCAAGATGAAACTGACAGACTAACAGGGAAAACAAAACAAATTTCTCCTGTTCCGATTCATCTAAGCATTTATTCTCCATTTGGTGAAGACTTCTTTTGTTGTTTCTACTTTCAGTTTCTAATTTCATTTTTTTATCAATGACTTATGGCTACCAATTTTAGCAGTTTTAATGAGTTTGTTTTACGAACTAACTCATGATATTCTTCATAAAATTATTGTTGAACTTTCTCAGACACTCTTTTTCCTATATGAATTTATTTCATTCTCATTGGTAGTTTTAGGTAACAATTGTTGTATATTAATCGCCATGCATTTTTCTTTGTATTGAAATGTGTCACTTCGAAGATATAGGGAAATGAATTTGGAAGAAAGGTTGGCCATTTTGTGATAATTTCTGGGCCTCTTCAGGAGTGCACCACTTAGTAAACATGCTTAACTGTGGATTACAGGTGCAGTTTCTCTAAAGAAAAAGAACATAGGTGGTTGCCTTTGAGAATCTCTAGCAAGGGACCTTAAATAGGAATCTTAGAGCTTGGTAGTTGAGTATTTGTGGACAATGGAATGGATACGAGGGCCTGAGTTAATATGTATAGAAGGCCACCTGTTGTGCCGCATTGATTGGCCGATCTGGGAAGTGGTCACCTTGGCTGCATCTTGCAACGGAGGGTATTTTCAAGTTGCAGTGTTGGTTCTTGTTGAAGGCTTCCCATGATCTCTCAGAGACCCTGATGATAGCATTAGGTTTTTGGCGAGTGACCTTGTCATGTGGATTACAGGTGCAAGGCACAGAGGTGACAGCTGGGTTATCTGAGGCTACAAACCAGTCAACTGCTTGCCCTTTGGGTAGTTGGTCTTGAGCTGCGACTGATTACCAAGCTGGATGGCACGCCAGCTTGTCTCCCTAAATAATGCTATGTTGGACTAGTTGCTTTGCACTGGTTGTTTTTGTGAATCTTGTGTTGGTATATCTGGGAACTATAATTAAAATTTACTGCATTTATTGTATGGGCAGTTGAGGCCTGAGGGAATGAGTGTAAACTGAGGGTAACTATCTTAGGTGGTTTTGACATGTCCAAAGAACATTATAAATGCACAAGATAAACTTGTGATTGTGATTGTGGTAATATTATCTTTACTTGTGATTGTGGTGGTGGTGGTAATAGAGTTTTTTCAGTTCTGTTGCAAATTTTGACAGAAATTCTGTAATCTGACTAATAACTCGCTGAGATAATTTGAACCTGAATTTCACTTCACTGAGCCTGGTTGATGATCATATTGTGTTATTGCAAGTTTCTCACATATTTTTTAATATATGCCTTAATTCTCTAAATTGTTCTGTATGATTGAAAATCTATCCACCACGTTTTATGATGGAAAGTCCATCAACCATGTTATTTTTTTGCATCTTTGCATGGTCATTGCTGATATTTTAATATAGAAGTTTCAGGGTCAATATTTTACCTTGTAAATGATTCTTACTCCTTTGGTTAATCACTGCAGTTGTGAACCTAACACTTATTGATCTACCGGGTCTTACAAAGGTTGCTGTAGGTACATGCTGTTTGGGCTTTTAAGCATCACTTCCTATTGTATTTTCTGAAATAACAGGGTTCACTTTCTTTATTATCTTACATGGAACAATTCTGTCTTTTGCAGAGGGGCAGCCTGATAGTATTGTGCAAGACATTGAAAATATGGTTCGTTTATATGTTGAGAAGGTATACTATGCCATGCAGTTATTATTGTTTTTTTATTTGTTTCTCAGACTCCTTTGGTCTTAAGACTGGAATGATGAGTGTTCAGATAAAAGACTATAAATGCGGATCAGGGTGAAATCAGATTTGACTGGGTCGGTCAAATTGAATTGTTGGATCAGTTGGTTGGGATTGGCTAATTCTTGGCTTTTTGTTTATTTGCAGTAAAATCCTGATTTCTTTTAAATTTTGGGATGGTGGCCTTGTTATTGGGCTAGGCAGATCCTTAAAATAATACTCTCTTTTTTTGTCTGTTTAGTAATATGATTTTTTTCTTAACATAATTTTTTTGACCTAATTATTAACAATGCACTTTTTATTTGACTTAAAAGAATACTCTTTTTTTTTTGCCAATATGATGTTTCTTAGCAGATACTTTTTCCTTTTAAAGATGTGTCCAAAATTAACCAATATGAATTACACAATGCCCATCTGTCTGGGCTTACATCTCTGTATAATTCTCTGTTTTGGCTGGTTCTTTAACACAGGACAGGTACATATTGTATATGTGCCTTTGCTTGTGCTTTCATTTCCCCCTTTGCGTCAGAAGTAATGGCTTGACTGTTACTTTGATCATTTGCTTGTTTAGGACTTGCCATTCTTCTCTTGATTGATGATATACTGTTAGATTTTGCGTCGTTGTTCCTTAGGCAATTTCAACAATTTCCACGTTGTCATAAGTTGTACATCAGTCAGTGATTTAAAAAGCACTAGGCACCAAGGTCCCAAGACGTCCGAGGCGCTAGGCGTTAGCCCAAGCGAAGCGAGATGCTAAAATATAAAAAATATATAATATAATTAATATATAGAATATATAGTATACTGTTAACAATAAATTAACGGTATATTGTTAATAATAAGTTAACAATATATTGTTAAAAGTTGCTTACTGAGAGCAGTGGCAGCGACAATGGTAGTGGTAGTGGAGAGCAACGATAGCAGCAACGGCGGCGGAGAGCAGCAATAGCAGCGACAGCAGCAGCGGAGAATGGTAGCAGCAACAGAGAAATGTCAGCGGCGTAATCACAATTCACGAGTAGGATTAGAGATTTAGGGTTGATATCGGTGCGTTAGTTGGTTCGATTAAACCAACTAACACGAATGTGACCGAACCAGAGCTAAAAACTTGGTTCGGTCGCTTGGTTTAACTCGGGTGCTCGCCCGAAGCGCTCGGCGCCTGGGCTTAGGCGAGCATCCACGCGGCGCCTCTTTGAAGCGCGTCACCTGGAGATTGAGCGAATGCTCGGGCCTCACCTCACCTCGCCCGAGCACTTAGGCGAGCGCCCGAGTGCCTTTTGCAATCACTGATATCAGTCACCTCAATATGTGGCTAACCTTATTTATCTTCATTGTTAGCTGATAATTCATGAACAATCTTAATCAAGCTCAATCATGAAAAGATAAAGACTAAAAGAATTTATACAAAATTTTAAGTCTTTTATCGTGTTTTTCATTGTATGAGTCATAGATCATGAGCTTGTTTACTATAGTCTCCTGTGTTGTTATTATTATAAGAATTACTTTTTGCGATATAAGTTGATGTTAACAATGAACTTTCATTTACCAGTATGAGCTTTCTTGATTGCTTGGTTTGGTTTTGATTTCCCCTCTATGTACAAAGTGCTGACATAAGTTGTTCTCATCACCACATATATCATCTTGCAGCCAAACTGCATAATATTGGCCATTTCTCCTGCCAATCAAGATATTGCAACATCTGATGCCATCAAACTTGCTAGAGAAGTTGATCCAACAGGTACATTGCCACATAATTAGCAGTTGTAGAAACAGTGCAATATATGATTATGATGCTAATATTGTACAATTATGTTGTTTTTACAATTGTCAATGATGATTGCACAATAAAAAAAAATAATTGTTGTATGCTAGATTATTATTTTATTTTATTTTATCTCTTCTGATAATGAAATTATTAAAATTGATCAGGGGAAAGAACATTTGGAGTATTGACAAAGTTGGATCTGATGGATAAGGGAACAAATGCGCTTGATGTTGGTCAACTTTCTTAATGTGCTACTTTCTAAAAATACATCCAGTATATATTCACCTAACTTTGTTTTCTTTATTGTTTTGTTTCAAAGGTTCTTGAAGGAAGATCTTATAAGCTTCAGCATCCTTGGGTTGGAATTGTTAACCGTTCACAAGCAGATATTAATAAGAATGTTGACATGATTGTTGCCAGGCGAAAAGAAAGGGAGTACTTTGCAAATAGTCCGGATTACTCACATTTGGCTAGTAAAATGGGTTCAGAATATCTTGCTAAACTTCTCTCACGGGTATATAATATTTTGTCTCCTTTAGAATTTATGAAATTCCTTTATATGAAAGCTTAATAATCTGTTTTTAATCGGTGAATCTTGTTTCAGCATCTGGAGTCTGTAATCAGGGCACGTATTCCAAGTATTTCATCTTTGATAACTAAAACCATTGATGAACTGGAATCTGAGATGGATCATCTTGGTAGACCCATTGCTTTGGATGCAGGGGTTGGTATACATTACTGTGACTAATTTTAGGTTTTGTCTATCGTAGTTAAAAGAAGGTTGTTGGTAAATGACATACATTTTTTACTTTTACCAGGCACAATTGTACATGATATTGGAGCTTTGTCGTGCATTTGACAAGATATTCAAGGAGCATCTGGAGGGAGGGTAAAAGCCTTATTTTCATTGCTCTTTTTTAATGGTTGGCCTCCTATGTATGGACGGTAGGATTTGGTCAGCATACATACATAGGAGGCCTCCTATGGTTGGCCTCTTATGTATGTATGGATGGTATATTTGAGCTACCAATATACTGCTAGCATTTTGAGTGGACGGTAGGATTTGGTCAGCAATTTGTCAACACCATATAAGTAGTTGTGAAAGTTATATTTAAAACTAAATTTTGTCAGTGTGTAGGTGTAAAATTTTTTACCAATATCCAAATAATAAAAGGTTATTTTGGCTCATTTTATTTTGGATTGTTTATATACTGAGACACTAGTTGTTTGATTGCTTTAGTGGTTAACTGCAATCTGGGTTAACTGAATTACAATTTCATGGTCAACTACGATTTCATCTGAATAAAGTTCTTATTACATGGAGCTTTGTGTCAGCTGTCAGGTCATATCTTAACATAAGCTGCTGTCAGGTCCCACTATTTGGGATCTGCATGTGAAATGAGCATATCAGTGGTCAAATTAAGAGCCTTTACAAGAAAACCAATCTATAGTTAATAATTTAAAACCAATCTTCCATCTGAAATGTAAGGTTAATTCAACAAAAGAATTTATTCAGACATATAATTCCAGTTTTCTGCACTAAGTTGCTAATTATATCATAATACTGCTTTCCCTATATTGAATCTAAGCTTGATATTTGCCCTCTTATAGCAACAATATCTTTTAATATGAAAGTTTTCTTGCAACATTTAATGGTTATAATTGTTATGTGATGCTTTTGACATTACAATTATAACTGTTAAATAATTGAAATTTATGATTTTGTTGTTGTTGTTGTTGTTGTAATGGCTATGTCATGCTTTTGGCTCTTGAATATGTGAAAATCAAGAAACCAATTACCATATCTTGACTAGCAAAATGCTGCTATTGTATGCTTTAGAGATATGAAACCTTGGGCTCCATATGACTTCATGGTTGCTGTACTATACATGTGTTCTGGAATGACATTGTGAGACTCCACTTTGCCGAAAAATCTCCTGTTCAGTCTGCTTCATGGGAAGTTTGTGCATATTGACCAAATCAGTATGCATGAGTAGCCTCGTAGGGTTGTTATATGTTTATTATTTCTGTTGATATGCTGTTTGGTCTTGTATTTGCATCTTGACACTGAACATAAGTTCATTTTAACAGGCGTCCTGGTGGTGATCGAATTTATGGTGTCTTCGATAATCAACTCCCTGCTGCTTTGAAGAAACTTCCATTTGACCGGCATCTTTCACTGCAAAACGTGAAGAAAGTGGTCTCAGAAGCAGATGGTTATCAGCCACATTTGATTGCTCCTGAACAAGGTTATCGTCGGTTAATCGAGAGTTCTTTGAACTATTTTAGAGGCCCGGCTGAAGCATCAGTGGATGCTGTAAGACATCATTTATGTACATTTTATTTTACACTCGGCTTTGAATTGTGTCCTTTTTTAGTTGTACTTACCAGTTATGATTGCAGGTGCATTTTGTTCTTAAAGAGTTGGTGAGGAAGTCCATAGGAGAGACCCAGGTTAGGACTTTGTAATTTTTTTGATAATCTGGACTACTAAATACAAAATATCAAGGCACATATTAATCTTTTTGTTGTAGGAGTTGAAAAGATTCCCAACTCTGCAAGCAGAACTAGCAGCTGCTTCTTATCAAGCCCTGGAAAAATTCCGTGAAGATAGCCGCAAGACAGTTATACGTTTGGTTGATATGGAGGCATCATATTTGACAGTAGATTTCTTCCGCAAGCTCCCTCAGGAAGTGGAGAAAGCTGGGAATCCTGCCACCCCCACCATTGATAGATATACTGATGGGCATTTCAGGAGGATAGCTTCAAATGTTTCCTCCTATATATTCATGGTGTCAGAAACACTCAAGAACTCGATCCCCAAGGCAGCAGTCTATTGTCAAGTTAGAGAAGCCAAGCGCTCGTTGCTCAATCACTTCTATACGCAAGTGGGAAAGAAAGAGGTATTTTACTCTGGCCACGTCTATGTTGAACTCTTCATGTTTTATCCATTTTCTGAGCTAAGAACCCCTTGATTGTTTTCACCCATCTACAAACAAATTTCTCTCGAAGCAGGGAAAGCAGCTTTCTCAGCTGTTGGATGAAGACCCTGCATTAATGGAGCGCAGGCTGCAATGTGCCAAGAGACTCGAGTTGTATAAGAATGCAAGAGATGAAATTGATGCAGTATCATGGGCCAGATAAGTCTCAGTACCATATATTGGTTTGAAGATCGTACCTAGGAGTTCAGTACTATATATGTGGCTTTTCATCATGTACCTCATTTCCCATCATGCAATTTTTTGCATTGTTTTCTTATCGAGCAATGTTGTTGATGGTATATGCATCGTTTGCAGTAACTCCTTATTGTATTGAAACTGTCTTGCTGAAATTATGTAGTTATGCGTTCATCTCTCTTTCTTTTTTTTTCCTTCCTATTATTTCGATAATTTCATCTGCTTTGTGTACTTAGGCAGTTATATACGGATCATGGAGCGCTGTGTGCACTCCATCGCTCACTTGTGATTGCAAATGGCATTGAGACTGGATAAATATGTTAATATTCTAGAAGAAAAGTGGTCAAGTATTATTATTTTTATTCAGAGAATTTTATGTTTTTAAGAATATATCTGACTCTTTTTTTTTTTATGGGTAAAACTTGGACCGTATTTGTGGGACCTCGTTGTTTGTCGGTGTTGGACCACCATTTTCGCTTTCTCTTGGAGGACCCAAAAATTTATGCTCACCGAGTTATCCTCATGTTTTCATTGAGCCAAATGATTTCTCTCGTGTTTGATTAATGCACCACTATTGATAATTTTGTGTCACCGATAGGGGGGGTTGATAGCTTTCGATGGTCGTCCATCTAATTGTGCATAGCAACTACATGCTCGATGCAAGTATTATGAGGTGCGATAGTTGTAGTAGCATCGTTGCATATGATGGTCATGGCATTATTGCGTGTGGTGACTACAGTAGCACCGTTGTGGCAGTAATTACCGATTGTGTTCATTGTCAATTAGACATAAAAAAGCTGTGATTTATCATTGTAGGATGTGTGGGCACAATCATGAAGGCCATCGATCAATAGTAGGGGCATTTCACTCGAAGAGGAATGTCGTAGCGATATGGCACGATGTCTGATGAGGTTATTGGTCAACTATGTGAGGAGAACAACCCCATCATAGGTGAGATACAACATCTACACAAGTGCATAGACGACAAACGATCATTGTATCGTCGACCCCCGCTTATGTGCGCAATGGTGGCTACAAAACAAAATTAGTGTTTTTAGATAAAATGATATTTTTACCGTTTAAAAATTATAGAAATTTCAATCTATGTTTTAAAATTTAATTTTGATAATTATACCCTTCATAAATTAGATATTTTTATTAAATATGTTTTACCCTTTAGAAATTACAAAATTTAAATTATATTATATATTATAAAATCGATTAATTTAATCTTTTAATCAAATATTTTGATCTAACTTTCATGGTTGTATTTTAATAACTTAATTGGATTTAGATTTTTGATCAAACAATCAAGTCTTGATCGAATTCAAAAAATATATATATATATTGACTTTAATCTTAACGAGCCAAATTTGGCAAATGGTCTATCCAATTCTCTAGCCTAATTAACATTAAAAAAGATGTTATTTGAGATATCTTTATAGTTTAGTATTATATACCTAAAAAATAGTAATACCATTTCATGATAATATCAATCCTTCATAAATATTTATTATGACAATATTGTATCCAATGATTAAATAAAGATGACATTAATAATTTAATATTTATTAAAAAAATTAAAGTATTAATATTAATATTATTTTATTATAGTGATAGTTTCTTCATTGTATTTTTTATAACTATCTTTATATTTCCGATCACTAGTTTAATTGAGAAAAAGAATTTATAATCAATGGCAAAAGATGAACCCATTGCCAATGGAACTCGTGAGGCCCCCCATTGACGACGGGCCGCCGATCTCTCGTGAAGTGGGAATTGGATGGGCCCATTGGGCCCACCACCCCCTTGTGGTTCACGTGACACACGACTCTACCATGAATTCATCACATGCACATCTATCTATCCACGTATCATCGGTAGTTAATCGATCATCTTACCAACCTTTGATACGTTTTCTCAAAATTATTACACGGCCACTACTCTCCCTCTAGACAATTAAGGACTTAGAATGTCAATTAGAACACACGTAATTGCCTTACAATTACGTGTACCCATTAGGTTATCCACGGTCCTAGTCATGTTAACTAAGTTCGGCGGCGATGAATCAGCATCACACACACCCACGTAGATTTTGATTCCACCATTTGAGGATGCTCATTCGTCCTGTGAGAATCTATGACTCGTTCAACCTGTTGGACAGTGAGTCAACGCATCAAACCTTAACAGAACAGACGAAGTTAACTCGGTAGGTGACGAATTAATTAGCTCACGGATTCGATTTTGGCGATTTGGATGGCATTAAAAAGGTTGCTAATGCATTGTAAATTACCTGTGGGTTAAATCTACCGACAGCAGCCGCTCGTGGACGTACACTGGTGGTCACCGGCGCTCACACGCACTCTAAAGACAGCCGAAAAAGCTGAGGAAGACAAGTCAAAGAGTACAGAAAGAGAGGGCGAGAGAGAGAAGACGGATTTCCTCTTGCGACAGCTCCCGTCTTTTTATTGTGCTGCCCCTTCGTGTATAAAGAGATTGGTCGAGTATGTAGGATTGGTTCTCGGAGTGTATGTACTCTATACATCGTCATCATGCACCGAGTCTTCTTTCTCCTTTACAACTGCAGCGGCTTTGATCCGTTGCAGGATGAGCCCGACCTGTGATTCTATCTTTCATTTTGTTGGTCGCTTCGTTCTTTGACGGATTGGGAATCGGTTGTTTCCCCCAAAAGGGCCTTGCGAACCGACACTGATCCTAGTGGTGTTCCAAAGATGTCGTACATGGATTCTTCCACAAATTGAGGGAATTTTTGTTGTCGACGAGCAGTTAATCCTTGCTGCAGCAGTAGTCGATTTGCTCCCGCACACTTGTTTCATCTTTTTCTTTCTTTGCTAATTCATCCTTCCGGCGTTTGTGTTCGGTTTTGAGAATCTCAATCCTTGAACTCTGTGGAGAGGTTTAAGAATCTGAGGCGTGCCTATTTTCCTGCCATGGATTCGAGAGCAGTGGTAGCATCTCAGTCATGTGGAGGATGGTTGTGTTGTGTGCTAGTTTTCCGACGATTTGGGGGTTGAGGAATGATGTGAAGCCAGCCATGGCCGGCTCCGCTGATGGTTTTGTTGTGTGGAAGGACTTCCCCAGGGGCCTCAAGATTCTCCTCCTCGACAGAGATGCGCCATCCGCTGTCGAAACGAAATCGAAACTAGAAGGAATGGACTACACTGGTACTCCTCAGAGCTTATTCTACTATCTCAGGCTGCGATTTCTCTTCTCATCTTCCATCTTATATGTAATCCAGAAGTGCATTATGCTTGAGTGATTGATCTCTGCTTCTGTGGATTACAGTATCCTAAGCATTTTTATTCGGTTCTTTGTAGTTTCTTTGTATCATAACGAGGAAGATGCACTGGAAGCAATTTCAAAGGAGGCTGAGAGCTTTCATGTTGCTATTGTGGAGGTGATAACTTTGACTACTCACTCTTTACCACAAATTTCACTACAGATGATAGTTAAGTTTCACAAAAATCCAACTTTTGCAGGTGACAACTAGTGATAACTGTGGGAGTTTCAGGTTTCTTGAGATGGCTAAAGGCATTCCTACCATCGGTTAGTACAGCTTCAAACACTTCTACTTGCTGCTTCTACAATTACTATTTATCAGGACACCAGAGTTGAGTATGCACTTGGTTTTACACTTTTTCTGGAAACAACAAAGACCTGTTTCTGGTTTTTTTTTATATGCACTCCTGTGTTTACTCTCCGACGATTATATGAAATTAGGTTCTGATCACATTACATCCAAGTGAAATTGGTTAAAGTCCATGTAGGATTACTTTTAACTTGAAATAAGTTGTTTGTTCCAATAAGTCGATACTCTAAGATAGGAGCAGTGCATTTCTACATTGACAATGAGGAGTTTGACAATGTCTTATCTGTCGCAGTTATTTCAGATGTGCACTGCCTAAGCACCATGATGAAATGCATAGCGGTGAGTTCAACAAATTTCATGGATTGTATAACCATGACCTAATTTGTTTCATCTACTGCTGCACCAAGTTTTCCAATCATCCCTCACATACTATGGCATGCATGTATGTCACTATTTATTTTCTATGTTTATATTCTTGCATTCAAGATGGTAAAAAAATTTCTTCGTCTTTCTCATGTCATCTACGTATGTCGTGCAGCTTGGTGCAGCAGAGTTTCTTCAGAAGCCAGTCTCCGAAGACAAACTCAGGAACCTTTGGCAACATGTGGTTCATAAGGTGCCCTTGCATCTCATGAAGTACCTATAATTAACAAACTTATTTTAGAGAATAACAAGTTAATTTGTCTAGAACAGGCCTTCAATGCAGGGGTCAATGAATTATCCAAATCGCTGAAGCCTATTAAGGACACCGTGGTTTCCATGCTCCGAAAACAGTCAGAAACAGATGAGCACAAAATTAAAGAAGAAGAATCAGAAAGAGATGACAAATATGGTTGTGAGAAAACAATGGCAAATGACAGGTTCTCAGCACCATCAACTCCACAACTGGAACAAGGAGGAAGGTTTCTGACAAATGGAGAGTTTCAGGAAATAACACACCGCTCAATTGCTAAAGAATTGCCACAACCAAGGAAGCACGGTAGCTCTGTGTCAAAATCTGTCGGGAATACATGTGATAATTCAGTTAGCATTTCTAACAATAGAAATGTCTTGCCTTCTAAAATTGAAGCCGAAGAAGAGGTGAATTCGGTCGATGATTCTAAAACTGATGAATGCAGTGCCGTTAAAGAAGGCTTTCTACCTTCTCATTATCATAGCGTGGATGATCTACAGAAAACCAGATTGACCCATTCAGATGGTGCCAGAAACAACAGAAAGAAAATGAAGGTATTACTTTATAAATTCTTGCAGCAATGTCATCAAACCTCAAATGGCTGCACATTTTTTGAATTCAGATCTGAGTGCCTTGTTTGTGAGTTTCATTTTTTTTTTTATGGCAGTGGACATGATTGTAGTGTTTAAATTTCTCGGTATTGCAGGTAGATTGGACTCCGGAACTTCATAGGCAGTTTGTTCAGGCAGTAGAACAGCTGGGAATAGATCAGGCAATTCCCTCCAAGATTGTCGAACTGATGAAGGTGGAGGGTCTAACAAGACATAGTGTTGCTAGCCACTTGCAGGTTCACACGAAACATTCACTTTTGAGGAGAGTAGGCTATACCTTCGAATGAATTTCCACATTTTCGATGTTGGCTAGTTAAAAATATGACTAGAGTATTCCTGGTGCACATATGATTGCATGAATTTAGGATTAGTCATACTCTCATCGGTAAATAACTTATGATGTGATTACACATTACAGAAACTGGGTTAAGCATGAATCAGTCGTTAATTCATTGAGGCTTAGAGCAAGTGGATCTGCAACCTTGAGTATCTAAATGAATGATATATCAAACCAAATTCTGCAGACCATAATGATTAAGCAGACCAATTACGTATGAGAGAAACAATTTAAATAATCATCTAGCAAATGTAGGCATCTTAACCTTGTTGCAACCTCTGTGATTGCATTGCTACCTCAAGCAATTAAAAGACAATCTTAAATTTTATATGGCAGAACTATTCTCTTCCTGCTCTTCATGCATTAGTAACCAGTTCCACACTGACAACAATATGTCTTGCAGAAGTATCGGATGCATAGAAGACATGTTTTGCCAAAAGATGAAGATAGGAGATGGCAAGCACAAAAAGATCCCACTCAAAGGGGTTACATACCAAGGCCAGTTTTGGCCTACCCCCCATATCATCCCAATTCTGGTGCTCCTTCAAATCAGATTTATCCCTTTTGGGTTCATCCAAATTGCCACACCCATGGTGTCCAAGTGTGGGGTCAAGCTGGTGATACAAGATGGCATCCACCTCCTCAAAGTTGGCCCCAGAAGACCTATCCTATGGTAATGGGTCTCTTCTAACTAATATTTTACTAATTATGTTACTATGACATGTCCTAGTCCTTTCTGACTGAAAAAAATAGTTGAAAATATTGTGAACAGCTGCCTGTGTTAAAATGATTGACACGCCTTTAAATTCATTGACTAGGCTGATTTCGTATGTCTTTTTTACATGCATTTACTAATGTACCGCATAGCAATGATAAATGTTGCCTCTTGCCATGTTTCAGGTTCATGCTGATGCGTGGGGCTGTCCTGTTTTTGTCGCCCAATATGGCCAGTGTCCGATGTCTTCACCGGTGAGTCAGTCACTTTGATTAGATTACCTTAAATGTCATCGTGAGTTTAAATTGTACCTGAATTGTGTAAGATGGCACAGCTGCAGAGACCCCTGATGTATAGTGATTTTGATACGAGCATAGACAGCAACGAGATGTTTCAAGAATCCTACGGTCTGCATCAGGTAAAAGCACGAACCTCTTTTTTAAACTAAGTTCTACTTATGCCCACATCTGTCACCTCTGCATTTATCAAGTACTGTGTATTGGCTAGCCAAGAAGATGAAAACATCAATGAATAATCAAGTGGAACTATGTCGTAATTAGAAATAAGCAAAGCCCATTAAAGTATGTGGGTTGATCTAATTAGTTTTGGAAAATGAAGCAGGCATTCCACGGACATGTAAACTAATATTGAACAGCTATCTTCTTTAGTTTTGCTTATATTTTACTTGGAATTTTGATACTGCACGCATAAAGTAGTTTGAATGCGCAATACCTGATCTGATACTTAGATGAGTGAGTGAGTGTTCAAGCATTAGAATTTTTATGCATGGATATCTCTAATCAGGATAAACAACTTGCCGAGAACAAGAGAGCAGCACATTTAGCAGCTCCAGTCTATTCTGCCTTGATTAGGTTATCTCTAGTCAAGATCATTGTATCGTTCACTAAGCGAGACAAGCACAGGCAATATTTTTCTTTACGATGAACAAGTTCATGCAGCCTATTTGCGTTGATCTGTCAAACACATTAAAGTATAATGTACATTTGCATGTTAATACTAGTTGGTTGTACTGTGCTAAGAAGCACCACAGATGTGTCTTTTTAACATCGGTCATCTTCTGTGCTAACAACAATTCTATTATCTTCTCTGCATCTTGTGATTCGAATGGCAGGTGGAAGAGGCGATCGATCGTTTCATAAAGGATGTGATGAGCAAGCCATGGCTCCCCCTTCCCCTCGGCCTCAAATCACCATCCGCCGAGGTGGTGCTCGCGGAGCTCCACCGGCAGGGCAACTGCACCCCCTCTACCGATCCCCACTCTTGCGGCTGACTCGGCCTAATCGGTGGCCGGCTACTTGGCTTAATTCATCATCTCATGAGAGAGCTTATAATGGGATTGTGGCTGTGAGGAGAAAGAAGTCTGCTGTTGTTAAACCAAGACAATTGGGTACTTTGCTCTTTTGTGTGACTATAATGCTTTATCCTTTTGATCTCTCTCTTCAAGAATTATGTTATTTCTCAGCTTTCTGCAATTAGTGCATTGCTCCAAAGTGCATACATACCAAAGGGCTCTTTGATGACCCTCTTTGGACATGTCCTTTTTTTATTTATTTATTTGGGATGTCCGAATCATTGATCCAATTCGATTTATATTTCGGATCGATTTAATTTTTTTTTTAATTTGAACAGAATCATGATGATCACCCCTATCGATTTATATGATTGGTAAATCTATATCAGAAACACTGCACAGAATCCGAGGATAAAAGAGTTTGATCAAAATTAATCAACTTCCTGTTTTATTTTTATTTTTATTTTTATTTTTATTTTTTCTTTTTGCAACCTGCAAACTCTTTGGGTATAATTAGATGGATAAAGAAAAAATAGCGACAGGATAAAAGGATTAAATTTTGCGGGAGTTCATTTATCAACGCCTTTTTCTCACCGGTGCGGTCACCGTTAGTTACCATCCACCCTTATCTTCCGTCAGTTACAATGACGACTCCGCCTCATTTTTTGAACTCCATATCCGGCCTCGGCGCATCGGACGGCGTCGATGACGGCTTTCGTCGCCGCCCTCCCGGTGCCCCCACGAGGCTCCGCCGCCTCGTCGGGCGTCTTCCTCCCACGCTATGAAAACGGCTCCTCGCGGCTGGCCCTCTCCAGGCCTTGCTGGATCGTCCGAACGGAGGTAAAATCGACACCTTTCCTTTTTCCTAAACCATTTTGCGCTGTTCTCGTCGAGATTTGCTTTTAGTACGTAAAAGGAGATTCTTTACGGATCGAAAACGAGGTGACGCCTCTAGGGTTCTGGTTTTCACAGCGAGGCGAGTGGTAGACGTTCAAATTTTACGCCCTAGCAGTGGTATTCGATCGGGAGAATTGTATAGGGACACTTTCTTGGTTTGATTTCTATCCTGTTGTGTGGTTTACATGGTTATGGCCTCACTAGTCCTCTGTCTAAAGATACTCGTGTATGTGTTGGGCGTGTCGTGCGTTGACTGATTATATAAGCCATTACGATTTTTAGTTTTGTGGCGTAATAGAACTGCTGAATCCTGATGTTCATAAAATTAGATGGCAATCGGAAATCTCTGATGGAATCTGTGCCTTTTTGAGTTGAATTAGAACACCTCATATGATGATTACTAGGGCAAAAATCTAACGCTAAGATTTTGGATTGCTGTCGTTATCATTGGGGACATTCTATCCCTGAACAAATCACAAAACCTGCAAATTATTTTAACAATGATATGATGCTGGGTAATGTTTGGTTAGTTCCATTGATTGGAGATTACCACATTGATTTGAAAAATCAACAATTTTTCACTCTTTTTTGCTTGGAGTGTTTGTGATGTCCCTATGTTTGTGCTGTCTGTTTTTATCAGATTCTATCATTTTTCACTGATGTTTGTAGACGCATAATAATGTTGTATATAGTATGAACCTTTACCCCACTTAGGAGATATGGATTAACAGCACACATGATAACAAAATAGGTCATTGTGAACTTCATACAACTTATAACTGTTTGATGAGTAAATTATTCATCACCAATTTCCATGACAAATGACACTTTGACCCACATTAAACCTTTTTCAGAGTATAGATCCCCCTTCTTAACAAGTTAAATACCACTCATTAGAAATTATGTAACCACATTGCTCTAAAATTTTTTACCAATTATTATCTGATTAGATAAAGATAGAAAAACATGGCTTTGTTTACAGTAAAACCAAGTGAAAAAAAGAGTATAAGGGAAAAGAAAAAACAATGCATTGCTTGGATTTTTGCCATTGATTATAAACTTGGAATCCTAAACTCTTTGCTTCCTTTACCACATCCAATTGTGTCGGCCTTTCAATTTAGAAGAAAACTGAACAATCCGCTGCAATTAATTAGGACCTTTTACTGGAATCTTATGTGTATTAATAAGGGATCGCCAACAGATTGTTAAGTTCTGGACATGATCAGTCTTTAACCACGAGTTTATTGCATCCTATTTCTTTCAAATAGTTCTGATCTCAATGATGCTCTATGTCAAAGAAAAGCATGCAAAATCATCCTCCAATGCTTTGACTCTATTCAAAATTTTATTGTTTTTCATGAGGAAAATAAATTTATTATTTGATTATCCTCTATTCCACTAGTCAGGTTAGTTATCCAATTTGTAAGCAACCTATAATATCATGTGAGAATGTTGATATGACTGGGCTGAGTATTAAGATCATGTCAAACTCTTTACATGTATGTTTATCTGGTATAATTCGTTCCTGATTTAGATAAAAAATTTCTTCAAGGTGCATAAAGAACAAACAAGACCACAACTAGAAGCATAAGGAAGTCAAATGAAGACATTTGTGACCTTTATCTTTATAAGAATTTGACGTGAAGGACCATTTTTTTTCCTTGCAAGAAGGGAATTAAAAAGCTTTACTATGAAGTCAAAGGGACATGAAGGAACTATAAATGTTAAACATGTTTTTGTTAATGTTAAACTTATGCTAGTTATTGATTACGTGAAACTATGCATTAATATGTTAGTTGTCTTACTTGAAACTTGCATTAAACATGCTAGTTATGCTTATATCAATAGGAACACTTTGTTTTCAATTATATCAATAGGAAAAATTGGCTAATTTGATAGACCATGAGTAACAGCCCCATAGGGATGGCATTGGGTCCGGTACTCATTAAGTTTCATTGTGCTCCCTAATCAACTACCTCCTCTATCACTTGAACCTATTCCATTTGGATTCAGGTACCCACTTCCTACCTGACCCATCCCTAACCTGATAACGAGTACTGAACTCGATTAAAGCAGGTTAGAAAGGTGTGGGCATCCTGGAGAAACCTGACCTGCTTAAACCAAGAAGGTTAAGCTGGTGGGTACCCGAAAATGAGCGAAGAGTGCCTGTAAAAAGCTGACCTTTTGTTGGCAATATACCTATCCAGTCAAGTGCCTACCAACTAATATATTGACAAACAAAGACCAATGTCTAGCATAACCCGACAAGTAAAACAAATCATATGCTTGGGGTTAAGCTAGAAGAGAGGATAGGGTTAAGGCATTCGAAAGGTTGTGTTGAGTAATATGAGGTGAAAAATCTACTAAATCCCCATTTGGATTCTAGTAGTGGGTACTCAATGATTAAAACCCATACTCATCGAAAGCCCGGATTAATATTTACTTTGCTATCCGAACCTACCCATACCCATTAAAGGGTATCCAAATGCAGTTTAAGTGGGGTCATAGAGAAGCAGGTACCTGGAAAAAATCTGATCTGCTGCCATCTTCAGTGACTTGTATCTCTTGCAAGAATCACTATATTTTAGCATGGGGCCATGAGCGGGTCTTTTTTTCTTTTAGTGCATGAGTCTGTGCCTTGCTGGTCAACATGCCTTTATGTCAGTTGACACCAGGGTTTGCAATGCTATACCGTACCGCTCGATATGGGCAATATGTATCAGTCCGATAGAGGACCGGTATGCTCGGTACAGCTCGATACCTTAGTGTACCATGCGTCGGTATGCTCGGTATAACTCGGTATGTACAGTACCAACAATTGATCGGTACACCGGTACAGTACAATATTAAGAACCTTGGTTGACACTAGTAAAAAATTTACTGTCATATATCAACAACTTTGGGATGGTGTAATTTGGAAAATGTGTATCTCTTTGGCACGATCCTTCCCAATGTGCTGACATGTGGTGATTGGCACAGCATTCGTGGTTTCTTTTGAAGAAATTTTTCCTGGGTTTCCTATCAGATTATTATATTCGTTAGATTTTGTGATAACCTGAAGAAGAATGGGGTTCCAAATTTGGGTACATATAATATGGTTAAAGCAACTCTTGTGGTTGTTATCTCTGGGTTAGACGTGGCAGATACTCAGTATGAAGGTTTTGGTTTCTATCAAATAATGCATCTAGCTGTCTACCCTTCAAAAGAAGACCTTTTTCTTTCTCCTCTGTTCATGTTATTGTGGTTTGGAAAGCTTGAGCTAGGGTCGTCGAAGGCTAGCAACAATAGGATAGTAGTAGCCATTGACATATTAGATTTGAGATCTATATTGGAGAAATGAACAGGCAGTGAAGTTAGATTGAGACCCAAATACTTGGTAACTTGTGTCTTCTTGCAACAGTTCTTTTTAAGATGGCAAGTCCTATGCTTATATAACAAGTTTTCTGTTTTTTTTATTCTTGCAGTCAAATGTTAGGAGAGAGAAAATGAAGAGACCAGATCCACCGTGTGTGGTCTGCGATGGTAGTGGGAGAATCGATTGCCACTGTTGTCGAGGAAGAGGTCTCTCAAATATTTCGTCCATGCTATACTTGCATAGGTAGAACAGATTTTGACCCATCTTTTTCGTTCATTTCTCATGCTATGACTTGATTTAATGCAGGCAGGACGAACTGCCTGGATCTGATCATGCTCCCTAAAGGAGAATGGCCTAAATGGTGAGTCACCTAGTGAATAGGTTTGTTTGGTACACGGTTTGCTTCGGCCGTGGTACATTTGATGAGCTGGAACCGAAAAACCATTGACCTGCCACAGGTGCAAGGTCTGCGGTGGAAGCGGACTTGGCCACTGTAACCGCTGCCTCGGAACAGGAGAATACCGAGATGTAATGGGATTTCATTTTATGAAGAATAATAGGGATTCGACATGATTAGGCAACCAGATCAGGTACAAACATACGCACCCAAGTAGAAAAATCATTCGATATAATCGTTTGGCTATATACGAAGAGGAAGTGGCCATAATCCTTCAATAGATGGTTAATGATATGTGTGTCGCAGGGAAAGCAGATGGCAGCAGTGCAAATGCATCGCCGTGACAATTTCTCGAGGTTGGGCAGAAGAATAGTATCGTTGGTTTTCCGATATGAATGCTTCAAGTGAACCTCTGGTATGTATGCATTGTTGAGCCTAAAGAAAAAGTTGGTATTAAACACATTGGTTGATGGTTATATCATGGTCAAATTTTGGTCAACCCACGACATCATAAAAATAAATATAACAAACAAGTGAAAACATATTAAATAAATTAAATTTCTCCTCTCTTTTTTTTTTTCTTTTTTTTCTTTTTGGGGTCAGAACATAGCTTGTACGTATTGTATTCTAAATAGTTTACCTAAATCATACTGTAATAAAGTCATAATCATAGTGTAATAATCTGAATATTCAAGCCAAGACAACTGAAAAGTCTGATATCGACTGTAAAATTTCACACCCAAACTCGAAACACATTTTTGACATCATCTATGATTATTGAATTGCTAGAACTTGCAAATCTACATACAGATCGGTACAACACTTGAAATTGTTATATCTGATGGATGGATGGATGTGGAAGGGATGATGGCACTCTTTTTTTAACTTGAAATATAGCGAATATGAGAAAGGAGTTGGATCGTCCGCGTCGAAGGAAGGAAGGAGGAGCTCATGGCGTTGACCGCAGTTGCATTTGTCTTGACCTCAAACCAGTCTTACTAAATCTTAATGCTGTTGCATTGTGCTCTTTCTTTACTGCAGCAGGAATGGCTTCCACCTGAAGCAAAAAAAAAAAAAAAAAATGCAGGGATGGTGTCCTTCACTCACGTTGCATTAAAATGTCGAAATGAAACAGTTGAAAGCATAAACCAGCCAGTCTTATCCAATTAACGTAAGCGAAATTTTATTCTCGCTTGGCCCCCCTAACGTTAAGGGAGAAATTTAATGCAGACATAAGATGAACGACTTCAAGTAACGTCATCTAAAGATCCATCAGTGTGTGTGTATATATATATATATATATATATATATATATATATATATATATATATATCTTGACCTCCTGCGACAATTGATTGCAATCTGTAGCAGCATGAAGAAACTGCAAGAGCCCCTAGTGCTGCTGCTGCTGCTGCTCCTCGGGAGCATGGCGGTTTGGTGGTCACCGTCGGAAGCCACGGAGCTCCCTGGCACCCTAAGCTCGTTCCCGTGCGTCGGAGAAGCACGGTGGCGGTGTCTTGGGCGTGGGTGGAGGACGTCGCCGGGGCCTCCCGACTCGGGGGTCCAAGTATGCTTGTCCTCCCTACGCGACGTTGGAGGATGCGCTCGTTCCGTCTTACGTTCCAAGTCCACGGGCGCAGTTGACCTGAGTCCACGGTGCTGCGGAGCTGTGCAAAGAATGGGCGAGCCCTGTTTTACCAAAGTCTTCGGCAGCGATTGCTTTGGTGATTCTTTTGCCCCGACGATCACCGAGTTCTGCGCCTTGCAAGCTTCTGCAGCAGCTGGGCATTGAAGAAGACACGCCCTCTCCTCCTTTGAGCAGGAATAAAGTCCAAGGGAGCGGAATGTTTGAACTTTTTCATTTGTGTCACTCAAAACATTCGATTAGCTTACTTGGTCGATCAATGACCCAATAATCACACACACACAAAAACAAAAAAAAAAAAGAGGACCATTTAATTTAATGTTCTCGTCAAAAACCAAAAACATTCTGACATAATAATCACTCACGGCGGCAGCGACATGAAGAGGCGTGTCGCCGTTGTCATTAGGGACGCCGGGGCTCGGCCTCTGGTAGTACCGTAACAATATGGATTGCTAGCCCATGTCGGTCTTCCCACGAGCGACGGCGATGAGGTTGACCGGGCGACCGCCATGCTCGCTCGTGGTCGCATCATGTCATTGTTAACTCATCAGATTTATAAATCATATTTTTCTGACTCTACGAAAAGATCTCGTTAAATAAATAAATCAAATATTCAGAATATATCGTTGAATAATTAATAACATACATAAATAGATGTAGAAATAAGATATCAAATGAGTTTTTCATTTTCACTTTCTATTCTAATATGATATCATAATAGTTCTCTCTCTAAGAGATTACGTTTCTTCCACGTATAACAAATGCTCTACCTCTTCCTCGTCCTCTTCGCTCGGTGAAGAAAAGAAGTCTCAGACTAATGCTACCACACAATCCTTTATTGTTGCTGCCTTCTCCCTGCCCTCGTCGTCGTCGGTGCCCTTTTGCTAACCACTGCGCAGCGTCAACACAACCTCCTCGATCCCACTAACGATTGTTAGCGGGTTGTTGAGGAGCGATTATTGTCGTCGGACATGCATCTCACAAATTGACGACGACTGTAATTACCTCCCTAGTCTCCTCCTCTATTACAGTTTACTCCCCCTCCTCTCGATTATTGAAGGCGAACACTATCGAGATGCCTCTTTGCATCACAGCTCATCGTAGCATTTGTCGCTACCTGAGGATTGTCTCATCCAGTGTGTTTCTTATGCTCTTCCCTTCTTATCACAGCAGCCGAAGACCCGTCACTGTCTAATCTTGAAACGGCCTACTGCAGAACTGTTAGCCTCATCGTTGTTTGTCGTGCCACCGACGATGAAGCTATTATGCATCGAAGGTAACTCTCCCAAATCTACTAAGGCCTTCGGCCTCCGCCAACACAGCCACCGATGCTCGAGGGCCACAATAATAATAATAACTATATGTATACACATCACATCACATGGTTCATGATCATCCATCTACATCATGTACACATCATTATCTAGGATTATTAGATAATAAATAATTAATTAAACTATTTAATTAATTATTTTTTGAAAAATTAGGACATGCAAGAAATTTCTTGAGTTGTCAAGGGTATTTTCAAAATTCTAGATAAAAGGACAGATCCAGCCATTTCATAAATTTCGAGAGGCAGAATTGTCCCCGTAAGCACCGCCTCTGTGGTTGATGCCCCTACTAGCAACCGTTCATTCGAGCAGTCGCCCTTGCAGGTGACAGCCCTGGCCACCCTTGTAAAGGGCCTAGTCGTGTGCGATGACCCGTATAATTGGCCTAGCCATGGGTGGCCGCCCCTACAGAGGGCCTGTCTACAAGTGGTTGCCTCCCTCCTTGCAGCCTTCAATGTGAATCACAACAAGAACGCGTAAAACAGTTCTATGCAATTCAATCTCATCACATGTAGTTTAAAAACTAATCTTTTGCACGAACAACTTGGCTCTGATACTACAATTGGGAAACTTCAGCAGGAGCATAATATGCGCAGTAGAAGATCAAAACAAAATCAGTTTCCTATGTAAATCAAAATCACCATGCAAAGATTAGAGCGTAGAAAAAGTTACAAAACCGAAAATTGCATCATGTGAGATATTGTTTACCTAGAAAGATTGTATATCTCTATTTTTCCAGATCAAGATAGAGAGGATGATGAAGGTCAAATATCTTCCTCTTTAGCGGTATCCACACGACGGATTGCTATAATGCTACTCCTTCAATCACAGCCTCATGTCTCGTAACTCTTACAGAGAGGGAAGGAGGAGAATAAGAGGGGGTGGCCAAAGGTGCAGCCTCTCATCTGTGTCTACCCTCCTATTAATAGAGAGCCATCCATATAACTCTAATAGATCATACCTTAGTGGGTATTTGGATCTCTATCCAATAATCTCCTTTCGCTTCTAATTGGGCCTCATACAAGGAGCCCATCAATGTAGGGCCTCATCTAATAATAATAAGGACTAATTGGATAACTCGTATCCAATCTTCTATCAAATGAAGCGTCCACCATATGTGTGTGACCCTATATGCTCAATACCAAGCTTACCGTGAGTCGTACCTATTAGAACTCCTTCTGACTCAATGAATTATTATCTCATAATAATCCACTCGACTCATCGACTATGGACATACTAGGCCACTATACCATAGTCCCTAGATGGTACAACGGATCTTATCCATTGGACATGTCTATCCTCGATTATCATGTGTCTATAATCCTTCATCCATCTATTATTCCAAAGATCGTGTACTGAGTATGGTACCTATTAGGTCATATACGAAATCTATCTAAATCTCACTTTAATTGGATTCTCTCGGAGAACTCCTTCTCCCTCAATCCGACTAACTTGATCATAGATTTACCAAAGCAAGAGCATATAAGATATTTCTTTTATGATATTTAGATTAGATGATTCTCTATTGGCATTCAATAGCTTTCATAAGGTTGGCTACCAATCTTGATAATCGATTATACCAGATATAAAACTTTCTAAACCTGTAAGTTCGGGGTCAAAGAGAGGAGTACTCAAACAAGGCATCTTTGGTGTCTCAAGTCTAAGGACCAAATATATAACTGGGACTATGAAATCGTTGGCTGATATCAGGTATCATTAACCATACAGCGTTTCATAAGTGGATCAATCAGTGAACTCATTCTGTTATAAGGACTTGTGTTGTATCCTTAGTGTCTTCACATAAGTAGCTATTAGACCAACTGACTCTATCAAATAGACAGGTATATAACACAACAGCCTATCCAGTTGTCTCATATCTCACTCTTGAGTAATCTATGATCGGGATTATTTATGATCTATATTTAAAGATGAATTAGCCTCATTATCGTGATCTCATCACAATCTAATTCTCATTGTACAGTACCAAGGACATCACAATATATATATATATTCAATAGATAATATAATATGAGAATATATTAATAAATAATAATGCGAAAAAAGACTACGTAACATGTCACACATGTCATCACTCACGTGATTGGCTTGTAGAGCACCTATAACCAATAAAACATCATCAGGTATAAGTGGGTTTTTCGAATTAAGCGGAACCCCGATAGTTCGATTGCTCGATATAAAACACGTCTTGTGGCCAAGGGATTTAATCAAAGACCCAGTGTTGACTTCACAAAGACATTCACTCCAATTGCTAATCTACCACAATCTAACTTATACTAAGTCTGGCAGTCTCCAAAGGCTGGTACTCTTTACAGGGGACTCTCACTGAATATATCTTTATGAAGCAACCTCTTGGCTTTATACATCATCACTATACACGGCATGTTTGTAAACTCTAAAAAGCTATTTATGGACTTCGTTAGGCTCCACGAGCTTGGTACATTGAACTTAGCTTATTCTTATCCTCTATTGGCTTCATCAACTCTAAGTCTGATGTCTCGTTATTTCTACACCAACAATATGGAGGCACCATCTACCTTTTAGTATATGTGGGTGACATTATTATCATTGGTGACAATCCTATAGAGATTTAGATATTTATCAAGTAATTGTCATATCGATTTTCTCTCAAAGATCTTAGGGACCTAAGCTATTTTCTCGGTATGGAAGCTCAATTTATATCTTCTGGACTCTTTCTCTCACAGAGAAAATACATTTAAGATTTGTTGTTTAAAACAAACATATAGGGTGCGAAAGTAGTTACCACTCCCTTATGTACCAGCGAGTCACTTAAGTTATGTGATGGTAGTCCCGCTATAGATCCTACTCAGTACCGGTAAGTAGTTAGCTCCTTACATTATCTAGCTCTTACACATCAAGACATCTCCTTTTCAGTCAATAAATTATCATAGTTTATGCATTAGCCGTCTATTATGCATTGGGTTGCTGTTAAACGCATTCTGTGTTATCTTAAGAGGGTCATCCATCATGACATATTTCTTTGCAAACACTCTCCCCTTCATCTTCATACTTTTGTTGATGTTGATTTGGCATAAAATGTTGATGATAGAACTTTAACGTCGGGGTATCTTATTTTCCTTAGTGCTAATCCAATCAGTTGAAATTCCAAGAAGCAAAAGATAATTGCCCGGTCTATAATCGAAATTGAATATCATGTCATCATCACTACTGCTGTCGAACTTAATCGGATCATGAATCTATTCAAGGAGCTTCACATTGCGTTTGTAATTACGCCTATAATTTACTCTGATAATGTCGTTGCTATTTACCTTTGTGTCAATCCAGTATTCCACTCCCGCATGAAACATGTTGCTATCGACTTTCATTCAGTATGAGATCAAGTTGTCCGTCAACAACTCTATATTTCTCATGTAATTAACTTTGATCAACTTGTTAACTCACCCATCAAGTCTCTAGCTCTCGTGGGAGACATATTAATAGATCAGATTACGAGAAGATATGCTTAAATAGTCGGGAGAAATCAAACTTCTTAAACACAAATAAATAAATGTGTATAAAAAAAAAAATCAAAATGAGCTTTTCATTCTCACAGCCGTCACTTTCCGGCTTGGTAGGAGCGCGGTCTTTGGGCGTTCCACTCGTGAGATGATGATATCGTCCCAAGACGTACGTCTTCACCTCAATTCAGATCCCCCTCCCTTTATATAATGGCTAGGAAGGAGATCGGATGACGCCGTCCATCCACCGACGAACGTACGTGCGCAGCTTTGCTTCAAGTTGGGGAACAGTCTCAATCCGGCCGACCCTTGTTAAAGCGAGAACATATGAAACTGTTCAGAACACGTAATGAAGTGTCTGTGTGTTTTTAGTTATTTCTCCAGCTTTAAGGCGAAATCGAAACCTGTTCTCGTTTAGAGCTAACGCTCGGTGAGGATTTATGTGACTTATGGAAGGAAGCAAGATAAGTAACAACATCCTGTGCCTTTGTATATATTCCACCAACCTCGGATCCTAAAGCTCGTAATCTTCTCCGTCATCAACCAGTAGTATCATCATGAGGAGTCTGCGACGGCTGCTGCTTCTGCTCCTCGTCAACGTGGCTGCTTGGGGGACCGAAGCCGTGATCTCTCCCATCGGAGATCGGAAGCTATGCGTAGGAGAAGCACAGTGGCCGTGTTATCGGCTGCCGCGGTTGGCGCCGGGCCCGGTGGTGCACGACCCGTTGCTCGAGACATGCTTGATCCCCCTCCGCCCCGTCGACGGATGCATCCGTTCCATCTTCCAGTGGCGCTCCACTGGCGAAGTGAACCTGAGTCCGGAGTGCTGCCGAGCGGTGAAATCGATGGAGAATCCCTGCTTCACTGGCGTCTTTCAAAGTCCTTACGTCGACGAGTCTTTTGCTCCGACGGTGAAGAGGCTCTGTGCTTTGACAAACGAATGAAACCGTTTGTACGGGTGTGAGGAGGAATGAATACAAATAAAAGCAGTTGACCAAGTGCACATTAATTAATTCCCAGTCGCGAATCCGTAAGATGTAAAAGAAAGTAATGAAATCTATGGTGAGCATGGATATTAATCAAATCTGTTGTTTACTTTTGCGCCGAAATCATATAATTGAAGATAGAAGAGAAGACCACATTAAAGTTAGAATCAAATAGCGTCCATATATAAACATGCCTTTGTTGCTGCTGCTGCTGCTGCTGCTGCTTGTTGTACACACAAGATAATTTTAACTATCCAATGACTTGACTACTACCGCTAGAACAGGCGGCACAGGTAGAACCCACGTCCATCATGAAGTCGAAAGATGTGGACGACCCATCGTGCTTGTTGACTCAACGCCAAGAACGGAAAAGGAAAGATAGATCGAACTCGAAGCCACGAAGGAACAACACCAGGAAACAGATGACGGGGAAGACGGTGAGCTCCAATACGAACGGAATCAAGTGCTTCGACTTGGTCTTCTGCCAGCCATATAACTGGAGGTAGATGTTGCAGGCGAACGCGACCAGAAAAGACAGTATCGCCAAGCCAAACGACGAGCGGGCAAAGAAGTATTTGGTTGGGATGATACGCCGGAACTGCTGCTCCTTGTAAGGTGACATGGCGAGGGATAAGAACAACACCAGAGATGTGGCGGCGCATGACAGCCCGATCACGTACGCATGGGAGAAGACCTTAAAAGCTGCCCGACCGAAGTAAAGCGAGTCGCCGGTGGCTGGGTCCTTATCGCCGGGGATGGAGAAGCTCGACGCGAACATTACAGCTACGACCAGCCCTGAACACATCCTGCCCGTTTCCATTAGTTGACTCTTGCAATTCTTGAGCATCGCTTGGTGACTCTCGGTGAACATCTCTTCTGCGGTCATCTCTTGGGCGTTCCGACTGTACACTAATTCCTTGGGAACCATATCTCTCACCGTCTGCAATACAAATATGTCAGAAGAACGATCGAAATTTTACTAGGCAACTCTGGACAATATGTAGATTTTATTGGTAGTAAATGTAGTTAGGGACTTGACCTCAAACCATATTAATTGATCTTGCATTTGTAGAGCATCTTGGTTATGCTCAGGGGCATTTGCCGAAGCAAAGTGCAGGATGGTTCTTCTGGTCCTTGTGTCGACGCGGGACAGTAGCCAGGATGGTAGCATGGGATTCTTCCCCCGAGTCATCTCACCTATAGTTCTCACAATCTCTCGGTTACCATGCTCGATTGCTACTTGGAGAACGCTCCGGCCACGGGTGTCCAGGTACGTAGCTGCCTCCGGACACACCAGTAAGATCGTACTGACGAACTCGGGAATGCCCATTTGTGCACCCAAGATCAAGGGTGGCTCGTTCCATCTTCCAGCAGACGTAGCTGGTGCATTAAGTTGATCTTGTCGCCCACCTCTTTTTCGAAAGGTTGCCGCAGGAGCTCCGCCGTCACCTTGTGTTGTTGTTCCCAGCACGTAGAACTCCATGTTTCTCGGCTCGCGGGCTAAATATTTGATGAGTTCCAAGGCTTCTCTATGGGTTCTCTTTATCTTCTCCAGATGTGGGGTTCCAGGGTACACTGCATTAACGTATTGCATCTCCAAATTTTAACATCAGAACAAGTCAGCAACAATGATCAGCCCATCTACTACTGTACCAACACATATATGTAGTGACGCAAGCAAAAATAAAAATAAAAAGCTTATGTAAACTACTCTATTTTGGAGAACAAATCACAAGAAGCAAACGCGTAATGAAGCAGTAGGACATGGCTCTAAATATCATCAATGTACTACTGTTTGGTAACAATTACTCACTAGTCTTTAAAATGATGAAAAGAAACAGACGAACCCATTTGACTGCAAGGCCAAAAAGGAATAGATCAGCGTAATGAATGAAACATAACATGGATGACGACGAAAACAAAAAACAAAAAATTTGCAGACAGAGAAGCTAGGAGTAATATGTCAACGAGAGTACAGCAGCAAGATGGAAATCTCGAACGAATCCTTCTCTGCCTCCCGAATTGTTCGTGGTCATCTTGCTCTGTGGCTTCAGCTTGCTTGAGATTATGCATACGTAGACGCCAAAGTGAGAAACAAATCAGAGAGACATTATTGTGATGGAAAAGATGTCGATGATTAGAATCACATATCAAGAGAAGCGCATACATCGTTGGAGCTTCCAGGTGCCTCCTCTTCGTCTCTTTGACGTGTCCTGTGTGAGTCCTTCTCCAAAGGAATAACTGAGATGTAAAAATAATAATAATAATAATAATAATAATAATCAAAATTTTAGGAGCATGGAGGAGGAGGAGGAGGAGGCACTTGAAAGAGTAAAGCAGAAACCAGACTAAACCGGTTAGATTTGATTCGGTTTAACACAAAACCATGTAATAAACCTGACTGCGGTAAAATTCTCAATAAATCTGGATGTCGAACGATCGCTAAATTGAGGAGGCAGCCATTGGTAGCAAAGTAGCGAAAGAAATAGAGGAGCAGGGGAGGAGGGGGGAGGCCGGGGGGTTGAAGGAAGAGGAGGGCAGCACTTAACAGTCATAGAGGATGGACTTGAAGTAGCCAAGCAGCATTTGGCTTCGGAATAACCCCGGAATGGTCACCATCAGCTGCAACGGGGTCACCGCCATAGTATTCCGCGACGTGATCAGCAATGGAAAGCGCTCTGCAATCTCCAGTGCAAGCCCTGCATCAACTCACTCACCTTCGTCTCAACAAAGATGCGGAAGCAGCAGTATAATCCAAACTTCGAATAGGTAAGATTAAAAAAACCAACAGTGCAAGCCCTGCATCAACTCACTCACCTTCGTCTCAACGAAGATGCGGAAGCAGCAGTATAATCCAACGATATAACACTTCGAATAAGTAAGATTAAAAAAAAAAAAAACAGTGCAAGCCCTGCATCAACTCACTCACCTTCATCTCAACGAAGATGCGGAAGCAGTATAATCCAATAAGTAAGATTATAAATATAAAAAAAAAACAGTCAAAGCCAGACAAACGAAATTGTTATAATACTTCAAATAGTTAAAGATTAGATAAAATATAAAATAAAAATTTAGATTTAAATTTATATTAGATGAGGATAAGATTTGTTAGGACATGGTAGATTTTTTTAGTATTTTAAATTTTTTATGATTTATTTTTAACCAATATAAATAAATGATATTGATCTAAGACAATAATAATAATAATAATAATAATAATAATAATAATCTAGTTTACTCTACTATCTCTTTCATTTCTTTCTAAAGTTGTACTGAAAAATCAATAATGGTATCAAAACTTGGTTAGATAAAAGGGAGTACATAGATTAAAAAAAATGAATACTAGTATATCCAGAAAAAAGAAAAAAATAGTAGATATTAGAGTAAGTGTTACTTATCAAATTTTTATTATCTTGAAATATTATAATTATCAATTTTGAACTGGTAAAATGAAATTTTTATTTATTTTAAATAGATTATGAAATTTGATAAAATATAGTTTTGTTCAATATAATATGTATGATCCTAATAATTTCAATATATAAAAAAATGTAAGAGCCCTTTATGCACTATAACAATCAATAGTTGAATCTCTATTTCTAAAAACGATGATGGCATCAACATCAATAGAAACTTGAAAGATACTAAAAAATATATTTGGAAATACATAAAAGTTAAAAATTTTAAAACTTCAAATTATTCAACATGAACTTTGAAACTCTTACAATAAAAGATTCTGAATCTATTATTAATTTTTTCTCAAAAATATATTCGATTTTGAATCAAATGAGATATTATGGTGATGACAATAAAATATTTAACTATAATAGAAAATATTTTATTAAATTTATCTTTAAAATTTGATATGATTTATACTACCATAGAAGAAGCTAAAGATATAATACATTATCTATTAATAAATTAATAGGTATTCTTTTGGTCCATGAGCAAAAAGTGAATAAATCTTCAGTTGAGGACAGATCAGAAAAAGAAACAAAAGAAAAACTCAAAAATCAAATCTCAAGAGAGAGATCAAAATGACATAGATCATGATTAATAAACTTAAGGTCAGCCGAATATGAATGAAGGTAACAAAGAAACCTATCGATGATTTTGTTACAAAAGAATTAGACATATTGAAAAATATGCCAGCACAAAAATAAAAATCTAAATATTCTTTTATATTCTTATTGTAAAAAATATAGTCATCATGAAAAATATTGTTGGAACAAAAGAAATAATATTTTTTGTTTAGATTAGAAAATGTTCTTCAAATGATAATAGATAAAAAAAGAAACAAAAGAAAAACTCATAAATCAAATCTTAAGGGGGAGATCAAAATGATCCATTAACTAAAGGTCAATAAAACACAAATGCAGGTAAAATAAAAATCTAAATATTCTTCTTAGTACTTACTATAAAAAATATGATCATTTTGAGAAAGGTTGTCATAACAAAAATCAAAAAAATTATAATGCAAAAAATAATAAAAATGATGAAGAAAATATTTTTTTACATTAATATTTAAATCTGTTTAGTTTTTGGATAGCGGAGTTAGTAATAATATAATATAGGATAAAAGTTTGTTATAGGTGCTTGATTCAGTTAGATCTACTGTGTAGATGGAACATTTGACAACAAGGTTCAAGTGAAATGAAAATAAATAGTTAATGTGAACACAAAATCTAGTAAAAATTATTAATGATATAATATTTATTTTGATTTAAAATAAAATCTCATTAGTATAGGACAACTAATGAGAAAATAATATTATATTATTTTTTATGATGAAAATGATTGATTTATGATAAGAAAATTTAAAAAATGATAGCAACCGATGACAAAAAACAAAATGTATCTCTTATTATTTTTAGATGATTCTACTACTACTACTAATGAATCTATATTAAGCCATAAAAGTTATGATTGTCTAAATTTTTATGGATCTATACAAAATATCTATCTTAGATGTTGTAAATCATGATAATTAAGAAACTATAGTTGGTGAGATAAATATATAGATAATGATGTGTCATTAAACTCCAAGGATAATAAGTAAGATACATATATAGTGAGGATATAAGTTTTTGAATATATAATAAAAGCTAAAGAAAAGAAAAAAAAAAAGGAAGCATATGAGAATAGATCTTGTAAATACATATGAGAATCCTCAAAGATGATTTTAAAAGAGAAAAAATTCAAGTAATCGGCCTAAGATAAAAGATTTAAAAAAAGAGATATAAAGAATTTTCAAGAATATATGGGTGATAAAGAAGCATAAGATGATTAATGTAGCAACAAGGACTAGCTTATAAAAAAAGATTTTAGTATTTTAATTCAAATATTTAAGATTATATAAAAAATGAGGTAACTAGAGTATATTAGAATAATTGAAATATTTAAGATTAGATAAAAATTTAGATCATATGAAATGATAATTATTGGGATATGATAAAAGAAAATTAGTATTTTGAAATATTTATATTCATCCAAAAACACTGTAGACTATAGTTTTCACTACTATTATTTTACCCTCCTCTCGCTGATAACCGCTTACCCGGCGCGTTGCCCATGATGGCACAATGCAGCATGGTGGCGCCGTCCTCCCTCCGCTCGTACGGGGAGCCGTTCCCCTCGTTAAGCAGGCACCAGAACATTTCACGATGCCCGTAGAACGCCGCTCTGTGCAGTGGTGTCTCCTGCTTCAAGTTATGTTCTCCGATGAGGTCTTCTCTCTTGCCCAACAGCTCCTTGGCCACCTCGCTGTTACCCACGGCGGCAGCGATATGAAGTGCCGTGTCGCCGTACAAATTCTTGGCCACGAGGTTCTCCACTGACATCTGCCGGATAATACTTTTGGCGAGGTCGGTCTTGTTGCAAGCTATGACGAGGTGGAGCAAAGTGTCGTTCATGAGGTTCACCGGGCGACCAGGATCTTCGACGGCTAGAGCCAAGAGTTGCTCGTGCTTCTCCCGACGGATATGAGACTTCACCGTGAGAAAACGTCTCCTGTCGATCTCATGCGGTGGATCAGCATCAATGGCAGGAGCGGGATTCCCCATAGCATGCATGCAGTTGCTATATGGTGCGTACGCCGTCGCCTCCAGATGCGTACACCAAAGATAAAGCAACCTGAAGGCCTGCCTTAACGACAAGTTCAGGTGATCCTTTTTTGGCTCTCATCCGTCGTCGTACGCCTCCCTCCTTTTCAGTCGATCGGCGTCGCTTACTGTCGGAAAACGGCGTCGGATTCTTTACTCAAACCGTCCCAAGTTTAGTGCAGATCCCCTTTGGACCCTTCCAACCTCTCTCTCCCCTCTTTAAAAGTGTCACGACCATGAAGAAGAACTCTTGTAGATGATGAGCTTTCATCTTGCCTTTTCTTCTCTGCTATTTTTCCCATTATTGTTTTTTTCTTCCATAACAAATTGAGCACCCCCCTCCATCTCACTCGCAAAAGATTCGACAACAAATAATTCACGTACGTTAAAGCTAGACAGCAACTACATGGCGGAAACGTGGATGACCATGCGAGGGTCAACGATTATTGCTCTACAGGAAACAATAATCCGGAAGCTTGCACCCAAGCTTCTACTTGTGCATCTTTACCAATCAATCAATTTGCACCTTATAGAAAAGGTTTTGTAGATCCCAAGTCTTCGGAGTTGACAACCCTTTGGTTGGTATCCAACTCTTCATATGCACCATCTTCTTTTTTTTGTTCATGTCTTTATTGAATCTTTTGCTCTCGACGTTATCAGCAGGCTAAAAAAGACCATCACTTGTATCTCCAAATCACGTTATCTTTGACTGGGTGTCTCTTGCTTCGATGACAAGCTAAAAGAATTTTATTATTCGGATCTGCGTTGGCATGATTTAATTACATCAACAACTACCGGAAACTGACGTGACATCCCGAGTAAACTAATCGTCTCCATTCCTCAACCAATACATAGAAATTTAATTAATAGTTTCTTCCGACATATCACTTTTAGTCTCTCGTCCGATGACAATAAGCTATTATAGATCAACGAAAGGGAATCTGATAACATGGTAAAGAATATTAAAAGGCAAAGTGCATGGTGGAAAGATACCGAGCAGTTGTCCGCGAAGGAGCGCTACAAAGGCCTCCACGGAGAGTTTTCTTTCCTTTCTACAGAGGTCTTTGTTTTTTTTTTTGTCTTCTTTTTTGTTGAAAAGCTAAATGATCTTCTTTTTTTTTTTTTTTTGGGTTTGAAGTCAAGCATTTGGTTTGCATATGTGCAAACTTTATGGGCTGTGTGAGTGTCACAGAAGAAGATTCAATAAGACTCGACGAGCCTCTCTTCTAGCCGACCTCTGGGAAGACGAAAGAACGTCCATGCATGCCAACGGTGAGAGGGGTAAGATCCCATCGACAGCTATGTCATATGGGCATTAGTCAAAAAAAAACAAACAATAGACAGGGAGGGCCATCACCATTATTCAGTATTGATGGGATGGGACATCACCATTATTGGTGATCAGATCTGTTCTCTACCTTTGCGCCCGCGGGTATCATCTCATTTAAGATAGAAGAGAAAACCACATCAAAGTTACAATCAAATAGGGTGCATATATAACCTGCCCTTGTTGCTGCTTGTATGTATCCAATGGCTGCCACCACTACATTACCGCTAGATTCGAAAGATGTGGACGATCATTCATGCTTGTTGACTCAACGCCAAAGCCGAAGAAGGAAAGATAGGCCCAAGTCGGAGCCCCGAAAGAACAACACCAGGAAACAGATGACGGGGAAGACGGTGAGCTCCAATACGAATGGAATCAAGTCCTTGGACTTCGTCTTCTGCCAGCCGTATAACTGGAGGTAGATGTTGCAGGTGAACGCCACCAGAAAAGACAGCATCGCCAAGCCAAACGACGAGCGGGCAAAGAAGTATTTGGTTGGGATGATACGACGGAACTGCTGCTCCTTGTAAGGTGACATGGCGAGGGATAAGAACAACACCAGAGATGTGGCGGCGCATGACAGCCCAATCACGTACGCATGTGCGAAGACCTTAAAAGCTGCCCTGCCGAAGTAAACCGGGTTGCCGGTGGCTGGGTCCTTATCGCCGGGGATGGAGAAGCTCGACGCGAACACTACAGCTGCGACCAGCCCTGAACACGTCCTGCCCGTTTCCATTAGTTGACCCTTGCAACTCTTGAGCATCGGTTGGTGACTCTCGGTAAACATCTCTTCTGCGGTCATCTCTTGCGCGTTCCGACTGTACACTAATTCCTTGGGAACCATATCCCTCACCGTCTGCATACAAAATGTCAGAAAACGATCAAATTTTAGTAGGCATCTCTGATAATATATGTATATTTTATTGGTAGTTAATGTGGTCAGGGACTTGACCTCAAACCATCTTAATTCATCTTGCATTTGTAGAGCATCTTGGTTATGCTCAGGGGCTTTTGCCGAAGCAAAGTGCAGGATGGTTCTTCCGGTCCCTTTGTCGACGCGGGACAGTAGCCAGGATGGTAGTATGGGATTCTTCCCCCGAGTCATCTCACGTATACTTCTCACAATCTCTCGGTTACCGTGCTCGATTGCTACTTGGAGAACGCTCCGGCCATGGGTGTCCAGGTACGTAGCTGCCTCCGGACACACTTGTAAGATCGTACTGACGAACTCGGGAATGCCCATTTGTGCACCCAAGATCAAGGGTGGCTCGTTCCATCTTCTGGTACACGAAGCTGCTGCATTAACTTGATCTTGTCGCCCACCTCTTTCTCGGAAGCTTGCCGCAGGAGGTCCGCCGTCACCTTGTTTTGTTCCCAGCACGTAGAACTCCATGTTTCTCGGGTCCCGTGCTAAATATTCGATGAGTTCCAAGGCTTCTCTATGGGTTCTCTTTATCTTCTCCAGATGTCGGGTACGCGGGTACACTGCATAACGCATCCCATCTCCAAATTTTAACATCAGAAGAAGCGAGCAACATGATCATCTCATCTACTGTACTAACACATTGTGTTTTTTCCGCAAATAAGCTACAATTATCCATCATGTAAACCTTTTGTTTTTGAGAACAAATCACAAGAAGCCTTGTCTATAGTACTTTCTTCGTAATGAAACAGTGGGACATGACTCTAAATATCATCAATATACTTGTTTGGTAACAAATTACTCACAAGTCTTTATTATGATGAAGAGAAACAGACGAACCCATTTGACTGCAAGGACAAAAAGGAATACATCAGCGTAATGACACAGAACATGGATGACTACAAAGATTGCAGACAGAGAAGCAAGTAGGAGTACCTGGGAAGACTAATATGTCAACGAGAGTACAGCAGTAAGATGGAAATCTTGAACGAATTGTTCTCTGCCTCGCGAAATATTCGTTGTCATCTTCTTCTATGGCTTCATCTTGCTTGAGGTTATACATATGTAGACGCCAAAGGGAGAAACAAATCAGAGACACAATCGTGGACTATTGATGTTGTAATGGAAAAGAAGTCGATGATTGGAATCACATATCGAGAAGCACACACACGGGCATCGTTGAAGCTTCCAGGTGCCTCCTCTTCGTCTCCTCGACGTCTCTTGTTTGAGTCCTTCTCCAAAGGAATAACTGAAATGTAAAGTCAAAATTTTAGGAGCACGTACACTGGTATCAAAATTCTCGGTGTTTAAGTTTCATCATAAGTTTATTTTTCTTATAAAAATTATAAATTTTACTTCACATCGAAAATTAAAAGTAGGCAAATACTAAGTTTGGATTTGATGAATCTATTATTATTGATTTAACCTTAACTATTCAGGATCAACGATCCATGTTCAACAAACTTAATAAGTCAATTATCTCGATATATATAAAAGATAATTCACCTAAAAAGTTGTTAGTAGTTGGTTTCTATCACGTCCCTCTATTCGGAATTATTTAGGAACGTTTTTTTTAATATAAATTATAATTTATCCTCCTATTCCAATTAATTTCGTTTGAAATTTTTTGGAAATGATACATACACTACACCAGTTTGGACGAGTGAATCGATTCAATGAACCGGTCAACCTTGTGTCGCTTTCTCTTCTCCTCCTCCTCCTCCTCCTCCTTCGCCTACTCCTTCTCTGTCTCCTCCTTGAAGAAGAAAGTATGTGTGGAAGGGTGACAGCAAAAGGGCGAATCGAGTGACGGAGGAGGAGACGTGAAAGTACAAAGAAGAGAGAACAAACCAGACGAAGCCGGTTAGATTTGATTAGGTTTAACACAAAACCATACAATAAATCCGAAAAATCAAGAAAGTTAGACGTCGAACGATCGCTAAATTAAGGTAGCCATTGGTAGCAAAGTAGCGAAAGAAATAGAGGAGAAGGGGGGAGGCCGGGGCGCTGAAGGAAGAGGCGGGCAGCACTTACAGTCATAGAGGATGGACTCGAAGGAGCCAAGTACCATTTGGCTTCGGAATAACCCCGGAATGGTAACCATCAACTGCAAAGGGGTCACCGCCATAGTATTCCGCGACGTGATCAGCAATGGAAAACGCTCTGCAATCTCCAGTGCAAGCCCTGCATCAACCCACTCAACCTTCGTCACAACAAAGACGCAGAAGCAGTATAGTCCAACAATATAACACTTCGAATAAATAAGATTAAAGAAAAAAACAAGATAAAACCAGATGGCCGGAGCCAGACCAACCAAACTGGTGATGATCGCTTACCAGGCGCGTTGCCCATGATGGCACAGTGCAGCATGGTGGCGCCGTCTTCCCTCCGCTCGTACGGGGAGCCCTTCCCTTCGTCCACCAGGCACCAGAACATCTCATGATGCCCGTAGAACGCCGCTTTGTGCAGTGGTGTCTCCTGCTTCAAGTTCTGTTCTCCGATGAGATCTTCCCTCTTGTCGAACAGCTCCTTGGCCACCTCGCTGTCACCCACGGCGGCAGCGACATGAAGAGCCGTGTCGCCGTACAAATTCTTGACCAGCAGCTTCTGCACTTGCATCTGCCGGATAATACTTTTGGCGAGGTCGGTCTTGTTGCAAGCTATGACGACGTGGAGCAAAGTGTCGGTCATGAGGTTCACCCGGCGACATGGATCTTTTTCGGCTAGAGCCAAGAGTTCCTTGTGCTTCTTCCGGCGGATATGAGACTTCACCGTGAGAAAATGTCTCCTGTCGAGCTTATGCGGTGGATCAGCATCCTCCGCCGTGCCGTCCTGAATGGAATCCGTATGGGCAAGAGAGGGATCCCCCATAGCATGCAGTTGTGATATGGTGCGCACAACCTTCGCCTCCAGATTTCGACTGCGAAACTGAAGGCCTGCCTTAACAAGCGGACTAGCTGATCCTTTTGGCTCTCATCCATCGTCGTACACCTCCTTCCTCCTTGTTATCTACTCGAATCACGGCAACATCTTTTTTTTCCGTCTCTACGTTGAATCTTCCGCTCTCGACGTTGTCTGTCAACGCCAACATGCAGCTGTCGCTCCAAATCACGTTATCTTTGAGTGGGTGTCTTTTTCTTTAACGGCGAGTTAAAAGAATTTTATATTTCAGATATGATTTAACTCCATCAGCAATTACGCTGGCAAACTCATCGTCTCCATTGCTCGACCTATCTTTCTTTCAAATTTTTTTTAATAAAAAATTAATTAATAATTTCTTCCAACGTATCGATTGTAGTCTCACCGCTAATGACTCTAAGATAATTCGCCGAAAGGGGACATTATAGATGACATGATAATAAATATTGGGAAGAGAAATGTCACGGTCGGAAAGAGAAAGGCTACCAAACCCATCAATATTGACATTGACGTGAAAACGAACCAAAAGAAAACAAGAAACGAGTAAATGTCCGATGGTGGAAACAATCGTTGAATCGTTTGCCGTCTCAATTATATAGTAATAACGAAGAACTTACGTTTCTCAAGGTAATAGGAATTTTACTAGAGTTGTCACGACAGGGAGGCTTTTGGAGAGGGATTGACTCCTTTGGGTTTGACCTTTTTGCTCTACTATGATGCTCGAGATGAGATTTGTACGTGATAGGGTGATCGGAGATTAGTACAGTCCCATTTAGAAGAAACGAATGACTGCAGTTGTCAATTGCATGCAGCACAAAAGAAAACATAACTCTTCCCATTGCTATGTTTGTTCTTCTTCTTCTTCTTCTTTTTTTATTATTGGCATTTGAGTTTCTCTCCTTTTATTTCTTAACAAGTGGTATTAGAATTTTGTGTTTTTATTAATGATGATGAAAAGCAGCACACGTATGTTATGATTTTTTATGATTGCAAACAAGAGCACAAGAAGTTGAGCATAGTCAAATTTCACATCAACAAAGTCAAAATACGTCCAATTCATAGTAGCTTGGTAATAAATACGAGTACAATGCTTGACTTATCAGAATTTAATACCACACAAACACACACACATGCAAAAGTTATACTGGCACAGACCGAGGAAGTATGCCCGACATTAATGCTTATTGACTCTAACTCCAAACACGACGGAAAAAAGATGGACCAAAATTGCAACCACGGTAGAGGAGCACAACCAAGCAGACAGTGGGGAAGACGGTAAGCTCCAGTACGAGTTGAATGATGTCCTTCGCAAGTGTTGTCTGCCCGCCATAGATCTGTAGGAAGATGTTGCATGTGAAGGCCAGCAACAAAGCCATCAGCGCCAACCCAAACGAGAAGCAAGCGAAGAAGTACTTGGTGGGGATGGCACGGCGGAACTGCTGCTCCTTGTAAGGCGAGATGACGAGGGACAAGAACAACACCAGAGACGTGGCGGCGCACGAAAACCCGATCACGTACGCATGCGTGAACACCTTAAATGGTACCCTGTTGAAGTACACAGGGTTGCCGGTTCTGGGATCCTTCTCGCCCGGGATGGAGAAGCTGGACGCGAAGACCACCGCCGCCACGAGGCCTGAACATGTCTTGCCCATCTCCATTAGCTGACTCTTGCAGTTCTTAAACATCTCTTTGTGACTCTCGGTAAAGATCTCCTGTGCTGTCTTCTCGTCCGTGTTTCGACTGTACACGAGCTCCTTAGGCACCATCTCTTTCACCATCTGCATGCATAGGATTAATTAACGATCACATGGAATTCTACAATGACAAAATATTCTCTTATGTGATAAATGATCCAACACTGGGGAGTACGCGACCTCAAACCATTTTATCTCATCTTGCATTTGCACTGCGTCGTCTCCGGTATCACCGACCTTCTCAGAAGCAAAATGCAGGATGGTGTTTCTGGTTTTAGGGTCGATGCTGGACAACAACCAGGATGGTAAAGTGGGGTTGTCTCCCCGGGTCATCTTACGGATAGTTTCTACGGTCTCTCGGTTCCCAGACTCTATCGCCACTCGGAGAACATTTCTGCCCTTCGTGTCCAGGTAGGTTGCTGACTGCGGGCACACTTGCAGGATCTTCTCGACGAAATCATGAAGGCCCATTTGTGCACCTACGATCAAGGGTGGTTCGTTCCATCTCTCTTCCGAGCTAGGTGACAGTGCCTTCAACACTTTCTCCACACTCTGAGCCGCCTCTTTGATTGCAGCTGAGGCCGGTGTTTCCGGTTCCTCCGACACTAATTTGTAGAACTTATCGGTCATCTTCTCAATGAGCTCTTTCACTGCAGGTGGGGCTTCCGTGTCGCTTCCTCGGCCAGCACCTTCTTCTGCAGTCTCTGGTGGGTAGTCTGTTGGACCAAGCGCACCGAGTTGGGTACCTGCGAGTAGATCTTTTCCACCTCGGGTGGGATCTTTTCCACGCACAAAGAAATCAAAGTATCCTGCTTGGGCTAAGTATTCGATGAGGTGCATAGTTTCTGTATGGTTCTTCTTCTTCCTCTCCAGACGTTGGACTCTCGGGGACACTGCACCCATGCATTTCGGTTAGCATTAAAACCTAACATAAATTATTTTTAGTTTTTATAAGACAGTCATCATTTGCTAAGAAAATTATACGTGTAAGAGGAACTGTTAACTCACACTGCCGTATAATGTTACAAGCAAATCGCTGAATCCAGCCAGCTGCAGGACAACATGCGTGCATTAACCAACGTTATCGTACATTTAATAACCACAACATGGATAGATTAAGAACCCTTTACTTTACGATGGATATTATTAGCAAGTAGAGAAGCTAGAACGAGTACCCGGGATGTTAATGAACCCCAACAGGTCAAAGAGAGTGCTGTAGTTTGATGGGAATTTTGAGCGAAAAGCCCTCGGCCAGTGGTCATCGTCTTGTGCTACTCCAACGCTCTTGAGATTACAGGTACATGCCACAGAGAGAACCGAATCAGATAGCTAAACGTAAATGATGTACTCATGATTTGAAGCTATGCCACGTAAAAAAAAAAAAAAGCCATTCATGCATAAGCCACATACAGATCTGTTGGGTGGTGCCACCTCTTCATCGCTTTTGTTCATTTTACGCGAGTCCTCGTCCAAAGGAATCCCTGAAACGTAAAACCAAAGAGCTCTACGAATATTCTTATGCACATTTAGTTGATTTTTTTTTTGCCTCATCGTAGATGAGAACTGTTGCAGTATGTACAGAAAAAGGAGTCGAGGAGGGTTGTTGCACTCACAGTCGTAGATCAAGGAGTCGAGGGCCCCAAGAACTACTTGGCTTCGGAATGCCTCAGGAATAGTCACCAACAGCTGCAGCGGAGTGAGGGCGTGATCATTCCGGGATTCGATCTGAGAGGGATATTGCTGTGCAATCTGCAAGGCGAGCACTGCAGGTGTACCAAAATGTTAATTGAAGTTGAACCGCGTACAAGGGAAAATGGATCTAGTGATAGTCACCCGGCGCATTGCCCATGATGGCACAGTGCAGCATGGTGGCGCCGTCCTCCCTCCGGGCATCCGGTGAGCTTTTCTTGGCCACCAGCAGCCAGAACATGTCCTGCAGCCCGTACAGGGCCGCCTTATGTAGCGGTATCTCCTGCGTCCGGTTCCGCTTATGAACGAGATTTGGCACCCTGCGGATCAGCTCCGAGGCCGCTACTTGGTCGTCCATGTAGGCAGCTACGTGAAGCGCCGTGTCGCCGTTGTAGTTTGTGTCCCCGAGCCTGTCATCTGATATTTTGGCGATGAGGTGGGTGGCGAGCGTGGGCTTCTTGCAGGCGATGACGACGTTGAGCAAGGGGTCGTTCATGAGGTTCACATGGTTATCCTGCTCCACTATTCGCAGGAGTTCGTTCAGGTCCACGTTCTCACGGTGGATGAGCGAGTTCAGCTGGCCGAAGCGGGCCATGTCCAGGGCATGCGGTGGCTCCCCTGATCGAGCACCACCTGCGCGATCTGCAGGCTGCGGCTCCCCGGAGACAGACGGCTGTTTCCCTGATCCGGTGCCTGCATCAGCAGCAATCGGCCGCTTTTGGGTGCCGGGAGGAGCCGCCATATCCAAAAAACGCCGAAGGAAGCCGCTCCTTTCGCTACGTTCTCACCGACCACTAAATATATAATGGCTACGGGGAGGAGGAGGAGGAGGAGGAGGAGACGAGGTGATGGAGTTGGTCCCCATCGACCGACAGACGCCACCTTCCTCATTCCCAGTTGATCGAGTAGCTTTGCTTCTCGTTGGGGAATAGCTTCAGATTCTCTACTCGAGCTTTCTTTCTTAGATCGCTATGTTGGGCAACTCTTCCGAAGGTATTGAAACACAAAAAGCCGATTCTTCCCAACGTGTCTTTCTTTGTTCTTTCGTTCTCTATACAAAAGCAAAAGTAGGCAAACGTGATGGCTCTGAATAAATCGTAAAAGAAAAAGGGAAACTGCACACACTTCACGTTGTCTTTCGCTCGTGTTAGTCAAGCTTACATAAAGAAAGATTTTTTTAAATTTATCATCTTATTTTAATAACTTTTAATATTTTAAAAATATCCATATACGAGTAGACGTAAATGACTTCGTCCTTCTTCTTCTCTTAATCATAAGGTTGTTGGAAATAAAAGGATAAAAAAAAAATAGTAATCGAGTGACTATAAATAGTGAAATTATATTATACTTTTCTAAGGAGTTGCTAATAGCAAGCTTCTTTTTAAAAATAGCATATTTTACCCTTCAAAGTTTAAAAATAGCTTATTTACAAGCACAGTTCCTTGTGTTTAGCATGACATCTCAAGGAGTCAACGTCCCTACCCAGCGCAAGAAACATTTATTATATATTATGCATCTGAGAAGTAAGCTTTTGGGTGGTACAAAGAAATCCAATTAACAATTTATCAAAATCATTCTTATCATTGATACGAGTTACGGAATAGGTAGAATTGAACACATCACATACTCTCCCGAGAGTGGAAGGTGCGGATAACGATCGTGCTAACTATTTGACTCAACGCCAAAGGCGAGCAAAAGATGGGCCAAAACTACAGCCACGATAGAGCAGCACGATGACACAGACGAATGGAAAGACCATGAGCTCAAGCAAGAGCGGAATCAAGTCCTTCCTCTCGGATCTCTGCCCGCCATAGATTTGCAGAAAGATGTTGCAGGTGAAGGACACCAGGAAAGCCACCAGCGCCACCCCAAATGACAAGCAAGCTAAGAAGTATTTGGCGGGGATGGCACGGCGGAACTGCTGCTCTTTGTAAGGCGAGATGATGAAGGATAAGAACAACACAAGAGACGTAGCGGCGGACGACAGCCCAATCACGTACGCGTGTGAGAAGACCTTAAAGGGTATTCTGTTGAAGTAGACTGGGTTTCCGGTTGTTGGATCCTTCTCGCCGGGGATGGAGAAGCTCGACGCAAAGACCACGGCCGCCACGAGGCCCGAACATGTCTTGCCCATGTCCATTAGTTGATCCTTGCAGTTCTTGAACATCTCTCGGTGACTCTCCGTAAACATCTCCTGTGCTGTCTTCTGTCTATCGTTTCGATAGTTCACTAGTTCTTTAGGAACCATGTCTCTCACCTTCTGCAACCAAGTGCCAGTTCAAAAACAGAGGAGGGTTTTGATAGATGAATGAAAGGAAAGTTGAAGAAGTCAGCAACTGGACCTCAAACCACGTTAGTTCATCTTGCATTTGCACCGCGTCTTGGTAATTATCAGGGCCTTTCACGGAGGCAAAATGCAGGATGGTTTCTCCGGTGGTTTCATCGACGCGGGACCGTAGCCAGGACGGCAGAATGGGATTGTGGCCCTCGGTCATCTCGCATATGGTTTCTACGATCTCCAGGTTACCATGCTCGATGGCCACCTGGAGAACGCTTCTCCCTCTGGTGTCCAAGTAGGTTGCAGCCTGTGGAGACACCTTTAAGATCGTCCTGACGTACTCGGGAAGGCCCATTTGGGCTCCCAAGATCAATGGTGGTTCGTTCCATCTACCCGACTCAGCCGACGGTTCCCCGATGGCGTCCTGCATGACCTCGCGCAGCTCCTTCGCTGTGACTTTGTTATCGTCGTGCGACATGAATTTGAAAAGCTTTTCCGCAAACGCGATGACCAACTGATCTCGTCGCCCTCCTATTTCTCGGTATCCTTCGCCAGTGGCTTCTGCTGGGTGTTCATCATCTGGTATACCCATGAGAATGTCACTATAAGTTTGTGGTTCGTCATTACGCTGTTGTCGGTTTTCTCCGCCTTCATCGGTTCCCTGGCTGAAGAAATCCACGTACTCTTCTTTGTGGACTAAATACTCGACAAGTTGCAAAGCTGCTCTGTGGGTTCTCTTTATCCCCTCCAGACGTCGGATTCTTGGGGACACTGCAGAATGCATTGCATTGCAATCACAATAACATCAGAAGAGGCCAACAAATCAATGCTCAAGTCAGTCTATGGGAACAGTCACTCACATTGCTTTAAAATGTTGAAAAGCAGCAGTTGAATCCATCTGGCTGCATATATAGATAAAAGCATAAACCTGGGTAATCCAATTGCAATAATGGATGCAGAAGCGTGAGAAATGAGTGGTACCTGGAATGTGCATCAATTCCAATAGGTCAAAGAGAGGACTGTATTGAGATGGAAATTTTGAACGAATTCTTCTCGGCCTCTCCAAATGTTCTTCGATTTCTTCTGTGACGGCCGCTCGCTTGAGATCACATACATGTGTGCACCAGTCAGAAAAGCACTACTCATATAACTTCAATCTATCAATGCGAAGTCAAATCGTTCATTCGGGAACACATACATCATTGCTTTTAGGTGCTTCTTCATCTCCGTCACCAGTCTTGGGAGAGTCCTCTTCCAAAGGAATCACTGGAATACCCCATCAAAAACAAATAGAGAGGAAGAGTAGCTCAAGGAAAAGAGCATGAAAATTGAAGAGGAAGAGGGATAGCACTTACATTTGAAGAGAAAGGATTCAAGGGAGCCAAGCACCATCTGACTTCGGAATAACCCGGGAATGGTCACCATCAGCTGCAACGGCGCCACCGCATCGGTATTCCGTGACGTGATCAGGTCTGGATATTGTTTGGCGATTTCCAATGCAAGCGCTACACGAAGCTAAATTTTGATGAGAAGCTAAGACGATGGAGTCACGCCCAATGTACTGTCGTGGGTTATCGGTGTTGAACTTACACGGCGCATTACCCATGATGGCACAATGCAGCACGGTGGCTCCATCCTCCCTCCGGTCCTTGAAGCAGTCGTTATCCTCGTTACTCAGGCACCAGAACATGTCCCGGTGCCCGTACAGCGCCGCTTTGTGCAGCGGCGTTTCCAGCTTCGAGTTCCGTTTCCTGATGATATCTTTGTTCTTGCGGACCAGCTCGGTGGCCACCCCGCAGTCACCCACGGCGGCAGCGACGTGAAGAGGTGTGTCGCCGTACCAATTCGTGGCCATGATGTTCACCTGCTTCTGCCAGATGAGACTTTTGGCGAGGTCGGTCTTCCCACAGGCGATGACGATGTGGAGCAAAGAGTCTTCCATGAGGTTTATCTTTCGACCGGGATCACTCGTGGCCAGATTCAAGAGTTCCTCCGTCTTTCCACGACGAACGAGGGACTTTACTTTGCCGAAGTAACTCAGGTCGAGCTGGTGCGGGGGGTTGCTGTTGGAATTAAACTTGTTCAAGTATCATAAAGAGGTTCATTTCATCAAAAGAGGTTCATTGCATCAAGAGATAGATTTATTACATCAAGAAAAAAAAATGGATTAAAAAGAAGAATAAGTCAAATTGTTTATTGGTTCTTGAAAGGGTTTATTGAAAGAGAATGATTCATCTTGAATACAATTAATATAATATATCTTTGGTGACTATATAAACCCCATATGTTGGGTCATGAGAGCAAGAGAGTTTCTGAAATTTGTAAAGAGTTTTTTCTTGAGAGAAATATAGAAGATTGAACCTTGTCCTACTCTTCCTCTTCCTCTGTTTCATATCTCTATTCCCTCTTCCTATCAACATCAACGGTTGCTTCGTATTGTTGATGTCGTCAGTATCATCCCGAGAGGACTCGTTCCGACTTCCGGCAAGCACAGAAGGGGGGGCGCCGTAGGGACTTGCCATAGCGCCACTGGATGACTGTAAGCACTCCTCCACCTCCACCTCCACCTCCACCTGCTGCTGTAGGCCTCCCTTTATATTGATGATGGGCAGGAGATGAAGCCATTGTCGATTAGCTTTGCTTCTTCTCGTGGGATAGCGTGGGATTCCATTGCAATATAGTTCCTTCCTAATTTAAAGTGGCAACAGCTAAGAAGACACAGACCCACCCAAGTATGCGTCGTTAAGCTTTCTTTTTCTCTTCTGGTGTAAGGCAAATAAAATAATAATGATAATAACCATTAATGCCCATTGCCTGCAGCCAAAAACACTGAATTAATCGATCGCCAGCTACCACCAGAGCTTCGAGCTTAGTTAGTCAACCCAGTAATACATCTCATTCAATTCTTTCGCATCAAGTTCTTGAAACTACTGCGTGAAGTCGTCTTCCATCCCCAGATAGGAATGGTTTGGTTACCTTAATTATCTGAAACTAATAATCGTATGGCTGACGCTTAAAGATCGGCATGCATGCTTGCGTGGATTATTTTCATCGCAGTGTCTTTTCCTTTTTCTTTCCCTTCCTTTTAGGATGATTCAATGTTTGCGTGAAGCAGACGCATCTCAAAGAAAACAATTGCTTTTTCACTTTAAAAAAGAAATTTTTTTTTTGCAGTTAATTAAAGCTTCGATTTGTGGTGCGCACTTTAGCTGATTTATAGGTTGCTAATAATAAACGCCCTCCTCCTAATTTTCATCCAACTTCCAACTTTGATCGAGTAATAATACAAGTCTCTAACGCTTGTATTCGATTGGTTAACACATTATTGCACAAGTAATAAGTCTCAAATTTTCTCGTATATATCATTTAATATAATACTTTTTTTTTAAAGAAATATTAGATGTTAGACTATCTGATGTTAAACGTTCTACTAAATCAAGGAAATGACTCACGCATATGCCTAACTTTGGATGATCTCTTCCTCTATATTATATATATATATATATGATGATGATGATGATGATTGGTTTCAGGAGTAGTGTAATCTTTAGAAGATGATTGAAGTACGGAACCTCAAAGTTCATCTGAAGAACAAATTTTACTAAATCCCATTATCATTGTCGTGTCTCTTTATTTTATTTTTTATCCTTTTGTATATTTCAAGTTTCTATAAAGAATCCATGTCGTCGTGACATATATATCACTTCCTCCTTTGTCACTTAGAGATAGAATAGGTGGAGAACATTATGGCTTTTGTTAACATAACTTAATTGGGATGACTTTGTTCTCTCTCTAAGTCTGATTCAAGCTTGTAAAAGTAGAAACATACTCGCCAATCGCAGCTCGCCACGCTGTCATCCAAGTCTAACAACGATGATAAGTTCATATGGAAATACTCTGCTCATATCTTTTTTTCTTTTTTTTTTTTTCGAGTCACGCCTTCTATAAAGATTCATCTATTTTATATTATGTAGATTAGTTAATTTTCATCCATAAATTATTTTTTTCAATTTCAAATCTAATTTGAGTCCCACTTGGGTTTGGTTTTTATATAAGTCAATCATCGAGTAAATAGATAAGAGCTCGAGCTATCCTCTCAGACATTCTTAGGCTCCTACACACTTAGCCCAGGATCGTGACAAGCTAACAGAAACATCACGGATAATTATTCTCATCATTTTTGTCCTACAAGGAGAGCCTTAGGTAGTAATAATATCACACCACTGACCCGCTTAATAAGTGCTCAAGCGAGGGTGCACCCCCACCAACACATCATAGTATATTCACTTAGGGAGGTCAATGACTAGCCTTCCTAACCGTCGACGCCTCCGCTTCGACCCAGAGGCACATGCAATATTGGTGTCTATTTAATGACCACAACCTTTCACCCCTATAGAGACGTCGACCCACATGCTAGTCCCGATCAAGATTTTCATGAACCTTGCCTATTAAGTCTAAACACTCACTAGAATGATGCATGCTGCCTTACCCCTACTCCTATAGTTGGCATAGCCTACAGTGCCACAAATATTAGTCGAGTCGCTTGGGCCAGTCACTACCCAAATGATGATCAAGCCACCCCAACTCATGGACATCATGACTAAGGAGGCCCCAAGGTTATCAATGGTCGAGTCTAATGGGCTACGTTGACCCTATTCGACAACCCTTGACTCTAAGGCCCAATTAACAAACTCAAGTACATAATTCGAGCACAACTCAAGTAGATAGATTAGCACTTAAACACATGCACCACAAATTTCATATGGCAAAGTTTATGATGGTTGATATCCTTGTCGTGAAACTTTATCATAAGCATCATATGCGTAGCAAAAAAATAAAATAAAAAAGATCTCCCACGTTGGTTAAATCATCGTGCGATGATTGGTATAGAAAGTGATAAAATCGAAAAAATATATGCATTGTGTGCTTGATGTTTTTACCTAGGTAGATCATATATCCTTGAAAACCTAGATCCGTAGACGTAGGTGAATGAGGTCAGATGTCCTCCTCCCTACTAGTATTAACACGGTGGATGCAATGATGACGTTCCTTATATTGTTGCGAGATCTCCCTCTCCACATGTACAAGATCTATTGACCAAGGAGAAGAGGAGCCTACAGAGAATATGAGAGATAGCAACCAGAAGCTCTAGCCTATGGTCCCTTTAGCCCCTTCCTATTTATATAGATCTCTATCAACTTAACCCTAATGGATCTTGCCCTATTTAGTATTGGATCTCTATCCAACTACCGAAGCTACTTAGATTAGTGGATCTCTATTTAATAATCTCCTATTAGCTCTTATTGGATCTCATCCATAGGATCCAATAATGCATTGGCTTATTGGATATCCAATAAAACAGAGGCTCTGCGAATATATTATATTTAAACCTCTACTCATCGTAACATTTACCATATGTGTGTGACTTTCTAGGTCTAATACTGAGCTGACAATGAGTTGTACATATTAGAACTCCTTCTTACTTAGAAACCCTTCTAACTTAGTGAATTATTATCTTATAACAATTCACTCGACTCATCAACTATGGACGTACTAGTTCACTATGTCATAGTTCCAAGACGATACAAGAAGATATAATCTATTTGACCTATCTATCTATAGTTACAGTGTAACTATTATCCCTTATCCATCTAATATTTCAAATAACATATATCGGGTATGTTACTATCAGACATTATATAAAATCCATCCGAGTCTCACTCTAACTGAATTTTCTTGGGAATTTCTTCTCTCTCTTTCTTTCTGAACGATCATAGCTAGGAATTTATCTGAGCAAGAACACATGGAATATTCCTCTTATAATACAGAGAGTGGACGATCCTCTATTGATACTCAATTACCTTCATAAGGTTATCTACCAATCCCGATAATCGACTGTACCAAATCTAAAACTTTCAAACCTATAAGTCCAACGTTAAGAAATGAGTACTCAAACAAGACATCCTTGGTATCTCAAGTCTAAGTGCAGACTAATTAGGATAATAAAATTGTTGTTTGACATCGCATATCATTATAATCCAACATTCTACAAGCAGATTAATTAGTAAAATTATTTTTTAATAAGCACATGTACTATATCCTTATTGCCCCCACACATGCAGCTATGAGATTAATCGCCTCTATCATATGGATGGGTATATACAGTATACTAATTTGTCCGATTATCTTGATGTCCCTTAGAGTAAATTATAATCGAGATTATTTGAGATTTATGTTTAAAGGTAAATTGGTCTCATTATCGTGATCTTATTATGATCTGATTTATATTACATAGATCTAAAGATATCATAATATATATACAATAGATAATATATATATAATATGAGAAAATATCAATAATAATAATTATGTAACAAGATTATGTAATGTGTCAAAGATGTCATCACTCACGTGATTGTCTTGCATGATACTTATAACTAGCAACTATTGACCGATACTTAGGAGGGATGCGTTTGCCTACACATAAAAGTGAGAACAATGCTAGAGATTCATTCGAACCTAACACCAGTTGACATTACCTCATAGCCCGATTGATTGCAATTGAACCTTAGCACAATAGGGAACGTACCTTTCTCACTAGCTTCAGGATAATATTTATTTATAATAGTCAGAGTGGACCACTTTATAAAGTGGTTTTAGGTTGAACACCTTACATTCATCATGGAGAAATAAGTCAGAGGATTCGTGTGAAAGAATATAATCACATAATTCAGGATCTCGAGAGCCATTATCACCAATAATGGAAATAAGTTCAAGAATACCAAGTTGAAGGAATTTTTTAAGTCTTTTAACATTCAACTAAGGTCTATCTTGGTGGCCCACCTGTAGACCAATGGGCTAGCTAAGGTGATAAACCATGCCATATCGGAGGGGCTTCATAAGCAAGTTACAGGGGAAAATGACACTTGAGTCGTCGAGCAGCCTAGGATCCTATAGGCCTCCCGGACAACTCAAAGATCGGATCAGGAGAATCATTCTTAAGCTAAGCATTTAGCACAATGGTAATTCTACCTCTCAAGATGGTGTTCTTGACCCCTTGGGTTAAGAGTTTTGAGATGACCATTTCCGAGGATGGACTTCGTGCAAGGTTGTACCTCATTGATAAGATTCAGACCGAGGCATGTTTGAAAATGCTCGACTACAAGATGATCATCGCCCCAATCTATTAACCTCGGTGACTTGGTCCTTTGAAAAGTTGAGATAAGCAATCCATCACACTCTAAAAATTAGTTATCTCTAAATCGTGAAGGACTCTATAGAATCATTAAGATAATTCAAGATGACACATATTGAATCGAGACAATAAAAAAAAAATTTCTCCCATGGACATGGCACACATCCAACTTAAAAAAATATATATAGATGACCTGTAAAAGAAAATTTAGTTCATGAAACAGAGTTACACTAAAAGAATTAGACCATAAAATCTATGTCTAAAGTTCCTGACTCGGTCAAAGGTAACAATACAAATTATTGTACCGAAGGCAGAGCATTTGAGGAGGCGCCAACAAAGGATGATTTCGTTCATAAAATATAGGATGTTATGTGACTGATGAGATGTATAGTACCGGGATATACCATGTCACCGAATTCTGAACTATCTTATCAAGACGAGCTTTCTTTTTTTTTTTTTTTTCTTGTACAAATACTGAGATTATTATATCATTTAGATTAGGCGACACACAGCCTTTTTTTATTACTATTTGTCCACACAATAATAAAGAACAAATGACAATACTTTAACCAAATAAAACTAAGACTGGTTGCACCTCAAGCACGAGAACATCTTCTCAACGAAGGATCGATTCCCCTTCGTGCCCAACGCATCCTTTGTTGGGTTCACCACCACAACGTGCGAGCCGTCGTCCCCATTCTTCCGGCATCGTTCGCATTCCTCTAAGAACGTTTTGAAGGCGTTCTGCACGTACCGAGCACCCTCGGCCACGGTCATGTTCTCCACCAGCCTGCGTGGATAAATGTCCTTGGCATGATCACCATTCAGCGAAGCTCCTAATTGCACCAGCTCCGTTTGGAACTCTGATAGCTTTGCAGTTTCAGCAGCACCCGTTGGCCGAAGCTTCTTCGGCTCCGGCAGCGTCTCTTCGATCCACACAAAGAAACACATTAGGCCGGAGTACAGTTATTGTAACTCGAAGAGTTTGATTACTTCACGAACCTGGGCAGTCCGTTCTTGGTGTAGTCCGTGTGAGGACTGTCTCAAACGTCCCAGCCCACGCATCCCTCTTGGTCAAGAACTCCTTCAGATTGAAGAGCCTCTTCACGGTCGCAGGGATGGATGAGTGCTCGAATTCGGATGCAGGGTATGGCCCGGATGGCCTATGAATCACTGCAAGAGGGAGATGATGAGCATGAGTCGTAAAGGTTGATGCATACGAATCTCGTTTTACCTGTCCCGGCCTCGATCCACGGGGAGATGAACAGGGCGGGGACGCGAACACCGAGGCGATCGAACTTGAAGTAGAATGGCTCAGGTCCCGCAATGTCGTCCGGGCTCGGAACCCCTACAGGCGTAGGGACATGGTCGAAGAAGCCGCCGTGCTCGTCGTAGGTGATGACGAACAAGATCTCGTTCCACTGAGGGCTCGACCGCAGCGCCTCGTAGATCTCCTTCACGAGCTTCTGCCCTTGGGAGACGTCGTGGGAGGGATGATCGTCGTTTCCTGGCAGGATCTTGAGGTCGAAGTAGCGCTGCTCGATGACCACGTAGTTGGGCAGCTTCCCTTTCTTGCAGTGATCCTTGAACGCCACATCAAACTGATGGAAGTTGCCCACATATTTCAACTTCCTGAGGTTTCTGTCGCCATGATGAACATCCAACGTTATGGAGAGAAAGCTACACTCCATTGTGAGGAATTGTGAGCATCTACGCTACAGATGGTGGCTGGTGAAATGTCGCATCCACTAACGAGATCCTTATATTTTTTACTCCAACAAAACCTTTTAATCATATAAAATTATCTTTTTCACCCTTAATAGGGATCTTAATATTTCACCATATGGATCTCCATATAATTTTTAAAAATATAAAGATCAAGATGTTAAAAGTAACTAAATGATAAGAGTAATAAATATATAATTAATCTTTATTACTTCAGATTTGTTAAGTTGGTTCTATATATACTTCAATTAGAGAAAAATTGCATGCTAAACAAACCTGTCTCCATAAAAGATGGGAAAACGAAGAATTGAGGGAGGGTAGCGCACCTGTAGAAGAGAGTGGAAGGAGGATACTGGTAGTAGATGCCGAAGGAGAAGCCGGACTCGTCGAGCGAATCGAAGATGGTCCTCTGCCGCAGGCCTTCCACAAGCTTCTTGGTGTCGTTGCTGGTGAGGCCTTGCGATGTCGCCGAGTGCACGTAAAGCCGGTTCGGTTGCGTCGAGGCCGGAACCGACGCGAACCACCGGTCGCAGACAGCGAACTCCCTCACCAGGCTCTCGTACACCGGGACCGCCGCCGGCCTGAACCCGTTCATCACGGTGGAGGACATCCCCGGCTTCTCCTTCTCCGCCTGCTGCGCGAAGCCGTTCATGGGCGGGTGCACCACGCCGGGAGGGGTGATGGGGCTGGCTTCGGCGGAGAAGGGGACACCGTAGACCTGTTCATAGATGGCCTGGATGGAGTGGCCGGGGTCGGGGTCGACGTACTCGGATTGGTCGCCAAAGTAGACACGGCGGGAGTTGGGGTCGGCGGTGGAGAGGGGATTGTAGTGTTCCCGGTCGTTACTGACGCCATCGATAGCTGGGTTTATGGACTTCATCCAGCCAAGCATGTGGTCAAAGGAGCGGTTCTCCTGCACCAGCACCACCACCGTCTTTATGCGCCCCAACTGAACCGAGTCCTCCACCGACATGTTTGTTGCCCCTCTTGTTCTTCTTCTTCTTCTTCTTCTTCTTTGCTTCTCTTTCAGAAGGATGCAATGAGGGGGTGACTTGGTGAGATTTTAGAGAAAGAAAGAGAGATAAATACAATATATATATATATAGATACAGAGAGAGAGAGAGAGAGAGAGAAAGAGCAGAGGGAAGGGAGGCTTCGTGTATTAGGTGACAGATGAGAGGGTCCTTATAAGGAAGGAAAGATACGGGAAGAGAAAGAAAGAAAGGCAAGAAAACAAGACTGCCGTCCGCTTTGGTAACACACCAAACATGTGTTGTTCGGTTTCTTAAAAGCAGATGGCACGCGATCAAAGCACACTGTTTTCAACAGCATATTTCCTTGGTGTTTCGAAACACTGATGCTAAGTTTTATACGTCGAATGGACTATGGCAGAGGCAACAAAACTTGCTTTGTCATAATCCATAGGCAACCCACAGTAGATGAGAATTGCTGCTGGTTGTGCACTTGCCTCTCGCGAAGCGTTGGCAATGCGTGCACCGAACCTATAGTTTTGGGTCCATACTTGCACCTGTGACCCACTGTCATTCTCATTGTATTGGCTATTACTTGTTGAGATGGCAACTCAGTTGATCCAAATCCACTAACGTCTGTACCTTAGTCTTCAGGGAGAAGTAGAGCACACGGCAGTGTCATCTTTTGCACCATGTAAGCTTGAGTTGCTGCTGTTTGTAATGGAATTAAAATGATATATGGTTGCTTTAGTGCTGCCTAAAGCAAAATTTTAGGCCGCCAAGCAATGTCAAGAGAGAAGGAAGTGCAAGACATGGCAACAGAGATGCAGCCTTTCGTGTTACTCCGTTTATGTCTGCTTCATCAAAACATTGCTTCGTCCTCTCTGAGTTCGGATTCGTCGCTGAGTAGATGGCAGACGACAAGTCGATCTGTAACATCAGTTGCCATTCGCAGGTGGCAACTGCATGCCTGTTCATCGTAAGCTTGCAATCTTAAACTTCGACCAGTTGCGTGACTTGTCATTCTATAGATCCTCCTCTCCCCCTCTGAACCACTGTGAACCAAACTAATGGATGGCACCTCCTGCCTCACCGATCGCTGCTTCAAATGCTGTGCTGAAGACCTAATAAACGCTTAGAATTTGCCAAGAATAAGCAGAGCCAAAATTGCCAGAAGTTTTAGCTGTACGGTCTGAAGAAGTCAACTATTTCCTTGAATTCAAATGCATATGCCGAAAACATCGTTGAACTTAAGGATGCATTCGTGGACAATATATCCGAGATCATAGGCTATTTTGCAGATCGAATAACTTAGTCAAACCCATTGACACGGATGCACATCCCCCGTGACGACGACGATGACGAGTGATATTTTAACGAAATCCATGTATCTACTGCGACTGGGTTAGCTGAATCGAAGGAAATGGCGGGCGTGAAGAAGGGACCTTGAAACGTTGCTTATGATCTATAATTTTTACTTTCCTGCCGATGATAAGTCGAAGTCGCAAGCTGACCACTTCTAACAACAATGTAATATCCACGTAAATTGACCGGAGGAACTGGATCTAAACACATGATTGATAGGAACTAAACTGCAAAAGTGTAAGGGTTTTCACCCACCACCTTCTGCCACCTCTCCCTCGTACGAGAGAGGGGTTTCGGGTGAAACGGAGAGGAGAGGAAGGAGGAGAGAAGGGAAGTTGGGAAGACAGAGAAGAGAAGGGAGAAAGAAGAGACAAGAACGGAAGATAGAAGACAGGGAGAAGGCTTCGGCTGTGAGAACAGAGGAGAAGAAAGAGAAAGGTTAGAAAAAAAGGAGAAGAAGAAGAAAAAGGTTGGAGGGAAATGGTTTCTCGTGCAGAGAAGAAACATGAAAGAGAAGATGAAAAATAAAAAAATAAGGAAAAAAAATAAAATATCAGAATATATTCATATCGAGAATATACGATTAACGTAAGTATATGATGGTTTCGTCTGGTTTTTTCTTTTTAAGTATTAATGCATGCATTTAAAATTTGTATATGCATATGATTTACATGAATTATAAACCAGTTTACTAAATGCGATGCAAATGGAGTTATATGCTGATGATTTGGAAAATCATATGATTTGAATATTTATTTGTTTGTTATGTTATAAGTATTTATTGATTTAAGCTATCTGATTCATATAAAAATATTTATTTTAATATTATACCGAAAAATTATTATTATTATTATGTGAATATTATTAGTTTTAAATGATATATGATTACATCTTTGATATGATATGTGAAAAGATTGGTTAAAACTGTTGATTTTGTAAGAAAATTATTGATATATTATTTTTACTAACTTGGCAGTCACCTAATCAATATAACTATGATTTGGATCATACTACTGAGGGTTATATGCTGAAATATGTCTTAGAAATTAGCTTATTATAGGTCATGGCACATGGAAATATATGTTACCTACACTATATGGGTTAAATATAACTATGACCTTGTCACAGGTATATATCGTAGTCTTAACCATTGATACAACTATGATTTATGTTATAACGTATACATCTTAGCTATATTTATGTTTATGAACAATAATAATTTTTCCACGATAATGTTTTATGCTCTAATGTGTGATAGTAGCTATACTTATGTTTTTATTATAAAAATATATTTAAGTGTATCTTGATTCAAAAGGTAGCAAAACCATTTGCATATATGTTATTATGAAAAAAATTCAATAATTTTATGTTTACAAGTTATGATTTTCAAATACATGTAAAATTCAAGTTTTTATAAATTCAAGTATTTATAAGCATTTGATATCCATATGTATTTATGTAATGAACCCTTAGATATGCTTATATGAAAGACAGTCCTTACATTATAATATTTTATGTATTGATATGTGATATTAGTTATTATTTATATTTTATTATTATGAAAAGATAGTCATCTTTCATTATAAAATAGTAGAATAAGTTCTAGATTTATTATAGTTCTCTTTTATAAATCGATGTTACCGTGATATTCAGATCCAGAGAACATGCTTTTATATATCAAAAAGAGATCTTATTCGAATGACATAATTGAAAGATACTCATGGTAAATATATATGATGTTATTTGATTTCAGTTATGATATGAAAGTTTTTCACATAACAGATTGCATATTATAGTTTTATGATTATATTAGCTTCTTAAGATAACCAGAGACCTTCATTCTCCGAAGAGATATTGATATCATTAAGGAGATGGAGCAGCTTCTCTAATCACTAATATCGATGCTGAAAGTAGCAATAGCAATGAAATAAATTTTCCTATGACTCCTTATCATTTTCTATTTATGTATATGATATAAAAACAATTAAACTAAAAATGAAAAGAGTTAAAATCATATATGTTGGGTTTGGCACATGATATGTGAGCTTAAAATATTAGGTTGAATCAGTGTCTAACCTGTCATGTATTAATCTTATTCAGATGGACTCATAAGATTTTTCAACTTGGTATTAGAGTGAAGTAGATAAATTTTGAGCTAAATAAGTCAAAAATTAAAAGTTAAAAATTAAAAAAAATTGAACAAGTCAAGCTAAGATTTGACTAATGAAGATGAATAACACCACAAGACATGAATGAGGAAACCATCCCATAAAATAAAAAAAGATGCCAAACTGGCAAAACTTCAACCCTTAAGTAGGAGGAAGACAATAAATCCATACATAAATAAGGGTATGTGAGATAAATTGAAGAAGATATATAGGCTAGGAGGAGAGTCTCGTATGCTTAAGAATTAAAATAGTTAGATTATATATATCAAGTTTGATCAGAGCTTAAGCTTGAGTTTGATCTCTGAGGAGGTCGAGGCAACTATTATAGATGGTGGTGGCTGGGCTTTAGAACCTCCTTCTTATCATCCATCATCTCAGTGTTATCATCTTGCATTCTTTCCCTTTGCAGTTCCTCTGTGACTGCATATATCATAATTTTTACAAGGATAGACTGAGATCCGCCATAGATTGCTCACACTCACTCCTTTAGTGCTTCCAGCAGTTTGCTTTGCAGAAAAAAGACTTCAGCTACAGAGACAGATGATTCGACTTCGAAAAAAAAAAGAAAACAGTTGATCTTTGTTTGGTGCAGCCATCCACCGCCGCATGCTTTCTCTCTCATCGAAGCCGTGGCGACTGCTCCGGTCCATATGCAGAGATCACCGGCCGCAATAAAGCATCTAAATCTCTATAAGAATTCTGTATCTAAACTGCACCACCGGGCATGTCGACTCCGAAGAGAAAGAGACCCCGCATCACCGGTCCAGTTTTGGTCAGCATCTCCAGTGGGTGGTGCGGTCTCACTGTTAGAACAATGTAATCACGCGGGCGGTGGACTTTTAGATTCGTTATATCACATCTTCTTTTGGACTGAAGCTTCTATGATTCAGCTGGAATCAGAGACCGACGGACGCCGGAGAGGTTCACATGCCAACACCATGCACTTTCGTCCTTCCCCTGTCGGAGAGTACACCTGAGTGGAGTTTGTCCAGATGAAGAATCGGAGGCACCAAGGCCGGAATTGATGCTTCTGCTTTCAGGCAATCGTGTTGTTTGCCCACAAAGCCAGATTGCATTCGTTGTCAAGCTTTCAAGGTTTTGGAACTGGATCTTGTTGCTTGCCCACAAAGCCAAATGCTTTTTGTTGTGAAGCTTTCAAGGTTTTGGAACTGGAGTTTCACCATCTCCATCACCTTGTGTGAAGCACGAGAAGGAAAAGAGAAAGGCACGGACACATACAACTCGGTTGATGTTGCAGAACAAGAGAGGCCATTCAAGCCATGTACATGTTAACAATGCAATAAGAGCTGCTGCTCCAAAAGCCCCTCCCCAATCTTTCTTTCTTTGTACTCTCAGTTGGACGTCCTTTAGAATGCTGGATGTTCCACTTCTTCTGCTTCAACAATTCCAGGTGTCCTACTCGGAAGCAGAATCTTGCGTTGGGAGCTCATTGCTTTCCTTTCCATGGAGACTCCCCTTGGAGAATGATCTTTTCACGGGGACTGGGCTCGTCACGCAGTGCAAGCCGTTGTTCCTGCTACTGATGCCCTTGCTCTGATTCCCTGTTGCCGGACTCGACGAACTGGCTCCGGTTGCAGCTAACTGTTCGTCCCCCGTGCTCATCCTCGGGACGCCCGCGATCGAAAGCCGTCCATGATGCGAAGCATCAATCGAGAATGGTCGTCTCATTGATTGGATATCAGCATCATCATCATCATCATCATCATCATCATCTCTGATCTCAACGACAGTGTGTCTCTCCTCCATCCCTCCCGAATCACAGTAAATTCGGGAAGGATGCTTCGGTGCATCATCACGACATCCGAGCTCCGTCGCCTCTTCAGCGCTGGCGACTGTATCTGCTACAACCGTGACCATATCTTGCACCTGACGAGGATCGTTCACTGGTTCCGGAGGGGCTGGCATCGCTGGATTCATAGAGACAATACTGGCTCGGCAGAGAGGGCAATTGGAGTGTGATCTCAACCATGTATCGATGCACTGCACATGAAACGGGTGGCTGCACTTGGGGAGCAACCGCAGGCTGTCATCCTCCCGGAATTCGCTTAGGCAAACGGAGCAATCGGTGCCCTGCACCGATCCCTCGCCTTTCCGGTACTTGTGGACTGCGATCTTGCTGATCAATGCCTCATCAAGCCCGTTCGACGGGGAAGCATCCGAAGTTTCCTGGAGCTGAGACTGGCCGGCAGCATCATCGTCGAGCTCAACGTTGTCGTTGCCCCTGGGTTGGAACCGCCTTTGCAGCGAGTTGAAGCCGCCGCAGTGCTTAGAGACGATGGCGTAGTAGCATATGAGAAGCAAGGCGGAAGCGAGAACGGTGATGATGGCGATCACGAAAGGGGAGAAGCTCAAGCCGGAGTTACCATCGGAGAACTCTACCGTGGGAGGGGGAGGGAAGATGATGTAGCACCACTGAGGGCAGTAGACGCTACAGAAGCCCGTAGAGCAATCTCCCGTTGGCACATACGGAACCCAAGCCGGTTGGTTATCAGTGGCGGCCATGATCAACTCCCAGAGCAGAGAGAGAGAGAGAGAGAGAGAGAGAGAGGATAGAAGGTGACTTGGAGTAGGAAGAACTCTCCTTTGGTTGAAGGAATCGTGAAGGAATCAGATTCGAGGGATGGGAAAGCAAGGTGGGGGAAGAAGAGAGGTATGATTCGCTGTTGTAGGCTCCTTTTGGACTTCTTTCACTCTTTATCACCCAATTCCAATGGTTGGCTGACGATGGAGGAGATGTGGACGGTAAGAACACTTAATCGTTGAGGGGTTGGTGGCTACTGTGTTCGTATGTGGCATCGCATCAGATAAAAATGCCCTCTCCTTCCGTTCCATCGGGCCAAATCATCGAATGACATTTTTCAGCCTTATCGCAGCCTCGAGCAAGAAAGAGCAGATCGAAAGCTTTCTCTGCTCCCGACACGATTACGTCTATTCTTGGCAGCGAAGGGAAGAGGACATCGTGACGGAACACTACAAGCCATCAAATAAACGCTTCTCCCTCAAGAAGTAAAAGGACTTTAGGATGTGATCTACACACTTTTAGTTCTCACTTCTGGTCTTTAGCAGCTCAGCGATAGCTCACTCCATCGAGTCTGCGAGGATCGCTAGTCGTCGTCGATCTTTTCGTCCGCCGGTGTCGATCATCGCCGCCTCTAGAAGAAGATGTCGTCGCTGGCCATCGTAGAGTTTTATCGAGTGAGTGGAGACTGAGAGGATTACTGTGTCCGTCGTCTCCGAAATCCAATGGGACGAAGCAAGACGCCGGCTTCTCGGCGGTGGCGCACAAAGTGGCAGTGATGACTCCTCGCAAGACCCTTTTGACGCAGTGAGTGACCACCATTGTCAAACCAGCAATTAAAGGTGGGGGGGGGGGGACGTACAGCAATCATTTTTCTTCGGCCAATATGGTGGATGTACTTGGGGGCTCACTGAAAAGGTTCCACAAGAGGCCACATCCAAGCACAGCCCCATCTCCATTGCATCATTGGTTCATCCCAAGAGTTAGGAGCAGCTGCTGCTGCTGGTTGACGGGAACGCAACCCCCTCCCGATGGCAGTTTCTTCAATGCAAGGATTAGACGGCGCTCACAGGTGAGTGTCACAGCAGTTTCTTGCAACTGCGATATGTATGCTTCGACTGCCTCATAATCTTAGATTAAACGACAAGTATACAGAGATCGCCATGAAGCTATTAACTATATGTGCACAACAAGACCCTTCCCTGCAGCTTCGTTAACTGGAAGTCCCATGGACAAGTTGCGAGGTCTTCCTTCCTACCACTAAGAAATAGGAGACAGACCTCTTTCGAGTCAAAGTTAGGTTGTACGACGGGGATACACATGTTGGAGTTGCTGGATATCCCCCCCCCCCACCCCCATCAGCCATGGTAATTGGCAAATGCCTTTGCCCAACAACAACAACAAGCGAAACATACTCCAAAAACCTAGGGAAGGTGCACACTCACTTCATCTTCATTGTGCGATGAAGACTTTTTGTGTCCTCCAACTCCATCTTGTCGAGTCAAGGCTTCTTCATTGCTTGGAACCAAGACTACGGCTCTGTTCTCGAAGCTGTAGCTACCAATTCCCCACAACCTTGGGAGAACTATGTCTATAAGCTGAAGCAGAGGAATTCCGCACCACCGAACTCTTTTTGCTGCTGGGAATACATGAGCAGCTTTCCACAATTACAGAGCACTCATTTAAGCAGCAATGATAATTATGGTGCAATCAAACAAGCAGCTCGACAACAAGAGAAGTTACTGCCACTACTGCAAGTGCTGAGAAGCATTTTATTACTTACACACTGCTATCTTCTATAGACAACCATCTCCATATAGCTAGCTATCACTTATCAGTAGTATTTCCTTTTTACAATTACCAAACCGACCTATATATCATCACAAAACCCTCTCTCTCTCTCTCTCTCTCTTTCTCTCTTTCACACACACTCTCTCTAACCATCACAACCTACAATAGCTTCCACCACTGTAGCTGTAGATGCATATCTAGTTTAACCTGCATCAGTGATTCTCCATTTGCATGTCAATTTGCATTCTCCATATGCTGGTGTTTATATGTATGGATGTATTTGTACAGATGTGTACGTATCATTCATGATGAGTGAGGTGATTCCAAGATATAAGCAGAATATATTAGTAGTAATGACTGCGGTGGTAATAGAAGAGATGCATGGCCTAGAGCTCCAAGATGAGGCTACCAAAGGGGGCCCTGTGGGGAATGCCCTTCCTCCTCTTGGCGCTCCGGTGATATTGCGGAGTGGAGGGGGCGAAACTGTTGGTCATGTTGCTATTCTCGCTCCCGCGGCTAGTGTACGACTCCTCCGAATCCGATGATGCCGCTGTGCCCATTGCTTTCTTCTCCCCCGATTTCTTGCTGCTGCGATCGTTGGCGGTGCCGGCAATCTGAAGGAAGCATTCCGACAAACACTTGTTTACAACAGTCGACGATCGAGTCGGATGAATAGATGGTAAGTACTTGAGGAGGAGACCTTGCAGCCGAGGGAGCAGAAGCGAAAGGAATCGAGGAGGCTACGCTCGCAGACCTCGCAGTTGTTCGTGACTCCCTTGCCGGGCCGCGGCTGAGGGCGCTCGTTCAGGAACACCACGCGAGCGCTGTTGATGATGTACGTCTGCACGCCGGTGATGTCCAGCATCTTCTGGACCTCCGACACTCGGATCACGTCGTGGTAAGACGACCGCCGTATCTGCACCACCAAACCACCGAGTTCATCTTATCAGATGGGCAATCAAAGCATTAGCAGCAGCGATTGGTTGAGAAAAGACAGCATTTTGGACGGAAGAAGCAGGGAACCACTTCGAACAGGTGCCATCTCTATCGGCATGAAGGAACAGAGTAACCCCCATCCAGAATCGAATCCTTCAATTAGCCGCCATTCTGATGGCGGGAGAAGGAACGCCACAGGGGGATTGCGACGGGGCGATGCCAAGCAGCAGAACATAGAGAAGAGACGGACCTGGATGGTGCGATGGTCGCGGTGATGGTGGGCGAGACAGAGGGAGCAGAGGGCGCCGTTGGTGCAGTCGAGGCAGTACATGTTGCACTCGCTCTTGTGCGAGTCGGCGTGGACCGCGCATTGAACGAAGAACCTCGTCGACAAAAGCGGCCGCAGCCACGGCGGCCAGCGACAGTTCTCCTCCGGCACTCCACCGCCCTGTTCCGACACCAGTCCATAATCCACACCACCAGCAATCACCACATCAGGAAATCAGATAAAAATGAATCCCGTACTTCATCCAATCCTACCAGCATTAGTAGCATCAGAAAGAAGCTTAATTCAGAAGAAAGAAAGGATCTTTAGTTCACCATGACTCCTCTATTTGAGGGATGATTCCTGCTCGATCACCGACTGTTTCAGGCCGCCTTTTCCGTCTCCAAAGAGGCTTGCACGAGAGCAGGAGACGAGGAGAGAGGGCGAGACGCTGTATGTAGCCTGTGAAAGAGAGAGAGAGAGAGAGAGAGAGATTGGGCGTGCTTATCCGCACCCTCGATTGCGTCTTAATGACAAGCGACACTGTTTTCATCTCCCATTACATCACCTGGCATTTGTTTAGTGCTAATGCATCTCTCTTCAATCATCTTTCCTCGCTTTCCACCCACCCAAATTATATTGCGGTGGCGGATCCTTACCGCACCACCACAGGATTACTGTAACCATCGAGCACCGCGCTTCGAACGCCGCCCAATGTTTTGCTTGCTCTGTTTTCCAGCCACCTCACGCCATGGCTCATATGAACAAGCCTCATCTGCAGAGAGCGATTGGCTGCTTTCGGCCAATTCCTCTGCGGTTTGCGCAATTGAATATGGTATGATGCGGACACGAACGATATATCTGTGGATATCCGAATTGGTGTTGCGGGAGTATCTAAGCCCAACTTAATCTCCACTAACAAAAGGACAATGTAGCCGCATGTCATCATTCCATCATCCACTAGCTGCCACTTCCAGACGTGATCCTATCAGAACAAGAAGATAAGCTCGAGATGGAGCATAAATTGGTGTACAGTTCGCAGAAGAAGACCATGCTGTACCTACGAATGATCCATAATTAACGATGATAAGCCAGTTGGTAGAATTTTCCATGTCTGTTTCTGGAGAATCTCATTCTCCTGTGGCCGATGGCTGCATCCGAGAATTTTCTAGTGTGGGTGTGGGTTCCCGTCCACTTCATGGGTAACCTCATCCCTCATCCTGAGGTTAAGGAACAGACTGTGGTTTAGGTGACAAGATTGACCACGAACACACATCCCGACGGGAAAAATGATGTCATGGCGCACAGAAGCTGCAGCGATTAGAACAGAGTCGCAGCGGGAGGGTTGCCGGTTGGGTTGTTGGACACGTCGAAAGATCTGTGCCTTCTTTTTGGCAGTATCTTGTGACTTCTTCTCGAGGAAGGTGATGGAAATGGTGTGGCCAAAGTGGGGTTGGGGAAGTCCCGATGGTCGTAGGGGGTTATAGAGCCGTTCTTTTCCGTCATCGGTGAGATGTGGTGGCTCTTTGCTCGGTCCTCCTTGTGCATGTTTGTGTGAGCACGATTCGATCACGAAGATTTCTGGGCCCTCATGTTTTTTAATTTACGGGAAGAATGAATAATAGTCATGAATATTTCAAGATATTACTATTGAATTTTACTGACAGTGTCCTCTTAATTAGTTTTTATAAGAAAAATATCTCCCTCCTCTCTTCTTCCCCCGTCCTCGGAGGCGGAGGAGGAAGGGAGGAGGAGAAGCTCTAAAAGAGGGCGAGGAGGAGGAGATGATCAAACAAATACTTCTCACAGTTGCTTTTCTTTCAGATCGATAAGCCTTTGTAACTCTTCTCCTCAAAAAAAACTTTTTTTTTCACAGATACAGCCGTGAATGTTTCCATGTCACACACGACGCTCTTCTTCGCCGCGAAGGCTGCTATGTGGAGCGGTTTCTTTGGCAATGACGATGACGATGATCACGAGATCAATGACACAGACGGCTGGGTCAACGGCCAGTGGTCAACGAAACTTGCGTCCGAAGCAAGAAACAGTGTGAGACTAATTCGCCGGGGGAACCAAAAGCAACAACTGACATCGGCGTCGGCCTCATATGGATCGATGGACACGATGAAGAGGCCATTTCAGCCCCGGAAGGGGCGTCGCTGACCGAGAAGACGAGGCCGCAGAGGTCAAAAACAAATGCAGGAGACACAGATGTGTTCCGAACGCGACGCTACTCCTACTTGCTCCGTGCCGCCGGCGAAGCATGACCGAGGCCGCAGCGCCGGGTTCTCGTGAGAAGCTCACGCCAGTCATCGCCGTTGCGATGGGGGCGACCGCCCCCGGCGACGCGGGCCTACCGCCCTAGTTAGGGTGGCGGCTCCCGACCCCAGGAAATAGTTTACGGCGCGAGGAGTACAACAACAGCGGTGAGTAGAAAAGCTAAAATGTTTGGAACTATACACGTGTGCAACGTATGGGGGGGGGGGGGGATTCCGATGAAACGTTAAATTTGTATCCGATGGAGTTCTTGGAAAAATGAAGCCGAGTACGTTCGGCAAATTATTTAAAATTTTTATTTTTTTCACATAGCATCTTTATTTTTCTTAAGATAAAATTATTTCTAATATCCTCACATCCATTATCGCTTTCATCTCATCGTCCTCTCCCTCTTCATCCACTACCGTCAAAATCATATATTAGTCTTATCATTTTTATTATTTATCTAGACAAATGAAAAATAGATCAATCACCCTAAGGATCCACATGGTTGACCTCACACGTTTTAGATAGTATCGAATCATAGTCTCTTGAGACACAACATAAATATGTGTAGTGTGTTTTAGCACTCAAATAAGGATCATAAGACATTGGCTCCCTTATGGGAGTGAGTATTTATAAGGATATTTACTCTCATATTGGTTGAAGAGTGAGAGAACCAAGGACTTATAAGTCCCCTAGGTCACCATATACATTTGAGCATCATGTCGGAATGATCAAATATTATGCTAAAAGATCAGATGTCATAAAAAAATTGATATGCCAATGGAATGGATGATATGTTAAAGGAAAGAGTACTGTACCGGAGATTCGCATAGTGTCAAAAGATTGGATGATATCTTGAAAGAGCATATAGCATGCTAAAAGCTCCGTAAATATGCTCGATGTATGACTTATTTATCAAGATTTAATCAATATTATTTTGATCAATTTAATTTGGTATCGGGCTGAAACAAAACCTAATTGTCAAGGAAGTCATTGGGTTTGAAGCCAAGCCAAATTGAAGCTGTTAGAAGTCCAAACCAGTAGCCTAAACCAAGACACAACATTGATACCACTAGGCCTAGTGAAGTGGTGTAAGCTCTCATTTTAAGCATAGTTTGAGTCTCCTCCTCCTCTTTAGTTTGGTTGAAATTCTAAATTGTAGGAATCGAGAGATTTTTTTATAAAAACAGAGTATGAATGTTATCTCTTAGGATTATAAAATGATTGAGTTATAACAAGGATAACTGATCTTACTACGTTGCAAGGAAGGTTGATATTAAAAGTTGATAGGCTCGTGTGAAGAGAAATCATGAGTGAACGTACATCGAGAAGAACAAGCCACTATAAATTAATTTTTTATTCTCTTTATTCATAACATTAAGATGATGAGTCAGAGTTTTCAAAATGTGTTAATTTTTTGATTGAACACCAACCCCCCCTCCCCACCCTCTTATTGCCATTAAGATTGTAATATTAGTAACATAAAATAACTTTATAACAACTCAATCTCGTGCATGAATCATAAGATTGTTTAAAAGATGAATCATACAATAACTATGATTCGCTTATGGGAAGATATCTATAGCTCATAGAATTCTTAAATTATGATTACTAATATTCAATACATTAAAACATTCAGTGAGACACATTCTCACATGAAACAAGAACCACTCCCATGAATTCCTACTTTAAATCTCGATGATGATACATATAATTAAAAATAATTTATTAGCTCTATCAATAGCTGTAGCTATCATTAAAGCACTAGGATATTTGCGAATTCCTCGCAAGCCTATGGGATAAATATATTAAAAGATAAAAAAAAAAAAACTATAGCGAGGATGTTTTAAAGCAAAGCATGTGAGATTACTCTTTTCTCATCCCCCACATCCCAAATAAAGTCTAAAACTTTTGGATGAATTTTGAGAAAAGCTCGTACATTTGAAAAACTCTCATTAAGATTTTTTTTTCATAAATAATAATTTTATCTTTAGTCTCGTCGAATCTGTTGTTACCTTCATTGATTTGCGACACCTCCTCCATGCACTATCTCCTCTTTGCCTCATCGAATTCGTCACTTGTAGTACTCGCACGAGGAAGGAGAGAGTGTGAGGGCCTCAACCACCTCTTACGACACTACGCACACCCTCTGGCTCACCCACTATGCATACCTCATATGTAGCCCTTGTGCAAGGAAGGAGGGGGCACTAGGGCCATTGCTGCCTCCACGGATCCTGCCAATCTTGCCTAAGTACGTCTCGTCTACAATCCTAACATGAGAAAAGAAGTGGTGCAAGGGTCATCGTTGTCCCCCATTAGACCCATTGTCACCTCTGTGCCTCCTCCTCTCTAGTATGAGAGCTGCGACGATGCATGATGGGCTGCAAATGATAGACAGAAGACGAGAAGATGGCGATAGAAGGTAAAGTTGATCATGGGTGTAGCGTAGATAAGAATAAAATGATATTTTCATAGGACGAGAGGAGGTGGGGTGCTCAGTAAAAAAATTTTAAAATAGAAATACTCTATAAAAGAACAAAATAATTTTTTTTTCGAGAATTCACCATATTGTTTTTTTTTTTTTTACGTTTTTTTCGATCTTAGGCCTGTGAAGCAACGAGTGTGTTGTCAACGACTGGTAGAGCGGCGGCCTCGGCGGTGTTGGAGCGGCAGGCTTTTCTCACGGGCAGTTTTAGAGACAGCTTTCCTATCACAGTCGAGAAGAAGGTGCCTTGGTGGCGCCACCAGCTCGAATGTTGTAAGAGTGGGTGGGACCCCCACTGCTCACATCTTGTGGCGGTGAGAGAGGTTTCTGGCGGGAGCCGGTCGAGCCTTCTCCCTTCTCACCGCTTGGGGAGCAACACCCAACCCAACGGAGAAGAGAGGAGAGGAAAGGAGGTGGGTAAAGTTGATGTAAGTTTTGAGGCGGCGGAGCACCCAATCAAACACATGGAAATGAGAAGGAAAAGACGTGAAACATTAGCTGCCTGCCTCAATTGATGAAGCAATACTACTGACACATTCAAGCGTTAATAGGCAATTTAGCTCCAGAAAAAGATGGATATGCCCCACTCCTCAGTGCAAAATTGGCAAACAGCACCTGAGTCTCTCCATACAGATAGATAGATAGATAGATAGATACACACAAACATCATTTCATTGCACATTAACCAACACTAATCCAGCCGGAAATGCATATAGAACATCATTTTTACAGTCGCTATAGAAAAATGTGACCCAACACTAACCAACCAGAACAGCACAAACATTAAAATGATGTATAGCTCTATCTCTTCATGGATCCCTTTTGCTTTTTTCTCAATTTCAGAAATAAAATACAGACCCGAGTGTTCACAGAGAATTCTACGTATGTATGTATGTGTATATATATATAGTTTTAATGAAAGAGGTCTGGTAATTGTGTTGTCCAGTTTTACATGCATCCCGGTACATGGTAACTTGGAAGACAAAAAAAATTGTGAGGGGGTGGGTAATTTTGAACTTTCGACAAGTAACAAGCAACTTCCATCTGTCTAACGATCAGCTGGCTGTTGAGCATGTATATGAATGCAAACCCATTGCAGTCCCACTTAAAGCATTCTATTCTGGAAGTCGCTAAGGATACCAGAAGCTAACGATGACAGCTTCTTCCCAGTCTCCCCAGCTATGTTCTTGAGTGATGATATATCTTGCGATGCCTGAAAAACAAAAACAGAACCAAGTATTTTATTTGGTCCAAAGATGCCTCATAAAAACTCTGTCAGATGAATGAATGTAAGAGCAAACTCCAAATTACTCAATTGTAGACAAAGTTCTGAATTTTAAAAAAATTAAGTAAATTTCTTAATATTTTAGCAGAATTTAATACAGCTGAAATAAATCACAGCCTAAAAGAGTTCTTGTTAAGCCAATTTTGTGGCTCGTGGAAAGGCCTCCATACAAGAATCCCCTTGTATTAATAATTCACAAGTTGGATGCTGCTCGATCAGCCATTTATTATATTACAAATCACCCTTAAAAAGAAAAAAAAAATACCTGGAAAGAGATTTTGTTGATGAGGTCTGCAGCAGTCAACTCTACTCCAGAATCAATTTCATGACCAAAGAGATCAGCGCTTGATATGGATGTTGACCCCTACATAAATAGGTAGTCTAAGTCAATCAGACCGCACATAAATCATAATGTTGTCAAAGTTCATCAAGTCACCAATTAGGTTCAAGAAATCCAAAAAACAGAATTATGGATATCTAAATCATAGGTGATCCTGACAAACTATCAACATTTGGATGCAAAAAAAGGCACTACATCGCTGAAGCTCCAATGACAATATAAGTTTCAACGATAATCATGACAAAGAACAAGACACCAAAATTTTGAGGAACTAAATACTGTGTTTCCCAAGTCCACAAACCATCTAAGCTACATAAGTTTCAATGATAATCATGACAATATAAGTTTCAATCATAATCATGACAGAGAACAAGACACCAAAGAGTATGAGCAACTAATTACCGTGTTCCCCAAGTCCACATAACCATCTAAGCTTACATAAACTTGGAATTCATCTCCTCACCTTCGAGCCTGAAAGGCATTGGTTGTTTGCAGATATAAACCAACGACATAGAACTACTGAACATACATGCAGTCACATTTTTATAATCAATTTTATAATCCAGCTAATATGGCTTACAAATATTTGATACAACAAACTTTTGTGATAAAGGCATAAGCACATACCGTGAATTTCTCTAGGGATATTTGAGCATCACTAGCTTTGTTCTGATCACCATAGAATTGAGCTGATGATATGGATTTTGCATTTGAGAATTTCTGTCTTGCTTCATTACTTTCTTGGGCCTGGTAATCATGAAAATTAAAAAAAAAATCATATCACTATAAAATAAGTACAAATATACCCTCAGATCATTTTGCAAACCGAGAATTGGACTGATGATGTTTTCTGTCGCTCCAGATTAAGTGACTTCCACTGATAGCCTATCTCTAGATTAAGTGACTTCCAAATATATCTCTCGTCTTTTTGGACTTCTTATATGACATGCCCAAAAAATCAGCCGACTTCAAAACAAGCTTTTTTTTCTTCATCCACTTTTAGATTAGAATAGTAATATGCCTCAATGGCATTAATATCCAGAATTTTGTAAATCTAATCATGGACAATATATACCTAATGTCTATATATGAATATATATGACAAATAGTTATGTTTTCTAAAATATCAGAGCTTCTTCCCAGACAAAGAAAAAAGGATGTTATTCAGCCAAATTGACAGAAAAGAAGGTACTAAAACAATGTTACTCATACGTTTGATGAAATGGAGTTTGACTTTTTCTGAAATCCACCATCCATTCCAAAGTCCGAAAAGAAGCTTGAAGATTTTGGTGGTGCAACATGACTGATCACTCGAGGGCCATCAGAGCTGCTCTTGGTGGAAGGCGTGTTCTCCACATCCACATATTCAAATCGAGAAGAAAGCAACTGACCATTTGTTGCCTTAGAATTGGCTGACACTGCAACAGGTGCTGGTTCTTCAGGCTTCTGCTCATACAGGCTTTCATTTGGCTGTAATCAAATTGACTATTACAATCAGGACAGTACATTCGGCCCAACAATTTGTATTCAAGAACTCATATGATTCATATATCTAGCATAGAAGCCTCCGAAAATCCACAAAACTGTAAAGATGAAAGGCTCAAGAAAAGATCTGAAAAAACTTATGAAGCAGTTGAATATAAGCAAAAGAGACAAATAAACCCAAGAAAAGATAGCAGGAAGGAAGCTTCATAAGGGTTATTGACTTGTTATAATGTGGCGCCAACAATTTACCTTTGTCGTGAGCTTACGGACGCCAAGCCCCCCAGTCTTGCTTCCAGTTTTCTTTGCACCAATGGGTTTCTTAACAGAATTTATAACTGCAGAACGGACTGGAGCTTTAGGTGAACGAGTAATTTCAGATTCATTTGTCTTATTTGGATTATCTTCGGATGTATCTGCAAGCTTAAGTTCAGGAAGTCCATTTACTGCATGAGAGGACTGAGTTGCTGCAACAGGTGATGAAGGTCCAGAATCTCCTGCAGCACTCTTAGCAACCTCTTTAGTTAGTAACTGCCTATACAATTCTGCTGCTCTAGATGTATATTTAGCTTCAATCTTGCCACCATCCGTCCATCCATGCTGTTTAAAAAAAACTTGTGCACGGTTGTTGCCTCCAAAAACCATCATCTTGAGCTGCTCAGGAGTCCAAGAGTCTAAATTTGTAGACCTAGACACCATCAAATGAAATTCATAACAGTACATCTCATGAAAGCACTACAAGAAGAAGCCATAAAGGATCTAAATAAAACTGTCAAAAGCCGTTACAACATGTTGTGTCTACAAAGAATAATATACGAGCAATATTATTACATGTCAGAAAAAATATTCAGGCAGAAAATAGAACACCAAAAATAAGTACAGTGTTTGATCCTCATAGTTTACAGTAAGATTTTCATGTCATTCGATCCTTCAAGCTGCATATTGCAAAAGTAGAAACAAGAAAAAAAGAACAAAATAATTAGGATGCAGACTTCATGTTAGTAAAGTGAGAAGTGAAGGATTATATTTGAAATTTCTAAAAGATAAAAATCCCAATGATACTAACTTGATATTTCTCAAAGCCTTACCAACCTGGTAAAGAGAGAAATGCTTGTCCCTTTCAATTCTGTAGATCAAGGTAGCAATGCCTGAATTTTCGAGAGCCACACAAAAAGCTCATCTCGGATCAACTTTGCCAAATTTAAGAATCCATATTCCACATAAATTATAAGTTAAGGGACCAATATTTTTTTACAAGAAGAATCATACATGGTATCTTTCATTTGATATACCAGTATCCCTTTTACTTTGGAAGAGATCTATTGTCAATCAATTAGTATCCTCAACCAACCTATCAACCCAAAAGAAATAATATAATCGATTAGAAATTTTATTGGTGAAGCTACTGGTTGAAGTGCATAAACAAGTGTTTAAAAATAATACATTGATAGTAACAAAAAAAAAAACAACACACATCTTGGGTTCTGGTAATAGATCCAAATGAACAAATGAACTTCCATCGTCAATATCAAGAAAAGAACCTAACTTGTTCGACGAAATATTTCAATGTGAAGTCGCCTCTTTAAATAAATTCATATAACCATATCTGAATCATTCATTAGATTTCCGTTGCATGGACAGCATGCAGCTGCTGGTTCATCAGGTAATCTGACAACTTCTGCTACCGACGAATATGAAAAACAATTATTGTTTTCATCAAAAAGAAAGGGAAAAACACAAAAGAAATAAGAAAAATCGAAGTGGGTTATCTTCATGGATTTAGATATCAATACATGATCCCGGATTTATAAACTACGAAGAAGAATCGGCGCTGTTTCCTCGGTTAAGCGAAACGAATTGACTGATTCAGTTGGATACCTCACGAAGCTGATATGCACGCCGAGACTTCGGTGAACGGCGGAACAATCGAGGCAGAGAAAGATCCCGTACGTAACCGACGCCCATGTCGGGTTCCTGGCGTTGCACTCGAAGCACATCTGCCACGGAGAAGAGATCCAAGGGTCAGAGGTGATCAGATCTGGAGGATTATCCGGAGATCCCAGCGACCCAGTCGACGAACGCAAACAAGTCAATGCAAACCGAGAACGGGCCAAAAGAAAGGGACAGGGAAGAATCTGTAGCGGGTCACCTTGTTATCGGACTTGGATTTGAGCTTTCTGAAGACGGCGTTCTTGTCGGCGAAGCCATCGGAAGCCATCGGCGTCGAGGGGAGGAAGGGTGGCGTTGGAGGTGTGTTCCCCCAAATTGGCGAGCGAGAGAGAGAGAGAGAGAGAGAGGGAGAGAGAAGGGGAGAGGGCAAGTGGCCTGTTTTAATTATGTGCCTTTTTTTAATGTAAATTATAATTCGATTAACGATTACAATTAAAGAAAGAGGAATAAGAGCCGTTCATATTTTGATCGGTTCATTGTTTCTTGCTCCACCCCTCCCTCCCTCCCTCCGTCTTGCGTATTTTTACGCCCCGTACGTACGTACGTACGTGTTCTCGCGGACAAGGCATAAATACTTTTTTTTTTCTCTCTCTCTCTCTTTTAAATTTACTAGAGAAAAACTTTAGAATAATAAAAATATTGAAAAAAAATAGTTTTAAAAAAATGTCCCCCTTCTTTTCCATAAGATTATTTTGTCGTTAGCTTTATCGATTAAATTGTCACCTTGGCTCATGACCATATTAGCATCATAACTTTCAATATTATCAATCATTAGTCAAAATAATCGAGCCAAACATTAATAATAATACACTCATCAACCCTTATAAGACACTCATATATTCTCATATATTTAATGTGGGACTAAGGGGCGTTACACCTCACTCTTTGTACATTTTTTCTCATCACTCATCACCTCATCCCGCATTCTCTCCCTCATATCTCATCCCCCCTTCTCCCCTACCACTTATCATAGCTTCAATTGGATCGGAAGGCCTTCATTTAGCTCGCGTCGCTTCTGCCCATCCTCTTCCTCCTCTCTGTCTCCCTTATATCCCCTACTCTGTCGTTGGTGATATCTGATAGTCTTTCTTTGTCCTCTTCAACTACCATAAACATGACGATTGAGAAAGAAAGCCTCGACTCCCTCTTTGAGGATGATGTCGTCTTGTTGGGATAAGACTTGAGTCTGTCGCCAAAGTAGAAAGAGGGGTAATAGCAATGATCAATATGGTGTGGGGGTAGTGGGGCCAGAGAGGAGACAATCAAAGCTAAGAATGACAAGCGTGACGAGTGGAGGGTGTGACGGCCCATATATGAAGGTAGCTAAGGGTGAGGGTGATACAGTAGTTAGTGTGGTGAAGTCAAGTCATCTTTTTATGAAAGAAGAGACACTTAAGTTTTTTTGAAATGATAGCATTCTCAAAACTAGAAAAAAAAATTTTCAAAAATTTACCTTTTAAAAATTATTATTTATTCATTTATTCTTGAATTTCATATCTTAATTATAGTAGAACGAAAATAAGAACATCCGAGAACGATATAGATAAATACAAAATTACTTACCCACTTTAAAATATTTTCATTTGTTATATCTTGATTCAAAAGCTTGAACCAAAAAATTTTGTTCCAATATTTGTTTTAAAAAAGTAAAAAGAAAAAAGAAAATTTCTTAAGAGGTTCAAACAAAAAATGAAAAGGAGAAACCGTTGAGAAATCTTTGTGCAGCATAATATTTACCTATTTCGTTGCATTTCCTAAATTAAACTTAGTTGAAGATCGCATGGGTCATGCATTAATACTAAAAAAATATTAATCAGAGACTACATGAGCTACTGAGAAAATACGACTCCCCTTATTCGGTAGGATAAGGAAGACAATTTATTATTTGACTCGTTGACAAGTTTATGGGCTATTTTGTATGTACGAGTCCAACTTAAGGTATTGACCTCGGTGACTTACATGTAAATAAATTTATCCTTACATACGTTATACAAAGAAGGACGAGAATTAGTTCAAGCATTTCGGACTTGACATGTTTACGCAGTTTTCACTCCTTTGTTTGATCGAGAATTAGGAACGTTGCAGGGTTTAAATCATTTGAAACTTTTAAAATATTATTTCTTTCCTCTTGCCAAACTTTTGTTTGACCTAATCCATATTATGTTTTATCGTCACACAGTAGTCGATCTGTGGTTAATGGATGTTGTTGACATGGCGTAACTAATGTGGTCGCTGTTACCAAATAGACGTATCGATGGCTACATCATTGATGATGAAAATAGGTAAAGAGAGACAAGGGCAATTTCCTTTAAAAAAAATCTATTTTTTTTAGGGTTTTTTTTTTAATACAGAAGTTGTCAGTTATTTTTTATATTTCTCATATGGTGCTCGTATTTTTTTTATAATCCTATAAATGACTCTTGTCGTCGCATATCATATGTTGTCTTTAGTGTTAGACTATGAATCCTGTGAGGGGGATGACAATGGACTTTTTCTTCTTGGGCTCCATGTGGTCGCTCACTCACTCATGATTTTAGAGTGCTCGACTAAGGATATCGTAAAGGAGGAGCAGGTGCCCAACGCCAGCCACACTAAGAAATTAGATAGCAAGTCCAAGGGTAGAGGTGAGGGAATCGTGAAAGCATCAAGCGATAGCACGAGGATCGAGTGAGAAGTCATGGGATGAGGGGTCAATGGGAGAGGAGACGTAGAGTTTCGGAGGGGTCTCATTGAGGTCGATGAAGAGCAAGGTCGAGTGAAAAACCTTGTTGGTCTTCAAGGTGACTGACTGTAGGAGCGAGATCCATTGACAATAGGGTTAGTGATGACGATTGCGAGGGAGAGACCTTCCATGGTGAAGGTGGTGGCAACACTCGAGGGAGACATAACATGATGGGCCATACAAAAGAGAACTAAGATAAAACCCTATCGTGGCTACCTCATTCTTCGTCGTGGTTGACAGTCGTAATGAATAGGGAGGGCCCGATGATCGATATGATAAAAAACAATGTGACGAGACGATGAACGAGGGACATTTACGAAATTACATAATAGATGAGAACTTTTAAAAAAAAATACAGCTAATATATATATATATATATATATTATCGAAAAAAGGCATTTTTTATGGAAATCCCCCTGGAGGGGAAAAAAAAAAAATCTAGACCTGCCTTACCCAAACAAAGCGACAGAACAGTTTGGCTGCGATATATAAGAAGATTCAGCTACTAAAAGGCATGTCTTATCTGAGGAAAACCAGCATTCATTGCATTAGAAATGCAATGCATATGTACATACTAAACCACTGAAGCACAACAACATACTATGGCTGCATCTCAGCCCGCCCAAACAAAGATCTCACAGAATCCAACATAATCTAAAGAACTCCTCCCCGCCGCCATTAAAAGGCGAACACAAACAAAGGCTACCTGCTAATTGGTGCCTCGGCAGCCAATTTAGAGTGGAGAGCAGCACGGAGCTGCTCCAGAGTGTACGCCCGACCCGGCGACATCTTCACCGTCGCCTGCAGTATCATGAGGTCCTCCACCACCGACACGCTCGCGTAATGCACGTCAAGATCGAGGTCTCGTAGCGCAGCCATCAGCTTCGCGGCGGGGTGATTCCTTTTTAGGCTCTGTAATCGGATCATGGCCTCCGACCCCAGTATCTTCACTTCCATCTCCACCCCGTGACACCGGCCGCCGCCGTTCATCATCCTAAGATCATGGTCCGGCAGCGGCGGCTGGACCGGCCGGGTAGGGTTGGATTCACGCTCCTTCTCCAGGGCTTCCACCTGTGCTCGTAACTCCTCCTTGTCGATTTCCAACGTCTCGAGCTTGGACCGCAGTTCGTTGATGTACGAGACCGCGTCCCCGAGGAGCGAGGCCTTGTCCATCTTGGACACGTTGGGCACCACCGCGCGGAGGGCGTAGAATCTCTGGTTGAGCTTCTCGCGGCGTTGCCGCTCGGCTTCCACATGGTTCAGAGGCTCCTCCCGGCCATTGGCAGGCTTCCGGCCTCGCTTCTTCGGCCGCTTCTCTGGCTCCACCGGCCGGATGCTCTCCACCTCCCGCGCCGAGGCCTCGAGGTCCGACTGATCCGAATCGGGGCCATCGAGGATTCCGCCGCCGCCGGAAGACTTAAACAGAACGTCGGAAGGGGGTCGTGCGGGAGCCGACGAGAAGGAGATCATCCCCTCATCGTTGTTGCTCACCCTGGATGTTGCCCCCGTGGATCTCTTGTTCCTCTTGTCGTCTGCCGCGGCGGTGATGGCTTGGTGGTGGGAGAAGAGACTACCGGTGACAGGGGCTGGAGTGGGATTCCTATTGCCACCGGCGAAATCTAGGATATCGCTCGGCTCCGGCTTGGCGGATTGGGGAACAACAGAGCCGTTGGAGCCGAATTCAGAGAAATTGAACTTTTTGGCGAAGAAAAGATGGGTATGCGGATCACAGCCGCTGCTCTGATGCAGCTGTTGTCGCTGGGGCTGGTTGTGAGTTCTCTGGATCTGCATCGAAGAGCTAGGGCTTTCGGTGAGGATGCTGGAACTAGGGTTGTTCTCCAATTGGATGGGGGGTTTTGTGACGGAGAGGTCGGCGGTGGCGGAGACGGGTGAAACGGAATCCTTGATGTCGACCGCCGACGGATCCGTGAGCCAGAGCACCGACGGATCCGTCTCGCCCTGGTCGGTGGCGGGAGTGGCCGCCGCAGATTGCGGTGTGAGCCAGGAAGCGACGGGGGGAGCGTCCGGAGAGCTAAAGTTGAAGAGGACGCGGATCTTGCCCATGATCTCGGGGCTGTGGAAGACCACGTCGGTAGATCCGAGCTCGAGAACGCCGGAGCCGACGGGGACGCAGACCATGGTCTGGAGGCCAAACAGTTGCGCCTGGCGCGCCCGGTCGCAGGTTGCAGCGGCGAGTCGGTCGGCGCCGGTGACCCAGGCGGGGGCTCCGGTGTAGAAGGCCTGGCCCGGGAGTCCTCCCCCGTCGATGAAGGATTGGGTCATGGAGACGAGGAAGAACCACTCGGTGTCGGTAACCTCCTCGTCGACGGCCTCGTCCGGCGCGGATGAACCGCCTCCGGAGATTAGCGAGTGGAGCTCCCGAAGCACGCGCCTCCGATGCTCCTGTTCGGCGGCAGAGGCAGCGCCGGCGACCCTCTGCTTCCGCTTGTCCTCCTCGTAGCCCTTGTAGTAACCGTCGCCCCATCCCAGGAAGGACCCCCCGGTTGCGGCGTCCAGCGACGACTGCCAAAAGATGCCGTACGTCCAGCTCTCCCGCGCCCCCTCGATCAGCGCCTGCAGCCGCTGCTGGAGCGTCTCCTGGCTGAAGTACGCGGGAGCAGGAGTCGCCGCAGCGGCCGGATGATCCATCGAGGAGGAGGCTGCTGCAGAAGGCGGGGTGGGAGTGGGAGTGGGAGGAACAGCCGCCCAGGGAAAGCCCGCGACGTCGACGGAGGCCATGAAGGCCTCCATCATGGAGGCGTTGTCGTCGCCCCACAAGTTCATCCTTTCCTTCGATCGAACACCCGGCACCAACTCCTGCGCATGAACCGGAAACCCTGCGTTCCAGTCACCACCCTCCCCCCTTCCCCGGGGCGATCCCGAGATCGTCAGTTACTGTTGCCGAAGCTGGTATTGGAAGCTACGGAGGAGGCGTGGAAGAAACGAGAGAGACGGAGAGGGAGAGGGAGAGGTGGGGACGTAAAGGAAAGGGCGTGGTTGGTTCATCGGCTTCACAATCGGGCCTGCTTTGTCTCCAATATTACAACAACTCCATTTCCTCCAAAATCTCACCTCCTCCAGTCTTGCCCTTCTCCTACTAATGATTCCATCAACTCCTCCCTCCCTCTCTTTGCCGGTTTCGGTAATTCTAATCTTGTGCGTTAGATTGGTAATTCCCCTCTCGCCCGAGCTAATTTAGTAATTTACAGCGGCCGCCAGCCGAGCAAGTGGGAGACTGGGGGCATCGCAGGTCTTATTTGACCGCACAATCGTCGCAGATATATCAGCAAGTACGAATATTAAAGCGTGAATGGATATGTCATCGCCGCCCCTCCTCTCCCTCCCTCGATATAACAGACGCTTTTTTGGCTGCTTCAAAAAGTTTCTGGAAAAGGAGGCTTGGCGACGACATCGGATGGTCCTCTCCAACTCCAATTGCAAAAGGGTGATGTCTAATGGACAGCGAAAGAAAACTACAACTGAATTCATTGACTACACACGCACAAGAAAAAGGGGAAAAAAAAAAAAAAGTCTCTGCGGGACCACAACACCGAGCGTGACGCCCTAGGATGGGCCCCGTGGTGGGTCTCTCCAAAGATGCCCATTGTTTGCATCAACAGTATTGGACCCCATGCTTCTTTTTTTTTCCTATCTATGATTCGTCATAGTTATCTTAATATTTTGATTTTTTTATGTTAAAAAAATTACATTGACGTTCTTATCGTTTATAAAATTAAAATATCTTAAAAATATTATAATTTTAATGTTCCGTGACTGATGATGTTAGTGGTGGCATTCTTCGTCACCAAACATTAAAAATATTTATTAGTTATTATATTTTTATTAGTAAATTTGACGTCATCAGGATAAATAAATTTAGATATTTTATTTTTATAATCAGATGTTAATATAATTTTTTAAAATATAGAGTCGGGTTCGGATATGGGGGCTTAAGCTGGCTCGATTTCGAACGAGATAGGGTGGGCATCCGATGACGAGTCCGATCGCAGATTAATTTCCATGAGACGGCGGCACTTAACAAGAGAGGCAAACGCAGCCGCATGTGATGTGGTCCCCAAAACGTGTTGCGGCCGCATGCGGCCACTCCATTTTGTCGTATTAGAAGTCGGCGTCGTGGACGACGACCGCCGCCTGACGCGTGGCTGACTCCTCCATTCTTTCGCGACTGACGTGTCCCCTGGTCTCTTCGTACTTCCAGACCTTTGCCGGGACATATCTGGCGGGTCCCACACAACCCACCAATGAGAGGAATGGTAGTACGCGCAACAAAGTTGAAAAAGTGAAGCGCTGATGGCACCGAAAGTGACACGCGATACACGTGCTTATTCGTCGACTGCTTGTTCGTCATCCGTCGACGACTTTTTTGGTTTTCCCTTAATATCAATTAAAATTAAATAATAATAATAATAATAATAATAATAGCCACAGTCCTCTTCTACCTTTTATCTTCTCCACGTCACCCACCCACACCCGAGAAAGGGAGGGTTCAAAGGCTGGGGCGGACATATATCCATATATATAAAAGAAAGTAAGTGGGAAGAGGTCTTTTGTAGCATTTGCAAAATACATTTAATGTGAGTGTTATTTAGTAAAATACAAAATTTAAAATTTAATAAGTATTCTAATACTTTTAATATTTATTTAAAAATAAATACATTATTTTTTATTAACATTAATAAATAAATAAAAATAAAAAATGAATGCATATAATCTTAATTTTTTAAAATATAATTCATATATGTAACCAATAAAAAAGTATACTCATCTAAATGAATATAATTTTTTTAAAAAAATAAATAAATAAAGTTTTACCTTATATAAATCATACATCATATTGGTTGCTCGCTAGATCATGTCATTACATTAAGTCAACAGTCATGCAAATTAGGCAATGAAGATAGCAATAACTTTTGAGAACGATTTATATAACGATCGCTACTCGAGTGGAGAGCTCGAGCACTTGGTTTTCAAATGAGTGTTTTGATCTAGTTAGCAATCACTTTTGATCTATAATAGCAAACCTTTTGATCTCGATAGCAATCACTTCTGAAAACGATTAATAGAATGACTGCTGATGGTCTTCGTCTTGTCGACAATCTCTCCTTGTCTGTGAGAATGGAATCAATGGCTGCCGGCGACATAAAGTGCACCAGCCAATTCAAACACTGGTTTCAGAGTTACAATCATTTGCCGGTCCAACGAAAGCAAGGGGTTAAATTTTAACCGTGGTCGATGGGGACATGGAAGAAAAGAGTCAGGCTCTAAAATGGGCATATATCCTGGTTTATGGTAAATTTCATATGATGATGATAGAACAAAAGTGGTCGCACAAGCAAACTAGAACAATCCTATAGCAACAATTTCCATATGCAATATTTGGACTGAGTACAATTACACTGGAAGATAGGTCAGTAATGAAAGGGAGAAAAAAAAAATACTACACTGGCATCAATTAAATCTTACCTACTGATGTAAGCACTAACAAAGTAGGAGTTCCTGACAAAGATAAAGTATCACTGGGCACATTCATTCATGACTGCATCAGCTTTGATTTTGTTCTTGCATCAGCTTTCCAATTTCTTCTGCTAGTATGATGTAGGCCGCAACAAAGGGCGGTTTCCGATTCTGATGGTGATCTCATGGGCACAGGCGACCAGTGCAGTATATTTTCAGGTTCTTTAGAGGCATGAGCTTCTCTTGCATCCTTTTTCCATTTTCTGCCACTGTACATGCATGCCTTGGTGATCATAGCCGCGACGTTGGCGTTTGTTTCAGATGGAAATGAAATTTCGCATGAATTGAACTGAACAGTAGTAAAATCAACTTGTGTTTCGTTTTCGAGTGCTGTATGTTGGCCCACCAAACAAAACCTTTTCATATCTGATTCAAGGCGCTTCCTCGCCCTGTACCTACGCTGCCGCTCTCTGTTCTTGAGCCGTCGGGCCATTATATCATCAGTCACCACCGGAAGCATAGGAAAACCCTGCACAAATCAAAGATAATTTTAGTCTCTATTTAATTATCATGTGTTCTCATTTTATTTGCCTTTCTATCTAGAGAGCTTCAGAGGTTATTCATATTGTAACGGTAACCAATTATTTATAGAGGCCTTACCTCTTAAATTCAAGTTTTTTTAAACGCAGACTGCGAGAACAAAAGTTTGGAGCAAATGCTACATTCAGAAGTTGCATGAGGAGACTCCTTATTGCCTTTATATAACGGCTGCTTGACGCAGTTTGAGCTTAAGCTAAAAGAGGTGTAATGACCAGTGATCATGTGGGGATCAACTGGTGAGGAGATAACAATTGCGAGATCGAAGAGGGTATTGTGATCCAAATGTGACATGTAATCAAGTCTGCAAGTATGACATGCACATTTCAAATGGCAAGTCCACTTGCAGCATGTATATGTTTGCATGTTGTACATGGTTTGGTTGCTTCCAAGTGAGCTACCTCATGAGAGAAGGACTCGTGGATAATCCATTCTTGAGAGCAACAAATTAGCCGTAAGTACAACAAATATAAAACAAAGTATTAGTGCTATATGACTTCATACCTGTTGTTCACCAAATGTGCATGTCACACTAATATTTCCATCTGTATCTCCTGCATTCATCTTGAAGAAATATGCTAATGCAAATCCTATGGCAGCAAATACTAAATCACCGAGCTGCCTACCTGCATCCAAGCCAGTCCTGCATGTGGGTCATATTAAGAAAAGCATTGATGGCATCGACCAAATCTTCATTTTATACCGCAACAAGAATCAAACTAATAAGAATTATTGTTTCACATCGCAGAACAGATTCCAAATTCCATATCTGTAGTTGCTTGATTTCATGCACAATGCATTGGTTGTCTACATACATCTCTTTGCGGGGTCAAATATCTAGCCATATATGTATCCATACTAACAATGGAACAAGCTTTTCACATGAAAGAATGATTTTTGTCGTAAACCATGGCTTTAGATAATAATTTATTAACAGAATAAGACACAGCTTGTTAAATATAACCTTGCAATAAAAAATCATGCTGACAAACAAACAGATACCAAGAGATTATAGAATGACCTATTTCAAGGACTTCAGAACATAGCCGGGCACCAGCATTATCTGTCACCGTCAGCTTGACATGGGGTGCCCATCCATAGTTTTCAAGAACAGTTGATCATAGAGTGTGGCCATGCCATGCAGAAAACACACTACATATTGAACATTGTAGTAACATAATCGAAGAGAAACACAAAGATCAAGCTGAAAATGAACTAATTTGCCATACTGTAAGGTGACAAATACTTGCTGTCTATCATCAAGACCATCAGCCGCTTTTTCGGAGCTTTGTAGTAAATGTGAACATAAAAATCAGTTTTCTGAGGTTATTTAAAACAAGGAAATAAAGAAAGTCAATGCACAAACTCAAATTTCATTTGACACCATGTATTCATTTTCTATTTTATGTTAAATGTTGCCGAGTAGTTCTAGAAGACAAAAAGTCTTTCTCCCAGATTGAAATATTCGGCATCAAGAACATATCAGTGGACAATATACCTTATTAAGTATGATATTCCACTTTTCTCCCCAAACATGTCCTCATCATGCTAAATCTTGATTGCAATTCTGCAGCTCAGGAAATTAAACTACCTACTAGATGCTATTGCTACAGTAATGTCCCAATATGAAATTGGGATAGAAGAAGAAATCCTCTTTAGGAAAGCAAGTCCTAATACACATCTCTTCAGGTAAATTCTTATGTTACCTATCATGAGATTGCTTTACCACTACATTTTCTCCTCAAGAATGCAAGCAGCCGGTAATTCTTCAGGAAGTTGAAATCCAGTACTTGTTCTGCATCATTTGCAAGAACACAAGTTTCAATACGAATGTGACTTCAGCCATAAGCATAATTGTCATGGTGCGAAGAACACACCAAGAGATCCACCATTAGCTCCTAATTAGATTATGCTGCCAGGTTCCACATTTTGTTCTTGCGGTTTATATTTACGATCCTAGTCGAAAACTTCCTAGGATGTATATGATTCTGTCAATCTGCATATTGATAAATGGGATTCATACATGCATGGCTGAAAGAGAAAATGATTTATCTTTCACTATAAACTCCTCCAGATCATGCTCAATAGCATATTACAAGCACAGTATGCAACAGATCCACTTGGAAATGCGAGAAAAATCAACACATAAAGCAGGATAATTTGCATGCAGAAGAACATACATATCACGAAAGAGGCGAAATAAGAAGAAGCCACCCTATGTATCATACATTACAAAGAAGCAAAATAAAGTGAAGACGCTGAAGAAAACATAGATTGTTGAATCCCGTCCGCGATATAGAAGCGAGAGATGCGCGCTCAAAATCATACTCATCAGCAGCCATATAACACGAGACAACATGCAACAGATCCACAAGGCAACAGGACGGCTTGCATGCAGAGGATTGATTACAAAGGGGACACAGATTCGAGAAGACAGAAGAAATGTGGAACGTTCTCCCTCCCGTCGTCGACAACAGGAAACCAGGCCGTGTAAAGGAGGATACAATGTTGTGAAGTCATCGTACAAATGCAAAGTGGGAGTGGAAGTGTTCTTACGACGTGCAAGATGTTGGTGCGGGGTTAGCAGCTGCTGGTGGCGAAAGAGGCGGGGCAGAGAGTCATGTGAGTTGGGGAGAAGGGAGATTTGTTTGGATTTGGTCAATCCACAATGCTTTTGAACCGAGCAAAAGGTAAAGGTTGAGAGAGAGAGAGAGAGAAGGAGAGTGCAGAGAGAGAAAGGCGGGCGAAAACATCGCCTCGAACAAAGAGGTGGTGGTGATGCAGTTGGAAATGTTAACATCATTATTATATATCTAAATCTGTCACCAACATATCGGCGAAGAGATCGCCTCCAATTGGATCATCGACATAAAGCCACGTCTTTCATGCACGTCTTTCCAAACCCTCTTTTTACAGCTTTGTGGCGTGTAAAAATGATTCATTATTATATATCTTTTTCTGATGTCAGAGCGTGTCAGATAATTATTTTTTTTATCAAAGGTTCTCTCTGTTTTGTTCTATCGCAACTTAAGAACATTTATTTTTGGGGTCTCGATAATTATAAAATAATAGAAATATTGTGTTTTGCGTTACCTATGTATTATCTATATTTAGTATTTTAATGTTTATGTTTTAAAAAATTATATTATTGGTGCTATATTTAGGAAAGTAAAAGATTTAAGTTTATTTTTCTAATATTATCGATTGTACTAATATAAATATGAAAGCTAAAAATAAAAAAATAATTTTATTATTCTAATTGATGATGACATGAAACGATAGGAGGATCGCGGGTAGTTGTTGCGGATGAGAAGAGTGACGATGAGAGTTAAAAATCGTTCCGCAACCATGTCGACGATGTACTTAGAATCAAATTTCAAAACTAATAATTTTCAACCATTGTTATATACATTCATTGGGAGCTCGATCAACCTATTAGAGCTTTCCTTACTGATTGACTATATAAGCCCTCTATCACCTAAGTTAAGCGATTCATCAAATGGGTAAGTAACGATGACACCACCATTTGTGTTATTGTCGGCTTAGTTATCGAGTTATGAAAGAGTCATCGACACATATGCATAGCTAGCCTTATCGTTCGTAGTTGTTTTACTCATCCACAATGATCACTCAAGACCCTTAGTAATATCTTCGTCCACCACCCTAAACTAAAATATTAAAATTATCCTTTTATTTTTTTATTTTTATGTGTAAGTTATATTAACATGTTATAGATGCAAAATAGTAATCTATAATTAGCCCTCTTTTTAACTCCATATGAGATCATGTTACCAAAGTGGCTCAAATATTTATACAAATAAAAAATATGTTACTACAGTTAATATCTTATTCATATTTGTTACTAATATTATCAACATATATAAAAAAAATAGATTATGAAGTCAAAAGATTGTACCTGCGAACACGATCAGACTTTGCTGGCCAAACTCTGTCAAATTATCAATAGAAACAGATCAATCGACATGCAAATGTATTGGCCGTGTCATCGATTAGCCTATCGAAAAATGGTATAACTTTCTGTGTTTTTGAAAGATTTATTCAAAATAAATCATTTATTTTTGTCGATAGCAATTATTCCAGACATGGCTTTTCTTGATTCGAATAGTGGATTTCCTGTGACAGCAATGAGAGCAGAGACTGTGTCTCGCACAACCCACCGTCTGCTTAGAAACAGCACTTCTCTTATCAACAACAATGTCTCATAATAATTCACTTTATTCTTGATAAGTAAATAAAATACATAAGAGAGTCAAAAAGATCGATTCTTTGCTTCTTTGTTCACTACTACTACTACTAATAATAATAATAATAATAATAATGATGGTGGTGGTGGTGGTGGTGTGATACTTTAATAATCATGTCATGTGAACCCGAGACATGAGGCGGTGGTAGATTTGCTGAGGCCACAACAGATCTTTGTTTTCTTCTTCTTAATCGATTTCTTGTAGCCAATCAATCGATCTTGCAATACCAGCCGCAGATCTGCGACATCTACCAAGCTGCGCTCGCTCTGTGCTCATCTTCTTCGTGTTCTGACCGGATTCCGGCGGCCAAACCAGTCGTCAACGGGACACGGAAGCAATCTTGATAGCCTGCGTTTCTTCCGGAAGAAGATTTTGATCAACAGGTGAGAGAGAGAGAGAGAGAGAGAGAGAGATGGATCAATGGAAGAGCAATCAGCAGCAGCAGCAGCCGTATTTAGGTGTCAACAAGCTGGGGAAGAGCATCCGGAAGAGCTCTCCCCGGTACCACCGCCAGCCACCCACCACCGCTTCTTCTTCTTTTCAGCAACAGCAGGCGCATGTGTACAACATCAACAAGCACGACTTCCGCAGCATCGTGCAGCAGCTCACGGGCACTCCCTCCCGCGACTCCCCCGCGCCTGCGCCTGCGCCTGCGCCTTCGCAGCCGCACCGCCCCTGAGCCCAGGCACCGCAGCGTCCGTCTCCACAACATCCGTCCGCCGCCGCTGCCCCTCGTCCCCGCCCCCGCTCCGATCCCGCCTACGCACCCGTCCCTCCCACCCACCGGCCATCCGGCGCCGCCACCGCGTGCGCCGGATCCCCATCTCCGCTTACATGCGTTACCTCGAGAACTCCTCCTAATCTCCAACAACCCTCACCGACCCTTCCCTCCCCGGTGCGGACGCATGTCCTCACCCCAATCCCCTGCCCCCTACCCCTCCATCGGGGCTGCCGTTGCCGCCCCCGTCGCCGACCGCGTTCTTGAACCTACTCTCCCCGAAATCACCCTTCCCGCTGCTTTCGCCAGGGTTCCAGTACCCTCCGCCGCTGACCCCTACCTTTGCTCTCTCGCCGTTGTCCCAGTCGGGGATCCTAGGGCCTCGTCCGTTGCCACCTCTATCGCCGGGCTTCTTGTGGCCTCTGTCGCCCTCGGGATTCCCTCCCCTCCCCAGCCCCAGATGGAGGGATCTAATGTAGATCTGGCGAATGATAGATTGTCGCACAGAGAATCCCACTCTGCTATCTATTCTTTGTTCCAGAAACGGCAAAGATATATTTGTATCAAATCTATCACTTGGACGGCAAAAATCACTGGAAAAAGATTTTTATTGCGCATTATGATCTCTTGTCGCCAAAGTTTCTTTGTATCAAAGATCTGCATGGGGAGAACATCCTATTTTTCTTTCTTCGAATGAACAAAAGTGCAATCTTATGATCTCAACACGACATAAATCTCTAGCTGGTTTATCATTTCTTTGAATAATAGACAATATCTAGGATAATTCTAGTCTATCTAGCTTTCTAGATTACACAAGAGCAGCGGGAAAAAAAACATAATTGTCATTAGAATATTTATCCTTCTTTGAGATCTTTATCTTAAATTTGATTTTTTTTTTTGGGGTTATGATATCATTACTATTATTTGTTTATATCAGTGTTGTTGTCGCTTGTCAGACATTTGTATATTGGATTAAGGACGATGTCTGTGTCTGCCTAATTTGACGGCTAGCGGACTTGTCAAACTCTCGGGAACTGCAACCAATCTGTCTTTATCATCTGTGAACTGTAGTAATCTGCTATTGCAGACTGTAGAACAACAACTTTGAGACTTTCTCGTACACCAGTTTTGCCACTACAGACCAAACCTACCCGAACTTGGACTTTTTTTACATTGTTTGATGAGGAACATTAGTCTGTGTGCTTTGGTGGCTGTGGTGACAACAGCATCAGAAAGAGCCTCACGTAACTCATTAGATTCTTGTCGCTTGCCACCGTACTGATTTCGCTAGCAAATTATTAGATAGGGATGAAGTTGATACATAAGACAAACAACTAAATTTTGTTGGATCTATGGTGTTGAATTCTACATTTACAGTGTCTTTTTGGCCCAGCCAGCGCCAAAAAATTTCACTGTAATGGTATGGTATGCTGGTACGAACGATGGCCAATGATACTGAGACGCACCCCAGCAGTCCTGCGGACAACCGGAGTCGTCGAGTTCCATCGGCGACCGCAGCAGGAGGCGAAAGAAGAGGTAAAGATCCCATCAAAAGCTTGCTGAAATCTCGCAGAATCGTCTCGTGCTTTGTGCTCCCGGCGTTCGATGGCGAGCCTTAATGGTGGGTGTCCTCTCAGCTGCCCTTTATATGAACAGCTTTCGCTGAGGAAGAATGATAAAATACCGATGCAAGAATCCTTTTTCTTGTTTGTGTTCTTCCCGATTTCCCTTTCTCCGAGTCCATCCTCAACCTTCCCAAGGACGCTTGGCATAGCTTTTCGCCGACGGTGAAGAGAAGTGCTCAAATTGCATTCTCAGGTACTCTTTTTTTTTTAATCTTCTGTATCGTCTTTGTTAATCCTTCTCATACTATCTATCTTTAGGATTTCTTAGGGGATGATTTTAATAAGAGCAACCCTCGGTTTTTCTCTAACTTTTTCATGACCATCACTAGCAGTGGTCGTATGATCGAAAAGATAGATAGGAAGAGAGGAGAACAAGTAGTCTGTCTTCGTAGATCGACCCGGTTGTTACTACAGTTCAGATAAAAATTTCTCAGATGGCATCGAAAGGTAGTAAATTTATTATTATTATTATTATTTGATTTTAATTTTGGTATGATAGTGTTTTCACAGAGTTATTTCCAGCAGCACGTAAAGATGAAATCGTGCCGCTCTCGGGAAACCCATTCTTCACTTTCGTGGTTTCAGGGAGTAACGTCCATGTCCCTCACCAAGTCGTAAGCTGACGTCTGTTCCAAATGCCTCCTCTCAGATCGCAAAGCTCGTTGACATTACCTTTTGCCTTTGATTCACCAGTTGCTTCCGAGGAGGTTTTATCCATTTCTTCCATCTGCTTGTGCCCCTGTAACATTGTCCCAAGGGAATAGGACATGGAAGATGAAGTATAGCTGCAAAGGGATCCTGCGGCGACTGTGCTCCGGGTGGAAGAAGTTTGCTGTGGATGCTGATCTCAAGGTCGGAGATGGTTGTGTCTTGGAACTCATGGACAGTAACAACATACTGTTCAAAGTGCAGATCCTTCGCCAGGGAGTCTTGCCTGTTAAGAGCGACAAAGGGTCTGAGCCCCGATGCTCCGATCTCGATCGACTAGAAATATGCTTCGTGCTGGTGTTCGTCAGCTTAGCTTATCTTGTGAATGCAAGATGTTGCAGATGTGCTCCCTCTCTCTCTCTCTCTCTCTCTGTGTGTGTGGCTCTCGTAAGCTTTTCGCATATTGTGACTGCAAGATGTGCTCTCTCTCTCTCTCTCTCTCGGTTTCCATGTATGCTGCACCGCCGCGTGAACATGAACCTACTGGGCCCCACGCAAGGCCCACCTAACAATATCCATTATCCAGTCAGCTGGTCCCGCTTGCGATCTCGACTTTTTCGCTGTTGCCCACTGAGCTATCCACGTCGTGATCGGGTAGCAAATGTGGGACCCACGTGGGTTGCGGAGAGTAGACTTGGTATGGTTCGGTTGTTCCATGGAACCAAATCCACGGGAAAGAATACCGTGGATGAACGCCCACCAGACGTCGATCACCTAAAACACGAATCTCGAGAATTATTATTGAATTAAAACATATTAATATGAAATTATTATTGACCAAATTACTTTGACCCCTCGATGCCTATTTTATCTATCGGGCTCGTTAAAAGCCCACAGAAAGCCTACCGCCTCCGGCAATCGTGGTTTCTTTCGGTAACCGCCGCCGCCTTCTTCCTCTCCAAGAAAGGTGCCTTGGCGTAGGGGTCTTCTACTATTGCAGGTAGGAAATTGCGGCTTACTTCCCCTTTTCTAAATCTCGAGAGAGAGATAAGGGGGCGGAGATGGTGCTGTGGGAGATAACGTTGGCAACGGCCTACTTCTTGGGGTTGAGGCGAACCTACCGACTCGCCCTCAGGATCCAGCGGCGCGTCGTCGGCCCTCGTCACCCCGAGATCCGGCAATTCCTCCACAGGTGCCCTTCTCCTCTCGACTTTGTCGTCCCAATTGGCTTGCTGTCGGTTGATTGTTATTTTCTCGGAAAGATTTGCTGGAATAGGCGCAGTAGTTGCTTTGTGGAAATCTCTTATGATGTTAACTCACGACAAGATGAGATCGACAATCTTGCTGATGCCCTATGTTCATTCTCCCACTTACGGTCCTATGATTACCCCTCCCGTTGGGATGACGAAGTCATTCTTGATCCACCCTTGAAATGGCTGGAAATCACTGATACCGCACGACTCTTTTCAACATTTGGTGGATCATCGCCCTACTACTGCTTGATATTAGTGTTCTTTGCTACAAATTGCATACCCATTGGAAGTTCCAGTATAAGCTGAATAAGAATGCCCTGCAGTTTCATTAGCACTCTCTCTTCAGTATTATAAAGAATACCATGATATATCCTGTTTATTAAATCTTGATTACATCTTTTCTAATTATCTCATCAGCTTTCACTCATTACATAGTTTTTTTTTGTTTTTCTTGGACAAACAAACAGTGCCCTCAAGAAATAAGCCTAATACAAGGTTTCTCCCTGGTATTATAAAGGAAACATATTGCCCCACTTTTTTCAATTGTATATTAACATGTCAGACATTATATATATATTATAGTTGGCCCCAGGTTTGGTATAAAACTTTTGATTTGGTTTGGCATTGTTATGTGACAATGGGTTTTAACTTACAGAATTTAGACAAACAATGAAGAAAAGTTATACCTCTTTGCATGAACTATTTTAGTCATAATAATGAATAAATAGGTTTAGGGTTAACAAGCACATGCATGAAAAATGGTTATTGTAGGAGTTTGTACCTTTTTTCTTTTGTGACTACTAAATTAATGCATGCTATACTGGAAAAGAAAATGACTTGCAAGTATTTAGTACTTATAATACATGATTATGCTAAGTTACTCCTGTTTTTATGACCACCAAATTCATGCATACTATACAAAGAGAAATAGAAGGACCTTATAATTATTTAGTTCATATAATATTCATTAAACATGTGGTTATTCTTCTTCATATAGATCAATATTTTGGCTGTAGGTTAGGCACTTGATGCAGTTTTTTTTTTTTGATGCGCTCCTAACCGTGATATTTGATGCGCTCCGATTAACCATGAAATAAAGAATGAAATATGATAACAAAGTTGCTACATAAACACAGACACACTAAAAAAAACTGTGTTGTGGCCAATGTAATTAATCTAACTTATTTCTGAGGTTACTTGGATACCTCAACCACCAGGTATATATCTTCTTCAAGCCAATCCACATAGGTCAATCATGGCTTGTTAAAAACTATCGAACCTTCCACCTCTAACCATCTTTATTTATTGCAATGTTTGCAATTTTTACTTGTCCCGGGCGGTACATACCGGTTCATCAGGTTGTCGGAACGCGGATCGCGTGCTATCGGGTGGTACCATCAAAAATCGATCGTCGGCGATCGATCGAGGGAGAAAAATTAAAGAAAAAGAAGAAGAGGAAAAAAAAAAAAAAGAGGAGATGAATAAATAATATCTAGCGCTCGCACGCCGTCGTTGTTCGCGGGTCGTCGGCGTTTATTCTCCCGCGCGGGGAAAAAGATTGAGGCGACGACGCCCTTTTACCTTTTGTTTTCTTAATATTTTAATATTTTAATATAATATAATATAATATAATATAATAATATATTTATATTATATTTTAATATATTAGGCGGTATGCACTGTGTATATCGCTCGGTATCGAGATAAACTCAGTACATCGGTATGGATCGGTAAGTCAAACTTGGATTTATTGTACTTATTGCTTCTAAGTTCCTGTTGTTAGTGCTAAAAGTGCTGAACATCTAATAGCTTACTAGTGTCTTCCATCCATGTTTGTAACATTTGGTATTCTAATTTAAATTAACATGTGTCTATGAGAACATGCAACTACAACTAAGACTTCATGTTACTTAGTTGGTGGGGCAGTTTTATTGCGCTTAGGCTTAAAATGTTACAATGATACGAAGATGCTTATTTCCTTGTCGAGATCTAGTGCCAAAATTTGACTTCTCTAACAAAGTGACCATCATCGATTTGTGAAATGCCACCACCCGTTTGATCATTTATGGACTAATGAAAACATAGGTACTGATGTTTTTATTGTTTGCTGCAGCAAAACAGTCCACTTGAGTTTTGTATTTGTTTTATGTGGCTCTTGTTGCGTGCAGGAGGACTCGCAGTATTTTTGATGTGGTGGTCAGAGTTGTTCAAAACATACAACATAAGGACATGGGAGCGGGGGGGAGGAGTACAGGGAACTCTGTCCTCCGTTGGCTTGATCCAACGAAAGCATCAGCACAAGTTGGAGTCCATGGTGGGAGGCCTCCGATAAGCAGTATCTGCATTCCCAAGTATGCAGCAAGCCGTAGTCAGCTGCTGCGATCAGGGAGGAGTATAGCACGCATCACAGATCAGGTCAAGAGAGGTGGATCCTTCTTTACTCCCTGGAACATCCCCATGAAAACTTTCCCAACTATAGGCATGATGATGCAGCCTATGAAACCAGCAGTCTTGAATGGCCAGTACAGGCATGCTTCTCATTACATTCCCAATTCGTCAGCAATAGGCCGTAGTAGAATTATTGGCGGACGTGAAGGTGTTCTCCGCAAGGACATTGCACAGTGGATGCTGCATACTTGATGAGCCACAACTTCAAATAACCTTCCTGTACGTATATGTGATGATGATCAGTTCTTCTAAACTGATTAATGCAAAGCTTTTTTTTTTTTTTTTTTTTTGAAGATGATGGATGTCCGGGTTTGATTTCCATAGACTCATTCGAACTGTTCACAATAATGTTTAGAGATAATTTGCAGTCTCTTTGTACCGTGTATCTTTAAAGTATCTCGAGGAATTTTTTTGAATGTTCAACCTTAGTGCTCGGTCTTATCTTGCATGATTTCCAGTTCTCACGACTTCCGCAGAGAATAAATCTACAATTATATCTAATGTATGGTTGGACTCGATATGACAAAGTGCGGGCGTATCTCGTATCACAGCTTTCAGAGATTACAACGAAGCAACAATTGTAAAACCTCGTGAGCATAACATTTGAAGAAATTATTTCTTTTATAGTATTTTGTAATCAATGTTACAAAATCAATATTATAAGAAACCTCTTTGCAGGTATGTTTCCAATCTAAACTAATGTTTAATACTAAAACTTCTTGAAGGATTTTTTATGCTTACAATTAGAGTTCAATCTATTGTAGGAACAAACTAAGTGATTAGTAAAAATATCATTGATGTGTCTATCATGGTCCGGACCCATATACATAGGATTATATAAAATACCTTCGAAATCGAAACATCAAGCTCATGAGATGTCACCTATACGAAGACCAAGGTCGAAAGAGGTTTCCTAACCTGATCCCAAATATTCGAGTGTGGACGTGAGTGATAAAAAAAGTAGTTTATTCTCTCGTTATATTAATGATAAATTTTTATACCTAGTCATTGGAGTACAAAATATTCCATGTAATATTTCACGGGAGGAGAATACTCCATGAAATATTCTTTGGACTCTTATTTACGCAGGCAAATTGGAGGTGACATGGACTCCATGTGGCAATTATATGTTAGATGATAATTACCCGATAATATATTTTTTATTATTTTTTCCCCTAAGGTATGCTATATCGCTCTTACAGGAGGGGCTCAAAGTGCGGCATTTAGTTCATATGGCATGAAAGCATTTGGGATCTTCCATTGTGGTTCGGGTTTTCTCGACTCACGTACATCGAGCATAATTTATCTTGTGCCTACACCATTGTAAGTTCCACGCATGTCTAAGTTTTTCTGATTCGAACCTCGAACATATTTTGCCCTATGCCTCTATCATGATTCACAGGTCGAGTTTTTCCAACTCACATGCTTCAGACATATTTTGTCTTATGCCTCTACAACGATAGATGTCACGCAATTCAGGTTTTTTCCACTCGCGCCTTGAACAAATTTTATCTTATGCATCTGTCATAATGGATTTCACGTAAATCGATTTTTTTCTAACTTATGCATCTCGAGTACATTTTGTCTTATACCTTTGACGTTGTAGATCGCTTTACACAGGTCGAGTTTTTTCGGCGCACTTACCTTGGGCATATTTTAACTTATGCTTCCATTATGATGAATGTCATACAAGTTGAGATTTCTTAACTCATATGTCTCGAGCACATTTTATCTTATGCGTCCGTTGTGATGGATTATTTTATGTGAGTCAAGTTTAATTGATTCACGTGCCTTAAACATATTTTATCTTGTGCCTCCAAAAAGATATATTACTTTATGTGGGTCAAGTTTTTCAACTCATGCATCTCCAACATATTTTGTCTTATGCCTCTTACATGATAGATTTTATATGGGTTGTGTTTTCTTGACTCATGTGCCTCGTGAATATTTTACCCTATGCCTCTATAGTGGTGGATTTCATACTGGTTGAGTTTTTTTGACTTACATATATTGTGGGCACATTTTGTCTTATGCTTATGTCATGATGAATTTTATATGAGTTGGGTTTTTTCGACTCATATTTTGCCCCTATGTCTCCATCAAGATATATTACTTTATGTGGGTCAAGTTTTTCAACTCATGCATCTCCAACATATTTTGTCTTATGCCTCTTACATGATAGATTTTATATGGGTTGTGTTTTCTTGACTCATGTGCCTCGTGAATATTTTACCCTATGCCTCTATAGTGGTGGATTTCATACTGGTTGAGTTTTTTTGACTTACATATATTGTGGGCACATTTTGTCTTATGCTTATGTCATGATGAATTTTATATGAGTTGGGTTTTTTCGACTCATATTTTGCCCCTATGTCTCCATCAAGATAAATTTTGATGCTTTTTAAGTTTTTTATCTCACACTTTTTGAGTCCATCACTCAATAATGTTCCTTCAGAATTATCCTGATGGGACAATTGTCTCAATTGTAGGGGAGAGAGATTGACTCACTCCCTATAAATCCCTCTTTATCTCGTGGATGACATGAGCTTTTAAGGCCTTTTTAGAAGTCTTCTTTACTTAATACAGGTTCCCTATAGTGTGAGTTGGTCCTTGAGTCTCTTGTAGTCTCGACGTCAGTTCTGTAATAGACCAGTCTTCCACCATTCTACTCTTCTGCCTTGGGTCGGGATGTCTCTCATATATCATATAAGTTTCTCTCGATCTATTAGCCACCAAAGGATCAAGGCTCACACTTTGTCTTTAGATAGCTCAAGGGTAGAGGAGGTCCCGACCTCCCCTTCGTCGGGGGAGACAGTTCCCATGAATCTGAAGGTTCTTTAAAATTTAGAGTACATGAAAAACTTGTATGATTATGATTAAGTGGTGAGTGCACCACTCTTATATCACTTATGAGCTAAGTTTTCCATCCTGACTAAGTTCGACTTGTAAGTCTCTCGACCTGGTCAATGTCCATTCGACCCTATATCCAAAGTGTCTTTGTTTGTCTTTTGACACCCTCAAGGATGGGCTTGTCTTCCCCATGAGCTGCCATGAAAACTAGAGGAAGTCGAGTAGCACTTCATCGATGTCGTTAAGTAACTAAAGGAGGTTCGAAGCAATAACCAAAAAATGAAGGACAAAATTGCTATAGCTTATTAGGAGTTGCACTTGATGAGGACTCACAACTCGGAGCTCATCGAGAAGATTACAACAACCAATGAGCAGGGTTGGGATCAAAGTGAAGCATTGGAGGCCGAGCAACACATAATACCAAAGTATCGGGAGGAGGCGATCATCGATTATAAGGCATTTGCCAGGTTTAGGAGGGTTATGGAGATGTCGGGGGTTGTCTCATACCAATTCAGGTATCAAATCGCCATAACTCATTTCCAGATAAGGCACAATAAACTGGAGTTTAAGGAGGACCCATTCACTGATTAACCGAGTGCTAGTTATAGGTGTCCTGCAAGTCAATCACGTATGTAATGACACGCGTGTCACGCTATAGTCTTTTTATAATATTATTATTAGTATATTCTCATATTATATTATTTGTTAAATATATATTATGATGTCCTTGGTTTTATACAATGAGTATTGGATCGTGATGAGATCACGATAATGAGATCGATTTACTTTTAAATACAGATCCTAAATAATATCGGTCATAGGTTACTCGAGAGGGATATCGAGATGATTGGAAATAATAATGTATTGTATACTTATCTATCTGATGGAGGAGACTAGTCTAATAGTCACTTGTGCAGGATACTAAAGCTATAATATATGTGCTTATTAGAGAATGAGTTCACTGATTGATCCGCTTATGAAATGCTAAATAGTTAATGATATCTAACTTTAGATAGTGATTTTATAGTCTTAATTGCATGTATAGTCCTTAGACTTAAGACACCAATGATGCATTGTTTAAGTACTTTTTTTTACGCTGAACTTACGGGTTTGTAAAGTTTCAAATATGATACAATTAGTTATATAGATTGGTAGCTAACCGTACGAAGACAATTGACTATCAATAGAGGATTATCCACTCTATGTATCACGAGAGGAATATCTCATATATTATTGCTCGGACGAATCTCTAAAAGAATCCAATTAGAGAGAGACTTGGACGGATTACGTATGAGACCTAATAGTACTATGCCCAATATACGATCTCTGAGATATTAGTTTGATGATGGATTATAGATACACGGTAATTGAGGATAGACAAATCTAAGATATAAGATCACATGTACCATATGAGAACTATGACATAGAGCTCTAGCACGTCCATAGTCGATGAGTCGAGTGAATTATTATAATATAATAATTCATAATTCACTAAATCGGAAAGAATTCTGATATGAAAGACTCATAACTAACTCGGTGTTAGACCTAGAGGGTCACACACATATAGCGAATGTTTCAATAAGTAAATAATTAGATATAAGTTATCAAATTAGCCTATGTTCTCATGGGATAAAGACTCAATATTGATGTATTACTGTATGAGGCTCAATTAGAGACTAATTAAGATTATTAAATAAAGATCCAATAATATAATATTAGTGGATAATTAAATGGAGATCTAATATCCACTAAGATAAGATCCATTAAGGTTTTTGGTTGCTATCTATAAATAGGAGGCAGAGGCAACACAATCATAATAGGTTGTACCGTTGGTCGCCCCCTCCTATTCTCCTCACTCCCTCTGGAAAAGATTTACGAATTTTTATGCTGCGATAGAGGAGCATCACTGCAATGGAGGAGCATCGTTGCAATGATCCATCGTGTAGATACCATTAGAGAGGATGACATTTGATCTCCTTCATCCTCTCCATATGGATCTAGATTTTTAGGAATATGTGATCTACCTAGGTAACCAATCTCTCACATATCGTAATTTTTGGTTTTGTAGGTTTTTTGCGCACTAATCTTTGTATGATGACTTGATACACGTGAGAAATCTATTTTGATTTTCTTTCTTCCATTGTGCGTGTGATGCTCTGATGGTTTCCCAACAATGAGGATTAGAATATCCCGATGGTGATTGAGGCAACCTTTGATAACAACCTCGATGCATTAACTATCATCTCCTATTGTGTTGGTCTTTTTTTGAGTTATTGGGTCAATCTACCCGACTTGCTCCTTGTGTTGAGCTTGTTTGCCCCGTTAACCATTTATTTTGATAGGCTGATATTTCATTTTAGATGTAGAGGTTTGATCGAGTTGATGTAATCTTTTTTAATGCAATGAAGTTTTCTTTCCTTAACTTACAACTCTAGCATATTGAAGATACACTTAACAAAAAACGTCATAGGCATTGGATCTCCATCCAATTATCTACTAACCTTGTATTATTGAATCTCTATCTAATAATCTTTTTGGCCTCTAATTGAGCCTCACGCAAGAAGTCCATTAGTGTATAGTCTCATCTAATAAGAATAAAAGCTAGTTGGATCTCTATCAAATTCTCTATTCGTTGAAGCATCTCTCATATGTGTGTGACCCTTTAGACCTAATATCGAGTTGGTCGTGAGTCATTTCTATCAGAACTCTTTCTATATAGTGAATTATTATCCTCATAATAATACACTCGACTCATTGAATATAGATGTATTAGGCCACTGCGCCATAGTTCCTAAACGGTACAGAGGGATCAAATCCATCAGAATTATCTATCCATATTTATCGTGTATCTATAATCCCTCATCCAACTAATATCTTAGAGACTGTATATTGGATATGGTACTATCATGCCACATACAGAATCTATCCGAGTCTTACTCTAATCGGAGTCTATCGAATAACTCCTTCTCCCTTAACTCGAATGACTTTGGCTAGGGATTTGTTTGAGCAAGCACACATGAGATATTCCTCTCGTAATATCGAGAGTAGATTTTATTCATACTCAATTACCTTTGTAAGGTTGGCTGCCAATCCCGATAACTGATTATACAAGATCTGAAATTTTTTAAATATATAAGTCCATCGTCAAAGAAAGAAGTACTCATACAAGACATCCTTGGTGTCTCAAGTCTAAGGACCACACACACAACTGGGACTATGGAATCGCTGTTTGACATTAGGTATCATTAACCATATAACATTATATAAGTGGATCAATCACTGAACTGATTCTCCAATGAGCACATGCATTGTATCTTTAGTTTCTCCACAAGTGGTTATAAAACCAACCGTCTAAATCATATGGACGAGTATATAGTATACCGGTCTGTCCGGTTATCTCGATCTCCCTCACGATTAACTTACGATGGGTATTATTTGGGATTTGTGTTTAAAGGCTAATCGATTTTATTATCATGACTTTATCATGATCTGATTCTCATTGCACAGAACTAATGACATCATAATATATATATATATATATATATATATATATATATATATATATATATATATATATATATATATAATGTGAGAATATACCAATAATAATTATAATAAAAAAGATCATGCATCATATCATATGTGTCATCACTCACATGATTGGCTTGCAGGGTACTTATAACTAGTAATAAGGACCCTTGGGATACCAAAGTGGGTGATAATATTTTTTTATAAGAATCACTCGACTTGCTTGTTGGTGATTAATGCTAATGGCATAGCTTTCACCTACTTTATGAAATAGTCAACTCCCACGATGAGGAACCAACATTGGCTCAAGGCTGACAGAAAGAGTCCAAAGAGGTTCATCGCCCACTAGGCCAAGGGTTATTCGTAATTGATCGAGCTTTGACACTTCTAGCATCTTTAGGCATGTGTTATTGCATCCTTGGGCAATGTCGTCAATAAAACCCCTATCGGAGTACTTTGAATGCAAGGGTCAGTCCATCAATGTGCTCACCTATATAAACCTTTATGCACCTCAACAAACATCTTCTAAGCTTCTTGAGGTGTTGGGTATATGAGGAATGGTTGGCTAAAGGACATGTGATATGGGCGATCGTTAATTATAAAATTTTATACTTGATGATGCTTAACTCTTCGGGTCATTACAAGGTCAGTCAAGAGTGTCACATCTGTCTTATAGTGTAGGTTCTTGTCCCAGTTTGATTCTTCTCCAATTATGGATACATCATGCTTCTCAATGGTTGAAGTTGACGGCATCTTAACTAATAGTCAACCATCTCTTAGAGCTTCAGTGGATGCTAACCTAGCGAGCGCATCAGCCTAGGCATTTTCTTTGTAGAAAATTGGTATTACATTGAATCAAGAGAAATTATAAGCTAATTTTCACACTTTGATGAGGTACTTTACCATGGTTATATCTCAGGCCTTGTAGCTCCTATCCACCTAACACACAACTAGTCGTAAGTCGCTAAACACCATCAAATCTTGGACTTGAAGCTCTTGGGGGAGCCAAAGCCTTAAGAGAAGTGCTTTATATTTTGATTCATTATTGGAAATATTGAATTCGATTCGATTGGGAGGGCTTGTTAATATACATGTTTGTTTGGATCCTTTAGGACGAGTCTAGCACTGCCCCATTTCGAGATGGTGAAATCATCTATGAACAACGTCCATGTTGAGGAGGTGCAACCATCAGCCTCTAGCGAGGAAGTTAGCTTAGAGATAAAATCTATCAATCCTTGGGCCTTTATGATAGTCCTCGACACATATTGGTTGTTGAACTCATCTAGTTCTATTGACCATCTCAGTAGTCGCTCTAAGATGTCAAACTAAGAAAAGACCTGTCTGAGTGTTTAGTCAGTAATCACATGTATGATATTCAATTGAAAATAGGGGTGGAGCTTCATTGTCGCTAATATCAATGCAAGTGAAAGCCTCTCGATAAAGGGGGTGTCATTCCTTGAGGTTGCATTTAACATGACTAACATAGTAAATAGGCTTTTAAAATCCTGAGTCATTCTAAATCAGTTAAGAGCTGATAGCTAAGTTAATGGTAGCGAGATAGAGACTTAGAGTTTCACCCGAGCTAGACGAGAAGAGTTACAATAACTATGCGAGGTGGTGCTTCAGATGATTGATAATAAGTTAATATCAATCATCACCTTTTTCACTTAAGCTTTGCTCATCCTCACGGTGACTACCAATGCATCATCATGGTTCGAGTACTCTGTCTCTTCTCAGTTAAAATTATTTTCAAGTTATCCTCCATCTGCTAGCACTTTTCACTAGCAACACAGGCATAAATTTTACGACCAGAGGAGCTATCTTCTCTCGAGATAGGTCCATTAATGATGACATCAATTTATCTCTTAATCGACCCTTAAGATCAGGGTGAAGGTTCCCGGTGTTCTTGACAAACCATCCAAGGTGTTTTCGGTGAATGAGTTCTTCAATATGTTCTTTCAAGTCATGACTCTTTTGTGTCATGATTATAATCATGGTGGAAGTGACAATACCTAGATAAGTCTCTCTTTACTAATAGAGTTTTTATCGGTTGAGGGTTTTTTAAAAGTCTCTTCTCTGTTATCTATTAAAAAACTTAAATTCTAGTCATATTCATAGGGGCCATCTCGGGCCATGGGCGAGACAACTCATGTCATTCATTTTTTCTTTGCCATAGTGACCTCAGGTTGGGATGGCTTGTAGTTGCTTATATCTCAAACTTTTATGTGTCTACTCATGCTTGTCCCAGACTATTACCTCGGTGATAATATATTAGTTAGCCCTCTAGAGTACCTCAGGTACCATTGCCAATGGCCTCTCTACTAATGACGAGATAGCTTGAGTCCCATTATGAAGTCCTATATTATGAGCGACGGATGGGCATCTTGCATGTCTCATATTTCATTAGTGAACCGAGCGACAATGTCCAAGAGAATTTTCTCCTCCCCTTGCCTTAGTCTGAGAAGCATTATTGCCAATGGCCTCAAGCATATGTTCCTAAGGAAGTGAAGCTCGAACTCCCTTGCGAGCTAAGCAAAAAACTGATATAGAGTGGCTTTAGATAGGCATACCATTCTCCTGTTGGGCCTTATAATGTGGTTTGGAAGGCATAGCACATCATGACGTTTCGAAGTATCGTATAATGATATTTGCATTCAGAAAGCATTGATATGCTCTAGCAGGTCGATGCTACCATTAAAGGCCACTAATGATGAGAGGTGAAAGTTGGTTGGGATTAGCTCATCCTAGATGTCCTGGGTGAGCGGCAACCAACTTGAGGTGGGGTTGGTCAGCTCTTTCCCACTTGATTAGTGAAATTCTTATCACATCTTCTTCAATTGTTGGTTCATTTGTCATAGCTAGATCTTCAAGGAATCATCTCGAGTCAATCGATTGGGTCTGAGATCCAAATAAAGCAGAATCGTAGTACGATGGTCCATTAAACTCTATAATTTGTGAGTAGGGTACTCCATCAATTGATAGTTTAATGGGCTTCGGGCGTTCTTAAGATGTTAGCATTGCATTGCTGCGGGGGATCCTCATGGATGCCCATCCCAATAGTGATTGAACTGCTGATTGTGCTGAGATAGTGGCATCGCTAGTTGGGGCAAGAGTGGAGCAACGAATTGTATTATACCCGTTAGCATATGCATCTATTAGGTAAGGTTCAAGAACACATCGTGAGGATAAGTAGGTGATTCAAGGTCACCCTTAAGGGTGAGAGGCCTGAGTAAACAATAGACATTAGTTTTGTATCGATATTTACATCAAGGTGGATGCGTCGACATGCGAACATAGTGGCTAGTGCCCTCTCAGAGCAAAAGTATAATGGGTTAGGGGTAGAACCTTCTGGTTCGAACGTTCGTCGAGAAAGTTGATAGGCAAACATTCTTATGATATTGGGTCGTCCTTATAACACCAAATTGAGTAGGGAAAATGTCATTGACGTTTACGTTAACCCGACATTGTCCGGACTCATATGCATAAGGTTATTCGAGATGCCTTCGACATGGAAACATCAAGTTCTCGAAGTGCTACTTACATGAAGATCGAGATCGGGAGAGGTTTTCCAACTTGATCCCTTCGACGTGCAAGTTAATAGCCTCGAGTTTTCATGTACAGACCCAAGTGGTCAAAAAAGGTAAGTTTATCTCTCATTATGTTAATGATACATTTTTATACCTAATCGCAAGGAGATAAACTCTTCTATAGAATATTCCATAAGGAAAGAATATTCTATGAAATATTCTTTGGATTCTTATGTATGTAGGCAAATGGATAGAAGATGACATCAACTTCGTGTGATAGTTACATGTAGAATGATAATTAGTTGATAATATATTTTAAAATCACTAATATACTATATATATATATATATATATATATATATATAGATTAGGTGACAACACTTGAAAAATAGATGAGGTTAGATCAATCTTATTGTATTAGGTAGATAATTTAGATTAAACATATCAAATATCAAATTGACGTATGTAGGAGGGTTCGAACCTCTTAAGCAGGAAATCTTGAATTGTATTCCTTCAAGATAAAAAAAAAAGAAAATAAAAATCCGTCTTCTAAAGACGATAATGCTTAAAACAATAATTTGTATAAATGTATCACATCGTGTTGATTATAGAAATCGACCATCTCAATATCAAAAAATGATCGAGAAAATGCTCTACTTCGGCCAAATTGTTATTACGAGCTGCATCAGCACGCAGGAGACGGATCAATTAGGCCTTGTGGTTCGTTGAGCCCGGCCCACGAACCATATGCATGAACCCGCACTTAGATCCACGAACCTGTTTATCCAATATATATATATATATATATATATATATATATATATATATATATATATATATATATATATATATATATCAAATCGCGGTCGGTGGACGGAGTCGCCGTCGACTCGTGCCGCCCATCAATCACGGATCGCGTCCTTTTTACTATTATCCTATATTTAATTCTGCTTCTCTCTTATCTTACAGAATTAATCGTCTTCCTTACTCGATCGCCAACTCCTCTCACTGGTGACTGCGCATTTGATTCACCCCACCTACCCCCCGACGCCCAATGCCGTATGTATGTTTGATTTCTGTCGTCTCCTCCCCCGTCGCCGGCCGCAGATCCAACGAGATCGGTGGGCCACGCCCCGATCGGGTGAAAATTCAGGCTATATTGGCCGACTAGATTTCCATCATTTGATCTTACTCCAACTTTAAAGATCTGATCTTGGTAAGAGATCCTCCCCAAAGATCCGATCTTGGTGGCACATCGATCGGATTTGTTTGGGATTACGCGGTCATCGATCATAATCGATCCGGAAGACCGAGAAGAGAAGAAGGGGGGAGACAGAGATGAGCGGCGGCGCCGGCGAGGATCCGATGCAGTTGGACGACGAGCAGCTGCAAGAGCTCCGCGAGATCTTCCGCTCCTTCGACCGAAACAACGACGGCAGCCTCACCCAGCTCGAGCTGGGCTCCCTCCTCCGCTCCCTGGGCCTCAAGCCGAGCACCGACCAACTGGATGCCCTCATCCAGAGGGCCGACACCAACGCCAACGGCCTCGTCGAGTTCTCCGAGTTCGTGGTCCTCGTCTCCCCGGAGCTCGTGGCGGCCAAGTCCCCCTACACCGGGGAGCAACTCCTCCGGCTGTTCAAGATGTTCGACCGCGACGGCGACGGGTACATCACCGCCGCCGAGCTCGTCCACTCCATGGCCAAGCTCGGCCACGCCCTCACCACCACCGAGCTCACCGGCATGATCAAGGAGGCCGACACCGACGGCGACGGGCGCATCAGCTTCCAAGAGTTCTCCCAGGCCATCACCTCCGCTGCCTTCGACAATTCCTGGTCCTGAGTCCATTTCCTCCTTGTTTCGTAGGTACCGAAATAAAAAAAAAGGTCTCTCCTTCGCCATTTTTCCTCCTCATCCTTTGGTCGTTCTTCTGCTTCTCCTCTGTTTCTGCATGGATACTGGATGAAACCAGTGAGCAGGGAGGTGACGCCATGCTTGTATTGCCTCATGCACATAGGGATTCACAAACCCAGTTTTCTGTGAATAAGATCTCGCTAAATTATTGCTTCTTTAATGTAAGAAAACCATGCTTTCTGTGTGTAAAAGAGCCTCTCTCTCTCTCTCTCTCTCTCTCTCTTGTGCTTATAGAGAGTGATAGATGATTACTGAATCATTGGTCGATCGGTACGTACATTCTGGTGTTGGGGCTTCTTAGTTTATGCCTATAATCCAACAGCCACCAGAAACGGAGGATAAGAAGAAGAAGAAGAAGAAGAAGAAGAAGAAGAAGAAGAAGAAGAAGAATTTACTTTAAATCATTGATTTAAGATGCTAAATCATTGATTTAAGATGCTTCAACTTAAATCAGTGATCGCAGTTTATAAGTTTACAGCTACTAATCTTAGCTCTTATCACTCCAACAGCAGAAGGTGTTGCTTTCGTCTCACCCCAGCTCGGTTGGATTGGTGCTGCTGATGCCTCATCCCAACCCATACTCCCATTTCTCAGTCCTCATCTACTCCATTTTGATCTTAGATTAGGTTACGTTGACCAAAGTTTTCTCGCCAGGTTAGATGTGTTGGATTGGCTTACTTACATAGGCATCTTTTGTAGGTGGGTACGATATATCATCTGTATCATTAACATCTCAAGTAGATATAGATCATAGTAAATCATCACTACATCAATACTGAATCAGTGGCCAGAGATCATTTAATCTTAGGCTTACGCTAGGCTTACACCACTCTTATGTCAATAACAGCAGTAGAGGACAAGAAAGATTAGACCGATGAGTCTACCAAGGCTCACCACCATCGAGGAACCGCAACCCTGAGGTCTTGTGTGCATCATCCTCACTTTTGTTGTTGGTTCGGGATGTGACCTAAAAGATCACCTCTCTTTTATCCTTCACCAACCTAAAGTTTAACTGCGACTTTGGTTTCAGACCTTTTTTTTCTTTACGGAGAAGTTTGCTTTCTTTGCTGACAACTTGTCAGATCCCACTGATCAAGAAGACCTGTGCTTATTACGTGATGACAGTGTAACTTTCTTGATCATGGATGAAAGCTCATCGATCAATCACCCCATCTCTCACGCTGTTACTCTTTATTTTACTGGGAACTCCGAGATATTGACACTTGGAACTTAAGAAAGATGTTCTCCAGAACGAAACCCTACTGACATTGCATGTAATTAGCTGCAGCTGCTTGTTATCTTAGGACTGGCTCTTCTTCTCCAACCAGTTCGAGTGTGACAGATTGCGACTGCAATTGCCAACTCTCGATTACTATGGACTCGATGGCTTCTCTCCATCCACACAAAACTATTAAACAAGACTAGAATTCTGTTCATTTCCACCTTTTCCACCGGTTCAAGTCATTGTTAGCAGAACTTGCTGCATCGAATCACGACTTCTCCTTCAGAAGGTTTATAAAGCTTCAACCCCAATGAATCAGTGATGCCATTATATGTCGACACATCTGCGATTAAACGCGGTAGCCCACTTCTGAAGTAATACAAAGATAGAAGATGTGTATCCACACAATAAGAAAGCATTTAATGTCTGCCATCGACATCACCTGCCTTTCAAAGGTTCATATGGGGTATTCTAGTGGTGTAGTTTTGGACCAAAGATGTTTTATTGCCAGTACGCTGCATTTTTACTTACGATTGAACGTCGCCTTCTCACAAGTAATCTAACTTGGAAACGGGACAAAGGGGTAGCTGAAATGTCAGTGACCTGTTGGTAGAAACCCTAAAGGGAGTCAAACAGCTTGAACTGAAAACATTCACACTGCAGCTATGGCAGCATGTCAACAGTTTGGTGATGGTGAGGTAAAAGGCCATGAGATGTTGGTTACCCTAACTTGGACTTGTAATGGAGCTCTGAGCTGCAAGTGGAGGTCATTCTTCTTTTCTAAGTTGGGGTGGGGTTTTCTGTACCGATCTTGAGCTGACACCTACGCCCTGTTTCATACTCTTGGTCAAATAAAAAAAAGGTGTAGCTCAGACATTTTGACCAAAAACAAAAAGCTTCCACTATATATGTTCTTGGTTCATCTTTCTGAGGCTGCTCTGAGCATTTTATAAGTCGAAGCAGCTGCAATTCATCAGACCAGTTTGCGATGAAATGTACCTTAATATACCATCTTTCCGAAAGCATCGAGGCTTCACCTACCAAGCTTTAGAGCCCCTTCACCTTTTCCTTCTGAGAAAAAGGCTCGAAGACCAGTAGGGCTGCGCCGTTGAATGCTGCGATGTAGGAATTAGCTCACGTGTGAAGGCTCAAAGAGCAGAAATCTCTGGTCTCCTAATGCATAAATTAATGTTCTTTTGGTTTTCTATTTGTTGTGATTCTTGCGAAGCATTCCGCGTTGCGTAAATTAGCATAGTGTTTCTCCTGAGTTCTTAAAGCATGAATCAGGCAGATGACAGTTCTCGTCGAATGATAACGAGATACTGAAGCTCTACAACACATACTTGACGGGAAACAGAGGAACTTCTCTTTCTTGTATGAATCGCTCAAGTGGAGAGAAAGCCTGCAACAGCAATTATTCCGTTCTATTCTCTAAATGAATCTGTATCTGCTGCTGCCTTCTTTCCTCTGCCGCGAGAGACCTTAATCTGTAACTATAGCAATTGTGCTTTGTTTTGGTCAAAGACCATCCAACACTAAAAAGCAACGAATGGAGGAGCACCGAAGACTACCCAAGAACAGGAGAGATGCACAATCTTCCCGTGTCATGTCACCGTCTGCTTCACTCCTAAGTTGACGACATAAACGGGAAGAAATGGGAGTCGAGGTGAATGAGAAATCATCCGACAGAATCCAGCGACTTAAAGTGCTTGTTTGCGACACTAAACCGACCGCCTGTGCCCTCTTGCCTAACTCCCATCTTCTTCTGATGGTGAAGGAGAAGCCGTGCTCTGTGTTCACAGTGCAGCTCTTGTTGACGGATAGGAACGGAGTACAATGTCTCACGTCAATGGTCTTTCATGGATCATTGTTTACCAGTCGATCCAAATGTGGGACCCAACTCGGTGATACACAACTTGTCATCGCGCCACCACCCTTCCTACCCTCTCTCTTTCTCTCTCCCTATATATGTATACATATTACACTCTCACTCTTCTTCGCCACTAGGCAAAAGTCCTTCTTCGCCACTAGGCAAAAGTCCTTGATAAAGAACGAGAGAGATGGGCGGTGGCCGAGCACCCTGCTGTGCGAAGGTTGGGCTGAACAAAGGCTCATGGACGCCGGAGGAGGACCTGAGGTTGATAGCTTATATTAAGAAGCATGGGCACGGAAATTGGCGCGCTCTGCCCAAACTCGCCGGTCTGGTTTCCTCTCTCCCACGTCCGTTTCCTCTTCGTGTATATGTAAGTGAATTGACATGGACCTTCTTCTCTTTCTTTCTCGGTTTGGTTGGGAAAGGTCTGCTTAGGTGTGGGAAGAGCTGTCGCTTGAGGTGGATTAATTACCTTCGCCCAGATATCAAGCGCGGCAACTTCACCAAGGAAGAAGAAGACACCGTAATAAAGCTGCATGGGCTGTTAGGAAACAAGTAAGACCATGATCTTCCATGCTTGGTGTCTAAGAAACCTCTGTTGATGATCGTTACGTAGCAGCTCGAAGTTAGTCTCGATCGTCATCTGGCACGGAGACGATGACTTGCTTTGATCTTGTTTAGGTGGTCCAAAATCGCGTCACACCTACCGGGAAGAACCGATAATGAGATAAAGAATGTGTGGAATACGCACTTGAAGAAGAGATTGGTGTTCAAAGAGCACAACAATCCTGAGGAGGCACTCAGCTCATCTTCCTCCAGCACACTCCCCTCCTGCTCCGATCAAGGTGACAACAAGAGCGACGAGGAACAGAACAATCCATGCTTGCACTCCCACGACTCCTCGCTGGAAGTGATCGAGATCCCCATCGAGCCCATGGACTTGTGGAGCATGTTGGATGAAGAACCGCGCGGTAGCACCATGATCATATCAAGCGCTTCTTCCACACAACTCTCCGCCATGAATCATGGCGTCGTCCAGGAGGTTGTCCCTGACGTGCTCATCGATCCGGATATTTGGAGCATGATCCAGGACGAGGATGCATGCTCGTTGACCCTGGAGGCACTGCAGCCGAGCAATTCCTCGGCAGTGGGAGAGGAGTCAAATCGAGAAGGGAACGACAGTGAATGGTTGGAGTACTTGGAGGAGGAGCTTGGCCTAAGGGAAGCTGCGGCCGCGGAGGACCAAGGGAGCCCGGTGAGGGGTGCCGGCGAACAACCGTGTCCCTGGGTTGAGAGGGAGGAAGGTGACCCTGCGTCGTGTTACTTCCACGAGGGGCCATCTTGTCCATCCCATTCCGATCGTCTCTTCTTGAGATTGTGTTGATACATTGACATGGGTTGAAAGTTTGGCCTCTTTTAATCAGATCATGCCAAGTTTCTTCAGGGGATGTTGGACGAATTCTGAGTCAAAGATGTGGGTGATCAAGTTAGAATTCTGCACCTGCAAAAGAGGCTGCTTCTATAGGATCTGATTTGATTCATCATGGCCACATGTATTTTGAACTTGATATCTATAATATATGCATCAAAATGCTTCTTTTCTTCTTGCATTATACATCAACTTTTCATAGTCAGATTCTTACAGTCAAATCATATATCTGAAGGATATCAACTATCAAACTCCAACAAGGTTCACTTCTGTCTAATTTCATCTTTTATAAAATAAAAAATATACTGTATTATATATATATATGGCGAAAGGTTTGAATGAGGTACAGTTGTCGGCCCATTGACGGCCCAATAAACTACGTAATGGGCCATCACGACGCATTGCAAGAATATTTCAAACCCATTTAATCCGACATGTCAAACTCATTTATCAAAATTAAAGAATTGAAGATGACGAGACAAGTACTGGTGACTCCAATGTTGACAATAGTTAATGAGCAAACCCTCAAAGCCCCCAAATTAATTGAGGCTTAAGCATGAATTAACGATTCGACAAAAGTGACGAAACAAAACTAAAAGTGACGAAACAATTTCAACCAAAGGGACTAACTATTGGAACGTCCGACGCTAGCGACGATTTAATTATTTCTTTTTTTGTATAATTATTATATTATATTTTTTTGTTATGTCATTATACATTTACACTCGTTATGGATGTATATCATCTTTTCAAATTTGAAAATATAAATTTTTAAAAAAATATATATAGATTTGAATTGGAACCAAAACCCATCGTTTCGGTTCCAATTCCAAAACTGATCGTTTTGATCTCAATTCGAAAACTGGTGCTTAAATCGAGGATTCTAAAATCATGACCCAACTTAATTAATTCTTTATTATAAAAATATTTAGAACTATATATATATTTTTTATATTCAAACATTGATATGATTTACTAAATCTAATTTGATGAGAATACGAGACTATTGATAGCAAAGGAACCAAGATGGTCGTCTCCACGTAAAGAAAAAGTATTATTTGACACTCAAATAAAAGAGAAAAAAAAGGTATCCAAAGAAACTATGGCACTACGAACCTTAAAAAATCAAACGATTATTTTCCTTTTTCCATCGCACAAAATAAAAAAAAAAAAGTGTGGCTACAAGCCCAACGACTTCTTCAACGATTTTACCTAACATTTCCTGCACAAGGAAGCTTCCATTCTTCTAGACCATCGTGTGTTGTGTGGTTGGTTGGGCAAGATAGAACCGTAAGCTTTGTTTCTTATTTTGTCCCCACCTTCCAAGTTTGAATTTTGACCACAATCCCCCCTTCTCTTTTCCTTTATAAAATATTACTCTTTTTTTGAGCTTCCACTTTGACCACAGAAACGAACACCTGTGTCTCCCCGATGTGGACTCCTGCAACTCTCACCCCTCCCTCCCCCATGCCACCATCTTTGTGGCGACTCAAGCCATGTCTGTGATCTCCAATTCCACTGGAATCTTTTGTTGCATGCACTGGAAGATTACAAAGAAGAAAAAAAAAGGAACAGGGTAGGAACGGCATCCAAAGCTTCAACCTAAAGGATGTGGTGGTGGTGGTGGGCGTCTCTTGCTTGCTCTTTTTCCTTGTGTGGCAGCAGTCATGAGGAAGACATCCATCACCACCCCTAAAGCCTCTTTGTGAGGAGGACGCCTTCTTCCCATCGCCTGCATCCTAAACCACTTCTCTCGCCATGGAAAACGTTAAAGTAAAAGGAGGGAAGGATGGATCTCATGCATCCCAAGACCTCTTCAACATATCTCTCTCTCTCTATCTACAGATATCCCATAGATACATGTCCTCGCTGCAGTCAACCATCGCATCGGCATGCTATTTGTTGACTCGGTATAACTGACTTCGATTAAGCCCAGTGAATCCATTGGGATATTAGCAAATGTCTTCTGGAGATTTGAACCAAATCAACGAGCCAAAATAAAAAACACACGGTTTCCCACTTGCTCCACAAGTCCTGGGAAGTCAACGGACATATAGGGTAGACTAATCATGTCAAATAATTGTGTCACATCACTCCCCCATATCAATCTCTTATTTGAATCTAGTCAACCCTTTCTATACTCTCTAAAATTGATGTTATCTATGAGAGACACCTGTAATGGAGAGACAGCAGGCACCGTTGCTTATTGGTTTAGTTGCCCAACCAAACCAAACGTGAAGCACGTCACTGACCCAGCCAACCACACCACTTTTGGTGCGTGTGAGATGATACCACACCACACCACACCACACCGAGGCACGCCTTCGTGTCGTTCCTCCTCGAGATTCCTGATCGAAAGCACCTGTACGAACCGCGTTCCGAACCCAACCAAAGCGGCGTAGGCCTTCGTGGTGGTCACGTTGCCAACCCCATTAAACAAAGCAGGCCCGCCGGGTACGCAAAATGGCTCGCCCGGCCGTGCCCAGGTATGTATGACCCGTGCCGCCGGTTCGACGCCGAGAGCCGCTTGCTGACCCGGTTAAATCCCAGGGTGCGCACCCGACGTCACGCTCACCGGCGGTGGTCCAGACTCGTGAAGGAAAGGACAAAAGAAAGGCGCGTGGAACATTGGAAGACCATGAAACTGGGGCGGTCACGGGAGTCGGTGACGCCGTCAATCAATCAAGTCCGTCCCGGACCGCCAGCTCACGCTCCTACTGGCAACGCCGCCGCCCTCGCGCCCGAGCCGTGACGCGACAACTCCGAACCGGGCGGCTGTGGACACCGCACGCCGTGCGATGGCATCACGGAGCGGTGCCCGTACGCCACCTGGCCTGCTGCGACCCCCCCCCCCCCGTCGTCGGCGGTTTTCCGACTCCGAACTGCCAGTTACCGCGGGGGGTCCACCTCAACCGCCCACGGTCTTGGAACAACAAGCCGTGGTCTACTCTTCCGAGTTCATCAAAATGCCCTTGGGACATGAAGGACATTTAAGATGGTCTTTGTGGAGAAATAGTAAGACGAGGAGGGGTAAATATGTACTTGCGTAGAAACACGGTTCCGTCAGGAATGGCGTTCGGTCGAACCACCAACAACTACCGCTTCCTCCCTTTTTTTTTTTTTCCATGGGATTTTAATATTACGGAATTAAATTGCTGTTGGGAGCAATATTTTAGGGGGTAATTGTAAGAAGGTGCCTCCTTTCCTTGTGACCGGTTCTCCGAGAACTCGCCTCTCCCCTTTCCGCACTGTTCAGATCCCGTCCGCCCCCGCTTCCACTCCTCGTCTTCTCCGCCAGCCGAGAAACCTCCCCATCGTCGCCGGAAAAACGTCCCATATTCCCCGGAGAATCTCCTCCTCCTCCTCGTCCTCGGCGGCGGCCTCCGACCGCAGACTTCCGTCTTCGCTTTCCTCGCGAGGGAGTAAGGGAGGGGGGCTCGAATCCTAACGTGGCTTCTCTTGGTGCCGTGCTGCGGGAAGGATTGCGGCATTTTTAGGTGGGCTTCTCTGATTCCACGGCGGACGGTGGAGGATCGGTATGAGATGGTAAGCCGCGGAGATCCTGGACTACTCCGTTCCATTTCCCTCTTTCAATTGGATAGGAGTTTCTGTATGGTTCGTCGCTTCCTTCTTTTTCCTGTTTTCTTCTCCACGCGGGAATCGTTTGGCATCTCATTTTTGGTAATATTATTCGAGGAATTATTTCTTTCCCTTTTTGTTGCGGGTTACTGTTAGATTCACCGACTTCTCATCCGCCGCTTTTACCACCGTCTTGGGTTTTTTTTTTTTTCTTTAGTTTGTTTTGCGTAATTTGTCTTCGTCACTGTTTCGTCACTGTGTCTCATTATGCTTGAAAGCCGAATTGTTTACCTCCCCTCCTCTAGCTGTTGGGTAATGATTTGGGATTTCCAAATATAGACCAAATTCCTGTAGAGGATGATGTAAGAGTGGTCGATTTACCGATGTAGGCTTCCACGGCTGAACTACGTGTCGACAATTTGACGGCATTGCGCTCAAGCTTGCTACTTTAATGTGAGACTTGTAGGAGTAGCTCGTTCTTGCGGTATCAGACGGCAATCACGAGGTTTTTCCGACTTTTCTGGGCTTCTATGTCATAAATTTTGGGCCTTCTGGTTTTTATCACCGTGGATTGTTACCAGGACGGAATTGGAAAGAAAAGGCTCTATTTTGTTTTCAAACTGTTCATGATGTTTCAGAATAATTTTCCTTTTTGGAGATCTAGTACAACCTCGAGTTGTTTCTTGGACTCGCGCATATTGGAATTTATGATATTGCTTTGTTCAGTCACCGGGACAGACAAATTGACCTACGAATTTTAACGGTGTTACCTATGGGACTGTAGTCAATGTCCTTAAAGCCTACTTTAGGGTTTCATTCCTTTAATATGGTACTACGACCTTCAACCGGCATGTTGTGGCTTTGTAGTAGCTTTTTTTTTTTTACTCGGATTTTTGGCATATTATAGTTTCTTACCCTTAATTATGTAAGTTCCTCATGCTCAACCTTCCAGCTTTACTCTGGGTATCATGACCATGGAATCAAATTGACACCAAATTTTGGTTTCAAGTATTCTTATCTTGTCATGTGTTGGCTGGTTCATCATAATTAATGAGATCCTCTGGTAACTTGATACGAAGGTTGTTGATTATAACTTCTTGGCTTGGATACAGTTTCCTGCTTGGTACTTTATAAGAACAAACAAAAGATGTTAGTCTGGTTTGAACTCCATGTGATTATCTTGTAATTTGTCATTTTTTTTCTTATCTTTTAGCAGGTGCAAGGACGATCGTGCTTGTCCGGAGAAGTTAAAAATGGACTAGAAATATTGAAGTGCAGAAGACTTCAAGAGAAAAATTCTGGCATTGTACCTGAAGCTATCGATGCGGTCAATACAATGTCCAGAAGTGGAGGGGATGCCTTAAGGATTTCATCATCATGTGGTCCTAGGATTCATGGAACTGGAAATGTCAATGCATTTCCCCATGACAATGGTTCTGGAAAGGATGCTTTCTCCAAGCACCAAGTGAAAAAGTTTGACATGTCTGACTTACAATGGATAGAAAAAATCCCAGAATGTCCTGTATTTTGTCCTTCAAAGGAGGATTTTGAGAACCCATTAGATTATCTTCAACAGATTGCACCTATTGCTTCAAGATATGGTATGATGATTTTTTTTTTGAGTCAATGATAAATTTGAGAACACTGTGCTTGCACCTGCTTTTTTATACAAGGTTGTCCTAAACTGTCATTTGAACCTAATGTAAAATGGTTTAAGCTTCTTCCCATTTGAAAGTCGTGTGCCATCCATTCATTTTTTTTTGTCATAAAGTGGTTTCTACGGTGACTTATTACTTTGTTCTCTCTTGATGATTTCTCAATTTGATGAGGAAAAGGGAAAGCCTTCTTTTGATATTCTCCAGATGGCTCAAATTTCTCTCATTGGGGTCTTCTTGATGCAAATGTGCATGAAAGCTGTGATTTTTTCCCCTTATTTTTGTTTTCAAATGTTTCATGATGTAGTCTTTTTTAAAATTGTAATTTGCAAGATTTTTCTTTTAATATCTATACGTTTTGCCATGGGTACCAGAAGGCAGTCCTTGTGTTTAGAAAATTTATCACCGAGTGACCATGTTATTTTTCATAGAAAATTTTCTCTGAGTTTCTATAGACTTGTCAACGAAATAAATGCAGCTGGCCCCAATTTATTGGGAACTACAACTTGTTGTAACTGTTTTATACCAACAAGAGTAAATTATAGATGATGAATCAATCTGCATATCCTTATACATAAAAGTATCATGACAACGTACACTACAATAACTTTGCATATGTTGTAAAATAAAATAATTTTAGATCTTTTTGTGTTGAAGAACAATATTGTCAGCTGTCCTAAATAGCTATAAGCACAAATGCACTCAAGCATGTGATAATAGTTACGGGCAAAAGGTCGTTCCCTTTTGCATGAGGACTACTTGTCATTTTGAAATGCTTATTTTTCTAGAGTATGATTCCAAAGGTATTACTATGTGATTGATCCATTTTGAAATGTTTTAGAAGCCAAATTAATCACCAGCTAATTTAGGCTTATGCCTTATGGATCTGATATGCTGAATGGGATTCATATCTACCTATTAGGTACTAAAGAATGGAAATATCTAGTTCATGTGATGGATCTATTGTTTATTTAGTACATAAATCACATTTATCATGAAGTACTTAGGTGCACTTCATGCTTTGTTAATGCATGACTTCTATTTTTATCTTCTATGTTAACCTGTCTACATGCTTCAGGTATATGTAAGATTGTTTCCCCTATAAGTGCTTCAGTTCCTGCTGGTGTTGTATTAATGAAGGAGCAAGCTGGATTTAAGTTTACTACCAGGGTGCAACCTCTTCGTCTTGCTGAATGGGCTGCAGATGACAAGGTCACCTTTTTCATGAGTGGAAGGTGAGTTATCTAATGATAGTTGATTCTTGGACTTTATATTATGCATATCCTAATGGTCGGTGAGTTTCAGAAAATACACATTTCGGGAATTTGAGAAGATGGCAAACAAGGTATTTTCTCAAAGATATTCAAGTTCTGGATGTCTTCCAGCTAAATTTGTGGAAGAGCAATTTTGGCATGAAATTGCATTTGGCAAGACAGAGTTTGTTGAGTATGCTTGTGATGTAGATGGAAGTGCATTCTCATTATCACCTAAAGATCAACTTGGACAAAGCAATTGGAACCTGAAGGTGATTATGTTCTGCCCTTTTCTCTCCCTCTGGGACAAAATCTTATTTCTCAAATATTTGGAGACAGCCGTATGGATCTTTTCCCCTCATTTTAAGTCTACTTTTAGCAATACCATCAATGTCAGGCGAAATGGTTTTCACTGCTTTAATCCTATAAATTTAATAGTCAATTTGATTTAATTTAATCCTATACTGTATGCTAGCTGAAAATTTTATAGAATTAGGTGACTGTTATCTCAGGATATTTGTATTGTAAATTGGTAAAATTCTTTGTTTACCCTAGAATTTGCTGAGCATTTATTCCATTTTTTTGTTTGTATGGCACACATTATACTACAATAACATTAGTTTGAACCCATCTGAATTTAGAAAATATTATTGATGCACTTAGGTTTTGTTGACCAATCGCATGTTTTAAATTTGTTTTTTTTATATACAGAGGTTTTCTCGGCTGCCGAAGTCTGTACTACGGCATCTGGTTAATGCAATTCCAGTAAGTATCAAATTAGTCTTTTCTGTCACTTTGATCCTTCTTTATGCTTTTGGTTTTTGAAACTGTTTGCTGGTTCATTGCAGGGAGTAACTGACCCCATGCTTTACATTGGGATGCTTTTTAGTATGTTTGCTTGGCATGTTGAAGATCACTATTTATATAGGTTTTGACTGGAACTTTGATATCTAAATTTGTGTCCTTTATTTGTGTGAGATCAAAGAGTTGACTGATTTATGGTTTGAATTTATCTTTAGCATTAGTTATCATCATTGTGGAGCTTCCAAAACCTGGTATGGAATTCCAGGCCATGCTGCACCAGATTTTGAAAGAGTGGTTCGAAGTCATGTGTATGATTCTGATATTTTGCAAGGCGAAGGAGAGAATGCTGCTTTCGATGTTCTTCTGGGAAAGACCACAATGTTTCCTCCAAATATTCTACTGAAACATGATGTTCCCATTTACAAAGCTGTACAGAAACCTGGAGAATTTATTGTCACCTTTCCTCAAGCTTATCATGCAGGCTTCAGTCATGGTGAGGTGGCTTTACAGCCCTTTTGCAGTATGGCATTCTCTTGTTTTTTCCTTTTTTTGGCATTCATGTACTTCCTTCACTATGTTAGATCTAAGCTTTCTGAAAGCTTTTTTCCTTGTTTGAATCTTTAGGGTTCAATTGTGGTGAAGCAGTGAATTTCGCCATTGGTAATTGGTTCCCACTGGGTACTGTGGCTAGTCAACGATATGCACTTCTTAATAGGATACCATTGCTCCCTCATGAGGAACTCCTCTGTAAGGAAGCAGTATCTCTTTCCAAGAGATTATCAAATTCTGACTCTAAAAGTCCTGCCTCTTCAACTGAAGACTTTGTCTCCCAACATTGCATTAAGTTTTCTTTTGTGAACTTAATGCGCTTTCAGCACCGTGCTCGTTGGTCACTTATGAAGTTAGGGACTCGTGCATGGGTTAATACTCAGACTGTACTTTGTAGCATCTGCAGACGTGACTGCTATGTCTCTCATGTTAAGTGTCATTGCAACAAGGAACCGATCTGTCTCCGTCATGGTATGAAATTAAACTGAAGACAACAATGTGTTTTCCTTGTAGGTTCTTATTCACTATGATTTGACTTGTTCAATCTTTATTATGTTAAGATAAAGAGCTTAGGAGCTGTCACTGTGGTTCTGATCGTGTTATATTTATGAGGGGAGATATTCTGAAATTGGAAGCTATATCACGGGAGTTTGAACAGGACAATGATGTACTGGATGCAGTGCAGAAGCAGGTTCAGCAAGGCAATGATTTTCATCTATGGTCTAGCTCATTCGACAGTGCTGAAGATGATGGATATGTTCCATATTGTGAGATAAAATTTGAAACAAGCTCTGAAGTTAAAGATTACAACGAGTATGGAACTCTAGAATCTGTGTCTTCTGGACCAGTGTCATCATCTGTCGGGTCAGATGGAGTTCAATTGCATGTAAGACATTTGGTTGCAGCTTTTATTTCATTCTTTATGTTCATGTATTGGATGTTGACAGATTTATGTTCTCCATGGGAGATTTATTCATTTGCCAATTTTGTGTGCAGGTCTGTGCAAAACCTAATATAGGAACATTATCTTGCACCAACCCACCCTGTTCATGTCAATCTGTAGTTCTAGTTCCTGATAGATGTGCAGTTATGCAAGAGGATGAATCTGACTCTGAAATATTTAGAGTTAAGCGTAGGTCTGGAATCAAATTAGGGAAAAGATCTGCCAATGATGTAGTTGGCTGTAGCCTTCGCGAACAACAGGTTTGTTTATCTTTATAGTTAATGCCTTCTTGCAGTCTTTGATTATCACATGAAATTTTATTTATGAGATTACATTTTCAATACTGGCTTTGTCAATGAATAGTTTATTTTGCTATTGTTGCCTTGTGTCTCTTTTGTGACATGTTAGAAGTGGTTTTGAATTGAACTGTACATTTGTTGCAGCAAAGAACTGCTTTAATCATAGAAAAACCGAAGGACAAAAAGTTCCTAAAATTGCATGGATAAGATGGGACCATCTACATTGTACCTTTTTTTTAAAGAAAGGAAATTTTTGTTAAACTCCCATCAGGGGATTCTCTAGCAAATTGGAGTACTAGTGATTAAAATGTATGTTGTGTTTCAACTTATTAATTTATACCTCCATTTTCATGGATGTAACCTACTTTCATGAATTGTGCCTTTGTGTAACTCTCTAGTTACTAGAACATGCAATCAGACATTAACTGCTTCACATAAAGTAACTAACCAGCATATTTTTTGGTAGGATATCATTGTCCAGACATTATCTGGTTTCTTTTAGGACCAGAGTATTGCATCTCTATTAAAAAAATGCTTTTAGCATATTTGTAAATAGGATTGCAAGAGAGGTTTGCTTTGCCAAAGTTACTTGCCTATATAGATGTCAGAAATTATTTGATGTTGTCTTCTTTATTGAAAAAGTTGGAAAAAGAGAAGCTCATGGTTGTCTCTGAGTACATTAATGAAGGAAGCTATTGTTATTTGTGTCATTGAGAAGTTTACAAGGACTATTATATCCTGTGAAATCCAGATCTAGGATCACATACACCACCCCCACACACTTGTTAAAGCTGCCACATGCTCAGCCTACATGGTACCACAAGGAAACATGCTAACATGACACTGGATTGGAGAAAAGGCACCAATGGCCAGTTTTCTCGTCATACTAGTGCTGTGCTGGCATGCCGCATGCAACTTATGTGGAGTGTGGCATAAATTTAACTCTTGTGACTCGTCTGATATATCTTTTATCACACCTTTCGATTTGATATCATTGGAAACTTCATCCAATTCCTAATTAATGATTTGACTCTTATCACACCTTGAAGATGGAAAACTATTTTTTCTTATCTTCCTTATTATTTTTTTAAATTATTTGGTCACAATCTAATGGAACAGTCCATACATCCTAAAATTGTGTGCTAGTGGTGTAATAGTGTATATGCACAACATTGAATCATTATATTTGCAAATTTTGGCCTTATTTGAAGGTTGTAATCATATGGAAGCAAATAATTTGGTGTAAGTATTTACATAATTTAATTCACAAAATGTCATAATGTTCCAACTGTTTGGTGTTCACTATCTGGATCTTTTCCCATTCTTTAGGGAACAATTGAAGATGTTAATCCAACATAATCTATTGGATTAGATGATACTAGTATAATGTAACATAGTATAACAACAACAATAACAAAGTTGTACATCCCAATTATTTAGAGTCGGCCACATGGATCTTTTGCCACTATTGAGATCTATAAAAAGTCATATGTTTAGTTAATTTCAGAACGTATATCTTTATTTATAGCTTTTATTAAAGTTTCTTTTAGGTCTTTCTCTACGTTTCCTCATACCAACATTAATTATTTTACCTCTTCCGGCTATTGCATTTACATGGCTCCTCAACACATGACCATACCATCTTAAACGATTTTATCTTATTTTATCTTTTATCAAAATGATACTTAGTTTTTCACGAATAAAAGTATTTCTTTTCCTATCTTTCCTAGTAACTCTACAAATCCATCTCAATATTCTCATCTTGACAACATAAACCTTTTGTATATATTTTTTCTTAATTACCTAACACTCAGATCCATAAAGTATTGTTGGTCTTACAACTGTCTCTTAAATATTTTTTTTGTCTCAAAGGTATCCGATAATCACACAAGATTCCTAACGTCTCTCGCCATTTTAATTATCATGTTTTTATTTTATGAATAATATCTTTATCGATCTCTCTGTCTTGTTAAATAATTGATCTAAGATACTTCAAGAGACTTCTTGTCCATCTAATTTAACTATATTCTTTTGTCTAATTTTGGATACACTAAAATTATATTTTATACATTCATTTTTAGTCTTGCTTAATCTAAGACTTTTAGTTTTTAAGGTTTGGTTCCACAGCTCAACTTTATAATTAATTTCACTTAGGCTTTCATTAACTAAGGCAATATCATTCGTAAATAAATATACACTTGGGAGGTCTATCATATTAGTGACTAGTAAGTTTATCCATTATCAATGTGAAAAAGTAGGGGCTTAATGAGAATCCTTGATGTAATCCTATACTAATAGATAACTTCCTAGACACACTCCTATAGTTAATAGCTGCATTATTATATATATTTTTAATAACATTAATATAATTAGTGGATACACCTTTCTTTTCTAAAAACCCACTATAATAAATCTCTAGGAACCCTATCGTAGGCTTTCTCTAAGTCAATAAAAATCATGTGTAAATCTTCCTTTTTTTTCCCTATACTTTTTCAATAATTATCTTAATAAATAAATAGTTTTTATGGTTGATCTTCAAGGTATAAAATCAAATTAATTTTTTAGAAATATTTCTTTTAAGACTTATTCTACTTTTGATAACTCTTTCCCAAAGTTTAATAATATGGCTCATGATCTTAATTCCTCTATAATTTGAATAATTTTGTATGTCACCCTTATTTTTGTAAATTGGCATTAAATTTTTTTTCTTCATTTATCAGGCATTCTTTCAAGCCTCATGATTTTGTTAAATAAACTAGTTAACTAAACTACTCCCTTGTTTCATAAACGATTCCAAACCTCAATGGGGACCTCAATCAGGTCCCACACTCTTAGTTATTTTCATCTTCTTTAATGCGTTTTTTACTTCATTAGCTCTAATTTTATGATATGATTATTGAATCGACCACTATAATTTATTGTTAAATCTAAGTCTTGTGCAGAATATTCATTAAATAAATCATAAAAGTAATTTTTTCACCTTTCCTTAATCTCATTATCATTAACAAGTGTTCTTTGATCTTAGTCTTTAACAAGGATTGTAGTTTCGATGTGTACTGCCCGATACGGTATGTATCGATCGCGATCTGGTACGACCCACTCGGTCAAGAGCATCGATTGTTTAGCCCCATTACCACCCGAAATCGACTGGTAATGGTCAATTTCGACCATCGACGGCCAATTTTGCGAGATATCAACCGAGGGAGGGTGAAAGAAGAAGAGGGAGAAGAAAACACGGAGTCGCCGCTCTTCCCCTATTCGTCACCCGTGGCGAAGAATCGCCCTATGACTCGCCCATGGGTGATTTCTTCTCCCCGTGTGGAGACAAGGAATGAGGCGACGTTGCCACTTTTATTTTTTTCTTTTCTATATTATATTATATTATATATATTATATTATGTTATACATATCGAGCGGTATGTCGGGGTATTGTACCATATCGAGTTAATCTCAATACATCGGTACGGACCAGTACTACAAACCTTGCTCTTTAATGCATCAAATATTACCTAAATCCTTGTAAAATCGTTTCATAAACGATTCCAAACCTCAATAGGGAGGTCAATCAGGTCCCATACTCTTAGTTATTTTCATCTTCTTTAATGTGTTTTTTACTTCATTATCTCTAATTTTATGATATGATTATTGAATCGACCACTATAATTTATTGTTAAATCTAAGTCTTGTGCAGAATATTCATTAAATAAATCATAAAAGTAATTTTTTCACCTTTCCTTAATCTCATTATCATTAACAAGTGTTCTTTGATCTTTAGTCTTTAACAAGGATTGCAGTTTCGATGTGTACCGCGTGACTCATGTCTGATGCCGCGGTGGCCAAATGCAACGCCGCATGGCATCGATTGGAGTTGTTTCCGCCCCGTTACCACCCGAAATCGACTGGTAACTGTCAATTTCGACCGTCGACGGTCAATTTCGAGGGATATCAACCGAGGAAGGGAGAAGGAAGAAGAGGGAGAAGAAAAACATGGAGTCGCACTGCTCTTCCCCCGCGCTATCCGTCACCCGCGGGCGAAGAATCGCCCCTGCGAACTATCGCCCGTGGGTGATTTCTTCTCCCCGTGTGGAGAGAAGGAATGAGGCGACGTTGCCACTTTTATTTTTTTCTTTTTTATATTATATAATATATATTATATTATGTTATACATACCGAGCGGTATGTTGGGGTACCGTATAGGTACGGACCAGTACTACCAACCTTGCTCTTTAATGCATCAAGTATTACTTAAATCCTTGTACTTTCTTGTTCTAGCTTTAGTAATTCTATATATATCTTTTTGATCATCTTAAGTACCTAATTTGTTATAAAAATTATCAGAAGCTTTATATCTTGCCATATTAATAGCTTTTCTAACCTCTTTTTAGATTATTTATATCTTTTAATTTTCTTCTTATTTTTATAGTGTTGCCAATCTTTAAAACATGATCTTTTAGTAAAATTTATTTTTTGAACTTCTTCGCACCACCACCCAGCTCTCTCTTAAGTCTACACCTTACTTTTAGTTTTACCAAGAATCTCTTTTGTTGAGCTCCTAATTTTAGTGGCCATCATAGTTCAAATAATATTTATATTATCCTCATCTAAATTCAAAGCCACTCCTCTTTTCATCTTATTCTTAAAAGTGTTTATATTGTCATTTTTAAAATTTCACCATGTAGTCCTAATAATTTTTCTACTATCTTTTTTTTTCTTTTATTTTCTATAGTAAATATCTAATACGATCAACCGATGTTGATTCGACAAACTTTCATCAGGTATAATGTAACATAGTACTATTGTTTTCTAATGAATAAAATAATAAAAATAAATTGATATCTATGGATCAAGGTTTTCCTTACCGAGCGGTAAGGCCCTGTACCGCCTGGTATGTATCGGTCCGACAGCTGACCGATACATGGACCGGCCGCTATCAGGCGGTACTACCAAAAGGCGACCGTCGTCGGTTGATCTTGGCCGTCGGGTGGTACGCATGAAAATTAGTTTGTTATGTACTTCTTTTGAAATTCATTTTTACATTGCCCAGCATATTCTTATCATGACATTCATCTCTGAAAATCTCCGTCCCCTTTTATGGCCTTCCGCACATGCATGATTGAATCTCTGAGTGTTTTTCCTGAATTTAAGGTGATTCATGTGGTGGTTGCAGCTGCACTATCTTGTACATTGGCTTGTCAGATTTGCCTAGATTAAATGCATAAATGCATTTTATGTGGTTAAGTTCTGGCTTTGAACTTTATTTGAATTGCTTATTCCTGTTCTAAACAGTCACTTCAGTGAATAAATGCATATTATGTGGTTAAGTTCTGGCTTTGAACTTTATTCGAATTGCTTATTCCTGTTCTGTGCTACATTGAATTTCTTTGTGTTTGGTTAATTGTTTCACTTTGCTATCATTTGTTTTTTTTTTCTTCACATTGAATTTCTTTGTTTTATTTATTAACACTATCATGGTCTACATTGTGATTATTACTGATAGGGGTTAAAACGGTTGAAGAAGGTCCGTCCGGAAGGAAGGCATCTTCATGTGGCACCATCAGAATCTAATTTTTCCATGGCTCCAGTTGGTCATTTTGTTGAGAACCTTGAACCTGCTTTTAGCAGGAGTTCCAAGGGAATGGTACCAAAATCCTTCAAAATCGGACGGGGAGTTTTTGTTGATGAAGTTACTAAACTAAAAGTGAATCGGAACAAAGGGGATGGTCTTCAATCCAACTCATTAGACATCACCAGGAATTCACCAGCCATCGAACTTGGTACAAAGCGCTTAAAAGTTAGAGGACCTTCTTTTCCTAGTGGTTCAGTTGCAGGAGATGATTCTGGCAGTAGATTTCCAGGGGGCAAATATAGTAGTTGGCATGCCTTATAAAAGCATGCGGTGACAGGCGGATGATGCTAACTTGGGATTTTAATTGGTCTCCTGATAACAGACAGCAACGGCGGACTAATCACAGTTATCAATTAACAAGATGAGTTAGAACAGGTCAACTCACCTAATTGATTCTTTGTGTAGGCCTCCAAATGAGGTGCTGGCACGACTTGATTCTTCTCGACCACATTTCTTATTCTCTAATGCTGAACAACAGTAGAACTGTATCATACTAGTTGTATATTGGTGGATCATTTCTTCTCCGTTACTATTCCACTGTCAGGAATTGGCCATTCTGCTAATTTTCCAATTTACTTGGTTCTTCACATGATTCAGTTCTTATATTTGGCACTTGAATAAGTTGCACACGAAATTGTGCATGTGGTTTGAACATTTTGTCCTTTCAGCCGATAAAAAGTTATATTCATGTGATTGAATTTTGTTTTTTTCTTTTTTTTCTTTCTGTAATGTCCCCGAAGCCAGCAGAGAGAATTCGAGTTTGACGATCATTTCATTTCAACTTGCCTGGTTGTATTTTTCACTCGTAGATGATGCCCAGTTCTGCTTATAGCTGCTGACCGTGTGGGCATCGGAAAGAAAAGCTCATCTCGTCTAAGAATAATCCTCTGCTTCTTCAAAACATTCGATTTAGATTTGATTGACCAAAAAGGATTCAATCATGGTTGGTGTCTTTATTCCTCGCCACAAACCCGACAGGTAAAAAAATTCTTGATGTTTTCATTTGTAATACTGAGTGATGCTGTCTTCTTCTTCTTCTTCCTTTGCAGATTTGATTCATGGAGGAGAGAGAGGTCAATGATAAAGGAGAATAGATTTGTTCCTTGAACATATTTTATTCACTCTGCTGGCCCAATTGCCGTATCTGAAACCCCTCAAGAATTTAGGTAAGACAAATCCTACAGATGTTACAGTAGTAGTTGGATGTGGTTTCCGTGCTTTCAGATAGAAGAACAATTAAAAGCTCTCCGATGCAGACATCAAAAGACTGGAGGTCATCATGGCGAAGAATCCGACCGTGTCATATGGGCCCTAAGAATCTGTGTGATGACGGGGTCTCTTCTGCAACCCAAAGTAATCGGAAGAAGCTGTCTCCATTAACGGGACGGGAGAGCCACGTACTACGTACGTTCTTGCCTTTCTCCTCCTCCTCTTCTTTAATCTCCCCTCTCTCTTTTTTTAATTCTATTTGGGATTATAAAAAAAAGAAAAAGCAGCACAAAACCGGACTCTCTCTCTATTGGCGATGCATATTCGAGCAGAACTAAGAATTCAGATATGGATTGGAAATTACCAATTTGATGCTACCTTCACCACACTAGAGAATACTACTATATATAGATACTACAACAGTGCTAAGAGCCATCTCCACCCGAGCTCCTTCCTCTGTGCGAGCACAGATGTAGAATGTCATGGATGATATAACATTTCTCTTTTGTATTTTTTTTTAAAAAATTTTCTATTGTTTGTTTCCTCTCTATCGATATTTTAGGCCTACCACCTTCAGAATTATTTTCCATTTTGCGGGAGGATGTTTGGAGAAGATGACTAAAGCAATATAACAGCATTACACTCGGTGTGTGCTTAGGTGTGTCTCCAATCTATAAACTAATGGAAAGGGATACCATATTCCAACCTCTGTATCTTCTTTACCAAAGCCTCGGGTGTTTCCCTACTTGACTCTTATTACTAGTACATGCATATGTGTAACTGCACCATCTCGCCAAGAGGGTTGCAAAGCCATTCATGGCGCGTACACAGTGTCGTCGTTGGAACAAATCGAGATCACTGTTGCTGGGAAACGCAGGAGGACGACTTCGGTGGAGGAATCTTGCGGCAGCCCAATGTTGTTGGTGGGTATAAAACCAAAAATGCACGCTGCGGTAAACGGAGGCATTAATAGGAGATGTGACAGAACAAATTAATTCTGGGAGGGCGTTATCTTATCCCACGCCATTCCATTCCATTTCATGGTCGCGGATGCGAGAGAGAGAGCATATGAGCTAGCACAGACATCAAACAAGTCCACCAACAAGACAAAGGCATTTAAAGCTCTGGGTCATCTCTCTCTGAGCAGGACACTCTCTCATGTCTATTTGGTACGTGCTGTTGCTGTCTTTCGATCCACATGCATGATATGATATCTCTCTTTCCCCCCCATGTCAAGAAGAAAATACCACCACCACCACCACCACTATAATAAAAATGATCCCATCTCTCTGTGTCTCGCCACTGTGTTCACAGTGCTGATGCTAGCTAGGGTTTGAGAAGGAAAGGAGGGGAGATAGAGACAGAACGGAGGAAACAAGGGATGCAGTGATAATGGCTCGACTGCAGGAATAGTCATGGAGGGATAGCAGCCAAGTCGGCACAGGAAAATGAACAGGCGAGTACAGATAACATGGACATGACTCGGCGCTGTCACGCCACTTGGATGAGATTTATCACAAGGAAGCAGAAGAAGAAGAAGAAGAAGAAGAAGAGTATGTATGGGTAGTAAAAATATGCCCATCTGCGTAGACGATACGCGTCTACTACTTGCATTGCCTTCAAGTACGAGCGACATGACTATTCCACCTGCATCACATGTACTGGTAGGAGCTGTTTCCTTGCTATTTCATGCCCATCCTCGTCGTCGCCGATGCCGGCCGTTGTCGGTTTTCAGGAGAAGCATGGAGAGGTCCATGAAGAACCCACCCACCCACCCGATGAGAAGCCCATCGCATCCCCATCCATTTGATGGTGAGGATGGACCTAAAGATCCTCATGCACACGAGCGCACCTCTCGCACGCACGCGCGCCTCCCTCTCCTATCCTCTGTAAAGCTATCGAGAATCCACAACTTTCACTTCACACCATACGGTCCTTTTACAACTCATCCCTCCCCACCTTTGGTCACGACTCCTGTAGAAGCTATCGCTTCCCCCAGCAGACAAGGATGATTCATTTATGCTCACCCTCTCGCATCATTCGGCACCAAACCTGTATATAAGTAGGGCTGCCTGCTTTGCTACCGGGTGGAGAAGGAGAAGGATTAAGATCCAGAGGGAGGGAGGGAGGCGGAAGGGGGCAGGTAGAAAACTAACATGGAGCTCTTCCCGGCACAGCCTGACCTGTCGCTGCAAATTAGTCCTCCTAATAGCAAGCCCACACCAAGCTGGAGCAGGACGAGTGATGAGAATCTTGACTTAGGGTTTTGCTGGAGAGCCATAGACTCCTCCGACAAAAGCGACACCGCGCCATCCCTGACCAAGGCTGACAACGCCGGCTTTGAGTTCTCCTTAGCCAACCAAAGTGCCTCGGAGACCCACGGCACCAACGGAGGCCACCACCACCTCCACTTCCATCAACACCACCCGGTGCTTCACCAAGGATACCGCCAGGATCTCGGTCTGCTAATGCCGATAAGGGGAATTCCGGTGTACCACAACCCTCCTGCAGCCTTCCGCTTCCTCGAGAACCAACAGCAGCACCAGCACCAGCCGCATTCATGTGACTCGGCGGCGCAGGGCTTGTCGAGGTCGACCTCCAGATTCTTGCCGCGCTTCCCTGCGAAGCGAAGCATGAGAGCCCCAAGAATGCGGTGGACGACCACGCTCCACGCCCGCTTCGTCCACGCGGTGGAGCTACTGGGAGGCCATGAAAGTGCGTAAGATGTGGATCCTTCTCTTCTTCCTCCCTTGCAGACAATGATTCGCTGCCGCGTACTGAAATCATTCCTTTGCTGTGCCGCTTGGATGTTAGGGGCAACGCCCAAGTCAGTTCTTGAGCTCATGGACGTCAAAGATCTCACCTTGGCTCATGTGAAATCTCACCTACAGGTACCGAGCTTACTTTCGACGCTGGTCTCCGATGGCCATAGAACACCATACTGTTTCAGCTTGACTTGGATTTCTCCTCTTCTTCTGTTCGATGTCCGCTACTTCCCAGTTTTTTCTCCCTGCCGTAAGAAATGAAGCTCTCGAATGGTTTCTTCAAGATTAATCACACTCGAAAGAAGACAGCAGGGTTCTTCTCTCTATCTGATCTCCTTCCTTTCTCCCAGACAACACTGGGTTCCGCAAGCTTCTAGCTTATTGATCATAGAGACCAAAAAAAAAAAATAACAAAATTCCTTCTCAAATCAAGCCCAAATCTTTAACGATACATACTAAAAGTACAGTCACCGGTAGTACTTCCTTACCATTTATTTTGTGGAGCTGTTTATGGTACATGGTAATAAGTGCTCCGCATCCAGTGTTGGATATGCCCTAAATCATCCAATACTGCGTTGATCACAGAAGTAGTGTCTTGCTAACCCTTCTAAAGCTTTTTATGTGTATGATTGCAGATGTATCGAACCGTGAAGACGACCGATAGACAAGCAGCTTCCTCTGGTATCGCAGGTTTTCCTCCCTTTTCTTTAGGTTCCATCCAATTTGCATCTTGTTTCAGTCATCATAATGCGCATCAAGATGTGGCTTAAAATTTTCGATCTCATATTTCCCTTGTCCCAGGGCAAAATGAACCTATAGAGATTTCTGATGACAACTCGCCTGAGATCCAGGGAACAGAAGCTTCCGGTCAACGAGCAAGGTCTACTGAAGATATGGGCACAAATGATTACGGATTATGGAGCAATTCTTCCAGGTGATGATATGCTTCATATTTGATCTATTTCTGTTCAATTTCCTTACAGCAAAAAAAAGTTTGTAGTCGGAGATGTATGCTTAATCTTCATATCCAGCAACAAAGAAGAAGAAGAAGAAGAAGAAGGGTTCTCTGGAGGCAATGAGTTCTTTATTGCATAAATAAGAACATCAGCAAATTCTTATGCCAATACGAAATGATGGTTTTTCTTCTCTTCTCTCATTTTGAAAAGAAAAGAAGCACATCGCCACCTGATTTCATTTACCAAAGCAAGCAAAGAGTCTCCAGTGTCCACAGATCTAAATGCTTTATGCATCTGGACATCTGAGATCTTACACTCAAAACATATGTATGCATCTCGATAGTTGCATTCGGTCTTCCTTTCATAAATTGGCAAATAGGTTTCTCACAGTAAATTTACACTGAAGAAAACAAAGACAAGTATTTATTATATGATGGTTGAATGACAAAAAAAAAAAAAGTATGAATGCCACTAGAATAACATAATATAAAAATCTTGCCACTACAGTGCAAAGATCCAATGATCTCTCCACTTTAGGCAGGCAAAGCCACAAGTTCTCTTCATTCTCTCTTTATCTACAATATTGGTCTCTATCTAAGTGCTCACAAAAAGCAGTAAAAGATCACAACTTTTGTTCCATCTGCCTAGGAACAGGTGAACATCGAACCCCATAATGGTCTAATGATCTACTTGAGTAGTTTGAAGGAAGGGCTAAAGAGATCACTTTGCCCTCCATACTCAACAAGCACACCCCAACTTTCTTTCTTTAGTTTGAAAGGACTAAGCCTACCAACTTCATATTCCTTTTTTTTTTTTTTTTGTTTTGTTTCCATGAGGTTGCATTCTTGGTGCTAAAGCTAAGGCTTGTGAAACTTCACTGCACTTTGTCCTAATGGGTAATGGGCACCACATGGTGTGGGGGGGGGTTTCAACTTTAGCTCAATGCGCAAAGCTGAGAAAAGCAAGCAATTCACACCAAGCAAATGAGTGAGAGACAACTTTCTTTCCTTGAATTATCTTGCAATGGACTACTAGTGATGGTTTTTTTTGGGCAGCAGGGGAGGCTGCTTCCTCGATAGATCGAGCGATTCCACCGCGTGGAGCATAAATTATTTCGAGGTCACTCCTTGATTCCATCATTTTGCATGACAAGTAGCCTTCGCTTCCTTGGGAAAACTAAGGTGGCGAATGACAAGAATGGCATCCACTTTTTTTTTTGGCCTGTGCAGGACATGCAATCAAAGGGATCCGAGATGGTGGCCGACGTGAACTCGTCAAGCTTCTCAGAGAGGAGGAACATGGAGAAGCCCAATCTCGAGTTTACCTTGGGAAGGCCACATTGCATCTAGAGCTGTCATCCGGCAAGACATCGTATCACCAGATGTGATCACATGAAATCAGGTACCACCCATGAGACCGAGATCATACCAAAGGAAAGAAAGAGAGAAAGACAAGGAGACCATTGAGGCAGGAAAGCAAGGAAAAAGGGGAACACTAGTGTGTGTGTGGGGCGAGTAAGAGCTTTTCAAAGCTGAAAGAGCTTGCCCAAAGGCCATGCTCCACTTGGATATGATATGGGTCTACTGATACAAGCTGTTAAGACTGAGAAGAAGAAGAAGATGAGGAAGAAGAAGAAGAGGAGGAGGAGGAGTCTCTCTTTTTCCTTAGAACTGTCATAAAAGCAAGAAAGGATTGGGTTACTTCATTCGCTTGCACATGCACGAGTTTGCTTTTATAGTTCCCCGACAAAGTGCAAAGCGAAAGGTGTCTTATGCTCTAAATTGTTGTCAGCACATATATTTGTGGAATAACAACTCATTATAATATAATATCATCCTCCTTTCCTCTGTATAAATTGATTTCTTTTAACATCAAAACTTGCTTTCCTAATCCCAATTCGTTTGGCCTTAATCCATTTTTGTTTCCTACTCTTAAAAACCTGCCTCTCTAGTACTTGATGATACTAATCCGGATTAGATCTGAAACAATGCAGCTAAAAAAGCCCATGCTTACTCAAATAACATAGGTAACTTGGCATCTCTTTCCATACTATCTGGCATTCCTTGTGTTCAGCAAATGTTTCACTCATATATACATATATATATTACCATCAAATTATTCTTCAACAAGATTGATTCGTAAGAAACCTGCAAATTAAATGAGCACACTATTTAAGTCAATGATTAATTACAACAGCTTGGTTTTCTTCCCAGTAATGCCATATCACCGAAACATAATGCCAGGTTATATTCCAGTGAGACACAATGAATGGATGTGCAAAGGCAAGGCAGGCATGTCTGGATCAAAGGTTGCAGAGCTGGAGATCCAAGGCAGATGAGAGTCTTAGCAATCAACTTCATGCATGCTTTGGGACTTCATTTGGTCTTTCATCTTTTAACCTTGTTTGCATTGGCTCAATTCCACTTTACCCACTTGTGATTTACTTTGAGATGCTAAGAACACCTAAAGCATCTTTCATCAAACACAATGTTCTTCCTTCACCACTCTGCATTGGACTTGAAATCATATATGTGGTTGGAAGAAATGTTTCATGCACTTTCCTTTTTCCATGTAATGTGACTAAATACCACAAGTGTTGATGTTTGTATTGTATGGCACATACGTTGTCAGACTCATAAGGAATCGACGTTTGGCGCTATCATCTCTTATCCAACAAAAGTATTTTTATTTTGAGAGAATAGTTCTTCGGTAGTTAGAAGAGCTTTGAGAAAGAGAGTGGCTTGTAGAGTTTGCATTTTAGGATTTGCTCGATGAACAAGAATCTTAGTAAGAGAAGGACTCCTTGTGACATGTCGCCAAAATCGACGATCGATGACATCAACCAAAACCCCGAGTAGAAGTAAAGATTCATGGAGGACTGTAAGAGGTATTTAGGGTTAGTTACATCACGAAAACGAAAACCAAAGAGAAGACAAGTAATTGGTGAATGATGCTTTGCCATCTCGTCTGCTACATCGACTTGGCTGTCGCTCCGAAGAAAGAAAGCGACTTTATGTATGCTGACAAACCTGCATGTCGTGGAAGTGAACGACGACGTCAGATCCTGTCCATGGCAGCAGCCCGCTTCACATATATCAGATCAGATGTCTTCCCTCTCCTGTTTGGAACTGACAGCCCCTCGCATGCACGCCTCTCTCTCTCTCTCTCTCTGGCTCTGGCTCTGGCTCTGGCTCTGTGTTGTAGCTTTAGCCTTCCCATACAGCTTTTACATACACACAGGGGAGCATCATGCGCACATCCAACCTTTCGATCTCTTGCTTTCCTTCCGCAGCGGGCCCGTTCAAGTATGTCCTCTTACTGCTCGAGTCAAAATGATCAAAGGAATCGTATGGAGAAAGAGGAAGGAAGAGAAAAGAAGGGATGAAAAAGGATGCGTACTTGAGTTGTGATTGGTATGGAGTGGGCTGCGTGTTTCTCTCTCCATTAGTATTTGTTGCAGCGAGACAGGTACAAGACTAGCATATATTCCAAGATGGGATTCATTTTATGACAACGTTTGCTGCTTCAAATAGTTATACGTTTGGAGGAGAGCGAGGTGACAAAGGCAAAGACCGAGAGAAAGAGAGAGAGACCGATGTGGCGTATAATGTAAGGAAAAGGCGATAGTGAAGGGAATGTAGCAGTATCAATAGGTTACCATCACACTGAATTGACTTGACGTAGCCTGCAAGCTGGTGGAGGGCCTGTAAGGATCATTTTGTGGGGGCTCATATCCTCCACACACACACACACACAAAAAAAAAAAAAAAAAATCCGTCGACATTTGAGCTATATGTGATTCCATTCCTCAGCAGTCATAATGGTCGGGGTTTAGGTGGGGGAATCGAGAACATAAGAGAGTTCCCACTGTAAATGGGATTTGGAGAGGAGGGGAGTCTACAGATAATATCATATACTATACGGATTATATACATAACATGTACATGGAGAGATGCTATGTTTAGGTAGCAATTTGGACGTTTGCTGGGAAGTCAGCTACGTACATGTAGCAGATTGCAATTAATTGATTGGAAACGATGGCAGCAATGCTGCATCTCTGCCTCCCCTCCCTGATCATATGAGTCCAATTATGCGAGAATCACGGGGGAGTTCAAAACGGTGTCATCGTCCTCTCTCTCTCTCTCTCTCTTTCACTCTCTCTCTCTCTCTCTCTCTCTCACACACACACACACATCGAGCAGGAGGAGGAGGAGGAGCAGCAGCAGCAGCTGCAGCAGAAAACGATAACATGGGAAGATGCAAGCTCTCATTCGCTCGGTTCCGAAACGGTCACCCCAAATCAATGCATCGCACTGCCACCGAGCAGTAACACCTGCAAAGTTATACACATACATATAGACTTCTTGTATGTCACGAGAAGCGAGGAAGAAGGAGGAAAAGAGATGGGAGAGAAAGAAGAGGGGGTGGGGTGGTGGGGGGATGGGGAGGGGGAGGTGGAAATAAATGATAAGGCACTCGATTGCATTATGATTGGCAGATGAATGGGCGGGGGTGAGGGAGACAGGCAGGCGTGGGCGGGTGTCGTCCCATCACATCGGCGAGCAGGACGGAGGAGGAGGGGGGAGAGGGTGGTAGCTCGGGCTTCGCATCCTGCGATGGCGACGCGACCACCCACTCCCCTTGTCCGCCCCGCATTCAAGCCCCTGTCTCATGCGTACATGCACGCACACTCACCCTCCCTCTTTTTTTTTTTTCTTCTCCCATTTCATTTTTCTTCTGCTTCTTCTTCCTCTCTGGTCCCCCTTTTTCTTTTCTGCTCTCTCTCCCTCTCTCTTTCTTTCTTGCTGAAAGTTAGAATACGTCCGACAGCAAAGGGGGTGAGGAATTTGATTCACGTATATATGATTCACTTGCTGGTTCGCATTTAATGTAGTAGGGCTGTGTACGGAGAGGAGGTTCACATGAGGATCCTGATTTGACCAGACTCTGGTTTTGAATTCTTCTGCGCAGATGACTGACTCCTCGGTGAATACGTAAAAAGGATCTACAGATTACGATAGTATATGATTGCTAGCGTTTGACAGGAATATATTTCTCCCATGTACTACTACTGCTTGCCGTGAGAGTTTTGACAGTCTCCATAATAACCAACACAACGCAAACACCTTCTTAACACAAGTATGGGTTGTTGTACTTTGGGCTAACAAGGCAGCCCATCATTGTTACGAGACGAAGAAAAATTTTGGGAGGCTTTACCATACAAAGAGAAGGTGAGATTCCACATAGAACTTATATGTTTTTTGATAGGCCAAAATAAATAAAAAATAAACAGACTCCTCACACTTTACAATTACATCAGGCGAGCCAAATGATTCGACAGACACACTCATTCATGCACAAAAGGGTACACAGCTCGAAACGAGTTTCTTGTATCAGTCATCAACCTACAGCTAAGAAGTGAGGGCTTAAAACTTGACTTCAAATGTGAGTGAGACTTGCAAGACCACACAAAGACAGCTCCATGCTTCCACCTTGTCAAGACTCGTTTTGCAAGTTCCGAGACCAGGATTTCGGTGGTTCGTGTCTGGCCATAAGTGGTAACTGCAAGAGATCAACACAACCAAGGGAGTTATTACAGACTCTTGCACTCTGGTGATGACTTCACGAGAATAGAGCAATATGATGGCTGAGATAAAAACCAAAAAAACAAAAAACTATCAATGATCAACTTTAGTGAGAGGCGTTTGGCTTTAGATATTGACAATCATCGCTGCTCCTTTATTAAAAACTGTTAATGAGCAACTTTAGTTAAAGACGGCATAAACAGCCTGCTAATAAAAACTTGTATATGAGAACACAAGAAGATAGGATGCCTAGACCTTCGATACCCTTGGTAACAAAACTCATCATCTGCAATAAAAGCCTGAAACAAAATAGGCAATCAGATTTACTAATTGTGATGTCATCTGATGATGATTGTTGAGAAAAGTATGCTGATTTACTAGTTGTATTGTGGAGAAAGTATCGAGCTGAAACACTGAAAGAGCAGGATATGCCTGGAGTTGAAATCTATAAAAGAAAAATTAATACAATTGCATAAGGTAGCTCATCTGACAACGCCAAGACACTGCGGATGGACTAAGGGTCATCTACAAGTGGGAAACTAACAGTTCAAAAAAAAAAAAAAAACTTCAGAACCTCTAGCTAGATGGATAACACCTCTCTACTTGCTATATCTGAAATGTATATGTGCTTGCCAGTCAACAAATAATCAAGACAAAAAAGCCCAAAAACGGAGTTCAAAATCGATTCAGGATGGAAGCATTGCCACAAGTGAGAAAATTCAACCGTTGGTGATGATGACATCCAAATTCATAGTGCAACCTTGACACGACATCTAGGATGGCCCACCGAAACTTCTGGTTTGCCTCATTAGTGGCCCTAGTAGACAAGAATGACTCCAAATGGTTACAGGAAGGGAAACGGTGATGTGCATAGACAAAGAACAGAAAAGTTGGAGAGACATGGAAGATGACTCGAGTAATAGTTTAATAGTCATCAATAAAATTCATTCAGCAAAGCCGAAGTCTATGTTCATTATCATGGACTACGACTGAATGGTGTGAATAAGAAAAGAATAGGATCAAAACATACCAGCAAGTGCACACTTTAACACTTAAAAGAGTGGTTTGATAAGTTACAGGACTCGAGCTTCAATCATTTGCAGTTTATAAAATAAAAATAGAAAATCAAACCTTCTGTTGCAGCCTCATTATAGTAGAAACCAACAATTTGTCCCCGATTATCTGCCTTAACTTCTTGACCAAGTCAATTCGGCTTATCTTTCTCTTCTGGTAGAAGAAAACAGTAACTATTTAGGAGGCCAGATTAGCTCAGGAGTAAATAACACAACTTGTCAGTGAATTGTTTAGACCTTAAAGTCATCATAATGAGTGTGAACCAAGTCCATGTCTCCCTGAGGCAATTTATTTGAAATTGCTGCAAATAACATCGAAAAGGGCATCCATGGTGAGCTTGGAATTCTTGGAGGTGCTCTTGACATTGGAACTTGAGAATGATTGCCGAAGGCCGGAGATGACTCAAAAGTCTTATCCTGAAGTAAAAACAAGAAAACAATGATAATAGGCATTCACTGATAACTAGATGACAAAAAAAAAAAAAAACTTCAGATGCAGAAAAAGCGGCTGCACTGGCAAGTATTAAATCTGGAGATAACAGAAAATAGAATTGATAAATGATCAATCAAACATTCCAGTCATACAAACTTTGATGAATTATCAGCTGCGCAAAGTAAGGCCTCAGAATGAAATTACTTAAAATCAAATTTTGATTTCCTCCCAAACCCGTAATAGCAAAAACACTAGAACATACAAATGTCAATAGCCATGAAAAAAGATATGGATATGGAATATTTATACATGTGATATGGATTGATAATATAATAAATAGTATGCAACAAAGCTTGAAATTTATCCGTAATCTATAAACAGGTGTTGATATATCATGATAAATATTAAGCAATTAACTATTATTTCTGCACACATGCTTTTGGCAACACAGTACTTTAAGAACAGAGAAGATAGCAAAAGGTCATGCTAAAAGATCATTTTTTCTATCGCTCTGCACACTGTTTGATGATTGATACAATACACACACACAAACATACATAATCTACATAACCTTATATTCATCTCTATAATATAAAATCTACATCCAAGAGAAACAAGCTCCCCTAATATTATCTATTCAATATCACCTAAGTATATTAGAAGTATCTAAACTTTCAAATAAAATATCTAACATGTATTCAAAAGTATCCTACATATTTGACATGTATGCAATACATAAACTTTCAGCATCCTAAATCCCCATGTCTTCAGAGTCTTCAGACAAAGAATCTATTTATGGAACAACCAGACTTTTCTCAACTCGAACCTCATTCCAAGTGCATAGTTTCTATAAAATATGGAGGAATATCTTATTGTAGAACACACCTGTAATAAGCAGTGAGATAGACTAGGATTTTTGAGGGCAGATACATTACGTATACTTTCCTTCCCAAGCAAACATTCTGCAGCCACATCAACATACAATCTTTTGAAAATCTTATTGATGATTGTCAAAAAGAAAGCTATAGTCATACAAAAGAAGGAACACTTAACAGCATTACCTTTAACTTTGGAGGTCACCCTAAAAGTCACTATGTATTCTGCATAGATATGGGTAAGCATATTCATGTCCCATATAATATAATGCTTTGGCTTTTGAAGATCATCTACACCAGTGTCAAAGTTCTCATTACTAGGTTGACACTGTTCAGATCCAGGGTGAATAAGTTCCACATTTCCCATTATAATGCGGCACAACATAAGGTGGATAATGCCACTTCCATCAACAGCAGAGTAGCTGGTACTGTAAATAGCATATGTAAGTCAGTCATAGTTATTCACAATGGACTATTGATAAAAAAAATTCCAAAAAGAGAAACAGGAGCAGACAGTAATCAGGATAAGAAACTATTGACAGCCTTCCCTGACAGAAACTAAGGTATTCCTGAAGTTGCACTAACATGATGAATGCTATGTCAAAGTGAAACCTTACCAGATGTTGGAGCAATTTGCAGGGGCGAGATGAATGCCATTGCCATAAAGACACTTCTGCATAGACCGCTTCAGAATTCCACGTAACATCATCTCCTCCACTGCATCCTTGGAAGAAGCAAGCCATGCATAGCGGACATTTGCATTGCCACGTGCCATTTTAGTGACTTCAACCTGCTCCTGGAAAAGATCAAACCGAACTAAACCTAAATCATTTCTCAATGGAGTCCTATGTATTCCAACAATGTCCTCTGCATCAATAAACTTTCCCAATCCTTGGAGTAACATATCCTGCACCGCTCTACTAACATGATGACCACCTGCAGATGCTTGAAATGTTCCAAAAGCAGGGATATCTAAAGGGAAAACAGAACCTGGTTCATTTTCTCCTACTACTTCATTGACTGGGGGACAAATATTCTGATGACACACAAAATTTTCTTCGCACTTGACCCTCTTGATATTAGACATAATCTCCTCATCAGCTACTGAACTTGAGCTTTCAGCTTCATTGATGGAAATCTCAAAATGTGTGTTGTTTCCATGTGTCCCATTTGGTTCAGAACTCATGTAAGCCTGATTTTTTTTGTCAGAGTGATGGCATCTATTTGATGATTCTGGAAAGAAGCATTTTCCATGATCATCAATCCAAGCTAATGGCTTCAGACCTGTTTGCAGAACTACACAAACCATGTGAATGAAATCTAACAAACATTGCTGATTCCGATAACCTACTTCTGTAATTGGTTTCTTTGATTTAAATTCTTCCTGTACCAAACTGACAATGTTTGCCGGAAAATTTTTCCATTCACCATCCTCATAAAACAGAACCTGCTGGGGTAACCCACTCTGTGTGAAATTGCGATAATTCTTAAGAATATGGTTCTCCAGAAAGCAACATAGGTTGGTTTTACATTTTGTTCTCGTGCAGGCCCTTAAAGAGGATTGACCTACATTAGGCTGATGTGCTACCAAGCCATGGCCTACGTCAATGGAACAAACATCAGAATCTCTCTTTCTCTTGAGATCACAGTTTTTGCCTTTATCCAACACCTTTACGTTCAAATACTCCATTTTTACTGACAAAAATAGTTGCAAACCACTGACTAATGCTTATCAATGTAATTTTCTCCACGAAGCCTGCCAACTTTTTACAATAACAGAAAACCTTGAACTGGGGAATAACCAGAGAATATCATGTCTGGGAAGTCAGTGAACAAGGTAGCCCTGCAAAAGCATCCAAAATATTCAAGATGCACTTATACAGTAATCCTATCAGAAAACCTAGAAAAATAAGGCAATATACAAAAGCCGCATAACAATAATATCTATGGAAAATGTTGTTACATCTCAGTAGCAATAATCAAATCAGACCAAATAAAGCAAAAAGAATGTAGAAGAACAGTGATGAAAGACTCCCCTTTATACAAAAGAGAAGCCTCATTAAATAATGGTCACAAATAATAAGCATTTAGTCCAAAGAATAACACATAAAAAAAAATAGAGAAGTGTGGCAATTAAGTCGTACAGAATGGGCCAAGAAGACTTATGGATCTATTTGAAATTCATTTATAGATCAGAATATCATGAACAATTTGGATGTGAAGGCATCCCAAATATAAATTAAAAATAAAATAAATTTTTCTATGCTGTTATATATATGAATATAAAGACATATCAAGTTAATTATCATGTTTCTAACAAGGAGAGGAAGAAAACCAGGTAATTCCAGTGAATGCATTAATGTAGTCATTGTAAAATGAAAACTATCCATTTGTACATATATCTACAAGTCTTCTCTTAGTTAAAGAACAAGAAAAGCTCAACTTATATCTACACTCGCATGCTGTTGTTCCACCACATTTTCAAGTACATTATGACATGTAAGATCATCCACCCACAGCAGTAAATTTTTGGGCATAACCAATATTGAGATCCTCTTAAAGTTGTATGTATCATCACTAAGTACTAGAAAGTGTCTTGTCTGCGAGCTACAATGATAACCAAAATTTAAAGAAGAGTCTAGACAACAGCAACAAAAATAATAATAAGGAGTTAAGCACCAAAATTTAAAGAAGAGTCTAGACAACAGCAACAAAAATAATATGAGTTACGCACATCAAGAAAGGAAGATGATCAATAACAAGATCACTAATCTTTCAAAACTCATTTTTCATCTTCACTTCTTTATTTTTAATGACCTGCATGAGAACTCCCAACTTGATATACATGAGTACAAGCCTAGGTTCATAGCTACATATGAAAGCTTGTGAACTATACCACCAGTATGAAGGCATTCTAATGGTAATATGAACCATGTGTCCATGTTTGATCAGCCAAAGAGATAACAATCAATAACCACAAAAGAGATAATTACAATAACAATCAATAACCACAAAAGGCACAATTAGATGGTCTGCTAGAAAAGGCAACCAAAGAGAAGCAGCAGGGTTTTAATTCTTTGTATGAATGATCTTGGCAAAAAAATGTAGAAACGACATATCAACAACTGCAACACAGGAATCAAGAGAGTCAAATCAAAATAAAGGCCAAGCGGAAAGAAGATATGTTTCCTTTCTGTCCCTGCCACCCTGCATCCTCAGCTACTGGTCTATCAAAAATTCTGAACAGTTTAGAACCTAATCCACAACAAGCTGATAACCCCAAAATTTTATATCCCTGCTTTATTGCATTTTTCACTCACCATCACAGTCCAAACACTATATAGAAGGCTACCCACAAGTCATACCGGTACCATAGACTCTAACCTGAGTGCCAAATCCATGTGACTTTGCTGTTACAGATCAGATCCATTGACACGTCTGTTGGTTTCCCCTAATATCTCTACATGCAGTTCTTTTAAATAAGTTATTTAACATGTAACTACAGTGACGAAGTAAACCACGGATTACAATCTTATAAATAATACAAACAGCTTTTCAAGCATCAGGACATCATCCATCTTAGATAAAATCGCAACGATAACAATAAATGGCAAAAATTAGATCATAACATAAAGATGCCAATCAGACAAGCAAATTCGTTTCTTTGTCTGTACTGACAAAGTTGAAACTGTAAACATAAACAAACAACACCATCACAAATCCTAACCTGTCTCAACACGGAATCAAGCACAAACAATCATCCAACATCAACTAAATGCTAAGTTAATTCAAGTAATTGATTTTCTTTCCACGGATGGCCAGCAAACATTGATACTATGAGATGTAGCACAAATTCCAACACCAGCAACAACTAACAGAACATTTCAGACAATATTCAGGCAATCCCAGAAGAGCAGGGAATCAACGGTCATGCATGTCAAATTCACAAGAGAATTGACCCTCTCGATCGATACGCATCGTGACCATATACCAAATACCATCAAAGATCACTTTATCACTCGATTCCAGACCAATTAGGCAATCACTGACAAAGATCACAGCTTTCCTACAAGAATATCCCCCCAATTCAAACCAACCATAACCCTAATCCAGGACCAGGATCGACACAACAAAGAAAAAGAAAAAAGATCAAGCCAAAGGGAGGATAGGAAATCGAAAAGCAGAAGGGGAGGACGGATACCTAAATTGGAAAAGACAGACGATTTGGTGATACATCTCTGCAGGAAGGCCACTCTCTCTCATCCGTTCTCGGGAGCCGGGGGCGGCGATTTACGCACCTTCTCGATCCGGGAGAACGCGAGGAGAAGAGGGACCGCACGCCGGTCGGAAGGAAGGCAGAGTACAAATACCGGAGGACGGTCGGCAGTCCGTCCGAGCTTTCTTGCGCCAAAAGCAACCGACGTTACTCCGCCGACATGCCTCCATCCGACGGCTAAGTTCCAGCTTCAAAACGTGTAATCGACAGTGATTGGATCTCAACCGTTGATCGGTGTCTAGTCCGGGTCGATCCGGGATCCGCTACTTGGTCCAAGAGCGGGGACCGGGGTGTTTGACGTTCCAGAAACGAACACGTGGCCGTCGGAGTTTTACCGAGAGAGACAGGTTGACCCACAGAAAGGAGGGGACCAAACGGTTGGTTTGGGTCGAAATTGGATGGACACGTGCCGATAAATGTTGACCGACCCCCGAGCCCAATTTAAATATGTGGCGTTGACGGACTGGGCTTCTTATCAAGCGTCGTGACCCACATGGCAAGCACATGAATAAAATATCTTACATAATAAGGTTGTAAGGAGGCGGTCAAGCTTCTAGAATTAGTTACATGGTTAAATTATTTCATACAAAATAATTACACATATTAGTTTGACAGATGATTTGTGAGTGTTAAAATAGAAAATGAGAAAGAAAATATTACTTAGAATTCATGAGTTATTATTTATACATGTTTAAGGAGGAGGATTCATCGTAAGATTGAGCTTCTATCAAGGATGTCGATCTTCGGCTGATGCAATGAAAAAAATTTATGGGCGAGAGGCTTCGTGAGTGAGTCGGCTAGTTAATCAGCCATATATATATGAGAAATTGACGTCTGGCAACTTGATCTTGCATGAAATGGAAGTCGATAGCAACGTGTTTCGTACGAGAGTGGAATACCAGATTAACACAGAGGTAGGTTATTCCAATTGAGTTTTGTAGCAACAGTGACAATGGTATGGTAATCAGCTTCAGTTGTAAAATAAACGACCGTCTTTTGCTTCTTAGAACTCTAATTATTTGGATTAGCTCCAAGAAAAATCAAATACCATGATGTGGAGGTTCTATCATCAAAGTTTCTATCCCAATCAGTATCGACAAAGACATGAAGATGAAGGGGAGAGTTCTTGCGAACAAAGATGTCATGATGGAGAGTTTTCTTAAGATATCACATGATTTGTTTGATTGCAGATCATTGCATAATTGATGATTGATGCATAAATTATGATGATTTATTAATTACAAATGAGATATTTGGATAAATTAGAGCCAGATACTATAAGAAGCTAACAACTTGATGGTATTGAGTAGGATCTCACTAACATCACATAATTTGGGTGATTTACGAATGGAGAGAGGAATGATGATGTCTTTTGTATCTTGCATTATTATTTTGGATAATAAATCCTGAATATATTTTTGTTGTGATATGAAGAGCCCTAAAGACATATATGTTGTTTCCACTCTTAAAAAATAGCTCAAAGTACCGAGATTTTCGAGAGAAAATCGATCTGCTAGTTGTTTAATGAACACTGTGATCTTTAGAGGATATTGCCTATAATAATAGTGTCATCTACATATACTAGAAAATATAATGTACCTTCATTTTGGTGATGTAGAAATAATGAGGTATCCGACTTGGAGTTGATGAAGTCATTTGATATCAAAAATAAGCCAAGTTTTGTGTACCAAGCTCTTGGAGCTTGATAAAATTTATAAATAACTTTTTAGAGTTTACAAACATATTTTTGATACTGAGGATGAAGAAACCCAAGAGGTTGTTCTATGAACACATCTTTAGATAAGGTCTCATATAAAAGGCATTATTGTCATCGAGTTATCATAGATGCTAGCCTCTTGAGATGGCCAAACCAAGGATAAATTGAATTGTTATGGGTTTAACAATAGGACTGAATGTTTATGTAAAATCAATACCAGCTCGTTGATGAAACTCTTTGGCTACTATGATTTGATTTTCGCTTAATTTGAAAGGTCATTTTACACCCGATGATCTTTTATGTAGGATAATATGAGACGAGTGTCTAAGTAGAGTTATAAAGGAGGGCATCATACTTGTCACACATGGCCTTATGCTAGTGGAGAGATTTTTGTACTTGAGTGATTGTGGTAGGTTCAGTGGTCTCAAGTGAGGGATCTACGATAACACATAGATCAAGCACTTGAAGTGGTTTGAAAATACCACTCTTAAAACATGTTGTCATTGAACATCTAGGGGGTAAAGGTTGTGATTATGGAATAGGTGACGGAGAGGTACTAGCACATAGTGGGTCAGATTGAGGGATGTCAGTGTCACCGGGTCTAGATCTAGACGGTAAAGACAGTAATTATATTTTCGAGGTTTGGACGACAGCACTAGGGGACATTTGTGAAGAAGAAAAATTAACAAAATGGAAGATAAGTTGCTAATTCGAAGAGACAATAGAGGATCTTAGTGGTGGACGTTGTTGTGGGAGACTCATTAGACAACATACTCCACTGATATATATTTGTTGGAGTATTTTGTACGATAGAAGACTTATGATGTTGAAATGGAAAGGAGGGCTCCACAAAGACAACATGACATGATACAAAGACTTTGTGAGTCTAAGAATTATAACATCAGTAGGCATTATGTTCAAGAGAGTATCCGATGAATATACAATGCCTAGACCTTGGGATTATTTTACATGATGCATAAGGACATAGTCATGAATAATAGACATAGCCGAATACTCCAAGTTTTTGAATATTAGGGGGTTTATGAAATAATTTTTCAAATGACGATTAATATTAGAGGTGTGAAGTAAGCATATGATTAATGAGGTAGACTATAGTTTGAAAGGTAGCAGATCAAAATGTAGATGACATGAAGGCATGATGGAGAAGAGCGAGACTAGTTCATTGCAAGATAGTTTTACAGGGCTAAGAAATCACCATGAATTTCTTTCTCCTACCACTTGATGATTATCAAGCAGTGCTCGTCGTTGAATAGCTGCCCACTCTAGGTGATGTTTCCTGGATTTTTTCCAAATTAATCATAAAAAATTTCAGCCATGGAAAACATGTGATCTTACGAGGAAAGCGCAGGGGTGAAGTATCGATTGTTTCTACACAACGCATGAAGAGGGTGCTGCATAAATCGCACATCGGCTTCCTAACACAACTTCAATGATTTCCAACGGAGGAATCAATGATGAACGAAGATCCAAACCTCCCCTCATTGCTTGTTTAATTTTCATATGAGTTTGTTGAACCGATAAAAATGTCTTCTATCCGATCGTATGATCACCGTAAATTCATGAAGGACGATGGTAGGATCAGTACTCCCTTCATGACATGGAGGCCCACAGTTGATTTCTACAGCCATCTACTTGATAAGTATAAACTTGGTCTAAAAATTTTCATGACCATTAACAGGTTGATGAATTTTGATTGTATTAAGCACGCTCATGTTAATGAAGAAAATTAGAATTGAGAGCTAATGAGCATATTTTTCCTACCTATGTTAGTATTTATGCTTGGAGCCTAATGCTTCCAAATGTATAGCATAGATTCATTATGTCAAGAAAAAAAAAAAAACAAAGCCTTCGTTTACTAATGACTTCAACTAAGTCATCTGTAAAGTCAATAACTTGCGTTTGAGTATCTTCATATAACTCCAACAGACTTCTCCTAATCAACTTGTTTATGTACACATTTATAGTCAAATCTTATCATCATATAGATAACCACAAGCGATTAGAATTACCATAGACATAATCATATATATATCATCAAAGATATTGATTTTCACCTTTAAATGACGTGAAGTGGACCCATATACATGTCTATTGAAATCTACCTAATCTCTATGACCATCTCTCTGTCTCTCTCTCTCTCTCTCTCTCTATATATATATATATATATATATATATATATATATATATATATATATAATATGTATATATGCATATATATAATATACCTGCCGCCTTTGACCGGATTCACCCCTTTTTGGGGGCCGGGCCATGCGGGCCGACGCGCCTCTTGCTCATTGCATCCAATGGCTCAGGATGGCAAGCCGCGGCTGATCCAACGGCCGAGATCGCCTCCTGCCGAACTTAGCCCCGCACCGACGTCTATATGCTAGCAAACGTTACTCGCCTACCCACCGCCCCCTGCGGTGCGGCCCATTCGGGCTCCACCTTTTCTTCGTCATTCATCGCACCCGTAGGTGGGGTCGGTACAGCGAGTGGGTGCGTCGAGAAGATGTTGCTCCAGGTCAAAATCGGGAAAGAGAGAAGGCGAGAAAAATACAAAAGCAGCGGCGAAGACTTCGACTCCACGGCGAAAAGGGTGAGGGAAGAAGCAGCAGCGGCGAAAGGGCACCAGAAGAAGGGAGACAGCGGAAAAGGAAAAAGAGGCGAAGGCAACAACTCACCCTTCCCTTTCCTTTCCTTTTGCTTCTGCGCCCTCTCCTCCCGACCTCCGTTGCCGATCGATCTCGAGGTAATTACTGTCCCTTCCCTGCCCGATCTGGTTGGTTGTTTCGATTTGCAGCACGCGAACATTGTGATCGCTCGGTCCGCCATCTCTTGTTTTGATCTTTGATTCCGGTCCTTGTTACGGCTGGTAAAGAACCGATCTCTTAGCCGTTTATCGATCTCCATATGTCGTGCTCGATTTTGTTGGCTCAGTCGTTTTGAATCCCATTGTAATTTGCTCCTCCAGTTGTACCTTTTCCTGGTTAAAATTTAGCTTGCCGTTCTTAAGGAGAAGAATAATAAAAAGATACTAACCAAGTATGATGTATTCACGAAACCCTAGATTATGTTTCTACTTCAGTCTTTTGTTAGGACTGATGCTGTCTAGACAGTATAAGGGCGTGTCTCCATCGTGATGGTTAGGATTACGATTTATGTTTCTTCTTTGGTTCTTTGATGCCTTCCTGAAATGGTTTTTTTGGTTTTTGTTTTTTTTGGGGTGGCGGAGGGGAGAAGGTTAATAACCCAGCCTGCCATTAATTCTTGTTACAGCAATTCTATCCGCCAGTATCTGTAGGATTTGTACGAATTTTGACTATTGCTTCCCTTGCTCGGTGTGATTGATTATTTTGTTTATTTTCCCTGTTCGCTTTATGATTTTTAGTTCAATATGCATTGGTAGCTTTGATCTCTTAAAACTTCTTAATGACTTCTCATCTTGACGGAAGAATTTTATTTTCTTGGATATTCAATACAGGCTTGTGAAGCTGTGTCCATACTCCATTATATCTGAGTATTGATCTCTCATCCTGTATCTTGTGCTCCAAGAATGCTAACCTCCAGTTGTTTTGTTTAACTTTTATTTAATCTATAAATTTCTGTTTGTGCTTTTCCAGATTAATTTGGAGCACGAAAATGAGCGACAATCTGATGGAAAAAGTCAGTGCCTTTGGTGAGCGTCTGAAGATTGGTGGGGCGGAGGTGAGCCGGAAGATGAAAGATGGCATGAGCTCTATGAGCTTTAAGATGAAGGAATTATTTCAAGGTCAGAACCAAGCAGAAAAGATTGTGGAGGAGGCCACATCGGAGAACTTAGAGGGACCTGACTGGTCTGCCAATCTAGAGATCTGTGACCTGATTAACAGCGAAAAATATAACAGCATTGAGTTCATCCGTGGCATCAAAAAACGAATCATGTTGAAGAATCCTAGGGTTCAGTATCTTGCTTTGGTCCTTCTTGAAACCTGTGTAAAAAATTGTGAGAAAGCTTTTTCTGAGGTTGCTGCAGAGCGGGTGCTTGATGAGATGGTCAAACTTATTGATGATCCTCAGACTGTTGTGAATAACAGGAATAAGGCTCTTTATATGATTGAGGCATGGGGAGAGTCTGGGGATGAGCTTCGTTACTTGCCAGTCTATGAGGAGACTTACAAGGTACTGAAGTCCTACCACAAATACTTGTGATTTCCTTATATCAGAAGTTCAAGGCAATTTTAGTATCACTCTTATACCAGTTCTGCTGTAACTCCAGGAGTTAAAAAGTCTTTATCTTGTGGCAATTATGAAAACTTAGTTCCATTATAAGTTCCACGTACGGTTAGTTACATCAATAACTGGCATGTGGCAGCTGTCCTTAGTGTTTGCAGATCAGAATAATTCTTTCTAGCACCACTCAACCTGCACCTGTAGCTAAAATTGTGGTTCGTTGAGGACAGCATATGTGATTCTCCATGCAACCTCGAATTAAGCAGAACCCATTGTCCAGCCTGGGTCTACTGTTGAGCTTCGTATATCATGCATAGCTTGTCATCATTATACTTATTGGAAAAGATGATAGATGTCATTTTTCATCATTGATATCATTCTTTGTGCAAGAAAGTTTGGCATCTGCACTCTATGTTAAGTTTGTAAGAAATTGTACTTTAGCATGGTATTATATGAGCTCTATGCACTGTTTTTAAAATTTCATTTTGCATTTTGTCATGAATATTTTTGCTTTCATAAACTAGATGCAAACTCGTTAACCTAGGCATTGTGACTTAAAGAATATGTAGACAGTCTCTCAGCATGATATCCTCCTTTTCTTTTTTCTTCTATAGCATATTTTGTTATTGATAGTTAATTGTTCTCTTGTTCTATTTATAGACCAAATTACTTTCTGGTCATCTTTTTAAATTCTTCAATACACTGAGCAAATTGATCGGATGAATCATTTGATATTTAATTATGAGGACATACCCTTGTCTAGATGTCGGATTGATTGGTTTCAGGTTCCTGATGAATTGTTTGCCTATTGTAGAGCTTGAAATCTAGAGGCGTTCGGTTCCCAGGACGAGATAATGAAAGCTTAGCTCCAATATTTACACCTCCACAGTCTGTTTCAGAAACAGAAGAAGCATATGACAATGTGGATCAGCAGACATTTGATGATACTCCTGTGCATAGTTTTACTGCTGAACAAATAAAGGAGACATTTGATGTTGCCCGCAATAGTATCGAACTTCTGTCAACAGTTTTGTCCTCTTCACCTCATCAAGAAGCTTTACAGGTGATTTAGTTTGATCACATAGTTTAATATCCATGCTTTCCTTTTTAACCTTTTTCGGATAGAGGAGGTAGGTTTATGTTATATTATTTTGCTTTTCATAATAACATTCATCTAGATGGCAATTTGTCTTCAGGTGGTATGTGTTTTTGTCTTGTTGACCCCCAAAACTTACCTAGTAATTCAGGAAGTATGTCAAAGCATCTCCAAGATTTACTATATCCAATTGATCTGAAATTGATTTATGTCTCTTGTTCTGTATGTTTGAAGTATTGTCATAATTTTATACCAGCAGAGTGTATTTGAAATCTGATATTACTGTGACCTAGAATAGGTGAAATATTACTAGAGTGGATCAAATGATGAACATATGTATCTGAGACACGACTGAATATATAACCTGGTTCCATATTTTTTACAATTTTGTAATCCAAGTGAAACCCAGAGATTAGTGACTACCTTACTGAGCTCTATGATTGTATAAAGAGAGAACAAAATCACATCGGCTGATCTTGAACCCAGTTTATAGGTCTTTTCATCCGCTAAGAGATCAAACATGATGAAAATTTTGAATAATTTTGTGTAAAACCTTAACTGGTGGAAAGAATGAATTTTAAATGGGCATTTCTTGCAGGTATTAATATTGTACTATACCTAGTATCTTCTCTTGTCACTTATGTCTCATGATGGCAGAGCTAGTCCATGATGATGTATCCTATACTTAAAGAGATAAGCTTTGTTTACATCGGAGTTCTTTGAGAATTTTACTTACATATCTTTCTTTTCTGCATTTTTTTTCTTTAAATTTCTGCTGAAAATTTTACAGATAGATGCCAGAGCTGTTTTCTTTCAGCTGCAGGCCCATCGATATTTCTGCAGATGTTTTCAGATTTATTCTGCTTCAGTTTTTTATTCTTAATTTCATATATGGTTATGTTAATATGTACTGATGAAGTCAGGAAAAATTAATTGAATTATTTTACTTTGAATTAGTTTGCTGTATAAACAGCATAAAAATGATTGTAAGATAACTTTAAACTAGTAAGCTGACTGTTACTTTGAATATGTGTAATATGTTAATGTGTACCTAGTGTTTGAGGAGCTTCTGTTTTGTACTAGCACACTTGCAACAGAGATCATGATAAACTGTTAAATCCAACAATTTGTTATTCTTACACTAGTTTATGTGTACCAACATATGATAACTTTAAACTAGTAAGCTGACTGTTACTTTGAATATGTGTAATATGTTAATGTGTACCTAGTGTTTGAGGAGCTTCTGTTTTGTGCTAGCACACTTGCAACAGAGATCATGATAAACTGTTAAATCCAACAATTTGTTATTCTTACACTAGTTAATGTGTACCAACAATTTGAACTGGAGGTAACTATTTAGCAGTCCAGGTTTGTTATTCTTACACTAGTTTCATTTGATTTATGTTCCATTTGGGTTTGTACCTTTGTTGCTGTTTTCTTCTCTAGTAGAACGTTTTTTCATGTTAGGCTTGTATTTTATTGGGTACACGGATAATACGCTAATACTTTAGCTATGCAACCAATTGGTCAGATTCCTGTAACCTACTTTGAGCATTCTAAACTGAAATTGCTTAAGGTGTCTAATTTAAGAGCAACCTTATGTTGCGCTTGGAGTTGCTAATGTTGGATTCCGTTGGTGTTGATTAATGGTAAAAATCGACTTGATTAGAGTTGCACCTAACAAATATTATTAAGACCCTTCGAATATCTACCAAAACTTTGACTTACATGATGTGTGAGACGAACTTAAATCTGCAGAGTGAGTTGTTGTCACATGTTCTCTTCTTCTATATAGATCACTGGACATTGTGCAAATATGCTTTTATACAACTTATATATATTTATGTCTTAAAAGGTGTGGTGATTCAGTTAATATATGTAGATAGCCTAGTTTGCCTAAACACGGTCTCCTTCTTTCTTGTCTTTACTTGGCAGATGTTTTCTAAAGAATGTTCTTTATTTGAATTAGGCTTTGCAGTAACCTTGAGTTCTTAACATGGATCATCTTCTCACTCAATGAACATATAGACAAATTGATATTAAAATGTTAAAGACTGATGTCCTTTTTTATTTAGGATTATCTTTTTAATCTTCTGATTAACGGAACTTTGTACTATTATACCAGAAAATCTTTAAAGACATCATAATGTGCAATGAGCAGATTTGAAGCGCATCTAAGATCCATATTACTACTTTGGCTTAGGAATAACACCTTTTTCACGATATCATATTGAAACTTAAAAATAAATAGTGGTGCAAGCATCAACCAGTGAAATAAACCAAATATCACATGTTCTAGTCGTCCCACTAGACTGTCTGATGAATCGACGGCGATGGTAGTGTACATCAGACTTTTTGGCCATGTGGGTTTCAGGTTTTTGTCATTTATCCTGGAATCTCTTTGGGTATAGAGTGTCATGAGATTCCCTGGCCTGTCTCTAATATTCTCTCTATGAGCAGGATGACTTGACAAAAACCCTCTTCCAGCAGTGCCAACAAAGTCAATACGCTGTTCAAAGAATTGTTGAGACAGCAGGTGACGATGAAGCTGTACTATTTGAGGCCCTAAACGTGAATGATGAACTCCAGAAAGTCCTCTCCAAGTATGAAGAGCTGAAGAAGCCTCCTGTAGTGCAGTCTGAACCCGTGCCCGCCATGATACCAGTTGCTGTGGAACCGGACGAGTCTCCTCGAGCCAGCAGAGAAGATGCCCTCATCAGAAAACCAGCAGGTTCAAGAACCAAGTCGGGTGGAGACGACGATGTCTTAAATGACCTCGACGAGATGATCTTTGGAAAGAAGGGCGGCAGCACATCCGAGGATCAGGATCCGAAAAAGAAGCAGCAGGAGAAAAAGGATGATCTGATCAGCTTCTAGGTGTTAACCTCCTGTTTATATGCAAAGATTTGCGGCTGATGGTGGTGTTTGTTTTTCCTCTGTTTAACAAATTTCAAAGGTTCATGCTTTGTCATCATAGGAAGCTGGAAAACATGCCCTCTGTTGATCTGGTTTCCTTTTACTTTCTTAAATTGATTTCAGAGTCACGGCACTGGACAGAGAAACTTGCTTCTTCTTTTTTTTTTTTTAATGTAAATGAGACATTTCTTGTGAGTGCCGGTTGGAGTTCCGCAAGCAAGAGAACTAAAGAATTTAAATGTATCCTGGAATAGATAGAGCCTACCCATATGTTTTTGGTTGGACCAAAATGCTTTCTTTTAGATAAGGTGCTGTCAATTTCTTTTTTCTTTAATCTTTTAAGTACTTCCCGTTCTTTAATCTTTTAGTTAAGGCCGTGCATTCTCGATTAAGGTTGTCTAGTTTCATATGGCCTCGTTACTTTCACCCCTACCACTTTCACTTTGTTGAAGTCCAATCCTTTCCCTTCGTAAAGTCTCGTCGAGGTATGGTATTGTGTACTTCCTAATTTAATTTTTTGGTCGTTATATTTTTTTTATTTTTGATTATTTTGATGAGAAATCGATTACCATTAGTATATAAAGTTTTTTTTTTTTTTGGTCTTTACCCTTTAGTCTTATCTTGATATTTAGAATTTGTTTCTATATTCTTGAACTCCTCGGTCTCTTCTCGTGATCATGTGATCTCCCTTAATTAGAGTAAGGAATTGATGAAGTAATTGATGAAGTAATTGATGACTCCATGAAAGTTTCGTCTTTATGGTACCATAGTACTACTATGCTCATGCTCCTACTTTTCGTCACAATGCATCTATATCTCTTTATTCATAATCGGTAGGTACAACACTGTGGTATTGTGTCACTCATCCGAGTTTACCTTCGTTCTAATCAATACTTGGTTTTAGGTAGTAGTCCCTCTAGACTTGTTGTTACATCCTTACCCCTTTTGATCACTTGCTTCAACCCCTTTATGTTCTCCAAGTAGTTCCTCTTAGTCGATAAAAAGATATACTACAATTCCAATGCATTGCCTCTATTGTTATGTTGCAGGGCTTGCATCGATTCTGTTCTCCCTTACATCATTAGTAATCACAATTGCTCACTCGACCTTATTTTATAACTTGTCAGGCTTTCTTAAGTAAATATAAGCCCTAGAGCAGTCCAACTCTCTGGTCGCTCCAATCATATCTCTGTATAATCTGGTCCCCCTCATGAGACTCATTGAAACCTGTACCCAAAATTCTCTCTTGGTTGTACAAAAGTCCTATATGTTGATGACCAATACTTTTATCCGATGCAAAATTTGATACACGTATGGGAGACCCACCTCTATGGTCATATATTATTCACTCCTTAAATCTATAGCCCTTCTTGTAATTATATTATTTTTTTAAGTGGAGCTCCCAATCATATCTCTATATGATCAAGTCCATCATAGGATTTCTCTCGTTTGTGTCACATTATCTCAAACTGTTATACTATAATCCGTTTCACTATGTTACCTCCCGGTGATATCTCTATTGTATTATAATCTTTGTGAGATGAACTCAGATTGTGGTTTCTCCATGTGCGGTCTCTGCCAATACGTCATAGGGCATCTACCACCTCCAATTATGTTCGCTCCTTTGGCAATCATCCATCGTCCACACGCTTCAAGTCACACATGAATGAAGCATAACTTTAAGACAGTTCGTTGCCCAATAGCTCTCAAAGTCCGTTGATTTTACTAAAATTGATGCATCATTATCGCCTAGATATTGGCCCCTACCCCTAGCATAATCTTTATCATGCATCGCTTTCTTCGTGATAACTTGAATGACAATACTGTGATATATTTTTTAAAAGTATATACCTTCACAAGTTTAGTCACCTTAGTTTTTCCATCAAATACTTCACTAATATAAGATGCATGTGCCTTGTAGCTCCTTTTGACTTTGGCGTTATGCATAATGAGTCTGCTCCATCAAAATGAGGAATCTATAAAACAATATGATCAAGCTCTTACCACTCTGTATGTCATTGACTCTGCCCAAGAAAATCTTTATATATTTGCTCCATGTTTTGTTTTCATTATCGACTCTCTTCATGTGATTCGGGCGTTTCACCAAGTTCCATCAAAGTTACACCATTGTTTGGTTTGCATTGAGTTAATGGTGGCTCTAGTGCCCACTATTCCATGGGTTAGCCCTTCGTTGAGTTTGATCTTCACATTGACTCTAAATGTACTTTTATTTGGTATTGTCATGGTTGCTCCTCCGTATAATCTCACAATGCATCCACTAATACATTACCTCGTACGAGATCATGTCATGACTTGTTGTTGCTCGCACGGTCCATTGAGCCTCATGGAGTTATTTTATTAAGATACCCCTTCTCAAGATTTGTGATCCATTATATATGATTCTTCTTTTGGAGAATAAAACTTATCCCTGCTAAATATCTATCATGTTGGAATAATTTTTCTCTTTACATCCTTCCCTCTGAAAGTTTTGAGAACCATCATCCCCTTAGACTATTTCACATTACTAAACAAAATGTATATTGTTTCGACCTCACGAATGTACTCGCTAGATTACGACTATTTGCTAATACAACCTCTGCTGTGCCCCTCAAGGCCTAGCAATATATTGGACTTATTATACACTTCAACCTCTCATGGACATATCTTTCCTATGCTAAAGAGAAATATTCAATACTTCATAACGTCATATTTTGGTCGCATTGGGATGGATATAAATAGTCTGTTATTTGCATATAAGTCTTTACATAAGTATTGAATTCTTTGAGTTAATAATTTTTCTTATATCTATGAGCTTTATATAACTATTTTGATCATCAAGCAACTCGTCTATCCTTGCATGGTGATATACTTTGTCAAGCGCCCTACTTATCTTGAGCACCATCAAATTTGATTGTCAACATTGAGTCATAGCTAGAACTTAGTCATCCCAATATTTGTACACTACATGTTATTCATAGTTTGCTTATCCTCATATTGTCTCTCATATGAAAGATTAGTCATTTTTCTAAATATCATTCTCGGATGCCTGATCCTCTGAGTGACCCATTGCCCTACATCTCTATGCTTATTTTCCTCAAATTGTTACGTGTGTTCGTTGCCCTCAATGTAACCCCACTAGATCCTCTATATTTGCATGCCAGGTGTTTCAAAGTGTGCTTGCCCCACTTTGATTCTATTTTTTATAAATTTAATTTGTTTTTCTTAGATCGTGTGACACCCTTATATGTTCGTCTGTGAAAGGTCAGTCTCCTAAAAACCTTTTATGGTCCCTTAAGTACATGCAAAACAGAAAATGAATTAACTAAAGCGTATAAACTTAGGATCCATCAAGTAATTATCTTAGCAAACACTTGATGTGTAATACAAACTATAAACATAGACTTTACAAGTTTTAAACTATTACACGGTAAAACGTCGATGACCAAAAGTTTCTACAAGTGGTCACATGGCATCATTATAAAATAAGATAATGAACCAACACTTGACACTACCCTAATGGTCTATCCAATCAGGTGTCATTTGAGTAGCTCATAAGTATTATATTAGTTGATACTTTGCACCACTCTATCGAGCTAGATTATCGTTAAAATGATTGATTTAATAGTTTGTATCTAAACAGTTTTATGTATGCACGATAGAAATGATTATAAAAGTTAATCAAAATGAGATTATTAAGCCTATTAAAAGTCCCTCTATATGTTATAAAAAGCATGAAGAAAACTAATGACATACATACCTATAAGCATGAAAAAAAATACTAAATGAAAAAACTAAGATATCTTTAAGAAAACAGTATCGAAAAAACTTTTCTTTTAAAAAAATCACTCTGCTATCCTTATTGATAACCACATGAACTAAAAGTGCAAATATATTCCTGCCATAATAATTAAATATTAAATACTAAAATGATGGAAAACCAAGTTTCTTGTTTTGGATAAAAAATAAATCAAAACAGTATAATTTCAATAAAAAAAATAGTGTTACTAGGATTCAAGAACTTCAATCCTTGCTACATCTGCACGAGTCCTTTATAATTAATTATTTTATAGGTTGTATCGATGCTTTATTTTGATAATTTCGTAGGTTTTTAGTAGTCTTCATGAACTGGCAAATTTTAGCTAAAATTGAATAAAAAACGTAAAATTTTAATTATTATTATTATTTTTTGTTGTTGTAGGAGTACTTTTTGAAGAACCTATCTATAATTTTATAGAAGGGTTTGAATTCCTCCGAGGTTAGGTCATACATGGCCACCGATCTTAAATTAAATTATACTATTTTAGATAATTAAGTAAAAATAGTAAAACCTTATTTAAATGTGTGTTAGGATCCAAAAACTTCAAATTCCTTTATAAGACCATGAGTGTTTTTATTTTAATAATTCTATAGTAACATAAAACTATTATAATTAATTTTTTATGATAGTTTTTAATATTCTTCTATAACGACTTTAATTATATAATTTAAAAATATTATATATAGAAATCAACCTCATAAAACTTTAGTTATGGTATTTTCATATTGAGTTATAATATTTTTAGTAATACTCAAAAAACATGTGGATCGATAGATTGATTTATAAGAAAATGAGAAAGAGTTACTTAGATCTAGAAAGAAGCGAGGCTATGAAAATATGAAAAATGAGACATCTCTTGAAAACAAAATTAGAAAAAAAAACTTGAAAAGAGTGATTTATTTTTGGAAAATTACACTGTTAAATTCTTCACATGTATTCCTTCACTTCCATCCAAAATATTAAAGTTAACCATGACCATAACTTCAATTTTTTGTATTGAGATAGTAGTGGAGGACTTTGATCACACAAGAACACTTAGACGATGAACTTTATGCCATACATAGAGTTCCCCTCTCAATGGAGTGGGTTGACCGTAGATAGTCAACTATGAGGATAAGTACATCAATTAGGGTTTCATGCGGCAATGGAAACCCTCACTAAACAGCAATTACATATAGGCGTCCGGAAGACACTTCTGCTGAAACAAAGAAGAGCGAGGCATGGCGAGAACACTCTTAGTTAGAGGCAGCTGCGAGCTTGGCTTTCAATTCCTTCCTCAGTATTTTTCCTGCTGCTGATTTCGGAATGGAATGGACGAAATAAATCTTCTGCAATCTCTTGTAAAACACAACCTGAGCCATGCAGATGATATGTTCATCAACCCCTAACTCTTGTCACAAACGTTTTTTTTTTTTAATAACAGGAAATAAAGAAACGCACAACTACAGCTATATCTCTTTGTTTATCACACACACACACAAAGAGAGAGAGAGAGAGAGAGAGAGAGAGAGAGAGAGAGAGAGAGAGAGAGAGAAGAGATTAATTCATTCAAGACCAGTTTTGTATGATATGGCATTGGGAGTAACTATCTTTGGAGAAAAATAATTCAAAATGAAAAAAAATCTTCTATATAAGGATAGAGAATCCTGGAAATTAATGGTATTTTTTTACTATATTAAACTATCATATCTCTAAATTTTAGTGGGATGCTTTTATTTAATAGTTTCTTCTTGGGTGTAGACGGAGTCTATCCGATTCTTTTGATACCCAAGTTTTTAATTAATGTAATATCCGATTCTTTTGGTGGGATGTTCTTGTTTAATATTTTGTTCTTAGATGTGGACAACATGTGTTCGATCAAGTAGATTCGATATATATTTTTTTTTAGATGTCAAAGTTTTTTTAAAAGGATTAAACGACAAAGATAAGATTCCAGCAGAGAATTTTACGCAGTCGAACGCATTATAGGATTACCTGTTTAGCTATGAATTCCTTTATGGCTTGCTCGCTGATGGCCGAGTCTTTGGCTCGAACGACGAAGGCAACTGGGACTTCGCCGGCAGCCTCATCGTTTTGCCTGTTGTCGTGAGAAGTCAACGATAAGACCGTCGTCGACGAGAAGAGGACGAAGCAAGCAGTAGTGCAGAGAAGCACGGTGGACTTACGGGACGACAGCAGCGTCGGCGATGGAGGGGTGACCTAAGAGCAGGGACTCGAGCTCAGCCGGCGGCACCTGCGCGCACATCCTCAACCCATCAGTGACGACCAGCGGCAGAGCATGTTAGCGTCCTTCGTACGTTAGAAAGAGGACCATGCATGCAGTGCATGTCAATGGATTGACTACCTGGAAGCCCTTGTATTTGATGAGCTCCTTTACTCTGTCCACTATGAAGACCTCGTCGTCGTTGTCGACGTAGCCGATGTCTCCAGTGTGCAGCCAGCCGTCGACGTCTATGGTTTTCGACGTGGCGTCGACGTCGTTAAGGTAGCCTTCCATGGAACGAAGTCGGGTCGTCAACGTGGAAATCGAGATCAGAATCGCTTGTCTTGGGATTAGAGAATGGACTCCCACGTACCTTTCATGATCTGAGGCCCCCGGATGCATATCTCGCCGGGCTGGTTGCGGCCGAGGGAGAAGCCGGTGTCCGGATCCACGACCTTCATCTCGGCATTCCTTACGACAATACCGCAGGAGCCGGATTTGACAGCGGTCGGCTGCTTAGCAAACGCAGGGCACATCGATAGCACAGGCCCTGCTTCCGTCATTCCGTAGCCCTGCTTATGTACACATGCAAAGGTTGGTCTGCGAATAGAGAGAGAGAGAGAGAGAGAGAGAGAGAGAGAGAGAGAGGAGCACTGACTTGGCCAAGGATCGCCTGAGGGACTCTCATTCTGAGAGCATCCTCGAGCTCCTTCCCCAGTGGGGCAGCGCCCGAGAGTATGATCCTCATGGAGCTCAAGTCGTAGTTCTCGACCATCTGATTCTTCGCCAGCGCCAGCACCAGCGGCGGCACCACCGCCGCCACCGACACCTGGTGCCTCTGTATCCCTTCCAGCATCGTTCTGATCTCGAACTTTGGCATCAGCATCGTCGCCGCACCCGCCCTCAGCGTACAGAGCAACGCAGAGTTGAGGGCGAAGATGTGGAACAAAGGAAGCACGCACAGCACCACGTCGTCGCGCTTCAGGTACACGTTCGGGTTCTCGCCGTCCACCTGCTGCGCTATGGACGACACCATGCTCTTGTGGGTCAGCAACACCCCCTTGGGCAGCCCCGTCGTGCCCGACGAGAATGGCAGCGCGACGGGGTCATCCGGATCGATGATGACGTCGGGGACTGCCGTCTCGTTGGAGTCCAGCACTTCCGAGAAGCCCATGCAGTCCTCGGGAGGGTCATCGGCGGTGATCACCGTCAAGCCGTCGCCGATCTTGGGGAACCCCTCGTCCCCGCCGCGGAGCTTGTCGACGTGCTCGGACTGGGTGACGACAAGCTTCGCTCCGGAGGCCTTGATTTGCTTGAAGATGTCGGCCGGAGTGTAGAACGGGTTGGCGGTGGTGGTGACGGCCCCGAGCATGGATGCGCCCATGAACGTGAATATGAACTCAGGGACGTTCTGCAGGAGGACCATGACGACATCCCCACGTCCGATCCCGAGCTTAGAAAAGCCAGCGGCCGCCTTACGGCACAGAAGGTGGGTCTCGGAGAAGGTGTAGATCTTCCCAGTGGTGGCCGAGATGAGGCAGGGTGCATCCGACGTCTCGGGGAGCTTCTCAAAGCAGTAGGTGTGGAGAGGGAGATGGTTGGAGATGATGATGTCCGGCAGCCTCGACCGGAACACGATTGTTTCCTGCGGCTGGGTTACGGGTGGGTGGGTTGGGCTGGCGATCCGTGGTTGGGTTTCAGAAGCAAGAGAGATCATGGTTGTCCAGATACAACACGAAGGAAGAAGAAGAAGAAGAAGAAGAAGAAGAAGAAGAAGAAGAAGAAGAATAAGAAGAAGACTTGGATCAGGTGCCTTCTCCCGAAACAATGAGAGGGACGTGAGGATTCAAAGCGCGAAATGAATGCCAAACAACGAGGTAAGCACTACTGCCTGTCTACAGCTTCTGATGTGGACACGATCCAACTCTGAGAATACAGCAGTTGCTGAGAGCTTGAAGGAAGCAGAAAGATCGAGTGCATATAAATACAGAGAAGTGAAAGGGGGGTAGGTAGGGAATGTAAGATGGAAGCAACTGTGGCAAAAACGAGAGAGGTGTGGGAGAAGCGAACACAGATTCATCTCACCTTCTCCCTCAGCAATGTCTCCGTCTCCTTCCACTGGCGTCCGCCTCCTAACCCACCTACCCTCCCCTTCCTCCGTTCATCTAAGAACACCCGTTTGAATGAAGGCGGCATTGACTCTGCTTATTCCCCTCTGGTGTCTCGTCCACGACTTTGGAAGACTACATTTTTTTTTATTTTCCCCCGGTAAACGTGGAAGTAGCACTCTTTTATTTAATCTGTAAAGTTCCATGGCCAGTAAGAGTGTTCAAATCGAATCGAAAGTACGGTTCGATTCACATCGAAATGAACCGATTTTAATTTTTAAAAATATTAATCACATCAAATTTAGGAACTTAAGCCCTTCGTCGATTAGTAATCTCGGCTCAACTGCAATGCTATTATAATTTCACAAATGACATAGATATGGTTTTACGAATTTTTTTCGTGTCGGTTCAATTGATTCACCGAATCTATTCAATGACAAAATACGTTCATATATATATATATATATATATATATATATATATATGTTGTTTTTAGAAATATTTAAAATTATAAATGAGTAAGATTAATTGAATTTTTAATTGATTCCGATTTAAATCCTATCTTACTTGCTCAAATGAGTAAACTGGGTCAGTTGAATCCAATGTTGGATTCTAACAGATGGCAGCAAATAATAGAATGGTCAATGTCGTGACATCAGTGCCTCAATTGTTCCCGGTCAAAATACATGCCGAGACTAAAGCGCCGTTGCCTTCAAGTAATTTTTGAGGATGGCGACGATGAATGAATTAGTTGGTCTAATCGATTAATAAATATATTGCAAGCCAAGATAGAATTAGAGTCGGCTCCGTGCTCTTCATGCCACCGGACGCCGTGAGGCATTGGAGATTGGAGATCAAACAATTGCAACAATGGAGGAATATTCGTGGATCAATAAACACGCAACTGGAAATAGTTGAGAACGGCTTGACTGCTTCTTGCGTGGGATTAGGATTTGAGTTGGAAGATGTTTTCAAAGGACAAGAGGAATCGAATTTGATCATCATTGAAGATTACGAATCGACGACCAAATTTTTAGATGGTGAGTTGACGGTGTCCAAATTATCTATTCAATTTTTATGTTGTTGAAATCTTACAAAACACAAGCCTTCTTTATTTATATTCATGTCTTCGTCGTATTCTATCACCTCCGCTATCACCACTATAACCACATTCTATCCCCTTTGCCCCATCGGATCCGTCACCCACAACCTTCGCACGATGAAACATGGACCTCACCGGCCTCACAACCCTTACACGAGTAGGAAGGAGGCAACGATAACCCTCACACCCCGCCCTTCTTGCCCTTCTTGGTGACAGTGAAGTCAACAGAGACAACAACAGCCCTCGCACCCCCTCCTTCCTCGCACGCACGAGGATTGTGAGTGGTTAACGAGAATAAGGCCTCCACAACTGATCGCCGTCTCGCATAGTCACACTTGTGTCAGGAGCGACGAGCATCTATACAGGCAGCAGAGGGGAGCGATAATTATTTCGAAAAAAATGAACCATGTAATAGTAGATTGATTCATTACACACAGGTCATTTCCCAGTTCAAACATAAGCAGAAACAACCATTCCATTCCATTTAAAGCACCAAGTTCATCCACTACGGGTGAGAAAAAGAAGCAAACATAAGACCTGGATCGCCAAAGACAACTTTGGTTCTAAATGTAATGCCAAAAGAAAAAGCAATGGAAGACATCCAACATTCTTGGACACGGGACGTTATTTCAATTGCTAAAAGTCGACAACCTAAGTTTCCCAGTGGCAAAAGTAAAGAAGCCATGCATGCTACTGAAACCACCCACCCACAGCTTTGGAGCACCAGTGTCTCTCAGATCTTGGACTGCTTTGCGATCTTGAACCATTCGGTGTGGAAGGACCCGGGCATGTCAACCCTCTCGTAGGTATGGGCCCCGAAGTAGTCCCTCTGAGCTTGGACTAGATTAGCGGGAACGCTTTCCCTCCGGTAGGTGTCGAAATAGGCCAGACTGGCAGACATTCCTGGAGTGCTTATCCCGTGGTTGATAGCGAGGCAGATGACCCGACGCCAAGCAGACTGGCGATCCACTATCTCCTTTGCAAACTCTGGGTCGACCAAGAGGTTCGGTAGCTCAGGGTTCCTGTCGTAAGCCTTCTTGATACGGTCCAAGAAGATGGCCCGGATGATGCACCCACCCTTCCATATCCTTGCAAGCTCACCCAACTTAAGATCCCACCCCTTTTCGATGCTCTTTGCTCGTATCAGGTTCATGCCTTGTGCATAGCTGCAAATCTTTGAGGCATAAAGGGCTTGCCTCACATCGTCGATCAACTTTGCCTTGTCAACAGGCTGGCCTCCCAAAATGTCACTGAAACCACCAGACTGGAAAACTTTAGAGGCTCGGACCCGTTCCTCCTTGAGTCCACTAAGGAATCTAGAATCCAGAGATGATGCAATTGTTGGAGCAGCCACCGATAATTCAGCAGCTTGTTGGACGGTCCATTTGCCGGTACCTTTCATCCCAGTCTTGTCTAAGACCTTGTCCACTAGATACCCATCACTTTTATCATCTTTTATTCCAAAAATATCTGCCGTGATCTCAATCAAGAAACTAAGAAGTTCTCCTTTGTTCCATTCAGAAAAAACCTGCTGCAACTCGTGGTTGGACAGGTTTCCTACAGATTTCAGTACATCATAAGCTTCAGCGATGAGCTGCATGTCTCCATACTCGATTCCGTTGTGAACCATCTTGACAAAATTGCCTGAACCTCCTTTGCCTATATAAGTAACACAGGGGCCACTATCTGGAACCTGGGCAGCCACTTTGAGAAGGATGTCTTCTATGTGCTTGTACGCCTCATATGACCCTCCAGGCATCAAAGAAGGGCCATTCCTTGCGCCCTCCTCTCCACCAGAAACCCCCATCCCGAGATACAGGAGGCCAAGTTCCACCATGGCCGTCTCACGCCTCTCTGTATTCTCGTACCATTCATTGCCCCCATCTATTATGCAGTCGCCCTTCTCCATGTAAGATGAGAGTGTAGCTATGGTTTGATCAACCGGCGCACCAGCTTTCACAAGCATGACGATGACACGGGGCTTCTGTATTGAGTTGACAAATGATGCAGGGTCATGGAAACCATAAACTGGGAGGTTTCCTTCGCGTTTGGCACGTTCAACAGTCTCATCTACCTTTGAAGTGGTCCGGTTGTATACAGAAATAGGGAAGCCTTTTTCAGCTATGTTCAAGGCTAAGTTTTGACCCATCACAGCAAGACCAGCAAGGCCAATCCTTGTTAGAGCCATCTTTCACCTGATAGAGAGGTGGGATTATCAGAATAAGACTAGATAAGATTACATGCACGACAAAAATGAAAATTTTGGTACTGTGACAGGACAGAGCTAGATCTAAAATATACTTGAGAATTCTCAACTGCTAGCAGATTGACACAATCATGTGTTGTTAGCTAATTCAAGCCAAGCATCATAACCAAAATTGTGATATATAAATGATTCGAAGTATTTTTTTAAAAAAATAAAAATTAAAACATATTTTCATTACATTAAGTAGCATACATGATGCTCACACATGGACTCAAAACCGACAACTATCACTCGTGCAACAAATGCACTAACAAACTCAGATGTCTCTACAGAGACATTCAAAGTATATTTTCAATATGTATAAAAAATGGCTTCAAGGAAAGTCTTTTGCAACTTAACAAGACATCCTCCATGCTGTTCCATATACAGATCAGGAGCATCTACATATTAGCCACTGAGAACAAAAATATACAATCTTACAGAACATTTACCAAGAAATATGAATCTCAATCAGATACAAGATTCAAAATATTTTATAAAAAATCAAAATAACAATAATATATAGATAAGGTGAATATATAGCTAACAAAAATTCTAAATGCAAAAAAATGGATCATATAAAATCATGCAAACAACAAAATGAAAATGTTTAAGGAATATATAAAGTTGACTCGTTAGATTAGCCGATAAGTGGATGAGGAAGAGGATAAGATGGATGAACAGTGGCAGCCTCCTGTAGTTGAAACAGTCATAGTGGGAGGAGGACAATGCAGAATTCTACTCTTATACTATCTACCATTTTCACCGCATTTCATGCCTCTATCACATGAGATAAAGAGCAGAGGGAAGAGAGGGAAAGGAAGAAAGATGAGGAGAGAGAAGACATAAGAAGGGAACTTGCGACTCCTCGTCTTAGGTTCAGGTGGCAAATAACTCAATTTAAATGGGATTCAAGACAAATTAACTTGAGCTGTTCGTCAAACATATTAATCATAAATTACTAGTCAAACATATGTTAATATTAAACATATTAATTATAAGTTGAAGCCTGAACCTGACCTAAGCAGTTTAACCTATCTAATAATTATCATTACCAGTGTGTCTAAATGGCTAAAATTGGACCCAAACCCCAATACCCAGACAAACTATACGTTTGGACCTGATTCTCGACAAGAATAATACTCAGACCACATTTCTTTATTCAGGTTGGATAAGTATCGGCTGAACAGGCCAACAAGAAAAAGTTGTCATCCCTAGTCTCAGGAATTACTGTGCTGTCCTTAGTAACTAAAGTAGAACCTTTTCAAACTACTCCTTCTTAAAGGAACCATTAGGTTCTGACATTGCAATCACCCATTGTTTTGGTACCACTTATAAATGGTGGGCTCCCAAATCACCATTATAATAGCCTAATCACAACTAAACCATCCATAACTAGAAATAATCCTAAATTGTGAATGTACTAAAGCCAATAACCAATCTTTCACCCACTCATCATTGGATCAACTCCAGTTCTACATGCCCACCAGATGATCATACTTCAACAACACCAACATATTATCCACTGAGGGATGATTTGATTACCTATGTTTCTTACCCTTGTGTTTCTAATATCAACAAAAATCAGAATCATTTTTTTTATTTGTACAACCATTTCCGATCCAATACATAATCCAAACAGTTGAGAGAATTTGCCTGAATGAACTCAACTTAATCATCGTTGCAATTACCATAATGTAATTTCTTTGGTAGCCAGTCAGTGAAAGACATAGTCATCCCCATTGCATGAACAAAATACAATAAAATAAAAAACTAATTTATATAGAAGAATATATTAGTATATTAAGATAATGTACTTACAGAAAAAGATTCACATAAATTTAGTAAAATGAATTTGGTTTTGTGTAACCAAATTTAGATATGTCACGTGATCCATGTCAAGTTGGCTAACCACCGTCCTTGTCTTATGTATTCTTCTTGTTTTTCCTACCCCTTTTTATTTCTCTGTAAATTTTTTTTCTTCACTTTCTTAATGATGGAAAGAAGAAGACTTAATTAACTCATTCTTCCTCAAAAAACTTTGAGACGAAGATATAATAAAAACAATATAGATGATGTATATATTAGAATAAGCCAGAATGACAATGCACAAAGGAATTCCTTCAGGATACTCCCAAAATTAGCACTGGTCTAAGAATCATAAGTAACAATTATACACGAGCTATACAGCTTAATGAATAAAGATCACAACCTCGCACATGAACAACTCCATCCTTATTACAACAAAAAAATTATAAGCAAACAGTTTGATTCTTATCAAGCAAATTTTTGAAAAATAAAGACCTAATTTGATAGTTAGTATATGTAAATTGATTAACAACAGGGAGCGGAAATTCCTTGATTAATTGACAAAATAGTCTCCCACCTAAAGACACACCTAACTCGGATACTTCTACAGTCTACACCACCTTGACAAGTGATGACACCCAAAAACTTTGCAAGATATATAAGGGAACTAGGTTAATGCCTGACTGATGCAACAAAACATAATTCAGCGGATCAATAACAGAAATTAGTTGCACAAGATCAATGTTCCACATGCTACTACCATGAAGAGAGTACAATTGTCAGGACCAGCAGTCCAACACTTTCTTTGCCATAAATCCCAAACAAAAGCACCGGAAACAAATGATTCCAACAAATACATGAGAGAAGTAATCAAAGCACCACCAGGTTATCAAGTGTATAAGCAAGAATCACTATGGCGGACTCCCTGCAGTGGTAAACAGATGAATCCAAACAGATCTGAATAGATCTCTAAATACTAAAAGAGGAATCCCCAACACAATGACAACAATAACGGACAATCTTTCTGAAGGACTTGTCTTCTAAAACAGCACAACCTCGATCGTTTGTCTTGGATCACCCGAAGATAAAAAGATCACAACTTTATTGACATTTGGACCCACATCTAGGTTCTGATCTCCCTAAATCATGGACATGCTGCCTTCCAGGACTGCAGCATGAATCGATTTTTGAACTTTTCCACAGCTGCTACAAATAACAAATTCAACATCCACAAATCTAATGCATGATATCATGAAAAAAGACAAGTCTTGCATCACACACAAAAATTGGATCTTTCTACCAGCAATAAACCACAGACAACAAAAAAACTGTATATAAACCATCGGAGATTTGAGATAGCAGATCTACCCAAGATTTTCAGACGCAAGACAGAAGAAACAATAATCGATGTAAAGATATGTCTCGTGACAAGGAACAATAGTAGATCAAGAAAGAAGAGAAGCCCAGACCTTGATAGATGTTTCTTCCCGCAAACAAAGACCACTTTGGTTTGGAGCGAGAGGATCCCTTATATTTCTCCTCTTCCTAGTAGAACAAAGGCGATCGATTTTATAGACGCCGCAACCAAAAGCCCAACTAACTCCTCTGTTCTATTTTCTTTCCTTTTTTTCTTTTTTTTTTTGCCCTCTTTCTTCTCTCCACCAATTGTTGGATTAAGAAACATATCGTGATTCGTGCATAACAATCGGTACTCCCTGGCGGCTTGGGTTGGGTGGGTAGGTAGGTGGGCCGATGGTCGGGTCACCATCCGGTAAACCTTCCCTTGTTCTGTGTGGGGTCCAACTCCGGGACGGGGAGCTGAGTGACTGGAGATGGAACATGGGTCCCGCGGACCCCGCTTCTGGCTCCACGTGGGTCCCAATCGTCATCTCTTGTCTCCGTACCAATCCGATCTTGGTTGAGCCTGACTTGGTTGTGTTGGATTCAAAATGGGTTCGCTTGGGAGCGATTTCGATCGGACCGGCCAATGACATGTTAGATCGAACCGGGCTTGCACCGACTTCGGTTGGGTGCCCCCCGTCGAAATGTCCTGACGTGCGTACGTGTCCTTCTAGATTCGGGCGCATTGATCGCCCAACCTAACGTGTGTACGGATAGGTGGCTTTGGGTCGGCTCAAATTGCCAGGTGAGTTTCGAAACCACCCGGTGCGCTAACCGTCTGCTACTGGTTGCATGAAGGGGGCCCAGTGTACGTCCAAAGCTGCGGAATATTCAATTTTTGTTAGTCTTATTCTCACTGCGGTGAGCAGACTCGAGTCGCTAGTGACCACCGACCGACGCGATCAAAAAGTTGGTGACGTTCGTCAAGCGCGAGACGAGCTGTTGGCCGCCAATGGTGGTTCAGAAGCTTTCGGCTGTCCTGAAAGCTCTCAGTTGCAGCAACACCGCAGCTGCCGCCGCCGCCACCAGCGCCCAGTCGTTGGCTCTGGGGAAGCTCGTCCATGCCAAGTCTGTTTTGCTTGGTTTGCAGTCCAACTCCCTCCTCTGCAGGGCTCTCGTCGGCTTCTACCTCTCCTTCCACCTCCTCCACCCCGCCCTCAAGGTCCTCGAATCCAACACCTCCGACGACGTCTCCCCATGGAATGCTCTCCTTTCTGCCTGCTCCAAGCGCCAGCTGCACGCACAAGTGCTTTGTCTCTTCCAGAAGCTGCTGCTCCTTGCCCCCCGCCTCAAGCCCGACGCATTCACTTATCCGAGCGCCATCAAGGCGTGCGCCGGATTAGGCGCCGCACGAAACGGCGAGGTCTTCCACGCCGGCCTGATGAAGTCCGGTTTTTGGGCCGACGTCGTAATCTCCAGCTCTTTGGTCTACATGTATGCAAAATGCGATCGCTTTTCCTCGGCGATCCAGCTGTTCGATGAAATGACCCACAAGGATGCGGCTTGCTGGAATACGGTCATGTCCTGCTACTACCAATCCGGTCAGGCGTCGAAAGCGCTGGAGTTGTTCGAGGAGATGAATAGATGCGGTTTTGAGCCGAACTCTGTGACGTACACCACTGCATTCTCCGCTTGTGGTCGACTCGAGGATTTGGAACGGGGGAGGAAGATGCATGAGATGCTGAATGAGAGTGGCTACGAATTGGATGCTTTCATCAGCTCTGCCATCGTTGACATGTATGCCAAATGTGGTTGCTTGGAGAGTGCCAGAGATGTCTTCGAGCAGATTCCTAGTAAGGGTGTGGTCTCCTGGAATTCAATCATTGGCGGGTATTCCTCGGCAGGAGATAGCCATTCGAGTTTGATTCTTTTTAGGAGAATGACCATGGAAGGTGTTGAGCCCACTTCAGCCACTATAAGCTGCTTGCTAATGGCTTGCTCGAGAAGCTCTAATTCACGACATGGAAAGTTCATTCATGGTTACACAGTACGGAACTGTATAGAGGTTGATATTTTTGTTGCCAGTTCTCTTGTAGATTTCTATTTCAAATGCGGAATTGCTCGGCATGCAGAATCTGTCTTCGAGAAGATGCCAAAGTCGAATGTGGTTTCATGGAACGTGATGATTTCGGGGTATGTGACGGTAGGCTGCTACTTCAAGGCTCTCGAGCTCTTCCATGGTATGAGAGTATACGGGGTTGGCCCAGATGCTATCACCTTTACCAGCGTTTTATCTGCTTGTGCTCAATTGGCAGCTTTGGAGCAGGGCAGAGAGATCCATAAGCAAATTAGCAACCATGGTCTCGAGTGCGAGGAGAAAGTCGTGTGCACCCTTGTCGACATGTATGCAAAATGTGGAGCCATTAGCGAAGCAAGAGAAGTTTTTGACAAGTTAGCTACAAAGGATATTTTGTCCTGGACTTCCATGATCATGGCCTATGCCTCCCATGGCCAGGCATCTGAAGCTTTGAAGCTCTTCCATGAACTGCAGAAAGTAAAAGCAAAACTGGATCATGTCACATTCCTTGCAGTTCTTGTTGCTTGCTGCCATGGAGGACTGGTTGATGAGGGTCGTCGTTATTTTGATCAAATGACTAATCGATATGGAATCAAACCCCACATAGAGCACTACTCCTGCTTGATAGATCTCCTGGGACGCTCAGGTAGGCTAAATGAAGCTTATAGTGTACTGAAAAAAAGCACACCTGAGATAAGAGCTGATGCAGGATTGTTAGGTTCGTTGTTCTCAGCTTGTAGTTTGCACGGGAACACGGAATTGGGGGAGGAAGTTGCCAAGCTTCTTGTTGAGGTAGATCCAGATGATCACTCTACTTATGTAACTTTAGCAAACATGTACGCGTCTGTGGGGAGATGGGATGATGTGCGCAAGGTCCGTGCTACTGTAAAAGAGAGAGGATTGAAGAAGAACCCTGGTTGCAGCTGGATTGAGATTGAAAAGAGAATTTACCAGTTCTTTGTGAAAGATGACTCACATCCACAGGCTGAGTTGATATATGAATGGCTTGGGTATCTTTCTTTGCACATGAAGCAGGAAAAGTCTGATACTCCGATGAGCTTGAATGCAACAGTCGATTGAAACTGAAACATCAATTTCATGCATTTGCAGCTTATAATCACCGGCAGAACCCAGTTTTGAAACTGTGACAGCCCGAGTTTAAGATGATCCTTTGTACAGCTGAACATTGTTTGAGACTACGAACTGATTTAGTATATTCATTTGTTATTTTCTCAGATTCCAACCATTGGACATGCAGACATAAGTAGCAGCTGGAAGATGTCAATAATTATTCAATGGACTTCAAATTACTTCCACTGAACATAGAGGAGGGCAATCTTATTGATCAATGGATTGAGTTTGCAAAAATGATTTCCTGCTTGGCAGCTGTCCCTATGCAGAACCATCAGAACATGTATACCATTATTCTTTGTATATCGACATTTCAGAGAAGTTTTTTTTTTCCCAGAATAGTGGGACATTGTAACTGATCGATTTTTTTTTTTTTTTAGTTGATGAATTGTTGTGAGATTAATTGGATGAGCAAACTAATGATTCCTTGATGTATTCAGGAACACTTTCCAAGTCATTATGTCATGGTTGGTTTGATAAGAAAAAATTCTACTTGATTCTCATTGGCTCTCATTATTGCAATGTGGTGGTACCTCAGAATACAGGATTCTCAATAGATTAAATTATAATCACTTTCCTAATAACATAGATGTATTATTCCTCTTTGAATCCAGAACCAGAATAAAAAAAGATGCAGTAAATTGCCTGTTCTTTTGCTCCTCAAAAGATCTACCTTTACTTTTTCAGTGATTGCATTTTTCTCTATATTTTTGCCTCGTTGACGTTTGTTCTTGGTGGCTCGAATAAGAAGGTAAACCCATGGGTTTTGTCAACTCAACACGACATGCGAAAACTGCGGCACTGTCCGTTGACTTCCAGAATTCTGTCTATTATTCCCTTTCTTTCACAAAGCAATTTATTCTTCACCAAATTATTTTGCAGATAATTTTTCAGTAGCATCATGATGAATCTTATCCGGCATGGGGAATAAGACAATGATGCTGCAACCTATCATACGTTGGATCCTTTTCTGATAGCTTAAGCAATTAACATAAAATAGATCAAAAGTTTGAGTCATATATCTGTTAATTCTTTATTTCATATAGTATTTTTTTTAAAAAAAATATTTATTTATATTAAATTAAAATCTGATTATCCAAATTGGATGCTGATGGATTGTTCTCAATTTTATGATGCATCCAAAGGGTCATTTATAATATGCATTTAGGATTGTTATGCTTACGAACGTGTATTAATATTAAGTCTCATATGTGACACTGAGATGTCGATCACCGAAGACCAATGTCAACCTCTTAGGGATCTAAGATGTCGATGGCACAATATTAAGGTGTTAGTCAATTATTAATTTTTAAAATAATTTTTTTATTTTAAATAATAGGTGTATCAATCGCTTGCTATTGATATTATTATTAGTATTATTATTTTATTATATCATCAATTTTAGATTTATTTTAGTCTATCAAACTTAAATATTTAAATAACTTTGCTTTAGAGATTATAATATTTCCAAGCGATGATTGGGAAACGCATGAGACAAAATTGGGTCAACAATAACACGAGATCGATCACACACATCAACTCCATGTCGTCGGATGCAACAAACCAACAAACTGAAACGTGTTCACGGATGTGAGATCAAACAACCTTTGTACGATATATGGACGCGCGTAACGATTGATGCGTTCGTTCCTCGACGTGAAGGAACGAACGGTAATGCCAAATCCGAAACCCATTTGGTTTGGTACTTCCGTTCACCGGCGAACTGTGATGGTTAAGGGGGTGTGTGTGTATATATACATCGCCGATTCACCTCCCCTTCTAAAGCTCTTCTTCGAGTCCTCCCCACCGCCCCCCGTTTCTCTCTCCATACCGCCGTGCCGCTCGGGATTCTCGAGCCGGGAGTCACTGTCTGCTGGACAGGTCGGTGGGGGGCGCGAACATCTCCGATGGCGCGGTTGCCACGGAGGCGGTGGATCAGTGGGCTTAACGAGGGCGACGATGGTGGCGCGTCGTCGGCGTCGTCCGAGGAGTTGCAGTGCGAACCGCTGCCCGAGAAGGAAGTGCCGTCGGATAGGCCCGTTCGCGTCTACGCCGACGGGATCTACGATCTCTTCCACTTTGGACATGCTCGAGCTCTCGAGCAAGCCAAGAACTCGTAATTCTTCCGACTAGTATTTTTTTTCTTCTGATGGTTTGCACAAATCGTGAGCAGAACTTGATTGGCATGACGATCGAAAGCAGGGAAAACCTAGTGGGCTTGCATAATAATGCATAATGAGGATCGATGAACTCTTTAATTTGAGTGTGCATCGTAGATTAAGTTCAGCATGTAGCTGTCTTGTTCTTATAGAATCATTCGATGGATTGAATTGTGATGACCATTTTCTTCCAGATTCCCAAACACCTATTTACTTGTTGGTTGCTGCAATGATGAGATTACTCATAGATACAAGGGAAACACAGTAATGACTGAATCTGAGCGCTATGAGTCTCTCCGTCACTGCAGGTTTGTAGTACTCCATTCTCCTTATGACTGGGAAACTTTTGGTTTTCCAATTTGTTCCTTTTAGCACTGCATTACTTTTGATTAAATGAACATGGTGATACAATTGAGGGTCTCTTCTTTTCCATTTGGATGACATTGGAGAAACTTCTGCACAAAAAACCAACAAATTTAGAAGGGCTATTTTCTGTCGGTTGAAATTTGAACACAATTACGAGTCAGCAATAATATATGAGATGTTATCTGCATGTCTTATGAAAATTGTTGTCTTGTTACAGAAATGGGAAACGAAAGGTTTGGAACCATGGGTCAATGAGTAACCAACATGTAATAGAGAAAAAAACAGTAGAAAACGCAGATAAAAGATAAGTGACTTTAGTATATGGCATTATTCTCATATAAGTTGTATCACTATTGTTGAAATGATTACTGACCCAGGTGTATGTTGAAGTAATTGCATGGGCTTAGATTAGAACATATGATCTTCTAAAATATTTTTTGATCTTTTTCCTGTCACTTATCTTTGTCGAGGTTAATATTGCTAGGCAATGAGTCTCGCTTAGATTAAGCCTCTATATTTCAAAAAAATTCTGGTCACTGGTGTGTCAACAAGTTTGTTTGATAAGTGGTGAACTTCTTATTTACTCCCTTTCCTCTCTCAGGTCTATGTTCTATGCTGACGTTCTTATTTAGTGAAACCATCATGGGATCTTGCTGTCAGTAATTGTATTTTAAAGCTAGACCTTGTGAACATGTGTAGAGTGATAAGTGTTCATGTTTCAATCCTCTTATGTTGTCAAGCTATACTAGATGCACATTTGATAAGATCATATGTGACAGAGATGACACGACAATTACTAAGTAGAGAAAAAATTCACTTAGTCAATGTGTTGTGTGCTTTAAAGTTTTCTTCTATATTTATAGCTGAAATATTCCATTCTTCGTCTTAGGTGGGTAGATGAAGTTATTCCTGACGCTCCATGGATTATCACAGAGGAGTTCCTTGACAAACACAAGATTGACTATGTTGTTCATGATGCCATTCCGTAAGATAAACATACAAGTCTAATATAAAGCTTTGCGTTGTCAAGAATAATTACTTTCCTTCGTAGCTTGAATATTTCATTATTCTTAAATTACATTATCCGAGCTGCCATTGATTGTTTAAATATTGTATAGGTTATAGCCAACTGATGATACATATATAGTTGGGAGTACTTTATATAACTGCCAATAAATTTACCTGTTTAAGTAGGTTAAGTAATTATTTGCTATTTTTTGGATTAGTCAGTACGCTACTTGATGTTCACTCTGATTTTTTCATTGATACACTGGCAGAACATAAGGTCTGATTTTTCAATTTTTTTTAATGAAGTAATGATTTGAGTTATTGAATTTCTGGCAAATTCTACATCGTTTACTATCAACTGGAGTACCTCAGTGAAATGGATGAACTAATAATTGTTTTCCTTTTTTGTTGCTTGTACGATTTCAGCTTTATATATTTACAACGGTCAACTTCAATCTAGTGTTAGTTCTTCGATATTGACCTTTTTTAGCTGAAGTGTCAGCTTTTCAATTGTTAATAACTATTTATGATTTAAATTTTGTCAAGATCATGTGCTATATAGTTGTGTTCCTCATCATGACAATATTTGCAGATACGCAGATGCAAGTGGAACTGGAAATGACGTTTATGAATATGTTAGTTCTCTTGTTACCTTTGTGTGATTTAGGTCACTTTGATTATAATTATTTGAGGTTCCAGACATTCAATGGATAATCATAATCATATGTTCTTGTAGGTTAAGTCTGTTGGGAAATTCAAAGAAACGAAACGAACAGATGGGATATCTACCTCAGATATCATAATGAGGATTTTGAAAAACTACAATAAGTATGTTATGCGTAACTTAGCCAGAGGGTATACAAGGAAGGATCTTGGTGTCAGCTACATAAAGGCAGGATCCTGTTCTTGAATGCTTATCTTAAATCCCGTGATTATTCATTTGCATGATTCGATTGGTTCTCATCTTATTGCTGCCAGGAGAAGCAATTGCGAATGAACATGCGCATAAGCAAACTGAGTGAGAAGGTGAAAGCACAGCAGGAAAAGGTATGCTGAAAAATTGGTTCTCTTGCAATGATCCAGCAGAGAGCTTTTTGTGGTGTTTGTTTCTACCATTCACTTATGCTTTGTGCTATCATATAACTGAAATGTGCTGTTTTATTTTTCTTCTTTATGAGAACATGTGGAGTATAACATAAAGGACGTGGTTAACAAGTTCATGCGTCCTGTATTCCTCATTTAAGATGTTCCTGCTAGACATTTCGATCAATTTTACCAAAGCACATGTCGAATCCTAGCAATAATAAATTTTTATTCCTCAAAAGAATTCCATTTAAGAAGGTTGTTGAAATATTGTCTATGAAAGCAAAGCAAATGCTTTGATTTCATTGAATTTTAGCAAGGAGGGCTTTTGGTCTCCTTGGATATCCTGTGGTTTTTGTTGTTAAATAAGGACCAACTTGGAGGCAGGCATCATCAGAAAGAGTAGCAATACAATCCAGATTTTGTTTTCATGGTAAAGACAGAACCTTTCAAAACTACTCAGCAAGACATCTGTCTTCTCTGGCTCCATTCCTCATCAATTCTTCCAGCCCTCACGAGAGAATTCAGGCATCCTGGTGGGGTAGTACGATATCCACTATAATTAGTCAGGACATTCTTTTACCTGAAAGGACCTAGGTGTCTTGATGACTAGATTTGTAATCTCTAGCAACATATGTAGCAATGGATAAGATTTTGTTCTTTATGTCCCTGCTTATCGTTATTTGCTATAGGACCTAAAATGAAGTATCTATCCCATTTTCAAGAAGATGTGTGCTTTATGATTGTTTAAGACATTGGTTATATACTTTTGTATCGAGTACCAACTTTTCAATCTGCGATGGTGTCACTCGGTGTTCTCAGTTTCTGTTTGGAAATTATGACAGTTTCGAATTGTTTTCTGCAGTTGCATACGGTAGCGAAAACTGCTGGCATGTATCAGAATGAGTGGGTTGAAAATGCAGATCGCTGCATTGCAGGCTTTCTTGGGAAGTTTGAGGAAAGATGTCATATCATGGTGAGTTCCTAGACTTGGAATATCTAATATTATCTAGATGTGATGATAAAGAAGTATATTACTCTGGGACATTGATAGTTTTTGTTTCTGTTGAAGATTGAGAATGCTTAATTAAGAGCCTTGTGAGTTTAGGTAAATGGTCCTATTTGTTCCTTTGGTTTGACGTCCAGATTAATGTTTGGTTGCTTATGACAACAGGAGACCGCCATTAAAGGCCGAATTCAGGAGAGACTCAGGAGGCGGTCGACCAAAGTGATGACCTTCAACCTTTTGTAAGATTCAGTAGCTTCATGACGACTACTGAGAAGTTACTGCTTTAGTTCCTGGGTGTTGATTCTTCTTGTTCACCAGGATGAAGCCTACATGGCTCAAGACTCCTGCAACAGCTTTTTCTTCTTATTTGAACAAGCTGCTGTTAGAATTACTTACTAGTACATCAAAATTGTCTGTATTGAGTGAAACTTCATCCTGGGTGTTGATTCTTCTTGTTCACCAGGATGAAGCCTACATGACTCAAACTACTGCTACAGCTTTTTCTTCTTATTTGAACAAGCTGCTGTTTAGAATTACCAAATAGTACATCAAAATTGTCTGTATGAAGTGAAACCTCCTCCATTGAGGACATTTCATCACTCCCTGTTGTCTTAGTTGCTATTGGAAAGATTAGTGGTTTCCTGCTTCCAGCTTATTATTATACTTGCTACTGGGAACCATACTGTAATAACTGATGTGAAATAGAGTTCGAGATCTTTTTCTCTCCTGGCATTGGTGGCTTAGCCCTGGATCTGCAGCTTCATATGAAGTTTTCTTGGTGGTCTTGGTATGGTCTTTACATGTCTCGAGGTCTCACCTTTTTTGTTCCTCTCACTTTGAATAAACTCTTATCTGTGTCGCCATTTGATACTACTAATATCAACTGTAAGAGTGGCGGCGTTAGGGTTGATGAAAGAATCAAGCCAAACCGAACGAGTCCAATCCGAAATCGAACTCCGCGGTCCGACCCGATCATCTCGGGTTCGTGCGCGGTTCGATCGAACCGCATCGGGGACGGCTTCCGCGCGTGCCCTTCTCTTCCTATAAACCCTCTTCGCGAGAATTGACCACTAACCTTTGGCGTCCCTTGGACCCGGCGGGTGGGCGGCGGAGCGGAGCACACGATGGGCCATCGCCAGCGACCGGAGAAGAGGCGCCGCCTCTCGAGGCCCCGGCCCTTTCTCGGCTTCTCCTCTTTCGCCCGCTCTCTCCTCTTCTCCCACTCCGCCCCTTCTCCCGACCCCTCGGCCTCTTCCAAACCCGAAGGTGCGTTGCTTCGTCTCTTCCCTCCTAGGGTTTTTGATATTGACGTCTTACACGATCCGTTTCTCTCTCCTCAACCGGAAGATGGAATCGTCGAACTGAAACCGCCCAGCGAGATAGAACGGGTTGAGTCCGAGCAAGAGGACGACGAGGAACCAGAAGTAAGAAGATTTCTTGCTCACGTTTTTGGTCTGATTGGTTGGTTTGATTTGTGAAGTTAAAGATGTGATCTTCCTTGGTGCTAAGGTCGAGATGATGCAAGCCGATTTCGGTTTCTTCGACCCTAAGCCCGGGGATTTCAATGGAGTGAAGCTCCTTCTCCGGAGTTACCTCGACGATAAGCAGTGGGATCTCAGTGGCTTTGTAGATTTGATCTTGGAGCAGACGACGGTCGGAACTGTCGTTAAATTGGACGAACATGACGAAGCGGGAGACGGGAACGGGGATGGTGATGACGACGCCGGCCCTTTTGCTGTAATCAGTGCTCTTAATTTGGGGAGATATGAGGTTAACGTTAACAATTATATGCTATGCTGTTCTTACCATCACTATGTTAGTATTTGCTCTAAAATTATGAGCTTTATCTTTCCCAGGGCCATAAATGCATGAAAGAGTTCAAAGAGTATCTACTGCAGGTATGCCCTGATGAGGGCTTAAGGAAGAGGCTGAAACCATTTTTGGAAGAACAAGTGAGTGACGTGGGCCTTTTAGTTTCTCAGCGCTTCGTAAACTGCCCCTACCAATTAGTGCCTCCATTATATGATGCATTGTTTGATGAGGTCTCATGGGCAACGGAGGATGAGGTTGTATAACAATCAATATGCTATTTTGCAACAATAGCTTAGATGTGGATTTGTTTGAATCTTCTGCAATGGATTTACAAATTTACTTGTTTCTTTCAGCCCACAAAGGAGCTTCAGGATTTCTTCCGCTTCAAGTATTATTTACTGGTTACCAGAATCTTTGAGGTACATTAGTTCTCTTCCTTTTTTCTGTTGAGTGGTTTTTGATTGGTCATTTGTCAGTATGGGTTTAGTTTATGATATGAATTTGATCCCTTTAAAAGACCTCAGTTATCATAGCTCAAATCTAGCAAAATTTTGCATCCATCCACTCAAAATAAATGAGAATATAAGAGTTAGAATGAAGATTTATTCTGTTTTGGGCCAATCTCTAGAGAACTAAACAAAGAGCATGCTTAGAATGTAGCCATAAGCTACATTTTCATTTGTGCCACTGAGTACAGAGTTTTGATCTTCCTCGTACCATTCTTGGCTTCAGGATAAAAATGCTAATCAACGGAAGGCAAAAGTTAACCGTGATTCCAGTGTCCCCATAATTTATATCAAGCCAGAGGATGAGATTTTCCAAGAGGTATTATTATGGTTGATATAAAATTTTATTGTTATTATCAAGATTTCTCACTCTTCCTCTCTCATTTCAGCTGAGCCTACTCTCTTTTACTTTTCGCCTGCACGCTGAGCAGTTGGCTCCACGAGAGGTATGTGTGCATTGTAGTTGCATTATTGTTTCATTGTTGCATTATTTTTTCAGGGCCCTTATCATTCTCTGCTCTTTTAACTTCCATAGAAAAGTTAGTGTGTTCTTTTACCCAATGAGTTAAAAAGCGTTAAGCGCCAAGATCCGAAAATGCCCGAGTCGCTAGGCACCCACTCGAGAGAAGCGAGCAGCTCTGAAATATAAAAGTATAAAAATATAAAATACAATTAATAAATAGAGATTAACAGTGCTAAAGCCTGAATAAGGACCATTATATGAAAATAACAGTTAACAATCTATTGCTAGCAGTATTTAATCTACTGTTAACAATAGTTAGAGGGGAGAAAAGAGCTATTAGCGGTGGAAAGTGAGAAAGGAGAGGGTGATGGTGATGGAGGAACTTTCAGACGGAGGCGACAGTGACAGAGGAAGCTGCTGACGATAGCAGTGGCGATAGAGGAAGCTTCAGACAACAACAACAGTGGCAGAGGAAGTTGGATGGTAGCAACAACGATAGAGAAAATTTCGAATGGTGATAGCGACGATAGTGGAAGCTATGGACAGTGACATCATGGGCGAAGGAAGCTTCAAATGTATCCGTCGGTGGTAGAGAAAGCTATGGTCCTCTCCCTCGATAGTGGAAGGAGCTGCACACGGAAGCAGCAGCGGTAGAGGGAATTGCACACGAAAGCTAGACCTTTGGACCCGTCTGTCGACAGTAGAGGAAGAATCGGTCCTATCCGTCGGTGGTAGCAACAGAGGAAGCGACAACAGAGAAGGCAACAGCTACGCACAAAGTAGGGTTTGTGGCTTGGGGTCGTGTAGGGGGGCGGTGTTTGCGTGTGCAGGTTTAGTAACATTATATAGCTTAGTTGGTTCAATGGAACCACCTAAGCTACTATTCAATCGAACACTTCATGTCAATCGGGAGCTTTCCCGAGGCGCCTGGCGCACGGCGCTTGGCGCTCATGCAAGTGCCCATGCATTGAAGTGCGCTACCTAGTCGAGGCTTCAGGTGTTCGGGCCTCGCCTTGCCTCATCTGAGCGCTCGGACGCCTATTTATGCACTTGCTTTTACTTATAAATTATATTATCATTGGTGATACTCTGTTTACTGTGCTTGTATCATAAATTTCATTCTATGATGTCTAGCACTAGGATATTAGCATTGATTCATCATAAAAAAGTCATTTTCTTGAGATTAATTGATGTGAGAAAGCCTTTTTTGTTTAGTCAAGCATTTACATATCTAGAATTCTTAAACTAAATTCGGGTTTGATCAAGTGAGGATTTTCATACGTTTTGTAGCTGTAAATGACAAGCCTTTTGCTTGTGGTCATGTTAAGTGTCACTATTTAAATCAAGCTGATTGAACTAGACTGTAAGTGCAGTATGTGCTTCTCTTTCCTTGATCAAGCTATTCAAAGTTAAAACCTTCTGTATCGTGTGGGTTGTTAATGTTGAGATGGCGATATGTTGGTTTCTCTTATCAACATATTTTTATGTTGAAAAGGCTATATTTTTATGAAGGCATTTCCAATTTTCAGAAGTACTGCAGTACATGTAGAATTGGACAATCCTATTGTCCAGAGGTGAAAAGAATAAAATAAAAAAGATGGCTAGGACAATCCTATTCAGAAGCCACATCCTACAGACACCATGTATCAATGTGTTTAAAATAAAAAAAGGCTACTTTTATGTTGTATTATTTGCCTTTTCCATATATACTCAATTTGGTATTCTACTGCAGCTGAAGAATTACAGGGAGAAAGGGCTGGTCATGGTTGTAAGAGCCGACAATGTTCCTAAGTTTCGGGAGAAATTGAAGTCCTTATTTACTGAATCTTAATGCTTGTGAGGTCTGACTATATGTTGACTGCAAATATCAACCAAGTATTGGGGTGACACACTGCTCCATTTGATGCCAAACATCAACCACATCTGCTTCATTGGTTGTTCTGAGCTGAGGAGCCTCATGTGCATTACTTTTGGGTACCGTAGGAAGCTTATTGTGTGTTTCTTGATTAAGCTCAGAGTTGCGAAAGCAAACATTTGATCTGTGTGATCGCGCTGCATTTGCGACAGGAAAACATAAAGCTTTGATGGAGATGGGAGCGACATGATGCAGATGTCTCACTTGGGCATCATCAAGTGCTAATTGTCCTGGTAATTATTCTTCAAGATCATCATTTATTCACAAAAAGAATACCGAGATAAGTATCATCTAAGCCATGCCTGTTGTCATGTGGATTCATGTTTTGATCTTGCTTTCTGCATTCAACTTCTACATTGATACTGCTGTCAAATGTTGTTGTCAGCCACAATCCTACATAATTATCACGGTCTTCTTTTTTTTTTTAATGTTTATAAACTTTTATGAAAACATAATTACGACTCTTGGAAGCTCTTACTTGGATTTAAATCCACCAGAACTTGATTATTAGTGTGATTTCTAAAATAGTTTCTTGGGTCGGTTCGAATCCCGTACTGTGACGATAGTTTTATAGATCATGATGTGCTCTCCACTATTATGAGGTTGAAGTCGGCGGTGACACTAAAAGATAAAACAAATGCACGAAGAGATAAGAACATGAGACTTCTTTTCTCGGCCGCGAAGGACGCGTAGGCGTTACCGTGGCAAATGCCCGCAGGAGGCTGCCTCGTCTATTTCAATTGACCTTGCTGACCATGCACATTATTATTTTTTCATTATGTAGTTAATAATTATATTCCTACTGCTTATTCATTAAATTATTCAAATAATCTTGTCATTTAATTCATTAAAACTCAAGATAAATTAATTTTGAAATAAAAAGGATTTATAAATTGAGAAGACTATTAAAAGTTAGATATGTTAGAAATGAATTATCTCATACTTCAAAACTGTTGAAACTTTTAAAATAATTAAAAATATATCTACATTAAAAATTAAAATAGTGGTATTCCCAAACAAATATTTCAAGATTAATAGCTTGTGATCAACTGCAAAGAAATCGTCATGAGCTTACCCAAAATGGATGTTGAATTTTACCTTGGACAATACGCCAAGAAGGGCAAATAAGTCATTTCGCACCCTTGAAACCATGGGTCGGCGGTACCCACCCACGAAAGCAAACGAACCAAATGCGCCGAACCGTGTCCCGCAAACAAGAGGCGGTTCCCCTCCCACCCACTATTATAGCCGCCCTTGCCTCGGCACTCTGTTCTCGTCCCAAAACCACTGCCAAAGCGCGCGCGTGCGTGACACACACAGAGAGAGGGAGAGAGATGGGAGTGATCCCAAGGATTTCGATTGTTGATCCAAAACGAGGTGCTTCTTTTCGCCGCTTCTTGCGTTCGTGTTGATGTATCGTTCTCTTTTGTGCTATTCCTCGGCTTCTCTCCATGTTCTGTTCTTAATTTCTTTCCAATTATTTGAAGCGCGAGCGCTGCGTGATTAGCTAATCTTTTTGGGGGTTTTGAATCTGTGGAGAGTATGGTTTTCATTGGTTTTCCTTCACGAGCACAAATCACTTGTTTAACTTTGATTCTTTGGCCTTGATGGAAGGTTTAGGAATGGCGGCATCCGACAATGGGGAAGGAGGAGGAGGAGTAGTTTCAGGACCGCCCCAAGGATTCGAGGGCAACGGGATGGTTAGAGTAAGCAAGGACAGCGAGGAGTTCATCCTCTTGCGACACAGGTTCTACTCGAGCATCGGGTCGCTTGTCCCGCATTGCTCCTTGGTGGACCTCCATCGCGTCTTGTACTCGACCCCGAGTAGGCGAACACGGTGGGAAGCCTTCCATCGTTCTCTCGAGGCCGTGGCGCAGAAGCATGGCGGCAATGCCAACGACAAGTTCGCGTTTGCCGAAGCTTCCAAGGACGGAATCATTCGGATCGTCAACGACGGTTTCGATGTTTCCGGGCCGCCCGAGGATGGTGGATACTTGGGACTAGGGCTCTATGTGACTCCGGAGCCTGTCGCCATCAACAGGTATATCTTTCGTTACACATCTAATTAAGCGATGTTTGGTGATCTCATGATTGAACTACTGTGGATTTGCAGCGTCATGTCCTCGGTCGTCGATCGCGATGGACTAAGGCATGTACTGTTGTGCCGCGTAATCTTGGGCAGAACGGAAGAGGTTGTTCGTGGCTCCGAACAATCTCAGCCCAGTTCGGTGGATTTCGATTCAGGGATTGATGACATGAAATTTCCCACACGATATGTCGTGTGGCACCCTGAGGTCAACAATCGTGTTCTACCTCTCTATGTCCTGAGCATCAAAGTGGACTTCCGCTCAAGAGGTCAGTTCTTTCTTTATACTGACATATCTTTCTTTCAATTATTGTACAGTGCATACAATGAAACTATTTGGGATCGACTATATAGATCTCTTGCTGCCATTGAGATCTATAAAAAATCATATATTTGGTTGAGTTTAGAGCACTTGAATCTTTATTTGGTAGCATCTTTTTTTCATTTATGTTCATATGCTCAGGACTTCACCGAGAGCTTAGTAGCAGACCAACATCACCGTGGATATCCATCAGAAACCTGATATGTGTGCTGTCCAAGTGTTTGCCCCGTTCCACAATGTGCCAAATCAAGAAAACCCATTGCGAGTTCATGGTATTGTAACCTCAATTTAAACAGTTTGGTGCATGGGAGTGTGCTTTTACTTTTTTTTTCTTTTTGTTTATCCTAATATTCCATTTGCTTGCTTTTGTAGGAGAGGAAATTTTCTCGGCAGCAGCTGGTGTCCCGCATTCGACAGGTAGTGGGGGACAAGATTCTACTAGCGGCAATTAGATCTTTTCAAGCTAAGGTGAGTTTGCTTTCACTAGAAAGCACCCATTTTTTTGCTGGCTTATACATTTCATTCCTTGTTGGCATTTTGTTGGCTTTTCGCCCAAACTCACCTATCAAAATTCTATATTGATACCTCAAGATCGAGGTCACAAGCTCGGAGAGATGCATGCTAAATCATAGTCCGTGAAACTGTTAATTGCATTTTGTTCTAATAGCATGGAGTATCTTATGTTAGTCTTGTACATTTTGTGGCCGACAAACTTATGCGACCATATTGCTGAAAAAACATCACATCTTGCTGGACAGTTCAGCTTACATTAATTTTCTCAAGGCCTTGACATCTTGTTCTCGGGATCCTTCGTTTTCTCTAGAGGAACTGATAGGTGTTGAAATTTGTGATATGTATTGCTGTACAGAACAATGCCTGTGTTGATCAACTTTCGAAACCAACTGCACTTTTTAATTATTAGTATTTCAAAATTTATAATCGGCTCCGTGGTTTATTAAGTATTTGGTCAGTTGAGATAAAAATGAGGATGAACAGTAATCACGTATCATGTTTCACTGTTGTACTTGTCTTATCGGTTGCTTCGTTCTATTTTTTTTCATAACATCATAGTATGAGATATAGGATTTCAGATTTACCTCATGCTTTTGGTTTTATCTTTCTTGTTATGAAAGAAAAAAAAGTAATATTTCTTATTTACATTAAACTGAAGTATCAAGTTTATGTGGGGGGGTTAAATTACGGGATCTCCCCTTGAATCCTTGTAAGATCTCACGGGGCCGAAGCCTTCAGTAGGTTGCATCCATATTTATTTACATAGAACTTTCTTTTGTTCATTTGGTGTTGGTAATCAACTGGTTGTGCCTCATCATCTGACTAATTAATTAGTATTGTAATCTAAAGGGTTCGTCATGTCTGATGGTTTCCCTATTTTGCAGCTAGCAGCAGCTGCTTCACTCTGTTCCAGGAGGAGAGACTAGCACAAAAGCATCGTGCATTTGGCTCCGTGGGATGGGGTCATGTAACAACGCAGGTGAAGATAGATAGATTGCTGAAGAAACCGCGTACTAAAAGTAGCAGCTTGTTGTTGCCTTTGGTACCTCCTACACCTCTGACTCCCTTAACATACTGAAGAGATGAATCATACATAGTATATAGAACAATGAACAGAATTCTCCTCTGATGGAACCCAAAACACCCTCGTTGTGTGAAGTGAGTTGAGTAATTGTACCCCATCTTCCCTGTAAAAGTTTACTCCTTTTGTGTTACAACTTGAACATGCAGTTAATGACAGAGATTGATGAAAGAGAGACACAGTGTTCATTGTGGAATTTGAGGAGCATAATTTTGTTGATGTTTTGTTGATTAGTAGTAGCACAATAAGCTGCTGATACGAGACTAATAACATAAAAGCTTTTGAGTTGTGAGGGTCACAGTCCATTCTGTCTCCTTCACCCTTATGTTTATTAGTCGCACGCCATCAGGTCAAATCAGAATTCAAAAACCCTCGTCCAAAGGCAAGTAGTGTTGGAATATTTGAGTGAGTGAGTTCAAGCTTTATGATTTGGATTTAAGATCAGATGATGCTTTAGGCATATGAAGAGATGAATTAAAGCAAAATGTCTCCGAGATTAGGATATGAGAAATTGTAAATTTTATACTTACTAGTAATTTTCTATTTATTTGATCGTGAGGTAGGGGGAGCGCTTTGTTTCGAGAGAGAGCGGTGTATGCAAGAAGGTCAATTGAGGTGTTGCATCATGGCACATTCTTCGTCGAAACTTAAATTTCTCAATAGAAAACCTCTTGTCGCAATGTCATCGACTCAATCGTGATTCATCATTCGTGACAATCCTTTCGATGCAATGCGTGTGTGATTATCGCTCATGGCAAGTCGCCAACGAGAAGAGAGCGATGACGATGAAACTTAAATTTCTCAATAGAAAACCTCTCGTCGTAATGTCATCGACTCAATCGTGACTCATCATTCGTGACAATCCTTTCGATGCAATGCGTGTGTGATTATCGCTCATGGCAGCTCGCCAACGAGAAGGGGGCGATGACCATTTTATCTTACGTGACTCTATTGCTTATGGATAACGACGACAACGATGATGATCGAAGGGATTCTTTATGAAATTAATAAAAAAATATTCAAATAAAAAGAATTAGAAGAGTATCAAATGCCAACAGGTTAAGATTTCTTTAATTAAATAGCCTTAATTTTTCTACCGTAGATGTAAATTTAGATCACATGATGAAAGAGAAGCGCTTGTAAGCGAAGTCGGTGTGTCCTCGGTACCTTCCTTCTTGTATTGTCTTCATCACCCAAGACAATTTGGCCGTCAGATTCCTGATGACCACCGGCACCGCACGGCGTACCCCTAATTCTATTCACCGCTGTCCTCCCCCTTCACCTCCTCCTTCTGGTTTGTTTGCACACAGAGAGAGAGAGAGAGAGAGAGAGAGAGAGTCTGTGTGTGCGTGATTTGACAGTAACGCCATTATTGCTAGTGATGCGAGTTCCAGTGGTAAACCTTTGCAGTAACTCTCTCTCTCTCCCGTCTCTCTCACTCTCTCTCCAATAAATGTCTGGGCATGCGCGCTGCAGCAGCGTCATGAATACACCATTTAATCGGTCCCTCTCGCGTTGGACGTCTCCTCCTATTGTTTAACGGCGCCTTCCTTTCTCTCTCCTGCTGCAGCTCGTCCCAAATGTCCTCTCTCTCTCTCTCTCTCTCTCTCTCTCTCTCTCTCCCTCCCAAGAGACAAGAGTCCCACACACCCACGCATAATTATTGAAGCAACTTGTTCTTCTTGGAGGAGGGTGATGGCGTACCGGAATAACCTTGGGCGACGGACGGCAGTCTGGTTTCGTCGACATCAAGTCACCAAACCAGCGGTGTGTTCGCTGACACTGTGATCTATCCGGTCATGTTTTCTTGTGGATTGCAGCCATGAAGGTTCGCCAAAGTGAGACATGGTCAATGAATGAGTGGGAGAAGACCACTGCTTCGAGTTAAGGAAGGCCAAATATGGAACATAAGCTTTTGTTTTCCATTTAACCCACTTAACTCGTCTCTTTTAATTCCAATCTAATCATTACATTTATGTGTAATTGGCTCCCTTTCCATTGATTCACCACTCAAAAAATTCTCTTTCTAAAAATAAAAATAATAATAAAAAATTCCTGCTTAACAATATAAGGTGGATCCTCGAGGTAAAAAAGTATTTCTATTTATTTTTTTTAAAGTATCATCATTTTTAGAATTTTATAGCAGTCTTTTTCTTTAATCTAATTCATCGCTCAAATTCTCTTTTTTGTTGCTTAATCGCTTTCGGTTCTCTTTTCAAGGAGTAAAAAATATATTCTCGATAATGCAGGACAAATTCTTGAAAAAAACTATTGTTTTTTTTTACTTTTATCCTATTTTCGTAGTTACATAATAGTTTTTTTTTCTAATGCTTGGAATGCACCCAACCATTTATCTCTTTTTTTGTCTATTTATCTACGGATCGGTCAATAAGGTGAATCAGTCCAACACAGTATAAACATATGAAAAATTACTATATAATAATATTCTTATGGTATTACAAAAATAGTACAACATAATGTTTTTTTTAAAAAATCTATATTATTAAAAAAATATTATGATTTGACAGACTCGTTCTATTGATTAGATTCTAAAAATCAATTTGATTTTTTAATATAAATAATATTTATTAGATTTTAAAAATTAGAATATTTTCTGAAAAATAGTAATAAAAAAATTATGACGATAAATCCGCCCTTGTCCATTTGTCGTTTTTTAGGTTGAACGGGTGGTGGGGCCGGTCACTGGTGCGCGTCTGACTTGTATCCGATCCCATTTAGATTCAACTGCCCCCACCCCAACACAACCCTTTCCGCGGGGCCCACCCGTCTTGCGCAGTTGCCTGAGCTCCACGTACCACCTTCACCTACTTCCTTCCGCCACCGAGTTGGCCGGACTCAGAACTGCGCACAGCGGCTCGAGTCCCGATGTCACTGCGAACGCACCTTTTACTTAGCTTACTCCACGACACCAAATCGTATGATCGCAATCACCTGCGACCGCTATCGAACGGGGATATCAATCACAGTCTTCGTTTCCAATGTTCTATCTTCCGTTTATTTACTGACACGTACGTAATCTTCTGCATGCATTCGCCAAAAATAAATCCCGACCGTCCATTCGTTAATTCTAACGCTCTCCAAAGCACAAATATGGGTCAAATCGATGGGTAAAGATGGTCGAGCACGAGGGCCATATATATATATATATATATATATATATATATATATATATATTAGAGCTGGGGTGCCCAGGGGAAACGCGATCCGCAGCTTCGAGAGGAGGCGCATCAATGGCAGCCGATGCGATCGCAATGGCGAAGGAGGCGGTGAAACCCTCGCGGTGCAACGAGGAGGAGGAGGAGGAGGAGGCGTCCCTGTTTTCCTCCTACATCGGCCTCAGTTTCGCACTCTTCCTGGGGCTCCTGCCCAAGTCCTCGGCGTCGTACGTGTCGTCGCTCCAGTCCCGCAACAGGATCCTGGCAATGAAGCTGTTCGAGGCGGAGGACCAGCTCCGGCAGCTGCGGTCGCGGCGGAAGGAGGACGCCAAGGCGAACGCCCGGGTGACGGAGATATACGCCGGGCACCGGACCCGGTGGCAGCAGGAGGAGAAGCGCCTCCTGCAACGGATCGACGCCGCGGACGAGGAGGCTGCGTCCCTGAGGGCGCGGGTGAAGGAAATGGAGCGGGCGGAGGCGGAGCTGAGGGCCGCGGTGGAGCGGCTGGAGAAGGAGGTGGCTGAGAGGGACGAGATGCTCGACTTCATGGCCAGGAAGGTGGAGGGCGACGGGTTCTCTGAGAAGGGGGTGATGGGGGGCGATGCCGGGCTGGAGCCGTTGGACCACGGCGAGCTTGACCGGGAGTTCTCGGGGGCTAGGGTTTCCGGCGCTTTGGAGCCGGTTCTGGAGCAGCGCTTCTTGTCCCGGAACGGGGAATTTGAGGGCATGGCGGATCTGTTCGCTCATCAAAACAACTATGTGAAGGAGTTCCTGATGCCGCCTGTGGATATGAAACTGTGGATGGATCGATCTGCTGGATGGCAGGTGAGAGGGAGCTAACTCTAGATCTTGATGAACAACTCACAAGTGGTGTGTGTTCTCTAGTTTGAGCCAGTGATCACACTACTTGCTTGAGCCTGCATACATTTGATTCTATCATGATTTCTTCATTACAATTATCCACTGTCACCAATCTCTTCTTCGTTATTAGTTCTTAGACGCTAGAATTCCTCCTGATGAAAGCCATGACCTCAGTAAAAGAAACCTTTTTGCTGCAAAAAAAAAAAAATTATGGTATGAGATGTTGTTTTTTAGATAATTGATATGACAATTGTCTGCTACTAGAAGCTATTGGGAACTGTTAATGAATTGTATGAGTGTGACAGAGCAGATCATCAGCATCTCCCTAGCACTCCAATTTTATTAGATTTGTATACTTTCAGTGAAGTACTTTAGTAGGTGAAGATTCTTGACTGCCACTTACTCTGATTAAATATTCTCCAAACTCATAGAACACCATAGGCGGCACATGTAGTGTGGATGTTTCATTTATGAGCGCGTAAATTGCTCATCGTGTTTACGATCCTTTCTTGAGGATAAAACTCCACCCTGTTCTACCCTGTGATCATTTCCCTGACAGACTAGTTTAGTGATGTAGTGCTGTAGCAGAGTTGTCTCACCACTTATCTGTCAATTAGCTTAACGATTTTTTTTTTATTTTTTTTATCAATGTCTTCTTATGCTACAGTGGCCATTTGGCGTAACTAAAATGTTCATGCACTCTATAATTTTGTTCTCACAGGACATGCAATATGACTCACTCGAATCAACACACAATATGAAGCATTTGGTGGCAAGGTAAAACCACAAACAAACAAACAAACTTGATTGAGCTCTTGATGGCAAAAGTATTATGTTTGAATCACAAGCTTAGAAATTGGTTTCAGGAGGGAGTCCCCATGGAAGGTTGATGGTGAATCATCAGGTGTTTCTGCCAAGCTTAAATTGCTGGAGCAGGAATTGGTTAACCTTGAAAAACTAGGAAAAGAGGATCCGTCCAAGATCCTGTCATTAATGAGGAAGCAATCCAAGAGATACCAATCTCTTGCTGGCAAAATTGATGATCTATGCCGGAAAATGGTAAGTTAAATTTGCTGATATTTTTTTACTGTTAGTTTCTCATTCGTAGGCATGTTTTGCTACTAATTTATCATGATATGCTTAATCAAAGGATTGCAAGTAATAGATATATCTATATGTCACTATTCTTGCTCACCATTGTTTTAAGGACTAGTTCATTGTTTTTTTGTGGGATTTGCTTTATATGTGAATCGTCTCGAGTAAATGTTGAAATATTTTTTTAGGAAGCTAAGAAGTTGTTTTTTTTTTAATTGCGATACTGCTGTAGTTACCTCAGTAATATCACCAGGGAAGAATCCAAATGGGAGATCGTTAACAAAACCCACAAAGCCGAGGGTACATTGGTGTCTCTGCTGGCAGTATGCCATTTTCATTAGTGGAGGTTTGTCGTACATAATTGCCAAAGACTATTAAATTGTTTACAAAACACCTCCATGACAGTGATGCCAATTAAGATTTTGTGGGTTAAAAAGATGATGGATCGGTAGTGGCTTGCCCGGACACTGTCATCCAATTATAGACTTCACTATATGTTGTAAGAATTTTCACACAAATAGTACCACAGTTAGTGAATTATGTAGAGTATCGGAACTATTTATAGAGGGCAACAAATCCGAGGCTTTTGTTTATTTGTTCATCTTTCAGTCAGATATACTGATATTTCAGCATCGATCATCACTAAAACCAGCTCGAACATAATTCCTTGCTAACATCTTATGATAGATACCACTTAGAAAATATATGCAGAATTAAACTATTAACAGGAACAGTACCCTAACAAAAATGTGTTTCAAAGTTTCAACAACTGTTCTAATCAACTTTAGAAGGCTGGCTCCATAATAGATGTTCCCTCTATTAAGCTAATATTCTTGAATGCCGGTGAAGCATGGGTGTTCCTTTGAAGCCATTAGACTTTTGTTGCAGGCGTCGCAGAAAATGACTGTTTTATGCATTGCTCTCTTTATGCAGCGACTAAACGACCCCTGTGATCCAACACTCGGTCCGGAGTTCAGGACACAGAGGCAGACCGAGTTCTTGCTCGAAGCCTTTCGCCTGCAACATACTGCTTCCGAGACGAGGCAGAAGCTGAGCACGCTGCAAGCCGAGGCAACAAAGAGCCATCCGGGAGACGACCTAACGCCGAAAGACAAACTGAACACAAGAAGATCCATGGACTCTATCCGGAACAACTTCAAAGAGATGCAGAGGAACCTGGAGATCTGGTTAGCGAGGATCATGGGTGATTTGGAGGGCATCTTAGCGAGGGATGGTGCTTCTCGCGTAAGAGATTACTATTCATCTCCGTTCCCCTTCGGCCGATGACTATGAATGAACTCCGGCATTTTATTTCCAGCCACTTCTTCACATCTCCCTCAATAATAATGTATAGTGACAGCAAGCTTACCCACCCTCTTTTCTATATGCGAATACATGTTCCTTCTTGTTTGTTTCCTGCAACAATTACTTTAGCAGACTTCCTCGTCCTCATCTAATGCTAAAAGCATTCACCAGCAAACCATTTAAACTTCAGGTAAAGATGTAGAGAGAGACGGGTCTGTTGTTGTGTCATTCACATGTAAAGATGTCTGCGTTCCCTCATTTAGGTTCCAGTGCAGAGCATCCAACTCTTATCGGATGACACGGCGACAGCCTTGACAGCCAAATCATTGTTCCAATACGGTGTGGTTCACGTGCTCCTGTCCCATCTCTACATCTGAAGAGACAATGTGGCAGGAAATGGAGTACCCTGTGTTCGTCCTTGCATCAGATCCATCCTCCGAATTGGGCCGTTGGGCCCATCACTTGTCGTCCGAAGCATGGAGAACCGGAAAAGTATGCTCTCCGACGCCGGGTGCGCTTACCGTATCAGGTACGGAGAAATGGAAACCTGACCTCCAAGGAAAGGGTCATCATCATCATAATATGCTCTCTCTGCCCCGACGACCAAGTAAAGAAGCTAAAAGCGGAAAAGTGGCGGTCAATTCCGCCCCCGCTCACCGGATCCGCCTTATGTTCACCTTCTCACAACATTAACACATAGGCCCTCCTCAATATTTGATTTTTGATTCATACTCATCACGACGACGACGATAAGTAATAGCAACCTGAAGTATATATAGGTGTTGGAAGAGTGGGTTGGTTGGGTCGGTGGAGGGGTGACGACGGCCTTCTATCGGCGGTAGGGGACGGGGAGGGAAAGGTTATGCCCCGACGTAGAGAGGTAATCGGTCGATCCCTTCCCGTTTCGCCTCAAGATGCATTCCTTCCTCCGATCCAGTTTCCTTGGCTCCTTATTTGCTTCTTCGATCGGTTGGGATTCTAGGGTTTCCGGTGTTGCCGACGCTCTGGGTTTGCGTTCCACGGGCGGATGTTTAGTCGGATGCCTATTGTGGTGGGATTAGATCTCTATCGCTGATAGCATTGCGATCTTGGCGTGATTCTTACGTTTGTTGATTGATTTGTTTGATTCAGTCGGTGCCGTTTCTTGGTATTTTGGCGATGCTGGCACCCTGGGTTGGCATTCTCTGGAGAGACTTCTTGATTTGTTTGACTGAGGGTATGGGTTTCGTTGAATTGGGGTCCATTATGATGAGCAATCTTTACCTGGTTGTTGTGTATCTGTAGTTTAGGATTTTCTTGGCCGTTAATATTGGAATTTTCATCGTTGTCCTCAGAAACTTTGCTGATCCAACGGTTTTTATGCCTATATCTTGTTATTTCTGCCTGCTAAGTATGGATATATCGTTTCCTTCTTTTCATATTTTCTTATGAAATGACATATCGAGATATTGGATCGACTGTTGTTGGTTTGTCATACATTGATTTGATTTGGAGGTTGTAAAGGAAGAATTGCTTTTCTTCGATCTCTTTATCTGGATTCTGGATAAGGGAAATACGACAAGTAACCTCGATTAGTTCTTTAAACAATGATTTTCCTAAAACAACCAGAGTAAAATGGGGTAATCCAGGTATTGATGATGCTATAATCATATATAATACTTTGAGAAAGAGAACATATATTAGCTATCCTGATAACGAAAAGAGCTGTAGTTCTGTTGATGTATGTGTCTCTTGAGGAAAAGTTAATTTATGCAATTGAAGAATTATGATGGTATCATCAGAGTGACTTTAGAGTTGTACCTGTCTTTACCTGATGTATCTGCTGTCCGAATGTGCAGCAACTGAAATATGCTACTTTTTTTAATTGTGTGCTTGTCCTTTTCATGGTTAACATCTTGCATTAAACCAATATATGGTATTTCTTTTGCCTTTTCTTACCCAGCCTGTATATATTGCATTATACCAATATATGGTATTGTATCGTTGTTCACAACGCATCATATAGGGTTGGCCATGGAAGGTTAATGTTTCTTAGAGGGCCCTCAAGATCTCTGTAACCGGAACAGCTATGGTTGTACCTTCTATTGCTTGCTTCTACGTAATGCTTAATGGAATATTATGTTAAGTCACAGTAACTTTTTTTTTGGTGTATATTTGTCTAGCAAGAGCATTTAATTCTAACGTTTCAAGTCCTTGTATCTGTTGGAGCAACACTATAATATAACAGTTTATGAAGCACATTCATTAACGTAATTTCTAGTAATGATTGGTTTACAGATTTATTTTCTTATTTGTTGGAGATTTTAGGGAAATTGTGTTGATCTAGTGATCCATCATTTTGTTCCTTTTTGCTAGGGTCTGCACTCTCGTGATCCTGTGGGCTTAACATTTGCACTTCATACATGGAGCAAATCCCTCGTCGGTCAGCCCTTTGCCTCTGCCAACTCTTATTATTTCAGGATGCTCTTGGTTGGCGGTTTCTTGCTCTTGGAGATTTCCTTGTCTCTTTTGTCAACTATACTTAGTGGCGAGCTCCTGTTCCATATCTGCAAAGGTCAGATTATGCAGTTTACTTTTGAAGTTGGTGTTGGATGAATGATGAACTTTTACAAGTAAACGAGTTATTTGTGTTTACGACTACTATATTATTTTTTCAGTTCTAATTTGTGCTGATATAGGTATTATATTGCAGTGTACCTGCATAACTTCTGTTTGAATTAAATCTGGGATCTTAAGTGATTGACTTTGAAGAAATAATCAGTGGGGTATGTTTTTGTTGGTCACTTATTTTGGGTGTTATGTCCTTTTCTTCAAGATGGTAACATCAATTTTTGGCTTTGTTTCTTCTCCATAGGATTGATGTTTGCAGTTCCCCTTCGTCCTTGCGATTAGACATTTCATTTGCTTTCTCTAAGTCAGAACTGGTGCATATTTGGTATTTCTTTCGCTTGGGTTTCAAATAAAGGATTGCGTTTACTAGCGAGAGATTGATTCAAGACTTCTATGAAGGGAGGCAGAAAAAGTTTATTTGGGCTTGAGTTGTTTTCGCACTTTTGGGCAATCACATTTTTCATTTTATGTGACCAACATGAACTGCAGTAGGTCATCTGTGACTACGTTCAAGGTAGAAAGTGGTTCTCAAGTGCTTTATATTGCAATTTTCTGGAAGATAAGGTTCCTGCAGATGGCCATCGCTTTGCCATGGTAACAGGTCCTATTACTTTTCAGCATTGGATCTCTGCTGAAGCCTGTCTAAGTTCAGTAAATTACATAGAACTATTTCTTAAAGCATAGTCATTTTGTTGGTTTATCATAGTTCTTGTATTAGATATCTGTCAAATAAAGACTTGGAGATTTTACTAGCTTCAGCAGCTGAAAACAATGGAAAAGTAAGTTGGATCACATTTGATGCTGTTTTGATGCATAATGCAGTGTCATAAATCGATCTGATGTTTGTTGCAGGTACAAGCTAATTAAGGAAGTTGGTGATGGAACTTTTGGAACTGTTTGGCGTGCTATAAATAAGCTGAGTGGGGAAGTTGTATGTTATCTACAATGTTATTGATGGGTTCTACTAACCACTGTTTGCCATGGTTTTTTTTTTTTTTCCTTTGACATCAAGTTTTTTTTGGTGGTTTTGTAGGTTGCAATTAAGAAAATGAAGAGAAAATACTATTCATGGGAGGAATGTGTGAATCTTCGGGAAGTGAAGGTAATATGTTTCGGTGGGGTTTTCTTTGATATTTTCATTTTTGTGATGATGTATTGTTGAATATGGTTATTATGCTGTTTCTTTAGTCTCTGCGACGGATGAACCATCCTAACATTGTGAAGCTTAAGGAGGTTATAAGAGAGACTGATATGTTGTACTTGGTATTCGAGTACATGGTATGACAATGTGGTATATGCTTTTGTTCTTGCTGCATTAATGTTTCATGATATTTGATTTTTTGTTAATTTTTCAGGAATGCAACCTTTACCAGATTATGAAAGACAAAAGCAAGGGTTTCTCAGAGTCTGAAATTCGTAATTGGTACTTTCAAATATTTCAAGCCCTTGCGTACATGCATCAGCGAGGCTATTTTCATCGTGACCTTAAGCCTGGTATTGCACCTCGTGTTTTGTGATATATTAGTTATTATCATGGGCATATAATTTTTGTCAAAAACCTTTGTGTTACTGATTGACCAATAAGATAGAGACCACATATATCTAAAGCAAGGAATGCAATTTCAATTTGTATCGCCCTTTACGGGCGGACATACCGGTCCAATAGGTTATCGATATGCAGATCGGTCGCTACCGGGTGGTATCGTCAAAATCGACCGTCGGCGGTCGATTTCAGCCGTCGGCAGTCGATTTCAGCCGTCGGCAGTCGATTGAGGGAGAAAAAAGGAAGAAGAAAGATGTACCTCGCGCCGTCCTCGCCCGTGGGCGATTTTTCTCCCACGCAGGGAAAAAGATCGAGGCGACGTCGCCTCTTTTTTTTTCTAATATATAAATATTTAATATTATATTTAAAATTATAATATATTTTAATATATCGTGCTGTATGCATTGTATGTACCACCCAGTACTTGTACCATATTAGTACCAAGAAAATGTCGATACACCTATACGGACCGGTAAGTAAAACCTTCATCTAAAGCAATCAGAAAATCTATAAAGGATGGTGCTAGTCAGTTTTCTAGGTTTGCTTCCTTGTTTACCTCTATAAGCAACCAACTACCTACTACTACTACATTGGTCGTAAGTGATGATGAAGCCACTATCATATTGTCTTATCAGTGGCATGCTGTATTTTGATATTAGATACTGTAGGTGCAATTTTGTGCACATATTGTGTCAAATTTAGGACTTTTAAGTACTTCCATACATATCTTCATATTCAGTTTGTAATTTATGCTTAAGCCATGTTTTGGTTTTGATTAATTAATTATTCAATATTTAACCCAAACCTATGTTTTTATATGATTATTAATCAAGTTTAGGTGGAAAACCCATTAAATTAACAATTTTTAACTGGGTCCAGCCTGTACCGACTGGCCAAACCCATCTTGGTTGGCACGGGGGCATATCAACACATGGTATACCCCTGTATTGGTCCATCGAAGGAAAAGTTATTACGCTATTTTTTAGGCACAAGCAAACCCTTCTTCTCCGATGAATGTTTATGCATTTTCATGTGAAATATTGCAAAGAGCTAAGAATCTAGATCTTCTCTTGTTTCTACCAAAGTTCTTGTTGTTTTTCAATGAAATCTGTGATGCTGTACTTTTTGTCCTTCGCTTTATTCTATTGGATGTATTAAATTTCGGTTAAGTGTTATTTAGATCTGCTACCTTTTTCAGAGAACTTACTGGTCACAAAGGACATTATAAAGATAGCAGATTTTGGCCTTGCTCGGGAGGTTTCTTCAGAGCCACCATACACTGAATATGTTTCAACCCGTTGGTAGGTGTCCTTCCATCTTCCTTTTACTCTCTACCATTTGTATATATGTTCTCTAATATGCGTGAATGTGCTTAGGTACCGAGCTCCTGAAGTTTTGCTTCAGTCATCTATTTACGGTGCTGCAGTTGGTAATGTTTTTGATGTATTTATAACAATCTTGCAAGCTCAAAGATTTTTTGTTTTGTTAGTAATATTTGTCATATTGATTTATATGGCGTCTAGATATGTGGGCGATGGGTGCTATCATGGCTGAGCTATTTACACTTAGTCCTCTATTTCCTGGCTCAAGGTAATCACAGCATCAACTTGTGCAAGCTCATCCAAGGATGCCAAAATCATGTTGTTCCACGTATTTCATTGTTGTTTTTAACTCTTTAAATCTTAAATGCTTATGCTGTCTGTCTAAATATATCTGATACATAAAAGACTGATTAACATAAAATATGTGAATGAAGAACTTCTTCACGACGACCGACCAAACATTGTATGCAAAAACTAAATATGTATAATCAATTGGTCTTTAAGTTGTTTTGTGCATGTGAGTAGACAAATGAGGATCAAAGCTTTCTATTTCTTGTATGTTCTGGTTTTGTGATAGGATCTCCCAGCATTGGAACTCGATTCAGAATGGGCAGTTCAGTTAGATGATAAATGTTTTCCTATGTATTGGACCAATCCAGCCCAACCCACGATTATTCCAGGGTTCTGATTTGGTTGATGAAATAGCATGAGAGCCAGTATGCAATGTTCAAGATTAGATTATTCATATTTGCTTTCTTTCATCACAGCAACTTGCTTTTTCATATGAAGCATCAACAGTTTATGTGATACGAGGATCAATTATTGGCAAGAGAGAGCCAGAGGGAGAGAATGGGGGAGGATTTTTTTTCATATCTGTGGGTCAAGGAGAGTTAAAAAGGACTAAAAATTTATGACATTTGTGCTATGTATTGATACTGGAGAAAGAAAAACACGGTTCGATTGCGGACTTGATTTTTGCAAGTTGCATCTCCATAAATATGCTTACCTCAAGCCTTTCATGGGAAAAGAGAAAAGCTAGTGATAAATTACAGCCAAAAGGGCAGTATAATTCTTTTTGGGTGGGTGGTTATGCCTTTACAAAAGCAAACTTACTGATTTATCTTTTATTTGTTTTTTCTTTTTGCAAATTGTCTTTGTAGTTAATGGTTTTTGTTTCTCATGCAGTGAAGCAGATGAGATCTACAAGATTTGTAGTGTTATTGGTAATCCAAATGAGAACTCTTGGGCAGAAGGCTTGCAACTTGCAGATGTTTTGAAATATCAGTTCCCTCAGGTAATTTGTATACTCATTGCTTGTTTTGCCAAGATCAACTCATGTTTCTTACAGTTCTTGAATAACAAGAATTAAGGAGGGTCTGCTGGCGCTTTTGTTTGTCACAAGCAGGATGGTACAGTATACTTTGCTGCCATGTGCACCATGCCAAGGCATCTTAGTAATTCAGAGATGTAGCTGCACTTGCCATACCTTCTGCTCTAGCATATTCTTGGCTAAAATTTGGATTTTTACTGTTTAATCTTTTTTCCTGGTTAAAATATTTGCATTTTGCCATATATTACAGCCAAAACTATTTGTTTATTTGGAACTGTGTTTCTTTGGTCTGAGTACCCTATTCACATTCTTGCACCATTCTGATTCATAAATTAAGAAGATTATTAGTTAGTAACAATCTTCTAAAGTACTTGTTTTAGTCTGTGGCTTGTGACTGATTATAATGTTAGCATGTTTCTGTAATTAATTGTTACTGTACTCCATCAGGTTGATGTTAGGGTGTGCTTCATGGATAAATTCATGGAAATTAGTTTTCCCTTGGAGATTTTTTTGTATTGAGTAGTTGCCAGGAAAATTAAAATGCCAATATTTTTTCCTCTATATCTCCATGAAAAGTTGCCTTTTCATTGTCTATGTAATCCTTTGCAGATGAGAAAAGACTTTCATATCATTTTTTCTATAATTTGATGTTAACTCATGTCTGCATAAAGAGGTCAAGTTTTAGTTTTCTAGCATCGCAAACACGCGAAAGGAAAAGAAAAACTGTTCTTGTTTCTTTGTCTACAATCCAAGCAAATTTTATTTACTTTTCACAAAAACAAATTTTCCCTGTAAATTCTATCCACCATTTTCCTTGCAAAAGGCACTTGTCATTACATCTTTTTACTGATTTTGCCACTGTTTAATAAAATTCACAATCTGGACTAGCCACAAGGTTCTATCGTTGTGCCTCATGCTTGAGATCTACATGTCTGCATCTTATCTATAAACAAGTGTTTGTTTGAACCATGGTTCGCCTTACCGGTCTATACCGGTGTATCAACCAGCTATCAGTATGATATGTATTGAGCTATACTGAGGATACTGACACATGGTACATAGGGGCATATTGATGTACCACCCATGTTGATCTCCTGTTGGACCTGTATGTACTGTCTGTACCGAACAGTTATGCTATGGAACGGCAAACCTTGGTTTGAACTTTCTACTTTGTTTTACCAATTTCTTGGGCGACAGAGACTTAAAATTAGCTTTTTCTATTGCAATTTTTTATCTTTTAAAAAAGATGGTATGTGGCTTTGTTTCTTCATTTATCAGATAGTTTTACTTTACCATAAGTTATCCCAAAATGGATTTGTTTTTTCGGTCTGTAGTGTTCTGCTGTACAATTAGAAGTCCTAATTCCATCAGCCAGCAAAGAAGCAGTTAACCTAATTAAGGTACAACCTTATTTCTCTTGTATTTTCTTTTTAGTGATACAATAATAATTCTTATTCTTGATTAGTTTAGTCTTTATCTTTTGACTCTAATTTGCTAGTTTTCCATAATGCTCCTGTATTTATAGGCACTTTGTTCCTGGGACCCCTGCAGGAGGCCAAAAGCAACTGAAGCCCTTCAACATCCTTTCTTCCAAGTGTGAATCCTTTGTCTTTCCTTACCATTCCTATTCTTGGTATTTTGTTAACAAAGTTACACAAATTAGCAAGGGACTTTTTACAAGAAAAGATGCTAAATAAATGCATTTCTCTGGTAATGCAGACATGCCTTCGTATTCATCCGTCTTTCCATTCAAAACTGGCAAGATTGTCACATACACCCCCTGGTATGTTCACATGTCTGTGTTCTTATTTTTGGGCACCTTACCAACTATTCTTCTGTTGGTTTATGACACCAGCGTGTTCTTTAACATTCATTGATCTTTTTCTAGTGGGGAATAAAGGAGCTTTGGGGCAGAATGGTACGAGAAGATATTCAACTGGACCACTGTCTGTCACAAGATCAGCAAATAATTTTATATCAGCAAAAGCAAATGGTTCTCTGAGGGCTGGTAATTTAACAGAAGTACATTATCTTGTTTCTAAATAACCAGAGCAACAGAAATTATTTGTGAACTCTCAGGTACCATGGAGCAATATATGCAGCAAGCATCATCTGGAAAACCAGTTGATGACTAAAAAGTGCAATTGAAAACTAAAGAATGGATAGGGAGAAAAGTACAAGGGGCCTGAGAGAGCATGATAGGGAAGATTAGAGATAAAAATTAAAGATGACCGATTAAGTGAAAGTTTGATTAATTAAAAAGATGGCTGCCTGACACCAAAAAGCCTTTTGTTGAAAGGATTTTCAACTAAGAAACTTATGTCACGAGACTTTCGAAGTGTATGAAATTTAAGACAGATAACTTTTAATCATTGTCTCATAAAATCCTGGCTAACACTTCTAGACCTTCAAACTTGATTCTTGTTGGTTTTCACAATTGGATTTGTACTTGAAATGGGATAATTATACTGAAAGATTTTATGACTAGAATCAATTAAAATTTCATAAACATGACTGACGACCAAGAAGACTGGAATCCTGACCTTATCTGAACAAGTCATGCATCATTTTATAATACCATGTGGAATTGACATGAAATTTGATGACTATTGGAGTCTTATAATCCCCTTGTTACAGGCGTGCAGAGGAAACTGGAGATGAATGATAAGGTAATATGCTTGCAGTTATCTATAGGACCTTTTGCTGACGTGCTATACTTTGTTCTTATTAGTTATTGAACTATATCTAGGAACTCGAGAAAAATGGAAGATCACTGGGGAACAATATGAGACAATCTCAATATAAGCCTCCAGCAAGAAACAATGCAGGCAAGTTGGTTGGAGTGCTTGGCTGTCCTATTCAGTTATTTGATTGTTGATTTATAATTTGGATATTTCTGGCAATTCTATTATGTGCGTAGGAGCAGCACTCAACTTTGTTAATTTTTTGTTTCTGTTTTGCGATTTTTACTTGTACAACTGATGATGTTGAACCATCATGTTGTGTAGAGTTCACTTTTCCAGCATGTTCTGTAAAATCATCCTTTTTAAATTTGTGCAGCAGGATATTTGGCACTAAAATCTCAGAAGATAGTTGACGTACCAAGTAAGATGCCATGCACCAAAATTGCTGACAAACTGTCACATATGTCACTGGATTCTGGTATACACAAGGCAGGTAAACCACCACCACCACCACATGAGACCCCTGGTAGGAGGTATTCGAAGAAGTTGTAGGCTGAAGTCCCATCATCATGGTTGCCTTGCTGTATGAGATGCTTTTTAAAGGTTTTGAAGTAATAAACTGTTACTTTGGCCTGTTTTATATGCACCAAAATGTTATCCAGTGTGGTCGTGTCAGAATCCTGACCTTAATTGGTTTTATTTAGAGGAGTGTCAATTCCTAACTTGGTCGGTTTGATTGCAAGTGCTTCCACCACCTACATGAAATGTTTGATATAGCATTGGAGGAAAAATCATCTTTACAGGGTTCTCAAAATGTCTGACGATGGGAACTGTGTCGAGCTCCCCGTACTGTACAAGCTGTTACAATTCTTATATGAAAGGCGGAAGATTGGTGCCATGTCCAAATTTACAGGGATATCATTCATGGGGGGGGGGGCAAAAAAAAGAAAGCTTCTTCGGTTTGGTGTGCTAATGATTTTTATTCTTGTTAAGTCGAAATCTGATTGCCATATTGGAAAATCAATTAAGAAGATGCCAGTGTATGTTTGTCCTTTGATTGCTGTTGGAAAATATGAAATCTTGTAAAAATTACTAAATTCTAGATTGAGTATGTAAGGAGCTTGTGAATTTTTTGTATGTTAAGTAAGGAACACATCTAAAGAGTTTTTACAGTGTGGTTTGGGAAAGTTACATTTGTAGATTGGACTCACGGATGGTACCGTGTATCGATCGCTTGGGCCTAGTAGTCAAGTAAGTGTATTAAAAATTGTGACGTAGTCAATAATGCATAGAAAAAATAATGTCATGGTATTGTTCAATTGTCGACGGCAATGGTACATCGACAATATCGGATCTAGGTATTGATCACGTTGTTATTTTCCTATCCACGTCGGACGGATGGTATCGATGTCACATCAATAAATTCGTTCATACAGCAGGCATGTCGACATGGTGGGTGACCCATGCATGATCTATTAACTTAGTAGATATAAGAGTAGATGACCGAAACGGTTAAAGCCAATCTAATCAGGCAAATATAGTAATGAATTGGTATGGTACAGCCGGCATCGATCGCGTCATCATGACTCATATGTAAGAGTTGAAATCCAAGTAGAGGAAGGATTAAATAAGAGGATCCACGTAACCTTATTAGCCGCCGCCTGCTCTGCTCTCACCCACCAATTTGAGACTAAAAACTTGGTGTGTCGTCAGATATAATAATAGACCGTAGCGTCGTAATCTATCCACCGTGTTTAAAGCCTAACCCGGCGTGACCGATGGCTTCAAAAGACCGTCTTCAAACCAACCCAACCATGCAGCAGTGGCAGACAAGCTTCAAAAAAGGACGCCCTTGAGAGCAACAGTAGTAGACTTGAGGCGTTTCTCAATCTCAAAGCCCTACTACTACTACTACTTTACTACTTTACCAGAACACAACCCCTACCCTTTCTACCAACCCAACCATCTCTCTCTCTATACACCTGGGGTTGGGGGGGTAGGGAATTCGCAGCGTTTTTGCCTCTTAACCTACCGTTCTACAAACAAGCCTTCTCATTGACCCACACTGCGGTACAGATTTGGCTAACCGCAAACCCAATTCCATCAGCCTTCTTCTTCTTCTTCTTCTTCTTCTTCTTCTTCTCATTGCTAAAAAGAACATTACAAACCACATCACGGTGAACAAATTAATGAAGACATAACAACAACAACAACAACAACAACAATCCCTTCCTTTTGACTACTACTGTAAGAAGCAAGCAGTTTAGTCCATAAAATAGAACGCGAGGTCGTCGTAGCCCATGAACCTCTCCAAGTCCACGTCAAACGCTGACGCGTCCCACGCCGCGGCCTGCGCATCCGGACACCCCTCGGCTTTGGCTCCGGAGATCTCTCCCTCCTTCACATCCCGGTACCCTTCTTCCCCTCCGCTGCCGCCATCGGGGTTGGGCATCAGGTCGAACAGCTGATCCATGTCCAGCTCCGAGTGGTGCAGCAGCTCCGCCGTCCCATCCAGGACCCACTCATCCTCCACATGGTCCACCAGCGTGGTGAGGTCCCGGCTCGACGCCACCGGAGACACCAAAGCCCCACCCTCACGCCCGCCCTCCATCTGTTGATTCAGCTTGAGGTTGAGGTCGTCGATGGTCACCGGCCTTCTGCTCAAGTGAGTATTCCAGTGATTCTTTATCTCGTTGTCTGTTCTCCCCGGCAATCTTCCAGCGATGAGCGACCACCTGCAGCAGCACATGAGAAATCCCACGGTTATGCAATTAGCAGAGCAGCCAAGGTGATGTGAAAGATGATGTTGACAAACTTTGCCCCCTCCGAGAAAACCGACATGGCCAAACTCACATGAGGAAGGGTCACATGCTCTATAGTCCATACGTCACGTTGATGAACAGTGTAACTTTGGAAGCGTCCGACGGGAATACAGCCATGTCTCCTCCGACAGGATCAGACACACGGCCTTCGCCGTCCGTCTACCTCTTGCATTACTTTTCATGCCTACTTAAAAAGGTTTACGGTGGATAGATTCTTCTCTGAATCTTCTTACCCCTTCACCGTGCATGGCTGTTCCCCTCGAAAGTTTTGTGTGGGGCTCGTTTGGTTTATAGCATGGGGGGTGGGGTACGTATGCCAGTAGTAGTAAACGGTAAAGGGACTACGATGTGTGTACCTGTTGCCAAGCAGGTTGTGGAGTCGAATGATGAGGTCTTCTTCCTCATCTGATATGTTCCCTCTTTTGATTCCTGGCCTCAGATAGTTCAGCCATCTCAACCTGCAGCTCTTGCCGCACCTATTCAGCCCTGCAAGGAGGAATTTTTCTTGATGAAAAAGCGTTTTCTTTGGTTTCTTTTAAGCATGTAATTTCACAGCAGTGACAATTCCTTCTTCTTCTTCTTCTTCTTCTTCTATTATTGTAAGGTGAAGAGGAAGAGTGCTTATGAGTCATGATGTAATGCTTAGGGCCCTATTTGAAATATACAACTACTACACTAAAGGGAAGCGCATGTGTCATGCTCTAAAGATAAGATTCCCATAATTGTTTAAAGGAAAAGTACATCACGAAAGAGATTAGCTTTCTGGTAGTACTCAGACAGAAATCTTGGTGAGACCTGAGACCTCATAATTAAGCATTGCATCTGAGCAAGCCATTATTAGCTTTGGGAGCAGAAGGGTAATATGACATAGAACAACTTGATGTCGACTAGCAGCTGCAACTCTCAAGCTCACCCAATCAGAACTCGGCTTTAACATTTTTCTTTTTAGAAGCAATAATAAGCTGCATTGGAAGGAAATGGTCGGAGTTCAACTGTGGCAAGATTTGGGATCAAGATTCCCATACTCAAACACCCAAGAGCAGGTAAAGCAAAGGGTAAGAGAACACTCAACCCAGCAACTAGAATTCCTACTCGCTGTTCTGATGGATTGGATCATACACACTCATCAACTTCTAAATGCTTTAGTTCAACACCGAACGAAGTGAGGCTTCCAGGAAGTGGCTAATTATTCAGCAGATGTGTTCCCATCTTCCTGCTTTCTTTAGAACCTACACAGCTGCTCCAGCAGAGATAGGGAAGAATGAAAGCAGTCGTCGAAGGAGCAGAGCAGCACCACACCCTTTAATTCACTAAGCAATTAACTCTCTGCGTGTGTGTGTGTGTGTGTGTGTGTGAGAGAGAGAGAGAGAGAGAGAGAGAGAGAGAGAGAGAGAGAGAGAGAAGAGAACGGACCAGCTTTGGCGGGGAGAGTTCGCCAGTTCTTGTCACCGTGGGCTCTAACGTATTCCACCAGCTTCTGGTCTTCCTCAGCAGTCCAAGCTCCTCTGTTCACCACAATATCCGCCGCCGCCTTCTGCTTCGCTCTCTCCGTCTTCTTCACCATCTTCCTTCGCCTTTTTCACTCTCCCGATGACCCTCCGCTGGTATCTATCTGCGAGATTCCCAGCTGCTGCTGCTGCTGCGGCTACTTCAATTGGTGCCAAATCTTGCCGTGTGCTGTGCCGTCAACGTAGCATATGGAAACAGCAATCGCGGGATGGGACCTGCAGCGACTGGGATGGAGAATTCCGACGGCGGATTTCATACTTATAGTAATCCTCCTCCTCCTCCCTCCTCCCCTATCCTCTCTGCCATCCTCACATCATCATCACATGCATATCTAACACTCCATGCACATCTACCACATTCCACCGGCTGACGGTCTCCCACAAGTGCCCAAACTGGCCGAGGAGAAGGGCTGGTGAGGTTTGGGGACGTCAATGGAGTAACCTTTCTCGCAATCACTGACTCCGGTCAAAAGCCTCTTACGTCTTGTAAGCCTTAGTCAGTCTCCTACCGAGTTCGCCTTTTAGGTTGTGCTGCTCCGTTTAGTTGACGCACTGCTCGTTGGGAGAGACCCAAACATTTGACCATTCGCGACGGTTAGGTTCCTTTTTAGTCTTCTTCCCCTGTGGACCACCATTTTGTACCCTTACTATTATTATTAGCTTACATCTGTAATAATAATAATAATAATAATAATAATAAAGTAGCATTATATCAATACTTTGAAGTATAATTATTATTTGTTTATTTTTACTTGACATTTATATAAATTATTAGATGAGATTTCGGATCATCAACTTATTATATCAAATATTTTATAAATTTTATATTATAATAAATATAGTGGTTATTATTGCTGCACCATAATAACTCACTTGCCATATTTACAAATATTGTAATTGGTAAAGATTTCAACAATTTCATGAGGTCAAATCTTGCTCTCGTCACTTGGTTTTTTCTTAAAAAAAATCTTCGAGTTTTATATTGTATTATCTTAAATTTTTATTAATATTATTTATATAAATAATATTGATACAAAGTAAATTCGATATATTTATATATGTTTAATCTCAATAACAATAAAAAATTCATATAATCTATCCTAAATAGTTAAAAATTATGACTTTATTGGATTTGTTACTGTTGTTGTTGTTTATACATGGTTATATATGTAGGTGTGTTTTATGCAACTACTAAACAGAAAAAAAAAATCATTATATATATATATATATATATATATTGGTTTTGTGGTTGCAAGAGGAACATGAATATTAGATTTAAAAATGTTTTGAGATAATACTTAATACCAACTCATCAAATTAATGGATAAAATTATATCGGTATTAAATCGGATGCATTCGATAGCCATGCGTTCCTTATGAAATGAATTCACATGACAGTGACAGTGTACATCCCATTTGGAAGATTCACTACGGTGGCAATTTTTAATGAATTCTACAAATCATTGCACTTATTGTGTCTGTGTGGTACGTATCTTTGTCATTTTTCATCGTCCTTTTGAGGCCTAGACAAATCCTTAAAAAGTTGTCGTGTCATCTTTGTTTCCCCCCCTTTTTTTTTATGTTTTTGTTTTGCTGAATTAGTACATTTTTTTTGTCCTTATCGTTTTCTTTTATTTTTGTTGTTTTTCTCCGGAGCCACAGTTTAACAATGAAATTACAAGTCGATTGTTTTTTTTTTTCCTCTAAAAATTACTGCTATCGTATACAAAGATGTGTGTATACGATAGGATTGATAATGGATCTATTCAGTCACACGGTATATCTTAAGGACAAAGCATCACGTCATTAGTCGATTTGGCACAGTAAAATCTGACCTATGTGACATAGGTAGGATCGATATGGATAAGGACGATCGTGAAGTGTGTTGTACATCAACATATAATGTAAACTCAATACTCAAAGATCTCGAAACCATGTAAGATCGTACGTCAACTCAATAAAAGACATCTATGATATTTAAAATTGAGGTACAAACAACTCCCGCACGTATACTCCACTATGAGACTCGTCGACTCCATTGGTATGATGGGACGATGGATGAGTCCCGATTCCTTGCTGTCCTCGTACATAGCCTGACTTGGAAAGAAAACAAAGCCTCATCAGAAATCAAATGAGAGGCGACGATCGCAACGAGCAGTGAGTGGTGTTCTTCTCACCGAAGAAGTTGGTTCTTTTTGTGTCGCCCACGGTGGATGCGGTGGACGGACGTCAGCTTACAAAGTGGAAGGAAGACTGCCCACCATTCTAAACCCCCAACCAGATAAACCACCCCGAGGTCCCCTCTCCCCTCTCCCCTCTCCCCTCTCCGCTCTCCGCTCCCATGGTTGCTTAGACCGGTAGTTAGTGCCGCCCAGTTTGGCACCTTTTTTATTATTATTATTATGTGTCGTATGGCCTCCTCGTCTTCCCCTTCGCTTCCCCAAAGAGTTGTTGTTGGGTGGCGCTTTGTCCGGACGCGGTTTGGTGGAGTCCTCCTTCCCTTACAAAAGTTTCAATGAGCAGCATACGTAACTGCGGCGAAGCCGTCTTCCTGATGTCGGCGCGCAACGCCCGTACCGGACTGGTCTCGCTGTTTCTGCCGCCATGATTGCAGCAGACGAAGAAGCCACGAGTTCTTGGTTTGTGGGACGGACCCACAGCGTCTCAGCTTCTTCTTCTTCTTTGTTTCGCTTCGCCGTTTGCTACAGCGACGTGTCGGTGATTTGATATCCAGCTTTGAAGGATAGGTAAATATTATTCGGGATACAAGAAAAAGAAATCTTTGGAGGGTAGAACATATTAAAGTATTTAGATTGGGTTAGAAATCTACCGCAATCCGAAATCACAGCATCGAGCTCCTCTCGAGTTATAGAGACCACAACGCCGTGAGCTGTCATGGACATGGAGGGATTATTGGAGAATAAGAAAGCTCACAACAAACACACCATATGCTTCCAAGCTCCCACTTTGATCCAATCCTAATTAAATTACTTGGAACACAATTTTATAATGGAATAGAACATATGCTTATAGTAATGATGGACCGTTCCCACTCAACTTACAGCAGATTTATAGGAACAGGTAGAAATTTTATAAAGTAGTTGTTTAGTCTCCTAATTAAAAGTCAGCAAATATTGAATCCTAGTGATACTGTAATTCAACACCTTTTGACATACCCTAAACTTATTTTTAGAAAGAGGACGTAGAAATTCTTGACTTGGTTTATTCACAACCCTCCGTGGATTTTTGGGCTAACAGCACCCCAAGAGTAATGACGGAAGCGTAGATGGAATTTGGAAGCTTCTGCACCATTTTACCCACACCGGGCACTCCTTCCGTTGCCTTCTTCGTCATCAACGCGACGGTTGGAGCCAATATAAGTGCAATTATGAGACTCTGACTGACTGCAGTTAAGGTTTCAGCTGTCAGTTTCCGAATGAACTCTGCAAACTCCTCGCGGTCAAGTAGCCCATCAAGGTTAACATCGTGTTCCTACATGGAGAGGACAGAGGTTAGGTTTGGTGATACTGCCTGAAGTGGTCTCAGTGACCAGTAATTGCTACAGCAAAATAAAGAAAAAAAAATTAATGAAGTCATAACGATAAAAGATCACAGTGATTTTTACAATAAAAGGTTTATAGCTAAACATTAATGTTTGCTAAAATTCAATGGCATTGGGTTCGTCCGAGTACGATCATCAGTTACATGTCACTGCAGATGTCAGCTACTACAAAAATCATTGCATACTAATGACATCTACTTTGCTAGTGGATGAGTGGGTGTCTATGTCCATCTATCGAGAAAAACAGTGGAAAGAACAGTCAATAAGAATCCATAGACCACTTGGGAAGGCAAGAAAACGACTTGCTTTTCATTCACAGATTAAGATTGCACAATGCCATCATGACATTGACATAGAGAGAGATCCCAGAACAGCACTAGGTTGGTTCTTGTATTGTGAAAAGTTGAGAGAAAATAAAATAGACGAAGCCGTTACTAGGTTCATATCACTGTCAAAATATTATAAGTTCACATTTACCATCCACAATGCCTAGTGTCAATCTTGTCGGAGGTGGATCACACTAACCATTAGGGATAGGATACATGGGCAACCATAGTACAGACAAGCTGAAGAGTGGTCATCAGCAGCTTGAGCCTCCATAATTTGGAAAACCCACCTGCCAACCCCATTAATGAGCCAATCCAGAATATGAATAGGACATCTTTCAGATGCCTTCTAAAAGGCAGGTCATCATGGCCAACCTAGCGGTCCATAAATTCACTACACACATACCATATATAAAAAAGGAGTCCTTCACGTTTCTCTTCTTCCACCTACCCTTTTTGTCTCACTCGTTCCTGCATCCACTTCTGACCTAGTTCGGACTCTTGGGCAGCATTGGAGGCCCTTGTCGGGTCCATCCCAGTGCATCTTTTCTTCTTAAAGGTTGGAGTTTGAGATACTTTTAGATACTTGTAGTAGTTAGAAATCTGATGCTGAGTGTTCTTGGCTTAAGGGCCCCGGCCCCAAACCAAGGACAGTTAGCCACAATAAGCTGCATAAGATGCACAACAAGAAACCGCCTCATCAGATGTATTACGACAATTGATAGGGCATGGCAAGCCATAGCAATATGCAACTCGGTAATCTCCTCATACGTCCATAGACCACCGACATAATGTGGAGGTAAACAGTTAAGGCTTCATGGACCACCAATTTAATTTCCTAAAAATTGCATTGGATGAGGGACTAAATCATAGCACTAGTCGTGCAAAATATCATTGAGTTTATAGATAGGAATTGGTTCATCCGTCCTTAAGAGAATTGAAAGAATTTTCATTCGGCATAGAAATCCATCAAGGCAACAATTTCAAATCAAGCGCTCAAGTAGAAGATAGTGACCTATAACACATTATGCAACTTGATCTGAAATCAATCGATGTTTCCTCAACATAATTGTAGCACAGCTCAACATTGTGTTACTTAGAAAAAGAAGACAGCAGTAACTAACACTATACAATATATAAATTAGACTATTAGAGTAACCCGAAAGAGTGCTTCCCATGACTGCTCCCAATACTTGAATGCTTGAAAATTTTGTCTCATGAGAAATGAATCTAGCTGGACTTAGGTATTATTTGGTAAATCAAACTAGGCCTCATATTATATTCCTAGAAACAAGAAACATAAATATCTGAAATAATTATTCGGTTGTACTATTACTATTATAACAACAACAATAAAGTCGTGAGTCCCAACTATTTGGGGTCGACGACGCGGATTTTTTGTCGCCATTAAGATCCGTAAAAAGTCATATGCTTAGTTAAGTTCAGAATAAAATCTTTATTTATAGTTTCTATTAAGATCTTTTTAGGAATTTCTCTATCTCTTCTTCAGCTACTTATATTAATCATTTCACATTTTCTGACTACCGCATTTGAAAGTCTCATAAACATATGCCCATAATATCTTAAATGATTTTCTCTCATCTTATGCTCTATCGAAGGGATACCTAATTGTTCACGAATAAAAGTATTTATTTTATATCTTTCCTAGCAACTCCATAGAGCTATTTCAACATTATCATCTCGGCAACACAATTTTTTTTGTATATGTTGTTTCTTAACCGCCTAATACTCAAATCCATAAAACATTATTGGTCTCATAACAGTCTCATAAAATTTTTCTTTTAATCTTAAAAGTATCTGATGATCACACAAGACTCCTGATGCCCCTCGTCATTTTTAACCATCTTGTTTTTACTCAATAAATGATATCTTCATCGGTCTCTTCATCTTATTGAATAATTGATCCAAGATTCCTAAAACTTTTACTTAAAAAAACTTTATGTCCATCCAACTTAAATATATTCTCTTGTCTATTTTTAGAATTACTAAAATAGCATCTCATATATTCAGTTTAATTCTACTTAATCTAAAACCTTTAGTTTCTAAATATTACCTCCATAGCCCCCATATTATATACCTAGAAACAAGAAACAAAAACATCTGAAATAATTATTTGATTGTAGGATAACACTATAATTCATCTCTGACTACCATACAATAAACAGGCTGCCAATCATTTGGCCAATAAATTATAGAATTGATTTTTTATGGTTTATAGAATGGTAGGTTGCCACATACCTGACTGGCATAAAGAACACTTTCATTTGATTAATACAGATGTATTATATAATTATATTATATTTCCAGTCTTAGGATACAACTGCTCTTGATCAGGATCACCTTAAACTCTTAACAATAGTTCTTGCTTATAGGTTTGCAACACCTTACCAGCATATAAATAATAACCTTAAAAAAATCTCATATTTTTTCCTTCCTTTTTTTTCTGAATATCCAATCTTTCCTCCTCTATGTACAAGAGAGCAAAATACTGTAGAATTCCTTTTTAAGTAGTGATTAGTTTGTACTTTTAATCATGGGATGTGATTTCACCCACACTCAGTTGTGTTGATCAATATTTACCAATCTGAGCATGAATCGTGATGCAAGCCATCCCTTTTCAAGCGGCCTAGTTGGGTTTATATTTTTTTAAGCGTTGTCACTTAGGGGTTAGCATGCAGTCATGAGTTGCAAAGCTCCGCGGCCATGCTGTAGCTACACTTGCCCATGTCACATGCCCGTCGACCCACCGATGGGCAGTGACGAATATCCTTGTCCCCCTTCTTGGTACCTTGGTCCGTACTGTCATGGACAACAATGTAAACAATGTGTTCGATGAAATGCTCATGTTTGTCCGTGTCCTTCGGTTTGTGTACATACCTTGTACAGCAAATAACGGACTTGCAGTAGGCTAGCAACCCTAGTTTGATTTGCTTTGTGGCCAATTTTGACTTGTAAATACGAGTGTGTCTTGTAAGCACTTACGGGGACTTCGGTCTTTAATGGACCATTATCCTTTGTGTGCAACCTTTCCGATTTTGTAATGTCCGTGAGTGTAATTTGTATCTAGCTTTATAAAATGTTTGCTTGAGCAGTTGCTTGTGGATCCCGTTAGAATTGCTTCTTCTAGCCCGGTTTCTCATTTGTAAGTCTAAGGGACCCTAGGAGATCTCAGGGAAGGCGACCTTTGCGGATGGACACGCATGGGTGCCGCACGGCTTAGGCAAAATCAGCTAAGCCCGTAATAATGGTATCGAGCGACAAGCATACGCAAAAACACTCGCCATATAAACGTGGGGGACCTAGCTGGGTTGTGTGGAGGACAGCCAGCATGCGAACCGTTTGGGGGAAATGGACATTGAGATGTAGGGAAATGAGTCGCTTAGAAGAGCGGACATCTAGGCTTGACATTCAGAGGAATGACCAACCCTTTGCGTGAGAGGCACAACGAGGACAAGCAAGTGAAGAAGAATGTATAGTGCACAAAGATTGGGATGGTTGAGTTTGAGCTATGGCTCAACGTTGGCAAAAAAACTTAACTATTCTCAAGGCAAGCGGGGCACTTGGTGAAAGATGAGATCGTGCAAAGTGGGAGGTGTTGCGCAATGACCGAAGAGTTGTGCAAAGCTCACAAAGGTGAGAGAAATTGTTAACTCGAAGGATTCGGCACTCATGCAAGGACTTGTACACAGACAATGGAGTGCTCGTGGCCATCCCAAGGCGCGATTGAAACTCGGCGCCATGGAGTATCAGAACTTTCTCTTCGACATGAAAAGGATACGTCCGTAGACGGTTGAAATATACAACAAGTTCAGCACGTTGCTAGACCTTGAAGAGTGCATTGGGGACTGTATTGGCGAAGGGTCACAATCTAGCAAGTGCATTTGCGGGGGCAGAACAAGGCATAAGTTCTTCAGCAAGACATAGTAGTCCAAAGGGGATAGTGGTCTCCGAAACTTCCAGTGGGAAGAATGCAAAGAGGAAAGTTGCTCCAACAGGACAGATATCCAAGAGAGATAAGTCCTAGTTCTCTAGAGGGAGAATCATGTGCAATGGACCGCACATATTGAGAAAGAGTTCCTCAAGGCAATATCTCCACAAAGCTCAACGGACCGAGCGAGTGACGAAGAGTCGTCGCATGATCTCGAATGAGGTAATGCATTTCGAGATCAAGTGGGGAGCAATCGAAGGCAACATCATATGAAGACACACTTAAAATCGATATGGAAATCGAACACAACTCAATGCAAATTGAGCAGCGGAGCAACTTGAGAGGAACTTGGTGAAGTATCCAAGCCGTATGAAGGGAGTCGACATAGTAGATGGAACATGGAGCGAAGGCACGTACCTTTCCTTGGACAGAGGTCAAGGGCATAAACTCTTGTAGAGGCAAAAGTGGGATCATGTTGTTCCATAGGTTCTTTATTCTGATGGGGCGGACTTCTATTGCATAGTGCCAAAGACGAAGGGAGCTTCGAGGCACATGCACCTTACCTTAGAGATGCATTTGACGGAGTAACTAAGGTGAGTCAACTTACGGAGGCGAAGTTGGGATCATGAGACCTTAGCACGAGGAAAGAAGACGTAGAGGCGGATACTCTTGAAGAATGTGCCACAGTGTTGCCATTCGAGTTGTTAGGAACAAGTGGTACTAATTCTAGCTAAGTCAGGGCACTTCAGGAGCTACTAGGTGACGGACTGTCCTAGAGCTTTGCTTCGTCCAGGTGTGACCCAAGAGTGGGTGGACGAAGGTGAATTGCCAAGGGAGCGAACCAAAAATTGAAGATGGCGGAGGCCCTATGATGTGTTGGCAGAGGCCACACGTAGAGAAGTCGTAGTCCGAGTTCATCACACGAGAACCTGTATGCAATAGAGATGTCACAGTAATAGGATTTCAAAGAAACACAAATAGCATTAAGGAAGAATAGGAAAGTATCCTTGTCTGATGAGGTTTATGTATGCCCAGCAAGATCACACACTGAAATTGGAACTAATAGCAAAACCCACTTGGAAAAAGAAGATAAAAGTCCTTCACATACATTTTTAAACATTTCTATGACGAAATATTACGATTCCCTATTGTAAACACAAATATTATGTTTAAAGCAACAAAGCCAAGTCATCATGAACAACCAGAAACTTGCATTAAAAGAACGTAAACCAGAAATGGCTAGCAGCACACCAGTCACTGAGTTGGTAGATTGCCACATCTACATTATCCTGAGTTTAGAATAAATGCCTCTTAAGATGCATAGGCTTGATTTATGTTGTGAAAACCTTTAACAGTTTTTGCCAAAGTAATTTTACTTTGCAGAGTTACGCAAACCCCTATTCCAATATGATGCCCCATGGTCTACATGGAAACAGCAGTGGTGTCATCCAATATCAGTAAGCAAAAACCATATGAAATCATGACTATGGATAGCAGATTATCTACAATACAACACTACTGACAGGCTTGTGTCTTTTGGACCGTCTGCTTTTAGAATAAATAAAAATATAACTCTATATATTGCTGGATTCATCAAAACTAATACCTTGTCCTTTTCCAGTTTAACCTTAATGGGATGAAAAGGTGAGCAAGGGAAAATTTTCATGGATTGTTCCAAACTTTTCTATCAAAAAATTTTCATCTCTCTGCATATCGGTATCAGTTCTAAATTTCCCACTCGTGCAATATCCCAATCAATGTATACCTGTATTCACTTGTGGGGCTTTGAATGTCTTTCATGAGCCCTTCAAAATGGCTTTGAACAGATTCCATGGATCTTGTATCCAACTACTGTCTAGGCCTCATATAAAGATCTCGAGATATTGGTCCTCTCTGCATTCGTAAAAGTTTTCTCCTTTATTGCTTTCTTTAATTTTTGTTACAAAAAGAGATATTATTGCATAATGATCCACCTTTATACCGTCTATTATATGGCTATACACATGGATGCTTGTATACACTCTCTTAAGAACCTCCCTGTGGTAACATCGCGTAAATTGAGGATCCTTGGCGTCGAAAAATAAAGGAAAAGAGACGCGATGCCGTCTAACATCGGAAAAATAGACTAATATGAACGGCGATGGCGAGTTACGAACCTTCATCAAGGATCTCAGCTTGTCCTTGGTGGGCGGATCGTGGTGGGGCCCGGGCAGGTGCTTGTTGATGTCACTTGAGCAAATCAGCCACACAAGAACGAACACCGAAAAAGAGTCAGGAACATCAAGAGAAGAAAGGATAAAAGAGGGGGGCGGAAGGGGGTTTACTTACTTGAAGACGCAGAGAACGGCGATGTAGACGTCCTCAAAGGTGAGGCCGTCCCTGGAGTCGGAGCTCTCGTCTCTGATGTGGTCGAAGACCCGGTCGGTTATCTTCCGAATCTGCTTCTCCTTCCATTGTTTCCCTACACACAAGTTCACCTGAAACATGCATCATCGCCAACGACAAGAAGAAGAGAAATCTGCGGTATTACCGTGGAACTTTTCTTGAACAACCGTCAGGATCTGACCCATAATTACAGATCGATGAACGAGCGAAGGAGAAGCAAGCTAGTTGCGACGGGCGATTCAGAGAGAGGAAGGAGATGCGCTTAAAATAAATAGGCGATTCATAAACCTTTAAGCCGCTTGGATAAGACGAATTGGAGGGGAAGACGGGGAGGAGATCACATCAATCAATCGTATTAAAATGACGACAAGTACTTTTCACGATGGTGATCGGCCGGGCATAAGGTTGAACACGAGGGAAGACTGGTGGACGGCCGTGATCGATCCACGTGATTCGTAGTTCGGAGTACGAATGATGTAATTTTTCTTTGGAAAAAAGATCCAGTTTATTTTTTTCCCAAAAGATCCTTTTCTATTTTTTAAGATTTTCTTATTTTTAAATGATGAAATTATTTTAAGGCGAGTCACCTCCACCATGAGAGGTAGAAGCAGAGGTTTGAGATAATATTATATTTTAAAAAAATATATGGTAGGTGAAAAAAAATAATTTGAGGGTTTTTCTGGGAATTTATCCTTCTTTTTTTAGTTAAAATGATATTAATATGAGGGCTTTTTTTTCAAAGGCTGTACAGATTCGAAAAGAGGCGAAGGTCGCGAAACCCACCGCTCTTAAGAAATGTCGCCATCGCCCGTCTCCCGACCACCGTCTTCCCCCATCGCCGACGACACGACCGATGACAACGTTCTCCAGGTTCGCCTCTCCCTCGCTCTCTCTTTCTCTCGCATACTTTCTCTTTCTTTGACACTCTCGTCTGTCCTTCCCCTCTCTCTCCAGCCCTTCTTCGTTCTCCACAAAGCATTGCCTCAGAAATGCCAGAGGAAGGCTGCCGGATCCACAAGAACTAGAAGGAAGATCGATCTACCCCCTTCTTCCCCGAAATCTCCTGAGAAGTCAGATGCCGTCGCTTCTTCCGTTGGACCAAATGACGCGAACCACGAACGGCTCCGCCTCGAGGCCTTTGATATGACCTGGTCCAAGATTGACACCACTATCAAGGTATCATTCTTTTCAATTTCACTAATTCGATTGGTTATCCGTGCTTGATTTTATCTTCCCCTTGCCTCCGTCTCTTTAGGAGGTTCTGACCCGAATTCACCGGAATCTGTTTGCTGAAGTGCACCAGTGGGCTCTCGAATCATTTTTAGCCCTTAAATCCGGCAAACCAAGACATGCACTCGAAATCCAGAGCCCGTATCCACTTCTAGATAACGTTATATGCAGACAGATACCAACGGCAATGATCCTTACGAGTAAGTGCTAACTATTTGCGGCTTTTGTTTCTGTGAAGCAGATCGTTCCCTTTAGGGGTTTTAGTGCTAATTGGATTATATTTGTGTAGAGAACGCTGAATTTGTCGATGATATGCTAACATTTCAAGAACTTGGGGAGCATTTGAAATATAAGGGATGCCACATTGCTAACCTCTTAGCAATGGATTTCTGCGCGAAGGATGGCATTGCTGGTTGCTTGAGAAGTTTGCTTAGGCAGTTAGTTGTGGATGCTCCTGATGTAAGAGGTTCTATTGTTTTTCAATTTTTGTTCAATGAGTTCACCCTGAATTGTTTTTTAATCCACTTAAGTTCTTTATATGATTTGTTCATCAAAAGTTGGCAGATATGTCTGTTCTGTCCTCGTGGTACTGTGAGCCTGAAAATTATGATCACCCAGTGATCATTGTAATTGATGATATGGAGCGATGCAGTGGTGCCATCCTTGCTGACTTTATTAGACTGCTAAGGTATTCTAGCCTCTTATGTAAATTTTACTACCACTGCAGTGATGTGGATGGTCATCAGCTTTACCATCAACAATAAATGTTAACCCAATTACTTGTCTTCCTAATTTAGAGAGCTATGAAAAAATTGTTTTGCCACATTTATACTTGACATTACCTTTAGATATTATGAGGTTTAAAAGATCATCTTTCCCTTTTTAAGGAACTGATAAGATTACAATCCTCTATCTTCCCTATTTAATATAGGGTAATGTAAAATATATTTCCAGTAATGCATAATATATTTCCCATGTTTTATTTGAGGTACACCTCAAAATCTAGGAATTTAAATATATAATCATGAAGGTGGATAGCATAACTATATCAGCAAATTACCGGATGGTTTCTGCTAGTTTTGAGTTTTATTGTTGATCCTTAAAGCAAGATATTTATAGGTTTTTATGTGCTACATAGAGAAAAGACGAAAAATAAGTTAAACAGAAGCATTCAATTATTGTAGTATATGGGTCAAGCAATCGGCAATATCATATGGCTTAGCTCATGAGAGATCTGAAGATACACTTAGTGCAAGTGTGATATTAGAAGTCCTTATTACGTGTGAAACATGTAGCAACTGTACCATTTTACATATGAAACTGGCATGCAGCGTCTTAACAATTGAAAGATCTTTGTGTTTGCCTTGGTTTTTTTTAGAAAATAAGGTTATTATCAAAATATGGGAATGGATGGAAGATGGACCGAACAAACATTACATATATAATCTTGAAAATAAGGACTAAGAAGATTGTAACCATTCATTTGAATTGTTCTTTTTCTGATTTTGTACTCTGCACCTATGTTAAAGCCACCTTAAATCTTCATAGCATATAACTGTACCATCTTAATTAGTCCTCCTCAATTTGTATGGACTTTGTGAATCATTATTGTTTCTTGGCCTACTCATCTTGCTATATACATTTCCTGCTTGGGCATCACATCTATGTCAGTGCCCTCAATTTGTCTTTTAGTCTCATATCTGCCCTTTCACACCAAATCTTTCAAGTTCAAATTTTAATATTTAGAATCTTACAGCATATCAGTCATCAGAATGCTTCTCTTAAAAGCTTGTTGGTCAGTGAACTACATAGGTGAGCCTCTGAATTTTATTCACATAAAATTTAGAATATCAGTTGTCAGAATGCTTCTTTTAAAAGCTTGTTGGTCATAGAACTACATAGGTGAGCCTCTGAATTTTTTATTCTCATAAAACTGATTGTCGCTTATGTCGGTTGTGGATTTCTTAGTCATAGTGACTATATTTACTTCTCCAGGTCTCAAACTTAGTGTCACTTGAAGTTTATTTGTATTAGATGCAAGGTTTTCCTTACCGAGCGGTAAGACCCATACCGCCCGGTACATGTCGGTCCGGCAGCTGACCGGTACACGGATCGGTCGCTACCGGGCAGTACCGCTAAGATCGACCGTCGGCGGTCGGTTTCCGTTGTCGACGATCGATTTCCGCCGTCGATGGTCGATTTCCACCATCTGCGATCGATTTAAGGAGAAATTGACCGTCTGCGGTTGATTTAAGGAGAAATCGACTGTCGGTGGTCGATTGAGGAAGAAAAAGGAAAGAAGAAGAAGAAGAGGAAAAGAAGAAGAAGAAGAAGAGGAGGAGGAGGAGAAGTACCTCGCGCGGCCCTAGCAGCGACTCCACTCGGGGGTCACCCGCGAGCCATTGCTACCCGCGCTACCCTAGCGCCGTCGCCGCCCACGCTGCCCTAGCACCGTCGCCGCCCGCAGGTTTTTTCTCCCCACACGGGAGAGAGTTCGAGGCGACATCGCCTCTTTTTATTTTTTAATATATTTTAATAGTATACATATAATATTATATTATTAAAAAATATAATATATTTAATATACCGGGCGATACGCACTCTGCATACCGCCTGGTACCGGTACCGACAAAATGTCAGCACACCGGTACGGACCGGTATGTCAATCCTTGATTAGATGTACTATTATGGCTCTATTATTTTAACGGTGCCTCCGCTGATGCTTACCTCTATACTATTTTTGCTTACCTCCATACTATTTTTAAAGTTCAACCTCACAATCTTATTATCAATAGATCTATGACATGCACAGATATTTTCAAACAGTCCCATGATGGTACATTTGTAAGAGTCATCATCAAAATTAAGGTTCACCATACCGCAATGTACCGCTTGGTATGTACTGGTCCAACAAGGGACCGGTATGGGCGATACATCGGTACACTCTCATGTACCATGTGTCGGTATGCTCGGTACAGTTTGGTATGTATCATTTTGACAGTTGGTCGATATGTCGATAGGGGCCGGTAAGGTGAACCATGATCAAAATTATTTGTTACTACAGAGATGTGTTTATTCCAGTCATGGTATATAAGCCTTACCTGTAGTGATTCTTGCTAAGTGTGTCGTATAACACATATGCTGCTGGGTCAACACTTATAGTTTTGACTTTTTTTTATGCACATGTGCCCTCTTCATTAAATGCTTCTTCGAATTGTAGCACCAAATTGAATTGCTGATTCTACCCTTTTTTTGTTATGTGTTTGTGACTATAGCCCACCAAATTGACTTGTTGATTCCAGCCAATTATATGTTTGTGACTGCGCCCTCATACAATTTTATTTTTATTTGTCAATTTACGCACCCATGTAGTTATGTGTTGTATGTACATATTCACGGGTCCTTATTCGCCGATGTATATATGTCTTTATCTTGTATGTTATAAAGATAATGTCGTACAGCTTGGTCAACTAAGCCTTCAGGACATAATTAGCTGATTTTGATTTGTAAAGTTATTATTTGTAGTGAGTGGGTAAACAAGCTTCCAGTCATCTTCATAATGGGGGTTGCAACAACCGACACAGCTAAGAAACTTCTTCCTTCAGATGCATTGCAACACTTGCAGGCTTCTAAGTTCACATTGGGATCGCCACTTGAGAGAATGAATGCTCTAGTGGAGGCTGTTCTTGTAAAGCCATCTTTTGGATTCAACATTGGTCACAATGTTGCAGTCTTCATGAGGAACTATTTTCTTGGACATGATGGGACAGTTACTTCTTTCGTGAGGGCTCTAAAGGTAGATAGTAATACTTCGGAAATCTATTTTGTAAATATGAGCCATGATATACACCTTATAGGCTTCATGCACACATGATATATATCTTCTTCCTGCAGCTTGCTTGTGTGAAACATTTCTCTATGGAGCCTCTGAGTTTTTTGGGCATTGACATATGTGATGAAAATGAGGTGATACTTTATCTTCTCTTGTACAGTTGGTCCTTTTCTTGTAAATAGTGGTTTACCGACTGAACTTCTGATGAGGGATCTTTTGTCAGTTAGTGCAAAAGGTTCAAATTTGAAAATGCTGAAGATGATATATCAATCTGTTATAAGTTCTGATAGATAAACAATAGTTAATGCTATGTTGTCTATGTTACTGAACCTGATTAGTTATTAGCTTTATAATCAGTTTCTTTCAATTTGTGGACCCTAATTTTGATACTTTGTGGTAAGATCTTCTTCCCTATTTAACTATTGTGTTTGCAGGTTTTCTTACATGGCAAGTGTGATGCACTGCCTGACACTTTGCTTAAATATGCTTTTAATCTTCCATCTTGTAAAAGGTATTAAAATGTAACCGAATTGTTCTCTTTCTATCATTAATAAGTATACAGAAGTTTTCTTGTTTTGAACTTTTAGAGGCTCACATTAGGGGAAAAGATTGCAAGAATAGTAGAGATGATCTTGGAGAAGGGTTATCTGATCTAAGGAAGCTGCTCAAGGCTTGGAGTTCTGTCATCTTGGTAGGCTTTTATTATTTTATTTTTTAGTTGTCTATGCATTTCTATGAATGTACACCAGTTGATGGTTTCCCTTCTATGATTTAATATATATCATCTTCCCCATCAATAGCTAGACGGAACTCAATGGTAGGAAAAGATCTATGTAACTGGCTTGTTGCTGGTGTTGTCACTTATCTTACCCATTTAGCATGTCCACAATTACCCAACCATTTATAATAGTGACATGAAAGTCAAAAAAATTCTAATAAAAGAGAACTGATATTATGGTTGCTTGACATCTTAAACCGTAGTGTCTGGAATCCATTATCTAGTAGTTTGTTTATTTGTATGTGTTCATTTGCTTGTAGGGTAACTTTTCGTATGCACTTGCTTATGTAGCCATCTATTGGCACAACATGAGAATCTATAGCAATATTACCACTAGATTTAAAAACTTATTGTTATGCATACAGTTTGTTGGATATCAATGTGGCAACTCTCCTGTATCGAGGAATGAGCAATTGATTGGCTTGGAGTTTATGTTGACTTATACTTCATATGCATGGTGGTGATCCAATTTCTTTCTTTTTGTTAAGTTGAATATGAATTTATGACCTATCTCATACTGATTTTTTTTTCAAATCTTATCAAATATATTATATGTTTAATTGAATATTTTGTAAAGTGTTTTTCCAAGTTGACTATTCTGATATTTTTACTGTAAAGCTGAAGTATAATGAACAAAAACCTGTGCATATGCTTTTCATCTGAGAAAAGTGTCAACGACTTTCAGTTACAGTGACCCTATTATACGCTTGTCACACATTGGTACAAAATATGTTCTTTCACATATGATGCTTGACTTAACAGCTACTAATATAATGACATCAGCCTTTTTCTTCACCTGATTTTTCAGTGCTTATGTGAAGTTGGAAAGAACAACAAGATACAACTACTAGACATTTTCTGTGAGGCCACTGACCCGGCATTGAGCAGCCTAGATCCTTCAAATCATAAATTAGAAAGGTTATTCAATGGTCAAAATCTAGCAGAAGGAAGGTTAGATTTTAAAGGAGGGCTTATCGGTCAGTTAGTACATACAGTGAGGTATGTATTGTGTCGAATACATCTAGTGTTCTTCCTTACAATACAACTTTGCTCTTATCATTTATCTTGTCATTGATGAAACTAAATTTAGTAGTTGGCCAAGTTCTAATTGTATAGTAGTTATACATTGGACTCAAAATGATTCAGTGTCTACGGCAAAAAAGAGATTGCATTTTTCTTAATTTCTGCCACCAGAAAACTTCGTCCTGCAGTTTCTCTCAGTCTCTATATGCATTTCATACTTCACTCCTTTTATCCTTAAATGTTTTGTCGTGAAGGTTGGAGTAGCATTTCTTGGCCCTTGATCTTTGAAAGTGCAGATATTGTTTATGGTTAAGTTTCCAATATTGATTTAGACCTATTTGAAATGTTTGAAGTTTGTTTTTATCTGATCAGAGAACTCCCTTTATCATCGCTAATTGAGTTGCTTGACTTATGGAGTATCCACACAGAGGAATTGTATGAGGTATGATTGAATTCTTCCAAAAAAGTAATGTTTTTTTTTATCTTCTTTCATCAACAATAGTTAGTTCTAGTAAATCAAATTAAACCTGAATACCTTGTGGTGCCTTGTTAATGTGAGATGGTTGGAAATGAAAAATCCAATGCATTCATTAGTAGAACTACATGAGGGTCACAAAAGAGTAACTATGATGATGGAACAAGGTGCTTAGATAAGTTTTGAACTTTGTTGAAAAGCGATGAACATTGGTTTTAGATAGCAACTGTATATGTTTCTGATGTTTCTTGGTTTAATATCGTCACTATAGGTTTGAGTTCATGGGTTGTTAGGGCTAAGTCTAATGTGTAGCAATTTAGTAATTTCTGGTTGATTTTCATCTTTTGTCTTGTCATGTTCAATAGGTTAATTGCTATTTCAGATGAGATCGATGAGTATAGTTGTAAAATAGTATCTTTTGGATGGTTTCTAGTTCTAAGTTTTCTTATCTGACTCCAGATTATTGTTGTCCATTTTTATTCTACTTTAAAGACTGAAAATGCAATCCAATTATCTGTGACACCAAGGAATAAATACAATTATTTTGCAGGATACTTGATTTATCAATCTTACATACTGGCAGATTATGAAACTTAAGTGTAAGCATTATTAAAGAGCACAACTCAAAGATTTAGATGCTCTTGATTTAGGAAAGGATATTACTTGTACAAAGCTCAATAGTCAAGAAATAAATACAGTTTTTTCACAGGATACTTGATTTATCAATCTTATTCACAGGTTATGAAATTTAAATGTGAGCATTTTTAAGAGCACAACTCAAAGATTTAGATTCTCTTGATTTAGCTAACAACTTGTATAGAGCCCAATAGTGGAAAAAGGGATTGCACTCAATTTATCAATCAAGTATAATTATCTTGTAGAAAGCTCAATAGCCAAGGAACAAAAACAATTATCTTGCAGGACACTCAATATATCAATCTTACTTAGTAGCATATATTGAAATTTAAATATAAGATTTATTAAAGAGCACAACTAAAAGATTTAGATGCTCATGATTTAGCTAAGGATATTATTTGTGTAGAGCAAAATAGTGAAAAAAAAATCCATGTAGGTGATCCCAAATAGGTGGGATTTTGTAGCTTGTTGTTGTATTATCAAAGAAAAATATGTTGGAGAACCGTGAATTAGGAGCATATTCTTAAGGAGGTTCAGTTTTTCTAATTCACTTTCTTTTGTAAATGTCACATTATACACTCATTTGCATTAGAATACTTGTCTGTCTTCTAGACCTTGTTGACCCTTGAAAGCATTCTTTTTGAGAATAATGCTTGCTTTTGCTTTCCCATCATATTATGAACTTCTCGAAGGATTAGTTGAAGAAATTATTTTGTTGCATGATAAGCTTCATTCCTGTATATCTGAAACACATTGTTCAGTGGCTTGATATGCTCACTTTAAGGTGATCATGGTATCCAGACTACAAGGCTTATTTGCCGTGAAAAAATTCATTCAATTAATTTCATTGACATTCTAATGGACTGTCATTAGGTGAGAAAAAAAGGACATGTACCCTGGACAACTGATTTAACTAGTATGAGAAATAAGGTTTTACATAGAATATATTTTAGGGGAGGTGAACTTTATGTTTGTGGCTTCAACAAATTGTATTATGTACTCTTAGCTATAATGTTTTTGGCAGAAAATAAATAAATCAACCAACATGCAAGAAGGTGCAAAATATTATGGAATGTGTTCAAATATTGACTTTTGAACATAGAACCTAATGTTTGAAGTTGTTTAAAGAATATATTTGCTTCTTACTGTGTCTAGTTATACAAGATTCTTTGCTTGCTCTGATGCTGAAAAAATATTTGGAATTTCCAGTTATCTTGCCACATTTATTATCCTAGAACTTTGTTATTGACATTTGACAGTATTAGCTTTTTCAAATCCTGGGTATTGTTAATACTGTTCAATTTATACTACTGTTTCTCTAGGTTCATGGAGAAGTCAGAGAGCTACAATCAGTAGTAAAATCTTCAAGTAGTGGGAACAACTTGAAAGAAAGACAGATTGATTGTCATAAGTAAGTATTTACTGAAGCTTAATTGACTTCTTGACCTTCAAATGCTCACCGTCGAAGCAGATGAATATCATCAGACTGACTGCAGAACCTTAAGAAATGCCTTTTACTGAAGCTGACATTATGTGTATGTCTTATAGGATGTCAATGTCTTTGTGTGCGGGAAGGACATCACTCTCAGTTAATGGTAAAGCAGCTGCTTTATTGGATAACATGGTCAGGTATGATTGTTTGCAACTGCCATTTTCTGCATGATGTAGCATTTGTGAGCTTCTTATAATGTTTCCGGGCAGGTGATTGTATATTGAAAAGATCAATTGGAAATTGGTGATATCTTATATACAGAGCATCATTCTCTTGCTTCCTCTTGTTGCCAACTTTAGCATGTATATTTGGTTACTCAGCTCACAAACTTATTTGTGTCAAATGTTGAACTACTATTATCTTTCCTTTGATAATGATAAATGCGGTTGATTCAATAATGATAAACACTGTTTTCACTGTATGTTATTTGATCAATTTGCAATTCATATATCTTGTGCATCATTATTGAATTGTTTATGACATTACTCTTCCTCATGCTATGTGATTTTAGAATGCAGAATGAAATCAAAAGTTTGAAGAGATTTCTTTCCTTTGATAATGATAAATGTGGCTGATTCAATAATGATAAACACTGTTTTCACTGTATGTTATTTGATCAATTTGCAATTCTTATATCTTGTGCATCATTATTGAATTGTTTACGACATTACTCTTCCTCATGTTATGTGATTTAAAAATGCAGAATGAAATCAAAAGTTTGAAGAGATTAGTATTTGCAACTTATATTTTTTCAACTTGGGAGTCCTAACCATGATATGAGCATATGAACCTATTTGGCATAAGTAAATTTAATAATACTAGCCTTCAGATTTTTCTTTTCCCAGCAAAAGAATAAAAAATGATCATTGCTTGACCCCTAGTTTCTAATCATCCTCCCTATGAAGATATTGAAACATTAGGCTGCTACTGTTCTTGCAAATTGAGGGCAATCTAGAGATGAATTGCATATTGTTTAAGAACCAAGTGGTCTTCAATGTTACATGATGTTATGTCACAGAAGTCTTCTACAGCAATCCACACACCATGTCCCTATCATAATAAGGGATTGCTATTGATGTTGCATCAGAAAAAGCATGTATGCATATCAGCTTATTATAAATCTACATTATTGTTTTAGTTCATGCATCTCTATCTCAAGAATAGAGTTCTTATCTTCTAAAATCAAACATGTAATACTTTGCAACATATGAGAGAGTTTGTCAAAACTTTCAAAGTGAATTGTTACATATCTCTTTTTCTCAAAGCATAGGTTCTGAAACTGAAACAAAAGCGAGTTGGGTTATTATAATAATCTTATTCTTGCTTATTTTATGCCAAAATAATTGATTTTATGTGATGGTGAGCTTTGGTGCCATTATAACGGCCTTCCTCGATTAAAAAACAACCTCTTTGGTTGCAAGGATAAGACTGCATATTATGATGTGAGCACAGACTCCACATGTCAACAGTAATGTACATTGGTCCCATTTTACATAAAGGGTCTTATATTTCTATCCTTTCAAAGTTTGAAAAAGTGAAATTGTGCATACAAATTTGAATTTTGCATATATATTTATATATATACATACAAATATAAAGATCCTCCATATAAGCCATTGTCGTTAACATCCATCTAGGTATACTCTGGTTAACTCCTATCAACCATGGTTATGAAGGGTTAATTTGAATTTAAAAAATAAAAATTCTGAATAGCTAAAGACCCTTATTATTATCACTGATGATAGTCCTCTTGCTTTTTCTTCCCATTTTCCTTTTCTTTTATCCTCCCGTGATCACTGCATATCAGAGGACAAATAGATATTCAGAGGCTTCCATCGAATATTATAAGGGAGTTGGGGATTTAAGTTGACACTGATCACATCACAGGAGAGGTTGGAACTTGCAGAGAATCTGCCGCCCATCATGGCTTGGATTTTATATGTCATTATATGGGTTAATTAATGGATATTAAAATTATGGCATCTGCAAGTTTGTCAGTCTTGCAAGGATATATATGCTAAAGCTTAAATTTAGAGTATGTAATTCACTAGATTTGGAGGGGGGTGTGTATGTGTGTAATCTTTATAAAAATATTTTTTTGCTTGCTGTGGATGGGTATACTGGGCTTTCCTACATTGGTGGACTCAAGCTGTTCCAAAGCCATGAAACTCGTCAATAACATAGGCCTTAACTGGTTTAACAAAAAGAAAATCAAGACTGGTTAGGTACAAGCGATGTATTCATCTCTAATATAGTGGACTTCAGTAACCTGAAGTGTATGATTTCTTTCTTAATAAAGATTCTTTTGGCATGTCTCAAATTTTTAGTATATGTATTAGCCTTTATCCAAGTATTTTATATAGCATCAATATTTGTATTTTCCATTGCAGGAAGTTTTTGATGCCAATCGAGTGTTTATGTTTTCATGAAATTATTTGCTTCAGAAATGTTGATATTCTGCAATCAGTAAGTTCTTTGTTCTCCACTTTATTGCACGCCAGCCTTTTTCTACTAACTTGTTCAATTAAAATCTTTGATCATGACTTTGATTAATGACTGGCTTGCTTACTGTAAAGTGAATAGTTTGTTTAGAGAATGTTTCTACTAATCATAATATGATTGAATATCCAAATATATATTTAAGTCAATCTGGCATTGTTTAATGTAATGTTGTATCCTCGCTTTCCGCTATTCAATTTAGTTTTGGAACTTTTACTCGAGGTTTTAAGGAGTTGCACGTGCCAAACATTGACATGGCTAGTCATCTATCGGAAGAAAACAAGTTTAAAAAAAAAAGATCTAAGATTAGGGTGTGTGTGCATGTGAATTGATCTTTGATACAATGGTAAAATTGCTCCTTCATGACTTGGAAGATTAGGGTCTTATTCTCTAAAACAACATGAAGGCTTCATGCCATATTCGTGTTTCGGTGGAATATCACCTTGTTGTCTCATTGTATGAACTCTTGGTCCAGCCTCATCTTTAGTATTGAGTGGCAGTACAGCAGTGGAAGCAAAGTTTAGCAGCAATATTGATGAGTGAAGAAACCTATTTTTGTGATAAATATAAGTTCTAAGGCATAATGAGAAATTGGACTGGATGGTCTTAAATAATGTGATTTAATTTTTGGTCAGCTAGAAGGTTGTGCACTAACTGTACACATGAAATCACTTGTGAGATTATGCTCTAGCAACTGAGCATTGAGATTCATCATTTCTCCAAATGAAAATTGTTTTCTAGCTTTAGGACCCTCGATATTGGACCACAAAGTACTTTTTAACTGCTGTGGGAGCTTCAAGAGCTGCAGAAATGGTTTGAATTTTGTCTTCTAATATAAAGAGATACATATCTTATAATAATATTTTGTTTTTGTCCTCAGGCTTTAATTGGCAATCCAAGGAGAAACATTCAAGTTGATCTTATGAAGTCCACAACCTATATTAAGTGCAGTTGCTGCAGCAGTAATGAGAATGTGTTATCACCAACCATGCATGATACATCGGTTATGTAAGATGTTGTGCCCCTTTGGTTATATCTTTTCTATCATGTCCAATCAGATTATTTCTTCCATGTTGACAATAAGCTGTTGGTCCCTATGAGTCTGGCAAACAGGTCTATATTGTGCAGTAAGCTGCTTCATCTGATATATAACAGGTGACTCTGTTTGCAGGTACAACCTAGCCCAGGAGCATGGTGACCTTATAAATCTTCAGGATTGGTACCAATCCTTCAAGTCGACAGTTTTGAGCACTAATAAACTCAAATCTCCATTGCAACATTCACCAATGTCCAAAAAAGTGAAACCTTCTCCTTCAGAAAGTGAAGCTTCAATTCAGTATCCTATGCTTTTATTGATGTGAGAAGATGGAGTATATGATCTTAGAATGCATATTTTGGCAAGAAAAATTCTACTTTTTACTCTGCATATTTGATACCTACTGGGCAACATATCCATGTTGGTATGATGTGTCATCTATTAGGATATAGGTGTCTTATGATTTATGGATATGGAACAAAGTTCCTCCAGTTATATTGACATCTGACTTCGAGTGCTGCATAGAAGCAACAAACACTTCCCACACATCATCACTTTGTGATTAAGAGCATTTATATTTTCCATAAATTATAGTTCTATAACTCATCCACTGTAGATAATTTAGTTGAAAGCTGCTTGGATCATACTTTCTGCTTTCGAAAATGTTGATCTTGGAATAGATGTGAAAGCCATTGCTTTTGTATATTATTTGCAAGTGAAGTGATTCTCAAGATGCTTTCCATCTTTTCCTTAACTTGTTTTTTCTCAGAGCAAGATTCTGCAGAGCCGTTATCGAACTTCAAATCGCAGGCCTAATTCGGATGCCCAGCAAAAGAAGACCAGATTTTGTGCAGAGAGTTGCATTTGGTCTTTGAGCTTTTGAGATTTACAATTACCCACAGAACTTATTTAGTAATGCATTTTAATGTGGCCTTCCAAATTGTTATATGTATAATTAAGCATGATTTTTTTCCCTTCATCTTAGCTTCTTGTAATTGTTACAACTAAAGTTTTAAGTTTCTTGCATAGCAACGTTGAGCCAAGCAGTGATTTGTGTTTCATTACGAGTGGTTTGTATGCTCCCAAAGAACCTCAAGATTGACAAGTCAGTGATCAGAGCATCTACTTTATTCGTTTCACAACAAAATGGTTTTTATAGGAATTGAAGTCGTTTTATAGGAATTGAAGTCGTTGTGAGGAATGAGAAAGATGCATCTAATACTACTATAATTTTTATTGTTTCTGCAAAATCTTTTAATGTACATGTTCATTGTGATGAATTCTCGATGGGTCCTAACACGCCCAAAAGGTAATTTTTATTGATCCTGGAATAAGAATTCTTAAGTGGATTAAATAGATGCTTCGGTTATCTACTCCTTGCCAACTCTTAAACTTTCTGAATGGCTGGGCAAATGCCTCAAAGCATAATATACATACCATTTGACACGATCATAAACCAAAAAAAAAATAGCGTTACGTTAATTGTTTAGCACAACAAATTAAAATATAGTAGTGCATTACTGTAAGTGGGTGATTTGTATACACCAATCAATTGATAACATGAGTGTAAGAAATTAAAGAAGGGGCGAAAGAATTATGCAATATCTTATTTTGTTACTACTCACAAGCATTTTTTGGATAAGTGCAATTAAAATATTCGAAAAATCTATTTCGTTAACGACGGCCCCACCACCACACAACCTTGTAAATATCTGCTATCGCCAACGTTCCCCGTCTCTTATGTCACATTCTTCTCCGACCTCATCAAGATGAGGTTGTTCCGTGCCGATCCGCTTTGTTCTTGGCCACCTATGGCCGTCTCCGCCTCTGTCGTTTCGTCGCCCCTCCTCGGCTCGCGCTCTCTCATCACCCTCACCCGCTCTAAACGCTTCCTCCGCTTGGAGTCCGCCGGAACCCCCCTCGTTGCCATCGGTGCGTCCCGCCGGTGCATGGTTCGTCGGGCCGGCAACTCGTCCTACTCGCCCCTTACCGCCGGGCAACGTGGCGGTGCTGGGTTCAGGGACCGACCGCCGACAGAGATGCCGCCGCTGTTTCCAGGCTGTGACTATGAGCACTGGCTCATTGTCATGGACAAGCCCGGAGGCGATGGGGCCACCAAGCAACAGATGATTGATTGCTACGTCCAAACCCTCGCTAAGGTCGTCGGCAGGTACGATGCCTGTTAGATGTCGTCTTATATTTTCTTTTCTTCCCCCTTTTCCTTAATTCTTCTACAGTGTGCTGATCTCTTTTAGGGTTTCTCCTTCGTAGTCTGTTACGAAGCTTCCGTTGAAACAGTACAATACGGCGAAAAATTACAATTTCCTCCTTTACTTTGTTTTGTTGCATTCGTTCCTTGTTAATCTTGGTTTTCGATATCTTATCTTTTGTCCTTTACTTGTTTTGTGTTAAGCAAGTGAGGAGGAAGCGAAAAGGAAGATTTACAATGTATCCTGTGAGCGCTACTTTGGGTTTGGATGCGAAATCGATGAGGAAACATCTAATAAGCTCGAAGGTCAGCTTCATTATTCTGTAGAATGATCCAGTTCGTGGTTTACATTTTTTGGTAAATGATGCTTATGAGCCGCCAATATGCTCTAGTGGATGTTAAGGGTCATAGATGACACATTCATTGGTAGTGTTATCATGATCATAATCCTGCATGGGGAGCCTCTGTTGTCTTTCTGTAACTATTGCTGACTCTCTAATCTGTCGAGAAGTGAGAGTTCTTTGTGTTTGACACCTAATTGCTTGCAAATGTATATATTGAGGGGATATTATGTTGAAGAGCCTGTTATATCTCAGAGTTGGCTTACATTATTTCTTGCAAATTTTGGGTTAATATCCAGAGCATTTATGCCTCATATAGTAAACGTGAGTCACAACAATTGTTCTGCGTGATAACAGGTCTTCCTGGTGTTCTCTTTGTGCTGCCAGATTCCTATGTTGATGCTGAGAACAAGGATTATGGTGGTAAGTTATACCTATGAGAATCTTTTAGCCATTATCATATTATGCTTATTTTTATTGCGTTCATACAGATTTGGTTGTATGGTCACATGCTCATCTAAGCTCATTTAGTCTCTTTTTTTTTTTTTTTTTGCTATATGATCTTAGTTTTGGCTGGCTCTTGACAGATACGACCTTTCCTTTGTAATTGTGTGGCCATATCTTTCTCCTTATTCTGCTTTGAATGCTGATGGACTTGCATTGATTTTTTTTCTCTAACAGTTCTGCACTTCTCATCAGTAAGGTTGCTGATCAGTGAAGATGAGACATGTGAATTATGTTTCTTTTGTTATTCAAATATCACTTGGTTCTATATGACTCATTAAAAATAATGCAGAAAAATGCTAATTGCAGGCTTTATTGCTACTCTTTAATTCATGCTATCAATATATGTTATGACTAAAAGTAACAAGAAATGTTTATTCAATGATTGTTCTTGTTAATAAAAATATCAAGAGTATGACATTTATTATCGATACCTTTTTTTATTAATGTATTTTTGCTAGTGAATGTGACTAAGAATAGTTGACATCCCAAGTCATGCCTCATTATGTTGAAATTGTGTTAAGGGATATTTGGTACTCTAATGATGTCTTACTACTAAATGCTTTAATTTAATTCAATCTTTGCTGGTTTTGACTTCTGTGAATAAATTTGAATGGTCTATAGATGCCAACTGTGGAATATATGCAAAAGATACTAAGCGTATTCTTCATCCATTCTGGGATGTGTGCTATGGAGTGTAGTAAATATGACTTTTGATAGAAACAAGAATAAATATTCATTTAGTTGAATTTATCTGGAAGCTTGCCAACCATTTTATGCTTTACATGGTGTCTATATTTGCTAACACATCTCATGATTCCATGATATTCATGACCTATATGTTCATTTAGTTAAGAGTGTGTTTAAGGATCAAATGGCTAATTTAAGGTTTCTTTTTTTGATAGTTTTTAGGTCATTATCTTGCCTTCTTCATTTTATTTATTATCCATTTATTTATTTTCTCCTCCACCCAGTTAAATTGATTCTTCCGTTTTCAGTGCCATCCAAACACTGTAGTGTTATGTCCTGCGTGTAAAATTGAACCACAGAGGCTTATGATATAAAGATTTCGAGCTTAAATTCCTTATTCATCTTTAAAGAAGGGCTTTCCAAGTCCCACAATTGCCTATTTTCTTGTAGCTGGTTACACACTTTTGTACAATTCCCTATAGCTGGTCTACTTTCAGCAAGCTTACTTGAAAGAAGAAATAACTCTCCCTGATTCCTATATGATGTGTTTGGTCATATTTCAATATTTGCAGCTGAATTATTTGTTTTATTTTTATTTTGTCTTTCAGCTGAATTATTTGTGAACGGAGAGATAGTTCAAAGATCACCCGAGAGGCAAAGGAGGGTCGAACCAGTTCCCCAAAGAGCTCACGACAGACCCAGATACAACGACAGAACTCGGTATGTTAGGCGGAGGGAGAATCCGCGGTGAGTGTGTGACCACCAGAGAGTAAAACATAGGCTGCTGCTCCGATGAGACGATTAGTGGTTGTTTATGTCGCAGTTTTCCTATGTGAAGCAATGTATGGTTAGATGAAAGCTCGACAGCTTCGACATGCAGTGGCTTCGGATATGTACTTACCAAGTCACTTGAGCTTTGTAATGCATCTCAAGTTTGGCCGGTTCGGTACCCACAAAACGTTGGTGCGATGCAAAAACTCTTGTAGTAGTTTTCTTGGTATTAATGGTTGCGATTTAAGTTCACTACTTCGTTATCGAATCATTTGACGAACGCGCAGATGCTTTGGTCTTGGGTTATTAAGCAGATGCTTGTGTTCATTTGGGATACGACCAATTATTTATTCACCCAAATAAGTTGTGTAGGCAAACGATAGCTGATGGCCGAAGCGGGGCGTTGGTGGAGTGGTCGGATGGATAATAGCCCACCGTATTAAACAAGCGACAGCGGGAAGACGTCTTGTGGTATTAATAATGGTCGCGATGAGACTCGAAAGAAAACAGTGATGGATTACGCACGAGCCACAGTAGCACAACACACAAACATAACCTTCTTCCTCTCTGATGACAACACAGAGGCTGTCTCTCTCTGTCATCAGGAAACTTGCGAGTCTTTGACTGAGAGGAGGAGGAGTAGGACGCTGTTATTGCGTGTGTCTCAACCAATCCATTCACAGTCGGAAAATATATCCGTACATCTCTCTCTCTCTCTCTCTCTTCCTGTCCTGCTGCTTTTGGCAAACACAAAAAAAAAAAAAAAAAAAAGGGGGCCTGGGGAAGCCTACATACACCACTCGAATTGGTCCACCTGCCCGCCTCGGATCGAGGACTAAAAGAGACTTCTTCCATCCTGACACTGCTCATCTCACAGTCAAGAAAAGGAGTGATGATGAGCTCGAGTTATAGAACAAAAAAGAAAGGAGTCACACAACCAACCCAAAGGAATGAATGCAGCGAGCGCTAATGGCGGAGTGGTTGGAGCAGTTGGGTGACGTGGGATCGGTAGCTCTTAATAGAGGAGAGCCATGGATCCCCCCCGTTGTACGCGTCGGTCGATCATCTCAGGTCGCTGCTTCTTCTGCCCCCGCCAGTGAACTCCATCCACCATGCCCAGGCCATGGAGGCCGATCGCTGCCGCCAAGTGCTGCACCGCGGACGACCACGTCGTGTTGGGGAACCTGAGCCGCTGCCGTCCCACGCGAGCAGACCTCTCCAAGAAGGTGGCGGAGCTGCGGTTCTTCCGCCGTCTCTCCTCGTCGGATCTCGGCAGCAGCCCCTGCTCCGCTCGGTTGAACGCCAGCGACGAGTACTCGCACTCGTTCGGCGCCGGCCTGTACGCCTTCCAGCTGAGCGAGCTGAAGGCCATCACCCACGACTTCTCCAGCAACTTCTTGCTCGGGGAGGGCGGCTTCGGCACCGTGCATAAGGGCTACATCGACGACAGGATGCGGCCCGGGCTCAAAGCTCAGGCCGTCGCCGTCAAGCTCTTGGATGTCGAGGGGCTACAGGGCCACAGGGAATGGCTGGTGAACCCACCCCCTCCCACCACCCCGCCACACTCCTCACCTGTGCTCGCCCCCTCGTTGTTCCTCCTCTCTTTTGCCTTGCGCCATGATGCTCTGCATCTTTCTCTCTGCAGGCAGAGGTGATACTTCTGGGGCAGTTCAGGCATCCGCATCTGGTGAAGCTCATCGGCTACTGCTGCGAGGACGAGGAGCGTCTCCTCGTCTATGAATTCATGCCTCGTGGCAGCCTCGAGAACCATCTCTTCAGGAGTAAGGCCTCGTCTTTCCCAACTCGATTGCTCGTCCTCATCCTCTCACCTAGAAGCAATGATCTGAGAGCAGGGATATCCATGGCTCTGTCATGGGGAACGAGGCTAAAGATCGCGATTGGAGCTGCAAAGGGCCTCGCCTTCTTACACGGCGCCGAGAAGCCCGTCATTTACAGAGACTTCAAGACCTCTAACATCCTGTTGGATCATGTTCGTCATCGCTTAGCCTTTCTCTTTCCAAGGAGGCATCGGAATCGCACACCATGAACTCATGCGAAGCTTCGACTGGTTTCAGGACTTCGCCGCAAAGCTCTCTGATTTCGGGCTGGCGAAGATGGGTCCCGAGGGCGAAGACACCCATGTCACGACCAGGGTGATGGGAACTCACGGCTACGCCGCTCCCGAGTACGTCATGACAGGTGAATCTTCCACCGCTAGTCCGGCAGTCATCTCGTCGGTAGATCGAACAGCGAGTCTTGTGATGTGTTGATGATGCAGGGCACTTGACGACCAAGAGCGACGTGTATAGCTACGGGGTCGTGTTGCTCGAGCTGTTGACGGGAAGGAGAGCCATGGACAAGACGAAGCCCAAGAACGAGGAGAAGCTGGTGGACTGGGCTAAGCCCTACTTGTCGAGCAGCAGGAGACTACGCTGCATCATGGACCATAGGCTTGCCGGGAACTACTCCACCAAAGGATCTCGTGAGGTGGCGTCGCTGGCGCTGCGCTGCATCAGCCCTAATCCAAAAGACAGGCCTCGGATGCCGACGGTGGTGGAGACTCTCGAAGGACTGCAGCACCTCAAAGACATGGCGGTGAGCTCAGGCGCATGGCCTCCCATCGTTGGCAGGCATGCCATTTCGGCTAAAACGAAGCCGGACAACACGGCGAATGCCCGCCGAAGGAGCATCTCCACCAAATTAGCTTGAGCTCCACCACTTCCCTTCTGCAACTATAAATGCGATCGTTGGCTGTACATATGTGGGAGATGATGTGCTCTTTGCTATGTTTTCCAATTTAATCAAGCTTAATGCCCAATCATTTATTTGCAAGGTTTAATTATATATAACCCCTTCTATTTTGACTTTGTTATCATCATGATCCTTATACTTCAAAAATTTTATATTAAAATTTTTATAATTTTGAAAGTTAAATAAATGATCCTATTTGTTTTAATATCGTCGATTATATTGATAGGAAAACATGACATCATGTGTTTGATCGATACGAAATTGATAGACAAGAAGATAATAATTTTAACATATCTTATGTTTACGAAAGTGATAGGCAAAAAGATAATAATTTCAACATCTCCTATATTTTTGGTATGTGGGATGTTGAAATTAATTTTTTTATTAATAAAATCATTGAAATCAGAAAGATACTGAAATTATTTTTTTGCCAATTATTTTTCGCATCGATCCAGCACCAGATGTCAAGTATTATATTTGTTTTTCGTCAATGCAACTAAAGACATTAAGATAAATGAGATTTTTATTTTATTTTGATCGAACATAAATTTGCTTGTATGATACAAAAGTAATCGGTAATTAGCCCTCTCTTCTAACATTATCATCTTCTAAGTTAAAGAGGGTATAAGATAAATGTCTATCCTCAATCTTGATATATCATATCAATATTTTAAATATAAAAAAATATCTAACGAGATTTTGAATCGTCAAATGTCTATTAAGTGTTTTTAGTAGAGATGTAAATGCATCAAATAAGATTTCAAACCTCAAAAACTGATCCATAGACTTCATACATCACCACTAGACTAACATTTTAAATATCTATAATAAATTTTTCTTTATAACAAAACACAAACTTATCTTTATATATCAGCCAGCCTGTGTTTATGATTGAGGAAGGCCACACTGGACGCAAGCATTGGACTCTCAAGACACCATAATCACACTTCAGTCACAGAGATTAATGCAGAGAAGATATAGCAAGCAGGTTACAGAAAAGTCGCAAGCATGCTCAATCCTCGATAGCCCAATGGTTCTCCGAACAAATAAATACATGAATCGGTGCAGCCCAAGATTATAACATATATTACAATAGCACGATAAGTGCGAGCCATCAGAGATCCCAATTCCACAGCTATACATAGAATGGATGTGTCACAGGAGTCGAATGCTTCTTGCTAATGAGACGTACTTCCTGCCGCCTTCCGCTACCAATTCATGGGCATTGTGTCGCTGGGTCCACCGTGTTACATGCGAGCTCACCCTGATTCAATCCGTACTGTGTGCCAACGAAAATAGTGAGCCATTTGACTCTATGCCACATACCACAGACCAACTCAAAAGCAATTCATGTTCACATCAACCATGTCGATGCATTAAGAACAAGTAGATGAATGGAAACAGAACCATCAGAAAGAAAGGGTGGAATAAAATACCTTGTGTCTCATCCTTGAGCCCCAAATGTCTGAGGGAAGCCCTTTGTTGTCAATGGAGTTTGTGGTATAAGGGGGGCCACCCTGTGGGTTTAAAAGAGGTCTCCTTATGACAACAAAATCCTCGTCGCTGTCATATTCCATCCTCCTAGAAGGAATCATGGCTCGTAACACCATTGCCAACAGAAGTGACAGTGCCTGTAGAAGAGAACAAGAAATGTTTGAGAATACAAAGACTTTGCAAGTGTTTCAGGTGCTTCAAATTATGTCTTGATTTGACTATCAACTATTTTGTTTTGGAAATTTAGTAAAAGATCAGCATTATTGCATAACAACATCATCATTACAAGAATTAATCCAATCCATATCCACTTCTTATAAAAACATAAAAATATGGATATAAATAAAAATATTTTATATTTAATGATGCTAATACAAATGGTTATAGGATTTAGATACAGTTTTAGCTTCTTTTAAGGAAAAGAAATGAAAATTTGATCAATTTATAAGAGTGAATGCCAAATAGACTCTCTCAGAAGAAACTAATATTGAAATGCATGTGAAGATTGTAAAGCTGCAAATGAAGAGAGCTCCACTATTAAAGTTCACAAGGTTAATATCAATCCTAGGTTTGGGTAGGAATGATACAAATGAAATCGATACAATTGTTGGATTGAATCAACAGAATTGGAATTGACTTAGAAAATAAACAAAATTAATATGTATAAAAATTATATAATACTTAAAATATAGAATATCATTTAAAAATTTGAGGAACTAATGCACTGTGCTAGAGCATTCTTTTATATTAATATCTAGGGTATATTTTTTAAAAAATAAATTAAAAATTAAAATAAACGATAATAAAATAAAAATAGGAAAACCACTAGAAGTAATTATTGTATATTTAGTAGAAAATAAATTGTACTGTATTATTTTTTACAAGAAATTTAATATATAAAATACCTAAAACTTATGAAAACGTAACTTGGAAGATAATGATAAACTTCACTAGGACCCCACTTCCTCTCTCGTAGTCATATAAATGAAGTACAAGTTATACAAAATTAATAAATAAAATATGCAAAATTTGTTCTGAAATTTAGTACTTCTGTTCGTGATAGTATCCTATTTTTAGGAATTATACTCAATCTTGTGTTTTCCACTCCCTGTCTTTTCATCTCTATCGAACATGACGATGAATGATAAATATTCCATAGTAGTGGGAGACAGGAAATAATGGTTGCAATGGCGAGCAAATAGCCATGGTAAGGCTTTTAAATGAAAGTAATCCAATGGCAGTATAGACCTCTACAAACATTAAAAGGGTAAGTTACAATGAGAAAAAGGAAACATATACTTTTAACCATGGCGAGAAAAGGAATATAACTGAAGTATACACAGTGAAAAATGCTGCTCACCTGAATAACGATCACTCCGACAGCAACCCATTTACATGTGTCCATGTTATCTTCTATAAATGAACGAACCCTTTTTAGTTCTCCAGTAGAGTCATATGGAAGGTCCTGCATTACACATGACATATTGCAAATGACATTGATGATCCTTTCTATAGTTAAAACTGATTGTGATTGGTTTTACCTCTTCCCAGTGCTTGTTTAGAACCAGATCACCAACTAGAATTACTTCTAGTATAATCAATGTGGTGCTCAACATTGTATACTGAGATTTATCCAGTTAAGAAAGACGTACAAAGTTAAGCACTGGACAGATATGAATGTTTCTTGAAAATATTGTATTTCCCAAGAGGTGATCATTTGAGGATTCTCGAAAATATTGTATATGTTGAAATACCAAAAGAAACGATAGCAAAATTTAAAAGACAAAAGCCAAAATGAATTCTTTTAAGTTATGTTGAGAATTTCAGTTGTTACAGCTATACAAGAGATGTTTAGTTTTGGAATTGGAAAAATGTAGAGCAATCCAAGCAGGCTACAATTGCAAGTGAAGATGAGATGACACAAGCAAATGGTGAAGATATCTTTCATAGATCATCATATAGACAAGTTGGACTACTGCATCACATGATTCAAGAATTCTAATTACAAGAAACAAAAAGATTATTGGAGATTAAAACACTTCAACAACTACCAATGAAATTTAGTTTACAGGATGGAACAAGTTTAAAGGGGAAGAGTATTGGAGACTAAACTTATTCCATTTTCTAGTGCAACCATAATTGTACGAGATTTGGAAAGACATACTTGAAAACTGAGAAAGCTCCATAGAACGTAGAACAATATTTAAGTTGGGTTCTTTAGATATGAAGCCTTCTAGAGAAAAGAGGTATATATTTAATTGAATATATCTAATGTATTCATGGGTCTCTATAAGGCCAGTGTGTTGTATCATGGGAGAGGCAAGTTGATAGGATCAAGGTAATAGGAAACAACATATGATGTTTATAAGGTATAGATTGAATAAAAAAATGCACAAAATTATCTTATAAGTGGCCACAACCTTGCTACAACGCAATCTGTATGCACTTCTCGGGTACTTATTATAAATATGAATTAGAAAAAAGAGAAGACAAATGAAGGAGAATAATAAGAAGTATAGTGGAGGTAGGGGTGTCACCAGTTTGAACTGAACAATTAAGGGTCAAACCAAACCGAACTGTTTTACGGTTCGGTTTGGTTAAATAACATACTTCAAACTGAAACTGATTGGAGCTATCTACTGGGCAGATTTAAAAGCAGTTACCCCAGTTCGATTAACCAGTTAATCAGTTTATAATTTTAAATAATTTAAAATATATATATTTCAAATGAAACGGTTCAATTCAATTGAACCGACTCGAAATCTTCATCCAATTAGATGGCAAGACAAGATTTGTGAAATTGAACCTATGTCATTTGTAAAAATTGGACCTTTGGGCTGGTTTGATTAGTCGATTTGAACCAATTAAAGGCTTGCGGTAGTGAATTCAACCGGATTGATATCTTTTAAATTAAAATAGGTCTGGTTCGAATTGGTTAACCGAACTAAGGAAAGGTACCTCGAACAAGAACTGTTTATAGCCTTCAAAACCGAATTTTTGGTAAATCAGTTCGGATTGAATTGAATCGATTTAGGTTCGATTTGAACACACCTAAATAGAGGATTAGAAAGTTTGAAGTGTACTGACCAAGACTGATGTTGATGACTTTTTATCTTTATGAACGATAATAAGTTGTTATCGAGTCAATAATAAGCAAAGTGTCCATCAAAGATTTTCAGTCAGTGCATATTTACTGCACACAAACATATAAATATCTTTCAGGCCTAATCAACAATTGAGAAACCAGCTCAAAAATAACAAAATCCTCAAGTATTTTTTTTATTGCTCTTCCGCCTAAGAAAAGAAGATTTGCAACCACACTCTCAACAACTAAATTATATACAGATTGTAGACGACTCATGGTAAAGCATTTCGAGACAGTATTAAAAAATTGCATCTTTAACAAACATAAGCAAACAAAATGCTACTACTTCAACGTAAGTGAAAGAAATATCATCACAATTATGAATCATTCAAACAGAATAGCATATATCGATAGTAGGATACGAAGCAGAGACAACAACCGCTGATTGCTTCAGCGGCGACATGCCCTACGAACGTGATCAAACAAAGGCAGATGCCTACTCCCATCGTAACACACACAAACCTGGCTCATTGGGCAAAAGACAAGCATCAGATCAGGAATCAACAGGGAAGGCAGGCATGACTTACCATGGGGCGGGAAGATGGTCGACGTCGAGAGGGAAGTCGTGGCGACGGCAGAGGTTGAGCAACCATAAGGAGTAAATCAAGACGGAGATACCGACGAAGGCTTGGAGAAAATTGAAGAACTTGAGGAGGAAGGCGAGGCAGCCGCTGCAAAAGCGAGTCATATCCTCGTTTCCCTCAATCTCTTCCCCTCTCCCTTTTCTTGGTTCGATTGGGTTTTCTTCCTCCTCTAATTATTCATAGCCAATGATCGGTTGGGTGAGAATAGAATAAAATAGAATTGGGAGAATAGGAGAACATCTGAGGATAGAATGAATAGTTGTCCATTTTTTTGGGGGGTAACTATAAATATCATCGAATCGAGAGATGTTTGCTGCACATATCCTATTAAAAAAATTTAAAAAATATATTTGGATAAATTTCTCAAAAAAAAACCTTTACATAACATTTCTTTTTTGCTTTATTTTTTAAGAACTAAATTATCTTCGACCTTCATCGCTTGGTGTCGCTTGTGGCCTTTGCTACTACGAAGCTTATCTTTGTCTTGTCACGAGATCCTCATTGTCATCCTTATTGTCTCTATCTCTCCGTAAGGCTTTGCCTCCGAAAGGGTGACGATAATGAGAGCTTTAGTGACGTCTATACAAAATTTAACGATGATCCTATTATGATTAAAGAGGTCATCAATTGCGATGTCATTTAAGATGGACTAGAGGAGGGCATTAGAGCTCATGTGAAAGCTATACTTTAAGGTAAGATGGGTGATGAAGGGGATGAGGACTTTCCATATCACATACACTCTTTTTGGCCTCGTTGATGTAAGACCTCACGATGATAATGGCAATCCACAACACACTACAACTACAACAAAACAAATGTAGTGATTAAAAGGTCGAAGGCCACATGTAATACTATCTTTTAAAAAATAAATGATGATTTGAAAGAAAAATAAAAAGTATGGATTTTTTTAAGATTTTGCTGATTATATTTTTATTTTAGATCATTACATTAATATATTTAAAATTAGATAAAATTATAAAAAAATTCATAGCTTTTTCTCGATAATATCCTATTTTTGAGAATTCTCAGATCCTATCTTTTTTATCTAATGTCCAGAATACCTTGATGAACCAGTCTACTTATAACATTTTTATACTGTATTATTATAATTTTGATAATATCAAAAGAATTCTGTAACATTGTGTTACAAAGATATGTCAAACTATAATAACCTAATTCAATTCTCTTCCTCTCGCGAAGTGGAATTAGGATTGAGATATTGCTTGACATTAGTAAAATACCTAACATTGGCTATTAAAAAAAAATAGTATTTATATATGATAATTTGTTAGAATTCCAATTGGAAAGTTATTCATGAAATTTTCTCTAATTTAAAGGGGTATTTGGCGAATTTTCAGAAAAAAAGCTCATATCATTGATAAATTTTCGTCGAGTGTATTGATCGCGTAAAATAGAAAAAGACATTTGACCCCCGCAAGGCTGCCCTCCGCCACCGTCCGCCATCGCCCCTGCGCTGCGTTCGCTCCGTCGGACCTGCCCTTGTCTGCCTCCCCCTCGCGCGAAGAAGGTGTGGGCGCAGCAGCGACGACCCTTGCTGCCCTCGCGTGAGCAAGGGCGCAGGCGGCCTCCGGTATCGGCCGCGGGCGAGGAATTCGCACTTCTTATAATATTTATAATTTGAGGAGGTCATACGTGATATTATCATCCCATAGGGTCGAACAGGTATATTTGCCAAAACCTAGGGTTTTAGGCGGCTCTGCTCCGTCCCGCTAAGCTTGACGGTCTCGAGGAGAACCCTAATAACCCCATTTAGGGTTCTGCCTCATCGCGCTTACCCTCTACAGAATGTCGTCACTGAAGAGAAAAGCCCTTGAGGATTCCAATCCGGAGTTCGTGCCGCCCTCCAAATCACCCAGGGAAGCGGCGGTGGTTCGCCTCGACGAGCCGGCGGCGTGCCTCCATGACGTCTCCTACCCCGACGGCTACGCGGTCCCGACGCGGCCCCGCCCTGCCTCCGAGAATCCGAAGCCTCCGGCCAGAGAGTTCCCTTTCGAGCTCGACCCCTTCCAGTTGGAAGCCATCAAGTGCCTGGACTGCGGTGAATCCGTCATGGTATGGCCACGTGTCGCTTCCCCCCTGGGTACTTGTTTTTGGTTCCTGGATTTAGTTTGATGAGGAATTGGGGAACTCTGTTTTTATTAGGTGACGAATTTTTTACTTTTTTTGTGTTATTTTTTGTTGATGTGTGTTAACATTACTCTAGCAAGCTCAAAGATCAAATATTTCTTCGGCAATTTTTTTTATCCAACTTGAAGTAATTTGATTTTTAATCGTCTATTGTTTCTCCTTGCAATTCAAAATTTCTCTTTTGCTTATTTTTTGGACTGCACATTTGGTCTGTTTTATTTGAAGTAGTTTATTGGTGTTACAACTCTCAAAGATACATCGATTTGTGTGGAAGCGTTTTAGTGCAGTTTCAAAGGCTCAGCATCAGTTTCTTCCCCTAGTCATATTGGAATAATTTGGTATCTCCCTTTCACGTTCAAAGTCGTCATCAGAATGATATTTTCAGATTTCTAGTACCATTAAACATGTAAATGTGGTTTCCTTTTTTCTCAAGATGGGTCGAGTATGTAGACAAGGTCCTCGGATTGTACTTTCTGTAAGATTTTCATGCAACATCTGTGTTTTGTTTGGTAAATATGATGATTGTTTTTTTTTTCTTGGTTATGGTTTGTGCTAGCTTTGTTTTTTAATGGAGGTGCATTTTCTCATTGTCGAGGTATTCTAGGTCTCGGCACATACATCAGCAGGGAAGACAGTTGTTGCATTGTATGCAATTGCCATGTCTTTGCGAGATCAGCAACGCGTCATCTATACCTCACCCATCAAGGCCCTCAGCAACCAAAAGTACAGAGAATTTAAAGAAGAGTTTTCAGATGTTGGTCTTATGACTGGGGACGTAACCATAGAACCCAATGCCTCTTGCTTGGTAGATCTGTGAGCATATGACATCTTTCACCTTATACTCTTGGGCTATGTTTTGTTATTGATCTTATATTCTGTTTTGTAGGTTATGACCACCGAAATTTGGCGCAGTATGCAGTATAAAGGATCGGAAATTATGCGGGAGGTGGCTTGGGTTGTTTTTGATGAAGTCCACTACATGCGTGATAGAGAGCGAGGTGTAGTATGGGAAGAAAGCATTGTTATGGCTCCTAAGAACTCACGTTTTGTGTTTCTCTCTGCTACAGTTCCTAATGCTAAGGAGTTTGCGGATTGGGTTGCAAAGGTTCTCTATTCATCATATTTGTTTTTTCTTCCATTTAAAATTTACTTCAAAAGCCATTTTGAGGATTTTGATACATTAGTTTTGACTGATCAATTTTATAGCATCAAATTTCTCTCTGTTTCATTATGAGGAACACTGAACACTAATTTTTCATCTAAATAACTGTCCCTATCAAAGTTTGAACCTGTCTCATCATTGGAATATTAGGCACCATGTCCTTGTATGCACTAGGGTTCTCTTGATGGGTTAATATGTACATCATACATGTTAAATGACTTCTTTTTTCTTTCAGGTTCATCGACAACCGTGTCATATAGTTTATACAGATTATCGACCTACACCACTTCAGCACTACATTTTTCCTTCCGGGGGCAATGGCCTATATATGGTAGTGGATGAGAAGGGAAAGTTTAGAGAGGACAGTTTTCAGAAAGCTTTGAATGCCCTTGTTCCAGCTGAGGAGAACAAACGTGATAATGGAAAATGGCAGAAGGCTCTATTAGCTGGTAAACCTCGTGAGGAAAGTGACATATTTAAGATGGTAAAGATGATAATTCAGCGCCAATATGATCCTGTTATACTTTTCAGCTTTAGCAAAAGGGAATGTGAGTTTCTTGCAATGCAGGTAACACTACTAGTCTTTTGCTCAATAGGATCCTTTGAGTTATATTTATACATTCAAAAAATTCTCAGATATTTGTTTATCTTTGCTAGTCCAACAATGCACCGTCCGGTACGGGCGGTATGTACTGGTGCGCCAGGTTACTGGTATGCGGACTGCCTGTTATCGGGCTGTACCACCAAGATCGACTGTCGGCCGCCGATTGAGGGAGAAAAAGGAAAGAAAAAGAGGAAAAGAAGAAAGAAGAAGAAGAGGAGAAGAAGAAGAGGAGTACCTCCTTTCCTCGTGCCGCCCGCCCACCTCACCACTTTGGGCGATTTTCTCCAGGAGGAGGAGTGTCTCGCAAGGAGAAAGATCGAGGCGATGTCGCCTTTTTTTTTTTCAAATATATAATATTATATTATAAAAAATATTATAAAAATATTTTAATATACTGGGTGGTACGCACTGTGCATACCGCTTGGTACTGATACGGACCGGTAAGTCAAACCTTGCTTTGAAGATTCATCCTTGTGGCTAGTGGTATAAATTTATAACAATGCTTGTTGTTATCAACAAGCTTATTAGCAAGGTTTGTCATCTCGTATCGTACCGGCATATCGAGCTCAACTCGGTATGGTACGGTACGAGCATACCAAGCTGTACGTTCTAGCATACCGCTTGGTATATATATATGTATAAAATAAAGTTAAAAAATAACAATAAAAGGGCAACGCCACTGCGTTCCTTCTCCTCGCGTGGGGAGAAGAAACGTCCCTGCAAAGCCTCGATGAGGAGCTTGTGCGGGGAGAAGAAACGACGTTTCTTCTCCCTGCGAAGCCTCGACGATGTCGCCGAGGCTTTGTGCTCTTGTTTCTTCTCCCTACATGGGGAGAAGAAACGTCGTTTTCTTCTCCCCGCGATCGCCGAAGCTTATATTGATGTTTCTTCTCCCTGCGATGCCTTGGCGATGTTGCTGAGGCTTCGTGCTCTTGTTTCTTCTCACTACGTGGGGAGAAGAAACGTCATTTTCTTCTCCCCGTGATCACCGAAGCTTATACTCCCTACAAAGCCTCGCCGAGGCTCTTCTCCCGTGGGCGACTTATTGGGATCGTCGAGGGTGAGCGGATCTCCGTGTTCTCCTTTTCTTCTCCCTCGGCATCGAAGCGGGCGACAATAAATCGATCGTTACTAGCCAATTTCGGCGAATGTGGTGGAAACGCCTCAATCGATGCCTTGCAGAGTCGCATACTACTGAGTAAACCGGTACGCACTGGTGGTACACATCAGTATTGCAGACCTTGCTTATTAGTATATGTAAACTTGAGTGGTTGTACATTTTCTACTAAAGTTTAGTTTGTAATTGGTTTTCTTAGAAAAATAGAGCACTTGATGCTTATCTAAACATATTTTTATTAGCTTTTCAGGTCAATATAGACTATACCGGACCATTATCTCTTTAATTGACATTTTTAAGGACCCTTAGTACTTGTGTAATATTAGCAGTAAAGCTCTTTAGACTTTTGTTTCTTGAATAAAAATAAATTTATATTAGACCAAGACTATCATTGTACTTCAATTTATATAACAAAATTTCTTCTTAATTTTGTGATAGATGGCAAAGTTGGACTTAAATGAAGAAGACGAAAAAGTGAATATCGAAACAATATTTTGGAGTGCTATGGATATACTTTCTGATGATGACAAGAAGTTACCTCAGGCAAGATTTAGTTTCATATCTCATTTTTCGTAGAAGTACTATCTAATTTGGAAGCAAAGGTCCTTTTTCCTCCTTTTTGATTCTTCTCTCACCCTTTTTTCCTTCTACTTCTATTTCTTTTTATAATTCTGTTGTGTGACCTTCAAAATCAAATGAATCTAAGCACAAGTCCTACTGTATACTTTAATTTTCTGCTTGATCTACTCTTTTTTTGATCTGGTTTCTCTTTTACAATTTTTTGCCTTAGAAGGTAACATGGAAAACTTAAGTATATGAGATTTTTTTGAACTGATAAAGTTGGAACGGATCACGAATTTAACCTACTCTCTGTTGAATCTGACCATCACCATTGTTCTAAACCATTAAAGTAACTTCTCATAATAAGCTTGATTGATTTCAGACTTGTCGGTTGAACTTGTTTTGAGGGAACTTATGGTGAAGCAAAGAATTTTCTTTTCTTTTGGTTGGTATTCTTTCGGGATTCTCATTTTGTGTTAACATATGGATTATATTTCCTTTTTGTAATTTTCACATTGACTTCTTCATATTTGTTTGGAATTTATTTTTCTTCTTTTTTAAAAGGGTGATCAATGTTTCTGCCATTAAACGATGCTTTGGTTCTGATAATTGAACTGGGTCATCTTTTAGTGTGTTCTTTAGATATCTGTGTTATGTTGTTGAGAAACAATGTATAAGTAGGTAATTTCAATTCCTTGTGTAAACTGTTTCTTGGAAACTGTGGCTTGATGTTTCCTTTGAACATTCTCTGAACAGGTATCAAATATGCTGCCCTTGTTAAAACGTGGAATTGGTGTACATCATTCTGGTCTACTTCCAATTCTGAAAGAAGTGATTGAAATACTTTTTCAAGAGGGTCTCATCAAGGTCAGTGATAATAGCTTTCATTTGTATGATTGATGAATTTCATAAGAGATGCATGAAGTTATCGGGGAAACTGTCACCTTAAAGCCATGATTGGAGGTTAGCATCCACAGTGTGTGGTACTTTTATTCACTTATTCACAATGATAAAATATTCAAATTGTTGAGACTAGAAGTCCAATGCAACAAATAATTTTCAGATTTACAGTCTCAAAATGAATACATTACTATACTAGATCCATTCAAAAAAAGTTGAAGACCATAAGGTACCAGATAATTGGAAGTATCAACTTTTAGCTTTTAATTTAGTGTACCATTATATTTTAACCTAATTAAACACAAAATAGTGACCAGCAAAGCAAATATAATTTGTTAGTAGGTGCCCCAAGTGGTTCAATGTGTACTAGTATCCAAAATAGCGGATCAACCTTGACTTGATGTACAATGAACCAAGAATTGACATGTTGCTCTATCCATCCCATGACCTAGCATGTTCCATGTTCTAGGTAATATATAGTGCAAGTAGTTTAACTTGTGAAACCATCAAAATGAATATTTTAAATGAATTGATCGACCTACTTGGGTCAAGCATGAATGATTATCTGTTATGTTGCTGGATATATGATTTTTGTACATTTAAGAAGTTTTCATGTATTTCACTTGCTTTGTACTTGTGCAATGCATTAAATAGAACTACTTTTAACAAATAGTGAGATGCCTAAAAGTAGAATTACTATTTATCATTTAATTTATCATTTATGTGTTATTTTTTATTCACAGTCAGATGCTTAATTTATTGCATATATATGTAATTATAATATGGCACAATTCTCAGTATGGTTCATGGTATTTCTAGGACCATTTCTTTCGATTTGATTGAATTTGAAATTTGTGCATTGCTGAGTTCCTCAGTTGTGATCATAGATGTGAATGTCACATGACCTAATCTATATAGTGGTTCTTGGCTAATTTCAGCTATTTTAGGTTGGCTAGATGTATCTTTTCTACATATTGAGCTCTCTTTATGGGAATTTTGCCAGATAGTTCGAATCAACATATCTTTCAGACTTTACATTCTTTGATCTAACTATACCTCTACGCTTGTGATATCAAGTTATCCTGTTTACCAGCATATTTATATGGTTCCTATGACATTTATAGATTGTTTTATATGATTTTGTCATATTACTTCTGGTGCTACTTATTTTAAGTAAATGCAATAATTCCTTATTTTGTCTTGTTTGAAACATGATACGTCTGTGATATCTACCTGTTATGTCTTTTTGTGCATGTGGTACTGACTGCCCAACATTCCAAATGATAAAAGATGCTCATAGCCTTGTTCAGTTTGAATATGATTTGTGACTTCATAATTATTGCTTTGTGTTATTTTCTTGAAATCAAGGATTGCCTTACCGAGCGGTAAGGCCCCGTATCGGGCGGTACGTATCGGTCCGCCTATTGACCGGACGTGAACCACCCGCTATCGGGTGGTACCGTCGAAATTGGCTGTCGGCTCGTCGACCGTAGGCGGTTAATTCCGAGATTCAGCGATCGATTGAGGGAGAAAGAAGAAGAGGGAGATACATGGTTAGTCGATAGCTGCTATTCCCCGGTTTCCCTGTGCAATCCGTCTCCTGTGGGCGAAGAATTGCCCGCACGATCTGTTGCCCGTGGGCTTCCTTCTCCCTGCGCGGGGAGAAGGAACGAAGCAACTTCGCCCGTTTTTATTTTTTATTAATATATATTATATTAATATTAATATTATATTATATACATTGAGTGGTATGCACTGTGTGTACCGCTCAATACTGGGTACTGTACCATACCGAGATAAACTTGATATGCTGGTACGGACCTGTATAGAAAACCTTTCTTGAAATATTTTGTTATCTGTTTTGGTTATTTGGAGAAAGTATATTGACTCTTGACTTTTAAGATCTTATTTACTTATAGAAGAAATTCTTTCTTCATAATTTGATGTATGTGAAACAAGCATCTCCTCTGTCTTTGATGCATTGCTAAACATACAAACTTTCTTCTTCAGTGTTTATTTGCAACAGAAACCTTCAGCATTGGTTTGAACATGCCTGCAAAGACTGTAGTATTTACAAATGTACGCAAATTTGATGGTGATAAATTTCGATGGATATCAAGTGGTGAGTATATTCAAATGAGTGGACGTGCTGGCCGTCGAGGCATAGATCAGCGGGGCATCTGCATTTTAATGGTGGATGAAAAAATGGAGCCATCCACTGCTAAATTAATGCTTAAAGGAAGTGCTGATAGTTTAAACAGGTATGAGATATTCCTCTAAAATTGGATTTATACTTTTTGTTCTTCATTTGGTTACTTCAATTTTTTTTCTTGCCCGACAAAATTGCTGCTGGCAGCCTGGTGCTAACATCATAGTTCCATCATACTCATTGGACATTGATATTTCAGACATTTTTTGTTTTCTTTATAGAGATTCTACACATAATTATGAAGTATGAAATGTAATCCAATGGAGGTTCTTTTATGTTTGTACTTTGATCTTGCTATCATGAAACTTCAAGATAGACAGTTGGAACCCAACGAGTGTTGCAGGTAACACATCCAATCAATTACATGGATTTGGTGTCAAATCAAATATCCAAAGTATAGGAAGACTGTAATACACTTATGACTTCTTACAAGTGAATATTACCAGTGGAGTGTCCTTCCAATGATCTACTCCATGACAAATGCACCAATCATGTCAGACTTGTGACATGGTCTGCACCTCAGAAAGGGTGGTTCATTTGAAGTCTGGTTGCTCCATAATGTATTTATACATTGTGACTTGTGATACTTGATTTGGAACTTTGGAGTAAAATAGTAGAGCTTGGAAATGGAGAACCATCCATCAATTTAGTGACATAAAATCTTTACGATTTTTAGTTATGCCTCCAAAGAAACAATTTGTAGTGGCCTATGGCCATATATGCAACATCAGACTTACATGAACACACAAAATTAGATTTAGGAGAGAAGGGCTTGCTTAAATGTGTTTAATTTTCTCCCAAGATATTAGAAGTTGCCGATCTGCATCAAGGACCGGCCAGTTTTGATCGGAATCTGTGATTGGCAACACCAAGTGTCCTAAAATATTTGACCTCCTAATTTCACCTTTTTTTTTTCTTTTTGTTACATGGCTTATCAGAATGTTTGTTATTATCCGGCTCAAGGTTTGCAATTTCGTACCAGGCGATACATACCGGTTCGTCAGGTTGTCGGTACGCGGACCGCCCATTACCGGGTAGTTCCGCCAAAAATCAACCGTCGGCAGTCGATTTCGACCATCGGCAGTCGATTTCGACCGTCGACGGCTGATTGAAGGGAGAAATCGACCGTCGACGGTCGATTGAGTGAGAAACAAGGAAGAAGATGAAGAAGAGGAAAAGAAGAAAAAAAGAAAAGAGGAGAAGAAGAATACCTAGCGCACCACTCGCCCCGCTTGCCCTTGTCCTTTGTCATGTCATGGTCGCAGCGCTTTTTCTCCTGTGCGGGGAGAAAGATTGAGGCGACGTCGCTGATTTTCTCTCTTTTTTTAAAATATTTTAATATATTTAATATTATATTATATTATATTATATTATATTATATTATATTATAAAATATGTATATTATATTTTAATATATCGGGGGCTATGCATTGTACATACCACCCAATACCGGTACCATACCGGTACCGAGATGAACTCGGTACACCGGTATGGACTAGTAAGTCAAACCTTGATCCAGCTGCTGTGCTCCCATGAAATGCTGGCACCGCATGAAAAATGGCACATACTCTAGAGGAAGAAGTGGAAAGAAAATGAAACAAAAGGAGCACAAGACATTACATCAAACATCATGTTTACAGATTTGTCCATGACAATACAAGTGTAGTATACCAAAACCTCAACGTGAGGATTTAAAAAGAAAAACAAAAGCTGGATTGGACTGCCTGAAAAGATGCAGCAACCAAAATCAATCTTACCGGTATGGATGGAATAACATTTTCTATGTATCCAATGACAAAGGTATTAAATTCATAAACTTAACAAATTTAGCTAGACCTAGAGAAAATATTAAATATAGTAATATTGATAATATCAATATTAGAAAAAAATTAGTAATTTATAGAAATGATTGTGTTTTCTATGTTTTGATTTTTCTAATTTCTCTTTTTTTTATTTTACCATCTCATTTAATTATTTTTAAATTTCTTTTTGCTTATATTGTTCTCTGATTTTGTGTCCATCCAATCATCTGTTCCATTTTGTAAGATCTGGCCGATTGAAAACTATATATATTATATTTCAAATGACTGAACTGGTTTGATCTCAATTTTTTGAAACCTTGACTTCTCTCTTCTTTTCAATGAGGCACCAATCATGTACTTTTGGTCTTGAGATCATTGTCCAAATGCTACAACTAATGCATGTCCTGTTAGACTCTTTACATCAGTTATTTTGAATTCTCTTATTTGAATTGAATAAAGGAAACCATTGTGTAGAATATCACGAGAAGGTTTTGGAGAGGTTAATTTTTTTTCCTGGTCTATTGCAAATTGATGTGTAGCACTGGAGCTATCAAGGACAGTTGTTTTCTTGTAACATGGATCATTGAAATCAACAGCTGGAAGCGTATCCAAACTCTTTTTTTATTGTTTCCTGCTTAGTCACAACCTGAAGTATGAGTTTTCATATCAAAGCTGTTGTGCTCAATAACCGCTAGTGTACATACTACTATAGGCGTATCTAGATGCATGTATAATGTCTGCATGTTGGCTCTTGGCTGTGTGCTTGATTTTATGTTTATCTGCTATGTGTACACATTGTTTAGGAATATAGGCTACCTTTCTAATATGGCTCGTGTTAACAGTGCCTTCCACTTAAACTACAACATGCTGTTGAATCAAATAAGATGTGAAGATGGTGACCCGGAAAAACTTCTTCGAAATTCATTCTACCAATTTCAATCTGATCAATCTCTTCCTGATCTTGAGGTTTGTTGATGTCATCTAAATCTTAGCTTCTTTTTTTGTTCCAGGATGATCCTTGTCACTAGATAAAATGGCATTAAAATGTCTTTTTCCTCAAGTTTTGAGAATTCTATGATTTTCTTACACATGAATTGAATTGCAAATTGCTTTAGTTGTATTATGCTTATAACATTATTTTTAGTGCTAAAAATTCCAAGTCCACTTTCATTTCTTTTTCTGCAGAAACAATTAAAGGAATTAAAAATGGAGAGAGATTCTATGGTTATTGAAGAGGAGGAGAGCTTGAAGGACTATTATAACCTATTACAGCAGTACCGAAGCTTAAAGAATGATGTCCGTGATATTGTATTCTCCCCCAAGTACTGTTTGCCCTTCTTGCAGCCTGGCCGGCTTGTTAGAATCCGTATAGTTGGTGATGATAAGATGCCATCTTTCTCTGGTGAGGAACAGGTTACATGGGGAGTAATAATTAACTTCGAGAGGGTAAAAGGCTCAGCTGAAGGTAAGTGACATAAACTATTAACATCAGTCATCAAAGGATATGCTTAACATTTTTATGACCTTTCCTGCCATTTTAGACAAAAAAAATTATGATGTTTCAGATAGAAGACCTGATGATGCTAATTACACATGTGATGTCCTCACAAGATGTGTCATGAATAAGGAAGGAATGAAAAAAACAACGAGGATTGTCCCTTTAAATGAACGCGGAGAACCTGTTGTTGTTTCGTTGCCTCTCTCCCAGGTCACCGAAGCCTCTTTTTCTTGGTCCACTTTTAACTCTGCCAACATGTGTCAAAGCTATTTTTGTTGACTGTATAGAAATAATATATTCATCATTTTATTTCAAGTGCTGTTTATATTCTCAAGTAGGGTGATTTGATCAGCAGGTTGATAGTTTAAGCAGTATCCGTCTTTTCATTCCAAAGGATCTCTTGCCACTGGAAGCTCGGGAGAATACTCTGAAGAAGGTTTCAGAAGTTCTTTTAAGATTTGTCAAAGATGGGATGCCTCTTTTAGATCCTGAGGAGGATATGAAAGTGAGGATTTGTTATTTTCTTTTTTTTTATTTGATTTCATTTTGTTTCTGATCTTTTAAGTTTATAAGCATCTCTTTCTTTACAGGTACAATCAAATTCATATAGAAAAGCTATTAGAAGGATTGAAGCTCTTGAAAGCTTATTCCGCAAGCATGAAATCAGAAACTCACCGCTTATTGAACAAAAACTGAAGGTTTTTCATTCTAAGCAAGATTTGACAGCCAGAATCAAGTTGATAAGGAAAGCATTGCAAACTTCAACAGCACTTGCCTTCAAAGACGAGCTTAAAGCAAGGAAACGGGTTCTCCGTAGGCTGGGGTATAGCTCCTCTGCCAGCATATTTTTTCAGTTACATATTTCATCATTGGGTTTTAGGAAACTGAAATATCTTTCCATCAGTTCCCTTAGTTAAATACTTTAGATAGATAAATAACATACTGTTGACACCAAACTTTGTTACTAGTTTCTAGCAGTGTATTTTTGGAAGTTCTGAAAGTTTGTAATCTATGCTGCTTTAGTAAGCAATACAAGTCTATCAAGTGGTTTTAAATGGCAACCGAGTAAGTTTTCTCATCTCTGCATTTCCATCGAAATCAAGATATTTGAAATGACACTTTGTGTTAGCGTCTACGAGTTTTATGTTCTAAACAAAAAGATGCAGTGTGACATTGCTACATAGTTAGGTTCTGCTAAATGGGCGGAGCAAGGGTATAACTTGGATCTTTATTAAAGTGCTACTCGGTTTGATATGCTTATATCTGGTGTACTTCTAGTCAATTTTTCGGTTTGGAATAATATGAATTGCTAGTTGCATTATTTCTCATGATAATGTTACACATATTTTCTTCATTGTGGTGATTTTGGTTCTTATTTTGGACTTATCTTAAGCTGTGGCCTTCTGCTAATTGCAGATATATTACCAGTGAGGATGTTGTGGAGCTGAAGGGCAAGGTAGCCAGTGAGATAAGCAGTGCTGATGAACTAACACTAACTGAGCTTATGTTTAGTGGGATACTGAAAGATGCCAATTTGGAGGAGATGGTAGCCCTGCTATCGTGTTTTGTCTGGCAGGAGAAGCTCCAAGATGCCCCTAAGCCAAGGGAAGGGCTTGACCTGCTTTATTCTCAACTGCAAGAAATTGCAAGAAGGGTTGCCAATGTTCAACTTGAATGCAAGGTGTCTTGATCTATGACTTGCTTTTTGCTATCTTCAGGATGAAAGAGAGCGAGATTTGATTACAACTCAAGTTTAACTCCGCAACATCTTTGTTTGCTATGTTTTGGCAGGTCCAAATTGACGTTGAGAATTATGTCAACTCTTTTCGTCCTGACATCATGGAAGCTGTCTATTCATGGGCCAAAGGATCGAAATTTTATGAGATCATGGAAGTAGCTCAAGTTTTTGAGGGTAGCTTAATCAGGGCTATTAAAAGGCTGGAGGAAGTTCTGCAACAGCTAATTCTGGCTGCAAAATCTATCGGAGAAATTGAATTAGAATCCAAATTCGAAGAGGCTGTTACAAAAATTAAGCGAGACATTGTGTTTGCCGCATCTCTATATTTGTAGTAGGAAAAGCAGAATGATGCAGCATGTACTAATGCTTATTATGTGGGTTGAGCAGTTGGTTTCCAAAACCATCATTGTACAGAATGGGACATTTCAAGGTTGAAATTGATGGGAGATGAAAGAGGAGCCACAGCAGGTTCAGTTTTGACCCTATCAAACTTAACGCAAAAGTGAATTTTATTATTGTAATTTCAGTGATGATCAGAATTTTTTTTTTTCCCCCTCTCATTTGACTGAGCATGAGCATAAGATAGAGCTTATTTTTGTTAGTTCTGAAGCACATATCTGACCCGAATAATTTCTTTGTTACAAATGTGTTTTTGTTTGCCATGAAATACTACTTGAGAATTGAAAGATGTGCTATATTTGGTGATCGATGCTGATCTCTGAAACAACTTCTCTAACCTTTATAAGTGTCTCAGATTGCCTTGCTGCCGCCACTGTTTTTTTTTTCTTTAATTATTAGGAAGTTCAACCTAATTTTGATATTTGTTTTTATTATAATTATTTACTATTAAAAAATATATGCGTGAGGCATACTTGACTAATATATTAAATCCGATTTATTTTATGTTTAAGTAAAATTCAATCGTATCGATTTGCACTAAAAATTCAATTATTCTTATAATCTCTGTTCCTAAGTTGAAACGGCTCAGTTGTCATAGCATTCTTTCCGCGTTGTTTGTGTGCATCAAATTCCCCCAATTTTGCCCTCTCCAAGTAATCGTTGTTCACAGTCCAACACCCACTCGTGTGCGTCGGACAAATATATTCCCGACCAATATTGTATCATCTGAACACGTATTCGCTTATATTCCCACCGCTAATATAGTTCCAATCACAGGTGGACACACATTTGGGGACCCAATCCATACGCCCCCCTACAAATGGTCTCACTGCCAATCGTCGGAAACAACTCCATTAACTCAGTCCACCAATCTCTGCCATTTCATGTAGATTTATGCATCTCAAGACAAACAGGTGTTGTCGGCCAGCAAAGATCGCATCTCTCATCTCGCATCTCTGCAGTTGTTTAGATCTGAACACAAACAGCTGTCGCTGGCGGTGGTGACATACAAAACAGATGATGACAAATGATATCAGCGGTGAGAGACGATGAGTGTCGCTTAGAGTTATCATTGAATGATATAGATAAAAAGAGTGACGATGAGAGATGAGAATCATTTCATTATGCATCTACGTTGGTATTGATACAGATATCAACTGATTAGGGATCGTCAATGTAGATGGGGAGCGATATCACTTGAGAACTACATCGATGTCGATGTAAATATAAAGTAATAAAATAATTAGTTGACAACTTCATCGACGTAGATGCAGATACAGAATGACTCTCACTTTTTTATTATCATTGTCCTCATCCATAATAGTCATCTGCAATCCCCTAATAGTACCGTCATATGTTATCATCAATGACATCGTTTGTCATCACTAAATAAAACGTTAAAATTATCTTTTTATTTTTTTATCTTCATATTTTTACTAGTAAAAGTAAATATTTTATTTTTATAATTATACGAATGTTAATATATTTTTTTAAATTATAGTCTATTCTTAACTATAATCTATCCTTAGCCAATTGGCGCTACTCCACAAGGTTATTACAAAGTTTTATTAAAACGAGAAACAATTATATTGATTTAAGACTGAGTTACCAACAGTAAAACTAAAATATCATTTGGCAAAAAATATAACGTTGGATGCGAGCGACTCAAAATTAATCGAGGAAACACAAAACGGGCGTAAAAGGGCTCTTTTAATTGAATGGTTAAACAAATAAAAAAAGGAAAATAAAACAAAAACCTGGAACACGACGGCTCCGTGATTCGAGAACATAACGCCCATTCCTCGTCGGCGACACGGCGATACGCCACCCACTTCCGATCGCCCGCCCCTTGGGGAATCCGCCGCATCTTCTTCCCGCCCTCGGTCAAGCCGTGGCGTAAAGCGCCGACGACCGGGGGGAACCATCGATCACGTGCTCCGACGGCGGTGCCCAACGTGCTGGCCACCGGATCGTGCCGGCGACGCGGGCGGCAGGGCACGTGGAGCGTGTCAGCGACCCGAGTGATCTCCTCGGATTCCTCCCCGCGGCCACCGCCACTAAAATCCGGGCCGTCGCAGCAGTTCGAGCGATCGAGTCGCCTACACCACATAGAGAATAATTGTCCGCGGAAAGGCTCACCGCAGTGCGTTCCACCGCGGCAGCGCTTTCGGAGGGATCCCCTGTCTCGACCCGGCCAGGATTCGACGCTCCTCTCACGCAAGTCCACTGGGTCCCATCCTATTTGGCCCTCGACCTGTTGCTCTCTCCTGTCTTGCACGTGCCGAGTTCCATGTTTCGTGCTGCAGCTCGGATCTCTCTTCCCACGCCCACAATACAACTCCTTGTAGTCTTATGGTGAGCCCCGCGTCGATTCCGTGGCATTCTCCAATCAACGAGAGGGTATTTTGGAAGGTATTTATTCGTGTGTAATCAAACATAAACTTCTCTCCGCATCTTCCTTGCACGTTATCGGTGGCGAAAACTAAAATAAATGTAAAGCGCAATTACGCAGTAATTATCGATAAATAGTGGCACTCATTTTGATACCCAAAACCTTCGCTTCGCCTTTCCACGTCCCAATTCTTGACTTCGCCGATTCCAAAGTCTATCGGGAGCACTCATTTCAGACGTGACAAATGTGTGGGTCCCACAGAAAACACTTGTCTCAGCAAAGTCTTGTCCTAATACGCACACCTCTTTCTGACTCAACTCGGCCGCTTCTTTTCTCTTCTCTTCGACAGCTCACAAATCCCCCATCGCCATCTCTTCCGTCTTGAAAGGGATCTCGTCACCTTCTCCACCACCACCACCGCCACCACCACCACCAAGGCAACGACAATGAGCGGATTCCACCCGTTTGATCTCTTCGACCCCCTCCTCCCTTCCTTCTCATACCTCGAATCCTCACTCTCCACCTTCCCCTCCCCCTTTTCGCGGCCGCTGGCGCTGGTGGACGAGCTCCATCACCACCATCGCTCCCTAGACTTCGCCCTTGACCTGCTTAACCCCTCACCGTTCCCACCTGTCGATCTACCATCACAATGCCTCCTCCCATCCCCCTTGACCGCCCCCCTCGACCTCCTCGCCGCCGCTGACCCCTTCGGCTTCGACCGCTCTGCCGTCGCCTCTTTCAAGAGGCTCCGCGAGCGGGCGGACACGGAGCTGTGCCTCCGGGACCTCAGCGATCGGGTCACCGCCCTCGAGCTCGGGCTCGGCCGGGCCCATAGCCGGGATCTCGATCGGAAGTACACATGGACCGCGGAGATCAACGGGCCTAGGGGGCTCGGGCTCGACCGGAAGTACAAGTGGATGGCCGCGGCCAAGGCTGGCGGGGAGAGGGCGCTGAAGTGTACTGCGGAGTTAAAGGGGGCGGAAGAGGACGAGGGGTTCGATCGGAAGTTCGTCTGGGCGGCGAACGCTAAAGCGGTCGGCGAGAGGAACGTGAAGTGGACGGCGGAGTTTAAGGGAAAGGGAAAGGACTCGCCGGTGAGCCGCACGTACACGTGGGCGTCCTCGACAAAGCCTCGTGAGGACGACGAAGAGGAGAAGGCGGCGAAGAAGGAGAAGAAGAAGGAAAAGAAAGCGAAGGAAGAAACCGTCCATGTGGTGGAGATCGAAGAGAAGAATCCTGGAACCATCGCCATCAGAAAGGTCTCAGAGATCTCATTCTCATTGCTGTGCTTTTTTATAATACACATTTGGATGAGGTTTAGTTGCTTCTAAGGTCCTTCTGAGGTAAAACGTTAGTTCTCCTCTTCATTAAGAACATTATAGAGCATTACATCGACAGACTAATACATACCTATTTCCTCATTTAGCATACTCTATAAGCATTCCAAAATCTCTCTCTCTTTCCTTAATGTTTGTAGTCCTTAGTTCAAAATAGGAGGGGTGATTTTTAGTAGCTTTACACATAACAATGCATAGTCCATCTCACACTTTGGGTGTTTGTCATCCTTATGAATTTAACATTGATGATTTTGAGCTGATTCTTCTTGGCTTTTAAATTTACAAATGAGGGATTGTGTTTTTAGTAGCTTGCATTAAAAAAGTTGTGCTTTCTAGTGTTTGGTACTATGATTGGCCGGCTAGTTTTAGTATTCTGGATGTATTGCAACTCAGCGATTTGTATGTGTTAGATTAGTGATGGATGGCTCGGTATTGATGCTAATTTAAGTTTGTGGATGTTGGAAAGGCTTTTACCAAGAGATGCCACAAGGGGAAAAAGAAAGAACTGACACCACAAGATGCTGCATTGCTGATCCAAGTGACCTTCAGATCTCATCTGGCTCGCCGCTCCCAGATTCTTCGCTGCCTTCGAGAGCTGGCGGTGGCCAAAGCCAGATTGAAGGAGATCAGAGCTTTCTTCTATAATTTCTCTTATCGCAGACGCATATCAAAGGATGCAGAAGAGCGACAAAGGTTTTCTGAGAAAATTATTGTTCTCCTCCTGACTGTAGAAGCCATTGAGGTAATTTCTAGTGTGACAGAAACTTCATAATTTACCTCTAATGATAGTCTTGTGGCACATGGTATTGGAACATATTTTATTTTTCCTCTCATAGTCTTTTATGGTTACTCCTTAATGTTTTAAAATAATTTATTCTCCATGATGGTGTTGATATATTGATTGTTATGCCATATGTCTTCTCTTCTTCACTCTGTGTTTATTTTTCCTACTGTGTAGGGAAATTTATAAGGCTTCCACGTGTGAAAAATCATTGTCTTTAAGGTGATTTTTGCCCCCACTATGAATAGTTCATTATCAGGTTTAGTGGCAAAGCATCTTCAGAATGCAAAGTCATCAGAAATATGCAGAAGAAAATAGAAAGATTTGCTTATGAGCTTCTTTATGCATCTAAAAAAGAAAAGAAGAAAGTAAATAAGGGGTTGAAAACGATCATTTTGGCAGTCAATAGTACCTTGTATCTCTATCAAAGTTTCAGTTGAAACTAAAAATCGAGAATTCAAATAAGACATATATAAGTGCTTGGTTTGAGTGAATGGTGAGTGAGGTTCACATGATCAATAGGGCTTTGGTTGAGTTCTTGATTTAGTTTGTAATGGTATCCATGAATGTCTGTCATCTTTTATTGGACCAACCTTGGCAATCTGATCAAAAGACGAGGCAACATGGACTAGGTGTAGATTTTGTTCGGTGCAAAAGAGTGCACTTGTATCAAACATTAGGTGGGGAGATAATCCTCCCAAGAAACTAGGTGACAAGACTCTGGTGGTTTGGCATGATGATTGGTTGGACACTATGGAGTTTCCCAAATTTTGTAGTGTCATCTTGCTGGTTTACAAGTCGACAATTGTGACATCTTACTTGGTTCAGGATGATGTTTTGTCTGAATTTGCAAATTATTGGAGTAGTCAGTGCAATGTTGCACTCTTTGCATTTTATGATTGGTATTCTTGGGTATACAACTGTTACAATCTGGAAGCTGATGATTTACGCAATAATTATGATATCTATACCAATTGGAATTGTGGACTGATGCACAAACCGGTAAGGATGTATATAGGTTTAATACATTTTCAATGTTCTACAGTGCAATATACTCAAACGTGAGGGATTATGGATTTAAGGTTATGTCATCAGACAGTGCTGTCGCAATAAATAATGCTACGATCTGTCCATCCCAATTTTTAAGGCAGCTAATAGAGCAGGCATAAGTTGGCATCCTTTCAATGGGCCTGTTCGTGTGTTCATAAAATGCCAATTGTGTGTATGTATAGGCTGACTTGAAACCAAGGAAACTTGGGCCTTGCTTTGGCCAATTAAAGGACTTGGTTTTCACCAAATGCCAATCGTGTGTATGTTAGTGTAGTGATGAAATGAGGAACGGGCAGTGTGATAGTAGGTTATCTGGCATGATTGTCGTGTTGCAGAGATAGATTACAGTGGAGGTAGGTGGTGATGGGAGGAGAGAGCTGATGGTCTCCATGACCAGATGAAGTCAGGTAGGCAGGTGGTGCTAATGTGAGCAGAAGGTCTGTATCCAACCTAGGTATTTGAATACAAAGCTTGAGATCCTTATCATCACCCCTAATTCAGAGGCCTATGGACATATTCTGATGCCAAGCCTTGAACTTAGGTGGGTCTTATAAATGTGGAAGTCATTTCGAATTTAGCCTTCAGCAAAACCATTGTGCCACTCTAAGAAACCACTCATAGCTAAATGATGCAACTCTTGTAAATCAGTTTGCGGTGATCCTATTTTCACCTTCGAGGTTTGGACCAAGGTTTGCCTTACCGAGCGGTAAGACCCCGTACCGCCCAGTACGTACTGGTCCGACAGCTCACTGATACGTGGACCGCCCGCTATCGGGCGGTACCGTCAAAATCGACCATCGGCGGTCGATTGAGGGAGAAGTCGATTGTTCGGCGGTCGATTGAGAGAGAAAAAGAGAAGAAGAGGAGAAGAAGAAAGAAGAGGATACATACCTCCTTTCCCCGCACCGTCCTTGCCCGCGCTTCGTCCTCGCTTGTGGGCAATTCTTCTCCCGCGCGAGGAGAAAGATTGAGACGACATTGCCAGTTTTTTCTTTTTTTTAATATATTAATATATTAATGTTATATATAATATTATATTATAAAATATTGTAATATATTTTAATATACTGGTGGTATATACTATATGTACCGCATGGTACCATGTACCATCCGTACTGTGATAATCTTGATATGCCGGTACGGATTAGTATGGAAAACCTTGGTTTGGACAATTGGTATACTTACAATTCTATTTTGATTTCTTCTCGTTTGTGCTTCTCATTCTATGTACTGTAGTAGAAGTTACATAGTACTTGGTCATATGTTTCTAAAGAGACTAAAAACTAGCTGCACACGTAATTTGAATCTTCTGCAAATTTGTTTAGGCATTGAATCTGATTGGTGTGTCATGTAGGGGATAATTGTTTACTTCTCATTTTCTTTTGTGCTCAATCCGACGGTATCCACTACCTGCCTTGATGTTAGGGACCGGATTACATGGTGCGGGCAGCAAAGAAATCAATGGTCGAAGAACTTGAAGCAATGCTAGAGGTGGTCGATCCACAACCATCTGGGAAGTTGGGTTCTATGAGGCGGAGAAAGTTTGATCTTCCTGATGCTGGTCAAATCTCAAAGGAAATGATGGTAGGTGTTGCTGAAGTGGTTCAGCTGCTTGATCAAGAGTAACTGGGAACAAGGAGAACTAACCTATCGCAGTTAGAGATGTCAGCTTGTTAGGTATGGAGGACATTATGGTCTCTTAGAGAGGTTTCAAGGACTTGTGCTTCCTATCTTGTAATGCTGGTTTTATGTTGGTTGGTGGAACTGCTTGAGATTTTTGCTGGTTTCTTCTTTTTATGCACTTAAACACTGGATCTTATTTGTGTTCTAAGCTAACCTGCATCTACTATTTTGCTTTTTAGAGTTCTGAAAACATTATTTAGTGCTCTTTATGTGCATTTTCCTTATTGCATTTGGATTTTTATGTTCTAAGCCAATCAGCCTCCCATGGAACCAAATTCCTTGATTGGTTTTCTTATGATTCTGTCAACATATTTGGTGTAAACTTTGCATTACACAGCTTTGCAATTTGCTCAGGAACTGCAAATGGGAGACTCCATCTGGTATACACCAAATGCTGTATTTTTATTTCTACTTCCAATTCATGTATCCATTGAGACCAAAATGACACCATTCATCTCTGCTGCTCCTGAGACTAAAATGATATTTTTTCTAATTAATCATCATCTCATAATTGATGTGTTTGCATCACAATTTTAGACATTTCACTATCTGCCTTCACTGCTTGCAACCAAAAATTGTTGCATTCCATTCGAGGGTTAACCAAACCCTCCACGAATCAGAATATGGCGGCTAAGGGTTCGAATTCGTGACCCGTTTAATTCGAGCCATACTTTGGCCCGACCCAATCTGCCCGAATCGCCACATTCCTATCTCGACTTTGCTTGTTGGCGATTCCATGGCGACGCGCCCCCTCCCACCTCTTCTGCGTCTCCGCAGCTCTCTGCTCTCTGCGACGCCCCTTCTCGCCCTCCTCTCTCTCTCCTCCCCTCGCTGCCGCACCACCAAGCGGAGGCTCGCATCGTTGCACTTCCTCCCCTCGGCGCCGAGAACCGTCCGGAGTCTCGCCACCGTCACCGCGCCGCCCGTGGTGGTCGCCGACGACGACAAGTACGGGAGGAAGCAGGTCATCAGCGTCACGCCTCAGCTCTACGACTACATCTTGTCCAATGTCCGCGAACCTCCGGTAACCTCGTGCCACATCGTGATGTGTTCTTCTCTTCTTTGCATCTTTTCTTATCCCACTAATTGTTTTTGGTGGGAAGATGAGTTGATTATGGATTTTAATTTAATGCGTTCAGATCCTTCGTGAGCTTAGGGAAGAAACAGCGACTATGCCAGGGAGCCAGATGCAGGTACTCGTTCTTATTTCTTCTCGTGTGGTGTTCTAGCTGACATTGTCCTGTGAGAAGGTTATCCCTTTGGTCGTTTACCGATGAGCAGTCTCATTGCATATTATTGGACACTCAATTATGCTGGTTTTTTGCAATAGGATTTTTTGGACCTAGCAGAACACAAGGTACATGACATGCCATAATAAAAGACCTCCATTAGAGTAATGATTCATTCCTTTAAAGTTAATGTTCCTTCTCCTTTGCATATCAGTCTTAAACTGTTTGTCTTTGGCTATGTCACTTTTAAAGTTATAGAGCTCATCTTCTGCCTTCAAACAATAAATTTGTTCTCCTCTCCACAGATTTGGTTCCTTTTGTAATTCTGTTGACTCAAGATAATAACGTTTCTAGTAGGTATCTCCGGATCAGGCCCAACTACTAGCAATGCTTGTACAGATTCTTGCAGCACAACGGTGCATTGAAGTTGGAGTCTACACGGTGTGGTTACGTTAAATAGCTATGCTGCCTTCATTTTTAGCTTTGATGCAAAACATGGAACTAACTTGAATTTTCGTCCAGTTATTTTAATTGGATCTTATGTGTTCTTTCTTTGTAATTACCTGCATTCGAGTATTTACTGCTGGTGTTCAAATGGTGATTTGCTGCTGGTTTGGTATATACATGTTCAATATTAAATGTTTGCTTCATGCTTTGGACAAGCATGTATACGATGACCAATGGTTTTAGTTTCAGTCACATGTGGGTGCCATCTTGTTAGCATATTGAGCTGTATGGACCCTCATGTTCCAACGGAATCAATTGAAGCAAATAAAAATGAAATTGGAAGTGTTATTAAGGGAACTCTTAAAACCTTAAAGATCTATCATCAAAGTGAGTTTAAACATGTTAATTTGAACTAGATCTTTTGTTCACTTCATGAGAAATGACATTGAATCAATAGAGAGAGAGAGAGAGTGTGTGTCCATCAAACCCTACCGTCACTGTGGCCATCAAACCTTCTATTTAGTTTGCATCCTGAATTTTGTCTGATGCATCAACTGATTTGTGGAAAATCAATAATATATAAGAAATTGATGATGTGGCCTCAACCAACTATCACAGGTCATTGTAACACCATATAGGTCTCAATGCTTCTTGAATGATTTGATCTAATTTCTTACTTAGGCCACTTGGTCTAACTAGTCGGTCAGATTTCTAGACATGCCTTCTGTATCGATGACATGATGCTGGTAGTATGAACCTTAGGCTGTATGGGCTGGAATCCAAAGGATGTTAAACCACCTGACAATAGCTTTCCCCATGTCTTTCTATCCCTTCGTGTATGCATCGTTGATCTTTTTTGTTTTCCTAATTGTGGTGACCAAGTAGTAGGATCAAGATTGACGATATCATGTTGCCCTTCTGGCAAGTCTTATGATGAAACCTTGTAATCTCCCATGCCTCATGCTATCTATCTTGCCCAACTAAGGAGGAGGACAGTTGACCAGCAGCCCTGCTCAGTCCTTGTGGCTCGATAGAGGTTCTTGCTGTGGATGATCTAGTGAATTAACTTGGCCCACTTCAATTGTCACTGCCATAACATACTCGAGTTGTTCAATTGATGTTTCATAGTCTCCTCGTACATGTGCTGATGCACCACAGAGGCATGAATGCCATTGCCAGCTGCAAGGTCCGAGTTGACCTCATCATCACAATCATCATACTCATTAGACCGGTGTATCAATAGCATGTCTATACTTTTCATCTTTGGGGCCATTTTCCAAAACAATGTCAATAGAATAAATTACCTCTTGTTTGCTCTCAATTGTATGTTAATGAAATAAATGCTGTAATTAGTCCTAAATTATCCTTAATTGAGTATAAATGGAAAAGACCCTACTTAGCTCTAATAATCTTTTAATCATATGGATGGAAGAATAAGCCCTTCATCCACAAATAATTACATAATAAAAAAACAATAAGCATATTGTAATTAGCCCTAAATTACTTCTGACCCTAACTGCGTCTAGATAAAAGATCTAACGAGTCTGGTTAGCCTTTAGTCACATTAAATGGAAGAAGAAACCCTTAATCCACCAATAATTTCATAAACAAACAAATAAATTAGGCCTAATTACTCTTAGTTGGGTCTAAATGAAATAAAAAAGTCTTTAATCACACCAAAATGAAAGAATAGACCCTTAATCCATCAATAATTCCATAATCAAACAACAATAAGCATGCTTCAATTAACCCTAAATTACTCCTAATTACCTCCTAATTGGGTCTAGAAGTAAGAAAATAGGGCTTTATTGTTATAATAATAATAATAATAATAATAATAATAAATTATTATTATTATTATTATTAATCATGCAACAATAAGTGTCTAATTAGCTGTCACATGTTAGAATGAGCTATTAAATCATGTTAGAAGTTGAAACATGTTGCAATGAGTTTAATTTCCTTAATTGCCACTCATTAGACCTTAATTACACTTAACTACCTAACCATACACTAATAAACCTCTAATTAGCAATCAAGCATCATAAGATAAACTCATAAATCATGCAAGAGGCTGATACATGGTCAATCTAAGCTATTTTTTCGTATATACCTCTAGTTAGGTCTTAACTGATCATCAGTGCCTAATCAATTAAGATTTACCAATATTCTTTTGAAGATTGTTATTTTAAAGATATGAATAATAAAAACTTGTGTTCCCTTTCTTCCAGGGATACTCTTCTTTAGCTATTGCACTGGTGTTACCTGAATCGGGTCGGTTAGTTGCATGTGAAAGAGATGTGAAATGCCTTGAAATTGCAAAGAAGTATTATGAGCGTGCTGGTGTTTCTCACAAGGTTATATATCCTGCTAATCTTGTCTGCCATGAAAGTGAAGATTGAGTGCTTTCATTTCTTTATTTGTTACCACAATATTTGAATACTCTTTGTTTTTGTTTTCTTATTTATCATGGTCTATAAACTGAGATTACTGCTTCTTTTTCATTTGAAATGTTATGAAAGGAACAGAACATTAGAAAACCATGGATCATGTAGATATGATCCAAGGAATTATTTTACATGTTTCTTTGATTGAGATTATACATTGCATTTTTATGAGTCTTCATCTCCAATGTTTTATCTTTCATTTTATTTGTACTAATATTCACTGTCTTTCTTAATCTTTGTTAGAGAGCTCAAATAATGTATATTCAGTGACATTGTGGGTGAACTATAAAAGAAAAACAGAAAGGACACTTGCTTAATAGGCGAGGCCCCCTCTATCTTTTTGTAGTGTAATCATTAATGATTAAACATTTCATTTAAGAGAGTTGTGCTATTCCTAAGCCTAACCTTCTCTCTTAGTTTTTTTTAATACCTGTCTTAGTTTTAATAGGTCCAGTTAATGTTCAAAAGAGGTCTAGCACCAGTTTAAATGGTGTGAACTAGGTTTCTTTGGTTTTTGGATGAAGAAGGATCTAAATAGGCGGTGTTAAGATTTGGTGGTATACTATCTGGTTTAGGTGGTCTGTGACTTGGTCCAACCATGGACAATTACTTATAGCCAATACTAGAATATAGTGCACAAATCTCCCTCTAGTGGCACTGATAGCCGTTATTTATACCTTTATGACACTCTTAGTCGTATCAAATGCTGACACTACCTATTAAATTTTGACTATTTAGTTCTGTAAAGTCACAGTAAATATATAGTAATAGAGTTTTCTATTTCCCTCTTCAATTGGTACTTTTTTTTTGCTTTGCTTCTTTGTTCTTTCATTTATTGCTACCATATTCTTTTGGAATCTAATATGGATACTGCATCTCCTTTGATGAATAATGTGGAATTTCTTAGTTCAAGGTTTGATGATGGTGGTCCTAAATTGGTGTACATTCTGAATAGCAGGTCTTTGACTTCAGATTACATGGGGCCAAATTAAATTTAAATTTGAAGAAAAGACATGATATAACCATCAAGTAAAGAAAATCTGACATAACTATCTCCTTTGGTGTCTTCTTCCCTGTGGTCCTCTCCAGCAATGGGAAGCCGTAAAAGGTGGAGAGAGGGCAAGAGTTTGTCATGCCCAAGGACAAAATCCAGTCTTTGATAAGACCCCTTTAAGATCACTGAAGCAATGCAGTTCAGGCTAGTTTATCCCTTCAACATAAAATGATGGACCTACAAGATTCACATAAGAAACATATATATGGGGAATTGAGCATCAGTGGGGACATATCATTTGATAGATGAGACATGTTTTGAAACCTTATTACTTGCTTTTTGGCGATCTTTTATGGATTAGAGACATGACAATATTATGCTTTGTGGCCTCTGTCAAATTTTGCATATATGTAGAATCTTTTACTTATGTCATTCTAATTTGTTGTTGATAATTTTAGGTGGATATAAAACATGGCTTAGCAGTGGAATCATTAAGATCCTTAATCCAAAATGGTGAATCTTGCAGGTAAGGAACTGGACTAAAAGTCAAATAACTTATAATCATGAGGTATTATAAATTACTTCACATTTATTTGTAAACCAGTGGAAATTATGGTGCATTAGTATTGTCATATTAACAAAATATATCATTGTAATTTGGTTGTTTAGTAAATGATAATTATGAAGGCCTCCAACTTGTGTCTTTTGATACTTCAATCAATAACTTGAGTGTTAACAATAACATAGATATGCTGGCAGTGTTGATTTGAAATTCTGAATAAAAAAAGAGAAAAAGATAACAAAAATGACGGGAGAAGAGGAAAGAAACACCAGGCAACCATCATGTTTCCTCATGAGAGAGAGAGAAAGGAAGGATGAGCCTCTATTTAAAAGCCTATTGATGACTGATGAGCTTGGTTTCACGAGCTTATTAACAAATTTTCTCATGAGCATAAATGGGTTTAGTTTTGTCATTTCTATCTTGGCTCCTTTAAGATCCAGATTTAGAGTTAGTCTCAAGCTTGGTTCATTAAACTTTGTGAATGAGCTCGAGCAAGTGTTTAACGAGCTGAACATTGAACTGCTCACTAGTGATTTGACTCATTTGCAACCCTACAAAAAGCCATGGATGGTAGCTATCTTATATCTTTAGAAACTTCTATTGATATATGCTATCAAACTCCTATATCTAGATATTTTAAACTGTAAAATGGTAAGGTGACGTGTCAATTTTTCGTATTCCCATAGCGCATTCTTATCTAATATAACATGATATGGTTATTTAAATCCACTTAAAACATAAATTTCATCCTTATTTATCATAATTGCAATTATATCCTTATCTACTACCTAGCTTATAAAGATCATAATGAAGCAAATGTGCTTATGAAAGTTAAGTATGCATATATTGTACTCTCAAGTCTCAAGTACATTAAACTATAAATAGATTGATTGTCCAAGCAACGTTTGAACTAGGAATAAGAAATTACCTACCCAAGCTGATTCCACTTTCTTGATTGTCTTTCCCTTAATCAGAAAAGGGTTTATGGTCTAAATATCAGTTATTCTATGATAGGTACAAATAAAAATTTTCCTGTAGGTTCTTTTTATTTGTTTTAAACTGCATAATTCAGTTAAATCCAAATACACTGATGCTGCCAGTTTTGACTACAAACTAGTATGGAATTCATGTTGTGGATATATGTAAAACTAATATTTATGGAACAAATTTCTATTCAGTACATATTAGATTCCACTATTTTTCTATTTTCTAATGAGATGGAACCTCTTTTGTTCATTTTTTTTATTTTGTAGTTTTGATTTTGCATTTGTGGATGCTGAGAAGCGGATGTACAGTGAATATTTTGAGCTTCTATTGCAACTGGTAATGTTCTGTCTGGTTGTGTGGTGTAATATATTTTGTGCAAGATAAACCAAAAAGTTGCTGGGTGATTCTTTTTTGAATAAAATTCTTGTGCTTTGGTTATGCTCCATCATATTATGGAAAAAAGATCAATATTGCTTTTGATAATTTCTGTGCTCTAGTATTAGACTATCAAACCAAGAAGAGAGAAATGCATATTAAGTAAAATAGTTAAGGATCTGTTGCCATGCCTCTTGGACACACATCAAGGAACAGGAAAAGGACTTTATAAAAGTGAAATAGCTTGAAGAGTCGTTGAGTGTATAACTATTTCTCTAAGTTTTTGTTTGTTTAACTCTTAAATTTATAGATCTGTCATTTGAGATGTATCATTGCATATGTGATCTTCATGTCCAGGGTAGTAGAGAGAGATAGTTTCTTGATAGATTTGGAATATTGTACACATGCGACACAGATTTCTGATAGATTTGGGATGTTATACACGTATTAGTACTTAATTCAGACAGTGACAGTGACGGTTCTTCTGAAAGAACTGCAATTTATCATGAGGTTCAAGTGCATGATATTACATGATTATGGCATGCCTGTGAACTCTAGAATTGCAGTTTTCCGCAAAGCTCCTAGTTGTTTGAAATGGTAAATGATAAATGTTGTGTTATGTTAAAAATATTATCAGTAGACCGATGTAGAGATTTGCTTTATTTTACTATTTCAAGTTCTTTGTTTCCTTTTGGAGCTCCTATCATGTATTCTAGGTTGACAACAAAGACGATTTGAGATTTTAAGTTTCTTTCTTTCATCTTTAACATATGCTAGTTCCCTATCTTGACGGCACCTGCACTGTCCTACTTAAGGCACACCTTTCCCTCATGTCAACATTGATATTCTTCTGGATTCAAGGACAAAACTTGCATCCCTGCCTCGTTCAATGTCCATGTGGTAGCTCCAGACTGGAAACTATTCCGTCATCTGAAACTGATCAGAAAAATAATGACTTAAGATGTACTATCTGTACTGAAAATTATGCCGAATATTCCTTATAAGTTCTCCAGTTACAAAATCTTCCTAGAAGGGAAACTGGGTTGTGCAAGTTTAGATCACGTTACGGGTAATAATACTATAACATGGTCTTCCAACTATGATGTTCTGTGAATTTTACTCGATGAAAGAAATAAAAAATAAGATGTTGTGTAGAGTAAAATTCTTTCGTTACAAATTTTGAAGTAAACACCCAATGAGACACTTGGAAGATCCAAATAGATATGTGCAACTATGGTTGTTTTTGGTTATTTTTTTGCTTCAGTGTATTCTATCTCTGTTTGGTTAGGATGAGCTGAAAAAAATGATTACTTCGAATCTAACTTTGTTTTTGGATTGATGAAACTGAGACTGCACAAAAAAAATCTTGCTTATAGAATTATCTTACAGGTTAGGATTGGGGGCCTGATCGTCATTGATAATGTTCTTTGGCATGGAAAAGTTGCTGACTCTCAGGTAGGCTAGTCTATAATGTCTTTATGTGGATGCTATCATAGCAACGTTGACTCTGTGCCATTCGATCCATCCAGGTGAATGATTCCAAGACCATCAGCCTAAGAAACTTCAACAAAAAAATTCTTGAAGACAAGCGCATCAGCACTAGTATGGTTGGTTCTAATTCCACCACATTTCCTATGAGTTACTTCAATTGATTTGTTTTGACTACTTTGCTCGTCTTCTCTGGTATTAGGCATCTAATTAGAGCATATTAATACCACAGGTGCCGATCGGCGATGGCATGACAATATGCCAGAAGAAAGCAGATATTTGAGCCAATGTTAGGAATCTCCACACCGAACAGCTTCTTCTCTGCAGAACAAGAGGTATCTCAGTAGTTGGATTACTTGAATAGTTTTTGAACTGAGACTCCAACTAAAGAAGAGCGAATCGAAGGAAGAAGCTTCCATTATGGTTTATAATCCCAGTTGATCACTTGTGCTGTGTGTGTCAACGCAGACGAAGCATGCCTCGTTGGATATTGGAGATTGTGATGCTGACCTCGGCATTCTTGATATCATAATGATTGATGTGTTGATCGACTGTTTCATCCTTAGAAATTGTTTATAGTCTTAAAGCATTCTTATTTTCGAAGGATTTGAGGATATGCATGTCAAAATCACTGCCAAATCCCAAATCCCAACACCTTTAAAGGTCATGGAAACTCGTGTGCACCCTTCCCACATTACACTTGGCGTTCTCTTCACGTCTCTCTGTTCCCCTGTTTCCTCCTCTCCCCAATTATTATTAGCCTTCTTCTTACCTTTCCCAGTTTGTACGCAAGAGCTCCTTCTTGAATGATGTTGGGGTTTGACAGGGGTCCGGTAGTATTCAGAATGTTGTCATATTGTGGGTATTTGACTTTTGATTGAAAGGACGGAGATCTTTCGAGCTCACTGGTTTCTCCTTCAAAGGTAGAATCATGTCAGACCTATGTCACCAGAAGGGGTGAGGGGGATATAGCATATACTATAGATAGAGAGAAAAAGTGTATAATAGTATATCATGTGTTTATTTTTTTCTCATGTTATCAAGAGATTAGGGTTCTTTTATATCTTATCTTATCAGTGGGCTAACAATCTGATCATCCCAATCTCGAATTATGATAAAATAGGATGATTACAGAGTTGTTTTGGTACTAATGATGTATAGCTCTGTTTAGGTGTCAATTTTTGTGACGTACAAGTTGGTTAGTACCAAATTTATTCTTATCATTTGCTCTCATAGGAAGTGTATCCGCAGGGGTTTTTCTTCGAATGGTGCATTACTACATTCTTGTTCTAATTGGATCCTCTAGTGGGGGCACTGAGACTGTGTGACCTTAGGGTTTTCATACTGAATGTACGACTATGGGGAGCATGGAGGCTCGACAAAGATGCAACATTTTGAGTTTTATACCAAGGTGCTTAGCTCGGGAGAGAGTTCTTTTTAACTCTTACTCATTTGAGGAGCGACCTTCAGGCCTCCTTCATCGAGTGCATGGTCAGCGAAAGAGTATAGGTTCAATCTAGGTGCATCCCTCAGCCTTTAATATCAAGTGCACGACTAGAGGGAGCATAGAGACTTGGCCTAGGTACATCCCTCAGACACCGAAGTGCCAACTCCTGCAAATGTTCCTTTTGAGATCGTTAAGCTACTCTGTTAGTTCTGCGTCCTTCGTCCTAAGGTCGTTGGATCCCAATGATCATCCTTTTGCTTACTTCTTCTTGTAACTTCCGTTCAGGATGTCTCTATTGCTATAAGAAGTTTGGTTTCTCCTTTTCAAATGCATGGTTAGTTTTAATATGAACAGTATTTAGGGGTCGATCATCTTATTGTTCAGTGGGGGCAAAGACTCTTAACTATCGAAATACCCTCTAAGGGTTTCCCAAGCCATGATTTACTTCTTTCCTGAGTGAAAATGTCGCCCTAAGAATGTCAGGAGCAAGATACAGAACCATAGTATCGTGGATGCTTGACTCTTAATATTGAGGCATGCAAATGCTCCTGCTAAGACAGTGGTGATGTTTGCCTTTGCCATACAGGAAATGAATTCATAAGGGGGTGCCTACAACATTCAGCCCTCCTTCTAGTGTTAAAATGATATTGTCATGAGTATCGTCGACTGTTGAGTCGGCCGATTGATTCTTTACCAAAGATGTAGGCTCACCCTAGGGCTACTTCCTGATTGACGTTGAGATTTGGCTAGGGTGCGGTGGCATCGAGGATGTCGTCCTATGGTGGGTATATGATTCTAAGTAGCTTGAGTAAATGGACGAGGTTCCTCCAAACTATTTCTCCTCCAAAGGTAGGGCCATCTTGATTTCCTCCGGTGGCAAGTAAGTGGTCTTGCAAGCCAAGTCAACACCAAGGTTGCCCGTCATAACCTCTCTGATGCCTAAGTAAGTAGGGGAGAGGACATAGTGACATAGACTATAGATAAAGAGAAAGAGTATGTAATGATGACTTTATATTAGATTGACGAGAGGGTTATTTTATGCATAATCTTATTGGTAGATTAATAATCTGGTCATCTGACCTCGAATTTTGATTAAATAAAATAATTACAGAATTATTCTGATACTGATGACACTAAACTCTTCTTAGATGTCAGTATTCCTGATACATAAGTTGGCGGATACTAAATTGAACTCTATCACTCGGTCATTCTTGATATCATAATGACTGATGTGTTGATCGTCTATTTCATCCTTGGAAATTGTTTATAGTCTTAAAGCGTTGTTATTTTCCAAGGAAACGAGGATATGCATGTCAAAATTACTACAATGCAAAACCTCTCCCATCCCAACACCTTTAAGCCATGCAAACTCGTGTGCACCTTTCCCACAGTACACTTGGCGTTCTATCCATGTCTCTCTGTGTTCTCCCGTTTCCTCCTCTCCTCATTATTAGCCTTGTTCTTACCTTTCCCAGCTTACACACGTCCAAGAGTGCAACTCCGATCGAGAAACCTCATGGAGAAACAAGATCTGGACTTCGTCCTCGTCCCTCTTGGCCTCTTATCAATGGTAGCCTACCATCTATGGCTCCTCTACCGGATCGCACGGCATCCCACCACCACTGTCATCGGTATCAATGCCATCAATCGCCGCATTTGGGTTCGAACGATGATGGAGGTCAGCACATCCCTATTTCACATCGCTTGTTGCTTCATCGCTTTACATGGATCGATTGCTGCCGATCTTTCTGCAGGATCCTGCGAAGAACGGGGTGTTGGCAGTCCAGACTCTGCGGAACAACATAATGGCGTCGACGCTGCTGGCGTCGACGGCGATCATGCTCAGCTCGCTGATCGTGGTGCTGATGACAAACGGCGGTAGCAGCAGCCGCGTCCGGGGCCGGGACTTCGTGGTCGGCGACACGAGCGACATGGGGGTCTCCATCAAGTTCTTCTCCATCCTGGTGTGCTTCCTGCTCGCCTTCCTCCTCAACGTGCAGTCGATCCGGTACTACAGCCACGCGGGAATCCTCGTCAACGTGCCCGTGAAGCGCCACCGGGCGGCGCCGGCGCTGGCGGCGGAGTTCGTGGCCAGGGCGTTGAACCGGGGCAGCTATTTATGGTCGCTTGGGTTGAGGGCCTTCTACTTCTCCTTCCCGTTGTTCCTGTGGGTGTTCGGGCCCATTCCCATGGCGTCTTGCTGCTTCGTGCTGGTGGTCATGCTCTATTTCCTGGATGTGTATTCCGGGTGGGGCGAGGATAGGGCAGAAGAAGAGATGGAGGCGTGGGTGGCCGTGGACGGGAATTGCTGAGGGGAAGGAGGATGCTGGCCCACTCCAACCTGAATCAAAGATCTCGGTTCAATTCCTCGTTGAATCGTGTTGGTCGCTGGATTTGATGTCTGTCGTAAAAATGCTGCGTAGATATTGGCAGAATTAATGGGTCAAATGTGCCACACCATCATGTCGTAATAAGATTGGATGCGTGACATATTAAAAGTTTATGGGCTTAATAAGACACCGTATTCCTTTAATGCTCGTGGTTTCGAGTATTATCGTTTGCTATGTTTATTTTTGGGGATGTGAATAGGGCTAATCATAGATTATAGACGGTTAGACTTCTTTACATTCATCAAAAGTAAAATATTTAATCTTATCTATTCTAACATTATCGATTTTACCATTGATGGAAGATACATCACGTGATAGCACGTGAATGAATGATACAAAATCGATGAGCAAAAAAATAATTTCAAGGATGGTGACAGGCGATGACGTCGTAGGTGATTGTTGTTGTAGTGGTCTACGAGAACGATGCGATGATCGATATATCGATAAAGAAGAGAGAGAGCAGGTGTGGTATCTACATCGATGTCTAAGGAGGAAGAGGAGGGAGGTGGGGACATTTATGTTGACATCGTACTGCTTTACCTCATCTCCATCATTTTGTGTCAGACATTGGAGGAGAAAGAAGGAAGAGGAGGTAGGCGATGCAAAGCGGTGTGGCATCGATACAAATGCCTCACGTGTCTCCTCCCTCCTTATTATCGGTGACGCAAATGCCACACTTGCCTCTTCTTCCTCCTCAAGCGCTGATATAGATACAAAGTTGTATCAGAGGAGGAAGAAGAAGCAAAGTTGTGAAATACCGACACAAATGCCTCACCACCACTTTTTCTTATCGTTGTCAATGTTAGGATCGACATCGGTAAGATCGATCATTGCATCGTTGTCGTTGACTACTATCACAATAGCACCCACAATGTCAATGTCTGCCACCATCATTGAAATTATTATTTTATCTATTTTTTTTATAAATTATAGCTTTACTCATTATTTTTATGTCATGCATGCACTCCGTAAGCTGTCATGCATGCACTCTGTAAGCTGTTATGCAATTTCTTGATTACCTTTAAACGTTATTAAAAATACTAATATCATCAAAATATGTTGGATTATTGATTATTGACCTCCACCACTACTGTTATCGGAAATATATATCCATTTATGAGGGAAAATCTTTGAGAAATTTGGTTAGTAAATTATGCTAGAATTTATAGTATCAATATAGAAAAATTATTTAGTAAATTAATTAAAATGAATTATGCTAGAATTTATAGGGTTGGATGGCTCTCGGAAGGAAGAGAAATATCCTCTGCATTTTATTGTTTTGATTGCCTTTGGTATTAGGGATAATGATTGTAATCACTTTTTTTTATAGTCATTTAGTTTCTTTAAAAAAATCTAAGAAAAGAAAATTGATACTTGCCATAGCCATAGTTATAACAACACATGGATTTACTATAACATGCTATGAAATATTGTGAACTTGTACAAAATAAAAAGATTTAATCATATCATCTATTAGTAAACTTGATAATTTATAATTTTTAAAAATTGTACCATCAACATGATCACAAGAACAGTTAAAATAGAATGGTTGAGAAAATAAAAATAAAAATAAAAAAAAATTGCAGGATCATCAATATTTAGATGCTCTGGGCTGAATGATAAATATTCTTCAGATCAAATTGATTACTCTATTGTATAAAGATTTAAGTATTAAATTCAAGACATGAATGAATTGGACACACATGTCACATGCTTGAATTTGGATTAAAATCATAAGAAAAATAGAAATGTTGCTCAAAACATTATTTTTCATGAGCTTTGGTGGGAGCCACCACCTACCTTTTCTATGTCTATTATCACAAATGAATAGCATGGTCTCTTTGAAAGAGCCATAAACGATATAAACGTTTTTGGACTTTATAGATATTTTAAATTAATAAAATATGATATATTTTTTTTTTGTCAAATGCTATAAATATATATCATCTCTAAGACATACTTAGGCTAAGAGAATTCCATGAAAAAAGACATAAGGAAAACAAAAGTGGTTTTATCTGCAAAAATATATGAGAAATAAAGGAGCTTTTTGCAAAAGATATGATTATCTTTAAACGTATAAAAATGATTAAATAAAAATTTAAAATTTTATTCGATATATTTTTAAAAATATTAGTTAATTTAACCGGTAAAGATCTTAATAGTTTATCGAGCTTAAATCTCGTCTAGAAACAAAAGATATCTAAATTTATGTTCATTATAATATACATTTATGTCTTATTATTAATTCTCATGATTTTGTGTTATATATATATATATATTTGAATATTTATTTTTCAAAATATTTTTAAAAATTTCTCTCTCAAGTCCTAATCACTATGATTTATTATTATTATTATTATATATATATATATAATGCTAAAATATGTAAGGTCAAATACGTTTTTTTTTCTAATACATGAATAAATAAATAGGAAAAAACCCTGATATTAAAAATAAATAAATAAAACTGATAATTAAAATAATGGAAATCGATCGCCATCACCGCGTAATCTTTTCTTATCTTGCAGAGACAGAGGAGAGAGGCGATCGAGATGGTGGAATCGCACGCACTCCTGGAGGAGGCGGCACGGCTGGCGGAGGCGGCACGGGAGCTCCAGGAAGCTGCCGCCATCCTCATCTCCAGGACCCGAAACGAGGAGCAGTCCCTGCGCCAGCGCGCTGTCGCCCTGGAGTCCGACCTCCGGAGGCTTCAGTTGTCGCTCGATTCCACCGTCAGAAAGAAGGGTGAGAACGCCACTGGCCTGGGGGTCGATCCCAAGATCGCAGAAAAGGTCGGGGTATTCCCTTCCCTTCCCTTATCTCCGCTAGATCTCCATGTGGTTCCACTAGCTCCAGCCTCTCGTTCATTTCGTCGTGTTTTAGGTTGATGAAGAGTTATGCAAGGCGAGATGCGTCATCAATGATGGGGATGTTGCATCACTGCTTCTCAGCAAGACCCATGGTAATTGCTGGATGAATTTGGGATGACAAGATGCGGTTTTCAGGTTCTTGGATGGAAAAAAGAAATTAGGGATTTACTTTCGTTTAAGTCGTTTATTCAGGTCGGTTCTTGAAGATGTTCCTTGGCCCTGTCAATGTACGAGCAACAAGGAAAGAAGTCCAGCTCAAAGTGAAGGAGGAGTACAATAGCTACAGGGTATGCCCCTATTTTGAGTTCCATGTGTTACGAAATTTGTCTACAGAGTTTTGTTACGTAATCTCGTGGAATTATCTTCGTATAGACCAGACTGTTCCGTTGATTTGATCATTCTTTACTGCTTTCTTTCAATGTTTACCAGAGCATCTTAAAAATGGAATTTGAAACCTAGATATGATTCCCTCTGATGCCTTAATTGTGTCCTTATTACGGGTTGATAAATCTGTGATTGTTCAGCTGAATTAAATTTTATACCCAAGTTAGAAAGGTGAGAGGTCATGTTTTAAGATTTGGCTAAACCTCCTAGGAGAAAATTTGCGGCATCAACCATGAAAGATACAGAGCAAGTAGAAACACTTAGAGGGACTTGACAATGGACAGATCAGTTAGAAAATGCTATGAAATATGCACAAAAGAAAAAGAATGTTAAGTTCTGAATGGAATAAAAATGTTATCTTCCCATTGAATGAAAATAAGACTACTTAATGCAATGCAACTTAGTCCATAATGTAGGAGAGAGATTTAACCTAATGCTTATTAACAGTAGAAGTTAAATTTCTAAAAGCTATATAGCTTAAGGATGTCACTTTTTGCTGTTCAATGCCAAACACTTGCAAGATTGGTTTGTTTCCCTGTGCATAAAAAGATAGCAAGTTAAATTGCAGCTTCAGCCTTCAGAAATGACAGATGGTCGTTGTCCCGTGAAAGTAGTTACTATGCTGGGGCAGGGGAGGGAGTCCTCTAATAGAAGGTCTTTGTTATCCCCTGAACTTACAGATGGTCACATGTGACAGCCTCCATCAGCCTTGAACATGTCCGTAGAAGATGGGAAGCTAATACATGATATAAGGTAAGCTAATACATGAAAAATTCCCATACGTGGTAGAGCTAATAGGAAGATGGGTATGATGTCATGAGATCTTGATTTTTAAAACCTTGCTTATGGAGACCTTGGGCCCTCCATTTTCATGAAAATTTCTTTGAATTTGTGCCTTTAAGCTACCAAGTTCTATGATTAAACATGAAGCTGATCTATATCCTGTGAACTTTTGCTGCCATGTCACATTTATTCGTTTAATGCTCTTGGAGAATATGCTTTGAAAAATTACATAGTTATTGATGGTTTATTTTAATGTTCGTAATTTTGGGTTAATGCTTTGTATGTACTAACTTTTGGAAAATTTCTGATAAAAATTAAAAAAAACCCAGAATAAGTCCTGTAGTGCCCAGGACTGTATGGTACAGGCCTTGTACCAGACACACCGCCCAGTTTATCATAGTCCGTCTACTGATAGTTTGTCGGATTGCTAAATACAACCTGGGCCTAATCCTACTGGGCCAATATTGCAAACTTTGGCTTGATTATAAATAAGTCTACTACTATAATACCTCAGATCAAAATTTTGCAGAAATCTGTTGCAATAATAAGCTTATGAACTACGTAAAAGTTTGCTTCCTTATTATCAATTGTTTGATTTACTTAAAAGTTAAAAGATATATGGATAAGAACGATATGCTATACTAAGTATTTGATTGGCTATAATTCATGCACAAAAAAATGCACATAAAAACTTTAATGTTCTTTATGCCAGGACAGAACAGCCTTCTTATTTCTTCTATTTCCATCCACTCTTCTTCTTTTGAGATCTTGGGTCTGGGATGGGTGCCTTCCAGCATTGCCTGTCCAGCTATATCAGGTATAAAATTATTCTGACCACAATTTCAGTTGTCTACATTGGTGAGTATTTTTTGTAAATAAGCTATTGCTATTTGTGCGTGATACTCTCAGGTTTGGCTGTTGTACCTATACACAACTTTAGTTTTGCGGGAAAACATATTGAGAGTAAATGGCAGTGACATTCGTCCTTGGTAAGGAAAGTTCTCGTTTGTGCTGTTTATTCCTCCTATTATGCAGTATAGAAAAGCAGGCAGATTTAGCTTGGGATAATTATTTGCCTATATCTCCTGAAGTTGGAGCATTTCTTTGTTATCTTCATTTGTTAGCTTTCCAGCTTGCAATTCTTATCAAGAAAAAAATGTTTATATTTTGATAAACTTATGGCATGTGCTGCCTTGACATGGATATTCTTTTTGCATGACAAATATTTTTGGTAGTAGTTCTCTTTTTCCAATTTCTTAAGAAATTAGCTTCTGATAGATTTGTACATATTTACTCATACAACTACTATATTTGGCCCCCCTTGTAACCTGGATGACCAAGCTGTGGATATTGCACCTCTTTAGACCTTGTATTGGCAGGAGGCTTGTTTGCCGTGTTAATTCATACAGCTACTCAACAACAACTAGTCAGAAGTTTCTTTTTCATCTCTGTGAATACTAATTTTGTTAATACAATGTGACAGAAATAGACCAACATGCTTTCATGCTGACATAAGTGTGCGGTCAGGAGAAAAGCTGTAAAACAATTAAAGAAGAATCACAATGGATAAAAAGATTAGAAAAATAGAGCTTTGGTTGTCTGTGGATATGATTAAAAACATAAATAGAAAATGTGATTGGTTTCATTTTCAGGTTATGGCTAAGGTAAAACTTATTGAACCAGACCTTTGGTTTTGTCACCTATAAAACCAAAACTAAACTAGATCAAACTCAGTGGAACATTCCCATTTGTGGTTGATGATAATAATGTAAGATTTAGATTTGAAATCATCAGCTGTGTTCCTTGTGATCTCCTTCCTTGCTTGTTGTCTTAAGGAAATCAGTAGTCCATATACGGCCTCCTTTCCATATTTACACACGGTAGGACTACATACAGTGGCTCCGCAACTTTGAAAATATTGGTCACTGAATCCTAGAATCTAAAGGAAAGAATAGACTTTTCTATTTCTTTCCATCTGAAGAACTGACGACAATGAGTTGGCCCTTTCGGCAGAAGTGAACATTGCCTTTAGATCGATCAATTGCATTAACTTCAAGGCAATAAAGTTAGTGAGTGGAAACTGAGTGATGTTGGGCAGTAGGATCTCTCTGTTTAAAATTTTGCATCATGACATGCACTCATGAAGGTTATTGATGCATCAGCTGATGCTGTGCGCTCTTGCCACTGTCCTTTTAACCATTGCTGTGTTATCAATGTCCTTTATCATTAAGTCAATACAGTGGGCTGTGCAATGTATCCAATATAAATGCTCCTTACGACCCATCAATTGCTCACTTTCCTTCCTCAAGTTTACCTCATTATCTATTATCACCTGCATTGTATACTACAATCCAATCTCCTCCATGATTAGTCCATCAAGCCCTCTGTGTACTGAGCATTGTGAATGTAGTTCTAAGCATCAATAGACTTATTTAATACTATACTTCTGTTATAATACACCAAAAAATGAATGTTGTTCATCCTGGTAGGCCTGGACCTGTCATCATATATCCATTTAACATTGTGGAGGTCCCATTTGCTTCTATAATGACAATACAATCTATGGTCTCTTGGGTGTACTCATCAAGATAGTTGCTATGTATTTTTCTTGGGGTCAGAAATATATTGGGACCAACCTTCTGCATAGTGGACATCATACTTTAATAGCATGAGCAGTTGAACCATTTGACAATTGCTTTCTTGATATCCTTCTTTTTCTCCATTAGCTCAAAAGAGACCTCAAAGGGTCTTCTGAGTTATACTTACCTCGAGTAGGCTCAATCCTAGTAATGAGCCTAAATTGAGTGGTAACCCCTATTTCACAAGTGGACCCTTCGAAATTAGGTGGTCCGCATTTTAGTCCTTAGGCGGACCAGTATATACCGGGATGTCACGGACTTCGTTGGTTTTTCTTAAGTCGTGCGGTATCCTTGCGTATCTGTTCGTAAAGGGTTAGCCTCTCAGAAACATCTTATAGTCCCCTAAAGACCTGCAAAAGAGAAGACGGGTTAGAGGAAGCATTTAACTCAAGATCTCACAAGTAGACATTTCGGCAAACACTTGATAGACAATGCAAATTGTAAGCATAGACTTCGCAAGCTTTGAATGGTTGCACGACAAAGCATCCAAGGAGGTTTGTCATGACCAAAAGTCCCCATAAGTGTCCACATGATATTGCTGCGGATCAAGGCAGCGAACCAACGTAGATATTACCCCAAAGGCCCGTCCAGCTATGTGCCACCCGAGTAGCTCTAGGGTGTTATGTTGATCGACACTCTGCACCACTCAACGTAACTAGAAAACTCCCAAAATGGCTACCTGGATGACCTGTTTTTGGACAGTTTTGCCTCTACGTGACAACTGCACACAGCCTGTAGTTACAAGACTAAAACGATCATAAAAGCCAACCAAAATGGGGCTGCCAAGCTTACTGCAAGTTTTCTGTATACTGTGCAAAGCATGAAGAAAATTGAAAGATGCGAAAATATGCAAACATCACATCGAACACCCTGTGTACAGATTTGTCCGTGAGAAGGCAGTAGGTACCAGTCTACTCAGTTTACTGATACTCGTGTAAGACATTCAGTTGAGATTTAAACCCATGTATAGAAGCATCATTCTTATACTGAATGTCAAAATTCGGCTAGATTGAGTAGCACCCAAATCAAATCCTTATGCAAGTGTGGTTAAGTTTGGTTTTTCTCAATCTAGGTTCATCCAATCTAGGAAAACCTTGTGGAGCCAGACAATGGTTCTGCTTAGTCTCATAGTTTGAATTGGGTTGGTTGCATATTCGCAAAGCTTAAATGTTAGCTTAGTAGAATGATCACACCAAACAAGTGGTAATGAGGAGTTCTTTCATAGATGTATAGACTATTGAGCTGTGTGTTGACCTTATCATTGTTTCCATATTTCTGTGTATAGATGCTGATGTTTATATATTTCTACATTTCAATAAAAAGTAATAACAACATGCCTGTAAGTTCATGTTTACACATACAATGTTCTCTTCTCTTTATCTTCAATTAAGGTATGAGCACCTTAAGCATGCAGTAGTGCTCGTCAATAAAACATTTGCAATGCACTGAAAGCCAGAATTAGCTGCCATAAGGAATTTAACAGGTCCTTGAGGCTGCTTTGCTAATAGGTAGTATATCTATGGGTATATATCTTTCGAAAACAGGTTTAGAGGGGCTTACTGATTTATGGATTGCAGATTCGTAGGAGGCAATTTTGAGAAGTAGATGATGAGTATATTTTGGGGTCATCTGTGAAAAACATTGCAGTCTTGCTCAGTGCCTATTTGTTGTCTCCCTTTATGTAAGCAGGATCAATTTGCTCATATAATTTAATGATAACCTTTGGGCTTTCTCTCTTTTTGTGCTTGTGTAGGTGGATCTGCCATCACTATTGCGCCATGTTGATGGCCCTTATTAGCCTCACATGGGAAATAAAGCAGCAACCTGATTGTGCTTACAAACAGGTAATCAGCATTTGGTATTTCCAACTATCATGAAAAGTGTTTCTCAAATCAACATGTGTGGTATTTTGCAGAGAGGGGTGCAACTTTTCCTTATGTGGGCTACGATGCAAGGTGTTGCTATGCTTTTACAAAACAGATATCAGCGTCAAAGGCTGTATACTCGCATTGCACTGGGCAAGGTACCATCTCATAGTCTCCTATTAAGTTCCTGATTTATATATTGACTTGCGTTATATGCACACTTTGTTGAGTTCAGATACTTAAATTTGTAGATTTCCCTCGATAACCTTATCAAATGATGTTCTATAATCTACACTAGTTACATAGATGATCAAGAGTGGGCTCATGATAGATCAATTAGTTGAATGAGCATCTTAAGCCAGTTCCTTCTCATCAATTCACCCAATTACTGATTAATAGCCAAGTTGCAAGGTGGGTTTTACTCTCCAAACTTGCATTTAAGTTCGAGTTAAAATATTTTCATAACCTGCCTATGTCTTACGAGCCAAGATCTTTATATGGCTTGTGCTTGAAAAGAAGGGAGCACTTAAAGGTGGCTCTTCTATGAAGGATTCGACTAATGGTCCATCCTTTAGTCCTGGTGGAGACTAACTTGAATCAAGTGTTCATCATCTTCTTTGATGCTCCTTGGCCAAAAAACATCTAGTAACAAGGTTTAAATCTAGGTCTGATATTAGTTCAACACCTTGTCGGACTGATACAGTACCAGCATATTGGTGGTATATGGAAAAATAATATTGAGTGATACCATACATATTTGTGATCTTGATCAGCTGTTAAATATTTGTTGGTATGTACTGGTCTGACCATTATTTGGAACCTTATCTGGGAGCTACTCTTTTGACCCTTTATTTCAAACATCTACCCAGTTCACCAGAGTGTGTCCTAAGTGGAGGAAGATTAAAATATCTACTATTTGGAGTTTAGATTATTTTTCATAACTTGCTTGCGCATCTAAAAGGACAGAAACTTGGGATTGTTCAAGGGAGTTTATCTTGGGTATGTCCTTCAATGTGTTGTTAAGTTATTCTCCACCTTATGAGTTGTTCCACCTTCCAGAGGTGTTAGGTTTTGATGTTTCGTTGGAGTCTTTCTTGAGATTGTTATTGTAATATCCTTTTTTTTTCCTTTCTTTTTTTTTTCCCCATTATAACTTGTCGCCTAAGTGAAATATGATGGCAACATCTTCCTTATCCTAAGAAGAAATATCTTCAAAGCTCATCTTTTGTATGTGCCCCCATAAGCTGTCTCTGCATATGGGAACCTTGGGACCTTACTGGAGAAGGATAGCCAGCTGCAACATTTTTTCGGCAGGAAGGGGTCTTTACAAAGCTACTATCAAAGATAATGTTAAAGTTGGAGTGGCATCAGACTCAATCCTAGATGTGCGCTCTATAATTTCAAACTAACACCTTTAGAACATCCTTGTAAGCTGGCTATACATTTATATGTAAAATGTGCATCTTGATGGAAGATCTTGAACAACAGGATGCTAAGGTTTGGCAGATCAAGTTAATGTGAAAAAGTTTGGAACAAAGTCCTCTATGTTTTCATTGCATGTGAATATGTACCATTAATTAATAGAAAAGAGTTTAAAAAAATTGATTGACAAGATACAATATCCTTTGTGACCTTATCTTTTTACGCTGTGTATTTGAAGTATTATTTGTTGGTCACATTTGTTCGTCTTGCTCGTTGATCACATTTTAGCTTCCGTCACAGGCAAAAAGAATGGATGTCGTGTGGGGGGAAACTGCTGGTGTTGAAGGCCAATTGTGGTTGTTATGCCCCATTCTTTTCATTTTGCAGGTAACATAAGCAGAAAACTCTATGACATTCCTAAAGTTGGCTTTTCGCATACTTTTACAGCGTCTGGCAACATTTGTTGCTAGTTATATCAATTATTTCTCCAGTGAAAGAAACAGAGTGAAGGGGATCTGAAAGTTAGATTTGTAAAATGGAATATAATAATTCCTTTATGCTATGTAGAAATTTTCTGTTATCCTTTCTATCACTTTCTTTTAAAGAAATGCAGTTTTGAGAAAGTTCACCTCACATATGAAGCAGTTAGAAATCACAAGTAGACTGGTAATTTGCATGGAAGATTTTGTTCATTGTTAAAATCAAACGGTTCCTACTAATCCGAGATGTGTTCTCTTTTCTTTCACAAGCACAACTTTGAATGGTACTGATGGTTAATTTTGTGGTACAAACTTCCTGGCCTCAGGGCTTTGAAGCATATGTTGGCTTATTACAACTTCGTACAGCTTTTGTTGGTGTTATTTGTGAGTGGCAGGCAAGTCATTTTATCAATTTTTTACTTTGATTCTGATGTTCCTTTCCATTATTAAACAGAATGGTTAATGTGCACAATTTACTTGCTGACTTAAGGTATTATCCTAACTCTTGCAGGTTATCGTTTGTGGAATATTGCTGGTTTTGATGGCAATTGGTAACTTTGCAAACACCATGCAGACACTTACAGCAAAATCCAGATTCAAAGCAAAGATGAAAAGAACAAGGAGCAAGCAGGATTTTGATCAATGTATCTTGACTCAGGATCCTTCACGAATTGATTCCAAATCATCAAAGGCATCGTAATGCAATGCGGATAAAGGTCAAGTTTACTACATTGTGCTACTTTAAGCATGATCATGTTCTGAAATGCTATTCATGTTCAAAGCAATGTTGTTTTGTACAGCTCCTACCGGGGGATGTCGGTTACTAACAGTTGATATAATCGTCCATCATGAGGTTGAGTGTGGTTTTGCTATGTAATTTAGGTGTGCTTTTCTTTCCTTTTTAGATGCATGCTCTCTCTTTCAGCCTCTGTCGCCCTGAGGATGGAGGAGTTGTGCATCACAATTAGATTAGAGATTCTTAAGAAACCATATGCAGGGAACCAAGCTCGACTGCTCCTCCTTTTGTTTGTGGTTTATAATGAGTGTACATCGGATTACTGTTGCCTTTTATTAGACTGTGCAGCTGCTGCTTGCAGCACAGCCTTCATTTCCTTTCCTGTGTGTGTGTATTCTTTGCCTGCCATTGCATACGTGTCTTCTTCTTATACATGCTACGATTTGGTTTTCCCAGTTGGCGTCAGTCTCAGGGGTTTGCTCTTTCATGCATCTTCCTCTTAAACTCTAAAAGCCTTTTTTTTTTTTTATTTGTGTGTTGATTGCTAGCTAGGTTTGGCTTTCTGCAATTTTGTTTTTTTTACGAGCTAATGACATATTTTAATATCTAGATCTTTAGATTTTTAAAAATTATATTAGAATTCCTCTAGTTATGAAATTGAAACATTTAACTTTATTTATATTAATGTCATTGATTTTATTGATGAAAGTATTAAAATAATAGGTAAAAAGATAATTTTAATATTTAAGTTACGTTTTTTATGGTGACGGATGGCGATGCTGTTGGGGGGGGGGGGACGAGTGATTGTTGTGGAGGAAGAGAGAGAGCGATAGTGAAAGATGAGGCAATGATGTAGATGTCGACGATCTATATCTGCGTTAATATAGATGTCGAACGATGCTTTGTATCTAATATGTGTCGGTGTAGATACAGATATCGAGCGACGCTATTCTACATCTGCGTTGACGTCGTCAGTTTTATTGATGGAAGCACGAAAACAATGGGAAAAAAGATAGATGTCGAGCGATGTTTTGTATCTAATCTGTGTCGGTGTCGATACAGTTATCGAACGGCGCTACTCTACATCTGCATTGACGTCGTTAGTTTTATTGATGGAAGTACGAAAACAATGGGAAAAAAGATAATTTCAATGTCATAGTTATATTTTTTTTATGATGGTGGACGACAATGTCATTGTGGGTCATGGGTGGTTGTTGTGGATAAAGAGGGAGAGCGATAGCGAAAGGGGATGTGATGATGCAGATGTCAACGTAAATACAAAGCGATAAAAGAGTTGTTTGACATATGCATTAGCATCGTAGATATAGAGTAGCGTCGACCCGGATGCTGAATGGTTGTGTTTTGCATCTACATTTGTGCCAACACATATGCAAAGCAATGTTGCTCTTTCCGACATCGAATGCATATGCTTCGGTCAAGCAAAAATGTCAGGAAAGTGGCCTATTTAATCGTATAATTTAGCTAAAGAATGACGATGATAACGAGTCCATAAATATAGAGTTTAATGAAGTTAATTCTTTAATAAAAGTTTTCCGTATCTTCTCTTTTCTTCCCACTATTATCTCTCTTCCCTCTTTTGAATGCCACCTTCTTTCGTTGTTCGCAATGTGAAGCTCAGACCGTGACAAGTCTTCCTTCCATTAACAAGCTCGAAGGCCCACTCGCCCTCCATCCAATACGAGAAGGCAGGACGAGAGACACAGGCCCCGCTCCACTCGCGCAGACCCCTTTCCGGCCAACACATTAGAGGAGGCAGTACCGGCGAGGTGAATAGAGCGCGATCATTCCATCACCTTCGTTTAGATTGCGTAGGTTTTGCCACATCTCGGTGAAGAAAAAGAAGTCCGGATATGCCCGTTCGGCTCCAGCAGCGAGAATTAGGGAACTGTGTGACTTGAGGTTTACGGAGAGTAGCAGCACGATGATGACCCACCGGGGTCAGCCCCGCCGGAAAGGCCCGATTCCTCCTCTTTTCTCCATTTATAAGATTTCAGATTGAACGAAAACGTTCGCGAGCGGCGGCTCTCTTTGCGCTCAGTGAAGTCTCTCTCACTCGAGGAGTTCATGGTCTTCTCGTTGATGATGGGAGGTATTATGGATATTATTATAAAAAAATAAAGGTACCAAACAAAATCAATGAAGCAAAGTTCCAATTTGCTTCGAGAATACCAACGTAATCTCCCGTATATTATCTTTCCTCTGGGAGAATGGAACACGACGAGTGTACAAACAAACGTATATATGATATGAGAAAAATAAGAACAAATGGGTTGGTACGGGAAAGCGACGTAAGAGAGACACTCACGTACATGGACCAGTTTGTATTTTAATACCGAGTTATTGCTGTTGCAACCCCCATCGCAGTTCATGTGGAGCTAATCCAAGATCGTGACATTTCATACTTAATGCCAGCTCGTTGGTCCAGCGAACCGGTTCGCCTTTTACATATCACGTCCAATTGATATCTTAATTGTATTGGGCTTCTTATATTCTTATTGGGCTTTGTACGTCGAGTCCGATTAGGTATAGATAACCGTGATATTAATATATATATATATATAAATATCTATCGTTATGTTGATAAAAGCGACCGATTCGTACAAACAACATCCAGCAGACGGCCCATTTCGCCGTCTCCGTCCCTGTCTCCCATTTAAACAACAAGGGCTTCACAGCCGAGTCGTACCTTGCATGACCAGATGACGCTAAGAGCAGGGAATGGAATGCTTGCGATCTGCTCTTGCTTCTGCCATGGTAATGACAGCTGCAGCCAGCATGAGTTGTCTGACGGAGTACCGACTTTTCCTTTTCTTCTTTTTTACTGCCCACATGCCCTCCTCCTCCCCCACCCCGGTCATGCTACTGGTTTTGGGAGGGATTGGCCCTCTGGTGTGTCGCCGTAAACAAACCTAGGGCGCACCACCCACAGGATCGGCCGGAACCCTTGATGTTATGAGGATGGACTGAGGTAATGTGATTCTATTAACTTCCCTTTTGTTCTTCCGTCGGGTTTGGTTTCTTCAGTCATCTTTAGGTCGGTTGATGCGCTGACGACCGGTTTTGGCCTAGGAAGACTTTGATTGTGTTGGGATCATGACTTCTTGAGTTCTGCAATTGTGATCGGTCTTTCGAGATCTCTATAGATTGGAGTCGTAGCACCAGGATGAGGGATTTCCCCTCTTGCTTTGGCGAACATGGAGTCCAGGTTTCCGATTCCTCCACCAGAACCAACAAGACTGCTCAGAATCTGGTCACTTGCATTTACCAGGCTCAAATCCTCGGCCGTCCTCATACGATCGACATGACTTGGAGCAAGACCCTGATGGGCCAAGGCCTGAGCATGGGAATCGATGGTTTCTCCAATCAGTGCCTCTGCAAGGTGGAAATCAAGCCGTGGCTGTTCTCCAAGAGGAAAGGTTCCAAGAGCTTGGTGGTGGAGAACAACAAGATACACGTGTTCTGGGACCTCTCTGCTGCCAAGTTCGGACCGGGGCCTGAGCCACTCGAAGGTTTCTTTGTTGCCGTGGTCTCTGATCTCAAGATGGTCCTCCTGCTAGGCGATCTAACCAAAGAAGCCTATCAGAGAACAAATGCAAGACCTCCTCCTTCGAATGCGGCGTTCATTGCCAGAAAGGAGCACATACATGGCAAGAAGGTCTATTCAACGAAGGCTCGATTCTGTGACAACGGGCACTCCCATGATGTCGCGATAGAGTGTGACACAGTAGGGCTGAATGAACCATGCCTTGAAATCCACATCAACAAGAAAAGGGTACTGCAGATCAAGAGACTCGGCTGGAAATTTCGTGGAAATCAGACAATTCTGGTCGATGGGCTTCCGGTAGAGGTCTTTTGGGATGTTCATAGTTGGCTTTTTGGGCCACCAACTGGGAATGCTGTCTTCATGTTTCAGACCTGCCTCTCAGGTGAGAAGATGCTACCTTTATCTGCACCACAGGCTCTTGGGGAATCTCATTTGCAAGAGACGGCTGGTTTTTCTTTGGTATTATATGCTTGGAAAAATGAATAGGATATTACTCGAGGAATTTGTTCTTACCAATGTGAGTGAAAACTCATTCACTTTGCTCTGTTCTAATAGATTACAAGATTCTGAAACATCAATATAATTGCTCTCTGCTTTTCTTTATTCTCTTTTAAGATAAACCTCTCATGTTGAACAATAAAGTTCATTCAGTATGGAGGAATATAATTATCTTGTACCACATTGAAAATTATACGAAGACACCAATATTTCGATGTTGGTATGAGTAGACGGCAGTTTGTTCTGTAAATGGATCCTCATTGAGTGTTTGCTGAGAACTCACAAATTGTGTACACCAATATCTTGTACACAAAAGGACTTGAACAACGACGAGGTCCATGCTGGAAGATTGAGCAGCACCGCAATTCTTTGAGGAACTAGTCGCTCGAGTGATTGAGGCCTTCAAAGTAGCGACAAACAAAGCTCTGGAGGCCAACACTGTGTTCGTCCCCGAGGAGGAGGAACTCAAGTGGTCAAGATGCTCCCAGAAAGAGGGCCCTAAAGCTAGACGTCCACCTCAGGCAAGTACCCATAATACCAATCTCTTTTTGAACCTAAAGCATAAGAATAAGAAGAAAAAGATGGGACTCTAAACCTAAGGTTTACCCCATCAGTAGGGAGAACATGACTCAAGATGAGGCCTGATTAGTCTCGGCTTGTCTCTTCACACCTATTTACCCATGAACATCCTCTCATGGAACCACGAGGTGCTCACAAATGCTACAGGAAGGATCACCTCTCATTTTAATTAAATCACTCTTTGCATCTTATTGTGTTATTGGAAACTCATCTACAGGAAGGATCCAGTCGACGTAGAATTCAACGCCTTGGAGCCTTTTGGTAGGAGACTGTTACTCGACAAGAGGCAAAACCGATGATATTCTGATCGCTTGGAGGAAGGACTTCCTCAAATGTGCACTAATAAGTAAGGACAAACAAACTCTACATTTTGTTATTCAACAATAAGAAGGTAAAACCGCATGACATTTCTCAGCTATATACGTCAGTACTATTGTTTTGCATAAGAATGTGCTTTGGTCTTTTCCTAGCAAATTGAATTTGAATGATAGATATCCCTTGGATTATATGCGGCGATCTTAATTACATAGCTTATCCTAAAGACAAGTTAGGTGTATGTCCTTTTGTTCTTAATGCTTCTGCTGTTGGCTTCCGTGACTTGATCGATAATATCTTCTTGATCTAAGTTTCTACTGTTCTCAAATTACTTGGAGTAATAATATATATGGATAGTCATGTATTTTTGCTTGTTTGGATCAGGTTTTGACAAACAATGCTTGGTTTTCTTATATTTATGATGTTGATTTCCATCTGCCTCATGTCACCTTCGACCATTCTCCTTTACTGATCAAAATTACTATCGAGTTTGTAAAAAAGAGGGGTAAGAAGTCTTTCCGTTTGGAGCCTCACTAGTTGGAATACCCAAGTCTGATTCCTCTTGTGAATAAGTCCTAACCTTCTTCCACTTGAGACTTTAGTGCCTATGAGACATGTGCACACCAACCTTAGTTGCCCAAGTTCTAAACCTAGAACATGAGACAGAACCCTTGTGAGTTGTCTTGAGGAAAATTTCATAATTGTTTTAGAACAAATCAGTGATTTGGAATCTAATGAAAATCTTCCATAGACACAACTAAGAGGGCTGCATAATAAACACACAGCCCTTAGTAGTTAAATCCACATTAAATGCTGGGTTGGGGCCAAGGTTCAATAGATTGAGAAATGTGATAATACTTTCACAACATTGTTAGACATAGAAAGTGCCTTAACATGGTCAGATCCCTCATCTTGAAAAATGAGGAATCATACTTCTTCTCTCACATGTTTGCTGATTCCTACTTTTTGCCCTTTGGTCGACTGATCCCATGAGAAATGGGGCTTCCTCACTAAGACCTTTTCTTTTCAGGTGATGAGATCTTAGCTGCTCTCGAAGCCATGGGATGAGGCAAAAGTTGGAGCCGAGATGGCTATACTATCGAAATTTTCTCACACTTTTGGCCTTCTCTAGCCTTCTATTGTATCTTCAATGAAACTAAGCTCCTTTTCTATTTGATTCCAAGTCATGGCTTCCCTCACAATCAAACCCAACTGCGCGAGGACACTTATCCACCCCTTTTTGACTCTTGTGATATCCTCCTCAATGAGACGGTTCATTTGCTAACCGTATGACTAATGCAGGCACCGGATGACAAAACTGTGTTTGAAGACTCCAATGTCCACCATGCAACCTGCCCTCTACATGCTGGAATCTGGGCCATAATCTCAACTTGTTCGATATCATCATCTAATATGATTGCCTTGAAGCTGTTCTCATCTGTAATAGAACTATGCCTGTTCCTTGACATCCGAGAAACATTTGTTCTGATATCTTTAATCTATCTTTCAAGATAAAGAGTTTTGTATTTTGAGCCGGCAACTAAACACTGCTGCCCACAAACTTTGAGAAGTGTTCCGTCTTAATTAATAGATAGCTGTTTGTTTATATATATATATATATATATATATATAAACAGACGTCTAAGAAGAAAACCTACACATGTTATAGGGGAGCGGTACGAACCGATCGAATGGGCCCACATGTGGTAATGCATATGATGATGCCTTATAAATAAAGTTTGGATTTGGGATATCTGCAAACGTCTCCCCCTCTTCACTTCCCGTTCTCAACTTTATCCCTTTCCCGCTCCCCTTCGGATGGCGCTCGCTCTCACCCGTTCCTTCGTCGCTCCGTCCCTCCCCAGTGGGTTTCGTTCCCCTCCCCTGCGCCACCGGACACGAGCGCGAGGCCTTAGGTATTCGCGCAAGTCATCTCTCCGCCGCCGATTGCTCCCATCTCTCACAAGAACCTGCGTCTCGGCTACGATGGTCTCTTCTTCAGCTTCCCGTCCTCAATCAGAGCCTCCAGAAACCCTAGTCAAGCCTTCCGTTCTCACCTTCCAGCAGGCCATTCAGCGTCTTCAGGTTTGCAGCCACCCTCCTCTGAGATTCTCTCTTCTTGTCCGACGCTTGAATCTCGAAGATGCTAAACGAGTACATATGTGTCTAATCGCTGCAACTGATCTTCCTAGAAGTAATGCATCAACAATTTGAATTCCGATGCCAAGATGAGAGCGCGTCTTTTGCCGTCCATCGTCCCGTAATTTTCCATGTGACACCATACGGGTACAAGGAGTCTTGTTAAGTTTTGGATGTGTTATCCCTCACGGCTATCATGATCAAGCATCCCTGTGTACCATCCTTCTTGTTACTTTTCTGTTTGCGATAGGCTAACAAGTGATACCCACTGAGGATTGCTACTGATTCCCAATCTTGTTGATTGGTCTGGTCCAATTCTATTGATAAGCTTATGTAGGTTACGTGGATGTTTTTGTTTGACCTACCATTAGTGTCTTCATCGACATCTTAGCCACTGTTAATGATTTGAATATGTGACATTCCAGTTATGAGATTGTAAAATTCGATTTGGTCATCTCAATTATAGGTAGCATTTAAACAATTATTAGGAATGTGGCAAACAAATTTCTTTATAAGCCCTTACTAGATCCCTTAGTGCATCTTTTTGACAAATTATTTTTTTCAGAACAGGTATTGTAAACAAGTCTTGGTTGTACTTCAATCATCATTACCCTGACAATGTATGCCATTGATGTCAAGAGATGCTTTGGCGGTTGCCTAGGTGCTTTGGCAGGGCCAACACCCCCGCTTCCCTCTTTCCTCCCTCTTCTTCTTTACTCATCTCCTCTTATTCCCTCTCCCCTCTTTGCTCCCTTTCTTCTCCACTCCTCTCTTTGTAGCCTACAACTATTGTTCCTCCTTAACTATTGTCCCAAGAAACGTCCCCTTTTAGATTTTTTTTTTATTGGATCAAATATGAAAAAGTTAGAAGCTTTAAGCAGCCTTGTGATGAAAAGATTTGTCATGGAAGCCCAAAGAATGAGCAAAACACATTAAATGATTGCCCTTGGTTGGTTTGTTGGGTCTTATTGGGATCTGAGTTGGATTTAATCCATTCCAAAGCAGTGTACATTAATCAGTATTCAGTACAAATAGAACACATATACCTTCCACTTGGCCCTAGCATCGCACACTATTGAACAAAGGCTTGAGTTGATAGCTGGTTTCATTTTGCTGAATCAAATGGATGCTATTGCCCACAAGAGCGACATAGTAGCAATAGTGCTAGTGCTCGCTAGCAGATATGGCCATTCATGTTACTACGAAAGCTTCCTCTCCTATGTGTTCGAGCACCATTTTAAGCCCTGACCATATGTTTATGAACCCTTGTCAGGTATTGGTTATCTTATCAACATGTAGCATTGTGTCTACCAACAGCATTTTTTCTGAAACAAATGAGTGCTATTAAGGGTTACATAGTAATAATACCACTGGGGTTCAACAGCAGACATGGTCCTTTATGTCAAGGTTTGCAATCTCATATATTTGTTAGGGCTCAGACTACTGTATCAGTTTGTGCCGGTGTACTAAGTGTCAATATGTTGACATGTACAAATGTTCAAAAAACTACCGAAAAAATCTGGAAAGAATAGAAACAAGAAATTGCACGTATCAACCATCGAGCCTGTCTATCACCCTGTATGGGTGTTACTGTTCTTGTGCTAGATGGTACCTGCCTTGTACTGGGTGACACAAGTCCTATACTGGGCATACCAGATGGGCCTTGTGCTGACCTTGTACCAGGTATACCGGTCAGCTTATCCTGGTTTGGTTCGCATAGTAGTAAATTGTCAGTGTTACATACTGCCCGTACCATACGATACTGAAGGATATTGCAAACCTTGATCCATATTACCACCAAAGTTTCCTCTCCTGTGTGGTGGAGCACTGCCTATACTAACCCTTGTTAGTAGTGCTTATCTTATCAACATGTAGCATTGTGTCTACAAAGTACCAACATCACGTGATGTGAACATGATGTGATATCTAGGTTGTGGACACATGATGATGATGACATCCAACCACAAACAGTTCCTAAGGCAGATGCATTCATCCTGACATTAATAGGGGGACAATGGGGTTTGATTATGCATGTGTTTTTGACTTTGATTATTAAAATTTTCAAATCTTATTATCATATACTATCAAATTTGTATGTACAAGTTTCCAATATATGCCTTGATTGACAATTGTATGTATGCTATTTTAATTTTTTTAACAGTTCTACTATGTTTTTTTAATGATATGTTTAATAACATATCATAAAATGTATAAAATAAAATAGGGGCAAATATGCATCGAAGAGGGAAAAGGACAAGTTTGTTACTGATACTGAATAGTCTAATTGGTAGTGGTTCAAGTTCAACCACAATTAGTATGAATACTTGATTGGTATTTGAGTCATTATCATGGAGATAATATTCTTTTTGTATCAGTACAAGTTGGTATGGTTACCTTTTAATTTCGACCACCATCTCAGTAGCAGATTAGTATTTGAACCATTTCCATGCAAAACATAATTAACTTTTTCCTTTTTGTTTTTAGATATCACTTACCGTTTCATATATTATGAAGGACATAAGTTTCTTTTTTTGGTTGTTAGGGATCAATTAGATTTTTTGGTTCAATGTTACATTGTTTACTGTGATTATTTATTTTCCTTTGGTGTACTGATAGATGCCAAAACTGTAGGACTACTGGGCTTCCGTCGGGTGTTCCATAATGCAATGCAGCAACACTGAGGTAACATTAGTTTTCTTTGTTCATCCTCAGGACAATACTTGCATTCACCTTTGCAAATGCTGTAGTTAGTTTTTATCTATATCTGCAACATTTCTGTTGGAAGTATATGCTTTACAGTTTAGTCAAAAGACTTAATACACTAGAAAATAGTAAAAATTTGTGGTAGCTGCAGGAAGGCACACCTAGCAATGAGTTTTCTTGTCACATTGCCTGTTCTCTGATTATATTCATATTTAAATTTTGGCAAATGAAGGATCCTTAATTTTTTTATACTCACAATAGTTCTGTCAAATTTGCAATATCTTATTACTTTTTTTTTGAATTGGTCTATCAGGTTGGAGCAGGCACAATGAATCCATTGACATTCTTGCGGGTACTAGGACCAGAACCATGGAATGTTGCGTAAGTACACTTTTGGTTTGCTATGGACCTATGGTTTTGTTGTCATGATTCATATGTCTGCTTCATGCTTCTTTACATGGCAAAGTGAATCTTTCAAAGATTTTAGTTCATCACCAAAAGTTGTACTGTTAAAATCTATTTTAGACTGGTGCAACATTTTCTTTTTGCAATAATTGTCCTAGATAGCTACCTGTTTACAAGATTTAGGAGTTAAATGCTCCTTTGAGAATATGCCATGGTGGTTAATTTGGGATGCAATTTCATCATGAATTATAAATAATATTCTTGATACCTAAGGGCATATAGATAGTCTATAAAGCATGAAACATGCATGTGACACAAACATGATATGATACTTACACGCCATATAAACTCTAATAAAAGAAGGATATGACGCAACATGGATATAGCAATTAAAATATGATTTTTTGTATATTATTATAATTTTAAAATTGTACATTTAAACAATCATCTGCTTCATATATGCATAAATAAAGAGTTTATAAATATGATAACACGAGTATTATATATTAAGGAGTAAGTAAAAAGATCAAACTTTGTTAAAATTGCCAAATATTTGCCATGCCTTGAAGACTTATATAAGTGCCCTATCAATATCTATATATGTCTACATATATCATCCCATTAATAAAAACATGTTAGATGGTATCAGCAATCAAATATGCTTAATTGGATTATGGAAGTCTATGGATATGATTTTAAGTGTTTGTGCATCATATTGGGTTGTATTAAATAAAGGTTGGCGAGACTACCTGATATGGTTTGCCATGATGATATTTATTGGTTTGATAGTCTAACGATATGTTGACCAAAATAAATTGGGCAGTTCAATCCTAATATAATGACATGAAGTTAGCAATTTTTTGCCTAAATCATGCAATGCCCTTGTGACACTTACTTGTAAAGGGTCGGCTTGACCGAAACCTCATGCGGTCCCCTAAGGACCTACAAAGAGAAACCATGTTAGTCAATGAGTGTTAACTCGGGATTTGTACAAGCATGCACTTTAGGATATGTTCCAAGGAGCAAGGATTGCAATTTTGGATATTAGACTCATGTCAGTAGCTTGTTGGATTAGTTGGGCCTTACATGTATTTATGTATCAGTACCTGTACATTAGTCTGTAAGGGGGAGGAAGAGGAAAAAGGGAGGAAGAAGATGAGAAGAATAGGAGGAGGGTGTAGAGAAGAAGAGAAGAGATAGGAGGTGATGGTGGAGGAGGTATTGGTAGAGGAGGTGAGGAGAAGGTGAAGGATGAGCAGGAGAGGGGTGCTACTGGCAGGCAGCAGGCAACAGGCAGTGGACGATGTGCAACATAGGTCACCAGAGAGAGGCGCGTGAGAAGGGGCGTGGTGGTAGGGTAAAGGATTTTTATTTATGGTTAAAAAGCTGAAATGGGTTTGCGGAACGATTGGCCCACTACTGTTGGTGGGCCATCTGAGATTGGATGGTCTATGTACCAGTTTATGCCTGGATTGGTAGGTCCTGGCCAGTATATGCCGATTTAGGTGAATTTGCATTCCTTTCCAAGAACCTTCTTTAAATGATTGTTAGGTTTCTGGACTCAACCTCCCTTTTTATCAAGCAGCTTGCAGTTTGCACCACTATGTTTCCACTAGCTCTAAAAATCATGCTGATTTTTATTCATTCATCAACGTGAGAATCATATAGAGATGATTAGCATAGGAATCAGACAGGCTAGTCAATTCTAAATATCTTTCTCATTCTTTTGTGCTTCTATGTCGGGATCCAGTCTTGCACACTAGAGATGCTGTGCAGTGTTTCTATCTTGCTATATGTCTTTTTAAGCAGAAAAAATCTGACATAGGGTTACCATGTGAAAGTTGCAACAGGTTTGTTCTAGTTATTTTATTCAACTGTTGAAATAACATAACAAGACTTGTTCCCATGCTCCACTGGCACATTAAATTCTGTCAAACATTCATATGTATCCTACTATACTTGCTTTTCTGGAAAATGCCTCTCTTTATTTATGCATGATAAGATTTGTTCTCATGTTCTTCAAGCATATTAGAACATGTTTCTTAAAATGATTGACGTAAAAGATTTGTCAAAGGTATGCGGAACCCAGTGTGCGACCAGATGATAGCCGTTATGGGGACAATCCTAATAGGCTCCAATGCCACACTCAATTTCAGGTTAGAGCTTGGTTTGTTATTTTCCTACAAATGTTGCTTAAGAGTTAAGAGTAATTTAACTTTTTAAGAAAGTTTATGTTATCAACTCCACAACTTGGTTCTTCTAACTTTTGTTCATTTGAGAACTTCAGGTTATCTTAAAACCTGATCCTGGAAATTCACAAGATCTCTTCATTGGTAGCCTTTCAGCATTAGGTAAGATATTTTGAATTAGCTAAGCTGATCATTTTGCGATATTCCTGTTGTTCATTTCTGTATGAGCCTATGAGCCATGAGGTTTAAAATCATCATTGATCAATGACTAAGATTTTTCTTTCTTTGAATTGGTGCAAGAGAAATATGAATTGATTGATAAAAGGCTTATGTAGGAAGTTCGTTTGATGTATATGTGTTGAGATGATAAAGTGCCACTTGATTGATACTCCTTTTGGTTGGAATTGCGAGTATCTGCATCTTTTATAGTGTTTGGCTGCTTAATACTTTTTATATGGAACTGTACGCATGTGAACTAATAACTGCGATTATCATGTTTTATGTACTTATTTAGTGGTTCTATATTGTTAGAGGAAGCCACTTCTTTGGCTTCATGGCTAGCTAAATCAGATGCCAAACGAGTCTAAGTTCCTGCAAGGCTGCAACGAAAAAGATGGTTTTGGTGGTTGTTTCCTTAGGCAAAGGTGGGATATTGGTGGGATATTCATAGAATCATGACAATCCCAGTGTGCCCCCATCAACCTTTGAAGTGCTTGACAGGATAAAATTCAATATTCTGAAGATTTTAGAAATTTTGGTCTTCTGAGCCTCTAGTAGATCATAATAGCAAATCCATATCACTATTTTCACTTAGGAGGGATGCAAATGTTCCTACAAAAAATAGCTAGTGGTGGGACTCTTAGGATACATACCTTCGTAGCACTTTACATTAGAACAAAATATGACTGACATCCGCTGTAAACAAACGAGAGATCAAGTTGCATCTAAATTGATATTACTTCACTAACATCTCAACAAATTGAATACTTTCATCGAGGGGTCAACCACTTGTAGATTTTGACCTGAGTGGATAGATGGACATTTGGTGAACTTGTACTCTCAAAATTTTTTTTGAACTAAACCTAAGCCTTGTTGAAACAAATATAGATGAGAATATTTAGAGGATCTGTAATACAAAAGAAAGATAAAGAAATTATGCATGGGCATATGATTTACTGTTCAGACTAGTTACTAGACCATTCCTCTATTTTGCCAAAAGACGCAAAAAATGCTTTTTTTTCCTGTAAATGGTTCAAATTCTTTTATCGATATGAATGATCTATATAAAATCAATAAATTATCAACTATTGTTTTGAAAAACGTTTTCTTACTAACATAGTGGTAGAGAGCAACGTTTGCAATTTCGATATTTACCGCTTTATGGGTACATATCGATCCATCGTTCTTGTATGCAGACCGCGGTCCAAAATCGACCGTTGGCGATCGATTGAGCGAGAAAAAGGGAGGAAGAAGAAGAAGAGGAAAAAAGAAAAAAAGAGGAAAAGAATACCTATCGCCCACGCGGTCCTTGCCGTCTTGGCGCGCCGCGTGCCTCTTCTTGCGTCGTTGCCGCCGGTCGCCGGCGTCGCGTCGTCGCCTCTCAGCGTCGTTCTTTGCGCGGTCGCCCGGCGTCATCACCGGCGGTCGCGGGCATTCTTTCTCCCGCGCGAGGAGAAAGATCGAGGCGACGTCGCCCCGTTTTCTCTCTTTTTTTAAAATATTTTAATATTCTTAATATTATATTATATTATATTATATTATAAAAATATTTATATTTTATTTTAATCTATTAGGCGGTATGTACTGTGTATACCATCCGGTACCAGTACCGTACCGATACCGAGATGAACTCGGTATACCGAGTCTGACCGGTAAGTCAAACCATGGTAGAGAATACCATGTTTTGCCTGGACCTTAAACAAGACAAATTGAGTGCAATGTGGCAGTCTGAGAGAATATTATCACAAATTAGAAATCCAAAGTAGAGTTAAGTTATCCAATCAAAGTTTAGTATCTTATTTTTGCATCTCAAGGAGGAACTCATTAGCAATTTAATTAATTGATAATGAACGGGATTGACATTGGTTGTTGATAATTGTATTTTCAGTAAGCAGTTACTTTTAGAGTAAGCAACATACTGGAGCATAAGTTGCATCGTAGACCTACAATAGTTATTCATGAAAAGGATGAAACCAAGATTATAAAGGTAGCTCAGTGGGGTAGAAAGGAAAACAAATAAAAATATGGAACATGAATGCGAGAATGGAGGGAAGGGAAGGGTTTGAGATTAGAATGAGGAATCTCACAGAAAACATGAAATATTTTGTATCTTGTTACACCATGACCACCAAGATACCTTCCACTTGATGATGGAAAACTGATATGTAACATGGCTTCGTTATTCAACGTGACAGTAATGATTTCAGATATTCTGTATTAATAGCTGCAGTTTTTGATGGCTGACTTATTTGTTAAATAAGTTATTTGCTATTTTATATTGATGGCAGGAAAGGAACCTCATTAACTAAACAGACCTTGCATTTTAAAGGAACAGATAGCTGCTATTTCTTTTCTGTTCTCTTCTTGTTTGTACAAGTTATTTTTTGAACTTTTAGTTTAAAAGTATGCTTTCTCTTCATTTTAGGAATCGATGTGAATGAACATGACATTCGTTTTGTGGAGGACAATTGGGAAAGCCCGGTAAGTGGTGAACGTTTCTAATTTTAGTTTCTTTCTTGTGGTGTATTTTATACAGTAGCCTTCAGCAATGAATATTTGATTGGGCTTCAAAGATTGTGTTGAAAATCTTCCTAAGAGCTTTTTATCAGAGGCCTTACTGGTATTCTCTTTTTTTTATTGAATATCTCACAGGTTCTTGGAGCATGGGGATTAGGCTGGGAAATATGGATGGATGGTATGGAAATTACTCAGTTCACATACTTTCAGCAGGTATTTTGGTCTCTGTATACAGTAAGTTCTATGTTCACAAATCTTTTTGGTATCATCATCACAACTTGTTCTCTTCAAATTTGGCCATGTGCTTTTAAGATTGAGGAAATCTCAAATCCATTCAATGTTAGTGCTTACTCTTGTATGTGTTTTTGTATAATATGGTCATATAGCTCCTGCTGAGGGTGAGACTTGGTACCATTGATACCAACTGAACTGGTTTGCATTGATCAGAATTTACTGGTTGGACCAGAAAATGACCGTTCGTGCTGTCCTGTCCAAAAAGGGGTTATTGGTAACCCTACTGATATGGGAAGTATGCGGAATCTGATTTAACACCTACCAAATTGACTTACTACCCAGTCTTAATGATTAAAATCGGTGCATTGGGTGATAAGCCTGTCCCTCCCCTCTCTCTCTTTCTTTCTTCTGATATGTCTCCCTTCCCTCCTCGCCATCTCATGATTGTCCCTCCACCACCTTGCCACCTTACCACTGCTGTCCTGTTGCTTCATCAGGTTGCCACTTCCTCCATGCCGCTATCTGTAGGGGTAAAGCTGGAGCGTGGATGTATTGACTTTTCCCATACCTTGCATTGCTGGGAGCCTCGTGTATTCATTCACCGTTTTATGTTTGTAGTGGCTTCCATCATTTGTGTTATTGTCATTTATCACTGTCTAAATATATTTTTTATATTAGGAAGTGTCCATATTATTGATTTTGTTATGAACTGTATCCTGCAGTTCTTTCTCTTTCATTTGTAATGTTAAATTTTGAACCTTAAAATAACTCTGTAGCTCTCAAGTTTTCAAGAGATGCAGCATGCTGATGACAATTGATATTCATAAAATTATCTTTCAGGCTGGAAGCCTTCCACTTTTGCCCATTTCTGTGGAAATAACTTATGGTCTTGAAAGAATCCTTATGTTACTTCAGGTAAAGATTAGTGGATCATGAAAATATTACATCATTTTTTTTCTCTTATAAAGCACTTTTGAAATAAGCATGTTTGGCAGGGGGTCAATCATTTCAAGAAGATCCAGTATTCAGATGGAATTACATATGGAGAACTATTTTTGGAAAACGAGTATATTACTTATATCTAATTACTTCTCCAACATTTTTGTTTCTTATCTTGCTTGTATGATATTTTCTCAGTAGTCGTACACAAGATTATATTTCACAATATTGTCATTTTTTTGATAGGATACAAAACTTCCAATTGAGAACTTTTTGTTATCCGTAAAGGATTCGTTAGATCTGATTGTTGTAGTTTTTTAGATTTACATCCACATGAACTGAAACTAGATATACAACTTAAATATTGCTTTTGCAAGACATTACACTAAAAGTGAGAGCACTAGTGAAACATGATCCGACTCTTGGACAAAGGACGGTAGATGTTTAATTTTTGCAACAATGATTTCCTTGGAGTCTCCTTAGTCACCACTACTCACTCTGAAAGAAACTACCAGATGCTTGTACTTTATAATGCGCAATCAATGGGTCCATGTTTGATATAATAAAATAACAAAATCTTAAGCAAGTATTTTTGAGGGCATGAGCACATTTAGATGCATTTGATGTCCCTTTGAGGTAATGCATTCATAGGATTCAGAAAATCAAGGAACTTTTGTTTGGAAGTTGGAACACTTAAGTTTAGCATCAATTCACAAATGTCTTTCAAACTGGTAGGATATAGAATGAAGAGGTTGAACTCATACTTGAAGGGAGCATGAGACCAATTGATTAGTAATAAGCTGGAGAAATGCTGACTCGTTAGTTACACATGTTGGCTGCACTAACCTGTACTAACATGACTGGAGAAATCAATTGATGCAAGCAATCAAGCTAGACGAATGGACGCTCAAAGTTACAAGGAGTGATCATGGTATATTGGTGGTCAAAGTACAATATAGCTCATACGTGTATGGAAGCATATGAAGCTTCATATGAAAATCAATTAAAATATTCAAATTTATATTTAATTATATATAAATAAAGAAATGTACAATCAAATCTAAATTATTAATAGATATTTATAGTCCAAACCTAAAATTTACTGGATTATGTTATATTATAATCAATTCAGATCTAGTGATAGTTGTAGCTAAACGTATGTTTATACCGTCCTCTGATGCATTTGTGCATCTGGGTGTATTTCGAGAAGCTGAGGGTTTAATCCTTATAGTTTGCCTGCTGCTTGTGTGTCGTGTGCTTCTCGCCCTTGTGTCCGTAATTCCACCTCCCCCAAGGTTGGGGTCAGCTTGTGCCCAGGTCGCACTGGTAGAAAAGGAAATATTTATTTGTGTTGCAAAATTTGCTATAGCAATTGATGAACCGATATAAAAACATTAGTTTTGTAACTGGATAAGAATTTTGTTTCAGAGATTTCAAACTACTTAATGTACGTGATCCTGAATTCTATATCATTCTGCAAGGTAATAAAGCCAAGAATGACATTATAATGTCTCATCGGATATATTTTCTTAATATGATACCAGTTGTTTCTTGCATGATCATGTTTTAGAGTTGATATATATGTTTTTAGTATGGTACAGTTTTTCGTTGTCACAATCATGCTTTAGAAGAACAGATTGTATTTTAAATTTCAATTGATGAGGATTACTAAATTAAAATGTCAAAGTTTATTCAGTCTTTGTTTTATAATTAATAACATTCTGGTGGTGATTATTTATTACTCTCTGTATTTGTTTGGAAGTTGATTATTGAAATGTTCTATAGCCAAGTCTGTATTCTTGTTTTAAATTTCAATGGATTACTAAATTAAAATGTCAAAGTTTATTCAGTCTTTGTTTTATAATTAATAACATTCTGGTGGTGATTATTTATTACTCTCTGTATTTGTTTGGAAGTTGATTATTGAAATGTTCTATAGCCAAGTCTGTATTCTTGTAGTCAACCTTTAAGTCATGTTCAATGTTGATGAATTAGTTACAAAGATGACTTTATAATGCTTATCTTGCCTTTTATGGGCTAATGGATGACAAAATAATTGCTTGATCAATTCATAATATACAATTGTGATGTCAACTGAAATGTACATGACATGCACCATCATGATAATAGTGTTGGGTTTTCTGATTTAGGAAGGAAATGAGTGCATATTATTTGGAGCATGCCAATATTGATCATATTCAACAGTGCTTTGAGAATTTTGAGGAAGAAGCTCAATCCTTGCTGGCCCTTGAACTTCCAATTCCAGCGTTTGTCTAAGAATTTTATTTCAATTTTTATTGTAATATTGTACATTAGCTGTTCAAGTTTTGTTAAATATAACTTTTGGCTGACAATCTCTTAGGTATGATCAGCTTTTGAAGGCTTCTCATGCTTTTAATATTTTAGATTCTAGAGGCTTTGTTGGTGTGACCGAACGTGCCAGATATTTTGGTCGCATGCGTAGGTGAGACTATTTACTCTTGTATAGAACTGATGTATGTTTAAAGTTATGTATAATAGAGATTGAGAAATAAAATAACCATTGATGGAGTTAGTGATCCTTTCATGTGTGTTATGATGTGCATTTTATCAATGCTTGAGTTACCTCTGTAACTAAAGTTCTATAACTAGATCTTTGGTGGAAAGAAAATTCTTTTACCATGGATAAAGTTGTTACAAGTATGTGCTTATCTTGTTATGCTTCTGGTGATAGCAACTATCCTGAAAATATAATAACTTGCATCTGTTGTTGTTAAAATGATATTCTATCACCACATCCCTGATTTTAAAATTGAACTTTCGACCATCTAAATAAATTTTTCTTTGGTGCATGGAAAAAGGGAGCTAAGTTTCCATGATCAACTATAACATCAGAAAAATAGCTTAGAGTTTGAAGAAATTCTAAGACTTCATTATACATTCTAATGTAACTAATGGGTTCAGCAACTGTAGGTATGTAGAGTGTTATATTTTTGGGAATTAAATGACTGAACTACAAGGTTGCATTTGGGAAAAAGAGATATTCTCGTTACTGGGGATGATAGTCTAGGAAAAAAAGATTGTAAATTCCTAATGGAACATAACAAACTATCTCGACCAACGGGCATATTCATTTCTATGGAGAATGGTGGTTTATAAATACGGGTATAGGGGAGCCAAAAATTTTGGAGGAGTTGGTGGTGAATTTTAGGCTATCAATTGTGCTAGATTCGATGTAATTCTATTGTGACATTTTTAATCTCTTCCTGTTTTCTTCTGGCTAACTTTTTTTTTTTTCATATTCCTTTCCTATTACATAATCGTGTTTCAGTTGAAAGAACCCATGATTTATTGTTGGACCTTCTATCAGGAGTTAATCATTTGGATTGTAAACTATGATTCCATAGACATGAAGAAAGCTTTCTTTAACTTTCTCAATAAATTGGTCAATTTCAGTATTTAATTAAACATTCATGATAAACAAAATTAGCAGAGAGAAACTAATGAGAGAATATTTAAAATATATTCTGCTTCATGAAAATATGAAATGTCAAATCATACATACATACAGAGAGAGAGAGAGAGTGTGTGTGTGTGTGTCAAGTTGTGGCATATGAAGATTCACCTTTTTAGGATGTCCGGAGTAAATTTGACTGAATACTTCCAAAGATCCTGTTAAAGTACCTCCTTCCTTGACATTTTTTATGTTCCTATTCTACAACAATCAATGAGGTGGTTTTCATTGAAAAGGTGAATCAGAATGAAACACTCAATTTAATAGATGATGTGATATATACTTGAAGATTGTCATGTACTTTTTATGCTTGTGGAAGTAGAGGGTTGTACTTTTGGTGATATGGTTTCTTTTTCATGATTCTGCAGTAAAGGATTAAATAGTACTATTGACTTCCGTGCTTATTATCTTAAATTCTGCAGTCTTGCTCGGCAATGTGCTCAACTTTGGGTGAAAACACGAGAAACTCTTGGGCATCCATTAGGAATTTCTTTGGAAGGAAACCATCTTATGTTCCAAAAGTTTCCAAATTCGGGATTGAAGAAGGTTCATTTATTTTGAATATTTACTGTTTATTTTTTATTCTATTTTATTCTTTGGGTCTGGATTATCACTAAAGCATTATTGATTTTATGAAGATGGGCCATGGATCATGCCTTGAAAACTTCTCAGCCATCTATCATAATCTAATATATCTGAGGGTAGATATGACATGATACAGTGATGCTTACATGCTATAGCTGAAAAAAATGAACACTTTATGGCAAGGTTCATCGTGCCAACCTGTACCACCTAGTATGGGCGGTATGTACTGGTCCGACATGGGATGAGTACGTGGACCACCCTCTATCGAGCAATATCGTTACATGACCTCGTATCGAGCGATACGGGATCTGTACCAAGCAGTAGCGGTTGAAATCCAACTATTACCGACCAATACCGATCGATAATGGTTAGATTTCGATTGTTATCGATCAAGGGCTGATATTACTCTATTTCAAACGATCAAATAAAACATTTGAACCATAGGAAAGGATTTCTAAGCCCTTTCCTTCCTTCTCTTTCAACTCATTTTACTCTCTTGAACTCTTTCTCGCTCATATCTCTCTCTCATTCTCATATTTTCACTCTCTTAAACTCAACAAAGCTATGATTTATGGATTGAATTAAATTTGGAAGGATTAAGAGGAACATTTTAATCAAGAGACACCCAACTAAGGTCCGCCAAACTGTACCATACTGGCATAACGAGCTCATTCAGATGCAAGACGGTATCGAGCGGTATGCCCAGCCATATTGAGCGGTATACCTGGCCGTATCGGGTGGTACGCCTAAATTAATATTTTAAGTCTCCAAAATACTTGAAAAATAGAAAAAAAGGTTAGGATAGGGTTTTTAAGATAGAAAATAGATATATATTTGGTATAGGTATAGAAAAACAATGTAGATTAGGCAAGAATAGTGTCACATATCTTTTTCAAGCTTTGAGGAATAGACTTGTGCTATGTTCGTAATTTCGATCCATTATAGATCATCCTTCTGTTAATATTGAATTATCTACAAAAAAAGTTATTTGAATTGTTAGATTATTTCGTTACAACATAAAATTTAAGATTCAAATAAGTTAAATAATCACATATGTAGATATACTCGATTGCTGATTCTACGACAAATGTTGAGAATAAGAAAGAGAGTTTGGAAAGAGTGAGAGTGAAATGAAGTGAAATAGGGGGGAGGATGGGTTTAAAACGAGGTGGGAAAGTGTATTTGACCGTTACAGGATTGGTAACGGTTGAAATTTTGATCGTTATCGCTCGATACAAACCCGTATCGGGCAGCACGAGTCTAAAACTGTGCTATTGCCCAATAGCAAGTGGTCTGTGAACCAATCAGCTGGTGGACCGATACATACCGCTCGTATCGGGAAGTACGATTAAAAATGGCAATCCTTGCAACCAACCATCACAGTTGTTCGCCTAGCATCAGTTGCACTGTTGGGAAGAATCAAGTCGGGTGACATGACACCTTCGTAATCGCATTCAACAACTCGTTTGGTCTAGAGACATGACAACGAGTTGGACAACAATGCCTTAACCGATGATGACGATGACGTTAGGGAGTTGATGGTCCTGTACACAATTTAAGGGTGGTGCATGGGCCAAGGAGCTGTATTTTACACTTGCTACCCAAGATTTATATCATGAAACTCGACGTGGTACTTGTCAAGTTTATATACGAAAGGGGAAAGGGAAGACAGTGGTTGATTTTGAGCAGATGCGAGAGAACCTGCACGACATAAACTAGCGATTGTCAAAGGCGCTCAGGCGAGGTGAGGCTGAGCGCCTTGCTCGACCTCCAGCGGCGCGCTTCAAAGAGCCGTCGCCTGGTGCTCGCCCGAGCCCAGGCGCTTTGGGTGAGCGCCCGGGTTAAACCAAGCGAGGGGAACCAGGCTTTCGGTCGAATTCGCGTTAGTTGGTTCAATCAAACCCACTTAACGCATCGATAATTGCTTCCTCAACCTTAATCTCACTCGCGAATCGCGATTATGCCGTTGACTCTGTTGCCGTCGCTTGTCGCTATCGCTGCCTGCCGCTCTCCGCTGCCGTTGCTCTTTGCCGCTGTCGCCATTGCCGCTGCTCTTCGTCATCATCGTTGCTTGTAGCTGTCGCTGTCGTTGTCGTTGCTCGTCGCTACATCGTCGCTCGTCCATGCCGCTTTCGTTGCTCTCTAAGTAGCTTTCTCAAGTCAGCCACCTCGCCTATCAACTGTTAACAGTAGTATACTGCATATTAACAGTGTACTGTTAATGTACTATTAACAGTATACTGATAATAATATTTTTTATTTATTATATTAATAATATTTTATTTTGATTTAAATTTTAATAATACTATTATTTATTTATTTAATATCATATTTCTAGATTTTCTTAATTTAATATCATATTTCTATTGAAATAATTATATTTATTAATTGTATTATATATATTTTTTATTTTAGCGCCTCGCTTCGCTCGGGCGAGGGCCTAGCGCTTTGGGCGTTTTGGGACCTTGGTGTCTTTTGGCGCCTAGCGCTTTTTAAATCATTGACATAAACATAGAGCAAAGCTCATCATATTCACAGCTATCGTATCGTGGAGAATCTTATGGCCAACAGCGGTATAGTGATTGTTGATTATACTTCTCCAAGCAATAGTACGGTGATCAATTTTATGATATAGAACAATAGATCAATTGCGAAAGTAGAAGTTCTGACATTCTCTATGCTTCGCATCAATACATGACATAATCGTACTTGCCTCAGGAGCCGCTTGGGATGAGCATGATTCACGACGATCAGACTATGACCATTACTACATTGATGCACCAACATGCGGTGTATCAATATACTTTGTCGTGTGGTCAATTTCAGGATTGGATCCAATAAACATATCAAATTGATATACAGGTACATAGGATTGATGATTTCAATCCATCGCCCGTGGAATCTCGTTATTCTTTTTGGTGGTAGAACAAGGTAAATCTATCGATTGATTACTTGATTCACTTGAATCTTCATTAAAAAATATTCTAACAATTCAAATCATTTCCTTGTAGATAATTCAATATTAACGGAAGGACGATCTGGAACGTATCACAAAGTTTCTCCTTAAAGCTTAAAAAAGATGTGTCACTATTCTTTCCTAATTTATATTATTTTTGCTAAAATTATACTAAATTTATATTCATTTTTAATTTAAAAATCCTAATCTAATTTTTCTTCTATTTTTATGTATTTTTGATCTATTTTTGATAATTTTGGGTATATTGTCGGTACGCTCGACGTACCGACACACGATACATCGGTATGCCTCGATATGTATCATACTGACGACTTGTCGGTACACCGGAATAGACTAGTAAGGCAAACCTTGCTTTATGGTATGGATATGAAAATAAAGATATTTTAAATATGGAATGTTAAACTATGAGAAGGATGATTTTTGAAGTGCTACAATATATAGTTACAAATCGTTATGATTACAGAGTAAGTTACCAACATCTTTAATCTATTTGTCATGACTTAAACTATTTTGGGCACATAAGTCTTCAAGTATATAAATAAGATAATAACTTGTGGTTCAATGTTCTGTCAAGATTGGTACATACCACATGGTACGTACCAGTTTGATGCCCTTGTCGGGTTGGTGGCATGGACCATGAGACCTGGCTCCCCACACCATAAATACTCAAATCTTAGAAATATTAATTTCTTGGGATCAAGTCGAAAACCTCTGGGTCCATCCAATCTGCCCTTGTACTCTTTGTATTAGGGATCTGCAGAGGGGAACATGGGGAAAAATGTAAACGAAAAAAGGAAGAAGATGAAGAGAAAGGAAAAGAATCCTTGTTTGCTTGATTTTGAATCATTTCTACATTCTTTTGTTTTATTCTCTTTTTTTTCCTAATCTTTTCTGTCATGTTGTTATAGACTTAATAGTTTCTGTTGTTTAAATGAAACTACTGCACTAAGTTTTCAATTTACATTCCATCTTTGATAATAATTTTCTCTTTTTCCCTTGTTTTTTCATCTCGTTTTTCTATACTAGCAGGTGATGGAGCAGCCTGGAGCATTTGTTCTTGAAATTGGCACTGAAGAGATGCCCCCACATGATGTGAAGGAAGCGAGTAATCAAGTACTGCTCCTTCCTTTTTAACAGAGTAGCCTTTAGTTGGGTAATACTTTTCTCATAGTTCAACTAGTGAAATTGATGCATCTTGATGCAGTGAGTGTTGTGTCAGGTTTTGTTTCAGCTGTTAGTATGATTATGTTGGTGGATACTTAGGGCTTCATCCTAATTTGCTTCATGTGCTGGTTGCTGGATATGCAGTTGACTTTTTCAAAATGAAAAAAATGATTTCTCTAATTGTGGAACTTTTTCACACTTGTTGCAGCTCAAGAATCTAACTATAGAGTTGCTGGAAAAACGAAGACTGAGTCACGGCAAAGTTTCAGCATATGGTACACCACGACGACTAGTGGTAACATCTCTCATCCGTATTGTCCTAAGATTTGGTGAATCGTGAGTGGTGGAATTTATTTTTGATACTTATAATTTGAAGTGCAATTGAATTTTCTAATGCCTACAAAATATGATAAATTCTGTTTCCAACATTGCTCCTGTTTGATGGCCTAATATAGTAGCCTATGCGAGTATAGTTTCTTGTATTTGTGCCTCGTATCTCTGTGAACTTATTCTAACTAAATTTACTGGTCTGTGCATTATCGAATGATCAAACATAACAACAACTATTAACAAATAGTCCATCTTCAGTCGACATTTGTAGCAAGCCTTTTGGTCAAATATCCCCTGTTTTCTTGTGGATGAATGCATCAGGTAATATCAAAAGTGTTGCAAAAAAGATAAGAAAAGAAAAGAAAAACAAAAGTGTTGCTTGTACTTCAATAGTACAAGCCTTGGTATCATGAGAAGTTTGCTCATTTTCACTTGGATGACTAGTTTCTAGTTATGGAAATTGTCTTTTTGCTTGTAGGGTAAGGCATATTTTGATTCTCTCTAGACCCATTATTTGCTAGACCCGACCCCATATATGCTAGAGCCTCTTGTATATTTTCAATGCTTCTAGTTTAAAATTGATGTAGTAATAATTGTTTATAAATTTAACAAATTTAAACATTGCTGTGTGAGACTTCATATTTGTTATGTTGTGCTATTATTGCTTGTCTTGTTGTAGTAGTAATTAATCCCATAGAGGAAATGGGTTGGGATTTGTGTCAATGAATCTAAATTCTTTCCTCAAATTACTTTCTTTGAAAGAGTTGAATAAATTTTTTGATACCCCATGGTTACTGAGTGGTGTCTTGTTAAATTTGGGTGGTAGCATAGCATTGATAGACTTGTTTGATGTGTTGATACCCAATCATTGTGATGATTGTGGATGGAAGGTCATGAGTCTCATGACCACTAGGGTTTTCCGTGCGATATGAGCAGTACGTATCGGGTCTACAGGGACTAGTACGGGGATCACCCTGTATTAAGTGGTCTATGTTAAATGGCTCATATCGCTCAATACAGGCTTTGTATTGGCCAAAATGATCGAAACTCGATCGTTACTAACCTATACTGATTGGTAACAATCGAATTTTGATCGATATCGATTAAGGGCTAGGATTGATTTGATTCACACGGTCCATTTGACCGTTTGAACCAGTAGAAAAGGTTTTTAAACCCTTTCTACCCCTTTATTCTCTCCCTTTTCACTCCCTCGAGCTCATCTACTCTCTCAAGACTTTCTCACTCACATATTTATCTTATTATCTCATTTGCACTCTCTTGAACTCCACAAAGCTGCTCCTCAAACGCTGAAACTAATATGTGCCACTATCCTTTCCTAATTTAGATAATTTTTGCTAAAATTATACTAAATTTATATTTATTTTCAACTTGAAAACCCTAATATAAATTTTTTTATTTTAAAAAAATTTTGTCGTTATTTTTTTTATTTTTTATGTGATCGGTATGCCCCACCATACATGGCACGGTGCAGCATGTACCATGCTGTCAGTCGGTCGTTACACCAGTTCGAACCGGTAAGGCGAACCTTAATAACCTGCTTGTTACATGTCTTTGTCCTCCATGATCTGTTGCTCAAGTGAACCATGGATGTTGACGGTTAGGTAATGACCTTGTTTCTCTTGTGCTAATTGTTGATGGGATACTGGATGCCTGCCTATCAAACATTTTGTTTCTTCTGAGCTTCCATATTGGCCACCAGCTCAACTTTGAACGCAAAGGAATCTCTCTTGTAGCCACAATAGAAACCTGCTTCAACAGCAAAATTGCTCCCTTTTTCACAGAACAGCAGTAAACCCTTTGCTTTCGTGCTCTTCATCCATTTCAATCCCTGGATTGTTTTGGTGTTATCATCTTTGTTGCTAGACCAAAATAATATATGCTGTTTTGTTAGAATACAACAATTTGGTCCTTTTAAACAAGAGCCCTTAGCATGTGACTGCCTACTGTTTGCACTTTTTGTAAATTATGGCCCAAGACTTAATGTCATTTGACTAATTTTAAATATCTATGTGAATAAAAGGGCATTCGTGTAATCTACATGGTGCCAAGTGCATCTAACTATTTAGATAGGGAAGTACATCTGCAAGGTGCTAATTCATGCACACATGGATTGCTGTGGGCCCACTAAATCTGTATTTGCTGCCTCTACATGACAAGTCACATCTACATGGATGACAAAGACATAATGTGGATATCTTCATCTACATGGTGCCACACTAGCTTTAACGCATAAAGTGAACCAGGACAATATCAGTTGGGTCCTAGGTAAGTCGTAGATAGGTTTAATTTAATCTGGACTCGGGTCTAACTTGAGTTATTCTAGGATACTCAGTTATCTTTAATGATAATTTGAGATGTTATTTAGTTTGATTAGAAATGAACATGGTGATTGAGATGTATTAATTTAATATATTTTTTATCAAGTCAGTTGAGTTAGTTTTGTGAAGTTTCGTGTCTAGTTATATTTGAACTCCTGCAGGTTTCCAAGTTCACTTGCTATAGTTCAAGTTTGGTTCTATTTTTTGGGAAAATATGCAAGTAAAAAATGTCATCAACAGTTGATAGCATTCTTTGTCTTCATGTTCCATTGACGAGGTTTGGGGTTTAATGCATGGTGTACTGTTTGGGTGAAAACGGTACCTGATAGCTGGCCTTTTAGTTGCTGTGGCATGATACTGAAGAGAATTCTGGACTCATTCCTCCTCACCAAGAAAGGTGGTAGTTTCTGTAGTAGCGATTCTCCAAGAATACATCTGAAGTCAATACTAAGATTTTCCCTGATTAATTAAGAACTGAGAAAGGTCAAATAAAGTTTGAATATTATGCTTTATCGATCATATCAACCTAGACACTGAAAACAATGAGAATAAGCTTTTATCTGGGCCTTAAATTTTGATGTTATAAAACTGTGCTATTATTTTCTTAGCTTATCAATTGGTTTTTCTGAATGTAATAACTTATTGGGGTAGCAATGATCTGCCAGAAATTGTGCTAATAAATGAAAGTTTCAATATTCCAAGAAGCATCAGTGCCCTCCCTGTTCTCTCTGTAGACCTTTACCCTACTTATGTAGTTATTCTTAACCTGATGAAGTTTGGATTGAGTAAACATATGGATTTGATGCTTATGATTTGAGGATTATACCAAAACATTCTATAATCTTGAATTCTTAATGGTGTTCTACATGTGAAACCAGGATGATATACTAACAACAGAAAGGCATTTTTTGTTTTTTATCCTGGTCATGTATTTTACTATCCTAAAAATGGTTGTATTAATTGCTTGACTTAATTTGTTGTTACTATCCTGATGGCTCATTTAATTAGCAACAAAATCAGACTTGCTCATGTATGAACAAATGGAAGTTTCAAGATCCCCATGATACTTTCCTACTTGCAACTGTTTGCAAACCTTTTCCAGATATGTTTTACAAATCCTGATAGTTCAAAATAGTGATCTTATAATTATGTTGGATCTTATATATATGGTTGTATAAAAAAAGTTATATGCAAATAGTGAACCATAGATGGGACCATATATTTTTGAAAGCTATCATAATCCTGGCCCTGAACTTGAATCCTGAAAATGATGCCATCAATCATGTATATTAGTTAGTTATTACGTGTTACTTTAAATTCTGATAGCCTATTGAGGTAACAAAGCGATCGAGAAGTTGACCTTTTGATGGTTCAATTTGCAATTTTGCAGTACACTGAAAGTTTTAAAAAATCATAATTATTCTCATGGATCATTGTCACTGATCGAGTGCCATCATTTTATAACTAATAAACTTTTGGGCCAATTTGCAGATTTTTGTTGAGAACCTTAGCCATAAGCAATCAGAAAATGAGGTTGAAGTTCGTGGTCCTCCTGCAGCCAAGGCATTTGATTCTGAAGGAAAACCTACTAAGGTTCATTGGTTGCTTCAGTTCCTAATGAAACTTCTGATGTAGTATGCTTCTATATATGAAGGATATTGTCTCTACCAACAGACTTCATATCACGTATTGAAATATATGCATACCTTTAGTTTGGCATAAAGTTCTGTCTTTTTTCTTAACTCTTATGGTGGTAAGACTAAGAAAAAGGTTATTCTCTCTAGCGTTTTCATTCCATTATTGATCCTAAATGCATGGCATATGCCCTTTCAACTACTTATCATCTGATATAATGATCACTTGATTTGCTGTTTTTCAATGGTGTCTAATATCATGGTGCACACATACATATGTAAAAGGTGATGGATATCTGAACTTCAAAAATATCAAAGTATCAGCTGTTTAAGTATTAGAGGTTGAAGGATGTGTACTTGTTACATTGGCATAATTTAACTGTCAGATATTTATGAGAAGTAATTAAAAATTACATAATAGTCCAATTCTTCATAGAATAGTTTTGAATGTTAAAGCTAAAGCTAAAGCTGGCCTTGGTTTTTGTTGTTCAACACTCTTTAGCTAAAAGCTTATCCATGATCTTATTTGTTGGTATAAAACATCAATATATGCTGTCAGGCTGCTGAGGGATTCTGCCGTAAGAACTGTGTAGCTATTGACTGTTTATACAAGAGATTTGAAGGTTAGTACTATTCTTCTCTGTGTAGTGCATTCACTTTTGGTGCTTCATAATCTAAATTTTCCATCAAAGACACTTTTATCTAGAAGCCATCCTAGTGCCAAAGATAATGATCTTCTTCCCGAAGTATAACAACAATTTTCAGCTGTAGCAAAATCATGTTTTACCAGAAATATTGGCTTTCCTACTGTGTAAGCGATATTGCAGATTGTGCTTTGCTCGCATCATGCTTCGAATGAAAAATGGTGTTTTTACTCCATTTGCTTTTTTCTTAATTGGATGCTGTCAGTCATACAACCAAGTCATGCTACTTCTGTAGTGGAAGTAGAATTTTCTGCTTTGCTGTTCTTTTTAATTATTTCTGACCCATTTCCCTTTGTTGATAACTGTGAGCTTTTGATTGGGAAGATAAATTATAATATTTATGTATATCTGCAGGTCACGAAAATTGTCTTCTTGACGTTCCTTAAATGCTTTGTGATGCTGAATGTCCTTGTCCATATATAGAAATCATCTACAAACAGAGACATACTCCTGTTCTGGTTTGACATGTTATGTAATATGTAGGGCTGAATCTACCTTGCAATATGTTTGTGTGATGTTGGATTTTAGTTTGGTTATGGATCGATAATCTATATTTGATGTTAGCTGAGGTCTTGTTTGGCCAATTTGAGTCTACAGTTGAGTTATGGCAGGTCTAGGTTTGTTATATTTATTGGAGTACCTTTTTGAGGTTGGGGTGTCTCTTTACATGGAATTATATGGTTTTCCAGAAATAAAAAAGAAATGTTTCTATCACCATTTTCCACGTCTAAAAGTTCAATTTGAAGTTTAGAAAGATTTATTAGGTTTACAAGTAGAGCCATAGTGCTGGTTATAACTAGTCCTTTTTTGATCTAAAATTTGAGATTAAGTGGTAGTTCGGTGTTTTTGAACTCTATTTCAACGTTCGAGTTCTTTGCATGATAAATATTCTATTTGCTACTACTTTTTTACTATAACACTTAGCTTCCAATGTGTTTAACCATCATGGCTAATCTAAAGCTTAGTTTTTTCTTTTTTTATAGTTCTCTCTCTTTGTAGGACATACTTCTCTAGAGAAGTAGTGCATCCGGCCGAACAAGATAGGGAGAAGAGCTAACTAAAGCATTATATCACTGTTCTCATAGATTCCTAAGTAAACTGACCAAGCTTCAGCCTGGATGTGATAGAATGTGTTAGTTTGGTCTGTTAACATTATCTTCTATGGTTGTTAATAGATATCATGAAATGGCTTGTTACTAAGATTGTTGATCTGGTCTGCTGCTTGTAGATACATGTTACATAGGTAACAAAGAAAGTAAAAAGGGGTGACAAATGAAAATGGCAGAGGACAAGATTTTAGAAGATAGAAGAAAAAATGAAAAATAATTACACACTCCAGTGGTTTCTTGAATTTTTACAAGATAATTGGAGAAGTAATCTAAAGGCAGTCACATAATAGCAACATTGTTTCAAATTTTAGACTAGCTTCTTTGTTGTAGTAATTTTTCAATACTTTATAACACTTCACTTAAAGAATCCTCCAGATCTATATAATGTCATTTGAAACAAGACCTTAGACATTGTTTGTTATGCCTCTCTTATCTTGCTTTTGGCCTTGCACAAGTTGATGTACTAGTCCATTGCATGATATCTTTTTTTTGAAGTTTCATGATGTATACATATTAATAATTCAATTTTGACCTTATTATACTACTGTTCTTTTTTCCTTGACGCAAATATGACCACTATTGATCATCATTTCAATATCTATCTGTTGTAGGGAAGACAGAATATGTATATGTTAAGGTGAAGGAATCTGCACAATCTGCTTTTGAGGTTCTGTACTTCATCTTTTATGACGAAATCAGTTTGTTATGGAGATAATCTTGCACTACTTTTTTTGGTAAATGTAATTTTTGTAAATTATGGTGAACATAGATGTTAAGTTTGCTGTTATAAGTTAATTTTAAGTAGAGACATGGATAGAGAGAGGGGCAGAGGGCTAGCGCTGGTGGCCTAAGTGGATTTTGTGAGAATGGTCATTATGGGCTTAGGATCGCCCATGAATGCTAAACTTACTAAAGCTAAATGGTATTCGGAAAAGATATATTGTGTTGTGAGACATGAGTTTAGTTTGTATGCCTGATTTCTCTTCAGCTTTTTTTATTTTGGAGTAAACTAATGCATGATTTACACTTCAAAACTCAAAGACTCAAACTACCAATAGTAACTAAAACATACATTATACAGGGGTTCATATAACCAACTCTACACTAACTACAACACATCTGACCCAAAATAAATCCATCTTAAAAACCAATTCCCACAACTTGATCTACAAAGCCAAAATGTTACTGTGAGACACTAAGTCAGTAATATACTCTTTAGAAAGAGTTCTCTCAAAAGAATCTTGGGCCACTTAAAAAAGAAAAAGTTAATAATTGAGTGAAATAGCTTCTTGATTAATAACTATTTTTCTTGTTAGTTTGAACGTTTAAATATAAAAAAAGTCTCTAGCAAGTAGTATATAATTTTTTAAGCAGGACAAAGACTAATTTTTTAAGTAAGATGTAGCACCATAAGTAATAAGAAAAAGACGGGAGTACAAATGATCCTATTTTCATCCATTTTTTTGCTTCTATTTATGATATAGTCAGGTAATGGTTGTAATTTATATTTCATGGTTCAATACAAATTTAAGTTGATTATTTATATATTTCGATTTTTTATAGCAAGAAAAGAAATTTTGATTGTGCTGTTTGTGGTTGGTATAAACTGGATTTGCTGCTCCAATCAAGGATTGATAGTAGACCATTTGGATTGCTATATGTTTTTCCATTATTTTCTTTAGGTGATAGTATGTGGTATAAGTTGTTATACTTTTCGGCAAGGTTCGCCATCCTGTACCATACTAGCGTACTGAGCTTAGTTTGGTATGGTACAGTATGGGGGGTACCGAGTGGTATGCTCGGGTATACGGCTCGGTATATATATATATATATATATATATATAAGTTAAAAAATAAAAAAGGATGACATCACCTCGTTTCTTCTCCTCGCACGGCTGAGCATCAAGGCTTCTTCTTTCCGTGCGGATGAGGAGAAGTCGTCAACGACACTGAGGCCTCCTCACCTCAGACGAGGAGGCAACATCTCATTTGCGGCGTTCGGCGAGCGGCGATGGATCGGGATCGTCGAAGGAGAGCAGCGTTGGATCTCCAGATTCTTCCTCTTCTTTCTTCTCCCTCGGCTGATACAGCCTGGTAGCGGGTGACAACAGTCGAAATCGAGCCGGAAACAGCCCCAATCGACGATATTGCTCGGTAGCGGGCGGTTCGTGTACCGATCTCCTGATGGATCAATATGTACTACCCAATACGGGTGGCACCATTCGGCATTGCAGACCTTGCTTTTTAGCATATTGGTATAAGACAAGTCATAAGTTACCAAGACCAACATTCGACTGTGATTGAAATAACTATTTTATACATATATATATATATATATATATATATATATATATATAATTTTTCTGTGTAGAATTTGAATACCTTTTATTTAGCAGAATTTTGAAAAATTGCAATTAATGGTACCAATACCTGGTTTCATTAGCCATGAGCTGCTTCAACAAAGAGACAAAACAAAGGATGTAGCATCATTCTGTTATCAGCTGCTGAACTAAATTATTGGTAAAAGAATTATGAATTCATGATATTTTTCTTGTGTCACCTAGTAGTGATAAGAAAAGTCTGGAGTTGTTGGGGCTTTAATTACATGTCAGATAAGAGGGGATTTGTTTGCCCTACCCATTAGTTGTGTATTCTATAACAAAAGAAATTATGTATCAAAGATAGCCCAGGAGTTATCATAGTTTAAAATTTAAATCACATTTCAGATCAATGGGGAACATTCCTACCCATTTATATCGTCTATATTTGCTCCAAAAATTACCAGCAAATTAGAGGCCTGATTTACCAGCTTATTTAATATGTAGTGGACCATATGAAAGTCTTCATGAATAATGATAGTGTGATACATTACCTTCACAATTTGGAAACATATTGGAAGTGATGCTCAGTTATGATAATTTTTTTTATGGGTTTAGAAATGCTTCTAAGTTGCTATTTCTACATTTTATAGGTGTTAATTGAAGATCTACCAAGTATTCTGACTAAGATCTCGTTTCCAAAATCAATGCGATGGAACTCCCAGGTATGAAAGGTTGTTGCCCTTTTTTTGAGCAGTTAGAACTTGCTAATTGCATTCAAGTGTTTAATCTTATTCTTGAATGGTCATTAGGTTTCAGAACTAAGGTACCAGTGTGCTACTGTTGTTTTTACTGCTATGCTCTCCATCAAATTGGAATACTTCGAAAGTTTTCTTCATCAATTGTCTTTCAACACTTTGTTATCAATTTCTAATTCCCAAATAAGTTTCTGTTCTTCTCCAGGTTTTGTTATTTCTCTTTTATTCAACATGCAGCAAGGTTTATGTTGTCCATTGTGTTTTTATAAAAAAGATTTTCCATTTTGCACAGTCCTATGATCCTATTATGCTTTGTATTTTTCATGCTATTGCAAATGTGACAACATTTCATAAGATTTCCTTGCATTGTTACTCTAGTTGCTGTATGATTTTAATATTGAGGTGTTGCCCTTATTGGATGGTCTGTGCTAGTCCACCTCTATGTTTGGTTATATATAGTTTATAGTTTATACTCTATAATTTGCATGCTACACTGTCTTACCTATTATGTATTCTTTGAAGTTTAAACAAAATAAGAGAAGAGGACTTAATCTTAGCCATTTTACTCTTGATTAATTTTGATTGATTGGTCCTCTCCTTTCTCGAGATATTCTTACCCTAGTCTCTGTGTTATTTGTTTATGTTTGTATCTTAATAGTAAGATAGAAGGGGTTAATTAATGAAGTCAACCTTTCTATTTTTGACTTCTCTTTCTTCTGAGATAGATTCAAGAGACCTCTCTTCTTTCGAGATAGATTCAGATTGAAGGGTGAGCCCGGAGGTAGTAGATGGCGGCAAGAGGCAGTGGGTTGGGCCTAAAGGTGCTGAGTGCAGGTGTACTATGTGAGGAATAGAAAGAGATGGCCCTTGGGGGTTGGTTGGGTGATAAGCGGGTTGGGGGGGTGTGGGAGAGAGGAGGAGGAGTAGAAGGAAGGAGTGGAGTACCAGACAGATTGAAGGGCGAGCTTGGAGGTAATAGACATGGACAGGAGGCAACGGGTGAGGGCTAAAGGTGCTGGGTTCAAGTATACTATGTGAGGAAGTGAAAGAGATGCCCCTGGGGAATTGGTTGGGTGGTTGTATTTCTAGACTTATGAAAATAAAACTGTAAAAGAGAAAAAAAAGGACTTCCAGTCTGGTTCACAAGGCCTACGAGGTGGTAAGCTTCTTTTAGAACCTCCCATTCAGTGTGGTCCATGTTCTGGTTATGTAAGTTCTGGTCCAGTTCACCAGATATGTAGAATCATGGTTCTTACCTTTTCTGTTTTAGTCAATTGTCACACTTCAGATTCAAACCCTAAAAGAAAACAAATGACATAAATTATTGTTTTGAAATATGTTTTAATTAAAACAGACTGAAATTGTTCATATAATGAATTGGCAAAAAGGTACTCGCATGCCTTAGGGCCACAAAATTATAATCCCTACTTTATATATTCTATGTAACATAATTCAACATGATAAAGCTGATATCGCTATAAATTATTGCTCATTTATTTATTTTCTTCTAAGCCTATAATACCTATATTAAAGTATCCTAAAATATATATGGTTACTTGTGCAACATTCTCATATATATGGAGTAAACATGTATCCGGAAGAAGTATTTCAATTAAAGATGATTAGCTATCTTTTCTTACATCGTCTAGACTCTTTGTAGCAATTTGGCTTCCATTTTAATCTTTAATTCAATGAATGGCAATTATTTTGTAAGGTAACATTTTATCAAACATTGTTTTGTGCCATGTACACTTGGTGCCTTATGCCATATACATGTATTAGAAGATCACATTCTCCAATTCTCTGTTTCTGATGTCTTCTTTACTAAATTGTTATATGATTTATCCATTTGGTATAGTTTGTTATAGGATTTATTAAATTATTTCAAATGCAGGTCATGTTTAGTCGGCCAATTCGCTGGATATTAGCACTGCATGGGGATATGGTTTTGCCATTTGCTTTTGCAGGAGTTTCAAGGTAATTTATGGTAGTGACAGAAAGGTATCATTTCTATAAAATTTGTATTTCATTGCAGCATCTTTTTGGATACCTCTCTCTCCATCCAACACTTTGTTTTAATTCTATGAAATGTCTGTTCAGTAGTCATTATCAAAATCAAGTAAAATGAGTGGAACACTTCTATTCTATGCCCGGGGCCCTGGACTGATTATTGATTGTTATAATTTATTCTCGTATTTTGGTAGCAAAGTTTTTGTTAGTAGTTATCGAATATTTATATCTATTGGCCTTTGTCGTCTGTACCTCACTTTACGTATAAATGTATATATATTATGTGGATATAAATATATGCATATTTCCGTCAATACATATATGAACACATATAGACACATATAAATACGTGTCGGTAAAAGATGTCATTTTTATTGAATTTTCCATTAGAAAAAAAGTAAAAAGTGCATCAGAAGAAAATGCAAATTTTTTTTTATGGGCTTTTTAACTGGTTTGGTGCTTCCTATATTGAAACAGTGTCTTGCATTATTTAGTCACCCTTTGCAATCTTAATTTATGTTTTGATTTTGAACATTGACCAATGAATCTCGATGTGTAGCCCTGCCACAATGATAGAAATGAAGGTCACTACTAAAAACATAGGCTGAAATCTCTGGTTGAATGCCACAATCTGCATCAATTCATTTAGATGATGAAGATAAGAATAACTATCTTGAAACTTGAGTCTGATGGAGGTGCCCAATATAATAGATGTAGTGCAATAGTTGTTTTTGATACTCCTATTGTGGTTCCCATTTGGTACAATCGATGTAGTGCAATAGTGTCAATTGATGTAGTGCAATAGTGTTCACCAGTTGAGACTGCCCAAATTGTGTCATTTATCTTTAGAAATTTCTCACCTATTTGGCCGACTCTCATTAGCTAGGCATCGTAAAAGTATGACATTTATTCTTTGAGGTGGAATACCACATGAAGAATTTAGATATCTCTTGAGTGGACATGCAGTCAAAGAAGCACTTTTGAAGGCATCTAGTTGATCACACTCACTAAAATTTAAAAATCTATTTTCGCTGTGCAAGGTGTGAGCTCGATGTTCTGTTGCACTCCTTTACAGGTTGTGCAGCATGTGTAGGCAACTGTAAACAAGGCAGCGGAAGCATTGCAGGTAAACACCATTAGTACTGGTGCTGAAGAATGCAGACATTTGATCTTACAACTGGAGGATTTTGTCATAGCCCTGTCCTTCATAGTGCCTATTTTGTGATTATCTTTGCTGCTAGTTTTTATCTGATCACAGTGGGGCAGGGAACTGCATACTTGAAAAATAAATGCATCATAGTCGTCATAGCAAGTGTTGTGTCAAGGACCAAGGTTTGCAATACTGCTATATACTATTCTGACAATCTATCCATTCATTGATCAGGGCATACTGTATGCTCGGTACAGGCCATGAACTACCCTGGTATGCCTGGTACAGGGCATGTATTGCACTGTACAAGGCCTGTTCCAGACAGTTTCTTTTTCTTTGTTTTTTCATTGTTTTAGTTTTCTTTTAAAATTTGATGGTTACCAATGTATCCAGACTTGGTACACTGGAATGTACCAGTACGGTAACAGTTCGAGCCTTAGTTGATACACTACTGGTGCATGAAATTGCAACCTTGGTCCTGTAGATCTAGAGATATAAGTCTTAGCTTCTTAAAATTTATTAGAGAGCTTGAAATCCATAATGTGGATATTCAACAAGTATACAAAAGCCTTATCATTGCACCAAGGCTTGCCTTCAATCTGGTTGGCTGAAGTTATCGTTTTGGCAAAATTTGGATAACTACATTATTAAGATGGCTATATTTTATATTTTCCTTGATCAAGATATGTATTGTTTGAGCATAAAATCATTTAGGAGTTTTAAGGTAATTAGAGGGCAAGCTGCTGAAATCAAAGAGATAGGAAGAATAGGTGGACCATTGATGAGAGGATGGTTAACTTGCCGATTAAATGACAAGAATGTTTGCTGCTTTGAGGACTCTCTCCAAGAAAATATCAGAAATCCTTTTTCTAACATAAGAAACAACCAAGTCTGCTGCACCATTAAACTCCAAGTTTACGTTTTGTAATTCACAGAGGAAACACAGATTTGTTCTCGAGGTGTACTAGCAGCAGCCACTTTCAATGAAATAAAGTTAAGTTTGATCACTTTTTGTTGCTTTATTAACCATAATAATTATGTGAAAAAGGTTTACCTTACATGAACATTACAAACTTGTTACGTGAATATTATGCTGTTCTTGAAACCATATGCTAAATAGTAATACGTTCAGAAGATTTCTTTCAATAATTTACATGGATGATAATGATATCTACCTAGTTTAGTGATTTTTCTCATGCAAATTGATGTTTCTTCTATTTTTTTAATGCTAAAAGTGGGAGACAATCGTGTGGGCTTCGTAATTCATCTTCGGCCATACTTGAGGTAATTAATCTAATTATTTTGAAATTTATTGGTTAAACATCTCTAAAATGTGGTTTTATATTTGAGTTTTCAAAGGACTACAACTTTAAACCAAAGTAATTATAGGTTAACTGCTAAAGTTATTCTATTGGGTTTATGAATCTTGGAATAATTTATTGATAGAGAAATGTTGATATGACTTGGCTTGTGAGTGTTGCTTTGTTCTGTTCTCATTATGAATATATATTATTTGAGAAGAAGCAAGTATATTCTTGGCATCTTTTTGTAGTGTTATCATGCTTAGGTCTTTATGTTATAAATTTATAATATTATCTTGTTTTGGTTTTTATATAAAAAATATGAGTAGATATTGTTTTATTTTTTCAGTTAGTTTGCGTAGAAACTTAATGTTAGCAACCATCAACTACAGTCTCAACAAGTTTTTATTTGATACTTCAATCTTTAGGAACCTTATTAGTTATTAGTACCCTTTGGCTTTTGCTAAGCTATGTATGATGTCTGCCTCCTATTAGTATTTTGTTTCTTTGAGGGAAAGAAGGTATCTTTTAAGGGAGTCATAATGGAGGGAAGAGAGAGAAAATCGAGAGGCAGAATAGGAAACATAAGATTGAAGGATAAGTTATGATAAAGAGCATCGGGTCATATAGAGAGGAATTACATACCTTGAGAGGGACTTGTTTTTACTTTATCCTCAAATATACTTAAACAAGAGTACTGAGCCTAATAGTTTACCTTTGAGCCAGTTTACATCATTTAAATTACTAAATTGAGTGTATTTTGCCTGGTATTAGTTGTCCATAATTTGGTGCATGCTCAGGCTGGCATGGACAGCTTGTATGGAGTTATAATTGATTTAGGGTCCCAACTAAGGAATCAAATCTTGGCTGTACAGGAGAGTACAGACTGATATTTACCAGTTTGACCAAGGACCTGTTTTGGACCATATATGTCAGTACTGACCAGTATTTATTTGCTTATGTTTGGACCATATATGTTGATAGTTACCGAAGCCGGTTCTATACTGAAATTTTAATCTTTGGTCCAAACATTCCTCAAATATGGAGAAGTCCACAATCCATTCTGCGGTTGAACCTAGGCTTAGCCAGGATAGCATCTTTCTTGTTTTTACTGCTGGATCAGAGTTTAATGGCCATACCTAAAGTATTAACCCTAAGTATGTTCTGCAATTCTTTAATACCCATTCCTCGTTCAATCCCTCTGTCTCTGTTCAACACGTAAATGAAAATAAGAGGAGAAATTCTGCCAATGGTGTAAGCTTTGATTCAGGGAATCACTATTATCTGTTGGCTTGTGACAACACTGTCCTGCCATGGCTCTACTGGAGGAATGGTACAAGTTCATTGTTTGATCTGGTAGACATCTGGTGTTGTCTTTGCTGTTGGCCCTAGTGATGCTGCTATGGAATCCTCAGATCGACAACAATGTCTTGTTGCCTCTGGCTTTGAAGATAAGTGATGACGACAATGAATAAGGACACTCTGTTAATTATTTTGTTTTGTTTTGATTTGTTTTAGGTTTTTCTGCCTTGGTTCTTTCGTGTCTTGTGTGCTTCATTGTTTTTTTTGTATTCTTCCAGTAAATTGTTTCACATGTATGTTAAATCTAATCCTTTTTAGCTATTGCTTTTAATTCATATGTTGTATGCTTGATCTGCTTGTCAAGCTTCCAAATAACTTTTATTGTGCCTCTTTCTTTATCCCATTCTCACATGTTACTATATCCAAGGTTCGTCTACTACCGCTCGGTACGGGCGGGACATATCGGTCCAATATGATATCAATATGGGTGGTACAAACCAGTTTATTGGTACACCCCACTGTACTATATGTCGATACATCGATATGTACTATACTGATGGCCAGTTGGTACATCGGTACGGACCGATAAGGCGAACCATGAGTACATCAACAAACAACCTTCGGGAGCCAAATGAAAAACTCTGTTCTAGTTGACTTTGGATTTTTGTCTAGTCTATTTTGATTGTGGCAGTGAAAATCCGAGTTGTTTAGTTCTGTTCAGAAATCTGGAAAAAAAAAGCAGTAGCTATTTGAATCAAATATTCACCTAGCCTTGGACATCTATTGGAGTTTGGTTATTTTATTTCTATTAATAATTATATAGTTAGCTTTCTTTAGAGGCACTTCTGTCGCTTGAAGAAGAGAAGCTCCTCCTAGGAGACAATTTGCAACACCTTGTTTAAGGGGTGTATTCTACAATAGGAATGCATCCTACATGTTTGTTTTTTTACCTTATCTGTCCTACTAGATATACCAGAACCAGTATCACCCTGAGCGAGCCAGTTTTAATTTGAACAGTGTCGTGTAATTTTTTTCATAATTGCTCACTCATGCCAATAAAAACTGGTGCTGATTTTTGTCTTATCGAGTATTTCATACTGAAGGTCACATACAAATTCCGTTCATCTGTTTGTTTCCGGCAGCCACTTTTTTGCATTAGATTCTTCACTTGCATAGATATCCATCTCTTCAAATGTATCCCTTGTTAACTTATGTCTTCTTATCATTTTCACATGGATGCTCATTACATATTACTGCTTTGCCTCTTATTTGATGCTGTCTATGTAGAGTTGTACGTTTGTAGTGAATAAGCTACTTGGTCTGCTTTATGCTAAACTTAATAGCAAACATACTATTCTCTGTAGCAATTAATCATCTTGAAATACTTCAAACTATTGTGCTGTATGATTGAATGACTAGTTTCTAGATATTGTTGTGAAAGCCAATTTCAATTATTATTTGTAAGAATCATCTCGTTAAGATGCAAAGTTTCTGCAATCTGCCAAGTTCTATATATTTATTTTGGTGTCATTTGACATTCTATTAAAATGATCTACACCTTGATTTGTCACTCAAATGTCATGTTCTTTGCTTTTAACCTCTTGTAATTGTATTTATCAGTACGATTGGATTTTAGTCTTTTTTTTCATCTGTGTCATCACTACACTATCCTTTGTTTAGCTAGTTCTTTGCTCCATGGATTGGTTCAGCAAAGTTTTACTTTAAAGATTACTTTTATCTCAGGTTGAAAGTGCTGAGTCATACCTGCATAAGATGATGGAAGCTGGCATCTTGATTAACATTGAGGTATATGCTTATTATCTTTTCTGTTTGATATCTTAATTAATTTTTTTGGGAAATAAGGGCTAAGTATAGTGCTATACTCATATTGTTTTTGAGTAGTATGTACTGGACATCTGTGCTCTGCAATTTCACTGTTCTGCCTGTTCTTCACCAAAAGTATATATACGTATATAGTGGAGTCACATGCAATTATTTTTTTTTGCAGTCATTTGTGGCAACGATTTTCAAAGCGATGCATGCTTTTTTCTTCATTGACAATATTGCTTGGTTTGCAACTTTTAGTTTTATACATGGTTCGTCGTTTTAAATCATATCGTTCGGTACGGGCGGTATGTACCAGTCCGCCTATTGATCGGTATGCAAACTACTCGCAATCGGTACCGATTGGGACTGTTTCTGTGTTGTTACCACCAAATCGGCAGGTAATGGTTGATTTCGATCGTCGCTCGCCGATTTCGGGCGGTATCAGTCAAGGGAGAGAAGAAAAGGGAGAACCTAAAGATTCGACGCTGCTCTCCTGATCTCGATCCGTCGCTCGCGGGCTTCTCGGCGGTTCACGAGGAGAAGAAAATGATGCGTGATGCGCTGGCTTCTTGGCGCTTCGCGAGGAGAAGAAAATGACGCGTGATGCGCGGGCTTCTCGCCGAGGCTTCATGGGGAGATTTCTTCTCCTGGCACGAGCTTCTTGGGGAGAAGACATTTCTTCTCCCCACGCAGGGAAAAGAAACGTCTCCCTACGTGGGTAGAAGGAATGAGGGGCGACGTCATCCTTTTCTTTATCTATATATATATATATACACACACACACATACACACATACAGCTCGGTATGTCGATACAGTACGATTTGGCGGACCTTGGTTTTATACACATCTCATGCCATATTTAGAAGTTAACCATTCACAATTTGGTATGACAATCCCAGAATCTGCAGGTCAAAACAAAGATTAGTAGCAAATATTCCTTTATTGTATATCAAACTTGATGTTAAAATGGTTGTTGTGTTTTATGATTTTTAATGGCAGGAGCGCAAGGAAAAGATTGTGTGTGATGTTGATTCATTGGCTGCAAGTGTTGGTGGTTATGTTATTATGCAGTCTAGGTTAATTGAGGAGGTATGATTGTCATTTTTATCAATTATAATGAATTTTATATTTGATATTGAAAAATTTATAATGATTATAACTAGGTTGTAAATCTTGTGGAGGCTCCTGTTGCCATACTTGGTAGATTTGATGAATCCTTCTTGGATCTCCCAAAAGATATATTAATTATGGTATGCCATGACATTTTCTACAAAAGTCCTATTATGCAATCTCTCTTGTTTAATTGTTTTTATTATGATTTCCCGCCTGCAATAGGGTTTTATTTCTTATTTTCTGATATATTTTCATATGTTTTTGATGATTAAAAGCTTAGTTCAGTTTTATATCAGTCCTCAATTAGGCCGATATGGTGTTGGTGTCAGCCCATTTTGTCTATCGATATGGGGTGGTACTAGCTGAACTGGTTTCGGGCCTATCTAAATTGATAAAAATCATATATATATATATATGTATGCTCAATAATGAATCAAACTATGATTTTGATTGTGTAGATCATTTCCCACTCTTGGTCAACCCTCCCAAAGGATGTTCAATGATTGACCCTCCAATCGAGGCAGAGCCCGATGTGAACCAACACCCGTAACTACTAGATAATGTGTTCCACGATAGGACCCACGCAACAATTATCTTCATGTGAGATGCATACTCTCCATATTGTAGGTACCATTGTACAATGTAAATACATTTTAATAATATCTGTAGTTTAACTTTAATATCCTGTGAAGAAATTATATTTGAATTTGTGATAGCGTGGTCCATGTTGTATCAGTAAGAAATTGCAGTATTTGCACTAAAAGTGCTAGTAGCCTTTTAGAACATACATCACTAAAGATAATAAGTGTTAATAAATTAACTAATACCACTTTTATAAGATAACAGATAGATAATTGACATCAAATGATTAAATCCTTTACCATGCTAATAGCAAGTGCTGGAAATATGATATTTGGCTCTAATCAATTATTGACCTTGTGAAGGGCAAGCAACAGGTGAACATTAATTGCAATGTTATAACTGTATTGATATATAAGTATCAAGTATAAATGTACAACAGACCAACATTTAATTGTTATTGTAAATTTAAAATGTTATAATTTTTGACAAATTGATGCTGCCATATGAAGAGTCCTAGTTATCTGAGTGTTGCATCTTCAAGAAATGATATCTCGGTTAAGAAGTGCCTACTTGATCTCCTCCTTTGAGGTGTGTATCAGATTATAAACTTAACATATCTGCAGCCTCTTTTAGTTCAATCCAAGATTTTCCTTACCGAGCAGAAGACTCGTACCGCCCGGTACATACCGGTCCGGCAGCTGATCGGTACGCGGACCGCTACCGGGCGGTACCGCTAAAATCGATCGTCAGCGGTCGATTATGGAAGAAATCGACCGTCAACAATCTATTGAGGAGGAAAAAGGGAAGAGGAAGAAGAAGAAGAAGAGGAAAAGAAGAAAGAAGAAGAGGAGAAGAAGAAATACCTCACCCATGTTCCCTAACTGCCCGTCGCCCACGAGTCACCCGTGAGCCCTCACCACCCGCGAGCGATTTTTCTCCCCGCGCGGGGAGAGAGATAGAGGCGACGTTGCCCCTTTATTTGATTTTTTAATATATATAATATTTTAATATTATATTATATATAAAAATATTATAAAAATTTATTATATCGGACGGTATGCACTGTGCATACTGCTCGGTACAAGCACTGTACTGGTACCGACAAAATTTTGGTATACCAGTACGGACCGGTACGTAAAACCTTGGTTCAATCCTTCCCAGGAGTACTCACAAAGGCTTGGCGCCAGCAATGATGTCAACGACTTGAGCATATTTAGCATGAAAAATCTATGCATAGAATGTTAAACATTTTCATATCAAAAAATAATATTGATCTTGATTTGGGGAAAATTACAAGCTTCACTGAGAAAAAAAATGTTGTAGCAAGAAAGAAGAGTTCGAAATCCAAGCTTCATTGATAAAATTGAAGAAATTAAAAAAGGAGAAGAAAACTCATGAAAGGAGGATGAAGGCTAATGGTGGAAGAAAAAGGTGAAATTGTGTTAAAACCTATGGAAAAAGGTCATAGAGGTGTGGGATAAGTTAATAACACCTCGTATAGCTTGTGCACTACTTTAAATACTTGACAGTATGTTGGCTTGGTTGGTACAATAAGCATATTCGCCTAGTATGAGCCAGTATTGGGAGGAATCAATATCTGAGTACTGGTTTGTTCGTGTTGGTAAATGCTGGCCACTATGGATGGATCCAACTGTCTTTTACAAACTTGGTCAACATAAACTTTTGTCCTACTGAACAGGGTTATCGGTTTCAATGGTGCTGAATTGCTAGACCAATGTAGGATTTTTCCATTAGTTTAAAGACCATAAGGATCAGGCTTCAGGAAGTGTTGGAGGCTCACATGTTTAATAGTGAATGTCTTCTTTGTTTTTAGTTGTGTAGACTGCTCGCCACTATAATGCCATTACTAGTGATTTAAAAAGCGCTAGGCGCTAAACGATGCTAGGGTCCCAAAACGTCCGAGACGCTCGCCTGCGCAAAGCGAGGTGCTAAAATATAAAAATATATATAATATAATTAATAAATATGATTATTTAAATAAAAAATATGATATTAAATTAAGAAAATCTAAAGTACAAACTACAATGTCACAATGTCACTTTAGATAATTATACTTCAATGCAGGATCCTTTGAGTTGCTATATACACCAACGATTACAAAAGGCGCTCGGGTGCTTGCCTAAGCACTCGGGCGAGGCGAGGAGAGGCCCGAGCGCCTCGCTCGATCTCCAGGCGGTGCTCTTCAAAGAGGCACCGCCTAGGCGCTCAGGCGAGCATCCGGGTTAAACCAAGCAATGCGAATCAGGCTTTTAGCCTAGTTCGGTCGAATTTGCATTAGTTGATTCAATCAAACCAACTAACGCATCGAAAATTGCTTCCTCAACCCTAATCTCGCTATGCGACTCGCCACACTCTGCTCACCGCCACTCTTTGCCGATGTCGCCGTTGTCGTTGCTCTCCATTGTCATCGCTGCTCATCGTTGTCACTTTTGTTGCTCTCAGTAATCAACTTTCTCGAAGTCAGCCACCTCGCCTCGCCCGACCGCATAGGTGAGCGCCTAAGCACCTTTTGAAATCATTAGCCATTACCACATTTTGATTCCTGGTTAATATTGTTAACTACCTTTGGTTAGCCAATAAATTCCTAGATGCTTATTGATACCTATTTTGGTTATTGCATACAAATCAAGGTCTGTGATACCGATGGATACCGCTTGTACTGGGTGATACGTACCAGTCTGCCTGCTGATTGGAACGTGGACTACTCGCTACTAGATCGATTGTTTGGCTGACGACTTCGACCGCCGATCACTACAGCAAGATGCCTAAATGTATCGCTCGGTACCAGCTTACCATACCATTTCGAGCTGAGCTCGGTACACCGGTATGGTATGGTTTGGCGAACCTTGATACAAATCATTATTGAAGTTATTACCTTGCATAAAGAAGGGCACATTTACACATATTTCTATGTATGAGTTTGTCCCCATTGTTTACTATGACTTCAAAAGAGGTGATTTTTTTAAACTTTAATTTGTTTCTTGGCACTGTTAGATATGATTAAACATTATGTAGAATTGTGCACTCACCAAGAGACTGGAACATGATTCCTTGTGTGTGAAGTAAGTCTCAGCTTTACATTTGATAGCCAACTTGAGAATGCATGTAGCAATTTTGAACACAAAACTTAGTAGTTTCAAAGATGGCAGGCCATCTTGGTCTCAATTTTCTTAATCTACCTCTTCAATATAGTCCGCATAAGTCAAGACTTTTACAACAATTTACAGTTCAAGGTATTATATCGCTACAACAATAACGAATATGATTTGTACATCAAGAACTTATACAACTCTTCAAGAAATCTTTTTTGCAAGAATATGATTTTTCTTAATTTGGAACAATTATAATCATGTGATTTAATTTGATGATTTGGATTTTATCATGCAGGTTATGCAGAAGCATCAGAAGTATTTTCCTTTGATCAACAAGCATACTGGAAATTTGATGCCATTTTTTATCGCTGTTAGACCTCTTATTAGATCCTTAATCATATATTGCAGTTTAACCCATTTATGTCTTACCCTTTTCTATTTTCTGTATCATACTCTAATTTGTGGTTCTTGTAGGTTGCAAATGGAATAATCAATGAACAAGTAGTTCAGAAAGGCAATGAAGCTGTACTACGGTTAGATTCAGTCCCTTGTGATATTGTTGTGAAATATTAATTAAACTAATTTATACTTGCATGAATTTCAACAAAACCTCTGGAGGGGCAAGGTGTTGAACATTAATCTTTCCTAGATCTTGCATTGTAAGGAACCTCTGGAGCTGTTCTTTTAACTGGGTCAAATTTGTCTTTTTCTACTAGTTTATAATTTTTTTGGTTCATTTTTGTAATGTTATGATTATGTACTGGAGTTCTCTATCAGCCTAATTCTGGATGTGTTTTTTAAGTTTTAGGTGTTGCTCAAAGGGTTCTAGATTTTAAAGGATATTAGATAATTTTTTGTTTAAATCCAATGTGATGTCTTCCATCCGTTGTTTGTCCAAACTGGAAATGATATATTTTCTATCATAACTCAAATTAAAGTCCTGAGAATCTACTGCTAACTTGAGTATCAATACAATAAAAACACACATATGCAATGCTTTTGGTTTTATAGGTGATATCGTGTGAAGAAATATTTGACAATTTTGCTGATGACCTCTTCTCTTATTCTTGCCTCTTTTTGAAATCCTGGTGGTCTCTTATTTCTTTTAGCTAGTTATAATTGCTTATCTTAGCATCCTATCACTTGTACAGGTTGTCTTCTTATTTCTCTCTGTAACTTCTAAGTTAAATTTGTATCAAACTCAAATCTGAATTGTTATTTGAGTGCTTGCTGGTTACTTGTCTTGATCTCCACGTCTTTGGTTTTAGATTAACAAAGAAAATCTTTCTTTGGCTATAAGAACTTGATAATTCTGGAAGCAGAGTTAAAAGTTGTTGTAAGCCATAATATCTTTTTGCAAAATCAGTTAACCTTGTATCAAGGCTTTTCTGTTTGGTTCTGTACTAATATAAGCTTTACCTGTGATTCCATAGTGAATGCTGCTCAGTCCATATATGTGCTTTTCTGATCTGTACATGAGCTTTATTAATTTTTCTATTAGATCTCAACCTTTTGTTTCTACCAAGAAGTACACTTTTTGGTTTTATCAGAGCTCGCTATGAAGATGCTAAATTTTTCTATAAAATGGACACGCGGAAGAAATTTTCTGAATTTCAAGGCCTTCTAAGTGGAATTCTTTTTCATGTAAGTGATGGATTTCTTATAATAATAATATCATTTTAAGGTTTGCTTTTCAATTTGGTGACATTGAAGTTATCTAGGAAAAGCTTGGAACAATGCTAGACAAGGTGTCACGCATCCAAAGAACTGTTGGGAAGTTAACTCTTGCTCTCGGCTTTGACGAGAGGGTGCTTATGATTGTTGAAGATGCTGCAGCCCTTGCCATGTCTGATCTTGCATCTTCTATCGTGACAGAATTCACTTCACTATCTGGAATAATGGCACGCCATTATGCTCAAAGGGATGGGTATCCTGAGCCGGTACACAGACAAGCATCTAGCACATGCATCTTTTTTTCCCTTATCCCTTCTTATTAGTGTTGTTGTTGCAGTATGAGTAGCAAATGCTTATTGATGACCTAAAACTATTTATAGAGATGATATATCACTAGCTGATATACACTAGTCCTATTTTGTAGGGTGAGACTAATTGATAATGAATCATGAAACAGAAGAGAATGGACTTCATTTGTTGAGCCACTATACATTTGTGAGAATTCATTTTGTTTGTTCTGGTTGCTCAAACCACCACACTTCCAGCCATCTTGGCTAAAGCCGACAATCTACCCTCTCCCTATGCGTATGAAAGAAGGATTAGCATGTTTAGAGTTAGAATGGGTGTTTCTCCTTTACCCCTTTTTATGTTGCTTTTGGCCAAGAAAAAATTGATAAGATAGTTGTTAGAATAGTCATGCTTTACTGATATAAGTATTGGATGATTAAGATGCACAAAAATGTTGTTGAGATGAGAATGTTGAATTAGACGTGTTACTAGAAAAGGTAAAAAAATAGTTTTTTTCTTTTATGAATAATTAGATGGAGATATGATGGATGATAGAACAAAGAACCATCTAAGATAGTATGAAGCAAGGTTTTCAATTTTGTGTACCGGTAGCAGACTGATCAGGACTTGGACCCATACCATATCAGTTCATAACAAGGTACAGTGTTGATATGTCAGTATGTACCAAGTCTTAGAGAAACCCCAAAAAAGGTTTAGAAAGCTGAAAAAAGAAATAGCTTCCACCCTGTACCGAGCATACCAGGCAGTACTTACCTTATATCGAGTGCACCATGCAGTTTGAACCCTGTACCAGCTGGTTTAATCCACGACATGAGATTACGAGGAGGTTGACTATTTGTGGATGGATAACCATATGGCTCAAGCGAAACCAACTAAGTGCATGACACAGCAGGTCTATCAAATCAGTATTCCTTCTCCTCCACCACCACCACTACTGCTGCCTCCTCCCCTCCTCTTCTCTACCTCCTCCTTCTCTTCTCCTTCTCCTCCTCTTTTGCGCCACATACTCTTCTCTCCTCTTCCTCCCCTCCTCCCTCCATTTCTTTATACCATGGTATGGTGCAACATACAATCTCAGCACTTCCTAATAGACTAGACCTATAATGATCCGACCATAGACCGGCATGGGTCGATGCCCAAACTATAGAATCATGGTGTTACACCAATCACTGAAAATATTTTAAAAGGGTCAGGATGAATGCCACATCATACATTTGAAGTTCAAAATTGTTCACTAGTTTTCTAACTGAAGAATAAAAACAAAAAATATGACTGCATTTTTTTTCTTTTTTGAACAGCTTCAGTAATTAGAGAGGCTGCAAATGTTTATTTTAGCAACTGATAATATAGCTCAAGTATAAATATTGTTTTCTTGCTTATTAATAATAGCATACATAAGCTTTACAAGCAATTACATATTACCGTGATGTCTACTTACTGACTTTCATTTCCAAAGATTTCTGAAGCCCTTTTTGAGATCACACTTCCAAGATTCTCTGGTGACATACTTCCAAAATCTGATGCTGGAATTGTTTTGGCCATTGCTGATCGGTAGGTTATCATCCTAAGTCACTGTTCGACTGTCCATCATATGATTGTTATTAGTTATATTGTGTATATCAACTTAGTTGCAGAACTTTGATCTTCAAAAGTGAAATAAAAATCAAGCTGGTAATTTGTCATTTGATGTGCTTGATTCTACCTAAATGGTTTTTCCTTAAATTATCTACCTTTGATATTTCCATATATTAATCTTAGTTGTTTGCCTGAGTTTTACTTCCTCACCTCTCCTTCTCTAAGATTAATATTTGTATGCTGCATGACCCACTTTATCCTTGCTAATCTTCTGATGTTTGGGAAATTAGTTTATGTTTAAACTTTAAAACACCAATGTGTTTAATTTGTATTGCTTCTTTGTACTAGTTATAGATATATGAATTTAAATAAAAAGAAAAACAAAGTTTTGCCATTATGCGAGACAATTATGCACCTATATACAGCAATATATACTTTGCATTGTACATCAGACTGTGTCCAGTACAATAGCAAATGAACTTCATACTAAGATGATTTTTTTCTCATTTTAATTACTTCTTAACTATAAGGGATACTAGTACTTGAGCATTACTAACAATTGAAATGGAAATTTATGTTTTTGGGGCTATATGATGAAAAACTGGAATTACATTATAGGAATAAAATGTAGTGTTTCAGATCTTGTACTCCTATTTCATATTACTCTGAGAATTTAGAGGGCATATTATTACTGGCTCATCTGTTTAGTGTGTCATTTTGGTTAAATATTGCCTTCAACACTGGAGAAATATTCTATCTTAATTTATTCGTTTTTCAGATAACACGTGTTTTCATAGCAATGGATTTGCCAGAAGATAATTCCTAGAAGCAGCAGTTGTGGGCTTTGTGATGGTTATGGAGATCAAGAATTACTAAGAATTTAATGTTCAACCTACATACTGAAACCATTTTCATCAGCAATAGACATTTTAAATTTAAGAGAACATTTTTGCAAGGATGACTGTAACGATAGTTTGCAGAGGGATGGTATTTACTGGTTCAACAGGTTTTTGGGATATGCACCAGGGTAAACTAAGCGGTACAGGGTTGGTACCATATAGGTACCATACTGCTTGGCATGGGTAGGTATAGGCTCTGTACTGAGCAGTTTTTTTTTTTTGTTCAGTCGTTTCTTAGATTTTTTTTTTTTAACTCACTGTGTACTGGTATACAAACACTTGGTGCAACGGTATGGCACCGGTCCGAGTCTTGACTGGTACAATATAGTATTGTGAACTTAAAGCAACAGTCTAAAGTATTTCAAGATTCTGAAATGAACCTGTGGGTGATGTTAAGCTCCAACAGTTGGAGTTAGAAACAGTGGTGCTAAAAGAAATTGTTGCGTAAGCTAGCTCTTGAGGCAGAGACCCAAAGAAAACATTAATTCTTGTAATTAAAGTAATGCACATTTTACTCTTTCATTTTATGTGCCCTATGTGTTTAATGTTTGTAGCTTGCGTGGTTTAAAAGGAAGGTAAGTCACTTTTGTTTTGCTACCAATGGAGGCAAGTGATATGCCTAATAGCAACAGTCTTAGACTCTTAGTAACTAGTAAGAGATAGGATAATATTCAGTACAATTTGGAGGGAATAGCAGATTTTAGGATCAGAATTGACAGATATGATGGTCTTGTGAGAATACTGAATAGAAGAGCATGAGTTGGAATTAAGGTTTAAAATACTGCCAGTATCAATCGGTATGAATTGGTACTTACTAGTCTTCCAGACCATCAGGATGCAAATTGGGTGATATTATCCATTTAGGATAGATATCAATTGTACGATCCAATAGCCTCATCATATTGGGTTTACCAATGCAATAAACAAACTAGTACCGAATTGCATCGAGCAGTACATTTACTATCCATAACCAGTACCTTTTATTTTTAATTTTTTTTTTTGAAGTAGTTGTCTCTTTTATACTTTTTTCTTTTTCATTCTCTCTCTCTCATGCTCTCTTTTTATTTTTTCCTTTCTCTGGTGCACTCTCTCCCCTCATCCTTTGCCTCCGTGCCACATCGTTGCTGCCACCTCCTTTGCTTCATCACTGTCTTCTTATCCTCCTTTTTTGTTGTCTCTTACCAGTACACCTCTGCATCCCCCTTTTCTTCTTCCTCCACCACCTCCCCTCTTCTTCTCTTCCTTCTCCTCTCTCTTCCCTCCCTCTTTCTCTATGGTCTAGATGTATCGGTATCGTATCAATCCGATCACCAATAATATCGGCACCAAACTGAGATTTTGAACCTTGGTTAGAATTTTTCATTTACATGGGTGTGATAATAACATGTTGGCATGCTACAATTGTTGGCCAATATTTATCGGCATTAACCCTTTTCCTGACAAGCGTTGTGTTTGCACACCATTAGCATATGACGTGCAAATCCCTGTGCTAGAATCATTCTGGCACTATACCTATTTACCATAATAGACCAGCATGGCCAGCACATACACACATTAATATGATCCTACAAGGTGGACAAGAAAACACATTAACTATCTATGTATTAAGTGTTAACCACTTCAAATTGCATGAGCCCACCAATGTAAATTTCTTACAAGAAAGACTGCATTATTTGATGGATGACTTTACCGACATGGATGCTTGCATAGTTGTTAAGTGTGCATGAGAAATGAAATTTGTTTCTGTGAGTTCAGTTCAGTCTGTTGTATGGTTCTTTTGGGTTGAGTTTTATGGATCACCTACATGTAGAATTTAGTAGTAACTCAAAATTGAATTACAATCATATCCACTCATATTAACTTTTGTCACTACTGTCCTGGATTTAGGTTGTTTTTCTTGTAATTATTGTTTGTTCAAGAACCATGGTTTTGTCTATCTAGTGGCGGTACTAGCTATTTGTTAGGTTTGCTGCAGACTGGACAGTCTTGTGGGTTTATTTGGTGCTGGATGCCAACCAAGTTCCACGAGTGATCCCTTTGGTTTGAGAAGAATATCTTATGGGCTAGTAAGTCATGTATTTATATGTTATTTTAATAGACAAGATATCATCTGTTTATTTTTCATTTTCAGGTGCAGATACTGGTGGAGAATAACAAGAACTTGTACTTAGAAGATGCTTTGAGATTGGTAGCAGATATCCAACCAATAGAAATAGATGGCAGTGTCATTACCGATGTAAGTCAGTGTTATTCTTGATTGTTACTTCTTGTCAAAGCATGTATAGTTTTCTTGCAACATTATTTTTTGCCTTGTTCTTCAGGTACTAAAATTCGTTACAAGGAGATTGGAACAACTTCTCGTAAGTATCATTTCCAAATGACAATTTTGTCATTGAGTTGCATTCTGTATATACTGAACTTATTTTATAGATAGTTATGCTTGGGTTAATGTTCATTAGTAGTAACCTCTCATGCCATAGAGATGTACGATCTTTGATTCTGTATAAGTTTTGTTTTTTTGCTACTTTTCAATGTTTGATGTGGCATGGTAGCATAGTTGTTCGGGACAAAAAGTATTCAGCAAGGTTTGCTGTACCACGCAAGTTGGTATGGTATGGGCAGTACATACTGATTTTATAGGTGACTGAGACGTGGATTGCCTAAGTCCTCCTGGCAAGACGTACCATGTGTCAGTACATTGATATGGACGGTGTGTACCATACCAGCCGGTCGACACAATAAGTCGAACCTTGGTGTTCAGCACAACAATCTGTCTTTATTTTGCTGGATTTATCAACAACCTTAATGTGAAATTTTATCCCTCTTAATGGAACAAGTTGGCTATTTGCCATTTCTCAAATAAAAAAATTAATAATAATAATAATAATAAATAGTAACCTTTTCTCCACCTCTGCCTTCTGTGTCATTGTTACTGCTGCCTCCTACCGTCCCAGGCCTGCCATGGCCACCTCCTCGACCTGAAAATCATGGTGATCAGGTAATATCAGCAAAGTGCATAATTGTGATATCAGAAGAGCCATTGTGCTTCTTAGTCCTCAAATAATGTTGGCATATTTTCCAACCAAATCAATTCAATAGTCAACAGCATACAGAAAGAGGAGAGTGTGCTTCACTCCATCTCAAGCCTCCCCTATGTCAGGTGTTATTATCCATTATCACAGATTTAAGTAAGACAGCCTAACAAATGTATACAACTGTCATTGAAACATCTACATTCTGTTTTTCGAAGTGACATGAAAATGGTGATCACCAACACAATTTTGAAAATGAAAACAGAATAAAAAATGTTTGATACTGTCTAAGCAATTTTCTGTGAGTTTATATGATGGGAATCAAATACGTTTTTCTCTCAACATACATGTGTATGGACATTCAATCTGCAAAATGCATGGTTTTATTTGGAAATTTATGAGATTAATTGTCTCTTGTCAGGTGGATAAGGGTATAAGTCCAGAAATCGTCCGTTCAGTGCTTTCAGAGCGTGCACATTGTCCTTGTCTGGCTGCAAGGTCAGCCATTGAAGTAAGTGATATTTGGTCACTGTTCTTTTTTAGAATATTTTTTTCTCTACTATGCAATTGCTGTTATCATGAATTGTGTCACCTTTTTTTTTTATTGGTGGCGGGAATGGAGTGGTGTAATACCACACAAAATTTTGCTTGTCCAAGGAATTACCAGGAAAGGTTATTTTGCACTTTAAACTCAATAGTGGAATCTGATTTGCAGTTGTCTAAAATTGTGATTCTAGATAATTTGTTGTCTGAGAAATTATTTTTGGTTTATTTGTCAAAAGATATTTGCATGGCATAGGAGTTATATTTAATTAACAATGTGCTAAGATTTCTTATAATTAGTTCAGGTAGGTTTCCATATGTTAAGTATCATAGGCACTTTATATGAACAGACTGGTGCTATCCTGTATGCTTCTCTTTCGTTGTTGAATGTCCAATTCCTTTTGAATTGCAAGGAATGATCCTTGATATTTATTTCAATCTTTAAGCTACTTTTTGTATCTCTTCTTAGTTACTCCACTTCCTCTTAATTTCAATGACTCATCTTTCTGTGCTTCACTGGAATAAGCTTGCAGCATCGAGGCATCACATTTTGAGGATGATAATTTATTGAAGGAAGTGACAATTTTATGCTCTTCGGAAGAAAGAGGAGACAGAGATAGCTCTTTTAAAACTCTCTGGATTGAACATCTCCGAAAACAGCATTATTCCATCTTCTAATAGATGATTACTTGAAGTGTTTGTCACATAGTGGAACATTTGCTGTCAATCCATGCGTCAGTCTCTTATGATGCTGCCAACTGAAATTATGGCATGATTTGGAATTTTTGACAACTAGATGCAAAACTAATCGATGCTATTTTTGGTTCGCAAGATAAATTATTTACACAAATTTTTTAGTTCCAAACGAGTGGAAGTCATATCTGTTCAGATCAATGCAACTTGCATAAGTTGGACTTTGGGATTTTTATTTTTTTTTTGTATTTTAAAGGCAGTACATGGTGATGAGTGATAAGCTGACAGCTATCTGGTATTCCTAAATGAGAACAAATTTTATGTAAGTGCATGCCCTTTCGGAGACATATACAATATCAAGAAGCAGAATTTGAGATAAAACACTGAGATCACAACAGTATGAATAGATTGAGGGATTACAACATAAAATTATTTGAAATTCTACATATTTTTTCTGCTCAAGGGATCTGAACAATTGCTTAAAGTCATGACTTCGATGAAACACAGAACATGGTTTAGAGTATTGTTTTCATTTTGTCAGAAAAGGAAATTCTTAACACAATTAAGTATGCTACAGACTTTACATTTTTTGTGCTGCAAAAGTTGAGATAGTACACATTGCTTTTTGCTGTAAATATTTGGTCAAGTATATGGGAAACATATATATACTTGTACTTACTCAATACATGACTTTGCTCATGCATGGATGGCAAAATTATTTGCTTCTATAGAATTAGCACCATAGCAGAACTCTGTCAGTGTTTCATGTTTTAGAGCTTGTATTCCTTGCATTGCTCTGATCGTCCCTGTAGTCTACTGATATATATAGTGGAACTTTTCTAAAGGCATATTCTTTCGAGTTTGAACAACCAATTATCTTTAAGTACTTTTTAAAATATCATTTAACGACATCAGCTTAAGATTTTAATTTATTTGGTGTTAGATAAATAATTTTCAGCTTATCTTTGTTGATGTTGAATGCAGATGGAGGCCTTGTCCAAAGGTGATATATTTTCAAAAGTAGTTCAAGCATACTCACGCCCGACAAGAATTATTCGTGGAAAGAACATTGATTCTAGTTTTGAGGTAATAAGATAAATATTTCTATACAAAGTCTCCTTTGTCTTGCTCTTGATCTAATTAGTATTAATATTATCCTCATTTAAGTTCCAAAACCTTCTTTTGTTTCATTATATATTTAAATATCCTTATATTATCTAGCAAGGTTCGCTTTACTAGTCTGTTTCGGTGTATCGACCAGTTGTCGGTATGGTACGTATCGAGTCATATCGAGTATACTGACACATAGTACATGGGTGCGTACCAATGTATCGCCCCTACCGGTCTCTTGTTGGATCGATATGTACTACCTGTATCGAAGTGGTATGCCATGGTATGGTGAAACTTGTTATCTAGTACTAGTAAATTTTTCTTGAATCTTTTTCTTTCATTTTTTGCAAAGGATGTCTAGTACCATCAATCTATGTTGATTCATCAAGCTTTCATTAAATATGACTTTATAATCTCTCCACATAACTCACTATCTTTTTGGACAGGTGATATTCATCTCTCTAAATATTTAAACATGTATGGCTCTCACATCTGATCAGTTATACTAGCATCTAGATTTTTTTTTTCTTCTACTAAAGATCATACTCTTAACCGAGGTTTAAAATCTTGGTCCGATGCTAATATCAATCAGTGGCAGGTACGAATCAATGTACCAACATCCAGCAAAGATCATTAGCTTCCAAACTAGAGAGGAAGAGGGGAGGAGGAGAAGAGGAGAGAGTAGGAACAGGATTAGCGGAGGAGGGGCAAAAAAGAAGATATACTGGTAGGAGTAGACGGTGATCTGGATGTAGAGTAGGCGGCAACAATGCAATGGAAAGGAAGAGGCTGAAAAGGGGAGAGAGAGAGAGAGAGAGTATGTGAGAAAGAGATAAAGAACTACTGGGCAATTAGTAGGACCACCTGGTATAGTTTAGTATTGGTTTGCTTGCTGACCCATGAGCTTGATACAATGAGCATACTAAGTGATCTAGCCTACACATCAAATCACCCTGTATAGTTTGATGTCATACCTCGTGTGGTGAGCTCAAGACCATGAGCCTATCGAGAGGTTGGTTGTAGGGAGATGTAAATACCAGCCAATATTAGAAGGTAAGTGCATTATTTTAAAACTTGGTCTTAACAATTCATCTGTTCAGGTCCAAATCAATGGCATCTATGACTTGATAAGACTCATTAACCCCTTTACTGGTTGATTATATATCTGGAGCTTATGCAGTGTAGGAATCAAATGACCAGATAGGCCTGTGGCCTTCACCTGTCAGTTTAAAACAATGGGCTCATGCACCAACAGTTTCAGGATTGATTAGAACTCTGAGATCCTTAAGCTTAATAGCTCGAGCCCAAAGGCCTCAAGCCAATTGCAGTCCAAGCTGACACTTTAAATTCTGAAAGGGTACAACAGGTCCTGCTTAAAACTTCAGCTATATCCAGGGCATTAAGAGGCTTTATGAGTCTGACTGAGATTGTTATAAAAAAAATTAGTATTTATATGCTTGTTCTCTATAGGTGATATAGTATACATGCTATATTCCATTTACCATATTTCGTCTTCAGTTCTTTTTTTTTTTAGTTTGCTCTCACATACTTTTATCAATTTTTTGTGCAATTAAGCTTATTTCACCTAACAATAGTGTCACTACTTTGTATATATTGGTATTTATAAATTGGAGCTCTTCTTAATTGATCATGATTTTATATTCATTTTATTAACTTCCAAAGTGCAATGTAGTGCTGCTGCTTATGTGGAGAAGTTTTCAGTCTTCTATTAAAAGCAAATGTCACTGATGTCAAAAGTAAAATTTTGAAATGTAGAAGTAACAACCAAGGATTTTGGCAATTAGTTTTTGTTGTGTTTGTTATGTTGCCTAGTGAAGCACAGCCACCTGAGCTCTACTTGTTGAGTAGGTAAGCGAGGCTGCATTCGAAAGGAATGAAGAACTAGCTTTGTGGAGTGCCTACTTGGAAGTTACATCGAAGGTTCACCATGGTAATTTCGATTCTTTGAAATTTTGAATATTGTAGTATCTGCATTGCACATGCTTTTGTTAATGTTATGCTGGTTTTGTTTGCCATTTGCTTGTCTTTTAGATATCAGCATGGATAGTTTTTTTCAAGCTTCTTTGCTATTGCTACAACCACTTGAAGATTTCTTTGACAATGTCTTTGTGATGGCGGTAAGTGTTCTGTTATCCTTGGCACTAACTTTGTCAGCATTTCTGATGCGTGAATTACACATGCCATTTAAATAAAATAAAATGGCAATTATGTTCTCTAGTATGTTCAACAATTGTCATGAAATTATGATCTACTCTATGTATTTTGTTTAATCCTTAATCAGTTTTAATGATTGACATTGTCTGCATAATACTTTAGATTTGATTCTGTAGTGTGAGCCAAGGGTAGTGATTTCATGGCAAAAGAAGTGTAAATACATTTCTAAGATGGTATCTGTGATGAGACACTCCCTTGTGCATAATGGCATAGGCCAAAATTTAAGCCATATGCTGGCACCTCTGTTTCAAGTCAACATGGCACATGGTGATACCTTTCTGGCATGTATGTTTCAATCTGTTTAAACATGTAATGATTGGCATGACAACCCTTGGTGTCAACCTCATCAGCACTTATAGTCTAGTTAAATGTGTGATTTATTTGATGAATTTTCTTCTAACTTGGATATTGCAGGCATGCATCATGCCAAACTTGTATTTATCAACTTTCAATCAACTGCATGTTGGTATAGGATAAATTAGAAGATTATATAATAGCAAATATCCACGATGCTATCAATCATCCATATCGCTGAAAAGGTTTTATATTTTTTTCTGGTTTGTAATTAAATTATAAGTGGTTATTGTTATGCATAAACTAAAAAACTTGACAAATATGAAAAGAAAACATTTATTACAAAGTTAATCTTGGTATATTAATTCTTTATTACTTGCATTTCATTTCTATTCTCAATATTTGTTTTATTAAGTATCATTATCATTCTTCCCTCAAAAAAGTGTCCATTTCATCTGTCCATACCTAGGATCATGTACGCATCCTTGTTTTAGGTCCTGCATATTTCTATTCACCAACATTTTCAATATTATTTATAACTGATATTTAACTCATCTTAAGCTTGAACATATAGTTACTTGTAGTACGAGTGGACAGTGGCAGATAGCCAAGTCATTATTTAATAGTACGTCGCCATGTTGGACTTACCCATCATGAGGCAACCTTATCCATTCCAATTATGTACTCAGACAGGAAATAATTAAGTGTCTTTTTCCGATATATGGAGATGCAATACTCTACATCTCTTGGTGGTCTTTGACATCACAAATACCACCCACGAAGGTTTAAATTAATCATTTCTTGTTCGATGTAGTACTTAGATTGAGAATCTGAACAACCCTATTGAACCTACACGATCTGGACTACGGAGTTTAATAATGGATCAAGAAATAGACGAGTAATATGAAATCACCATATTAATTCAACTAAACTAAAAGCTTAACCCACTCTTTTTCTTTTTGTCTTTTCTTTTTCCATGCCTTTCCCTGATAATGCAAGTAGGTATCAAGGTATGTTTGACCAGAATATGTTTGCTGAACACTTATTTTCAGTTTCCTTTTTTAACCAGTGCCCTATGGTCTATTTCGTTTATTTTCTTTAATTTTGTTGCTGTTTATGCATGCATAGGAGGATGAAACAATCAAGAACAACAGGCTTGCAATTCTCAAGAAAATTGCAGATCTACCAAAAGGAATCGCAGATCTCTCAGTTTTGCCTGGATTTTAGATTGGCCCACTCCCTTGATTCTCCTTACTTGATTGGGCAGCTACTGAGAAATTTTTCCATGTAAAGATTTTGTGGTTTCTTGGCCTGTAATTGTATACACAAGTATAAATTGATTTACGCCAATATATAAATTGTCAAATGTAAATTATGCACGCAATCAAGTTCAATTCAAATTATTTTATCTGGTCTCCACTCCAAGTCTCTGAAAACAGAAAGATACTGAATTTATTGTGCTGCATTCTCTTGCGGTTGGCTTATTGGGATTACGAACCCGATTTCATCCAATTTTATGCGTCTGGACCATACCCTTACGTTGAATTTTGTGTCAAATCATAACCCATGTCGAAATAGGATAAAATAAACAAAGTGTAGCTTCCCGTTTGTAAAAACCTTGGGCAAATGGATGGATTTAGTGAATCTGGAGAACAAAGAAAATTACTGGGATATTTTCCAGTCAAAGAATCGAGGAAAAACTTAATTAGTTTTATCAAAGATTCCTTGACTACTTGTTCTTTGAAAAAAAAAAAAATCAAGGGAAGAGGTGTATGAAAGCATTATCCAATGAACATAGGGGTTTTGGAGACAAACAAAATCCTCTTAGAGGTACCTTTCCAAGTCCAACGCTGGACGTGGATGCCACGGACCAAAGTAGGATTCAATCACACTAATCGCCATCATAATATTGAATAAAATACATTACACACCTAAAACGGTAGGTGATATGCCCCCCACACACACACATATATATATATATAGGTAATTTTAAAAAAAATTGAGGTTTGAAAATTTTTGAGCCCCCAACCATGAAAAATCGTCGCAGAGCGCCTACTTGTCACTTGAAAGACCATTTCATCACCGCCTTCGCTCGCACGTGAACCCTATTTTTGAGCAGGTCCCTCCGTCGGACCCCATTGGACCCATCGACGGAGCCGTAGCCTCCACGGCCATCGCCGTCGCTCTCAACCACCTCGCCGTCAACTGCAGGCGAGGAAGGAGGGGGGGCGGCCCGCAACCTCCGTCGTTGGCTGCGAACCTCCTCGCGTTCCCACCTTGCCGTCGCCCGCAGACCCCCCTTGCCGACGGCTGCTGGCGAGGAAGGAGGGAGGGTCGCCGGCCCTCGCCCGCAGCCTCCGTCGCTGGTCGCGGAGGCTGCGCCACCATCGCTAGTTCAGTGGGGATCCGACAGGAGCTTCTGTGCCTCCGTCGCAGAGCAGGTCCAACTGAGGGGAGCAACCGGCAGGGCTGATGTACGGCCAGCGGCTAAGCGGTGGGCGATTGTCGGGACGGCAGAAAGGTCATTTGAAAAAAGGTTTGTAAATTTTTTTCAAACTTAATGACTTGTATATATATATATATATATATATATATATACGCTCTAATTAACATGGAATTAGGATACTATGATCAATTCGAGCTAGTCAAACGACGACCACCTTTACTAATATATATATATATATATATATATATATATATAAAGAGGGGTAGGGGGGGGAGAGAGAGAAACGGGGTAACGAGCATTGAAATATAAAGGAGCCAAAGTCGAATGATGATGACTACTTCAAAAAAATCGTATTACATAATGAAAATAATGACAACGAGCGAAAGAAATTAATAAACAAGCGAACGGGTCATGCTATTTTCTTTATCCTCCGTATGGCAATGACTTTGAACTCAAAACCTTGTAGTTTTGACGACTTTTATTTCTCAGTCAATCATATATCTAATATGATCTTATGAATTTTACATAGTTTTATCCACAATTTATAAGACTTACTTGCTTGATCATTTTCCTTTCTTATATATATATATATATATATATATATATATATTCTATTGATTTTGTCTTTAAGAAATATGGGTTAGCGTTTGTCTAAGTTACCCGTGTCAAACGTATATTGCACTGGATGACGTGCATATTGATAAAATGAAAAGTAAAAGTAAAACATGATGAAAGTTTATTGATGTAACATTTATTTATACAAATTTAGAGGAAAATTTTTTAAGTACAGTTGAGAAAATTTTTATCTGCTATCACACATATCCTTAAAAACTCATGTGTAATAATTAAATGATTTTTGAAAGAAATGTTTATTTCTTCCCACCAAAAACTTCCCGTTTTCCTTGCAACGCTTGTTAGGCTAATTGGATGGGTTTCGTTAAATATATAATGAATGAGTAAAGAACACCCGTTATGTTCTATTACGCAACATCATACGGGTAATCTCATATGATAGAATAATATTGATCATTCTATCGATACAATGTAATTCTCATATGACGCAAAAATACATATAGTTGAATTGCAACTTCATCTATTAGCTCGGCTTTTCTATTGCTAAGCACTTCGTATCGGTTTACCTATTTAATTTCCCCTTTTTTGAATGTTTCAAAAAGAAAAATTCCCTCTTTTGACATTTTCTTGCTCATCAGTTGGCAAGATAGAAATTATATTTAATCTATTAAAAGAAAAAAAAAATTGAATGAACCAATACATTTCCTTTGTCTTTGTCCTTCTTATCTTGAGTTTATTCTACGAGGAATACGGGAGTCCACTGCAGTCGGAGATGACTATAGTTTATTCTTGCAACTTTTTCCTTGGAAATCTAGCTTTGACTCATCAATAGATTCATGTAAACCATCTGTCCTTTTAGGTCAAAGTTCGTAGCAATTGTCAGATCAATGTAACACACGTTTTAGAGAGCCTTCAATAATATTCAATGTTACATCTATCTTGAAATGTGCCACAAACTCGAGATATACACCGACTTCCTATTCCATATTATATCATCACATTCATCTGTCCTCCCCTCCAGCCAGAATGAATGATTCAGAGTTCTTCCATAAAACGCAAAATTGAGTTACTTGGCAATGCTTTGGCTTTAAAATATCAGACTGAAAATAAAAATAAAAAAATTTCAATCTTATATTCTTCAGTCAATTCGCTGAAAAAGAATCAGCTATATATATATATATTTTTTTTTTCTCGATTGAAGAAAGAAATCTTTCTGCACAAATGACTCGTTATTGCTTACAAAGGATAAAATTGTTCCATCATAAATGACCGACGGTGGTCGCCAGTTCCGACCCGAGGATCGCTAACCCGCCGCTCGTGTCTAAACCGGACCGATTCTTCTGCACCGTTAGTTCCGGACCGGCAGAAGAAACCGACGCCGCTACTCTCTTCCTTCTCTTGTTATCCCCCGCCAATGGCGTCTCCGTCGACGCCCTCTTCGCTGCAGCGTCCTGCGAGCTGACGAGGAGCGGGAAGTTTAGCAGCGCGCGAGAGCCACGGATGCGGAACGCCGCGCGGTCGTAGGCCATCGCCGCCGCCTCCGCGGTCTCGAAGGTCCCCAGCCACAGCCTCGCCCCATTCCTCCCCGGGTCCCTGATCTCCGCCGCGTACTTCCCCCACGGCCGCTGCCTTACTCCCCTGTAATTCCTCCCCCTTTCTGGCGCTGCGCGTTGCGGCGGCGCAACCTCGGTCACGGCATTGGGCAGCTCATTGCCACCACTGCCATCAGCACCCGACGTTGTCGTGGTGGCGGTGAACTCTTCTTCGAGGAGATAGCGGCGGATGATCTCGAGGAAAGCCAGGTCGGCGTTCATTTCCATTCTCTGGGCCGGTGGGAGCAATAGAACGTGTGGAGGAGACGGAGAGATCGATGGATGTGCTCGAGTAGGTTCATGGGAGGGTGGAAAGGAGATATAAGAGGAAGGAGAGGGAAAGGTTCATGCATCTCTCAAGCTTGGCCGTCGTGCTCTCGTTCGTCGATGCTTCCTCGGCTGCGACGGTCGCACGTGCATGTTTTGCATGGACGAAATATCCATTAAACTATTTGTGTTTGGTAACGACATTGCTTTTGGCGGCTGCGATTCGTCTTGACTCGGTCAACGGTCCAATATTGTTTACCGGTAATGGGACGTCGATTTGGCTCATTGTTACATCTGAGTCCAACCCACTGAGTTAACCGGTAAATTCTTGGCTCATTGGAACATGAATAAATTAATTGGGTTAGGTCGGAGAGAGTGAACGTGTAGTAGCATGGCATGAAATTTTTCGAAGCATGAACAAAGTAGTGCAAGTACTCTAGGTTTCGTTTTGCTGTCAGATTATGATGTGACGATCATCAGGGTTAATTACATATTATCGAATGTAACTAAATCATTTTAATATTTTAATTTATAGATTTAAAAAAATTATATTAAATTTTTTAAGATTATAAAAATAAAATATTTAATCTCATTTATCTTAATGCCATAAACTTTACGGATAGAAAATATATCACGTTTATGAATGACACGACAAAAAAATTATTTTTAATGGTAGAAACGAACGATAACATCGTGGGTGGTTGTTATTGTGGTGGTTGGTGATAACCACACGATGGTTGACATTACCGATTTTGATTCGAATATCAACAACGAAGATGAAAAGGAGACAGAGCGGAGAGGCATTTGCATCAATGTTGCGCTTAAATCCTCGGATGGTAGCTTTGTCTAGTGGCATGACATATTTGAGGAAGCGGCGGCAAACAGCAAGGAGAGATAGGTTGCGAGCGAGCTTGGCAAAGAGGGACGTTTGCTTTTAGCTCTCAAGCTATAGTCAATGCCCAAACGAGATATACGCCCTAGCCACGATGGGATGGTCGTCAACCTACTTTTCAATTAGCTTCATTTACGATCGGACAACGATGACTAATCATCACATAAAATAGAGCACTGAAGAGTATAGATTCAATGATGGGAGAGACAACAAACACCTCCGGTGCCATGGTGGTGGGGGATAGAATTAAAAAGAATGCAACGACGAATACAACACATGAGACAATAAAGAAACGACATATCGCCACATTGTGATTCGCCTTTGGATTGGGCATCGCCATTCTGGCTAAGTATTCAATATCATCTTATCCACTTTGCCTCACCAGCCTCCTCTTCCTCCTCTGATATTAACGCAGATGCAAAGCAACACTAGAAGAGAAAGAGAAGGTAGAGCGATACGTCACCTCTTTCCTTTTCCTCCTGTAGCACCGACGCAGATGCCACATCACTTTGCCTCCTCTTCTTCCTCCTCATTAATGTTCGGATCGACGTCAGCAAGGTCGACCACCGCATTGTTGTCATCGACCACTACCACAATAGGCACTCACGATGGCACCATCGGCGACCACTATTAACGTCATACACGTGTTATATCTCTAGTCTGTCAAACCAATGATATTATGATAAATAAAATTAAATATTTTATTTTCATAATAATGAAGATCTTAATATAAATTTTTTGTAACATGTAATTAGGCCCAATCATCAAAACGACGATCATTTGAAAGTCTTCGCATGGCATGATCTAGGTTGGTTAAAAGCTAATGATAAATAATTCTCGTTTGAAAGTTTGCAGGATAAATAATTCTCGTTTGCAGACGTCTTATAATTCTATTTTAATGGAATCTTTTTCATTTTTCTTTTGACTAATATCTTTTTCATTTTTCTTTTGACTGATATTATTTTCATTTTTCTTTTGACTGATATTTTTTTCATTTTTCTTTTGACTAATATCTTTTTCATTTTTCTTTTGACTGATATTATTTTCATTTTTCTTTTGACTAATATTATTTTCACTAATATTATTTTCACTAATATTATTTTCATAATAAATATTAGAAAGAAGTAATTTGATTGGTATGATCCACGGTTTAATCTTATATGCATCAAAAGGTAACACAAATTCTGGGAAGACGAGGAAGAAAAAATTCCCAAATGTATTTGGAAAAACTCCATTTGCATTAAGGAAAGACATCTAAACGCATACCTAACCGCCATAGAATGATGTTTGTGGCGGCGGTCGGACCTCGATATAAAACGTACTAATCCGCCTCTTCGTAGTACCCTAAAGAATAGAATTAGTGAGACACTGCAAACTTTCATACCCATCCAATTGCGGGTGCGTGAACAACCAAGAAACTTCACATTTGTGTCTGTGATCAAGAAACCTCACGATTCATATGATAATTGTGAGATCCTACAATTGACGCAGCACATTTACTCATGAACCAATTAAATCAACATAAAATTACTTTCCCACTGCATTAATATTTTAGTGACCTACTAGAACTGATACATTCAGTGATGTGCCTAAATCAAAATTTGCAAGCAGAAACCAACAAATGGTTCACCAAATCCACTATTCTAATGATCAGTATCTTGCATCGTTATGAAGGGGACCCTTGTATGGGTTCCCCCACACAATTGAACAAAATGAGAATTTACAGCTGACCAGGAATTTTAGGATGACCGATTTGAGAAGCATTCTGAGTATAAATACTTGGTTGTAATCTGAATGAACCCCAATGAGAAACTAATCCAGACTTATTCTAACAATATCTTTGTAATGGATAAAAAATGAATAAGATACAAATATTTGCAATGAGCTTCACGGACAAGAAAATTTATCACCTGGTCTTCTGTAGAGCATTTAGTTCCTTGTAAAAGAGATCATAGTTTCATATGGCCAAGGCCTCCTTTGAAGGAACCATACAAGGGCCTCGATCTTCTGAAGCTAAATACGTCTTTGATTTGACAAACTTTGGGTGTATCGGCTTCCTGAACTACCTTTTTGTACTCAGCAGTGTGGAGGCCACCATAAACTTGGACGCTTAGTGTTTTTCTTTGTGGCGCATCAACTTTGACATATGTACTGAAAAAATCTAACAGTTCTTCCTTGCTAAGCTCTCTTAATACTGCAACCTGTTATTTGTCAGATAATCATGGAGACTTAGACAAGTCAAAAAGCAAAATAGTCATCTAATGATGTAATCTAAAATAAAAAGCAAAATAGTCATCTAACGATGTAATCTCAAGATTTACCTCGGACTCTTTTCGGTCGAACTTCAGAGTTCCATCAACAATTTCCCTCCAATAAAAAGCAGACTCCTCCCGCAAGTTCTTGTGTTTCTCAAGTTTCATATCAATGAGCGCATTAACATTGCTCTGAAAATTGTTGTTTGAAGTTAGTCCTCAAAATGATCGCAGACATCATAATTTGATATTTTATAATCAACTACTTACGAACCCTTATCTGGATATCCATGATACAGAATAAAACGGAGAAAATTGGTTGACATGAAAGCATCAGGGCAACATTGGAAAAGGATTGTCGTGAGAGGAGATTTTGTTTTTCTTTTTGTAGAAACCTTGAGCTTTGCAAAATATTCTCAGAGAAAGAAGCTATCATGAGATAACTACCTATTCAAGGTTCAATTCTTACCCACCTGGTGGAAATCTGCTCTTGCAAAAGAGCTTTCAAAGTCAGCACTATATCGCCCAGACAATGGTTTTTCTTTCATATTTTTGAAGGACCCTGATGTGACTTCTTTTGTTTGGAACTCTTTTATCCCCTACTTTCTGGCGTTCCTAATAAGGCCACCATTTAAAGAAGCTTATGATCTAGAACAGAGAGGGATCAAGGTCCTATTAAGGCCACCATTCTAAATTGCCTTCTGAAAGAAGCCTTTATCCCAGACTTCGTACCTTGATCAACAGGACCGAACCTCCATCACTAGCAGCAGGCCCCACAGCTTAAATATAACATGCTTCGGAGATGTTCTTTGTTTCTATCTCCTATTAATTGCTAAACAGATTTCTATGCCCATATTTCATGCTACTTTGATATGCTTGCGCAATTCTAGGGCTAGATCATTCAAGTAGTCAGCCGACTAGAACTACTTGCAGTTTTGTTTAAGAATAATCGAATTTCAGATGCTTCAGCAGTCAGCACTATATGTAAAGACACAATTGAATTGCTTGACCATATTTTCTGTCTGCCAGCCAAACAGATAAACAGATGGATATCACAGCTTGTTGCTGCTTCCACTGTAAGCTGCTAGGTTTCCTATCTTCGAGAGTCCTTCCTCTCTCGAGGTGTGAGGTAAATGAATAAACTTTAGTATCAATAAAAGAATCAGGGTATTCTGGGATATGCTCTCCAGGCTATCATGCTGGTGTCTCTGGAAGAAACAAAATCACAGAACACTCCTATAGCAGTGCAGGGATCATGACCAGTGTGCTTCTTTTCTTTCTTCGCTGAATCTTCCCTTTGTTTTCCATTTTTTCTCCTTTCATATACTTATTTCATCCTTCTATATCGTTCTTTCCAGTGCCATAAAAACAGAAAAACGGTAAGTTCTAGAAACATGTTGCAAATCCCAATCACAAAGCATAATTTATACACTATCATAACTTTGAAGGAGAAATACGGACTGTACAATTAATGGCATTTAGAGTGACAAAATCGTATACATAAAACAGAGAAAAGAGAAATATAGGAATATGGAACTGAAAGAGATTTCAAAGCCATCACTTGTTGTTAAATAGCAGGCAACTGGTGGTGGTTTATTATCGAATTAATCCTATGTCAAGCATCTGTATCCTACAAACATTTTGTTGATAAAGAACCATCCACAACAGAAACAAAGGCTATTATCCTCTCTTGTCTTAACAGAGAAAAATAATGTCAGACTTTGTATTAACTGACATAAAGTAATATATTTTGGTAAAATTAGTACAGAAATCAAACAAATATGCAAATGCAAAGTAAAAACTTCAAAAATCTTGTGAGCACATTCTATAGAATTAGATCTAAACTTCTTAAATGTGTTGAATTACAGAATTGTGCACCTAACCTCTAATACTTTGCACCAGAAATGTCATAACCCATAAGCATTTATTACAATTAGCTATATACACAATGAACTAAAGTATATCACCACAACTAGTGACATAGTCAAGTCAAAGTCCCTAAGCTAGATAAATTTAAAATCGCCTGAAAGTACTAGTGACCAACCTTGTATTCTTCATTAGTCATTTCATGAAGTTTACTTTCAAACATCTCCAAAAAAGCATTGACTCTAGCATCAAGATATGCTGGATCCTGAAAAGTTAAAAATAAGTTAAATCTAAAGGTAAAAAATATATGTATACCAGAAAGAGTTATTGAGGTTCACCTTTATTGTAGATTGAATTATGATCTGCACTCCCCTAACTCCGGAGTCATTCCTGAGTATGTGATATTTAGAGTTAGCCACACATGTTGAATCTACATAGTAGGAGTGGAAATTGAATTTCCACATACCTTTGCACAAGTGCAGTTATATAACCAAGTTGCTCAATTGATCGAAGCTGATGGAATGCTGCTTGCTTGGCAATTAGAGCAAACAGCTGAAGTTTAACATTTAACTTGATATCATCTTGATGAACCTGCACAGAATGACCTGATATTAACCCATTACCCTACAAAAAAGATATAATCACGAGAGAAGATATTGTGATATCCCAAATAATTCCAATTTAACACTAAGAGGGATGTTTTGGTGGTACATAAGGCAAGAGTACTCACTGCAAATAATAGAGGCTTTAACATTTATAACATTTTGGGTGGTGGTCAAAAGCGAGTGATATCTCAGTTTCTATACGTGTGACAAAACAAGCCATGTTGTAATAAATTATACCAGAGCGAACATAACATTACACGCATGCAATAAGTGGAACTAAGTGGAAGGGGTCTTGTTGTTGTACATAAAGTATAATGGACTCACTACCAATCAAGTTTTTTAATTTCAGGTATCTATAGTCAGATGGCTTCTTTTCTCACTAAAATGGTGGATAAAGTAATTAAGAATTGTAAGGTTATACCTGAAGGCTCAACGAATCAAAACAAGTTCATAATATTAGATATTTGCTAAGAAAATGAAAAAAGAAAAAGATCCTAGATGTACTAGGACTGGATGGTAATATTCTAAAGATCAAAACATTGAGATTACATCATTACAAGAATAAGTAATTTTAAGAAAGAGTTAGTGGTTGTCTGGTGGTGTGAGGAAATTCAAAAGGCAATTATTACTAAAGATCATGCTTTAAAGATTAGCAAAAATAGTAAATGTGTGAAAAAATCTAAAAATACTTCAAATATAAAAAGAGGCCAAAAGAGCTTCTAGTATGGTAAAATACAAGGATTATGATAAACTACAAGTTTGATACTAAGGATGGGGAAAATGATACTTATCGAATTGCTAAAAAGAAAGCTCAAAAGTTTAGGGAATATTAGATGTATTAAAGATGAAGATAACAAAATGCTTATTAACAATAATGAAATTAAAAAAAGATTGAGAAATTACTTTTATAAATTATTTAATGAACATTCTATAAATGAATTGGCTTTACAGATGGATAATAGTGATAGGTATGGACTTAGTAATCACAAATTATTTCATAAATTTAGACCAAGTGAGGTAAAACATAAAAGCTTAAGGAGGTGAAAATAAGTAAGAGTGTGGGGACATAGTGGTATTTTTATTGAGGTTTGAAAGAGTTTAAGAGACCAAGAAATAGCTCGCTGGCAAGCTTATTCAACTGAATTATGAGCTTTATAAAGATGCATGATGAATAGACGAATGTTATAAGATACTTGGTAAAGGCATTAGGAGTTCTATGGGATCAGTGAGTACTTCGAGATAGTTGCAATACGGGTCTAAATGTTATAAGATAGTTGTTATAACAACAATGCTATAGAGTGAAGTCACCCGGCGCCCGGCGCTCACCTAAGCACTTGGGCGAGGCGAGGCCCGAGCGCTCGCCTTGCACCGGTTTGTGGTTTGAATCAGGCGCAACCCAGACGCTGGGTAGGCCAGGCACCTGCTTGGTTCAACTCAGGCAAGGTTGAGCCCGAGTCGAACCAAAATACTCATCTAGTTCAATTAAACTAGGTAGTCCTTTCCCCACTACGTTTCTCATGACGACAGAGTTCCTCCCATCAGCAAACGACGACAGCAACGACATCTTCCTCCAGCAATGACGTCTTCTTCCCCTCCCTCCAGATATATCTCTCTTTCTTCTCCTCCCTCCTACCTCTGCCAGTTCACCGCCCTCCTACATTCACGACAATCCCCCCAACAAGTATTGTACCAGTGCGTGCAGTGTACATAAAAAAAAAAGAAAAGAAAAAAGAAAGTCTGTTACATTGCCTGTACCACCTCGTAGTGCGAAGTACAAGCCTTATACCATGTATACCACCCAGTTTACCCTGGTCGACAAACCAGTGCGCTGTTGTATCGACCCTGATTTTGATCAATTTGTATAATATGACCTGTTAATGGCTTTAATGTTCATAAAATAACTATCTTCTGAAATTGCAACATGTTCTATTTAATGGCTTACATTGCAACAATTGGTGAAAAGAAGTAAATGTGATGCTTCCATTGAATAAAAAATACAACAGTAGCAGAATCTGCTCCTTTGCTCTGCAACTATAGTCATAAGTTTCTCATTTTCTCTTTCATTTTTATCATGATTTCCCTCTTCTCTTTTCTCTCGTTCTGATCCTAACCTCCTCCCTTCATTTTTGTCATTAGAGGCTATCAAATAAGTTATAATATGTCAAATAAGTTATAATATGTCAATTTTGGCCAACTCCAGTTAAGTTCAATTAGTTCTAGCCAACTCCAATTGTTTTTTTTACTGTAAGGACAAAAAACAGGCCACAATCTGATCAGCTTTGCACAACAAGGATACATATCAAGCTTATGGGTATTGAATCAGCGAATAACATGAACTATGGATAGACATGCCTCGCATATGTTAGAACCAGGCAAGCACACATGTCCAACCAATCTAATCCTTTTTCATTATTATCAGTGAAAGATATTTCAATACTGTTGTTGTACTTAAACAGTTGATATTTAAAAACGAAAATCAGCTTTAAATGTTTTGCATTTGTGATTTAAAGTAAAAAAAGTATCACTGCATGAGATAACAACATTTTAAACATGATGAAGCACAATCAAAAGAAGTGCACCTGAATATATTGGACTAGGGCAGAATTCTCATCCTTCTCATTCAAGACTTCAATGGGGTAATAGTAACATAAACCTCGCTCAAGTTTTATGATTCTGTTTGTCAGATGCTGTGATGGGAAAAGAGGTTTGCACTTGGGATCAGTAGGCTTGAACAATATATCTTCGATATGCTGAACTATTGAATCTGCTTCATTTGGCTCAATGTTTCCTGCAATAGTTAACATGGAACAAGAAAATTACATAGTACAACTTTAAATTTACTTATTCAGCAATGCTAACCTGCGATATAGAATTCTAAGAAGGTCTTCTCCAACATGATGGTTGAGAATTGTGCAAGATGATTTGCTTCAAGATGTGGTAGGACTTCAAGTTTATCACTCCAAGGCCAGGTGTGGTCCTCTAGTAACAATGAACAATGGTACAATGCTTGCTTATATGGCTGTTGAAACTTAAAATTTTGATACTCCTTGATAACAGATTCCTGATTAATATAAAAAAAGAAAAGTTTTGTTGGGGAACAATCAAGTGACTAAATCAGCTATTACATAAACCACAAAGGTGTAAACTTTATCAGTTACTGAAATAGCATGAAAGATGAAAATAGGAGCAAGAAAGAAATATGAGAGAGAATGGATCTTGATTTTTTTGCATAAAATTATTCAATGATCATCTAAAATATGTCAGTAGATTAAAAAAACAATCAGCATCTTGCTTGCTGCAGTATATAAGACTGCAACCTTTTTAATTAGCAGTTACATGGTAAAAAGATTTTGCATATTTCAGGTCATTTTAAGAGAAAAGATGCAAGGAAACCAATGAGAATCTTATAGAATAACAGTAGTGACACAATCTTGTTGGAAACTTATTATTTTTCAAGTAACATTATAGAAGTGTCCAACTTATTTCACTAAATACATGAAACACAAAAGAGAACAAAGAATAGAAGATGTGTTTCAAAGGCACATAGAATCCCCAAAATTAGTCAGTATTTCCTATGCACATCAATTCTCATTCTAAAAGACTTATAATTAACTTCCCCATAGTGAAGTCAGCAGAAGTTATACCTTCTTGAAAGATAAATATCCTTTGCTTTCCAAATATTTTAGAATATGAAAGTAACAATCCATCTTAAGGGGGTAACACACATTCTAAGTTCTGGCAGCAGCGCTTCTTTAATGATCAAACTAGGTAAACAATCTATCTCATTCATGCATACCCACAAATCACAAGTTGCACAAGACCTTAAGCATTTCTTGACCACCACATGTACAGAAGGGATTTTCCTTTCAAAGCAGTCAATATGAATTACATAGCTTTGTTTGAAGCAATGCATTCAAAGGATTTCAGGAAAAGTACAAACTCCTCCAGCACTAAGAAATTTATACACAGATTCAGTGCTGAACTTGCCTAAAAAGTTGCAATTTCCAATGGATGCATTCCATATCCTTCGAGAGAAGCACATTCCTTAAACTATTCGAATGCATGAGAATCCACTGAATTGACCTTCCTCCAGGTATAAGGACAATTGATGGCTCTTTTATCCCACAAGCTAAAAACTAACATGTCTAATTGTCAACTGACAATGGTGTTTGAAGGATAGGTACCATATGCCAAGGCACCGCAACTGAGATACATCCATCTCTATCCGATGTCAGTGAAATAGGGGGAACTATTGCAACGATTGAAGGCAAACCTAATCAAAACCCAATGTCATAGTCCAGAAGGCTCCAAAAATGGGTGAACTCGGATTGTCATCCATGTTTTTCCACAAAGGCTTCATTTTTCTGATATACTTATTTCAAAAGGCAAAGGAGATTTCTGCCATAGATTACCCTTCCTAGTCAATAGCCAAAAGGGCTTGATGGAATTCCTTTATACTGAGAACTACTAAGCATCCAAGCCTGCTAACTCAATGGATCAAGAGACAAACATTATCCAACCTTGACCACCTCCATATCCTTCCACAAAGCTCTCATAATTTTGTTTAGGGCAAAGGAAAGCCAATTTGGAAGTTTGCATGTCAATAAAAAATGAAGTGGCAGGCCACACAGAATAGAGTTGACAAACACAAAAAGGAAGCCATGGTATTAGCTGGGATGACAAAATAGCAAAAATGCCAACTTCCACCATCTGGTGTAATCATCACCAACATAAACATCATTAGACAAGAAAAGATACATCATCCACAAAGTGAAGAGATGAACTTGTTACTAGTCTAGGCTTGGGGAAATTTCTGAAATTAATTCAAGCTTCTTTTAAAAATGCAATGTAGCCAACAATAAACATGGATGCCAAGATGATAAATAGAGGATATTTACTTTTGTTTCTTACAGAAGTTATCATTTCAGTGTCTTTATTATAGATGTAAAAGAAACTATATAGTGTTCATAAAGATCTGAGAAGTCTTTCTAATCAGTGGCCTTGCCTGAAATTCAAGCTCTGAATATTGCCATCTAGGCTAGATTCACATAAACATAAGCTAGATCTTGGACATAGAACGGGTTGATCTTCACAGAAATAGCATTGACCTGCATAGATCTAGGCTTTATTTTTTGGGTCTAGTCTAGATCAAGGTTCTAAATACTGTATCGTACTGGTATATCAATCAGCTATCAGTACAATACATACCGAGCTGTACCAAGCATAACGATACATGATATACTAAAGTGTACCAATATACCACCTGTACCAACTCCCTATCGGACCAGTATGTACCACCCATACCGAGTGGTATGGTACAGTATTACAAACCCTGGTCTAGATTCATTTAAATCATAGCTATGTTCAAATGGATCTAACCTTCATACATAAAGTGTCATCATCCTCATTGGGTGTGTCATCATCAACCACTTTGCTTGGTCATGGCAGTGTTATTGGTTTAGTTTTCTTTTGTAAAACTCGCTAGCATTATAGGTTGAGTGGTTATCGCACGGAGGGGAAAGTGGTTAACACAACCCCATTTTCGTATGCCCCTGCTATGATTTTGGCTGACGGCTTTATGGCAAAAACCCCTCGCTAGCATTATAGGTTGAGTGGTCATCGCGCGGAGGGGAAAGTGGTTAACACAACCCCATTTTCGTAGGCCACTGCTATGATTTCGGCTGATGGCTTTACAGTACAAACATCAATCGTTTTAGGCTCTCAGCACCCTGAAACCCCAAGGTGGCACAGTATGGGTCCTCGGTTATATGTCTGAGCAGCGATGTAACGTCTTAGTATGCTATGCAAGCTTTGAGTTCGACAAAAGTGATAGTGAACATTGGGCCTGCACCGACCTTCGAGACCCCTTTGTATATGATCGTGCAGCCTGTTTGCGACAGCTTTTATCACAATTTTCTTGCCCTTATTGTGCACAACAGTCATATATTTCTTGCACATTCACCTTTATAACATTTTCTTCTCTATACAGCTCCACAATGTATTGCACAAGGATAAGGTCTAGGCTAACCCTTGCGAGGTGTTGCTTGAGTGTCATATCCCTCGGGCAATTCCATCTAAGGACGTGTAAGTGGTATTGTAGTGTTTCAAACAAAGATCGAATTGCCACGACAAAATAACATGATAAAACTAATATTGTCATAAAATAGGGGCAATAGGCTTGCACGACCATTACAAAGAAAAAGGTAAACTCATGCCAAAACAAATAAAGCAGCTCAAAAGGAGTGTGGTGAACAAAACCCCTCATGCAGAAGAGGCATAACCTGGAGGGTAACCTGAACGACATAGAAGCCACAAAGAAAGGATGGGTGGATTGAAGCTGTAGCTCGACATCTCAACATTGTCAACTGAAATTTGGCAAAACCTACAAAAGCCAAAATGTGCTTTACAAAGTACTGGATCAATTAGAGACCAAGTTAAAAGGTTGACAGATGACTTGAAGGAATGTCTCGTGACCACCTCTGGAGTGAGGGCCCTTGAACCATAGAGCTACGAGGATGGCCGAGATGACAAGGAGCCAGAAAACTCTCTTTAGTATGGACCAATACTTTAGAGTGATCCAACCAAAATCGGAGGATTCTAAGGTATCGTCAGCAATAATGTATCTAAGCTGTGATGCACCCACTGGGAGATGCAGTTGGAGGTTGATGACAAAGGAAACAGAGTTCATTACGCAAGAAAAGTTTAGGCAACTTCCCCAGACCTCAATCAGGATATGTGAATTCTATGCTAAACATACAAAACATGTATGAATACACCAATATGTCATCAACAAGTACAATTACAAAATCATCCAAGAGTGGTTGAAATATCCTATTCATCAATTCCATGAAAGTTGCAGGAGCATGAGGAACACTTGAGAAATGTATTATCCATACTAAGAGAAAAGAAGTTGTATGCAAAGTTTAGCAAATGTGAGTTTTGGTTAAATGAAGTTAATTCCTTAGGCCATGTGATTTCAGTCAAGGGCATCTCTGTTGATCCAAAGAAAGTTGAAGCAGTAGTTAAGTGGGAAGTACCAACATGTACAGAAGTTAGAAGTTTCTTAGGCATGGCAGGTTATTACAGGAGATTTGTGGAGGGATTCTCTCGAATTGCTAATCCTCTCACCATGCTAACCCGAAAGAATGTGAAACTTGAATTGGGTGATGATTGTGAGCAAAGTTTTCAGGAGTTAAAAAGAAGATTGACTAGTGCCCCTATTCTCGCTTTTCCAAGTGGTAACGAGGGATTTGTAGTTTACACTGATGCTTCAAAAAAGGGCCTTGGATGTGTTCTGATGCAAGAAGGGAAAGTGATTGCTTATGCTTCTAGAAAACTGAAGAGTTATGAACTAAATTATCCTACTCATGATTTGGAATTAGCAGTAACTATTTTTGCTCTAAAGCTTTGAAGACATTACTTATATGGGCAGACAATTGAAATCTTTACTGATCACAAGAGTTTAAAGTATATCTTTACTCAAAAGGAGTTAAATATGAGGCAGTGAAGATGGATAGAACTTCTAAAGGATTATGATTGTACCATCCTATATCATCTGGGCAAAGCCAATGTTGTAGCCGATGCACTTAGTAAGAAATCTACAAGCTTTACGGCCAGTTTAATTGTGGAACAAAGGAGGTTATTGGAAGAAAATTGTGATGTGTCTTGTAAATGTTTAAAGGACATCTCATGTTTAGGATTTTGAAATGTTAAGTTAATTTGTATAACAATATGAACTTGTGATAAATGTTGGTTTTGTGATCATATAGATTCCCACTCTTGTGGATTTATAATGTGGTTATTGTTTCGTAGAGTTGGCTTGGATTTTATAAATATTTGGGTGAAGTGGTGTATTATAAACTGAACAAGTTTTATAGACGTGGATTTTAAAGTTTTAATGTTTCTTAGTGTCCTCAAATGTTAGTTTGAATCCTGGCTTGTTGTTGATGAATTTCTAATGTTATTGATTTTAAGACAGGTTCACGCTTTCTTGAATGCGAATATTCGGGAGGCGTGACAACAAACAATCCTGCTTCCTAAACAGTCTAAAAGCAGAGTGGGGTGCCATTGTTAAAATGTCTGCGAGTTAGCGGGTGCACTCATTGAAGCGAAGAACTCGGTGGAGAAGGGCTCTTTACAAGCTTCCAAATGGAAGGATTCAAAGAAGAAAGGCACTTCAGTGGGACCTGATCAGCTGATCTATCTAGAAGGAATATCTTGAAGTCCAACAAATATCTTTTATGTAGTGAACATTATCCAAAAATAGCATATCCACAGCGAAATGAGGCATTCAATGCCCTAATGACTTTTCCTGGTCAAAGGAAAAGGGTGAAGCAAAGGCAAAATCCCTTGTCTCGAAAAGGTCATGCTCGAGTAGCAACAATGACTCATCGCCAAGACAACACATGGGAGTGATGCATTTGCTAATGCATTCCAAGGACAAGTCTGGGAGAAGCCTACGCAAAAGAAAAAGGCTAACTCTTCAAGCTTGAGTGATGGGGTCAAACAATGATGAATGATTATCATGAAGACATCATATGGGAGCAATGCAATTGCTGAATCAGTCTAAGCCAGCCAATGCCGAAGGAGGAAAAGGCACATGGCAACCTATAGATGTTAGTGGACAAACTGAATGGGAAGGCGACTCGTGCATTGATGGACACCGGAACCACATATGAGATTGATCAAATTTGATATTTAATTGTATAATGTTAACTCAAATACAATGATTGTTTGGGTATATACAGCAGAAAGCTTACCTTTACAGAATGAGGCAAGATATCACCGTGTTCATCTTGTTTGATCCCCGAGACTATCAAGGAAGAGCAATAAAGATCACAACTCTAGTGCATTGTATTAACCATTCTTGCCACACTTGCATTTGCATGTGGTGCTTCCTACCACACAACTCTAATGAGGCTATAACTTCTATCATATTATTGCACCAACAAAACATGGTTTACCAGATCCAGATGTCACCAAAGTAGTTCCATGCATGAGGCCTGCAGACATGGTACATTGATATACAATAGAATAACATCAAGGACCTTAACCCACATCCCGTAGACCTATGAAGATCCTTTATATGATAGGAACATCTTTGTAATCATATTTAACAACAAATTTAGTATGCTTAGAACTTGTTTGTGTATGCTTGTGTTCTTTAGATACAACTTGTCATCCATGTATACATGTTCTGATTCGTTATTATTGTTTTCCATACTCAAACCACTTAAATTTAGTGACTCAAATGTTGCTCTGCATTTTTGGTTGTATGTAAATTAAATTTAGTTTCCATACTCAAACAGCAGGAACCATAGCCATTGACAGGTACAGGCAGTATACGAGATTTGAAACTTTTTGTAACAAGGATCAATGTACGAAGTTACAAAAGGAGCTTTAATTTTATAAATTTAGCAAAATTTGAGTCAACACCAACATAACAATTTGTTTGACTAGGTAGTAAAATTTGGCATAACATACATCATTGCCCAGCATCTAAGAAAAAGAGAACAGTGAGAATGGACATGATATGACAACATGGTCCAAGTCATTCCCTCAGATATGTGGTGAATTGAGGGGAAGGAAATTGTAATGGAGAATCAGGAGACTGAACACTTATGTAAGGCCAGAGATGCCAAATTAACATTTAATTTGTCTAATTTCATTTAAAAAATTGAAGGGCTAAAGGATAAATTTCCAATTTGTTCCTTGACTAGAAGAGCACATGAAAACATTCAATTTCTCTATGATTTAGGAATGGTCTTCCGCCTCTAATTTTTCTAGCTAATTTATAAAGTTCTCGAGTTTTTGTTTTTTAACTGCTTGGAGTTTAAGTTCGAACATGGTTAAAATATAGGTTAAGAAAGCTACACTGTACAACATGATTAACAAGTAAAATAAGCACAATGTATCGATTATAAAATCTCATGAATTAAAATCTCATGAATTAACATATGATACGATTCTACAAAGTAGTAAATTATTTTCTCGGTTTATTACTCTTGAAAAATGTATGATATTAGCATTTACGAATTTTCTCACGGTCCACAAATTTTGAAATGAAATATTGTTACTGCAAAGAAATTAGAGAACAGTTTAAATGCACTAGTAATTTGCCAGGTACCTAGTAGCTTAACCCAAAAAGGAGTTATTGCAACGTAACCAACTTTGAAGTAGTAACTAGGAACTATAACTTACCTTAATCACAGAAAATCTGTCAGGTTTCACTTCAAACTGCTCAATTCTACCAACTATAGTTTCTAAGAGGATCCTCATTTTGTCATTATAACCAAGTACAATCACCTACAGAATTAATAAAACATGTTAGCTTATATATAACAGTAAGCTCATGAAAATGTATCTCTAATCATAGACCAGACCAAATACTGTTAAAAAAATATTCTTGACAGCAAAAGAAGAATAAAGATACTGTTCAAGGTTTATTCAGAACTAGATATGAAGAACAAAGATTATGCAAATTATATATCATACATCATTAGCCCAGTAAGCCATTGCTAGTTTCAGCACGCATCTTGTTACCGACATTTTGTCGCTACTGGTACGGTCCTGGTACCGGGCAGTATGCACAGTGCATACCACCCGGTATAATAAATATTTTATAATATTTTTATATTATAATATAATATTATATAATATTAAATATATTAAATATATTAAAAAACTCAAATTCACGGAGACGTTAGTCTCCTGCCGAGAAAAGTCGCCCATGGCAAGGCAGGCGACTGCAGTGAAGGCGTGCAGGCGAGGTATTTCTTCTTCTTTCTTCTTTTCTTCTACTTCTTCTTCTTCCTCTTCCCTTTTTCTTCCTCAATCTACCGTCGACGATCGATTTCTCCATTAATCGACCGCCGACAGCCGAAATTGACCGCCGACGGTCAATTTTAGCAGTACCACCCGGTAGCAACCGGTCCGCATACCAGTCAGCTGCCGGACCAATATGTACCGGGCAGTACGAGCCTTACCGCTCGGTAAGGAAAACCTTGAGTAAAGTTTCCCTGACCTGCTCAACTTCAGGTCTAGACTAGAAACAGTGTGCTAAAAGTTATAGAATTATTCATATGGATCCACCACCAAAATAGCAACATTCTCTAATAGATCATTATAAGAAATCTAATAATGATAAAAACTTAAGCAATATTCAAGCGAGCACAATTTCACTTAAAACACAGAGCATACTAAATACAAGTTTAAAGAATGCAAGATTTTATGCAGAAAATCAAACTTAAGTATAAAATGTAAAATATCACTTCCCTTTAGATATAACAAAAATGGAAACCTTGTAAGAAGAAAAGCTCCCTTCTGGTATAAATGGGCTTGAGTACAGTTCGTCGGCATATTCTCTATCTATTCTATAACCAGGGAGGAAATATCTATTTTATGACCATCAGTTGATTTCCATAATCTAAAACTTGATGTGAGCTAAATTTCTATTAATAGAAGGTTCTGAAAAAGATTATTGCTGCAGTAGAGCATTGCCGCATAAGGTAACAACGGCAATTTAGTTTTTAAAAGTTTTAGAACATTAAAGAATAAAACAAATAATGAAAAATAAAATCTTGATTGCACTGTCATATAAAATTATTCTAATTCGAGCTGAGGAATTCGGTTATGTCCTATGGTTCGCTTTGGCCTGTAGACCATACCAATTTATCCTAAAAATAGCCTAATTTGGAAAAGGGTGTATCCTCACAAATACCGGTACAGTATTTGGTTCAGCTCAGTTAGATCCATTCTTTTTAGCAAAATGTACTCATCAGTTTCTAGAAACTTACACCATAAAGAGAACAAAACACAAAATTTCTTGGTTTGGTTTAGCATTTCCAATATATATAAATTATTACCATAAATAGGATTAATGAATCACCATCATCACATTCCATTTCACTCTATATTTCACTCTCTCCATTAATCTCTTCATTGGCTACTCGCACTTCACATCCAGATGCAGGATATATAGGGAGAGCTAGAGTGGGAGAGAAGATTTGGGGGGATGGAGGAGGGGGCCATACAGAGAGAAGGGAGAGAAAAAGGAGGCAGAGAAAGATTGTCTGGTAAAACACCAGCTGCAGCATGGGTCAGTATCTAGGATTATTAGAGGACATTGGCTTAGGTTATAAAATATCTCAAGTTGGATCATTAATAATCAAATGGACAATAATGATATTTGCTATTCTCGACACAGTGGATAAAAACCTAACCAAAGTCATTCAGTTCCACATCTTTTGACCTGAAACTGGACCTGTCATCCTAATAAACCAAGCTGAACCAATCCAAACACCCCAGCAATTATTCAAATGCTGATCTAGTCTTAGAATTTTAGTTACCTGTTTGATCAATGTGGTACTCACTGTGTAGTCTACCAATCTATATTGCCCAGTATCATTGAATAAGACATACATGCCAGTATCGAGCTTTCCTCTAAAATGGCCAAAAGGTCCTGAAAGCAGGTGCTTAGCAAGTTGGAGTATAGTGTGCAAGAGAAAGGATCACAGGGAGATTGGAAATTATGAATCTCAAGGATTTCAGTATGCTTTTTAGCGAAATATGGATAGAGATTTGCCATTAATGTTAACATTCCTCAGAAGGATTAAATTGATAAATACTTTTAAAGGAGGCCTCTGTTTGGTAATTCCTTGTCAAAAGATAAATTCTCTATGATTTGGAAAGAAATTATTTCCTGAATTAGGCTTTTCCATACACTTCTCCTCAGCAATGGTCAGCCCATCCAGTTCTGGTGCGATTCCTATCTTGACTTTTGAATGAAACAAAAAGTTAATATACTTCTTCCCATGGTTCGCATTATCAGTCCGTACTGATGTACCAACCAACAGTACGATATGTACCTAGTTGTACTAAGTTGTACCGAGCATACCGACATATGGTACACTAGGGTATACTAATGTACCGCCCATATCCGATCCTCTATTGGACCGGTACATACCACCCATACCGAGCGGTATGCTTTGGTACGTCAAACCTTGCTTCTTACCAATTAATGCAACGGAAATCATCAGGCAGTTGAACGCCAAAGAACCTATATAAAGGTCACAGCAGAATGATCTCATAGCACATACCATAGAAATAAAACATACACTGCGAAATTGAAAAAGCTGAAACAGAGCCTAGGCTTTCTTTTTCTGACGAAAAATTCAGAGCAAGACTTGAGACCTCATAAGGGCAAATAATCATATTAATATTAATTAGAAGTTAGATCTATTACATGCTAGTAAATTTGGCAAAACATAGCCGACACAACCGGTACTCATTTCAATTCAAAATAGAGATAAATAAGTAGCAAATTAATTCATCAATAAAAAAATTGTATAAATCACTAAGATAACGACAGAGGCATCGATTGAAATTGACCTCGAATCCAGTACCCGTGTCGCATATTGCATAATAAAGACCAGCAACTTGGGCATCATATGCTGAAATTAAGGATAAGCTCATATGTTAAATCTGATATTTAAGGCTAAAACATAATTCAAGAAATGACATTAAATATGACCAAGCAACACAAAATTGAAATACATTTTGTAAAACTGAACTAAAAGCATGAATAAGAAATTCCAGGCAATCGAGAAGCCAAAAGACTTACAACAGATTATTATGAAATGCATTTGCTTCTATAACAATTATCATTACCAATAACTAACAAATGAAAATAGAGGGGTACACTCAAATTAAATTTGCAAGCACTCCCAACTAAAAGAGATCCGATCTTGAAGAAACCTGAAATTTACACTTCAGTAGAACTCTTTTGGAGTGAAAGTTGTCGCTTCTAAGGCAAACTTGAAGGCAAGCACTGCAAAAAATCTCTGACAAAGCTTCAGTTCCATTCTTAGTGGACCCCACTTTGGCATGCAGTTAGGTAGGATGTTTAAGAAATTTTATTTTCCGAAATTGCCTCCATTTAGAATTATTTCCCACTCTAACCTCAAATAAAATGCATGATTCGCCTCAATTTTTTCCAGCCTGGCATGTTGGGCAATCCCCCATAATTGATGGCCAAGTTATAAATCCCAGGTATCAGACCAGTACCTATTTATCATCAGACCGGCATACCAATATATGGTACACTAGTTTGTACCATAATACCAAGAATAAAGTGGAAAGGAGGGTAAAGGAGAAGGAGACGGTGAATAGGAATAGGAGGAGAGGTACCAAGAAACCAGGCCAGTCAATGACGGTGGCCGGGAGGCCTAGCACTGGTGCGAGGCCTTTGGAGAAAAGGCTACTCTGCATCATCTGGGAGATGAATGCAAGTGAAAATAGTCACTGTTTAAACTTATGACCCACAGTCTGTTTTAATTAGAAAAAACAAAAAAGACCAAGCCAGACCACCCGAAAATAGTCACTGTTTAAAACTTATTACAAAGCTTGCAACTATTAAGAGAGTCCAGTTGTTTATAACCTTAAAACAAAATTGCATCAAATGTTTAAGTGGAAAAACTAATGAAAATCCCTAAAGACAATTCCAAGAGAAAAAACAATAGCCTTTAAACCCCATGTTCATCTACAATACATAGCAACAAAGTCCCTTCGACAAACTGCATAACTGGAAAATTGCTGCTTAAATCAAATTGTAAGATCCCTTTTTAGAGACCCCACAAGCATATCAACCATAAGAATGAAGAGAATAGGAAACAAAGGATCTCAATGTGGCAGCAACCAGCATCCTTTCCCAGACCACTATTGACCAAACGAAACTAGAATTGTTTAGCATATCAGATCTTTCAATCCCTCTCTGCCCATGTAAAATCTGTTCTCACTGTAAACAAACTAAACCATTAGGCCATCCAAATAAGTATGGCGAAGATATCAACACCACTTTCAATGTGTGACAATTAATCAGCAGAATGTAGGAAAAGATAAGCTTCAAGGTCTAATAAACTTGTACTAAAAAAGTGCATAAATGTAAATATTTAAAAGAAAGGCCACTCGTGCACGGGTTCTTATTACTGAGAGATTTGGAGAGGGTATATACAGGCAACTTTACCCCAATAAGTAGAGAGGTTGTTTTCATGACTCAGCCACCAGTCATCCAGGTCCCTATGGAGCAATTTACTACTATACGAAGTCTCACCCTTAAATGTAGAACAGTTTAATTATTCCAAATGCAGGAGCTTACCATATTCATTCAGATAATCCATTAGCAACCTTGTAAATATATCAGTAAGAACTTCAGCTTCAGGAGAGAGGTTTGACTGTGGGCAGTTAAAATCAATTCTGATGTAAGCTTTAGGTGTAGAAAACATGGTATCAGGTTTATACCACAATCTTGAGCAACGTGATTTCCTTAACAGAACTGGCATTTTGACCTGATAAACACAAACATTAACATTCCTTAAAAAAACAGATCAATGATTTGTTAAAAGATTATTTGAGTTAAAGTGGCGGTACCTTCTCTTGAACATTTTTTAATGCCAAATCAGATGGAATGAATATATTTGGTTTTGGAAGTTGTAAATTCACATTAGGAGCTTTTGTTATCCATTGCTACAAAAAAGAGACCAAAAAAGAGCAATTAATCCTTAAAGCGCAACCAACTTGGAATTTTATAATGCACTCAGAGGTAAGAAAAGCAAAGATACAAAACGATAGTAAAATTGTTAAGCAGTCACAAAATCAAACCTTGATAGTAGATGATGTGACCTTTTCAACACTATACTGCGTACCATACCATGGTTCAACTGAGTCTGTAAGCTCCTCGAATGTTTTAGATTCCCAGAATATTCTGAAAAAAGTTCAATATATCTATCATAGGGAATGTTAAATATTCTAATGATAATGTTACTGCAATAGGCAACAGCAAGAACAAAGTACAACATAACCTGAAGAATATGTGCCTATGGAGAGGAGAAACTTACAGTAGATCAAGCCTATTAAATATTTCCTATGTGTCATTCATTGTTGGCATTCCAAACAGTATAGGGTGCTTGTGGCACTCAAAGGAATGGAAAAAGAAAAGAAAAAGGTACAGGAAAAAAAGAAAAAAACTCAGATAATAAAACTTTACAAGTCCTCAAATGTGGCATGCTTCCTAAGTGCAGAAACAAATTGAGAGACAGAAATTCACATGGGGCATGCTTCCGATCCCATCCACAAATGAGAGCCCGAAACAAATTGGACAGCAGATTCCTAAGTCCAGTAGAACAAGAATATAAGCCATACTCGCTTGCAAAATGCTGAAAACAAACTTCAACACTCGGGCAAAGAGTAGCTAGATTATTGGGAAAAATGCTGAAAGCAAACTTCAATATAATGCCGTCAAGGTGTTTGATGCATGTCCACGACACCTTTCAATTCTTGTTTTCCATTGTTTTCGGTGTTTTTGTGTTTTCTTGTACACATGTACGGCACAAAAAGTACTATAGTCAGCCCCATTATGTTTTGTAGAAAGTATTTTTGCATTTTGTTCCCATCATGGAAAACTCAAAAACATTTTTGGTTGTGCAGCATCATGCAAAGGGAAAAAAAGCCAAAAAGAGCCTCATTCTCAGGTGCCACAGGCTGATTTCTGGCTTGCGGCCTTGCGGTGCGAAACTTCAGCCATCTCGGCACCTTGGAACCCCCTGGGTGGCACTAGAGCAGATGGAGCCTAGGGTATATATCTGAGGGATGATGCAACATCTTTAGTGTGCTCGCTTTATGTTCGACAAAAGTGCTAGGTGAACATTGGGCCTGCATCTACTTTCGGACTCCTTTCGTGTGCACTCGTTCAATGCACTTTCGAGAACCTTCTGTGCCTAATAAAAGTTGGTTTTTGTGTTGCTTGTGATTCTGATTATCTTGCCTTTTTTGTGCACGATAACAGCATATTATCCACACATTAGCATTACTAACATTTTATTCTCTATGCACGTCCTTTGTGGACTACACGAAGTAAAGCTCTAGGCTGACCCTTGTGCACGAATATTGCTTGGGTATCACACATCTTAGACAATCCCAACAAAACACGTGACAGTTCAGGCAAAGATTCACTAGATTATTGGGAATTAGTGGAATACAGACTGAATGAAAATATATCCCAATGTCCTATCGGAAGCACTTGATGAATCAATCAGCTTCGACATCACATAAAAATAATGTCTGTGGCAGTATAGTGGAATAGATCACTAAGTTTGATGCACTTATACATGTGTGACAGCTAAGAAACAAGTTGTCAAATTATCTAATGATTTCTAACAAAACTAAGACCTAAAAGTAGGAAAGTTTTGATCATGTTGTACACTTACCAAAACATGCTATAATGCCAATAGAACATGTGCCATATCCTAGGGTCGGCTAGTGCACTGAGAAAGCCAAGGGTCTGCATCATGTAGGTCATATAGAATGACAAAGCCTCTCAAAACCACAAATACAACACCACCATAATTTAGGTTAGCTATCCAATTAGGACCACCCCAATACAACAAAGGGCAAGCCTTTACATTAAATGAAATAATTGGGACAAGATAAAGATAGAGAGAAAAGACAAAGAAAAAGAGAGAACTCACAAAGAGATCATTGTTGACAACTTCAGATCTACCCACTGCGGCCTATAAGACCTTTATTTTAGTTGTATTAATACGGCCTATAAGACCTTTACTATTAGACTCTCATCCTACCCTCTCCTATTTCTATACAAGTTATGATTAAAGAGTGGCATAAATTCATAAACGTTGAGGGATGGGAAGTTGGCTCCACATCCCTACAAAATCCCCTGGTACAAGACACCTAAAAATTATGAGTGTAATCAAGGTAACACTTCTCCAAACATAAGCTATACCATAATTGTGACTCTTGGACTCTAAATTAGAACTATAAAAGCCTTTTTAGTAGTCCCTTTGATACAAGGTTTCAAATCATGACCACATTATTTGGCACAAACTGGTATTTACTGATCTGGCCAAGTAGATTACCAGACTAGTAGACCTAGAAAAAGTCAGTCCTATTAAGAATAAGAGCAGTCCCAATTGGTTTTAACCAAAAGTGGTCCAGTGTCACCTAAATAAAATAGGTCATCTTTTCTTCCAACTAGGATAGGGCTGCATTACAATATCAAGTGGGGCCCAATTACCATCAAATCAAGTGCATAGTTGGGCATGCTGATGATGCAGATTGACATTGGAAATTGAATGCTAACAATCAGCATACACCATCTGGCCCACTAAAATTCACCAAAATAAAGAAAGTCATCTTTTCTTCCGGCTACGATTTGGTCCCATTTCAATATCAAGTGGGGCCCAACTACCATCACATCCCGTGCATAGTTGGGCATGCTGATGATGCAGATTGCCATTGCAAAATTGGATGCTAACTATCAGTACACACCAACTGGCACACTAAAATACAGTGGCGTTCATTAAAAATGAAGGTTGGCCCAATAATTAAAAACAAACTTTTAGAAAGAATGGATTTATCTTTGCTGAAAAAGGCAACTCATAAGCTAAAGAAGTGATCTCTGACTGCTAAGATCAAATATGAAGATCAAGTTGTCTTTTTTAAACTCTGATACTCAGACCACTTGGTAGTAACCCCTTCAAAATCTTCAAGATGGTCCAACCATGGTTGTCTAATGCCAGATAGGTATAATTGATCCCTAAATTGATCAGATCTGAGTTAGGTAGGATTTGCATCATAATAAATAATAATGGCTTTTTTGACATGTGCATGACCATTTTCATAGGACCAACACATGTTTAAACATGAGGAACAAAAATTGTGCTAAACCCATCCAAGTGACTAAGGGCAATAAGAACTAACAAAAATCACAAACATAAAAGTATTGCAAGTGTCAAATTAGAATTATTTTTCAAGATTGAACGCCAGTTGGAGGGAGTAGTTGACACTCTAATGACTATGAAATTCAAGATTACTTAAATTCCCTCCACTTAAACATTTCTTATTATTTGTTCTGGGGATATATACATCGATTTAAAAATATGGTTAAGGGGAAAAAGTAAGCATTCTTCCTCATCTGATTTCTGCTCTCCTTCTGCCTCCTTCGCTACCTCTGGTCATTCCTCCCCTCGGCCACATCATCTCCCCCCTACAGCCCTTCTTTCCCCACTCCTCTATCATGCCGTTCTCTCTCCAATAACCTCTCCTTGTGTCTTCCCTCACCTTCTATCTATCTCTTCCTCTTGTAATTCCTTTACCATCAACCACTCCTCTCCCTCCAACATGGTCTTCCGCTGGCACAGAATCCAATTTAACTACTGGAACCAAACCAATCCATCGCTGGACAGATACAGGTGTGGTCCTATATGGCATACAATGAGTCCATATGCAGGAACATAATGCAATACTGTTGGGGGAGGGAGAGGCAAGCAGGAAGAAGGAAGCGCAAGAAGGAAGAAGAGGAAGAATAAAGAAAAAGGGAGAAGAGGAGGGTTAATGGAGCAGGCGACAGCTGCACAAACAGCACGCAACTAGCTTGCTTGCGGCAATGACTAAACTCGCAGCTCCTTGCAAGGAGTTGCTACGTACCCTAACAACAGGTTAAAAAATATATATTATTAATATGTAGCAAAACAGATTGAATCACCCAGTTTTGAGCAGTCTGCCTCGTGTTGAAATTCGGAATGGCAAATAACAGAAGTGTGTTGAACAAAGCGAAACTAAGAACCCTACCCACTAGTCCACTTACCTTCCACTGGTCATTTTCACTCCTGCGGTTACTTTTGCTATTCTTTATCAGTGTACTACATCATATTAATATAAGTTTCACTTTGAGGAGCTCACATCATACTTTTATATTATATCTTTACCTTGACAATTATGTTGGATAAACTATTTCATGTTGTTATAACAATTTATTTGGCTTTGACAAATCTAAGTATTTAAATTTTACCATGTGTTCTTTAATTTGAATAAAGATTTATGTTTATAATCATGGTTTATGTTATTTTTTTAATCTAATTCTATATGCTGAAGTTTTGTTTTCATTTATGAAAAAAGATTGTCCTTTTTATTATTTTAATATTTTACGGTTTCTTAACATTTTCTAATACTACATATAATTTTGAATTGTTCTAAATATTCTAAAATATATTTTAATTAACATATGATTCAACCAGTCACCCAATGATCAGGTTGCTTTCCTGGATCTAATAAGTAATAAATATATGCTTGAAGCTATAAATTTCATGTGGCTTATGTAACTGGAGAAATTCCGAGTAAAAGATAGTTCAAAGGGTACAAACAAGTATAAATCACGAAATGCTTTATTTCAAATATGTAACAGAATATATATATATGGGCATATATTTGTGTCCTCATCAAGGTGTTGAGTCTTTGATTATAACATAAAAAGTTCCATGAGGCTCTAAAATACAAATTCCACATGCATGTAACTAAGAACATGATCCCCCGAAATCACAAATGCCATGCTGCTTATGTAACTAGAGAAATGACACTATAGGAGGTAGTTCAAAGAGGACAACTAAATGTAGACTATGGAATGCTTTATTTCATACATGTAACAGAAAACATGTATTTCCACATATGTGCTCTAAAAAAGGCATTGAGCCTCAGATAATATTTTAACACTAAAAAGCTAAATTTATACCTGATATTTTCTGGAGTCAACTCATCCAATATCTTCTGAATTGTGCTTGGGACAAACTTTGAAGGCAATGATGAGGCAACTAACCAATCTTCAGGTGGAAATATCTGCATAAATGTGAAATAACTAGGTGAGATCTCAATCCATACTTCAGTCATCAAACATGAGTAGTAAACATTACAACACTTGACTGGAAAAATAATGAAAAGGATTAAAGCTGCAAACCCTACAACATGTCACAGAACATTAAGTGGAAATGTTGATTCTAAGAAACAATGCAAGTGATGCATTAGATGTTGACGATCAGATTATTTATGAAATGAAAACTTTTACAATCTTATAAGAGAATTGGAAAAGTTCCCCCTTTTTTTCCTTCCAGAGCTACCAATGTAGTGAAATCTTTCCAGAGTTATGCAACCATTTGTGCTAACAAAATCATAGATTTCCTGTTAGGAACTTTAGAACAAGTAAAAAAAAGAACAGCTAAAAAATGAAAATCATGGTTAGCAAGGCTAAATAGTCGATTTTGAACAAATCTAGAGGCCATATGAAACAAATACGAGCCATGTCACGCATGCTTCATGGTTGAATGCGTATATTGATACGTATAAAGCTACACAACAAAAGATTATCTTGGTTATGCTCTTTCCTTTTCCTCCTCCCTCCTTTCAATCATCATCCTCCTCTTCCTCCTCCCCGACCTCCACCAACGCCTCCTCTTCCTTCTTCCTCTACCACCTCTTCTTTCTTCGACTGCCTCCTCTTTCTCTATCGTCTCCTCTTCTTCCTTCCTCTTCCTATGCCACCTCTTCTTCTTCCGTCCACTTTTGTACATATCAGTGCATTGTCTTTGTCACGAACAAGTATGTAGACAGGGTGTTGAATATAATGTTTATGTATGTCCATGTCATTCAGTTTTGCTCATACCTTAGACGGCATATAGAGGGCTTGTCAGTAGGCTTGGCAACCCTATTTTGGTTGGCTTTTGTGATTGTTTCAGTCATGTGCTCCCAAAGGCAAACCTGTCCAAAACTAAGCCATCCAAGAAGCCATTTTGGATGTTTTCTAAGTGTGCAAGGCAGTGACTAGGGCTAGTTCACTGCCTAGTTCAACAAAGGTGTCATTGGGGCACTTACGGGGACCTTTCAGCACGATGGATTGCCTTGGATCCTTAGTTGCACGAACATTGAGAGCTTGCAAAGCCTATCTATGTATTTTGCACTATCTATGAAGTGTTTGCTAAAATGTCTACCTATGCGATCCTGAGGTAAGCGTTTGTTCTAACCCGTCTTCTCATTTGCATGTCCTTAGGAGACCCTAAGGGATTATAGGGAGGTTGACCCTTTGCAGACAGACACACAAGGATACCACCCAACTTAGGCAAAATCAACTAGGTCTCTGATTAGTATGTCAATACATTAGTACCAAGCAATACAGACAGGAGTGCAATTTCGATCTGTACTACTCGTACCGGACGATATGTACCAGTCCGCCAGGTTACTGGTACGTAGACCGCCCGCTACCGGGTGGTACCGCCAAAATCGATGGTCGGCGGTCGATTTCAGCCGTCGGCGGTCGATTTCAGCCGTCAGCAATCGATTTCGATCTTCGGCAGTCGATTGAGGCGGTATCAACCGAGGGACAGAGAAAGAAGAAGAGGGAGAAGAAAACCTTGGAGTCTGACGCTGCACTTTGCCCGCACGATCTGTCACCCGCGGGCGATTTCTTCTCCCCACGCAGGGAGATGGAATGAGGCGACATCGCCCCTTTTTTAATTTTTTTAACTATATTATATTATATCATATATATACCGAGCAATATGATTATGCGTACCGCTTGGTACAAGCATACCATACCGTACCAAGCTTAGCTCGGTATGCCGGTACGATATGGTATGGAATGGCGAACCTTGCTATAAACAATAAAGTCATCTGTCCTAACTCTATATAAATTTTACCTATGCATAGAAAATCTACATTTGCTTATTGGCATGTCGATGTCCCAACTCTCATGTCCCACATTTCCATAATTTCTCATGTCATGACATCAACACCTAACTTTGGCCACGTCCATGACTAATAATTTGAAGCACAATGCAATTCCAACTTGGACTTTCTTCTTATAAATTGCACTAAAGCATTGTAAAGAATTGTACAATATCCATAACCACATACCATTACATCTTAGAGCAACCTAAGACTGTCTTGTGAACCATATGAAATAGAACAATAAAAAACTATTTCTTAATTTATAAAATATGTAATTTCACAGATTAATGTTCATCAGAACTCTCAATGTCAGCTGACTATTGGAAAACAAATTATCAATGTTCCAACCTTTACAATAGAACAAAAAGAGGGAGAAGATAAATGAAAAGAAACAAAAGATCAAAAATAGAGAGGGCACAGACTATCACGGTTAGAAAGGGCAAATCTAACTTTAATCACTCCATTCACATAGAGGCTACAAAAGGAGCAAAACTATTACATTTGTTGGTGAAAAATCAGAATGCATGTCTGTAGACATGCACATTCACAGACTAATTACGATATGAAATGGTAAAATCTATTTTTAGTCTCTCTGTTCACAGTGCAGCTACAACATGAGTAAAAACCACCAACCAATGGCATCAAATTGGAATGCATGTGAACACACCAATGCATTCACACACATACAACAATGCACACAGAAAACAAATCTGCAAGCTATCAATTATCGGCCAAAATGAACATGCATAGACACATGTATGCATGTGCATGGTTCCAACTATCGAAAGAAAATCTCATTCGAAAGAAAAATAAGAACCCAAAAAATGAGGTTCCCAGCAGAACAATGTATTTTATATAGGCCTCACTTTCTCAGATTAAACTGTAAATCTTTTTTAACTACTAAATAAGAACACAAAAATTAGTTTCATTCATGGCTTTTTTCAAACCAATCAAATAAAATAACTAAACAATGACTTGGTCTATTCCTTCATACACTGGCTAGGTTTCATTTGACTCTAGGTAGTCCACAAATATGGCTGCTCAAGACGCGGACAACATGATTCAATCCCTGTTTGGATGACAGCACCAATGTTGGAGACTAGCGAGAAGAAGAAACAGGCTTCCAGACAAATAAGAGAACCCTCACTTTTTCACAAATCAACAATTGCATGATTTCTTTAACCCAGTGAGGAAACTGAAGAAAATACATGGTCACTGGAGGTCAGCGAGATATAAAACAAAAGATATAATGTTTTTCTTTTGTTATATGACTTCTTTGGCCTGGCAGAACACTGGCCATGCCAAGTGCCAACACGTATCACAGTTCAGCATGCTGACACGTTGTGTTCCAACAGTCAACCAAAACCTGTCATGCTGTCCAAACCATAAACCTTGTATTCATGTGCATGCATAACCTTTTTGAACTGCAAGCATCTTGAATATACATATTACCTCGGTATTTTACCACCACTTTTGGCAAAAGAGATATGAACCCTGGCTTTGATAACAAACTGATAGGATTTAACACCTTCTGTGGTGTCTTACTTTGAGGAAAGGACACCTTCAAGAGAATAACGGCGAGAAATAGAAGAGAGAGGGAGGAACAATAGATAAGAGTAAATTTTATAATGCAATTTGTGATGCCTCAAGGGCTTACAAGATCCTTATTTAAGCTTCTAAACCTTCCTATCTTGTTTCTGAGCAGTTAGGAACCAAATTATAGATTACATGCTCATAAGAAAAGTTCTAATTCAAATCCCCAATAAAACCCTCTAAAACTAGTATCTAGAACTATATAAATATGAGCTTAACTAGGAGAATAACTAGTCTAACCAAGTCCTGACATCTGAGATATTAAATTGTCTTCATATGTGCTCTGGTGATCTTCCAAAATATTTCTTTCTTAATAATAATAAAAAACCAAGTATAATCTAACTTGAGTAGAAGTAGGACTCCCATTAGACAAGACGGTGAATCAGAACTTAGTCAAATCATCTCAGATCTTAACTGAGGTATTGACTTGTGAACAGTCCATATTGATGTCTTTTGGCTTACTGGAGATGATGGGACCCATTAATGGGGCACATCCAACAGCAGAAAGGCCAGTAGATAAGGATGCTTCCGATTTAGATTATAAAGTCATAGCTTATACAGAGTCTTCTGAGTTAATGAATAAGTCCCCTAATCAGTGATCTTTTGCTTGTAAGATTTTTTGCTCTGAAGTAATTTGTGAGAAATACATGCCTAAAATTCTTGATGACTGAGACCTACATTTCATATCAAAGCATCAACTTTCCAACCAATGCCAAGGTATCAATCTAGCAATTGAGTCATAATGATTGACTAACACAACAGCTCAAACTATCACCCTAAATTGTCATATTCTTTCTGTAACATAACTAATAGACCCAAAAGGTCTTGCATATATGTGATTTGCCTTTATCAGTGAGGTAGTAATAGTAATTACAAATAAATTCGTAGTACAACATTCGAATCATGAGAGTTTGTCAAATATCTAACAAAAGAAAGGCAAGGCCATCACATCAGAAGTCAAATGTCTGGCTACCACATAACACTAGTCACGGCACTATGGCAGTAGAATCAGAAATTAATGTGAATGGGACAATACAAAATGCAGACATATTATAGTTGCAAGGATTTTAAAATTTAAAAACAAAGAAAATGTAAACATGAACACTTAATTCTGCACAACATACCTGCATGTTTGATGCGATATTTACAACATAATGACTGGGAGAGAATTTGTCTTGGTAATGGAATTTTGTTTCACTTATTGCCACAAGCTTACAAACAAAAAGCAGTGTCTTAGAATTAATTTACCAAATCCCAAAAGTGATATTACTGGATGATATACAAAAGTAAATGTAACGATAGAAATTGTAGCATGCTCCTAAATTAAAATAATAATCATGGTAAAAGACTACTTATTTTATTTGCAAATATTCCATTATATGCAAGAAACAACAACAAATTCTACAAGCGCAGAACAAATTCTCAAAATTGAAAGCAAATTTTAGGTTGATAATTTTGAACAACCAACATACGTAAGGATATATACACAACTTTTATAGAATATATGCCCTCCATGCCCTAAATATAAGTGGATTCCCTTTCCATTTCAGGAAAGGGCCAAAAGTATCCTTGATGATAATTTTTTTTATCCACCTGCTAACAAGCCATCCGCAGTATATCAAAATTCTCCAATCCTAATGTATAATGATTTGCCACACTGGCTATACCTACTACAAATGGCCTACTCAATCCTGTACTGGTCGACAAGTGAAATCTGTATTCCTGTTCTATGCTTCACAATTCAGAAAAAATAATATCAGTAAGATGATGCACTTTCTTTTCCAGGTAACACAGATCAAGGCTAATCAATCAAGCACCTGCTAGTTCCTACCAACAAGCCTTTCTTGCTAGGGGGAAAAAATATATATTTACATCTTGACACCACTGTTTCTATCTTATATTACATTTCAGACCTGTTGTTCAACTTTATTATTTTTCACACTTCGATATTTTCTAACTCAATGCATAACCAAATAAGTGAATCCACATTGCTGGCCGATAGTCTAAAAGCACATGTGACCAAGGATTGACCGATAATCCAAGGGAAAACAGCTTGTTAACCCTAAGCTTCTTGCGCACACCACACACCACAGCACACAACGCTGCACACAGAAGTGCACAATGCTGCACACCACGGTGCATAACGCCATACACCTCCACTGCCACAACCTCGCTGCACACCTCCGCCACGCACAGGGCACCTCATCTCCTCTTCCTCCTCCCTCTTCCTTTCTCTTCCCCTCTTCCTCTTCCTCCTCTCCTTCTATGCTTCTTCCTCCCTCCTAAGTCTACTCCTTATCCTTTCTCTTCCTCCTCCCTCTTTCTCCTCTCCTCGCTCTTCCTTTCCTCCCTCCTTCCTTTCTCCTCCCCTTCCTTCTTCCTTCCTTCCACCTCTTCCTCCACCATCCCTTTCTCTTCTCCTTTTTCTTTCTCTCTGAAACACCAACATGTACCAGTGTACTGACACATGGTACACTGGTACATAGCGATATATCGGTCCGATCATATCACCAAAACGGGTCCGGTGACCAAAACAGCGATCCTTGCATGTGACCATTAAAGGCATTCCTTCATTTTTCAGATAACTCATTATTATTTCTTAGACTATATCTTCGTTTGTTCAATCTTGTGATGGAGACCATATCTTAAAGCAGGTTAAAAATGACAAAAAAACAGATTAATTGAACATTAATATTTTTTTAATCTCATCGTGGCAGGGACCAGAACGTTAGGTTTTTCCATACATTAAAAGAGTTAAAAAATATTTAAAAAACAGATTAATTGAATATTTAATTCTTTACATTTGTGAGGGGCTGATAAGTAAGATTAAGGACCAATGGTAGTGACAGGATATAAAATTTAAAAAGGATCAAACTGTAAACAAGCTAAAATAAAAGGGCCTATATGTGAACAACCAAAAAATACACTAAGGTGGAGTACATAAGTACAGTTATGTGAAAATTGAGCTCATCCTAACCCAAGTAACCAAGGAAGAAAGTAAAGCAAGACAAAAGGAGTCTCAAGTTTCAAAACCTCAGAATCAATAGTTTCTACCTTGCATGAGTACCGAATCCTTCGAGTTAGCAATTCCCCTCACCTCTGTGAGCTTTGCACAACTCTTTCGGTCATTGTGCAACACCTCTCACTTTACACGGTCTCATCTTTCACCAGGCGCCCCGCTTGCCTTAAGCACCGTCAAGTTTGGTTGCCAACATCGAGTCGTAGCTCAAACTCAGCCATCTCAATCTTTGTACGCTACGCATTCTTCTTCGCTTGTTTGTCCTCATGGTGCCTCTCGCACAAAAGGCTGGCCATTCCTCTGAATTCCAAACTTGGATGCCCGCTCCTCTGAGCGACTCCTTTCCCTACATCTCCATGTTCGTTTCCCCCAAACGATTGCGCGTGTTGCTTTGGCTGTCCTCCACACAGCCCAGCTAGGTCCCCCACGTTTATATGGCGAGTGTTTCTGCATGTGCTTGTTGTCCTGCTCTGATACATCGTCATAGTCTTAGTTGATTTTACCTAAGTCGTGCGGCACCCATGTGTGTCCGTCCGCAAAGGTCAGCCTTCCCCAAGATCTCCTAGGGCCTCTTAGGACTTACAAGAGAGAAAACAGTCCAGAAGAAACAATTCCAACGGGATCCACAAGCAACTGCTCAAGCAAACACTTTATAAAGCCAATACAAATTACACCCATGGACATTACAAACTCCGAAAGATTGCACCTAAAGGATAATGGTCCATTACAAACCGAAGTCCCCCACAAGTGCCTACATGACACATACTCACATTTACAAGTCGAAACCGGTCATAAAGGATAACCAAACTAGGGTTGTCAAGTCTACTGCGAGCCTGCTACTTGCTGTACAAAGAATGTACAAAAACCAAAGGACACGGACAAACATGAGCATTTCATCAAACACCTTGTTTATAATTTGTCTGTGACAACGCGGGGAGAAGAAACCTTTCTTCCAAGCGAAGCCTAGGCGACGTTGCCGAGGCTTCTTCTCCCTGCGCGAATGAGGAGTTGTTGCCTTATCACCTTAGACGCTCCAGGTTCTCCCTTTTCTTCTATCTTTTCCTCCCTCTTCTTCTCACTCTTCTTCTACGACTGATACTGCCCGATAACGGGGTGTCACGAACTTAGCTTGTTTTGCCTAAGTCGTGCGGCACCCTTACGTGTCCGTTCGCAAAGGTCGGCCTCCCCGAAACCTCCTAAGGCACCTTAGGACCTACAAAAGAGAAAACGGATTAAAGAAAACGTTTTACATGGAATCCACAAGCAACCATTTTAGCAAACACTTTATATAGCCAATGCAAATAACAAACATGGACTTCACAAACTTTGAACGATCGCACACAAAGGATCAAGGTCCATTACAAACTGAAGTCCCTACAAGTGTCCACATATAACTCTCATTTACAAGCCGAAAACGACCACGAAAGCCAACCAAACTAGGACAGCTAAGCTTAATGCTAGCTCACTACTTGTTGTACAAAGTATAAATAAAAAACCCAAAAGACACGAACAACATAAGCATTACATAGAGCACCCTCTTTATATTTTCGTCCGTGACATTCTCCACCATTTATTCCTTTGGCGTCCTCGTCGAAGTCGCTGCAGACACTATACCTCCTCGCCTTTTGCTGAATCTTTAATCTTCTGCTATGGTTGCAACACGCCTCTTGGCTCCTAACTGCTTTCTATCGTTATTGTTGAGTAGTCGAACTTTGCTCTGCCATGCTACTTCAACTCGCCAATGACTGACTCTAGTGTCAGGTTGGCTGAGTTGTGTTAATCCTTATTGATTCTTGTGGATCCTTTTGATAAAGGAAAACACCTTCCTTGTCTTGCACTAGTATCTCAAATGTCTCAAGCCGCTTAAACTGGGTAGATGCTTGTTCGAGCTTTAGCGTGCACCATCTCGCAGACATTGAAGTTTTTTTAGGCCCTTCCTTCACAAAATTCACTCATCGATTCTTCTTCAACTTAGTTGTCACTTCCAAGTAAGTTTGCATCACTTCCGCATTTGATTAACATTCACTTGGGAAATGAAGTGGACAATTACTCTCAGTAACACCGATCACCAATGGTGAAGATTTGACAACTATTATCTTCCATTAGGTTTCTACGAAGGATCTTTAAACTTGTACAGAGTTCCTCTACTGGATAAAGAATTGGGGTACTTGGTTTCACCCATTCTCTTAAGAGTTAAAAAGGCAAAGTTACTTGACTGTACCTGCCTCCTCAAAATTGTACTTCATGCATCGAGCTGGTTACTAGTCTTTGCCCGCTCTTTGCTCACACTTCCAAAGCACCAAAGTATTTGCACTCCTTGCATTGAGTTAGCTGTTGTAATTCGCCTTCTCACTGTCATCCAACTTCCGAAATGCAAGAAATTTTGCCCGAAAAAAAAATTTTACCCTAACTTGGAGCAAGTCTTTGATAGTTTTGATCGCCTCTGAGATTGTAGTATATTCACCATCATCTTTGTTGCCTACTCCTCTGAGTAGAAAAGGTATAGCACCAAGTATTGCCTACTTCGTTCCTTGGACGACCACTCTTGCATCAACCTAAAGTCTCCCTCTTTCGTTTATCTCGATGAGAAGCCTGTTGAGACTGGTCTTATGAAGTTCCTTGGCCTCTGCTCTTCAGCCTTGTCCTGGCACTTGGAGTTTGGCTCTGCATTCTCCACCTTCTCGACCCCTTTCACGACCAACCTCTCCTTCCATGAGAGCAAGGTATCGATGACTCCACGAAAGTTCCGCCTCTGTTGTACCATGGTACTACTATCCGTTGCCTCGCAGCAATGTCCCTTTCTTCGCGATCAGTAGATCTGCCTCTATGGCACTCCTCCAAGTCCACCTCTATTCTGACCGACACTTAGCTTTTGGGTAGTTGAGCCCCTCTGGATTCGTCGTTGCTTCCTCGCCCCTTTCGACCACTTCTTTCAACACCTATGTGTTCTTCGAGCAATTCACCTTGATCGATCGAAAAACAGACTGCAAGTCCCATGCATGGTCTCCAATATCCTGTTACAGGGCTCGCGCCGATCCTTAGCTTCCTTGTAATAACATTTCGCTTACTCGAATTGTCCTCTGACTTGCCGGGTTCCCTTAAGCGAATATAAGTAGTGGAGTAGTCCAACTCCCCAACCGCTCTGATCATACCTCTGTATGATCAAGTCCCCCATGGGACTCTCTAGTACTTACATAGAGAATTCTCCATTCATGGTACACAGCCCCCATATGCTGATAATCAAGGCTTTCATCTGATGTAAGATTCGATGCACACATGGAAGACGCACCTCTGCGGTACCATGGTATTCCCTCCTTGAACCCATAGCCCTTCTTGTCGTCGTGTTATTCACCAAAGTGGAGCTCTCAGTAGCTCCTGATCATACCTCTGCATGATCAAGTCCCTCATGGGACTTCTCTAGTGTGTGTTGTATTGCCTCGAACTGTTCCACCACGATCCGTGACACCATATCACCTCCTAGTGACATCTCCACTGCATTTAGATTTTTGTGGGATGAAACTAAAACTATGATCTCTCCATGTGGCTTCCACCAGCACATCGTAAGGCCTCCGCCACCTCCGATTGTGTTGGCTCCTTTGGCAATTAACCTTCGCCCACCTATTCTCGGGTCACACCCGGATGAAACATCACTCTAGGACAGTCCGTCGCCTAGCAGCTCTCTAAGTACACAGAACCATTGTCTGGATAATGGGCCTCTATTCCCCACCAGCACAATCTCCGATGCGCACCGGTTTCTTCATGACAACTCGAATGGCAACACTGTGGCATATTCTTCAAGAGTACCTGCCTCTGCATCCTCTTACCCCGTGCGAAGGCCTTCTGATCCCAACTTCACTTCCGTAAGTTGAATCACCTTAACTCCTCTGTCAAATGCATCTTTGAGACAAGGTATATGTGCCTCGATGGTCCTTTCGTCTTTGGCACCATACAGGATGAGTGTGCCCCATCATGAAGAACCCATGGAGCGGCATGATCTCACTCTTGCCTCTACAAGAGTTCATGTACTTGGCCTCTATCCAAGGAAAGATTCGTGCCTCCGCTCCATATTGCATCTTTTACGTCGACTCCCTTCATGCAGCTTAGATACTTCACCAAGTTCCACCCAAGATGCTCCGCCCCTCGATTTGCATTGAGTTGATGGTGGCCCTCGAGTCCACCATTCCACGTGTCGGCCCTCTGTTGAATCTGATTTTCACATCCGCTCTAAGTGTGCCTTCATTTGATGTTGTTATGGTCGCTCCCCCACTTGATATCATGCGAGATCATGTCATGACTCCTTACTGCTCGCTCGATCCCTTGAGCTTTGTGGAGTTGTTGTCTTGAGGTACTCCTCAACATGTACGGTCCATTATACACGATTCTCTCTTTAAAGAACCAGGACTAATTACTCTTGGATATCTGTCCGGTTGGAGCAACTTTCCTCTTGGCATTTTTCCCTTTGGAAGTTTCAGAGACCACCGTCCCCTTATACTACTCTACCTTGTTGAATAAACCCCCGCAAGTGCACTTGCTAGATTACGACTCTTCGCCAATACGACCCCCGCTGCACCCTCCAAGGCCTAGCAACATGCTGAGCTTGTTGCACACTTCAGCCTCCTACGGACATATCCTACCCATGCCAAAGAGAAGTTTCAGTGCTCCATGGCATCGAGTTTCGATCGCCTTGGGGTGGCCACGAACACTTTATTGTCCACATATAAGCCCTTGCATATGTACCGAATTCTTCAAGTTAGCAATTCCCCTCACCTCTATGAGCTTTGCACAACTCTTTCGATCATTGTGCAACAAACATCCCACTTTGCATGGTCTCATCTTTTACCAAGTGTCCCGCTTGCCTTGAGCACCGTAAAGTTTGGTTGTCGTAGCTAGAACTCAATCATCCCAACCTTTGTGCGCTAGGCATTCTTCCTAGCTTGCTTGTCCTCGTGGTGCCTCTCGCACAAAAGGTTGATCATTCTTCTGAATGTCGATCATAAATTCCCGCTCCTCTAAGTAACTCCTTCCCTACATCTCAATGTTTGTTTCCCTTAAACGGGCGTGCGTGCTGGCTGCTCTCCACGTAGCTCAGCTAGATCCCCCACGTTTGCATGACAAGTGTTTCTACGTGTGCTTCTCCCGCTCTAATACCAACTATCACAAACTTAACTGGTTTGGCCTAAGTCGTGCGGCACCCTTGTATTCGTTCACAAAGGTCAATCGCCCCGAAACCTCCTAGGGCCCCTTAGGACCTACAAAAGAGAAAAGAGAAAGTGTTTCACACAGGATCCACAAGCAACCATTTCAGCAAACAATTTGTATAGGCAATGCAAATTACAAACATAGACTTCACCAACTCTGAACGGTCGCACACAAAGGATCAAAGTTCATTACAGACCGAAGTCCCCACAGGTGTCCACATGACACAAATCTCATTTACAAGCCGAAACCAACCATGAAAGCTAACCAAACTAGAAGCTTCGCTAGCCCGCTACTTGACAAAGTATGAATAAAACCGAAAGACACGGACATGCATGAGCATTACATTGAGCACCCTTTTTATATTTTTGTCCGTGACCAGGAGGCGACGGTCGAAATCAACCATTACCGACCGATTTCGGGAGATAACGAGGCTAATCGAGATCTGCAAGATGGACGATCATCACACCAGTCTGCTGCGGACCGATACATATCGCCCGTACTGTGTGGTATCGCTTGAAACGACAAACCTTGGAGAAAAGGATAACTTTTCTTGTTACATAAAATTATGAGCGATTAAAAATAGTTTAAAAAGACATATTCAAGTTTGTTGACAAGTCAAATACAACTATAAGGAGCTAAAGGTACTATGAATCTGAATGCTAATAAGGTAGAACATGGAAAGGGAATGATTATGAAAGGTTGGATGTTCCCGACCCCTAAAGATTTTAATAATACTCCAGTTAAGAGGTGAAAATAAAAGATGTTAAATGACGCTAATCGGTGGTGTCTAGGAGTTGGTCCCCAATGCCTTCCTGGAGAAGTAAGAAGCACGTTTATTTGCAAAAAACTTCTAAAGAACTTCTCTACATTGAAGAAACAATTTAGAACTAGTTAGGTTTTCATCTGCACTGCATAGCAATTGGAAATGGTAAATTTACTAAACTCAGCCAAATAATTGTAATTAAAATGGCACACGAGAAGTGAAATATCCAAGTGCTGTGTTTGGATTTCGATAAGCCAGTTGCCACATATCCAAATACCAGTTAGTGGAAAAACCAACGGCAGACCAATTTCGGTATCAAGTCAGACATAATCCAATGATGCTTTTAGTTAATCCGCACACTGGAAGTATCTGATGTTACACAGACATGGCACAGACAAGACAACCATCTCATATGTCACTGCTCTATAGAAATTCACCTTAGATTTTTTTTTCAAAAGAGACAATTAATTCAATGAGGATGTACTATCGGCCATGCCTCCTGTACAATTGTGAATCAAGGTTGCATCACTAATACCTCTAGGATTCCTTACTGCTAAACACCTTTTTTATCACCCTAATTTGCTAAAAATAAAATTGTTGTAGTTAGCAATATGTTACTTGGCAATACGTTACAAGGTACAATGTCTAATGCATGAAAATGGGAACAATTTTTTTATTGTTTTGTTTATTAAAAAAGCTGAAATTCATCTACCTGCTTGATAGATGTGTAAAGATGAATGGAATTAGAAGGCATCGTATGTCTATGAATATCTTTGCAGGTTATGAAAAGATGAATGGAGTACCAGATAAAAATAAGGAAATCTTACGATGATGGTTCGGTTATGCTAGCACTTATGGCTGCAAAAGATAACAGCAATTTTCCTATGAAACATGAGTCCTAATCCACTTAAGTTTTGCTATAATCTTACACCACTGGAATGTTCATTTCTAAAATGTCTTACAAACAAAAAATAAATTTTCCCAAGAGTACTTCTAAGGGGGCTCTGGTTCTCTCAGAGGTGACATAAGCACTGGGATACCATGATGCAGTTATTCATAGTAGTTGGTGCTGAAGGTACTTTCTAAACCTTGCTAGACTCCCATCTTTTTCTGGGGGATCTCGTAAAACTGGTGAAGTTACCTGTACCATTGACGTATGACAATTAAATGACAAAATCCAGTATATACCACCACCAACGCAACATACTTAATTAAAAACATTAAATGTTTAAAACAAAAAGAAAAAATTAAAAAACCAATGGATGAATTTTGTAAAAGTTAGAAAATAAAGAAACCAACTATTTTTTTATGAAGCATCAATATTTTATCAAAATAAATCTCACAGCATAAGTTATGTAAATATTTAATAACAGACTAATAACATAAAGGCCTCATATATGTCTTCTTTGAATGGAAGAAACTAATTAATTCCTTCCAAGATACCATAACAATACATTGCATATAGAAAAAACTGAATATTCCAACAAAAACACAGAAATAAAACAAAGTGTTTGTTGTAGTGATATGGAGAAGGCAAACAGTTCCTGGTAAGTGGCCTCTAAGTCCCCAAATCAGTACAGGATATAGAACTACAACCTTCTATGATTAATTATCAAATGCTGAATCACGGGGCCAATAGAGCACTGATTAAAATTTCCATCTTTCACTTGCATAAGCTCCCAGTAGATATGAAACAGTTCCAGTCACATTTACGACTGAAAGTAAACGAAAAACAAACAATAATCTTATCATTTTAGAGGATTAACTCCAATTACCTCATCAAATATCCATTTATTGACTCCAGAATTTTGTAAAAGGGAAATATATCTGAATAATAACCCAACAATATCTTCGAGATGCTCTGTCAGCCATATTATATCATATGATTAGAAAATATGGTACTCAAGTTCTGAGATCTTATGAACAAGTGAAGGTTACAAGATATATTAAAAATTATTGAAGTATGTTTGCCAACTAAAAGAGTATGAGAATATATACTAACCATGACCTTTATCCGTGAGTTCAATAACTACAGAAAAAAAAGAGTAGTCAAAATTCCAATCCCCTTCCCCGGCTTCCAAACTTAAAGCCCATCCTGCAACCATTGAATAAGTCATTTTGTATAAAGAAACATAATGAAGAAATTGAAATAAAATAACTTTGGATCTTCAAAGTGTTGATACTTTGAAAAGCTTGTTGCATCTACATTGTAAATATGTCAGAGACAGACATGTTAAATACAACATCCCAACATGTGTCAAATATTTCAATTTTCAAAACATATTATGGCACTTGCATAGTTGATATTCATGTTAATATTCTGCACATATATAAGACAATTATAGAATATATAAAATGCCTCATATCAAAATAAAAAATTAACAGTATCTGTGTAAATTAAATTGTTAATTTACACTATAAATTTTATATACGTGTTTGATGAATTCTGCTATTTAATCTAATGGCCATACTGTCCATAAATTGAATGCCTATTTTGCCATATTTTGTCCAATAAACTATGAAAAGCAACATATTTTTCCATATTTATGTCTAGTAATGGTGTCCATATATCAAACCCTCAAAAAGGCTTTAATAATCATCAGTAGTAAACTTTCTAAAGCTATACCTTAATAAACTAAACCAAGATTTGCAAATAAAGCTACATCTTAAATTCTTAATAAAGCTATGTCTCGACAAAGATTTGCAAATAATGCTACATCTTAACAAAGTTATGTCTAGACCAAGACTTGCAATTCTGCCCAGTACAATTTGGTTACGGCAGTAATAGTATCCACTGATTCGATAGCCTATTAAATGGGGTGGTACACTCAGCACAAGGCATATGGCCTTCCCAGTACAGGCCTGTACCAAACACTCATTTCACCGGTATGGACAAGTATTGTTCCTGGTCTGAGTTTGTGAACCCTTGGTTTAGACTCTAGTTAGAATTAAACAATTCTTATCTACTTGTCAATCCTTTATGGAAAAGGTTTGAGATTTATCGTCCAATTTATGCTTATATATTAGATATTAAATATTTCCTCTCTACTTCTAAGTCACTCGTTTGGGAGGATCCTCTTCCCCTAAAAATTAAGTAGCTCTGCTACAGGGTTGTAATCCATAAAATAGTCATAGTGCGTGACATGCTAAGGTAGTTTCCTCCAATACTAGATCAGAAAGATCAGTAGAGGTATATAACAATTTATATTCTCTATATTCCAAGGTTTTCCTTGTAATGAGAGATATCTGATCCAACATCTTCATGGTTCTTTAATTGTTGCTTGCTGATCTGAGTTACTTCTCTAAGAACTGTTTTACACTGCAATAATTAACTTCCAAGACAAGTTTTTGTCAGACATGTTCACCTCTTCTAGATGTGTTCACATACTAGACTAATAGAAACCTCATGTAATTTGTGTTTAACACGTGAGCCATTCATAAATTTAAAACAACCTGAATATTGTATGTACCAAATTATCAAAAGATAATTAAATAGCAGAAAAAACCATTTGATTTATTCTATTGCAAGAAATTATATAAAAGAAGATGCACTTGTTTTGCTCACTAAAAACTATGGTTCAGTTACTACCACAAAGTGGACTGTTGGCTACAAGTCAACTAAAAGTTTAACGAATAGCTAACAAAAGAATTAGACTACAAATTACACCAATATCAGAAGCAAGGATTAAAATCCCAGTTCAAGTCCCAATACCCATCCCTGGCCAAACATGTACATGTCCGGTATACAACAGTGTACCAATGCATGATGAATTGACATACCAATTAGCACAGTGCAAAGAGAAAGAGTAGAAGAACAGGAGAGGAGGAATGGAGGAAGAAGAGGAAGAGCGGACGGAGGTGGAGAAGTACCAGAGACGGAAGGCAGCAGATAGGGCAAGGAAATGAGTGTGCAAGGCAAAAGAATGGGTGACGTCGGGCACAGAATCTGAGAGACGAGGAGAGAGAAGCATAGGGAGAATTGGAGAATGAGGAGCATGAGGAAATAAAGAGTAAAAAGGTAGTTGGTATTTGTTAAGAAAAATAAATGATAATCAATTTTCGGGTCTGGGTGCCGATTCAACCCAATAAATATCTACCAGTACAGACCAATTCACCCAGCTTTTAGTAACTTGATTGGAGGACATGCTACAAGTAACTAAAGAATAATTAGTCATATCCTCAAGCATATTCGTGGGAAGTCATATGCAATAAGCCATCGCATGATTAACTGCAAGAAACCAGATCATTCGGACAAATGCACCGAACTCAGGCCACTGTTGAGCTTCATAGTTGTACTCACAATGATTTAAATATCGGTTCAATATCGTACAGGTATACCAGGAAGTATATCAACCTGTACCACCAGCATCATTGAATAAAATAATTAAAAAAATAAAAAATACGGTATTATATCACTATCAAGTTATACGTTTTGACACCAAACCTTAATCAGACCGCTATTTAAATCCTAACTCTTATAAATTTAAATTGGATAGTAGCATATCAATTGGCCAATTTTCAAGTTTGCAACATAAAAACAATATCATTTTGTCCGAAAAAAGGCATACCAAGGACATAACGTTTGCACTTGCAGCCATAGTAAACTTGCAGCCATAGTAAACTTGCATCTTACAGTTTGTGTTAAGATAACAATCTTGAATGAAGTTCAAACTTGTAGCAAGTCGTTGTTGGATTGATATACAGGAAAAGCCAGTCCTGTTTTCTATGTAGCAATTACAAACATATGAAAAACAAAAAACACCAATTGGGAATTCAATGAAATCCCTAGTTCTGTTTTTTTTTTCAAATTCAACATAGACTTATTATTCATACTAATCATCCAATCTAACATAATCATATCTTTCCTGATTGATTGAAGACTTTATGGACTGATCTCCCATTTTCGTTCAAATTCATGGAAGAGAGGGATAACTGCAAAAACTCCCTATCTTGAATTTCACTAAGAAAATAAAACTCTTGAAATCATCTCACTGATACTAAGGGCAAAAAAAGGGTATTACAAAAGACAAACTAAGTAAAAAAACAATATCCAGCTTGACCAATTCAACAATATCATACATGGATTGTCCAATTAGGTTAAATATAATATATAGCATTATTTAACCAATTCAACAATGTCATATAAGAAACTGTCTCTTTAGGTTAGGTTCATCTGACTGTTGTCAACTATAAGAAACATAGTTAAATTAGAATGCAAAGTTTTGTACACTATACACACATGAAGTATGAAACGTACCAGATGGTTTAAGATAGCAAAATGCTTCTATTTGTTCTAAAGTACAAGCAATTTAGAACAATAAAGAGTTGGAGTTACCTAACTGCTTCAGAAAGAAAAAGATAGAACCTTCTCCTTCATGCCCAATAAGATGGCCAAGGTACCTGCAAGGACCTTCTTTGTAATTTTGTATACTCGGAGTAATTGGCCAGATAACCCTCAGTATATGTCCTTGCTTTATTCTAACTGCCTTAACAAGAATCTGCATCATGCAACACCAATTTAAGTCTTAATTATATGACTGCAATTTAAATATCATTTTCTGAATAAAGAATATAGCACCATCTTTTACTCAGTTATTCTTGAGCATAGCAGTATTGCATGATGACTTAAGCATACCTGAAGATGTTCAGATGAGCAAGGCTGACCAGGAAAACGGATAGAGCTCCGTCCAATATTTCGGATATTGCTGAAGTATCTTTCAACCAGGCTTTGAATAGCATCAAGATCCTCTGAGATAATCAAGTAAAATAGACGATGAAGAGTGATGGAACTAGCCACAACATTCTGGATTTTAGTAGAAAATTTGTAGCAAACCCCTACCTCTTCCATAAACAACAAGGTGCATAAGATTTGCTGAATAGTTCCCCTCATAAAATTTAAGAAGCTCAAGCCTTGTGTCCAAGCCATTCGATTTTGGTATAGCCTCCAATGTGTTCCAGTTTCCTGTGGCATTGTGCTCTTACAGTTATGTCTTTTACCACATCACAAAGACATGTGGATAGTAAGATAATAAGAAATAGACAGCAAGATGTCAACTTTGCATGGTTCCCTTAAATTGTTTTCCTACATTCCAGTCCCTTATATCTTACACTACAACGCAATAAAGCCAACATAATTCCTTTTAAAATACAAATCAAGTTTGACATAAGTATTTCCAGTTTAGCCAAGACAGACCATCGCAGCAAAGTACAATTTGCACAAATTTCCTGATTTGATAACTACTCTAGAAGAACATTTCAGTACAACGTAAGCAAATGCATAAAGATCGCTTAAGACATCGAAAATGCTTTCAAGCAATATCAGATTCACACAAAAGTACTCTCGAGCATCGTGAGAATGATGGTAGGAACTATGGCACTAAGAAAAATGCTTGAGTTTATTAATTTTTCATTGATATCGATTGTTGCAACATTTTGTATGGTTGGCATGGTGGTAGAAACCAGTCTATTGAGGTACTAAATAGAATCCAGACCACTTCTATGCTCTTCAGAGTTCAGAGCAAAGTCTATTGAGGTACTAAACCAGATTCTTGCTCTTTTATCCATAAGAAAATAAAAGACAAGAAGCAGATTCTGCTGCTTAAGATTGTTTACAGGAAAATTTTGTTATTGCTTTGCTATGAAACTCGCATGGTGGCTAACAATAAGCAACAAACTGAACAAAAACTCAAAAAGCAATAATAAAACAATATGCAGAGTACTGTGATTGCATCGGACCAAATTATCAAATATAAATAAATTGGTAGATGACCAACTTGTCAGAGAACTTTTTCTTCACACAAAGATTAGAACGAGTGTCTAACATCAAAATGCTCACCGGTACTGAATTTATGATATGGATGATTCTTTGAAGATAGATGCTTCTGGAGCTGAAAATATCAGTACAAAAACAGAAATCAAAATCAGGCACAGTGAGGATTTAATTTTTGAAAAAAATATTAATATTGGATTGATAGACTCACAGTGTTCATTTAAAAGGAGTGATTTCTTTACTTACGAGAAAAAAAAAAGAATACACACTTCAGCATACTTAGAGAATACAATGAACAAAAGATCCTCAACAACAATCAGCTAGATTTTCATACTAATCATATGACAAAACAGCAGGAAAGCAAGTACTACAAAATTTTAGAGAAAACAAAGAAGAAATAAATCCAAGAATGAAAATGGACATGCATGTTTTAACATCTTTCTAGAATTAGCATTTGCATAGAAAACTTTCTAGAATTAGCATTTGCATAGAAAATTATTGTCAATGAGATTAAATTACTTTGTTGGAGCATATGCTTGTAGATTTTCATGTCTAGACATGTAGTATGTTATATTTGGAGCCTGTAGACTCTGTACCTTGCCCTAGATAATTAAGTCTGGATCTATTATTCATTCTTTGAAGTTTGAACAATGGGTCTCTGAAGAGTTTGCTACTCTTTTGTTTAAAATATTTACATTTTGCCTTGATAGGACTGCACTGAATTACAAGTCCATGCAAGCAGAAGTATATTCTTAGGTTATCAAATATGCTTGGATAAAGAAATAATTAATCCGATGAGCTACAGTAGCATTATTGTAGGAAAACATTTATTCCAATGGCAAAATCAGTAAAATTGCTTGTAACCCTGAAGTGCAATTCATTATCAACATTCTTATATGTATCCCATAGTCTATTCCAAAAAAATTTGGCATCCATATGAATTTCTTAGCCGTAAAGTTCCAAACAACTAAATTCAAGAGTAGGATTAATTGGAAACTAAGGGACAGAACTAGCACCTGAGACATTCTCCAACCATCAGATAATAGATTCTTCTGATTCTCTGAAGAAAAATGAGGAACAAATAATTCATAATAGGATCTCAAATAAGGTGGTCAAATTATATAAAGTATGTTAAACTTCTAAATTCAGTGTTCCTTACCAGAATCCACAGCTTTTATTTCCCGAAGTGTAGCATCAGGAGACATCAAAGGGCTGATAAAAAATTGTGCAAACCTGCATAATATAACAATGAGAAAAAAAAGATTAGAAAAGAAAGGTTAACACATTAGATTAACTTAAAAAAATAAAATAATCCAACCGACGGTCTTTCGTGTTGAAGGTTTTGGACCAAGGTTCGTTGTACCGCGGCATACCACCTGGTACAAGCAGTACACACTGATCCAAGAGAGGATCAATATGGGTGGTATATATCAGTCTGTCGGTACACCCCATCGTACCAAATGCCAATATGTTAGTACGTATCGTACCAACGATCAATCGATACACTGGTATGGACCGATAAGATGAACCATGTTTCGGACAACATACAAGTTCATGCTCAAATAGTTTTTATGCGATTTAATCGTTCTACTTCCAATTTTACAACACTATTTGTCACTCTACCGTCAGGTTAGCCCACGTGACAATTGTCAAGTACAATTAAATAGTAGTTATGTGATCTGATCATTCTATTTTCAATTCGCAACATAGTTAGTCCCTCTGCCATCAGGTTAGCGCACATAACCAACCCTATTGTCAAGCTCAATTAAATTTGATAATGTTAATAGTGCATCTAGCACTGAATTTTTCACATTTACCGCTTCTTCCTCTTCTTCTCATCTTCTTTCCCTTCCAAGGATTGCAATTGTCAAATGAACCCCATACCAATCCCAAGTTGGACCGGTACATGCCACTGGTAAGTTAAGGAAGGGGGAGGAGAATATGAACGAATACAAGAGGCAGTGGAGGAAGAGGGAGGAGAAAGGAAGGAACAAGAGGAGACGATGGAGGAAGAGGAGGAAGAAGGAAGAAGTGTAGGCAGTGGAGAAGGCAATAAAAAATGAAGGAAGGGTAAGGAATAACAGGAGGCGGTGGAGAAATAGAAAGAAGGAATAAGGAGGCAGTGGAGGAAGGAGGAAGAGGAAGTAAAAAGTGAAGGCGGTGGAGAGAGGAGGAAGAGGAAGAAAGAAGAAGAGGCGATGGAGGAAGAGGAGGAGGAGGTGGAGGAGAAGAGGAAGCGTATGAGGTTGGCAGGGAAGTACGTAGCGATAGTCAGCAATAGACTCATGAAATCACGACGACAACATGACCATGGGGAGAAGAAGGCTCACCAATTTGTGAGCCCTAACTAAACCCGAGATAATGTTTTTTCTATTCGACCAGACCGGATGCTCGAAATGGAGCCTATCCACGTTTCGGTTCACACCCGAACCAGTAAATACCAGTTGATATAGACCGTTCTCAGCAAAATTGCAGTCCCCACTCCCCATCACCACTCTTGGAAGATTAAAAAATAATTGGGAGGAAGGGAAGGGGCAGCTTTGAAGGGGAAGAGAGGAAGGGTGGTCCAAATTAAGAGATAAGGATACAATAACAACGTTGATGCTGCTAGAGGAGGAAGAGGAGGCAGGATGAGTGGATCGAGGGTGAAGAAAGGGGGAGGACCAAAGGGAGCCACCAAAAGGAGGGGAAATTGGGAGGCGAGGAAGCAGTATTTGTGAAGGAGGAAAAACAAGAGAAGGGGAGAAGAAAGAAGAAGAGAGTAAAAAGGCCGACATTGCAAGCCAATGGTTAGGGCTGGCTCAGTATCTTATCACAGCAGCATTGAACAGTCCTATTAACTAGCCCTGCTTGCAGGATCAGCGACACTAACATTAAGACTCGAGGGACTAACAATGTTACCAAATTGGAAAAAAATGATTGAAATGACTAAAAAGTCAACTCAGGCCAAAATTGGACGATAGCCAAAACTTTTGGGACCAGAAGTGCAATTACTTGAAAAAATAGATTAACAAGAAAAGATATAAAATTGAGAAAATTTTATTGAATATTATACCTGTCCAAAGCCTCTTCAAAGCAGTCTGCATTAACATCAAAATGGAAATTTGTATGCTCAGAAGTTGTATACGCATTAGTGGAACCACCATGCTGTATAGACCAGCAAGTACCAGAATACATGGGAAGTTAGGAACTGAAGCTAGCAAAAACTAGAAGGATGCATACAATGCTTCTACTGAATTTCCAAATGATAATGTAAATATTTTAAAATGTGCAGTTGGTAAAAATCTCCATTACATTTATTCTCTTAGAATGTGGAATTATTTTTCACTATTTTTGTACTCATAAATACAAATTGGCATGAAAACTAGATAGATATAACGCAGAAATTGAGACACTCAAGTCCAACTAATCGCTGCATAATCAATATACAGGTATGGCATGTTTACCCAATGGTAGGCTGGGTACAAAAGTGAACCAAGCAATCTATCTTGTATGGAACCAACTGAGCAAAATTGCCTAATCTCCATACTAGTTGGTTATTCGACTGAGAATTACCGATCCATAATGGTAGAAATTATAATCATTGATGCTGAGATAACAAAGATGACAAAGTGGGTAGTTTAAGATGAAAAGGAGAGTAATAAAGGGCAATATTTAAGAGTTAAGGCCAAATGACTTCTATGAAAACCAAGAAATCCTGTTTTTAATCAAATTTTAAATGTATTAAAAATTGAAAGCCATTTTTTCTCTCTTCCTTTACTTGATATTATAGAAAGAATAACTTAATCAAATTCCTTGTTAGGAATTCTTCTTGGTATCTAATGAGAATCTATAATCACTATACTTTTTAACATTTCAACTAGTTAGTTATGTAGACACTCTACCAGTAGCAATACATGTACATTCTCTATATTTACAGAATGATCAACCTGGTTCAGTGCCCAGCCCCACGTGCACCAACCCATGCAACATAGTCTGGTTAAGCCTCGCCCAACCTCCACACCGCACCCCACTCCCTCAAAAAAAAAAACCCAACCGACGTTCTGCCGTAGATATCTTGCTAGCCCCAGTAATTGCTTTACCACTATCATCAACCTTCCATTGACATCAATGATCAACCTTCCAGGGTCATCAATATATATCTTCTCCACTTCTCTTCCTTCTGTTCCTATTTCCTCACATCTCTCACCAGGGGCTCCACTACTGCCTCTGCCGTATTACCTCTTCTTCTCTCCCAGGCGACTGGACCCCTCCATCCTTGTTGAATGAATCAACATATCTGGAAAAGAGACAAAACTAACATAAATTTTGAAAGAAAGATATAGTAGAAGTGAGAAACCAACTAGATCTTACACCCATTTCGTTGTGGGCTGAAAATTGGTTTCGGCTTCGCAACATGGGTGGGATCCCTAACACTTGTTGTGAAAAGTGACTTATGATGACTTAGAGAGTATGTTCTTTAAATTTCATTAGCACTGTGGGGCTGAGCTATCAATGCCTATTGGTATTGTTAGAAAATTCCATTTTAAAGGAAATTATGATTGCAGGTGGTCATAAGGAAGCTTCTTCAGGTGGGACTTTGTGCCTTATAGCACCTAGCACACTTTCGACAAAGCTGCTTTAAAACAAACAAAGAACTACAAAACCAGAGAACAACAACTGCCATAATTTACACCCCAAAAAATTTTGAAATTTACAATTAGAAACAAAATGACCTAGATTTAGATAGATGATTTTAACTAGGTATATATTATCGAAAGAAGGCATTAGACTAAACTATGTTATAGATACCTATCATAGCAAGCAGCAATGAAACAAATGACAAACCTTAGTCAATGTGAGTATTACTTACCTCTGTGATATATTTTGAATAACTATCCTCCACTGGATATTTCTCGCTGGCATAAAATAGCATATGCTCTATCACAAAAATAAGACAAGATTAGTGACAGGCATTGGTGCTACAATGGACAGGCATGATCGAGGCACTTATCTTCCTCTATCTGCCCGATTATTGCACAAAAACAGAAGCAAGGTGAGTAACTGTGACCATCCAAGAAGAGACCAATGACAACTACAATCTCAAAGGGGGCTTGTCTCTGAAGACTAACAATCATAAACTATAAGAGACAATAATTCATGTGCCTTATCTAGACAAATTATATTTCATCCATATGACTAAAGCAACAACGGATCAGATATGCATCGCCTAATATGCCAGTCCCAAAATCTAATATACCTGCATCAAATTCCCTTATACCTCGGATAGAGGAACGCAGAGAGACGAAGCACTTACCAAGGAAGTGAGCCAGACCCTCGAGGCCATCAGGATCGCTGAAATAACCGACCGAGACATTCATCGAAGCGGCAACCTGAGGTAAGAACCACAGAGACGGATCCATTTCTCCATACAACAGGGACTTCAGCCAAAAAAACAAAAAAAAAGACCTAGGAAGGAAGAAATAGGGCACCTTGTCGGTCTCGGGATCGCTGATGAGGAGGACCTCCAAGCAGTTGGGGAGGACGATCCTCCTGTACTCCCTTTTGTCGCAGCGGGGCTTCAGGATCTCCACTTCCGATCCTCCCACCGCCATATTTGGGCCCGAGACGGAGATCTCTTGCCAATAGCCGTGGAGAGCAGCGACGCGATACGGGAAGATGCGGTGGTCTTCGATCCAAGGGATTGTTAGGGTGATTTAACTTGACATCTGCGGCTAATTCCAGTAGGTCGGTCTTCGCACTTGTGCTCAGATTGCTGGCGACATCTTGAAGCGGACGCGTTTCTTTTCCACCACCAATTCGAGTTTAACCCATCACGAATATAATATTACAATTAATTATCGACGTGGAATAAACGTTTCTTTAATTTTTTTTGTCATTATCCAGGGATAACCTTTTTTTTATTTTCTCTGAGCTTGTTTAGAATTTGTATTGATTAATATTTGCAATGCTCAATCTCTTGTTCGAATTACCCAAATCAATTAATTATTTCGTCCCCCTACTTCAATTTTTTATTTAATAGACATATAATTATACAATAATTAATAATAAACCCTCCAATTTACTTTTTTTTCTCATTTAGTTGATAGAAAAATAATAACGTGACCAATACTTCGGTATTAGATTAGTGGTCAGTGTTACATCAACAATACTTTCATCATGTGTGGTTGCCTTAACGAAGCTATCTAAATATTATCAATTATATTATATTTTGTTGCTTATTTCTTCAATTCGATATAACCCAATTCCACTTGGGTTAGGAACGTGTGAAATCATCCCCCACATCGATACATGTTTTTATCAAGTAGTGATTTTGTTTTTACTATTTTTGATGCATTGCCAACACCTCAATTCTAAGTTAAGTTAAACATCTAGTGGTACACATCGATGTACTTTTATATGATTCAATATCTTTTGGATTCGATCATATTCTATATCGATAATAAACAAATATAAAATGTGACCCCAATTGATACTTAGCCAAAATTAGAGCCTAGCATCCTATTCGAACGATTATATTTTAACTTAACAATTATAAAATAAACTTAGACAATCAAACTTCTGCAGATGACATGAGAGCAATAGAATGGCAGATCGTAACAAATTAGTAACAGCGAAACAAATTTAGACAAATTAAAGCAACCATTTAAGAGCCTTCCATTAGCATCTCGGGTCATTAATCTATTTAAAACACATATAAAAGAATCTACTAATAAGGGTTAGGACTCAGTTGAGCCAGATCTTAATCGATTGGGTTGAATCCGTGGATTTAGTTTTGTTGATCGATCTAGACCTGACATTATATTGGGTACGAAGAGATTTAAGTTCATTATAATAAATCAATCCAAATTCTATTTTAATTGGGATTCGAATAAATTGGAGTCTGGTTATGAATCGAAGTTAGATTCGGATCGGATCAACCAAGATAAGTTTGTAATTAACCCAATTGATCACCCACCATCTTGATGAGGAAAATTCGATTAGGGTTGAGAGAAGGTCGGCTAGAATTAGAGAGGGAGAGCTTTATTTAGTTATGACTGTCTCTAGAGTTGATTAAGAATTAAATTAGAAGTTTTAGTCTTCGTTTAATTGAAGTACGAGTCCTATTATGATTAGGGTTTTGAGACACTGTATAAATACTTGTTGTCACAACCTTTTTTCTTATGAATAGATCAATCTTTTTGAATCATTATGATCGACTACTAAGGAGTAATGAACCTCTATAAAATTTCAAGAAAAGTCGATCCTCTACAGAGATTAACCCAAGCTTAACCCAAGCTTATAATCATGTATAATTTTAACATTAAGCTTCACATTTCTTGACCAAGAACATCATTTTTCAAATAAATATGAGAGAGGGAGAGGCTCTCGAGCTCAAACTTCTTGAAGAACAATTGTAATCCGCTTGGCGTAGGGATCATCCAAAACAATTAAATAATGTAACCAGTTTGTTTCATCAACTACAAAATACAATTAAATGACTAATGGAAAACAAGCTTTAGTGTTTTTGTTTGTCCATTGTAAGATCTTTAGTGATCAATACACCATAATGTGCAGTCTAATCTGTTTAGTCTAACTCAATTCTTCTCTTTTTTACTTTAATTCGATGTCCTTAACATTTCTAAAGCTAAGAGAATGACCCCAAAACAACCAATTACAAAACATCAAAATCTATAATAAACAAGTGATGTGTAAAAAGTCATTAAACAACCTGTTTCCACTATGATTAAACACTCATATCTGTTTGTTCGAGCACCAAACAAGTTAATGTAAAAGCTGGATGAATAAATAATTGATCTATAGACAATCAGCTTACAAGACAATTAAATAAATAGAATCAACCAATTGTGAATTATGTTATTTTAAACAACTAAAATCCAAAAGCTGTTGCATCATTTTGGTTTACAAAATTGTACATCAAATGCTATTCTCAAAGTTGATGAAGTATAGATTATTAGTTTGATTTCATGTCACAAACATTAGAAAAATCAATCACCTCCAAATTTAATCAACTCCTATATACCAAATCACTGTCCAAATTGTGTATGCACTGTATTATTAGGTAAAATACTATTAAATACTACTAAAAAATATTATTAAAAAACAAGTAATAGGAAATCAGCTCCCCCTGACAATATTTCTACTCTACAATAAATACTCTACTCACCTAATAATTTTGCAAACTCATACAAAAATTAACTTACTCAAAATTAACATACAATCTTTTGCTATAGTTAGCATCAAACCCAATTGCCATTTCAAATTAGAATAAGATGCATTTCTTGTCAAATCAGAATTATAATTAGATGGAGTAATGAAAAATAGACCAACACATTTTGGTCCAATCAAGGAAACTATGTCATGACACCCATCAAATTTGTTATGATTATGATATCAATTTAGTCAAAGTCTCAATAAGTTTGATTCAATAGAAGTTGTTAATCTTGTAATCAGACTTAACTGGGTCAAATATCATGCAAACTATTTTTCATGTGCCCTCAAGTGATGTCAAAAACACTATTGCAAGGAAACTGATCTTTTGAGGTGTACTGAAATATTTATTGGCATTTCAGTTGATGGTTATTGTGTTCTCATTTACTTACACTAACATAATATACCCCAACCCTATCAATTAAATATTAATTATAAAGGCTAAAGACCAAAAAAATTTCAGACCAGAACTCATGACCATAAATTATAGCAACTTATGAGGCTAATTATAGATTATTTTTATAATTAATTATATTTAGTATTTCTATCTTGTATCATCAAAAATTATCTCTATACATGTCAACTTGAAATATTAAACTCTGATATACTCACGTGATCAGAAACATAATTAAATATTTTACTTTTGTAAACGTAGAAATCTTAATATAATTTTTGGATATGTAAGGATCAAGATGTTAATATATAATTAACTCTAATTTATGATTGACTATTGGTTTTTGTCACATGAAACACATGCGTGATTCGGTGGGCATATATCCATGGTGATAAGAATATTAAGATCATATGCTCATCAGATCATCTCCATATTGGTCAACCAGCCTTAGGTCAAATAGGCTTATCCTAAAATTGTGGTCCGTGACAACCTCGTCTGCCACCAATACAGACGATCTATGTAATTGGTACAAAGATTGAGAGCCATTGGTGAATAAAAATGTTTAGTTATTATTATTATTTCCTATCCTTTCTCGATTGATCATTGAGGCCTAACCATCCACAGTTCCCAGTAGCTTTCAACTGTGTTGAACCTGTGGCTAGGCTGCTTTACTTGTGGGATTGACGCACTTTGTCCTATACGTAATGCTCTGCATAAAATTAATGTATCACATTGCTCTAAGTATCGTTATAATAGGAATTGTAGCTCCAATTAAAACTCCTCCAACGAGTAGGAGAACGAAAGGAAGAAGGCTTCAGATGAGGTCGTAGCTTTGCCCAGCCTCTGAGATCATCTCTACATTAGGTGGATGCTTCCTTGCACGTTACAGCAACGCTTCTTCTGATACCCCTACGGCATATGCTTGAGCTTCCACTCCTTAAATTCCAGTGGCCTTCACCCTTCACCGTATCTTGTTCTAACCATGGGAAACAGTACTGCCACCGGAGCTCTCTCCCCTCTCCCTATCGAGACATCCTTTAGGCTTCCGTCTCCGTTGCCATCTTGGCCACCGGGTATCGACCCGCTAAATATTTTGTTCTTGATCTCGTTCTTCCTTCTCGCTTACTCGATTCCTCGATGTATGTCGGAGTTTAGGTGGGGAGTTTGCCGCGGGGAGAATAGATGTCGGAGGTCTAGAGGTGCGCCAAGTCTCTACGTTCACACAAGTTTGGGCTGTGCGTGGAGGAGGGCAAGACGATCTCGGTGCAACCTTCTTTCGGCCTTCGCCGGTCCCCACCGGCTTCTCGGTGCTGGGTTACTACGCCCAACCAAACAACCGGCCTCTCTTTGGCTGGGTTCTGGTCGCCAAGGACACCGGCAATGGCGACGCCCTTGCAAAGCCATCGGACTACACGCTTGTTTGGAGCAGCGAGTCTTCTACCATCAAACAAGACCGTCGTGGCTACTTCTGGCTGCCAACACCACCTCAAGGCTACGCGGCGGTCGGCCTTGTAGTCACAAACTCGTCGGAGAAGCCGTCGGTCGAGGAGATCAGGTGCGTGAGGAGCGACCTAACCGATCAGTCCCAGAGCGACGCGTACGTATGGAGCACCGATGGATTCAGTGTCAATGGATTAAGACCATCTACAGGGGGCATCAAAGCACTTGGCGTATCGGTTGGAACGTTCGCAGCCCAAGCAAACGGAGCTACGACTGCCACAAGCTTGGCTTGTCTCAAGAACCGTGCGTCCAACTTCACTTCCATGCCAAACCTGAAGCAGGCGGAGGCTCTCATGAAATCTTACTCGCCATGGATCTACTACCACCCGGATGAGGAGTACCTCCCCTCGTCCGTGAGCTGGTTATTCGACAACGGCGCTCTCCTGTACCAGAAAGGAAACCAGAATCCTACTCCCATCGGCTCCGATGGCTCGAACCTGCCTCAGGGGGGTTCAAACGACGGCGCCTACTGGATAGATCTTCCCGTCGACGGCGGGCAGAGAGATAAGGTCAAGAAAGGAGATCTTTCCAGCACGAAGGTGTACCTTCACATCAAACCCATGCTCGGTGCGACCGTCACCGACGTGGTCATATGGATCTTCTTCCCCTTCAATGGGCCTGCAAAGGCTAAGGTGCAGTCGCTCAACATCCCACTGGGGAAGATAGGGCAGCACGCGGGTGACTGGGAGCACATGACGCTGAGGATAAGCAACTTCACCGGGGAGCTATGGCGGGTCTACTTCTCCCAGCACAGCTCCGGGGCATGGGTGGACGCTTCCCAGCTAGAGTTCCAAGAAGGAAACAAGCCGGTGGGGTACTCTTCCTTGCATGGCCACGCCATGTACGCGAAGCCAGGGCTAGTGCTGCAAGGGGATTCCAAGCTGGGCATTGGCATCAGGAATGACACCGCGAAAGGGAGCGGGATCGACAGCGGAGGCAGCTTCGAGGTGGTGGCGGCAGAGTACATGGGGTCGGCGGTCGCCGAGCCCGCATGGCTCAACTACATGAGGCAGTGGGGACCGACGGTGAGCTACGACCTCGCGAATGAGCTCAAGAATGTAGAGAAGCTGCTGCCTAAAAATCTCAGGTCCAAGCTCGAGAACATCATCAAGAGTCTTCCCGCGGAGGTTCTTGGGGAAGAAGGGCCTACCGGACCAAAGGAGAAGAACAACTGGGCAATGGACGAGAAGCAGTTGTTTCTACTCCTCAATGTATGTGACTCTGATATCATACCTACCACTTGCAATACATTGTATTTGTTGGAATACTCAACATTATGGTGATTTTAATTCTTCATATACATTTCTCTTTTATTTTATGATAAGAAACAAAATAAGTTTTTAGTATGTGACTCGTAGTATAATTTTGCAACACAGCCAAAGGATATCATTGTTGCTTTGCTTATGATCATTGCTTAGAAGAAAACAAGAAAGCTCATTTTGCCGGTCTCTTTCAAACATTGCAGTCTGTGCAAGCTCGGTTGAGCTAAACAAATCATTTCAGACATGGCATATTCCTTCAATTAAATACATTTGATTCATTGATGCCTTCTCTTTCCAAATTAAACTCTTAAATTTGATCTAATATGTAAATCACAGTCTTATTGAGTTTAAGAGAGTGAAAAAGAGTTTGAGAAATTAAAATCCTTATCTATGGAAAAGAGAGTGAAAAAGAGTGAAAAAGATATAAATGAAAAAGAGTTTGAGAAATTAAAATGAGTTGAAAGAGGGGGGAGGAAAGAGTTTCAAAACCCTTATCTATGGTTCAAATAGTCAAATTGATCATTTAAAATAGGGTAATGTAAGCCCTTTATAGGTAATGGTAGAAATCCAACCGTTACCAACCGGTACTAAAAAAACAGTAATAATCAGATTTTGGAACACCTATTCTTATGATGTGTAATATTATTGCTTTGCTACTGAATTTAATGAAACTTAATTTGGTATTCACAATATTAAGCTATTTTAATTTCCTATTTTTGCTAAAGCAAGAACACTAAGGCCACAAAATGACTTTTAAATGCTAAGATGTTATATACTTCGTTTGACAAGATTACTGCAATGTAAAAATTTCAACTTAAAATTTTAATTGATTTTAAAGTTAATAGATTAGTCGATCTTTGGTTGAGGAGGCCTATTTCTATTTTGATTAGGAATACAATTATACTTTCGTTATTATCGTAGAGATAATTTTAGAACTCTATAATCTTTTTAAAATCAAATTAATCTGCAAGAAACTTAACATTAAAATGCTATAAAGCATGAGTTTGAATCTTATAATTATACCCTTTCTTAGTATTTGATTAATTATACACCTTTTTCGTTCACACACCAAGTTCAAACAAATTTTATTACATATATATATATATATATATATATAATTTTTTCGAGAATAGAGAGATGATATTTTTAAAGATATGGGAAGTTATTTCCCATTGATAGCGAAAGAAAGGTATATGATACTAACAATCATTTTGAGATTTAGAAGCAAAGGAGAAGGAGGAAGCAATGCCTTAAATTAGAAAATTGGAAAAATTACTCAAGCTAAGGAAAATGATAGCTAACCACATTGTGGTCCTCAATCTCAAACAAATTAAGGATTTAGGTTGATGAGTGTTCCAAAACTCAACTACTAAAGCAAGATTTTTTAATGTCTATGTGGCACAAAGACAACATGACCTATATATATTTTTAACATAGGATCATCTAACAGCATAAGTTAATATTATTTTAATCATATTTTTGTTTAAATGTCTTTATATTTTACAACACAAGTTTATGACAATCTATAACAACTTGGATTAGAAAGAAATAGATAAAACAGCAGGACATGACTGATTGCTGCCATGTCCTATAAATTTTGGAATGTCGTCACCGTTGGCTTTGGAAGAGGGAACTTACTTCTTTAATCAATCTTGTTAACATATGTTTAAAAAAATCTCATATATATATATATATATATATATATATATATATATATATATATATATATATATATATATATATATATATATATATATATATATATATATAATCTCTTTTAGTCAATGTTTTGATAGCTACACATATTTATATTTTTAATATATAGTTAAAAAAATGAACTTGAGTCAATGTATAGTAATAAAACGGATTGAGTTTTGATAAATAGTACATTAAAACTATATTTTAAATCTATATTAACATAAAGTGTAATTTAATAATATTATATTTCAAAAGTTAATTAAATATTTTATGATAAATTTATCTTTCTATTATTTTTAGTATTTATTCAGATATGAATACATACTTTTTATTTAAATTAATAAGAAAAATAAAAAAATAAAAATAAACGAATATATGTATGTAATCATATAAGAAATTTCGTATGGCCCAAATATAATATTTGTAAAAAAAATAATCATATAAATAAATATATAATATGTTTAAAAATAAAAATAAAATTCATCTTATAAAAAATACAATTCGGTTTCTCATTAAATTACTTTGATATTTTTTTAATTTTAGTTAAAGTCATATGGTTCTTTTAAATTAAAAAAAATACAAAAGCATTATACAACTGATGAATTAGGGTAGCATCATCATTTAGACATTTTCAATATGAAAGAAATTTGATTTTTTTTAAATTACCAGATATAATTTGAAAAAAATGATTTTAAACATGTATAATTTATATTTAAAATTTAAATATAATTTGAAAAAAGTTACCAAACACTAATTTATATTTAAAATTTAAAATTAATATTCATAAAATACTAATTTATTTAAATTTATATTTAAAAAATGTATTGGACTCCCAATAAAAATTTAAACATGTTCCATCCTAGAAGTATTAAGTAGCGGTATAAATGGATATTTGATAGCTAATTGTATTATCTCAAAATTTATATTATCAATATGCTATTTTCTTTTTTCTTTTTTGATAAATTACATCACATTTTTCAGAACTTTTGGAAGTACATATTTGTAAAAGCAGCTACTAAGAGTACCATACCATACCATAACGCGTGCACCAGTCCACCGAATCAAACCACATACAAAATAAATGCGTCAGTTACGGGGAGACTTTGCATTGCCGGTCAATCACGGGATCGGGTGCGCGTGTGGGCCCCGACGACACCCATCGGGGCGGGGCCCACTCGACCGTCTTTTACGATTCCGGCGGTCGTACGACGCCCTGTGGCTAGGAACACCGATCGACTGTGGCCGCCGGTCTCTCTCCTCCGCCCGAACACGGCGGCGGACATTTCTGGAATCGACACAAAGTAGCTAAGTAGTGCTTTAAAGATCGCGTACTCATCCGATGACGATCCGATGGCCGGTGAGACCGGTAGGTGAGGTGTCGCCATGAAGAACGATTCTTTTATGGTGGCATCCAATTGCTACGTTGTTTCAAGAAAGAAACATGGTAACCTCTATTGACTCCTATATGATTTGTTTGGGTGAGGCTTCCACTGGAATCTTCCCGTGCTGCATGATTTGCTCATAGTATTTTTTTTTTAACATAAAACATATATATATATATATATATATATAAAATTAAGTTGATCCTTGAGATCAATTGTGATCACTATGACGTTACACATGACCCTTGAAGATCTCATACATGTGTATCCTTTCATCGACATCCATTCAGAAACCCCATGTTTAATTATCGTTAATTCAAATATATATAATTAAACACTCAATTACTCTTTTATATTTTTTTATCATCATAATGTTCAAATATTCAAGTATCCTAAAGTTCAATTTAGAGGAATATATTCATAGTTTTATATTATATATATTATATATATATATATATATATATATATATATATATATATATATATATATAAGTTCAAATTATGGTGGGTGACGAGGAGTCACGGCCTCAGGGATTCGTTGTCCGCGCACAACAGCGCCCCCCTTTCTCTGTGTTGCGCTGCGCTTCCCCTCAGAATCCCACATCTGTTTATTTGGTGCGTTGGGGTTGCGCTGTAGCACACTATCTCCTCAGCTCCGTCCGTACCTTCCGACCTTCCGCTTCTCTTCCCCGGATAAAGCGCGCGCGCTCTCTCTCTCTCGCTGCCCCTTCCGAGGGGTTTAAGGCTTTATGTTTGACCCCGATGTTTCCGCCCTCGAAAGGGTCTCATAGGGAAGACGATTATATCGACCTGCTTTGCCGGTCGCCTTGCGAGTGAAGTCAGGTGCTGCTTTTTTCCATCTCTTTCTTATTTTCTCTCGTCCTGCTTGTTGATTTATTCAGATGAAGGTTTGTTTAAAGCTTAGAAAGTTAAAGCTAGTTGTCTCGATGAGGACGAAATTGATTGTGTTGGTTCGCGTGGTATTTGGAGATTTGAACGACCTTGTATTGGAGATGATCGATGTCTTCTTTTTCATTTACGCTTCTGGTAGTAGAGTTCTTTTAGGGTGTTCATTCTGGGTCTTCGTTACGTGGACGGATGCAAAGTGAAACCTTAGTTGGGGTTTGTCGTGTCGACCGTAACTAGCCCAAGTAGATGAAAATTTTCAGGGATTCTCATCTTTAGATTAAGAAATTCAGAACTGTGGTTTGGTTTATCCTAGTTATCAAGCAGCAACTACTTGTCAAACCTATTATACCAAAAATTCATGATTTTTGCATTTTTTGTGTGGTGAGCCTGTTGCTAAACTTTGTATGATGACAAAGTGAGATTTACTTTTCTTTCAGAATTTGAGTCGTGGCACGAATTATTTGTCGTGAATAATGAATCAAACCGCTTACACTAGTCATATTATGTTAAAAGTTATTGCACTTAGGATGAAAGATATATAAAGAATATTGCTGACAGTTAACATGCTCTGTAATAATCACTGCAAATATAATTGATGGCTTACTCGACTCTTGTTTGGTCAATCACATCAATGCTGAATCCTTGCATCTCAATTTGTACTTTTAAATATTAACTATTGGCAAATAAATTCGTAATAATGTTCGGAACTGTCATGCAAATTTTGGATGATCAAGATGAGATTCATATTGACACTAAACTTTAGAACTGAATCAAATTTTTTGAGTTAGATAGAAATTGGTCAAATTAATTAACATTGAAGAGTTTTTGTCCAAGAACAACTCTATCTATTTGATTGAGTGGAGCTTGTTTGGCATCTATGATAACTGATCATTGTTGCTTAGGATCAACTGGAATTGGCTTGGGGTTGTATGGGATTGAATTGTGATACGACAAAATCCTAAAATTGAGATCTATGCTATTGTAAGTTGATCGTGAGTGGTCAATCTTGGCTGTACCTTGAGCTGGCATTAGCATCACAACAAAATCAAGTGTACCAGTTATTTAAATACCATGATTGGGTTTTCCACATGGGACTTGAATTTTCCATGGAACACCAAAGGCCAATCCAGATGTTTTTATCTGCTCTTGTACTCTTACCAATATTAGAATTGAGGGTTCTAGTCTTCAAGAGTGCCTTATATTTTGATTGGACAATCATGGCTGATTAAGGAAATTAAATATAACATTATGAATACAAAGGATGACAAATTTAGGTGTTTGATGATTACCCAGAAAACCATATGAAGTGTTCGTATTCCACATTGCAGCAAATATTTGCTATGACACATGGTTTTCCTATATTTATTTGACTTGTTCTTTAGTCCCCGTCCATGACTTTGTTTACGATGAATATTTGATCCTGTGCAATTCTCAAGATCTGTAGAAATCATGACTAAGTATTGTTGCCTTTGTTTAATTTATGCAAATCCACCTTTTTAGCATTAGTAGCAGATTTTTTTGTAAGACAATATATCAGTCAAAATTTTCTTATTTCATGACATGGAAATATTGGTATATACAAGCTTGCATTTTCATATTTCTTGACATGAAACTATTGGATGCCATGCTCTCCCTTCCTCAAATTCTTGATGTTCTTATTAGGCCACTGCTATATGTTTCAAGATCCTCTTTCAAGGCCCTGATCAGTACCTAAAGAATCCTTACCTATTGTAACATGATAAGTTACCTAAACAAAACCCGAGTCTAACGCATTTATGGATGGGCTTTGATTAAGGTGTTTGTAACAGTTTTTAAAATATGAAATCAACCACCTGGCCTATGCAGAAAATTTATATTGCACGCCTAACAACTTATTGAGTTGTGACTATCACCCATTAAATTGGGGATACATTACTCCCGATAGAAGATCTATACCTCTACCTACCCAGTGTACTTGCACACTTGGCTAGCTCCATTGTAGTCAACTTATTATGAAAGTTTTATTTACGTAATATTTGATCAACATTGGCCTAATTTGCGTTGGGCTTGAGTAGCACTGAGCCACCATGTTTGCCCGGATCTGGACTGTGCATGAGTCGAGTCCATATTGGATCTAACTTGCTAATGCTTGGCACGACAGTAGTCCCTTTAAAACATGAAAACACATGCATAACTTATTTCTCCAACTTAAAATTAAATTATGAATAAAAAAATTATTCTATATAAAATAAATAAATATACTCACAACCAAGGTTTGCAAGACCGTATCGTACCGCTTGGTAGGTTCGGTATGTATTGGTCCAATAAAGGATCGGTACATTCGGTACAACTTGGTACCTTAGTGTACCATGTGTCGGTATGCTCGGTATAGCTTGGTACGAATCGTACCGACAGCTAATCGATATGCTGGTACAGTGCAAGATTTCGAACCTTGCTCACAACTATGAAAATATAATTAATTGACAAATGACTAATTTTGGAAATTATTTAAAATCACTAGAACATGAAGAAATCTTACCTAATTCTTTAAGGCAATGCCAACCCTCTCTCTTTCCCTTTCAGTCCCACCTACAACTCTCCTTTGACATGGGATATAGTCCTCTTTAATGGGACCATCCAAGGTGAAACTATTTATTGGTACACATCTATTTCTTGTTCAAGCTATACAATTAATATAGGTACACACCTTCTCAATGACTAATTTTGGAAATTATTTAAAATCACTAGAACATGAAGAAATCTTACCTAATTCTTTAAGGCAATGCCAACCCTCTCTCTTTCCCTTTCAGTCCCGCATACAACTCTCCTTTGACATGGGATATAGTCCTCTTTAATGGGACCATCCAAGGTGAAACTATTTATTGGTACACATCTATTTCTTGTTCAAGCTATACAATTAATATAGGTTAGAGATTTGAGATGACTTATAGTTGTTTGTTTCTCCACCTTCTCAATAACTCATTGTATAAAGCTTGTGTAAACAGCATCATACAATGTATAAGGCTTTAGGTGCATCTTGTGAATCGACTTTGCTCATGCTGTATAATCTTTGTTTTGTAATCAATATTGGTCAGTTTTTTTATGCCTTTTGATCTATGCATTGATTTTGTACCTGTACCTTATTGTGATGTTAAATTTTGTGCTCTAGACTAACGGACTTAATTCTTTGGTTACGACTCTTGATAGTGTGAAAAAAATCATTTGTAAATGATATCTTTAGCTAACATGTAATAGTGAATCATACTGTTAATGTGGAAATCTTTTGTTTTCTTTCTTATCTCAGTTGTTTGGATGTTCCTTTAATTAGTTTATTGTGTTCTTTGTTTTTCGTAGATTTCCCTTAAATCTTGATCTGCCAGTTTTATGGCATAAGCACAAAGTACCTGTTGCATCTTCTTGTCAACTGTGAAGATTATTTAAGCAGATGGTTCCGGGAAAGTGGGAGAGAAGTATATTTGTACTTATACTTTTGTTCGCAAATGCATCAGGTAGTTTATTTTCCATTTGACTTTTTGAACGAGAAGCAACAATTTTTTTTTTGTATGATGGACATAAGATTAGAATCTTCTCAAAATATATAAACTCTGACTATCAAATGTTTCTTGGTATAGACCACTAACACTTTGGTTGATTTGAGCTCAACTGTATGATGTGTTGGTCCATATAATTTAATAATTTAATATGTGCATTTTGTATTGTTTCACTTATTTGCTTTCTGGACCAGTGGTTCCTGTTGTCTTGGGTCCATGGAATTGCTCCTCCTAGAGGTTGATTTTGTTACATCTGGGATTTTCTTCCTCACAGTAGGAAGGAACCATTGTGCAGTTCATGATTCTCTCATGCTGCAATTTTTCAGCATAATTTGTGTTTTCCAATGAATAAGGGTCCTTTCCTTCCAAATTAAATAAAAAGAATCTAAATAAACTGTTTCCTTTAGTTTTTGGTTGTCCAATTCTATGAAAAAGACTTACTTTAGAAGCAATTCTCTTCGATCTTTTCCCCTTGTGTATTGATTTTTAAAAGCTATAACTTTTACCCACTTGTGGCTTGGCCCAATTTTATATTGCCTACTTGTGATTCAAAATGTGGCACTAACTCCACCTAAGATCTGGTCCCTTGGCCTTTATGTCTTCCGCTAGCTACAATATGTATGCATTGGGGTTTAAGCTCTTCCTGATTTTAGCCCTTAAAGTGTTGAACGTTTATAGCCTCCAATTTTAGACCTCACAGAAGAGAGCAGAGTCCAGTTCCATCAATTTGGGGATTGCCAACAATTTTAGGGCTAAAATTGGGGAAGAAGGCCTCAAACCTTGATGTACATGCAAGGGTTTTGGAGTCCATTCTATAAATTTTGGGGAGTGCTGGCTATTCAGGGCTAAGATAAGAGAGGAAGGCATCAAACCCTGATGTATGTGCCATTTACATGCTATCATTTATCATTAGGTGAACAATGAAAACTAAAGTATCGATAAACCATACCTTAGATGGGCAAAATGCCACTATTTTCCTTTTCAAATTTGTTTGCCCTACCACTATTGTTAGGCAATATGAAATTGGCCATACCACTATTGATTGTTCAAACTGTATTCTTCCAACTGTTTGTTCTTTTTATTTGCAGGAAAGATAATCGGTCCAATCAATTTTTATATAGCATAAGCTAAACCCTGTCACTTGGAGAAGATTTTGCCCTTGTACATTCAGTTCATTTAACTGGTTTTTCCTATGGGTGTATTCAGACTCTGAGAAGTGCTCTGCATTTATTTTTATCTTTGAATTTACTTTAATTCTTCCTCTTATTTCTGCTGCAAATTTAGGTGCATATGTTGGAATTAACATTGGCAACATGATGTCAAACTTGCCATCTGCAGCAGATATAGTATCAATTCTTAAAACACAGCAGATCAAGCATGTACGCTTGTCTGATGCAAACCACCGAATGCTGGGTGCCTTAGCAAACACTGGAATAGATGTTATGATTGGGGTTCCCAATGACCAGTTGCTACGGATAGGAAACTCTCGGTCAGAAGCAGCAGATTGGATCAACAAAAATGTTGCTGCATTTGTTCCAGAAACTAACATAACCTATATAGCTGTTGGTAATGAGATCCTGACTTCAATTCCTAATGCAGCTCTTGTTCTTGTCCCTGCTATGCAATTCCTCCAGTCTGCTCTTGTAGCATCCAATCTTAATTTACAGGTCAAAGTTTCAAGTCCACTATCCATGGACATGATACCAAAATCCTTTCCCCCATCTACTGCCACCTTCAACTCATCATGGAACTCTGTGATGTCTCAGTACCTCCAATTTTTGAAGAACACAGGATCTTCTTTAATGGTAAATGCACAGCCTTACTATGGTTACATTAAAGGACAAGGAATATACCCACTGGAGTATGCTCTTTTCCAGCCCTTAAATCCAAACAATCAGATTGTGGATCCCAACACAAATTTCTACTACACCAATATGTTTGATGCCATGGTTGATGCTGCTTATTACTCAATGCAGTCACTCAATTTTACTGGTATCCCTGTAATTGTGACAGCATCTGGATGGCCATCACAAGGTGGGGCAAATGAATCGGATGCTACTGTCGACAATGCATTGATCTACAACAGCAATCTTGTCCGTCGTGTGCTGAATAATTCTGGTACTCCAAGTCAACCAACCACAGCAGTTAGCATATATATCTATGAATTGTTCAATGAGGATCTCCGACCGGGACCTGTTTCGGAGAGAAACTGGGGGATATTTTTTTCAAATGGGACTGCTGTATATTCTTTAAATTTTGGAAATCAAGCTGTGTCTAAACCAGACCCAACAGGTTTGGTTGGAATATTTTGTGTGGCAAATCCCAGTGCGGACTCCAATGCCCTGAAGAAGGGCTTAGATTGGGCTTGTGGACCTGGTGAAGCAAATTGCGCTGCTATCCTGCCAGGAGAGCCATGCTATGAGGCGAGCAATCTAGTTGCCCTTGCATCTTATGCATACAATGATTACTACCACCGAATGCAGGCAAGTGGTGGAACATGCAATTTTGGTAACACAGCCATGATCAGCACTACAAATCCTAGTAAGCTTCTTTGAACTTCACGTATAACCTCTTGAACTTCACTAAATATTTTGCTTCTTGATGAAGTAATCTACCTGGATATAACTGCTTATGGGCTTCTATGTCTTTCTTATGAGTTGGATATTTGTTTAGATATTCCTTTTAGTAAGAGTCATTGCAACTAAATAAGCCAAAACAATTCTCACCAGTTAGTAAATGCCGCTGTTTCATTCAGTTACTTTTTTTGATACTAGTGCAGCACTGATTAGGTTACTACTACACTATCGTCACCTTTATTTCATGTCTATCCTTAACTTTATTACTGTGGCGCTTGCACAATACATCCTTCCCTTGCTGCCTGTATCTCCAGCCATTTTAGTTTTGGTAGCCTCTCTTCAACTCTACTAGCCAATAACTAACCACCCTGCTGACCGCAAACCTACAGTATTGATCATGCAAAAATTGGTGCTCATCATGATGTTTCTCTCATCCTATATCATTGCCAGCCTCTTCTCTGATTCCTCTGCGGCTACCATTATACAATCGGTTGACGTGCATGTTCCCTTTGGTTGGTTCAGGTATGAAGTGTCCATTGTGAACAAAGTTATGGTCGCTTGTTCCTGATCTTCCAATTGGGTTCTTTTGGTATCAATTTTTGCCCTAAATTTTAATTGCAATTTCCCAGCAAAATGTTAGGATGGGTGGTCCTTATAGAAACAACATGCATATGGTTGTTTCTTGTCCTTTTAGGTTACTTTTGTTTAATTTACTAAACATGAAATATTTAATATGATACTTATGAGAAATTAAATTAACAACAACATTTTTGTTTTATTCAGATTTAACTCGACATCTTAGAAAAATACTGGTAATAGTAAATCCTTTGATTACTGGTTTCCTTCTTTTCCCCTTCTATTATAGTGGAATCTGTTGGCTGGTTTTTTACGTTTTCATGAGTCAAATAACCAAAAATTTGGGTCATCATAACTTGATTATTTGTGGAATATGTGTTTCTTTTCCTGGATATGCAATGCAAGATCTATCTGCAAAGTTATTGACATATAAAATAGACACTAAATTTGCACTGAATCATTTTCAAGTAGTGATTTCTAATGATACATTCCAGACTGTATATTCTAGTAGCATATGTAAATAAATATATATATATATATATATATAATTCATTTGAAATAATTGTATACTGTCATATTTTGGAACTACATGAAACTGGAGGTTCAAACTTCATAGTACTAACCTGAATATGAAGGTCAAGAATCTTGTTGGCAGTTCCATATAATTTTCATTTGCAACTCTTTTTTTCTCTTGAAGAAGTATCTTATGTTTCTGACTGCTACCTCAATGTAATCCCTGACTGATACAAACATAACAGGCCATATAAGCTGTCAAATGCACATCAAACTGAAGTCAGCTCTAGTTTTTTATACCTTTTTTTTTTTACGACATATATATACATTTACAAGTGACAACGGGGTTCTGTGATTCCCTCCCCTCTCCAAACATCAAAATATCAACCAAAAAGTTTTTATCGACCCGGAAAACATGTTGGAGGTAATTAACAAACATGTGGGCTGATTTCCATACATGTCGGAGGTAATTAGACAAACAGTTTGGTTCTGGGAATCTGATAGTTGATATCCACTTTTTAGATAACGAGAGCTTGTCCATTGAACATGTTGTGTTACAGTTCACAATCAATGAACCCCTTAAGGATATAACTGTGTTGTGTTTTTTTTTAGATAGAAGCCTAGTCTATATTGTTCATGGGTAGATATTGGCGAACTCCTGTTCAAGTGGAACTCCTGTGTGAGATTATTACTGGAATGAGATATATTCTAAATGTTCTTGTGCTTCAGCTTAGTTTTGAATACACATCATCTTTGTTATGAATTCTAATCTGGCGTTTCTTTTTCTTAATGGGTGCACTTGTAGGCCATGGATCATGCATCTTTGCTGGAAGGTAAGTGACTCTATTAGCTAGCTTAATCCCTAAGTTATTGCATTCTCTTGTTTCACCAACGGTTTTGATCAAAATTGCAGCTCAGGATCGAGCAACAGCAGCGATCCCAGCTCAGCTTTGGGCCCTTCCAGCCCTTACGGCGTTGTCGCTCAAAGACTTCAACTTCTCTGCCTTGCTCTGGTACTTCAAATTGTATTGTGCTCTCTATTTGATATTTAAGTGTACATTTGTTGTAAATCATCTTTTGTTTTCTTTGCCAAGGATGATGAGGGAAGGATGTGTATCCCTCCCCCATCATCTAACGAGTATGTAGAGTCCAATTGCTCATACCTCAGGTGGGATAGTTTTTCCATTCTTCATATTGTTTCTGATGGCATGCCTACAATATTGTTGCATGCAAAAAGCTGATTTAGATCCATAATTCCGACTTGCGTAAGAATTATTATTATAATTGCTTCAGAAACGTCTCTTAATGGATCATTTGCCCGATCACACTTTCAAAGCCCGAAGCTGTTGAAGTAATATCACCTGTTGCCATAAATTTAGAATTGAGAATTAACTCAGTGGCTTATCCGATCCTTTAGTTTGAACCAAATGCTGCTATGACCTCAGTTTAGTCATTCCGAACAAATGATCATTTGAAGCTGGTGAATTCTCTCACATCACCAAATCCACTGAATTAACTTGATGTGGTTCCTGCCAGCAATGTGCTGTTGCCACTGCCAGATCTTGTTGATGCCATGGGCGGATATCAGAAAAGCCAATGAAAACATAGACCAATTTAGCAGCACATTCTTTTAGTTCTCTATTAAATCAAATCGATCTGTGATATTAATAACACACCTCAGGAAGTGAAGGGTCGATGCAATCAATTACAAGTATCTTCTAATTGTCACCAGATCACCTATGCTTGCTCCCAACAAAGCTAAATGGGAGCAAAGCTAAATGGCATGAGGACCCACATAACCCTAATGATAGATATATTTGTAATTGATTCTTAGCAATGAACATTAGCAAAGATACAAGAGATATGATAATAACCATCCTCTTTTGCTCTCTCAAGTATACTTGCCTGATACTGGTAAAACTAGATGATAGGCGTCAACAAGCAGCTCAAAACTAGCTAGCTATGCACTTTGAAGCATCTCAACAGTGGGAATAGCTTTAGCAAGTCATCACGGCTTCTTTTCTAGACAGTTACATACAAGAAAATATGTTTTAGTGTCTAAATCCAATAATAACAATATACTAATACTTCAAAAAAGCAGTGGGTTTATCTTAACCTTGATGCCGATGCATCCATTCACATCAAGGGTCATCAGAGTATCTGAGCAGGAATTCGATAAAGCCTCTAGGCATTTATCGGTAACACCAACAATCCCATACAAGCTGGATGACGATCCAAGCAGTTATCCTACTGGGCAAGAAGAATGATAATTATGATACAAACGAACTACCTACTACTTACCTCAGAAGCTCAAGAGATCTGCAACCCTCAGCGATGGCAGCCACTCCCACATCGGTGACGCGTACACACCTGTTACATGGCACATAAATAGATCTCGTAAGCTATGCTTCTTCATAAGGAATTAAAACGCCAACATTCATTGACATTTACCATGTCAAGTTTAATGAAACCAGATGCTTGCATCTTGCTATACAGGAAAGACCTTGATCAGATAGATTCTGACAACCAGTTTATTGGGGTCAAGTGAAGGTGGCAGTCCAATAATCTGAATGAAAACTAAATAAACTACCTACCGGGGCACCACAGAGATCTAAGAATGTAAGATGAGCCAGACATCCTATCTTTTCATATGCTGCATCAGTTAAACTGCACAAAAAATCAAATTCTTTGTTAGACACTTTATTTGCTCCCTTAAAAACTCCTATCCTACAAGTTCACTATTTTAATCTAAAAACATAGTGATTCTAGTGCTTACCTTGAAAGGGCATATAGGTTCAAACTCCGAAGAGAGGAACATTTAAGAAGTATCTGTTGTAAACCATTGTCAGTTAACTTGGTACACCTGGAAAGCATAATTTCAAGATGCTGCTAAAGGACACTAAAGTAATCGGTAAAAATATTTAGGCATGAAAAAAGATAAATCCAAGTCCTCAACAGCATAGTTTATGCACGACTTTGGGCTGAGAAACAGAAAGAGTACAATTTACATAAGACAGATGGCAAACAGATATTATAAGGCAATTAATATTTAAAAATGTGAAGAAGGTTTTATGAAGTTTAGATTATCAGACAACCAGTAGAACCTTTTTTTAGTGTTTCTCATTTCAAGGAAGAACATAAAGAACTAGCAATCATACTTAGAATTAATGAAAAAGTTATGAACCTTAGTCCTAAAGTCCTCATGCTTAAAAATATAGAACATAAATGAAACAAGGTCCTTGTCAAATTGTCAAAGGGAAAAACCATTTTAGAATGAAAGAATACTCAGAAAAGCACTAAACGACCATTATGCTACGAGGAATGAGTTTACAGGTTTATAAATGGACATAATAAAAAATTCAGCTTGCTTGTTTTAATTTCAAACAATAACAACAGTTTCCTACCGATATGAGCTTAATATGCAAGTGCTTGGACCCATACATGAGTCTAAGATCAATGAATCGAGCTAGACACCTCAAGGAAATCAATGATTCCCATGAAAACCCTATAGATTCATGCCTGCTGGAGTTATCAAGATTTCTGTGATGATATGCACTGAGAAGGTTACGTTGCTTTGATTTTGGGGTTTCGGTTTTATGTTCACATCCTCTCCTAAGTTGTGCATAGCTGCCTTGTCATTATGTCCCATGCCTCTTCCTCTATTTCCCTCCCTCCCTATTCTTTTGTATGCCACTACAATGTCTATATGGCTTGCGGATGGATAAAGCATGCTACAGGCATATAATGTGCCAATTTCCAGCAGCACAAGGGCATGCCTTGACAAGTGTGCTTCCTTTACCAAAGTTATGAATCCCAAAATACATATCAGAATTTGAATGCATTATTACTTTGCAATAAGAGTTATCTATACATATATGGTTTTACTTTCCTTCTTTGGTTGTGTCATGGGGTCACTTCAGAAGTACATAAGTTCACTGGTCAAATTGGATGAAAATCTCAGATAACAATGAAGTGAACCATCAATGAACAGAAACAGATTAATAAGCAAATAATGGCCAACAAATAAATACACAGAAAGCTTTAACATACCTAGTAATATCCAATTCTTCCAACCCATGGTAACTATCAGCAATGAGATTCAAGCTGTGATCTGTGATGTTCTGCAATTTGCCAATGGAAATCGCACTATTTTGTTATTTTGTAGAGATCAAGTCATAGAAGCACCTGAAGAATGACTACTATATACCAGGAAAATTTAGAAATGACTACCACAGCCAAGGTAATTTAGATAGGCAACCAATAGCACAGATGAGGTAACACATTCTTTTAGAAACTCATGCACCATTAATCATAAGTATATCAAATCCCATTCTTTGACCAGGAGAAGTATACACGTGGAAAAGGATCTCTACTTCAGATACTCAAGCCACCAACAAACCCTATCAATGATGTTATTTTCTCCAAGAATTTATCAAGCATTCCCATAAGGAGAATAAATACATGGAAAGGAGAAAGAATGCACATGCATGATTAAATAAATGGAAAATAACTAGACATACATACAACACAAAGTATCGGAAGGATATAAAATCTAGGATCATCCCTTAATATTGACAAAGATAGCAGAAAAATAAGATTGCATGTAGCCAGTCAAGTAAAATTACCTTGCAACCACTCAAGTTCAAACTAACTACTTCTCTACTGTTCTTCACAAGGTGCTTTATGCCCCGATCAGTCAGCCTGGAATAACAATTTTCTGTACCATAAGGATACACACAAATCACATGTTCCATATGATTAAGGGAAATTACTGTTAAACATATATTTACCTGACATTCCAATAGACAGAGAGAGATCTAAGTTTTGGGCAACAACCAGTTATGGCTTCAATACCTTTGTCAGAGATCTTCTGACAGCCATTCAAATTGAGATGCTGTAAGTCTTGAAGTGTTGTCTCTTTTCTCTGTACATTTAAAGACAATGACATATTAAAACTATAATATCAAGCCATTCTGTATGCTGAAGTAATCAGTAAACAATACATAACATATGAATTAAGCTAAATATTTTTAAAACATTATTTTGGATTAAATGAACTCCTTTTGGGACATTCTGCGAATTCCTAGATAATTCAAGTGTTTATTTCATTATATTTTTTCCTTCTAATCCAGCATTTATGATGACAGGCCTCTGAAAAGTTAAACCAATAAGCTTGAGTTTATAAACATAAGTTGCAATACATGAACTTACACAACACCACACCAACTTACAAGATCTTTTAGGAGCTAGAATGAACAAAAATGACTTGTAACTAACAAAATCTGTCAAAAGCAAGATAGTTTTGATAAATTTGTTTATACAATTAGTCTTTTTTTTTTCTGGAATTATACTAAAAGAAAATCTTAGGCTCTTAAAGACACATACAAGTCCTGTAAGAAAAAGAGCATTAAATTTGGATACTAACTTCTATGGACAAACACAACAAAATGGAGTAGAAATCATGAAATATTTAGGCTTTAGAATAATGATAACAAAAAAAATTAACAGTAAATTGCATGCATGCACTTCCAGTTTGTTAGAACATTGGCAAAGTTGTTTGGATTAACTATTTTGGGATATTAAGATGTAAAGGCATTCTCATTGTTTACAGTTTGGTTAGGATTATTGAAACAATATGCTTTATATTATTAGTGAGATGTCAAAAAAAAAAAATCTTTGATGTGTTAGAACATGATATTATCCTTTCTTTTGGTGGAAGAGTGCTACAGAAATATCATAAATAGACTACGAATTTGTTAACAATGTGATGAATACACTATCAATCAAGTACAACTATTAAATGTTTCCTGTGTAATTAACAATAAATATCACCCAACTTAATACAATGCAGTGAAAAATGTTTTGTTGAGGAGTTACTCAACCAAATGAAAGAGATGGTTTCTGCTATCAAGATATGAACAGGTTTCTGATCCACATCAAAGTAGATGAATTTGCAGTTCTGGTTTAATATATACCAAAGTGATAATCAGTTGAGGAAAAAAAATTTGTTCTCTTCTGCTAAGGAGTTACCATCAGGAAATTGGACCAATAGAAGTATTCAATAGCTCCTACATCTTAAACTAAAGTTCCTTACTCAGAATAACCTAAAAAGTGGATTAGCTAGAAGGAAAAGAAGGAAAAAATAGTATCATTTAAATGTTTGAGTCCTCGATTAAGTAATATTAGTACAGAATAGATTCAGAGGGAAGCTGGATTGAAATCATAACATTGACACCAAACTGACCTTAAACTAAATAATTATCTCACATCAAATGAAAGATATACGATATTATTAAATTCAACTGCATATCTACTGAGCAGTTAATTGTTAGAACAACTACCAGGCTTTTAAGTAGAATAAGATGTTCATCTTCAACTTCCTGTGCAAATTCAAGGGTCATCTTTTTAATATGCTCATATCTGACCTGCATATGAAAAGAAATCAGTAATCTGGCTCCTGTAAATTTGAACTCTCTGGAAAATAACATATGCATGGAGCTCAATAAAATACAAAAAATATCTTAATACCATAAATGAATACATATATAAGCAACATAATTAAGACCTAAGACCACTATAAAAAGTATATCAATTCATTTCACATAAAAGGAGGAAACTGACAAGTGAAAGTGCAGATATTAGCCGCTCTCCTGCTTTGCTCATCTCATGTAGATCAAGAACCTAAAAAGAAAGACATGATTAGAGATAACTATAACCATTTAGCCTATCAAGAATCTGTAATCTATCAACAACATTCAAGAACATGACACAAGCACCCAACAGACGCTAGTGTACCTATGTGGACATGTCTGCAAACATATGTAACCTTTCATACGGATGCACATTCATCTACAACAGCAATTATTTCACTGATGCATCTACAGGACATATGGCACTCTTATCAAGCACCCACATCTTATACACATCTTTATTCAAACAAGGCGCATTTCTCAGATGTCATCCTCATTCTGCCACCTGTTATCGTTCGGGAACCATTCAAGTGAAATCAAACTATCAAAAGGTTCTCACGATTCTGATTCCATGCTATATGTTGAAACGAGAAATTTTTGTAAAGATGCAAGAAATACCCTAGAAAGTCAAAATTAAGAGAAACCATTATGAGCCAGCAATTTGATATGCCGAAGAAGAGCGGAAGAGCAAAGAGGATAGTTCGTAGGGGGTACCTCCCAAAGGGTGGGAACTGAGAGGAGGGCGTGGTAACACCACGGGCTGACCATCAAGAGGGAGTAGACGTCCCGCTGGGGGAGCCTCGGGCTCACGATCGCCATCACGCGGGGCACCGTCTCCCGCTCCCAATCCCCTCCCGCCGCCATGTATGCCCTCCTCCTTCCCAACCTTCTTCCCCTTCTTACCACCAACGGAGGGGTTTGGAAATAGGACGCGAGGGGCGAACGGAGATCGTGCCGCCCGCATGTCCTGACACGAATCCTAAAGCCATCAAAGCGTTAACTATTTTTATCCGTGATTGGTATTACATAACTTTGAGTTAAAAATATAGAATATCTAATATTCTAATCACCACAAGAAATTTATAAAGAGTATTGATATTATGATAGGTTTGTAAAGGTTGTTAATATTAATTAAATTTATAGATTCAAATAATAGTAAATTATGATCGTTAACTGTGTTTTTGGCCTCACATTGGATTATGGAAGTCTTTACCAGTTAAGTGAGCATTTTCGTAAATAAATATTATTTAAAAAATATATGTTTGATAGATAAATATATAAGTCAAAGATTGACTCTTTTTTATGGCATCTCATATTTATAAATTAATAAAATATATATTTATATGAGATTATTGGAATCGGTTTATTTCTACAAGACAAGTTTTATAGTGAAAATATTTACTCTTTTTCATTAAAAAAATAAAATAAGTGATGCAATGTTTGATTGAACTTTGAAAATTATATACCCTGATCTTGCCTCACTTTTGATAGAAGTTGGTCAAGCTCAAACCAATGGAGGTTAAGTATTTGAAATCAAGAGAATAAGTAGAAAATTTTTTGTAATTGAAATGAAGGTGTTAACTAGTTTGTCTGTTTTAAGTGATGATTTACATAATATAATATTATATATATATATAATGATTCATCATCATGCTAATTATATATTATCTCTTATAATTAGATCTCCTTATTATACTAATCTCTAAATTTAAAAATTTACATTGGTATTTTCATAGTTATGAAAGTTAAACATCTAGATCCATTTATTCTAATGATTTTATCAATGAAAATACAAAAACAAAGGATAATAAAGTCTTTTTCACGTTACAGTTAGTGATGGTGGATGATCGTGTTACTGGAAGTTGCGGATGACTATTGTGAATAAGGAGAACGATGACAAGATATGAAAGACACTCTGCATCTACATCGACACAAATGTAGATGTAAGCGATACTATTCGACAACTATATTAATATCGACGCAAATGTAAAGTGACCCTCATCTCTAGTTATCATTCTTCTCATCCATAATAGTCACATGGGATCTCAGTGGTGTCATTATCACTAATTGAAATATTAAAATTATATTGTTTATCTTTTGTACTGATGATGGCGATAAGATAAATTGACCTAGATATTTTATTTTCATAACTATAAAGATTTAAATATAAATTTTTTAAATCTAAAAATTGAGATGTTAAGAATGTCTAAGTATAGATGGTTAAGGACAAATAATATAAGTACGAAAAGAGTTTTATATAAAGAACAACAACATAAAATTTAAAAATTTGATTTTGATACCTTATATATTTAGACATTTTAACAGGAAGACATTTTGAGTACATATGAGGTTTGCCTTTGATAGATTTAAAAGGGTGAAAAAAAAAGTTCTTCCACATTTAATTGAGATGGTGTAAAAAGAGGGCCCGGAGGAGAGAGAATATTGTTCCTTGTAATTTAATTATTATGTGATGAAGAACAAATTAATTATCCATGGTTATAGACAAGGAGTGTCCGATCATATAAAAATTTATAATTACTGTTTTTTAATCTACAAATTATCGTTAATTCTCTCAATTATTCTCTTAGTATAACGATCTATCCTTTTAATCTCATATCAAACCTATCTCAATCAAACTTAATCAAAGTGTGTCCTACTTAGATAGAATCAGGGTTGAAATAAATCAAAGTGCATCCCGCCATCACTCTACCTATTGAAAATTTTTCACTAATTAGGAATACAATACTCCATCATAAAATAAAATTTGGAATTTGAAGGTTTTTTTGGTTAAATTCAAAAAAAAAATCATTTAGAGCTTATATATATACACATAGTTGATTGTATTTGATAAGCAAATTTAGTGTGTGTGGAGGAACCAAAACCTTATAAATTTCAACGCCATCTTTTATCTTTTTCCTGAGAGGTAACTTTTGAAGCTCTTAGATAATTTATTGCGAGCTCTTTTGCTTCATAAATATTGATTCATAAGTACTTCAAAAAAAAAAAAAAAAGAAAGAGAAGAAGAAGAACGATCAAATAAGTAGATGTGAAGACAAGGAGTACAATGTGATCGGATCGGGAGGAGGGCAGCAGCTAATAATAATGATTGGTGGCACTGACAAAGAAGCGAAGGTGGGTAGGACATCGAGGTCGGAGATGGTGACAAGATTCAAATCTGGTCCGGCGAACAGTGGCGCGGCTGCTGCTTTAGACCCTCCCCCTCCGTCCCCCACCCAGTCTTTGCTCCTCGGTCCCTTCAAGCTGGTGCAACAAAAGAAGCAATAAAGAGAGGCCCAAAAGGAAAAAAGCATGTATTGTAAGACGCCTTGCCGCTTTGGATCCTCTTCTCTTTCCTTTTCCTTTTCTTTTCCCTTCTCATCTTTGGTTTATTATTGTTGCATTCTTAACCCTTCTCTTACCACACTCCAATCTCTTCTGTCTCTCTCTCTCTCTCTCTCTCTTTCTTCTCTCCCACACATACACACACACACACACACACACACACAGAGAGAGAGAGAGAGAGAGAGAGAGAGAGAGAGAGAGAGGGAGGGAGGTAAAGCAAAAAAGAAGTGAGATTAAAGTCTCTTTAGCTGGTCGGATTGCTTTACTTACAGAGCAACGATGAGAAAAGAAACCAAAACATGACAAGGATGGCTTAGTTTTAATACAACCACAACAACCTCGGTCTTTGTTCCGTCGTCAACCACGACAACAGCAGCTACTCCTACTCATCTTTCCATGGCAAATCCATTTGCCGGGATGGTCGATACATGCTGCATCTCTCTCTCTCTCCTCGCACCTCTTTTCTACCTCTCACAATCTAAGGAAAGGAAAAGACCAGTAAAGCGACTGCAGAATCTCTTGCCAACAATGTTTGAATGCGTATGCCGTGCCAGGGAAGATTGGACTGGACTGGACTGCCTTCTTTATACACCCCCCACCACCAACAACAGTTCACAAAGCAGAGCACTTTGACAAAGCAAGGATATTATGGCTAATGTTTTAGGAGTGTTTAAAGATGGCCCATTTCGTAGTTACATGCAATACGAGACCCACATTCTCTAATCCACATCTTCCGAGCCGAAGCTTCCATTCTTCTTCTTCTTCTTCTTCTTCTTCTTTGTCGCGCCGCTACGCCCGAACTGGCGGTCGTCCGAACCTCCCTGCTCTCCTGAGAAGCGCATGAGGAGCAAGGTGATTAAGCACGGTGCAGCAGCCGAAGCAAGCCTAAGATTTCAGGTGACTCTATCGACCATTTGGCCTCTGGAAAAAGTAACAGTGTAAGATAACTATTTCTTTATGTCCATCGATACTGCCGCATTACATTGTACAGTATGATCAGCTTCTGCTTGTTTGTTTACTCTTTCCACAGAAGTTTCAAGTCTCTGTTACTGCTTGACATTTCTGTCTTAGGATGTAAACAGTATTGGAATGATTAAGCAGCATGGATGTGAATAGTACAAGTCAAGAAAGAAATATGTAGCCTTTTTGCTCTGTTTTCCTTCTTTATCTTGATTGAGCAGGTAAATACCAGATATGAAGGGCTCACCAGCATCTCCTTCATTATTAGCATGCCAGTTTTGTACTCATGAGCCTCGAAAGAGATACAACCATTATGTATCTACTTTGAGAGGTGGCTAACACTGAATCATTATGAGTGTTAAAATGCATGCAAAGTTTCTAAGAGAAAAGAGAATAAACTCTTGCATTGAAGAGAGAGAGAGAGAGAGAAGAAAAGACCTTCCATGCATGACCATAGACCATAGAAAGCCTCGACTCTTGCATATTTAGACACAAAGTTGTTTCATGGTAAAAGCATACAGAGGCTCGATACAGATTCAGTATGCTTGAAGAAACGAAGATTGCATGATGAATGAACACTGACTGATATCGAAATTTACCTGTTGTGAATGGGATCAGGGCCATTAGGCACTCTTCTCTTGCTTGCACGGAGAGGATCCAAGCTCCTGTCTCCCAATGGCCTGTCTCTCGACGAAGCCACAATTGGAGCAGCCACCGGTGGTGTGGCATTTGTCCTTCCACCAACTACGCACGCAGAGATGAAGAGCCCGAGACACAGCAGCCATGCAAGGCCGCCGACCGAGGCCCTCATCCTCTCCCTCCTCTTTCTTCTTCTTCTTCTTCTTCTTCTTCCTCCTGCCTCACTCGTTCCTCTTCCCCCTCCCCTTCTTCTCCACACAGCAACGGGCGGCCGAGGAGGCGGAAGAGCAGAGCTGAGAAAGGGGGTGATGGGTTGGGTGGGTGACTCAGGCAATTCTTATATCTGGACCGGGGATACTTGTTGTGCTCCTCTTTTCTTCTTTTGAACCTTCTCTTTATCCGCTCTTTGGAGTTGGAGGCGATTCTGCTGTGCTTTTACAGGACCTCGAACGTGAGCTAATTAAATAGAAACCGTAAAGGAAGAACAAGCTGGTTTCAGCTCACTTGCTCGGATACCACCGAGACTGCCCCCTCTCTCTCTCTCTCTCTCTCTCTCTCTCTGTTGTGGGTGTAAGCTTTGGGTTCGAGCTCAGCTGTTGGGGCGGGAGTGGGCCGACAGGGAGGGGGGCCCTAGCGGTGGTGGATCCCAATGAGACCTCACGTGGGGGCTCCATGGATCTATCAATGGCCACCTGCCATGTCATCAACCTTTGCTTTGGGTGGTCTAAATCGTACCCGATAGGAGGAACTCCTCGTATCGTGCATGACCGATATGTGCATGAGAGATCTCAGGACTGGACACCTCCACGCTGCTGGTGGAGGAGGAGGAGGAGGAGGAGGAGGAGGAGGAGGCGGAGGCATGCGTATGAGCATTCGCAAGAACCCAAAACGAGAGGCAAAAGGACTAGCAGTGAGGCAGGGAAAGATCGAATTCAGATCACGACATGATCTGTACGAGTTGGCGACCAAAAAATGATGGTGACAGAGACAACGATGCATAGATGAAATCCACAGCAATGCTATGCTGGTGGCGGTGGTGGTGGTGGATTAGCTTGGTGGAGACAAGGGTAGCCATCATCATGGTCCCTGCAACAGTAGAAGGAGAGCAGTGCATGACAGAAACATCTGCCTGAGCAAAGCCCTACAGGTTTCCACGGCGGCAGGTGGAGAGATCATGGCTCGCAGGTGTATGTGATACTGGTGGGCACAGTGTGTGTGCGAGGCAGGCCGGCAGGTAGTCTGACATCATCTCTCACTGTGTTCGACGAGAGCTGAGAGCCACCGGTGGTCCTGTTGTCGGCTGTGCATGGGGTGGTTCTCCGGTTGAGAAGCTCTGTGAACAAATAGGAGAAGGTAGGGGTGGCTCACCCATCTTTCATGGAACTAAAAGATTGAAAGCCCAGTGTCTGACATGAACTTGCCAGGCTCAGCCTTTGTCCGATTGATGCATTTTGATGTGGGCATGGATGATGAACCCGAATGTCATGATCAATATTTTCTTGGGTTTTTTTTTTTTCTTCATCAAGCCTTTTCTTCCACACAAAAAATAAAATAAACAATATATATCATAGATGATTGAATTTTAATACATAAAAATATGTATTAAATTATAGCAACATGGTTGTAAGCTGACCTAAGTTAGTGATATCCAAGTAGTATCTGACATTTATGTCTTTCTTGCCCAATGTGGTAATGCTAATAAATATGATGAAAATGAGTGTTATGTTCTGACTAATTATAGATTATCCCTTATAATTAGATCTCTCAATCCATAGATTTAAAAAAATATATTAAACTTGTTATAATTATGAAAGTACAAAAATTTCTTGCCCAATGTGATGATGCTAATAAATATGATGAAAATGTGTGTTATGTTAGGGTTAATTATAGATTATCCATTATAATTAGATCTCTTTAACATTCCAGTTCATATACTTAAGAAAATTATATTAAAATTCTTATGGTTATGAAAGTAAAAAATTTAACTTAATTTACTCTAGCATTATTGGCTTTACAAAAGATACATCACGTGATAACATGTGAGTGAATGACATGAAATTGATGGATATAAAGATAATTTTAATATTTCATATGAGATAATTCCTCCACTGTCACGATAGTCGATTAAGAAGAAATAATCATTGGTAAAACTAATAATGCTAAGGTAAATAAAGTTAAATGTTTCAATTTCATAATTATAAGGATTCAAATATAAAATTTTTAAATCTAGAGATCAGAATAATAAAAAGATAAATAGTACACTTATCGAAAGAACAATATAATAATATCATATATGTATAACCCATTGATCGAATATGGACCCTTTAAACCTTCTCTTCAATAATCCTTTTATTACTAGATTTCATTTTTTGATGTATAGAGGAATGCATGAGTCATTAACTTCTTATATCTTGCATGAGTAAATAGATTTGATTACGTTATAGATGTTCCTAACAAGTTATCACATGCTAACATATATAAAAAATTGAAGAAATCAAATTTATTTCTACGATGATGAAAATTATATTATTTTTTAAATAAAGTCATACATTTAATTTGATATGATTGTAATTTTTTTATTTTTTCTTGTATTAGAGTCTACGAAAGAGATTAAACAACTATAATTCATCTTGAAAAGATGAATTTATTCAATTGAATCTTTGTGGGAATGATGGGAGACTTATTTTTCTGATGGAGACATACGAAGGCCTGAGGACTTAAATCGCAAATCTAGCCTTAAGGAATGATTAACTTTTTTTTAATTTTTAAATCAATATTTTTCTTTCTGTTCTTTTTATTTTTCTATTCATAAAAACTATTGATACTCGTCATGCATAGTACGATTTGAATAATGATTTATTTATTTATTGTTTATTCCAGCAATACTCTTCGCCCATGTAACCATTATTCGACGTTAGTAATCCTTAAAGGTGGCATTGGAAATAAAAAAGGCATTTATTCCTTTGCCATTTTGTCATTATGTCAATAAAAGTGGACACCGTTTTGCTATTGGAAGGAAGCAATAAATGAAGTGAAGAAAGATTACAAGCAAACCCTCACCAACGTCTCAATAAAAGAGATATTTGGATTCGTTAACACCTATAACTGAAAGTTCATAAATTCTAATTCATAAATTAAAATTTGAACTACTAAGGAAGTAATAAAATAAGTAAAAATTATAATAAAATCTATCACCATCTTCTCAATAAATAAGATATTTGAATTGATTAATTTATAGTAAAAATATTAGGTCCATCCATTCAATCTAGTTAGGACGTATCAGATGACCACATTAATAGTTATGTAGAATGAACATATTTGCTCAGGGATCATATTGGCACAAGTCTTCCGATCCAATTCTGATGATCTTACGCATGCGGACCGAATTGTATCGTGTTGAGTCTTTGTCCATGACACAAAATCCAGTTACAATTCCTATAAATGATGGGTTTTAAGTTTGAGTTTGTTTATATTTCATGTCATAATTTTCTTAAAAATAAATCATCAATTCTTCGTAATATTTACATTAAGAAATATAAATACAAAATAAGATAGATACGGAAACCAATACCGTACCGTTATCGAACCGGAGGCGACCCCACCACCGTGAGAGGAAAGCATGGGGCCCACCAAACGGACAGGTACTAAGCCGGTAAGCGAAAACAGAGTGCCGCAACAGTCCGTAGATCAGCGGCCACGTGGCGTAGTGCACCGCCGAGTGGGCACCGCAGGAGATTTCACCCCTCGCGGCGCGGAATCTGGACGCCTTCCCGTCGAGGTACGTGCCGTCCGTCCCCTCCACCCTCCACCCTCCACTATTCTCGCCTCTCTCGGGGAGTCTGAAAGCAGAGGGAAGAGGGCGGAGATGGAAGGAGGGAGTTGGAAGAGGAGCGGAGGAGGCGAGAAGAAGGATCTGTTCCATGTGATCCATAAGGTCCCGGCCGGCAGCAGCCCTTACGTCCGCGCCAAGCACCTTCAGGTGATGCTCGGATCTTACACTTGCGCAGCTCCTTGTGTGTTCTCCCCCCATCTGCTGCAGTTCGGATCTCGTGATGCTTCTTCTGGTCCGAGATGAATCCTTCTTGGTCTTTCCTTCGACATTCCACCTTGAGAATCGACACAGGTTTGCTGCTGTTCATGTGCACCCATGGAGGAAGATTCAGGAGGCCAAGATCTGGAAGGAAACAGGTGAGATCTTGCATGAACAAGGGAAGGAAACAGAAGTACCAGTTTCCAGATCTGTCCATCTCTCTTTTCTGCTGTAGCTCATCTGAGAATATCCAGTGAGGAGTGACCGTATCTTATTATCGTAGCTCGGTGGATGGTTTTATCCGTTCAGGAATGCACCTGTGATGATCAATTGGGCAAAACAAGTTCGACATGAATCAATTTAATATTTCACATCATGAAATCAATTGATCTGACATGATGCTTATCCTGCTTCGCCTGTTCGTTCTCTCAGCTTCTGCAGCTCACCAGTGTTGTTTTGTCGGTGAGCTCGTTTTGCTCGTGCATGGCGCAGTGCATGACGCGTAGATATCAACTTATCCTACTAATTAACTATAATCCAAGTGATAATTGATTGGGAATCCTACACAAAATGCAACAGCTGGTGGAGAAGGATCCGGATTCTGCAATTTTATGGTTCTGGAAGGCGATAAATGGGAGGGATAGGGTGGACAGTGCTCTCAAGGACATGGCGGTGGTGATGAAGCAGCAGGATCGAGCCGAAGAAGCAGTCGAAGCCATCAGATCCTTCAGGCACCTCTGCTCCAAGCAAGCGCAGGAATCCCTCGACAACCTTCTCATCGATCTCTACAAGGTACTGAGAACGATCGATCACAAGTTTGTAGATGTAGCGCGACTAAAACCCTGGTGTTAATTGCGGCGCAAACATCTTGGTGGTCAGAAATGTGGGATGGTTGAGGAACAGATCGAGCTGCTGAAGCAGAAGCTGCGAATGATACACATGGGTGAGGCCTTCAACGGGAAGACGACCAAAACAGCACGGTCTCATGGCAAGAAGTTCCAGATCTCCATTAAGCAAGAGACTGCTCGCATCCTGGTCGATCACCTTCTACCTTCCGCTGCTGCTCACGGTGGGTCGTATCGGATCACTGATGTTTGCGTCTGGGTGGGTGGTACAGGGAAATCTAGGGTGGGCATACATGCAGCAGAACAACTACGCCGCCGCCGAGGTGGTCTACCGCAAGGCTCAGATGATCGAGCCTGACGCCAACAAGGCCTGCAACCTCGGGCTGTGCCTCATGAAGCAAGGCAGACTCGAGGAGGCTCGGCGAGCGCTCGAGGATGTCACTCACGGCCGCTTCTCTGGCGCGGGTGACGGGAAGAGTACGAAGAACAAGGCACAAGAGCTGCTGCGCGAGATTGAGGTCCGGCCAGCGACATCAACGTCGGAGGTTGGGCTCGGTGTAGAAGATGAGATCATGGAGAGAATCGAGCTGGTGTTGAACGAGTGGGTGCCTTCGAGGTCAAAGAGGCTGCCCATTTTTGAAGAGATCGCCGCCTTCAGAGATCGGATAGCCTGCTGAGAATTGTTGTGCTCTCTCTCTCTCTCTCTTTTATTTTTTTTGGGTATTTATAAGAAGGTTAGCAAATTGTATAATAATGTATAAATTAATGTTGGGAGTACCAACAAATCGGTTTGAAATTGGATATGGGAAAAGGCAGTGTCAAACTAAATGTAAATTGGCAGATATAATTTGTGGATTTTACCTAATTTGTGAGTTGATTTTATTGCATTGTAAGTAGAATGCAGGTGAAAGGTGGTCAGATTAGTAATAAGGATTTGGGTAAATTGGAGGTGGAAATTAGTGTAGGAGTAGATTAGTTATAATGGTGCAACTGTGGGTCTTTCTTTTGCTGATATTATTATTGATGGGTCCGTATTTTGGTACCATTATGTACATCTTTTGATATGTAGTTTCGATCAATGCATGCATGCGTATAATTTGTCCATGCACGCATGTGATGGTGTTCATGCATGCTGATAATGTTACTCGTGGAGATTGATGGTCCATGCCCATGGATACCATATATATCTTCTTTCAAAATGGAATCATTAGGTGCACTATGTTAAGGTGGATGTATCATGTATGATCATATACTTTACTCAATTTTGGTGCATCAAGCACCTTAATGCTGTGTGTTGAAGAGATGTTCCATGTTAAGGGAAATATATTGAAGCACATATAAGTATACACTTTCTATGATTAGCTCATATCATGTAGGAGGAGCTTTTGGTGCTAAGTGGATGCACTGTGTGCCCTAACATATTTTAGCTGATAAGGATGCATAAGGTCCTTTGATGTTTATATTATGGAAGTACGAGGAGATAGTTTTATTTTGTTAGAATGCATTAGTTGCTCTAACGCCTATATCATAAGTGAATGAAGGAGATATTTTGTTTGACGCTGTGATACTTGTTATTAAACTTTTGGGGTTATGCTTCGGTGTCGGCCCGACCTGATTCTAGTCGAGTACGTAAATTTGCTCACATCGATCGAGATCAGGATCTCCGATTCTCGTTGGGACCATCTCTCAGAAGTCCGTGCCCTAGCATCAATTTGATCGTCTACCTGCTCTGTTCTGTGCCTGAGTCGTGGGTGCTGCACAAAGGTCTCATCAGGGGTGGGGTTATCCGATGTGACCCATCCGATACTCGAGTTAGTAGATTTCGTGGGGAAGGGATGTGAATTATTTTTTCTTTTGAGGAGGCTAGTGAGAGAGAGAGAGAGAGAGAGCACCCCTCCCCGGGCACTATTACCTAAAGAGGATTTTATACTTATCAGGAAGGAGGTCGCACGTATGTTCGACCTTACCCTTGCCGTCACCTCAGGCATGACCAGGTCGTACGATGGGCCCGTTGATGCAGTGGTATGAGATGAGGATATGGTGCGTCATGTAGCATTAATGGCGCGTGGAGGGGGAGTCGGGTGACGCAGCGTCTGGACCCCTCCACCTCGGATGTTGACGTCGTCGCCGACCTGGCTGCCTTAACGAACGTACTTCCCCCCAGACGTCGACATGGCTGTCGACCTGACATAGGCCCGGATGAGTTGGTTCGGCCTATTGTTTACCCTATTAATACTAATGTTTTGATTTGATTCATTATACACGATAAGGTTCAAAACTATTTTATTTGATTAGAAAATATAAAACACATTGATCATAACAAGCATGTTGATCTCATTAGGGTGATATCATTGAATAGGTCAAATATTTTTTACACGAGTAGTGTGGATAAAATATTTATATTTATAAATATAAGAGAATGTATCGAGTGAGCGAATAGAATATATTTTTTAAATCAATTATAATCCATTCATACACTATAGACACCATAGATACATAATAAATCAATAATAATAATAACAATAATAATAATAATAATAATAATAATAATTCATCAATTCTATTCTTGACATGGTGCGTCAAAGTTTTTATCATTTAATTAGATGGGTACATATAATAAAAAAATAGTTTTAATACTCCAAATATTTTAATATATTATTGTTTTTGATTTATATATTTTAGGTTTGTAGGGCGTATTACCTAGAAAAGCTTTTCCTATTGAGGATTTACTCCCTAATTTATTTTTGTCTGGGATCACCCTTTGTTTTAATCAACTTGATAAAAAAATGACCCCTTTTGTCTGTCACCTGCTGTCGTCTTCGCCCTTGACCGTCATTGGTCTGCTTCTGATCACCACCGCCAACGACGCCCCACCTTCTCCTCCACCCTCGCCAACAAATAGAGCGAAAGCGACCAAGGTAACTCGTGACGAAGACAAGCAATGTTGTCACTCGCGGGCGACACTACACAAAGGCTATGGGAAAAGACAAGCAACAGAGGTGGAGGTGAGGCACCGCTCATGGTGGAAGTAGGGGGTGACGATGAACATTTAATTAAAAAAAAAAAAACAACTGGTGGAAGGCGAAGGAACATTTAATTATAAAAAATATATATATATGTCCAATGAAAAACAACCAATTAGGGAGCAATATTTGATAAAAGTCCAATAGTAAATAATTTTGTAGGAAAAGAATACTCTAATGATTAAGCCGTGCCGTGACAAAACGACAATTAACAACACAGCGCACTCTCGTATCTTAGCATTGAAAGCAAAAAGGCAAAAGCAACAGTAAAAGGAGGACATGCATCCCACAAATTTTCACGCCATAAAATTGAACTCAGGGAGCAAGAAAGAGTAATGTTCAGACAACACCCGCACATTTATCAAAAGCATACAACGTCAAATCCATCCCGTAAGCTAAGAGATGTGATGTGATAAAATTCGCAAAGTATTGGGATAGATAATAAACCATATGTCATCAACAACGCAATCCATATACTTGAAAGCACCAGTTCTAATATCAAAGGGTGGTGTCATATCCATCCATACTAGCATTTGAAGCCATGGCAAACAGACAAGATAATGATGAGGATTAGTGCGATAATGATGCCCAAGACAATAAGTTTTATCTTCATATTCTGTAGCCACATTTTCCTTCTCATCTTTGTTCCCTGCTGCCTGAAATCTTGAGCCTGAAATCCCATGCATCACCGATCAATTAGAATTAAAACCACAGAAAAGCAAGACTAGCATACCTACCTAAAATAAGATGGGAACAGAAAAACATTAAATAATAAAAAAAAAGAGATTGTCATTCCCAAATAAATTATGAACATCGTCTATTGCTGCCTACTAACTCTGACATACCTGGGAGCGAAGGTTTTCTGTTTTGTCAACAAGCAACTCAATTTTCTCCCCACGATCAAGAACCTAAGATCAGCAGGAACAGCAATTATAATTTTAGACATTGGCAACATGACAACTTCGAATAAATGTAACACGTTAGGACAATTTAACAACAAAAATTATGCACCTTCTCAATATTTTCCATCATGACCCCTTTTACTTCAGAAACCTGAGCTTGCACCTTGGCCAGCTTGCTTATTTCCTCAGGGTGGTCCACGCAATATTGCATGTGCTCTTTAAGCTTTGACCTGGCATGTAAGTGAAACTTCATAATTAACTATGCTGGAATAAAATGCCTACAACTAGTTTGGTTGCAGGAAAAAGGTACCCAAACTCTCGGGTTAGACTGTTGGCTGCAGCTGTTGCAGCTTTTCCTCCTCCATATCGTTTGCTGAAGTCCTCCTTAACTCTGTCTAGGAAGGCAATGGGAACTTGCCTGCCAAACGATTCAGCAGCAACGACCCCATATGCTGCAAAATTGATGTCTGATTTCAGCTCCTACTACAAAACGAGTCTCAGAAATTGCAACTGATCAACATATGCAAACATAGAAAGAAGCAACATCTCTTGGAAGAAGTAATAAGCCAACAACAATTAGCCCCGTGAAACATTAGAAAAAAGTGACCTGTTACAATAAACCTAACAAACTTAGCCCCACATATTTCACCCAAATTATTGACCGGAGCATCGAAAATATGTAAAAAGGCACCTGCCAGCAATATGCACATTGAGCAAATTGCTGGAAATTGCCTCGTTTGTTCCACAGTCCCAATACAGGATAGCAGAGAGACACACATTAGACTTATATATTGCTCCCCCTGCAAATGAAATTTATGTTAATCGGTCAAGGCATGATAAATTTTAAGTAAAGATACCTTATGCACCTCAATAGAAGATAATATCTAAATCAGGTTACCATGCAACACTCTGTAGCAGCTAAACTTTAAGATTCTGAACATTCTGATCAAGATATAAACCTACATATCATGTTGCAAGAATGTCCTTGATAATTTACAAGATACTAATATTCCAAACATATTAAAATTTTGCATAACCCAGATCCTATCGCAACAAAATTGACATCAACCAATGCCCTAAGACACTTAAAAGTACCACTGCAAACTTCTTGTGTGGATCAGCATTTGCCAAATTACATCCCTAGCCCACAAATGAGCTACCTATACTTCCTGAAGCAACAAATAATCAGCTGTATTTGCTTGAGATAACAAGGGAGCAACTAAAATAGATATTCATGAATTCTTGGGGATGGGTAATATGATGGTTGATGAATGAACTCAACAATTCCTTTTTGTTTTAGAATAAATCATTTTTATACAAGTAACTACTCCCACTGAGCTCACTGGCCAGGGCCTTGCACCTTCTCATCAACACTTTCAGCAAACACAAACAAATCCCAAGAGGCAAAAAAGGTAAATATCAATTATTTGTATGAGCCAAAAAAGGAAACAGCAGATAAAAAAGCTTCAGTACCTTATCCAAGAATAACTGCCAATAAATGGTTGAATAATTGAAGCATATATAATCTGCCAACTATTTCTATATATGCTAACAGAAGTATAACTAAAATATTAAAGTTGGATATAACTATTTAGTTATAAGCTTCAGCAACTAAAAAACATGTACAGTTTAGGAAATCACTAAAATTGTTCCTATGCATATCAGCATGTCCAAAGATTTGAAACATATGATTCATCTTACATATAAGATTCACAAACCACATCAATTGCTAAGAAAACAATCTTAATGAGTGTCAGACAGAGAGTAATAACCTGCCAATTTCCGGAAAAAACAGTTCAGAGACAGAGATTGCAAATGGTTAATATGACTGAAAAAAAAGGTATATGCAGGATAAAGACCTTTATTCAGCTATACTATGATGTTTATACGAGAGAACAGCAGGTTTCAATTCCACGCACAAGAGAATCAAGCAACTTGAGTGCCATCAAGACAAAAAAAAAAAAAGAATCAGAAGCCTTTGTTAAACATACCTTTTCATCTGTGAAATGTCAGCAATAATGTCCCTTAATACCTTGCGAGATTATACTAGTCAAAACACATCAAAATTTTGCAAAACAATGATTTTAGGCTGGTATCTGAATTAACATGATTGATGTAAATGAGATGCCTAAAATGAAAAGAACATGTACATTCAAGCAACCTTTTCATCTTGATCTTTTCTAACTGCCTGCCACTCTTATCTTCCGCTCTATTAGCATATAACAACTCAACCTTTTCTTTCCCTCCAAACTAAATAAGTAGTTTCTCAAGCACATAATACACAAGCAGCCAAACCCACTATGTATTACAGATCTCTAAGAACAACCATCTTCTTTTTCTAACACTGTTCTGATTCCGAAAATTCTATCCGAATGGAACCAAAACGCAGCACTTAGATGGAATCTGTCATCCCAGAACTCCAAAATAATGCAAACCACTAAGTAATCCCGTAGTTCCCATAAAAACCACTGCAGATCAACCAAATCTCACTGCAAAGCAAACACGAAAACTAACCGAACCTTATATTCGTCCAACAACTAACGGAACCAACATTTCCCCCACGCCAAATACACCGATCAACCCACGCAAGAGCGAAATAAGAACCGATCATACAAGGCAAGAAGGCAACCAGAGGGACAGAGGAGGGATCGGGACGGGAGGCTCACTGAAGCCATCCTCGACGAGGTAATTGAAGGTGTGGCCATCGCAGTTGTAGGTGAACTTGTTGTTGGTGGCGGGGAGCTTCTGGAGGCACTGGGAGGCGATGGTAGTGAAGTTCCCTGTGAACTCGGTGTACTCCGCCAGGATTGCCGTCCCCCGGGCGACGAAGCTGTAGATCAACGACCGCTGCTCCATGTGATCTCCGACCCCCACCCACACCAGAAGAAACCCAAACCCTAGATCTGCGGAAGAAAAGCCCGAGGGAGGAGGGAGAAGAGGAGGAAGGAGGGCGAGCAATGGCGACGCCCAACGCAGGGGGGAGGAACGAGAAAGAAACCGAACTCCTCTGGTTCTTCCTCTTCACCCTCTCTCTTTTATATTTGTTGGCGTGAAGCATTCTTTCTAATTCGAGGGGTTTGTTGTAAAGCAGTTCTTTGTGGGATTATTTTCATAAAAGTCCTTACTGTTTCAAAAAATATGAATAGTAATATTAATTTTAGGGTTATTAGTTAGATTTGGATACAAATAACATGAGGCAGAACGGAATCTGTTCAGGAAAAACTGCTTTTTCTAATTCTTTATTTTTAATAATTTAATAATTTTCACATCTGATCCCACTCAATTTGTAGATCCAATTGGACCGATGCATAAATTATTCATTCGGAAAGGACTAAAGAGCAAAACGTCGGCACACAGGACGCCCGTTGGAATGATGGAAGCGTTCGAAAAGAGGAAGCAAAATAGCCACATCGCCGACTACTTTTTTGTGGGCTCGCTTTCCCTTTCCTCACTTCCTATAAAGGAGTAGAATTGCCGCATACTCCAAAACCCACATTCGCGGATCCGATAACCCAAATATCCGACCCACCAATACTCTCAAGAGTTCTGTCTGCGGATCCTTTGTTTTGGATCCACAAACTCCGCCTGAATGGGCCAGCGAATCCGACAACCATGTTTGGCTTAACAAATTGACATTAAACTTGATGATGAGATCCGTCAGCATCCAACCAAGTGGCTGAGCCGAATCGCTTCGTCACAGGTTGGTGACCTACATCTTAGACTTCTCTTTCTTGTCTTCCTAATGTATCTTTCTTTGATGAGCAGATTAATCCTAATATATGTATATATTTACATTCACTTACATTAATGAAAATTTTGAAAGGGCAATACCACGTAATAACAACTCATAGAGTTATCAAGGTCAGAACTAAATAATCAAATACTCATGAATAAATCAAATATAAGTAGAAAAAACTTCACTTTGGTATCGATTTCAGAAAGTTCCAATCTCCATTTCTAGCCACATCTCAGTCCTTGTAATATCTAAGTAGTGACCTTTCTTTCTTTCTTTTTTTTTTTTTTTTACAAACACTGATATCTCCACAACATGCTGCATGCACTTCTGTGATAGGATCAGACATTGATTTCAAGAACACAGCTCGTAACTGGTTTAAGTGGTGCAAGTAGTAGAACTTTGGATTACAATGAGCATGCGATGAAGTTTTGATCTTACAGGCTTTGTTCCATACAGAATTGGGCTTCAACAAAGCAAATGCTTGTGATGTCAACTGACACTGCATAACGACTTGAGTGTGACGAACAAAAAAAAGGAAAAGGGCAATCAGTACCTACATCAATCTCCTTCATTTCCTCTAATCTATACAACCAATACAAAAACCAGCAACTAGACCCTGAAACCCCATACCGTGTCAAACCTCACTAAGATGAACAAACAAACTTGAAAGAGACAACAGTACTACACTCAAACCAAGGGAAGAGCTTAGAAGGCAGGAGATTGGCACAGGGAGGAGCGCAACAAAGTTATTCACTTCTTACCAGATCACAGAATCCTTAGCCCATCGAAATCTGCACCCCGTCATCCATCATACGATAAAAGCTCTGATGAAGTGTTCATATTCATTGAGCATCGGTTATACTGAATAAGTAGCCTCTCACAATACGTAGGGTCAACTTTATGCATACAAATCAGTTGCCTCTTTTCCCATAGAAAGTGAACCGTCTTTCATGAGATTCATGCTTAAGCTTTTAAATCTTTCTCTTGAATACTGGCGAGATGCTTTCCTCCAATCAGTGCCAGCTTTCATCATCGCAACAAACTCGTCATAACTGATACGACCATCCTAAAAGCATGATAGTGCCAATGTGTGGTCAATGCTCAAGCCAAAACATATTAGGATGAACAACACTTAGAAAAAAAGAAAAAAATAAGAATGCTGACAGAAGAACCTGTACCTGATCTGTGTCAACTTCTCGTATAATATCATGCAGCACATTAATGTCCGTTTGGCCAGACTCATCTGCTAAGGCCTCACTTAGCTCGTCAAGTTCAATAAAATTGCTGCCATCTTTATCAAAGAACATGAATGCTCTGCGGAGATGTTCATCATTGGATAACCTTTGTAAGTGAATAATGACAGCCACAAACTCCCCATAGTCCAATGCACCATTTCCATCAACGTCAGCCTGCATCCATGTTTTGCAGGTTGAACAAACATTCAGAAACACGAGACCAAGGAAGATATCCACCGCAAAATTCTAAAACTAAGATCCTGCATAATAATTGCCAGAAATTTGATGACATCACAAGAATGAGATGATACTTAACATTCATCCTACATCAAAAATTTCTCCATATGTTAGCTATCAATCTTTCGAATCCAGCTCTTATTACTAAAATTTAGCATCAAGGCAAAGTATGGTGCCATGCGACTTGGTTGGGGAAGCAAAAAATCATTTGTCAAGAATCATAATTTGTAAGCCTGTTTTCTTGTAGTTCAATGCTGAGTATTTGCAACACTGAATGCACTGGTTTCATTCTTAAGTTGGACCTAAAGAAAGCATTTAATAATCCTGCGCATGACGAGGCCCTCATTGAAATGGACTGACATGAATCTCGATTATTCTATCTATTGCAAAAACAACAGCCTTGGTCAATGTGCCCAACGAATAATAGAGAATGGTTTGTAGCAGAGGATTCATTGTCCCCCTTGTTCATGTTGGTCTGGTTGTGTTAAACAGTGCTCAATATAGCAAAACCAATGGATTTCTTAATGGGTAAGCACGAAGACAAGTAGCAAGATCAAACTTCTCACCATTAGTTCTCATGAAACTCATCAGATTCACTGACCCTATGCTCAACAGAGTGGAAAAGCATTTGGCAACCATCAACACCGGAATAAGACCCTCTAGTTACGGAATTTCAAACCTGTGGAACTTAAATCATACATCCAGGATAGTTCTTGAATGAGATATCTTGGTATCTACAAAATCAATAACCACAGGACAGACAAAGAAGAGGCTTCAACACTTAAACTGAAATTCAGGAAGCCAAATATTGAAGGTAAGATCTTATAGGAGATAAGAAAAAGGCAATGTCCATGAAGAGTATAAATAAATTATATATATAAATACATACATACATACATACGTATATATATATATATATATTAACATGGAGGTCCTTAGAATAAGATTATGAAGGATGGTTCAAGTTGTTAGCCAATGAAGCAAGAGAAATGTTGACTAGTTGGACACAGAAGTGGTAGATTTCCTGTCTACTTTGTCTACCTTGAACTTTAATCCACACATCCTGTCTACTTTGATCTACCTTGAACTTAAACAACTCAGGATTCCATGCATCTTAGATGAAACCCTTACCACTTATTCATAAGTAATTCCAGAACAAAATGAATAATTAATGAATCGACTAAGTAATTCTTCTCCAAGTGGGAGCCAAGCTTGAATGTTAATGATTACCAGCAAACTAGATTATACAAGTTTCCAATTGTGATATCTGATTTTTAATCCAGCTGAAAAATTCAGTAGCATCCTTTGCATTTCACAATATGGCATACACCATCACTTTATATGTAAAAACCAATCTTTCTCTATGTTCCACAATAAATTAGTGCAATAGTCTCTGTCATAAGATTTAGAACTTTATATGACTATAACCAGTATGCAAGTTCAGGTGAACAAAAAATAACTTTCACCAAGCCTTGCCATATTCTGATAAAGGACAACTTGTAAGTAAAATTGTTATGTTTATGTCAGAAAAGAAAGAACGAATAAAGAAACATGAAGTGACAGAACTACCGAAGGCATGATAGGAAGAAGCACGAGAATGTAAGATCATCTTTGTATTGAGCATCTAGAATTAAAATTTAGAAGCCACGAATTAGCAGCCTGAGAATTGAGAATGAGCAAAAACTTACTGCTTCCATCAATAGCTTCATCTCTGGTTCAGCCAGTTGGGAACCAACCTTTTGAAGGCCAGTTTTTAATTCTTCAAATGATACCTTTCCATTGTTATCTGTATCCATTAACTTAAACATGTCTCTTATAACCTCAACTTCTTCAATCGACAAATGCTCAGCTATTACCTGAAAGTGTTTGATTGATTAGACTTTATCAGATTTTAGTATAATTAATCATGGAAACAGAAATAAATGTTAAATTCTAACCCGCATGGCTTTCTTTTTGAATCTGTTCATGACTGAGAACTGTTTCAGCCTTGTTCTTACAATATCTCCCAGTGGAACATTTGAAGCTTTTTTGGCATTTTGTAACCATGAATGTTCTGTCAGAAGCATACATCAGGAGAGTATTATCATGTCAACCAAACAGAATCAGCATCAGCAAAAAATGCATAAAGGCTTGATAAAAATCACATAATGGAAAACAAAGTACAACTATTTGGTAACCACTTGTTGCAACCATTTTTCTCTTTTAACTTCCATAAAAGCATCCTCATAAGAAATTTTGATATTTTTACTGAATAACAATATTATATGCAACTTGCAAAATGGATAAAATGCATAAAGGTTGGCATGGAAATGACAACTGAAGCACTATACAGACGAGGTACATGAGGCTTCCTAATCAACAAATTGGCCTATGCATATTGCTAAATTTCATTTACTCTGTCCCAAGCCCAGGTATAGGAGAGCTGGACTGGTCAGCTTACAGCCAGATGTCTGACTTTGCTAGATCACCAAATAGTTGGGATATTACACATTGTTGTTGACCTTAGCAGCAAATGGGACTACTATTCATTCATCCACCAAACTGACAACCATGAAGCCAGCCCAAATAGTTGGGATATCGCAGGTTACTGTTGACCTTAGCAGCAAATGGGACTATTATTAATTCATCCAAGACGGTATATCTCCATTTATCTTCAATAATTTTCATCAAGAACAAGTACCTTTGAAGTCTAACCTTTATCAGTTAGGTTTAGATTGAGTCATCTTCAACGTAGGGCTAAGTCAGTTCTAGGTCTAGGTTACAGTCTAATTTCTGGTAGTTCAGTAGCAATTTTCAATCGGTTTTATTGTAATTAAGAAAGTTCATATTAGGTTTTTGAGAGTCCAGTTGTAGTTGAACCCCAAAGTTCCTACCAAAGGAAAAGTAATGGATTTTTTTTCTCTCAAGGTACTGTATGGCTGGGCAAAATTTTGATCCTCCCAAGAGGCGCTTAGATAGTCCAGTTTGGTCACTGCTCAGCAAATGATCTCGTTGCCAAATTGCGAGATATGCTGAGTCATAAGACGGATATCCGATTCCTGTAATGAGTTCAATTTGGACTCAAAAGTAGTTTCTATTACAAGGTAGTGGCTGGATATTACCTTCTGTAAAGAAATCACAGGAGATTATGACAGTAACTGTTTAGATGGAAAATGGTGCACTTAGATTGGAAGTTACTTCCTGTGCCGAAGAGAGGCAAGGACCAAATTGCACCACACTTGTATCCTCACTGTCCGAAAACTAAGAAACACAAGAAAAGATTAATTCTTTCTATTATGCAGGAAGAAGATAAGTGCTTTCAATCTGAAGTACTTCTGGCCTAATGAGGGCTTGAAAAATGAAGGCACTGGCTAGGAATAATTGTATGGAAAGCTGGAGAAAAGGTTTCTTTTCCTTATTTCTTTTTTTCTCTAGAAAATCCTTCTATAAGTAGGATTCTTATGAACAAGTGTATTCCGTCATTTTCACAAGGTTTTGTGTTTTATTTCATGAATTGTTGGTGAATATTTTGGGCAAATTGACCGTGTATATCCACTCTCCTTCACTTATTGATCTCTTCTTCCTCTCTCAACTCCTGTATGCTGCTCTATTATGGAATTATGAATGTCTTCTATCTACTACATGCAAGGCTAAGATTTGCATTGCCATATGAAGGCCCCTGACACCTGGGGACTCCATCCCTATGGGAGATGGGCTCCTCGGTTTAGATCATTTTGTGTTAGATACTTGATGACTACACAATCAATTTTGAGTACTTGTTGCAAGAATAAAATATCTATGGTCCTCATATCTCCATCTTCACTAAAATTGTGCTACATTTGCTGCCGGTGCTACAACATTTCCATCTTTGCCACAATCGTGTCATGTGTCCTACAATTCTACAGATCTTTTCTTCAAAAGTCCATTCGAGACAGCATGTCTTGTTGCAGTTATCACTACCCTCCCATGTAGAACAAGCATGGAACATTTCTCTAGAGATTCACAACAAAGTTGTGTCAACTTGAAATGCTTAACATTAGGTTTTGCCATTAAAGTATGTTCATGGAACATGATATAGCTACTACTACTGCTACAACAATAACAAAGCCGTAAATCCTGACTATTTGGGTTCGAAAACTGGTTCACGGATGCATTATGCCTATAAACACCTCCACATAGCTAAAACCTCCAAATGATATAGCTAAAACTGGAAACCTCCTATAAACACTTGTAGAAGACTTGAACATGATATAGCTAAACCCTCCAAATAGATCACAAGTGCATTATGCCCATAAACACCTCTTACATCACTAGCTTTTACGAAAACTGGATCCATCATGATACAAAGTCCTTTTATTGGAAAAAAGTTCATGCAGGGATGATATTTGGAATGCGGAAAAAAATAATGATAGGTCAGAAAATGGAGACATAGATGGGAGAATCATGGTGACTTTTAACTCACACCATGAATGTGCAGTAGGACTTACCCAGCACCTGCTGAGCAGTTAACCGCCGTTTGGGATCCGGATCCAGCATCTGCTTTACAAGACTCTTTGCGCTTTCTGAGACCTGAGGCCATGGCTCCCTCTGGAAATCAATCGCTCCTCGGAGAATTGCTCGTGCAACACCTTGCTCGGTCTCTATAATTCAATATGGTACAACCCAGAAAACACAATACTCAGCTAACAAAGTAAAAGAAGAACACACAATTACCAACAGTGTGCTAATTACCAGCCCAGAATGGCGGAACTCCACAAAGCAGGATATACAAGATAACCCCAGCACTCCAAATATCAACCTCCGGTCCATAATTCCTCCTCAGCACCTCCGGCGCCATGTAGTAGGGGCTTCCTACAATCTCTGAAAACCTCTCCCCTGTTCGGAATGGAGCAGACAACAGCGTTAATTGCAAAAGGAATACAGATTGAAGAACGCCTAAGCAGAAGAACATGAACACCCAACCTGGACGGAAGAAGACCGAGAGCCCGAAATCGATTGCCTTCAGGGGCGAGTTCTCCTTCTTGTTAGCGTATAAGAAGTTCTCGGGCTTCAGATCCCGGTGCATCACGCCATTAGCATGACACATTCTGACGACCTCCGCCACGGTCCGCGCCACTGCGGCCGCCGCGCGTTCGCTGTAGTGCCCCTTCGCTACGATCCGGTCGAACAGCTCCCCGCCCTCGCACAGCTCCATCACCAGGTGCACGGCGTCCGCGTCCTCGTACGCGGCGCGGAGCCTCACGATGTTGGGGTGGTCCGGCAGAGTGGACATGATGGCCACCTCCCGCCGCACGTCCTCGACGTCGACGGCGGTCCGCAGCTTGCGCTTCGAGATGGACTTGCAGGCCAGCGCCTCCTTCGTCTCCTTGTCGGTGCAGAGGTAGGTGATGCCGAACTCGCCGCGGCCGAGCTCGCTGCCGAGCACGTACTTATCGCCGATGCGGCTGCGGTGGCGGCCAAGCGGCACGACGTCCTTGAGGACATGGAGGGAGGGGGAGCCAACGGTGTCTTCAGCGAAGGGGTTCGGCCGGGGCCGGTGTGGCTTGTGCTGCCGCGTCTTCGGCTGCTGCTGCTGCTGCTGCTGCTGCTGCTGCTGCTGCTGGGGACGGGGCGAGGTCTTCTTCTGCTTCCCGTCCAAGTCTTTGGGGTCGCCGGCGAGGCACGCGCAGGAGTTGCCCATGGCAGGGTCTTGGAGATTCCCACCTTGGCTACTGGTCTACGGGCTTTCTTCTTCTATCGTGGTGATTTGGGGGAGGCTTGGTCGTATGCTCCGGCATTTCTTTCTTCAATCCGACGAGTGAACAAAAAGGAGTTGGAAGAAGCAGAAGGAGAGGGGAATCGTGATAGATAGGCTTCAAGTATTCACACCGGTTGGCCAATTTGGAAATTTCATCCCTCTCCCTATATTTTTAAGTTTACTATTCACGCCCTTTTTACAAAATAATAAACTATTATTTTATTATTTAGAATCTCAGTATTATCGATTTTATCCTTTTAATAATATTATAAATATTAAAACTATATACTAATCTCCTAAATATTTGATATATTATATAATATACTGCTACTATACATATATATATATATGGAAGTAATTTATTTATTCATGAAAAAAGTTATAATATAGAATGAACCCCTTCAAAAATTAGCACCCTTTTGTATCATATCAATCAGCATTAACCTATATATTTTGGCATTCTTTAAGTAAGAGGGTTCGAAGAATATCAATATTAATTAAAATATAAACAATTAATAAATTTAAATAATTTCTTATCTCAGATGGATCCCAATAATTGTATCCTTTCGGATATCAGTAGATAAATTATTATTTATATTTATCCTCGTGATCAGGTTGGTATCCCGATGGATTGGTTAAACATGTTTATCAAATTTAATATAATTTTTACACATCAATTCAGATATTAAGATGTATAACATATCTAATTTTTTTTTTTATTTTGTTAAGCAAGGGAGTATTTGGAACATTTAATCCAACTAGGATGGTGTATATGTAAATTTCTACGATTTGGGGGGGTAACTGTGTCAAACAAAAAAGAATGGAGGATAAATTACAAGAATCGGAAACTTGGGAGGGGTGTATGTACAAATTTGCCACAATTATATATATATGTATATTATGGTGATAGTTGAAACGGGTCAGGGCAATTAAGTCTTTTTGAGTGGTGAGCCGAAAGAGAGCTTTTTAAGGAAAAAGGAAGAAGAGGGGGGGTTAGGAGAGGAGTTGGTGAGAAAACAACAGCAATAATAATAATAATTAGGTCCGAAGGGTTACCTTTTTTGGGCTTTTGCCATTGATTGAGAAGTTGTGGAGTGAGTCGAATGGGAGAGGAGGAGAAGAAGAAGGTGGGGATGATGATGATGATGATGATGATGATGGGGTGAGGAGGTGCGTATGATTCCATGGTGAGACTGTAGCATCACGCCATGCTGGTCCTGCATGCACCTCAATCATTCCCTGTGGCCAGCCCACTTTTTTTTTTTTTTTTTTAAGTTACTGAAAGGGGCTGTAGTATATATGTCGAGTGGGTCCCGTTAGATCATAGCTTAATATTTGAAGAAATAATAGTTATTATCGAGGACTATCATTTTAATATATGTTAATAAATAAAAGTTAATATTGTTCAAAGGATTACGATCCATCGATCGATCGATCGAGATGAACGTAAATCTTTTTGATGCTCAAATTAGTATTGATCGATCGATTTAGAGATTGAACTAAGAAATACATGGGTTGGAAGTCACGATGATATCACATAACGTATTAATTATCACATATATTATAGGCTTAATTAAAATTTTCTTTGTAATATCTCTCATTAAAAGATTAGCCTAGCGTGCAATCTTGAATAGATCTTAATTTTTTTTTAGAAAAAAAATTGCAATCTTGAATAGATCTTAATTTTTTTTAAAGAATAAAAAGGTTAGTTTTAAATCGCATTAAAAAATACAAACACTCAAGTAATTCTATAAACCATTGAAATATAATAAAAAATAATCAATCACTTATGGGGTGTTAAGCAAGTATATACATACTTTACCTACAAATTTATGAATTCAAACAGAATCCAACACTATTTCAAAAAATTATCAATATTAACATGAATGGTCATATATTATCAATTGGAACCAACAAGAAAGTTGCTATACTAAGTTATACATAGATGTATTTGGATAGAGCAACGAGTATAATTAATATGAAAAATTGGTATAAATTATTATTTCGATGGAAGAGAAGGAAGGAAAAGTCTTCAGGAGGCATCGAGAGGAACAGGTATTTATTAAGCTTGAAGTCAATGGCATGAGATTTGAACGTATATATTAACTTTTAAGTCAACGTCATGGCATTAGAAGACTTTGAATCAACTACCAAGTCGTGGATTACAAACCCAAATTGACACGCTCAAATTAATGCCCCCCTACTAAAAATAAGATAGTTTCTTATCCAAGTTAATGTACTACTTACTACTTGTCATACGTGTGGATGGGGACTTGTCAACCAATTAAGAATCACGTAGAAATTTATTGTCTTCTTAGTAGGGGATGAGCATGAGGATGAAGATGGTTACTTGAGGGAGAAGAACTTCTTGGAGACTCTTCACCTACCCATGCCTTTGATCCTTTCCAAGGAATGGAAGCAAACTTCATCAATCTTTCTTTTTTTTTAAATTGTTTTGCCGGTTTGATTGTATACTATCAAAGGATTAATCGAGATACTATAGATGTTGAAGGGGTGAGATAATTATTACTAGTAGTCCAAAAAGAGACGGATGAAAAGCTTTATTGTATTTATAAATACAGTTTTAAATTTTATAATCTAATTAGGAAAGGAATGACAAAACAAATTATATAGTCAACCCGAATATTTAGAATACTATAGCTTGTTGTTATTGTTACCGCAAGTCTATTAATAATGATGATGGAGGAAAAAGTTATAAAAATATGAATAAATTGTTTGTAAGCTTAAGCAAAAATTATTCATAGAAACTTGATGGAAGTATATTTAAGACTAGTTTGAATAATTAGATATTTATTTATCTTTTATCTTCAACAATCTCATACGTCAATTATTTTTTTAATTCAAATACCAAACTATACAATTGACCTACAATGTAATTTTCAGGAGTTACAGCTCACTTGGTGATAGGATCGATAATGGGTTGTCCAGTCACCCACCACATGTTAGAGTTACACGCCAACTGGTAGCTGACTTGATATAGTGACAGTCGACCTAGTGCAGCGATAGTTGATTTGACACAGTGATAGTCGATCTGGCATAGTGACAGTCGACCTGTCACAATGATAGTCGACATGATGCAATGGCATCGACCTAACATAGTGACAGCTGATCTGTCCCTCCGAGATCTAAGCTGAAAGATGATGAAAGAGAGGCTTGATGCACAGCGTCACCAGGTAGGGACACGATGCTCTAGGACCTCGGGACCATGCAAAGTCCTACGCCATCTCAGGAAAGCACGCCTGTCACATTAATGGGTGAGGTACGATCAACCTTCGGCCTTAGTCAACAGGTATAAAAGTCACCTCTGAGGTATAGTTTAGGAGACTCCACGATAGATAATAATAAGATACTATCACTTAGTCGGGGCATTGACTTGATCGTCGGAGGAGTCATGTCGGGCATCCCTACCTCGATGAGGTTTTTGCGCAAGATCCTTCGATCGACCCGAGATGAACTCTCGGGCGGACGCCGCCGACTCAAGATGAACTCCCCAGCAGACCGACCGATCTTTCCTGAACTTCTACTACATCCTAACCGATACGGACAAACTTACGCACATAGACGTAACCAAGCTGTGCTGACTCATCGGTCATAGTCTAAGATACCACAACACTTGGTATTAATAATATTCATCTAAAGTAAGAAGAGGGAATTCATGTTTAATGATTCATCTAAAGTTTCAATTCATGATATGTCTTGAAAAGCATATTCACCATAACTAAGTTATTTCATTGAGATCAAATGCCAAAAGTGCATAGTTAGAGATATATTCTTGTGACTATTTTTCCTCTCCCTTCGACTTTCTTTCTTGAGGCCTTCTTGTATTCTTTTATGAAATCAGTAGTTCTTCTTGTTGAGAGCATTGGACATTGTTTCTTATATTTGTAGCATACTGTTTGTTCCTTCTGTGGACCTCCCATTTAGTTTTCTTTTCTCCATGTCTTACCTTCTTGGGTGTATCCTTTTTCCCCTTATCCTCTTCTCTTCCACATGAATCATGTTGTTAACATGATCACAAACCAATAAGAACTTGGGGGCTATCACATTTGGATTCTTATGGTTATCTTCTTCATGCTACCCAAACTGGTCATCACTTCATAGATCAAGATGACTCAATGAGGACTTCTAGTGGCAACTTGAAGACATTTTTGTCCTCTTAGATTGTCATTACTTCAAAAAACATTCAAACCTTGCAAGGACCAAGAATTTTCATCAGTAGTTGGAGTCTAGTGTAGGTTTTATGAAGTCCTTTTCAAAAGATTAACAATATCAGTGAATTAAATATCTAGTAGCCAAAGTCATATTTGATTAAAATTTCTAATAAAAAATATATTGAGAAACTATTTTTGAAGAATTCTTTCTGAAGATAGTGAATCATTGTTCTAGTCTAACAACACAATTTTTTTCATTATATGATTCATAATATTAGACAATTCCATCAACTATTCAATATATAAATGAATTCTTGACATGAATGAAGAGTTGATCATTTTCTATGACATATGTAGGCATATTTGGGATAGGTAAAATACAGGAGGAAGTTAGCATGTTGGCATTATTGGCAACCCCAATCTTCCTCTTCAGCCTTTGTCATGGCTTTATCTTGGTCACAGTTGTTTAATTAAGGTGATAAAGTCATTCCTCCTTACATCATTATGCCCACTCTGTCATTTACTTTTTCCACAAAGAGTGGATAGACCAATCCAAATGGTGCAATCTCATTGAACAAAAAACCAAAAACTACAATCAAAGTGGGATCCCCAGACATTGTCTGACAATTAAAAGCTAGTGGTCAGATGTTCTGAGATTAAGATAAAGCAGACATATTTTCTAGTTCACAGATGTTTGTTGGTTTGCTTTCTCAAAGGCAGTAGGTACAGCACAGTGCACATGATGCCCAAACTCTCATGGGAGTGCAAGAACATTGTGCAACATAATGAACACACCTTCTCCTGCATTGATACTTGTTGATTGATTGAATGCAGAAGCAAACAGAGCAGCCTACCAAAGCTTATCTGAAGCTGGTAAAGGTTTTACCAAAGCAGCTTTCCTGTCCATTTCCTACCTACATCATTATGAGATAGATCATACTTCAGATTCCATAAGATCCATTTATGAGTTAGACAATGATCTTGGCAGATGCTTGTAGAGATAACAATTCAAATGGTTTTTAGAGGTCTCAATTTTGGAAGCCATGCCTCTTCAGGAAATTTGCTGTAGCCACTCACTGAAAGCTAGGTGCTTACATGATTCAAACTCTTCACACGCCAAACTTGGCTACAACTTCAACTATATTTGGAGGTCCATGGAGTACAGTAAGAATCTACCAAAGAGAGTCAAATGGAGAAGGAGCAATGTGAGAAACGTAAGGATATGGAAGGACAACTGGCTTTCTGATCAACATTGGCTACAAGCTTTGGGGGCAGTAGAATAAGGTACCAATCTATTGTTTACCTTATGAAATTAGTCAGATGTTGGCATGGCTTTGCACAAGGACAGAGATTTTTTTTTTTTTGAGGTCTTAGTGCATAGCATCTAGCAATGGAGTTGCAGCAATCTAATTGAGATGGAGGAGTTTCCTGTCACAAAGGAGAGCAAAACTTTGAGATATATTTGGCTTCCCTGAATCCCTCATAAAGTTCCAACTTTTTACCTGAGGGCTATTCATGCTGTCCTTCTTGTACATTCTAGCTTTGCCAAGAGAGGAATTGTCATGGATGGACAATAAGACAACTCAATTCTATGTTGTGTGGCAGTGAAAACATCAAGTGTTCTTTATATCTTTAGAGCAATTTCTACCAGATTCAGTGTAGTATCCAACATACATGTTCAGATGTGATAAGAATAACAAAGAAAATGGTTTGCGGCTAAAAATAGAGACAGGAATTAAATAGATTTAGTGAGTTTGGTCATCAAATTTGGTAAACAAGAATACTTTTATTAATTAAAGTGGAAGATTTTATGTTCCATCTATATGCTTTGGTGAACATAGTGTTACTCATCAGAACTTTGTACAAGGAGATGAAAACTAATCACTATTTCTTTGTCTTCCCAACTTGCACTCTGCATCTCTCCAGAATTCCAGCCTTATGATACTTTTGCAGAGAACAACCTATTGTTTCCAACATACATCCACTTGAAGTAAAATATAGAAGGCATATAATCCAAGAGTTCTGACTTCACCTTCAGACAACCATACAAAAAGCTAAAGGGAATAAAGACTGTAAGACTTCATCCACATGAAACATCATCAAGCATGGGATGCCCCACTGGTACACATCCAAACAAATCTTGAAGAAATAACCAGGTATTTTATATTGGACAAGGAGGGCTCAATTGGACATTCCTGAGTACCTGAAATCATTGAACAGCATAGGAGAGACTACACACAGCAACATGAACCAATATCTTAGATTTAAACTTGACATCTTAAGGAATGTAGCTCAAAATTTCCTATACATATATATGCATCCATCCACAGTGGAAAGATCCTTTTTTTTCCCCTTCATCCAAACACCATAGCCACTTTTTTTCTGATCTGATTGCAAAGAACACAGATGCACAATAAGAGCTTTCTATATGGCACACCCTGCTTCACTAATCCTACCCAACAAATCATTAAGTTAAACTCTCAATCCACTTCTTACTCAAAGTATTTTATTTTTGAAAAATAAATGATGAAGATGAAATTTAATCCTATCAACAATCAAAATATGTGAGATTTTAAATCCTTAATTTTTGGTAAGTGAATCCGATAAATCTTTAAATGAAGAGAGAATCAATACTAAATTTTGATAAAGCAATATTTGTCATTAATCTAAATCGTTCGATCTGGCATTTACACATACACATATATACTTATCATCGACTTTTTCACAAAATAATATTTATTTAATTCTTCTATATTTATGTGAATTCACTTGCGATACATTTAGGATAGCGTTTACTTCTTTTGGATTCTTTTTTCCCAAAATATTTTTGTTTATGTTTTCTTTTCAAAATCTGGCTTAGTAAAAAAGAAAAAAAGAAAAAAAGGTATAACCTAACACAGTACGAGGGAGGTTTTGGTTTTATTGCTAATAATCAATTAGGCAATATTTGGATTAATTATCCTATAAATATGGTCAAATCCCTCATGCTTAGGCCATATAATAAATACATTATGATGGTATTATTATTATTATTTCATTTTCATCATGATATTATTGAGCTCTTATACATTTCAATCGTATGCTAAATTTTATTTTTATTAAATAGTATGATTTGATCATTAAGGAGATGTCAAAATAACTAAACATAGTTGGGAAAAAAAATAAAATAAAAAAGGAATTTACTTTGAAACTGTAGTTGGTAGTTGTGGTCGATAATTAGGCTTTTTAGCAGCGTTACACATAAGCCATCCTTTCACGACGCTGCCGAGAGAAGGGGAAGAAAGGGGGGAGAAGAGGAGGAATGGGTAGTTTTTTCTCCAGCCCAGCCGCCTACGCCGCTGATGATGGCGTCTCCGCCGTCATCGCCATCCACTCCGTCGGCGAATGGACCCAGAACTGGGAGTCCCACTCCCAAACCAACAAGCTGGTATCTCCGTGATCCACAAACCCTAATCCGATTGGATTGGTTCGTTTTACCTCTCGATCTCCCCTTTGATTGTATTCCCTTTTGGATTTGTTGGAAGATGGTGATCGACTTCTCGGCGTCGTGGTGCGGGCCGTGCCGCTTCGTGGAGCCGGCGTTCAAGGCGATGGCCGCCCAGTACACCGACGCGGTGTTCTTCAAGATCGACGTCGACGAGATCCCGGTGATGCTTCTTCCTCCTATTACTTTCATCTCGATCATTAGGGTTATGCTGTTCTTGGTTTGGGGATTTTGTTTGTCGTGGCGCGAAATCTAACAACAACAGTAAAAGTATAGGAGGTGTCGAAGCAGTGGAAGGTGCAGGCTATGCCGACGTTCGTGCTGGTGAAGGGCGGGCAGGAGGTGGGCAGAATCGTCGGCGCTAAGAAGGACGAACTCGAGAAGCGGATCCATGAGCAGATCAGCACCTAACAAGGAAGCTTCTCTGGTAATCATTTGTATCTGTTTGTATTGCCACCACCATCATTTGCTTTCCTGCTTTCCAACTCCTTGTGGTTGCTTGTTTGATATCTCGATCTCATGTTGAGATGAAATGGATACGAGTGCTAAAGACCTTTCCAATTTGCTATTATTATTGTTGACTAAAATATATCATCATTGTTGTGTGGAATATGGTATATGATACATACTCCCTATGTTCGGCATAGTGGCATTAGGAGTTGGCTTCATATCTTTGATGGTTAGATGGTTGCAGAACTTGGTTTTTGTTTAGATGCGGAAAATTGTATAGTTATAGTTCTACCCTAATAATCGAGATGAAATGTTTCCTTCATTGGTGGATATGTAAATTTATGTCTTGCTATGGTGTTATAAATTGAGTTTATTCAATTTCTAATAGGGTCGAGGCTTCTGTTGTTGGGCAGTAGACCCATTTTATGAATATTGAATTCTGAATCAAATTATTGGATATTAAGCTTTTTTTCTGATGGATGTAGACTTAGATTGCAATTGAAATGGCCAAGTTTGTTTGAATTCCAATTGATTTGGGTAGAAACAATAGCAGGTTGGGTATTGTGAATCTTACCAGTATACAAATTCTCAAAATTGGATACTTGTTCTCTTAACCAAATCCTTTCAAACCCGATTAAAAGGTGTCCTACCCTAGTTTAGTTGGATCTCATAGATCAGTACTAAAGTTAGTTCGATCTGCCACCATCTTACCTTGCATTAGAAATGAGAACAAGCAGATAGGGTTTTAGTTTGTGGGCAATAGACCCATGTTATGAATTTGGAATCCTATATCTAAGTTATTTGATGTTGAATTGTGTCCTTCTTTTGTGGATATAAACTTCTGCTAAGGCGGCATTAATTAGCAAGTTTGTTTATCCCTCAGTGGACTAAGGGATTCTTCTGTCAGTTGGGCATTAGGCTCGAGTTATGAATTAGATAACTGTATCATATCATCTCATGTTAATTCCTTGTTGGGTGGATGTAAACTTGCATTCTATTCAGGCAGTACAAACTGCAAAAATTTGTTTATGCCCCAATGGATTTAGGGTTTCCTGGTGTTGGGCAATGGTCTCCATGGTTGCATATGACAATTTGATGAAACATAATATTTATTTGTAGATCTCCACAAGGTCATGGATAGGAATTATCAGCCCTGACATGCATGTCAATTCGGCACTAAATACGGTCTCCATTAGCTAAATTAAGATTAATTATATATTATTTTTTATCTCGATCGGTATATTTTCAAAGATTATATTAAGATATTTATACTTACGAAAGTGAAATATTGAAGATAATTTTATAAAATTAAAAATAAAAAGAGTCTTATTGCGAGCAAGGAGTTAAGTGTTGTTATAGATATCTTAATATAATTTTTAAAAATATAACACAAGATATGCTTTGTTACGGTTCATTGAATATATTCTCTACCTCCGAGAAAGTGGAACCCAAAAAAAAAAAAAAAAGCTATTCGATGTGATCGGTTGTGACCTCACCTCAATTCTGATATGATCGGCAAATAGGTTCATTGAAATATAGGCTCTACCTCCGATGATGATAAGTTGATAGTGCTGGGAATGATGATATTGATGATGACCTAATTATTTCGTTTGGAGAAGGTGCCGATATCATGCTGACATGGCACCACAGCATCCCCGTCATCCAAACGAGCAGTAGCACAAGCAATCAAGTAGGGATTCTGGCTTCCATATACATACACATCATATGCCCAGTAGCACAGCTCCAAATTAAATAGGTCAATAATCTCAAACATTCGGCCAATCATTTGATACATCGCAACATAACATTCAGCTTCGCATGAACAGATGGCGCCTCACACGATTAAAAATCCAAGTGGACGTCAAAATAGATCATCATAAGCGATGATTTCCCGACCGCCGCCACGGGAAGCCTCCTCTGCTCTGCTTTTGCTCCTCTCTGCAGTCGCACCTGCATCAAGCTTCTCTTTGCTTGGACCATGTCGGCTCAGGGGTATTGCTGCACGAAGAAGTCTCGAGGTGGAAGAAATCCCCGCTCCCATCTTCTTCGCTGGTATCGGATCGCTTCCCCGAACCACCAGTACCTGCATTGTTTCCCAACAAGAAGATACAGAGGAAACACCAAAATGTTTGCTAGACATGCAAGAAATCCGAAAGTAGCTAATGTATGAAGGCAGGCAGCAAGGGTAAATTAAACTCCATTTCAGATTCTGGCACTAGCAAATACTTGAGGGTTTGGCAAAGTCATTTTCATGAGAGGGAGAACATGGCATAAAAAGCAAAGGAAAGGAAAATACATTATGGTGAATCAGGACCAGAAAGATTTAACAATGTGTTGATGATTTTGTTAATGCTGCTAGTTTTGCCTCGTGAATGCTTTAGATGAACTGTAACATCTTCTATATCGAAGATAGATCTGTATCTCCATATGCATTAAGAGAAAAATGTTAGAAACGAGAAAATGCTAAGTGGCCAACTCCAGAAAGCATATCATTTAACGTAAACATGAGGTCATCATCTATCAATAGGATATGATCGTCCAATCAAGATTTCTCCGATTTGACGAGGAGAAAGGCCTCCCCGAACTAACAAATTTATTGCATGAAGAATTGGGGGATTCATCTAAGCATGAACCTACGAACGAAAAGCACATCGGAAATATGCTGAAGATAGAAATTAAAAGGGATAATATACTTTGCCATCACAACCCTGCATTACTCCCTCTCTCCATCTATCTAAATGCTTTATTATACCAAAATGGTATGAGACTTATCATAGTCTTGAAAACCTTCCAGTTTTGTTATGTGATAATACTTAAAAAGAACAATTCAAGTGGACCAAAAAGAAATTGCAGCTACCAAAAACTTTTATGAACCCATCTTAATCGAACAAAATGCAGGAAATATCACAGTTGCTAACTTGCTATGAGAGTCATAACAATCCATCTGGTTTCAGCAAACTAATCATAGAGTACCGGAGAAATCAAATTGCTCCCTAAATAAATGGTGTTTAAATAGACTCAAGCAGTAAATGATTTTGTTTTCTAAGAAACTTTTGCAGATTATATATTTTGTGCATCCTAATTAGGTGCCATCAATTAATCCCTCAATTTCAGCCTTTTTTTATTTTTTTCTCTCTGAGACAGCTTTAGCATAGGATACTAAGTAATACCACCTTGAGATTCTATAAAGCTTGTAGCAGCTGGATGTTAATATATCTAGCACTGTACATGCCAGTTTAGCATGAGTGGCACTGCTAGAACAACTTGACAAGGTATCATTTCCTTCAAGGACAAAAAAAAAAAAGAAAAAAGAAAATAGTATGGTAGTTGTGCTAGTTATAGGTGCCCTACAAGCCAATCATGTGGGTGATGACACCTGTGGCATGCTGCACTAATCTCTTTGCTTATTATCACTGACATTTTCTCACATTATATATTTTTCTAGATGTATATTGTGATGGCCTTGGATCTGTGCAATGAGAATTAGATCATGAGACTGATTTACCTTTAAACACAGATCTTAAATCATCCTGGTCATAGGTTACTCGAGAGGGACATCGAGATAACCGGATAGACCAGTGTACCGTATACTTGTTCATATAATGGGGACACTAGAGGTACAGTGCAGGTGCTCATTAGAGAATGAGTTCGTTGATTGATCCGCTTACAGAATGCTGGATGGATAATAATACCTAATGTCAAACAATAATTTCATAGTCTCGATTGTGTATCTAGTCATTATACTTGAGACACGAAGGATACCTTATATGAGTACTCCTTTCTTTGGCGTCGGACTTACTGGTCTGAAACGTTCCAAATCTGGTACAATCGGTTATCGGGATTGGTAGCCAACCATACAAAGGCAATTTAGTGTCAACAAAGGATTATCCACTTTCAGTATCACGAGAGGAATATTCCGTGTGTGCTCGCTCAGACAAAATCCTTGGCCAGGGTCGTTCAGATTGCGAGAGAATGAGTTCTCTGGGAGAATTTGATTAGAGCGAGACTCAGATGGATTATGTATGAGGCCTGACAGTATCCATGCCTAATATACAATCTCTGGGATATTAGATGAATGAGGGACTATAGATACACGGTAACTGTGAACAAACAGGTCCGATGGATTTGATCCTCCCGTATCGTTTGGGGACTATAACATAGTGGCCTAGTACGTCCATAGTTGATAAGTTGAGTGAATTATTATAGAGATAATAATTCACTATATCAGTACGAGTTCTGATGGAGCAACTCACGGCCAACTCGGTATCGGGCCTAGAGGGTCGTATACATATGATGGATGTTGCGTCGGGTAGAAATGCGGATATAAGATGTCCGTAAAGCTCTTGGTTTAGATCTTATGGATGAGATCCAATAGGACTAGGTAATTGAATAGAGATATGATACTTAATGTGAATGAAATCCATTCAAGAATATGCTCATTCACCTCTATAAATAGGAGGGACTCCTTGGTTCATAGGCTAGAGCTACAGAAGCTTGCCCTCTTATTTCTCCTTAGTCTCTTTCTGCTCTCTTTGGCTTGAGAGCCTTGTGGTGTATGTGGAGAGGCTCATCTCGCAGCTAAGGAGCCTTGTCGCCGCGTCCACAGTGTGGATCACCGCTAGAGAGAAGCACACGAGTACTCCTTCATCTTCTCCATCATATCTGAAAATTTTCAAGGATATACGATCTCCCTAGGTAACACATCTCTCATAATTCATGCAGTTTTCGGGTTTTGCGAATTTTTTATGCACCAATCATCGTATAACGACCAAATACTTAACTTTGGAAAATCTAGTTTTTTGTTTTGTTCTTCGTTGCGCATAAGATGTTGATCGTAGATTTCCCGACAAATTGTTAGGTGTACTTTTAGATGTTAAGGGTTCTATTCTTCCTGGAAGTCCAGGTAGGTTTGAAAATGTCTTGGTCGCCTCTTTAAAAGAGAAAATAATTGGCAATCAGACTAGAAGATTCAAAACTTAGATTGCTATTCCTATTCTTCTCTTTTCTCTAATTAATCACTATTTCTCTATGTTCTCAACGTTTCCCTCTATGCTCTCTCTTTTATCCTCTAGAACAAAGCTTTGCTCTATCACAAATATCTGCAGATGGTTATATCATGAATTGGCAGTGGCATGCTGCCACTAAAACCTGCTGTTAGGATTTATTGCTGAAGCTTGCTATTCACAACCCCTTCTTACCATTAACAACTCTCTTGCTATTGACAACCCCTTAAAAAAATAATAAAAATATTATTTTACTATTTATGATCCCACTATTACCGATCTTATCTTGTTTTTCTTCCCCATAACCTCTTCTTTCATCCACTCGCTACCGATGTTGTCGCCGTTGACATTGCTTGCTGTCGACACCACTCGCCAACCTCTAACGCCTCTATGCTCGGTGCCGATATCGTCGTCGCCCCCTCTACACCCGTCATAGGTATAGTTAGAGGCGACATCACTCAATGCCCCCTCCGACAACCCGACGGCTCCCCGCTCACTATTGATTTTATGTTATCATCGCCCTCTCCATTATCTGCATCCTCAGCTCCCTCGCTTTCTTCGTCGTCAAACCTCCATTGCACCGACCGCTTGCTCTTCTCCTTTGCCTCCTTCGCTACCTCCTTCAAAGAAGCCTCCAACGTCATGGGAGCATCGAGGTAGCAACCACCCAAATAGATGGGCCCACCAGTTGTTTCCATTTCCACCGGTGGCCCTCGTGGGGGTCATCCACCCCTCGTGGTTGTTGCCCATGCTCGCTCGGATCAATGTCAATCGGATTGAGGAGAAGGAAGAAGAAGACATTTATGCCCATATAAAGAGGGGTATTTTAGGAATATTGGAAAATCTTAAAATGAGATTGTAAATAGTAAAAGGAGATTAATATTTGCAACCTTTTTTTGCTATTTATGATCTAATTTTAATTTTTTTAATATTTCTAAACTAATCCTTTACAAATGGATATAAATATCCTCTTCTTTTTTCCTTTTCTACTTCTTCTTCTTCCTCATCCTCCTCTTCTTCTTCTTCCTCTTCAAAGGACATCGTCGAGGGGGTGGCAAGAAGGGCCAAATGATGTCGAGCAGCATCGGCGACGAGAAGCGTTAGTAGCAACAACGTCAATGGTAGCAACGAGCAGCATCACCTCTGACTACACGTACAACGTGCATCAAGGGGTCAACGAGTGACGTCGGCAACGATGGCATCGATGACGACAACGACAAGGAGCAGTGTTTGTAGCAAGGATGAAATAAGGGATTATAGGGGGAAAAAAGTTAAAAGAGGATAAAATAAGTAATACTGGAACTAATAAATAGTAAAATAATATATATATATATTATAAGAGATTGTCAATAGTAAAAAGGGATAATATACTTCATACCATAAAGGGGTTAGGAATAGAATTCTCCTTTATTGCTTGATCATTTTTTACTGTTGGATATCACAGAACTGTAGGTCAAGAATTTTCTGCATATTATTATATTCATCAATACAACTAGTAATATGAAATTAAATTCCGGATCAATGTCCCTTCAGTCCTACTGCTCTGTTTCTGCCAGTAAACCAGAAAGGACTCACTTAGGCCAAGAGACTTAGTCTCACTTTGCATCCAAATATACACACATTGCAGATCGATCAGTCCTGCCTTTCATCACTCTGGTATCATAGCTACTAACCGATGTCCTCTAGTTGTATCCTTTTGTCTGCAATCTACCTGTACGCCCTAAACCACACCCTAATATCCAAATTAGCCAGATATCCACTTCCAACACAAAATTAGATCTATCCTTCCCTTTGCACTGACTCCTAAAAATTTTCATCTTTGACCACGGGAACCATTAATGAATTCTTTGAAGGATATGATACTACAAACAGAGTATCAGCAATTTGCAAGGCATCAACTATTAGAAGGAAAAAGGACTCTCAGAAATGATTTCTGAGCACCAGCCTTGACCTGAGAATGAGACCTCTACATCGTTTGTGTGGATGTTGGAAGAGCTAAAGCAACCAAATATAACAAGCAATCTCTACAGGGGGAAAGTAAAAATGAGCAAAAGGAAGCACCTTTATGGATCGAACGGTGACACCGAAGGCCGGGTCGAGGGAGGCAGAGATGGCGGCCTCGGCGGCGTGGTCGGAGCGGAAGGTGACGAAGCCGCGGCCGTCGACGTCGATGCGGGTGCGGGAGATGGGGCCGTACATCTCCAGGCGGGACTTCAGCTCCAGCACGGTGCAGTCAGCGGGGAGGCCGGTGACCAGGACGACGGAGGGTGAGGCGGCGGCAGTTGCCTCGGCGGGCTCTCGCTCCGCCGCTTCGGTCGGACGCGGCCGTCGAAGGCGCTTGGAGAGGGAAGCGGGGAACGCATCAGATTTGGGCCTCTCGCCCTTCCCCTTTCGCTTCATGGCTGCTGCCGTTGTGCCGCTCTCTTATCCCTCGCTCTCTCCGTTGCCCCGCCGCCGCCAGAGGAGTAAGAATTTGCGACCGCAAAGGAACACTATCTACCGAAGCATGCGCTATTCATTTAAAGGTTCCTCCTTTCACATAACTTAAAGACACACAAATATTAAATTTTATTTGAATTATTTTAAATATTAAGAAAAAAGGGTGGTAAGGATTTTTATATTTTTATTAGTAAATTTAGGCCCCTCGGTTTGTACATTTTGTATGGTAAATGAGCATACAAGTACATGCCAATTAATGTTGGAATTAATTACTAATAATTTTTTGAATGATATTTTGGTGTTGATCCCTCTAGTATGAATTTTTTAAGTAAAATAAAAAAAAGGGTTTTGGTATATTATATTTAGATATTAGAATAATCCTTTAGAGAGACAGTAACTTGCATTTAGCTTCTAGGCTGGAATCAAAAAGAAGTTGCAATTAGAAAGGCATTTGAATTTGAAACTGGCATATCTGTTCTTGTTCCAATATTTCACAAATCTCAAGCATTTCATAACAAAAAAAAATCAACACATCTTCTCTTTGAAGTCTTCAACATAGATGGTCAACTTTGTCTGCAATGATGGAGCACTTTTTTCTCTCTAAAAGATGGTGATTTGTAGCAAACACACAACCAAATATTTCATCCATGGAAAATAAGAGAAATGACATGGAGATGGGGAGTTCATCACAGGCAAGACATGTTTCCACCTCCAAGCAGACAAGTAGTGGTTCATGCATATGTAACAATGAACACCAAATAACATTGTAAAGGTGAAAAAATAAATGGTGAGTTATGGAGATGAAAAAATAGTAAGGAATGAAATCTGTACATTACAGGAAGAAGGCCCTGAGAAACAACATAAATGTTGATTGTGACTCTATAACCCTTGATTACAACAATAAAGAATGGTCATAAGACTCACAACATGTATGCTTCAGTTTGCTATAAACTAGCAATAATAAAGATATAAGTCAGAATCAATAAATTGTTGCTTGATAGCAGCTTGGAGAACACAGAGTCTGAAGATCCACTAACATCCAGCTGCCCGGCGGTTAGGTATTCATTCTTACCAGAAGCTGTACTAACATTGACAGATTGAGAGCCTGCATAAAAACCAATACAGAAACAAGATTAGTGTTCCTTGGAGTATGAAGATAAAAGAAAACAGGGAATTGTTGATGATGAGACTTACAGTCATAATTCATCCAACCAATGCGTTGATTAGCTAAATCATAAACAAATATCTTATCCTTGAGAACAAGGTCTGGAAAGGAGAGAATATTTTTTGTTAGCTGTAAAAATTGTGAGTGTAGTCTATAGCAGTCCAAAAAGGTAGGAATCATAGTTAAGCTTGTAGGAGAAATCATTTCTATCAAAAACGACATTGTTCAGCAAACAGGTTAAAAGATTATGTAAATCATTTCTATCCTTGGATTCATGGCACTTTCAGCAAACGTTGCCATGGATCAGGAAGTTAATATCACAAATTTGTATTTCTTGAGAGCCTCGTGTATCAACAAAAGATAAGCAACACAAACATAGCATTCTGTCAAGATCCACAGCAGACTACATAAAATGTATGAAACTCTAAGCCAATATTTTGATAATCTGATTTTTCAATTTTCAAAGTTCGATAATATCATGGTTTGTTTTGCTAATTTTAAGGACTTTGACCAAGTTTTGTTTTACATTAATTATTAGGTGAATAATTGATTCACAAAAGATATTTTCAGTAATTGACAGCCTGATGGTCTAAATAAGCTCATACTAAATCTTTTTTATGTGAGGATATAGAGAAACTTCTACATAGGTCTTCTAATAGCAGAGACATCCCCAGATCAAGGAGACTTGTATAGCCCCATGAAGAGCAAACAACTAAGACGACTCACTGCTTCAGCTTTAATTGTTTCTTTCGTCACCTTTCTGGATTCTTTGATAGTGTTTCAAAGTGCATTCCACAAGATCAACCTCTACTGACATGGCATATCAACCAAATGTGGATGGTTCTGTGCTCAAACCAAAAAATCTATGCCTTTTAGCCAACCATTTTCTGTCCTGCCTGCTCATAACCACACAAACTCTGCAATGCTCTACACCAACTTAATTCAGTGAAGCTGGTACTATGTCATCTTTGTAATGCGTTACATGATTCTTAACTATAAATTTTACATATTTATAAAGAGCAGATGCTAATGTTTGTAATTGTTCTAGTGGTCCAAAATGATCTTAACTGATATATTATGTGCCATTATTTCCAATTTTATATTATAAAAGTGAAAAACACCTTCATTAGACTGAGGATCGAGAAAAACACAGAAAAAACATATTTTGTCAGCAGGTGTTTTTCAATATTTCAATGGCATCAAAAAACACATCCACAATTTTTCAATTTTGTCAGCAGGGTATTCTTGATTTAGCCACTAGCCAGTGATTATTGGTTAGAAACGTGGACCGAGGAATAACCTATCGCTTTACATTGAAACAGTCAAACTAAATATTGGAGTCCAAAAAATAAAATGTCAGTTCATGAAACCAATACTCCACTAAAACAACATCTGATGAAAAAGTGAAGTCAAAGTACCCCCTAGTATCGTTATTCCTGAGCCCTTGTTGTTTTGCCAGCCAATACACCATATGATAGAATTATCCTGCACGAGGTCAAACGATATGTTCTTTTTAGACAGAATGCTCTATAATGCCATTCATGCAGTTGTATCTGTAGTCGTATACAACGGGGCCACATCAACTCCTTGACAAGGCCTATACAATAATAATGTCGTATGGTATGGCAGCAGATGTGACATACAACCATGCCCAGATGGTTGTATACAGGATACAAAAGGACAGTCAAGGCAATCTCAATATCTTCTCTTCTGATTACACAGACATATTCTACTCCTCCTTGCCTATTTTCTCTTCTGTTATTATTGTTATTGTATAACAATATAATATGTGAAGAAAAAAGTATTACATTAATAGTATTACATTAATATGTTATCCCTTTATCAAAGTCATCAGTTAAAATATCTTCTTAATAACATCACATACAAGAATAAAACTTTAATAGGCATAACATACTGTTAATTTGTTAATTAAGTATTATTGTTGACTTTTAATATGGTCCATGACTGTACATAGCAAAATCTTTGCCTAGTAACTAGGCCCTTATTCCAGCAAACATTTTATGACAATGGTCAAATATATCAATGAGGCAGCTACGGTATGTCAGCGGGTCGAAATGCCTATTGCTGCTCTCATGGAAGTACTTAGCAACATGGAGTAACTTACAATAGACCCCTGCTGTAAAAGATAGTCCTCAGGATTTAGCAACATGGATGCACCACCCATAAACTTCAATGTGACAGAAGGGAATGATTCATCAACACTGTATAGGATAAGAGGTGTTAGATGGTGATCACCTCAAAGGAACCATATTTCAGGAAGTAATTATTCTCAAATGATAGTATAGTAATTGGAAGAACCTGTCAGATGTAACAAAACACACATTGTCTCTAAGAGCAAAGGAATGTACTGATGATGGAAGAGAAGCAAGTATCTACAAGGGCATAAAAAAATGTATATAAAACATATTGTTCATAATAAGTCATACGTAAGCTTAAAGAGTGACAATTTAACATACTGCATTAATAAAAGGAATATATGCTTTTTCCGCAAGGTAAGCAAGTGTGGTCCCTGAATCAACAATGGTGCCCTGTGTGTTTGATGTTGCAAATAATGAGGAGTCAATAGCTAGTTCCCGCCCATTGACAGCAAGGCTCTCTAGATTTAAGTTGTAGTGAGGCCTAAAATATAAAGAAAGACAATTACAATCTGCAGAAACTTATAATTAGAACAAGAATCTCCAAAAGGGAAAAAAAAAGAGGGGGAGGCATTCAAGAAACTACCGACTTAAGGAATTAATAGACCATTGTGTGAATTATGAGATCAGATTAAGTAATGTGTTTCTCTATGTAAAAAATGCATAAAATCTATCAGGGGTTCTGCAAAATCCCTAAAAATTTATTTCAAGCTCATTCCAGATTTTACTCATGCAGATTTAGCGGCAAAGTGAAAGTGCCTCCTTGATAATCTTAAATTTTCTAGGAAAATTAAGAAGGTAAGAATCTAATTCTTAATGTCTATCCTTTAACATCTGTAGTCCATATGATCTAAGAATGGTTGCACAAATGAAAAGAACAAAGAAAACATGATTGCCATGTTAAACTTGTCATTGACAAATTGTCTGAAAAAAAATAAATACAATATTGACAAATCAATCCCAAATCCAGCCTTAAGAAGATGACCGGACTATAAAAATGTGTATTTTGATAATTAAATATACAGGCTCAGAATGGATTTTGAAGCACTAATCTATCTGGCTCATGATCTACCTTTTTGCATGTAGATGACCTACCGTAGGTTCTACTACATTCTGAAGCAAGAACCTCATTGTAGTTATTTTCAAATGTTTCACAAACTATACAAAGGTGCATTTGATGGTCAAGTCTTGAATCCAGCTCTAAACAAAATCTAAGCATCTAGCCCAGACAGCTCTTTGCACATAAATGACCAACAGTAGGTCACTACTATGATAACTTCAACATAGACTCATGTCTCTCAAATCTTTGGTGAAGTACTTCATCACAAATATTCATCGCTGCAACCCAATCGCTGAAATTTACTGATACGAGGCTCTTCAGTTCCCATAATTAACTCAGGGGACAGTGCATTTCATATGTCAAAGAAACCAGACAGACATTTGAAATGGATATATGCAGCAGGCTCATGTTAACCAAGTAATCACCCAACTGGATGAAATCCAAGAAACCAAAGGATTAAACATTCCATAAAGGGAATTATCGCAATAGAACCTGCATCATGTTGCTTATGTCACTTAGATGTTAGACTTTTAATACAATGTCCAAAATTTAATTAAATTCCCAAGAAAACAATTAAAGTTATGGCCACTATAATGAGAAGTAAATAAGTACTGATAGTCAAATGGCATTATAACTAATATTACCTAGAAAAAATTCAGATATAGTGAAAGATTAATAGCTATATGCATGTAAACCAATTAACATTAGCAAAATGAGAAATCCTGCAATTCTTGGTCTAAATTTTAGCACATGAATGGGCAGAATTTTGCAATCCCCAAAATGTTCTATTGAAGAACACTTACTGTGATTTAACAAGTGGGGTATAGACAATACCCGGTTCTACAATCTCTCCGAGAACCAATATGCCTCCACCACTGTCTGATCCTCTCAAGCAATGAGAAAAAACTTTAGGAAAATTCCCAGCAGAGGAGAGCTGTGAAATGACAGACAAGTCATTCTGTCCAAAACCAAAAATCCCATCAATTGCCCTATCTGACTTGGTCAAATCTCCAGACTGTGAGTTGCTACATCTGTTGTAATCAAACTTATGAGAAACTCAGGCAATCACATTTCACATTATCAGCCAAGGGTTGAATTAATTATAAATGAAAAAAGAAAGAAAGAAAGATGTACGCACTCATTGGTTTGTTACCTATGGGTGATGCTTAAATAACTTTTAGCATGAAATTTGAAATTACAGTAGGCAAGTAAATTACTGCACAGAAATCTTTTGCATCATTATGAGCACGATAGCAAGGCTTACAGTGTCCAGAAGTGAGTTTTGCCTTTGCTTGGTACTATACTGCTTTCCTAGAATCACATGTTTATGATATCAAAACTTAAGTAACAAGAGATGTATACTCCACAAATGTGTCATTTGAATGTCATCTTCTTGTTTGGCATATTAGTTCCTGATTGAAAATTTATCGGACAAAGAAAGCTAAATTAATTTTTCCTTCATACTTCACTGATTATTTGAGGCACCAAAAATTGCATACACGTGATAATTCGACCGATTTTTTAAATCTCACATAAGACTTTTGGCAATAATTTTTTTTTTTTCGCACAGAGGTCAGCTGAAATAGCAGAGTTATATCAAATTGGCACTAGGAATTACTGTTAGCAGTTTACCCAAAAACAATTGTCGCTGAAGAATTTAAAGTTTGCTCATTCTCCAAAACTGTGTCGAAGTACATCATATCAGATACATAATACCCAGAAGTGCCACTCCCATCACCATACTGGAAAGAGTAACCACATAGTGAGCTTGAAAAATCAGAGCTGGAGCATAATGCCTGTCCAGTTTGGAGGGCATAGGAGCACCGATCATCAGAACAGGTTATCGTCGTTGATGTGGATGACTTAACAGGATCAAAGAACTCCAGTTGGATCTGCAAAGAAAGAAATGACCAAAATCAGCAATAATTTCCCTTGTGAAGCTCCGAAATGATATGGTACCATCAAACCTAAATCTTCTAAGTTCATTATCAAATAAAACCAACAAAAGTGTCGAAAATCATCTAAAAAATATCATCTTGAGTTTATCGATCAATGAAGGAGGAGACTGAGGAACAACAGGCCTCACATTAAGTCCACTTGAAGTTGGGCATCCGGTGCAGGAACTGCAGGTTACCCATAAGATGTCGCTCCCAGTGTCAATCTGAACGTAGAATTCCTTCGCAGGGTTGCCCAATTTAACTCGAGTAAAGTAGAGCCTGCGGTTCAACAACATAGTTAACAGAATAAACACCAATTGGTTATTTAGGCCACAAAAATCGTTCTTTTGCATACTTACAACATCAGGGGAAAAAAAAAAACACTCACAAAAATATGCATTGGAACAACCAATTCCCGTCAAAGAAAAGAAACGAAAAGAGAAGCAAAAAACTAAGAATTAGGAAGAAAAAACACACCAATAAATGCTAAAGCAGCCGCAGCACACGAGTTCAGATTCAGCGGATTCGCTTGGAAGCAATTTCAAACCCAAGAATTAAAGATCCCTTAAAGAAGACAAGACGGAGAATATATGTCTGATACAGAAGAAAAAGGAAATGGATAACGATCTCCGTAAACAAGGAAGAAATACAGAAAGGGTACCCGGCGATCGCCGGATTCGCAGAGCCGTCAACGGGGAAATCCACCACCCCAGCGGCTGCGATCGCCGGCGAAGAAGAGGAGACCAGGAGGAGCCGGCCATGGCGAGCGCCGTCACGGGCTCGGAGATGCTCCAATGGGGCCCCTCTCACCGGCACTGCCCTCTCCAGGGTCAGCTTCGCCGGGAAACCCGCTCCGGCCCCGGCGAGGTGGAGCGCGGTCACCGCCCCCGCCAGGAGCAGGAGGGGAATCACCGACATCCCCCCTCCCCCCTTTACTTCCCTCCTCTAATGATAGTTCTCTCTCTCTCTCGCTCGAACACTATCGTTATTAGATCACTCCACGACAAAGCAGACCACCGCAAGAAGAATTTGACGGAGCGAGGATTGAGGCGTTGGTTCGGCGGAAACCCAACTCGTACTTTTGTTCTTTGCTTCTGCTTCTCCTCTCCTCTCATCTCCTCTCCTCTCTCTCATCGGTTAGCGTTTCGAAGTTACAAAGATACCTCATTTACTGTACTTAGGACGAGCTTCTATCGCACCTTATTTATTGCTTGGAACTTTTTATCCAGGCTGGATTTATGCCTTATTTATCCCTTCCATATTTATGGACACGCAAAAAGAACTTACTAGACGTTTCTTTTTCTTTTACTACAATGGTTTATATATATATATATATATTTTTTTTATTTATCGCTTCGAGATTTATGGACACTCAAAAAGAACTTACTAGACGTTTCCTTTTCTTTTACTACAGTAGTATATATATATATATATATATATATATATTACATTTTTTATAATTAAATCTGACTCCCAAATGCTCATTCGAGTTCTACATTCGAAGACTTCCATCCCGGACAATACATATACAAAGTATTTGGATCATATTGAATAATTTTGATGCATATAATTTTTAAGTTTTTAATAAAATATTCTAATTTTTTTAATATTATATTATTTTATAATATTTTATAAAATATTATAAATATCATATTTTTACAAGATTTATAGCATTTTTTGATATTTTTAAGATACTATAACATAATGTTAAAAATACTGATTTATCTTATTAACCGTTTCATAATAAGACGGAAAAAATATTTCATGAAATTTATTTTTTTTAATTTTAGAAAAATGACGGAAGCCTTTTTTAAAAAAATAATTTTTTTTAAAATTTCTCACACAATTATAATTTTTAGTCGTGTTTATATAAACTCTATATCTCATACCTTCAAACTAGAATTGAATCGGATTAAAATCAAAGTCCAAATGATTTAATGATTTGTTGATTCTGGACTTGAATCGATCTTAGATGATTCGATTCCAATTTATAGGTTTGAAAAATCAGAATAATTAGTTCCGAATTTGACAATTTCGATTTTGATTCGAATCGTGGATTTTATAATTTTATTTTTTTCTATACTATTTTTAAAAAATAAATTTATAAATGATTTATATTTTAATTTTTTAAATAAAAAATTGACCGTTCGAGTCAGAATCGAGCCTAAAGTCACCGATTTCGATTCCAATTTTAACATCAATATTTATCGGTTTAGTTTTAATTTTTAATTTTAGAGAATTGGAACAGTGAGTTAATTGGATCATAGCGAGGCCTATTGTTACAATTGACGTGTGTCCAAAGGACTTCCTTACTTGAGTCTCGGGTTAAGTTGACGTCCGTGTTTGGCATTAGAAGCTTTGATGGAGACGTGAGGTCATGTCATTTATCAAGTGAGATTGATTGATCTTATCTTTGCTTGTGAGTCCGAGTCGGAATCTTATCAACTTGAGTTCTAAAAATTATATATTAGATGATGTTTCGAAACCTTAATCTTTATTTAGTAAACTAGTATAATACACCATCATTAAATTAATATTTAAAATGCCAAAATTATATCAAAAAATATATTCATAAATTAAATATATTTTATAAATATGTTTGAATGAAAGACGATCATGTAGAGCCATACGCATAGGCCAACTTAAGGCATCACGCCTATTAAACACCTCAGTACGATCATACTCTATTTCACATATATAAATACCCATATTGTAGTCCACACTAGGGGGACTCTCTCGTCCGAAAACTCCTTTTCTAAATCCTCGAGATATGCTCAATCTCAACTTCCAGTTTCCACTCTCAAAGGATTGATTTAGTCATTAGAGGGCATTCCTATATGAACCGAATGAGGATTGGAATTTGACTCACAAACCCCGACGCGAGGAGTTACAATTTAGCGATGCCTGATAGCAAACTTTCTAATCTAGTTCGGATGATCCTGCGCATACGGTCTGAATCGTGTCGTACCGACTCTTTATCCACACCATAAAATCTAACAATAATATTCATCAATCTAATCGAGACTTCACTGGAATATATTAAAATGACCTATTACATTGGTTCATATGCATCCTATCAATTGAGTTACATCTTACTACATAGTAAACATATAATCCAAAATTTTCTTTATAATTTTAGTTATTATGAACATGCTAGTATATAATTGGATCAATATGATTATGATCTATTTAGATATATCATATGTTAAAATATGTCGTATCATAAATCATTATAAAAAAAGAAAATAAAAATAATGAAAAAAATATATATAAATTTAACGAATGATAAACAACAAGTGACACCTCTAAAATATATTTGGGGTATATTTCATAAAGGACTTATGTGCAACTATGAAGGCTATTTTTGTTTTGATTTAGATGAAAATAACTATCAAAGAGAGCATTAACCCTATCAATATATATAGAATAACTCATTATGATGGTAAACACATTTCATAGATGGCGACCTTCCTTTCTTGATGATAAGAAGCTCACCATCAAAATGGATCAATATTTCTCAGAATGATCTTATGGCAAAATATAGAGATAAAATGAATTACTTGGATATTTAATCTAAAGATCGAGATCATTCCATATACTTTAATTTATTATATTCATATTATATATTTTTCTAATTCTAAATTGATGTTACCAAGACACTGTGTCCGAAGTTACTTAAATTATCCGGTCCCACCAGTCTCCAATCACAAGGCAGGTTAACTGGCGGGTACGTCGCGGTTGGTACACTCAGTATTTTGTGCCGCATACCTTGCGTTGATTGCCACGTCGATACCGCAAAAGTAAGCAACGGCGGAGACGCGTCCAACGCATCGATCCGTGGACTCCGAATGCCGTCCAATCGGAACCAGTCTCGTTCTCCATAAATAACATAACCGACCCGATGCTTCTCGCCTTTGACGATCGAATCCCTCGACGAGGTATCTTCATCTCTCATGGCGCCCAAGGCCGGGAAGAAGCCCGCGGAGAAGAAACCTGCCGCCGCCGAGAAGGCCCCGGCGTCGGATGACAAGGAGGACAAGACTGCCGAGAAGTCTCCTGTCTCCGCTGAGAAGAAGCCCAAGGCAGGGAAGCGGTTGCCGTCGAAGGATGGCGTCGGCGCGGGCGGCATAGACAAGAAGAAGAAGAAGGCAAAGAAGGGGAGCGAGACGTATAAGATCTACATCTTCAAGGTGCTGAAGCAGGTGCACCCGGACATCGGTATCTCCAGCAAGGCCATGTCCATCATGAACTCCTTCATCAACGACATCTTCGAGAAGCTGGCCCAGGAGGCCTCTCGTCTCGCCCGCTACAACAAGAAACCCACAATCACCTCCCGCGAGATCCAGACCTCCGTCCGCCTCGTCCTCCCTGGCGAACTCGCCAAGCATGCCGTCTCCGAGGGCACCAAGGCCGTCACCAAATTCACCAGCTCCTAGACACTCTTTGCGACTCGTGGATCCTTAAAAAAAAAAAAATTAGGGTTAGGGTTTTAAGATGCCTTTTGTGAATCTGTTTTTATTCGGCCGATGTAATAAATCTTTGATGATAGAAGATAGAAAATATCGTGACCTGCCTTTCTTAGACATGTCGAATTTGATCGATGTTTATATGTCGTTCTCACAATTCGAATTGTTTCCGCTGTATCTATTGGAAGATATGTATAACATCGCAGGTTTTCCTGTGATATGAAGCCTTGGCCGGTATTTAGGGCGTTGTTTGGATTCTGACCGACGGAGAAAAGAGAAGCGCAAGATGAGGAAAAGGTAAATGAGCAATTTTTACCTTAAAGATCTGATGCAGTTTTGCATATTTCATTTATTACATTGCATATTTCATTTATTACATTGTCTGCGGTTATTTCATTTAAACGAAATATGCAGTTTTGCATATTTCATTTATTTCACTTTAGTAGATTGAACAATGTAAAGCATTTCAGTTTGTTTATTTGGTTGTATATTTGTACTCAGGTTCGGAGTCCTTATTATCATGAACTTGAAAAAATAATTTAAGATGGTTAGTTGAACGCTTCATTTTGATAAATTTTTGCTTTCATCTATTTTACTCATTTGTTGTTGATTTACTCATGTCTAACCTTTGAGTTGCCTATGTATAGAAGATGTTGGTATTCATGTTGGCATCCACATTTACATGCTGTTATGCAAATTTATACTCTACTTGTATGCTAAGAGATCAAAGTGAGTTACTTTAGATAATATGCTGTGTTAATTATGTTCATCGATCACCGGGTATTGTGATTTAGGTTTTGATATTTTCAAATGTTTGCTTCTTTAGGTTCTTGCGTGATTAGCTTGTAAACTAATGGTTACCTTTTTTGTCATGTACATACTAATTTAGTCCAATAGAAGTAAGGTTTTGAAATAGTCATTTTGTCATAAGTGCCCAACAATTATTTTCTTTTTTAATTAAAGTTTACCTTATTATGTCATGTTGCTTGATATAAATGGTATTTATTGATCCAATAAAAATTGATATGATATACCATTGTACAGGGGGTATGGATGGTACATATGTATATTCTATTGTATCATTTGTTGGTATATCAATATAGTTGTCTAACTTGTATGTCACCTTTGCATGTCTATCCGGATAGAGTTAGTTTTTTTTAAACCTCTTATGGTCCCTTAAAGATTTGTAAAAGAAAAGATAAATTAGAGGAAATGTTTAATTTGGGATCTCATGAGTAGTCATTTTAACAAACATTTGATAGATAATGTAAATTACAAACGTTAAAATTTGTAAGCTTTGAATAATTATGTGACATAGAGTCTAAAGTAATTTGATGTGTTTGAAAGTATCCGCAAGTGTCAATATGACTACTACAAAACAAGGTAGTGAATTAGTTCTAATGGCCTATCTAGCTGTGCAACTTGGATAGCTTTTGGGTGTTTTTTGAATAATTTTGCCTTTAAATGATAATGATACATAACTTGTGTTTACAAGATTTAAACGGCTACAAAAGCCAACCAAAATAGGATTGTTGAGCTTATTATAAGCTCTCTATATGTTGTGCATAGTAAGAACAAAATTTAAAGATATGAATATACATAGGTATTATATCAAATAATGTATTTATAGTTTTTATTTATCATTCTTTCTTATTCTTTTAAAGTCTTCGTTGAAGCTTTTGTAGATGTTGCTTCTTATTGTTTTTGTTGAATTTTTAATCTTTTGCTCTAATTAAAATGTGTTGTAGCTCTTAATTATTTGTTGTCACTTTTGAATAGTCGAACTTTAATTCACCATGTTGGTTAAACTCGCCAATGGTGTGATATTGATTGAGTTGTATCGATCTTTGTTGGTTTTTGTAGATCTTTTAGATAATGAAACATATTATTTGACTTTGCTTGTCTTCTTTAGGCTTATACTTGATGTATCAAGTTGGTTATCAATTTTTGTTGGGTCTTTGCTCATACTTTTGAAGCACCTAAAATGTTTGCAATCATTGCATTGATTTAGTTATTGTAATTTACCTCATTGTTGCTATTGAATATTTGGAATATAATAAGTTTTACCTAAAAATAGAAAAAATTTATCTCGATTTGAAGTAATTCTATGATAGTTTCGATTATCTTTATAATTGTATAATCTTTTTTATCATTTACTCAACCTACTCCATAGAGTATAAAGGGTATAATATCATATACTACTTCGTTATTTGGTCATATAGTCTTATAATTTTGAATATTTTAATAAGTATGTTATCAAATTGGGCTCACGGAGTTTTTGGGCCTTTACCCTTTGGTCTTATTCTCGTTTTATGATTATGCGCTCTCCCTTTATGAAGAGAATGAATTGATAATTCAATGAAAGTCTTGTATTTGTGGTATCGTGGCACTATCATATTTTTGGCTCTATTATATATTGTCTTATATATGTATCTTTTTTTTTGTGATTAGTAGATCAACTTGTACAATATTATATCACTCTTTTGAGTCCATCTTCATCCTAATGGATTTTTCTTTTCTATCATTACCTTTAACAGCTTTGTATTCTTTGACTTGTTTTCCTTGGTCGATGGAAAGATATCTTGCAACTTTCATACATGTTTTTTACCATCATGTGGTAGGTTTTGTGTTCTTTGTAACAATTTTTGTTTACTTGATCTTATCATTTGACTTATCGGGCTCTCTCAATTGAATATAAGCTCTAGAATAGTCCAACCATATAGTTGCTCTAATCATATGTATGAGCAAGTTCCTCTTATGGGATTTAATGTTATTTGCACTCGAAATTTTTCTGGTATATAATTCTCTTATATCCTTTCATTTGATGCAAAATTCAATGTATGCATGGAAGACTCGTCTTTAAATTGTTGTCTTTATTGTTAGTGTTGTTTATCAAAGTGGAGATCCTAATATCTCTCAATCATACCACTGTTACAAGACTTTTCTCGTGTGTGTCGCATTGTTTTGAATTGTTTTACTTTGATTTAATGTACCATGTTGCATTATTATGATGTTATTATTGCAGTTCAATCTTTGTGGGATGAACTTGAGGTTCGATTTCTCCATGTGTGGGTTTTATTAGCACATCATAGAGCATTTGCTACTTTGATTGTATTTGTTCATTTAGCAATCGACTTTTGTTCACTCGTTCTTGGGTTAAACACATAATACACAGCTCTAGGATAGTCTGTCTTATTGTGGCTTTCTAAATCCATTGACTTTACTAAAATTAGAGTACTAATATTTGGATCTTGTGCCTATGCTTATTAGCACATTGCTTACTTCACGGTAACTCGAATGATAGCATTATAATATATTCTTTAAGAGTATATATATTGTTGTCTTTTGACCTTAATTTTGTCTTGCAAGTTAAGTTGCCTTAGTATCCCTATCATACTTCATCTAGATAAGGTATATATAAACTAAGCAAATTTGGCACTATTGAGACAATTAAATTACTCTACTCCTCAAACAAAGAGTAATAGACTTTGGAAGTGGCAAGCCGCTTCTTTCTCAAGAGGTTCTGAAGCGAAAAAGCTTCTTCCCAACCCAATCTATTGGATTACTGGAGCTAAAAGAAAGCAACTCGGCCCTTGGATAATACGGTCAAAGGAAGAGAGAACGAATAGATTGTATGATTTCAAAATAACCTCATCTCATTTATTAGCGAGAATAGGTCAATGCCCTAAGTTTACAGGCTAAGCAGTGATGAGTTGGTAGCCCTAAGTTCTTAAATAAGTGAACCTCCATCAATTTAGTAACCCTATATTCTTTTTGATCATACGTCTATTAGTCGAGAAGGGCATGTAGTCTTTAGGCAACTTTAAAACAAACCATCGGGATAGCACAGTCGCTCAGTCTTAGTCTGATCGAGTTTGCGTAATGGATATCCGGGGGCTTAGCAACGATCTTGATGGATTAGCGCTTCAGGGGTGGGTTTAACTATATGGGCTAGCTGAGAGTATAACTATATGGGCTAGCTGAGAATACTCTCGAATCAAAGATCAACAATGTCTTCTCGCCAAGACTAATCAACAAGTAGGTAAAGAACACGAAGTAAGAACTAGCAGGCCTTTGATCCTATAAAAATAGATTGCCGGGCCTTTGTTGGTTCAATGGGTGGAATCAACTCGTCAAAGGTTCTCCACTTGGATTGCCGGGCCTTTGTTGGTTCAATGGGAGGAATCACAGTTTGGAGTGTTCTACTTCGAATCAGGTGGCCATGGGAGTTATTTAGTAAGGTAACACAAGATATATAACCTTGTTTATGGGTTCCATTCTCGCAGGGGGTGTTTATCGTAATAGATGATACCGTTTAGAATGCTTTCTCAAGCTGTTGGTCACTGATTTCCTAACTTGGTTTTAAAAAGCCAGCATACTTTTGTGCTCTATTGAGCCGGTCACCATCTCGTATAGTAGGGGAAATGAGAATTAGAAGAACCTATTCGAAGAAAATGTTTGCGTAAATTGAGGTTTGCTCTTGACTTTATAAGAGTTCATGTTATTGATCTCTATTAAAGGAAAACTTTGTGGGATTACTATATGTTTTGTCTTCTATGTTAACTTGGTTTATATGATTTAAGCACCTAATCAAGTTTTGTCTACCATTCTTTTATTGAGTTTGATATTCATATTGATTTGAAGTGCATCTTTTTTTTTATGTTACATTAGATTGCTCATTTACTTGATCTCACAATGAACTCATTATAATCATGTATTGTCCATACCATTCATGTCACTAGATCGTGACAATGATGAAACCTTGTTTGTACTTTTAACACACTTATTTTAACAAATAATTAAAGTTGCTTTGTCACTTGATGTCACGATGCGTCACCTCACCAAGTTTTGTCTATCATTCCTTTATTGAGTTTAATATTCACATTGATTTTAAATGCATCTTTTTTTTATGTTACTATTGTCCATACCATTCATGTCACTAGGTCGTGACTTACCATCGATAGGTTGAAAATGGAATGTGCAGTTGCAACAATAACACATTTCTTTAACTTTCTGACCTTCGAACAAACAGAATGGTCGATGGAACCCTCTTTGTAGTGTGATAGCATCTCAAGAATTAAAGTTGCTATGGATCTTACATCCGACATGCATACGCATGAAAATGATTATGCAGAGAAAGGTCAGAACAGTATCAGTGCATGTTGTTTGCAAGTACTTTTAACAAATTTTTATGCAATATTACATGTATAACAAAATCTTGTGTAATGATTTAAATAAAAAAAAGTCAACTGATGCAGTCAGATGAAACATAAGACACTGAGATTGTAATTGTTCTCTTTCCCTGATGTCATCAATTGTGAAAAGTTTGATTCTCCAAAGTGAACATCATACCTGGCAGTAACAATGCCTTCCAAATGACAACCGCTGAGGTATTGCTGCATATATCAGAGGCCGCAGGCAAACTAAATCAAAATCAAATTAAGTGTAAGAACCATTGCCAAAATAAGGCGGTAGAATGCCCAACTGGTGTTTTCAACTAAAAATGACACCAGGGGGGAAATCCATGTCTCAGCAGTTAAAAGGCTGTACATGCACAAAAATTTCCATGTGTGCCGGGGAATACATCACAAGACTATCTATCAAAAGGATTTGGGTACAACTCTCTCACATATAGGCTTTACACTAATTTTTTATTACATATAGGAGTCCAATATCAAAAACAAACTTTTCCTTCTTCGGGATATCCAAGTGAACTTTTAAGAAAAAAAAAAAAAATTTGTCCTAGTTCCCCTCTTTCATGGAAGCTATCTGATTGAATTCCTTCATATTAATAATTTGAACTTCCTCTTCCAGATTTTGAGTATGTATGGTCTGGGTAATATATGGAGAATGTTGCTTATACAACAAAATTGAAAAAAAAAAAAAACCAATTAAGTCCTAACCAGAAAGTGGTCAAGTGAGCAGTAGTATGCCCACTGCCAATGAAATAAAGTGCAAACACCAAAAACTGCCAGGTTAGTGCAACAAAACTCAGATGGTAAAACTAACGTGGAGTAGTGTTGAGTTCAAGACCTCTTTCCCTTGCAGCTTCTGTAACAACATCTTCATTTTCAGTCATTTTGGAGAGATCCAGGTAGGATTTCCAGAGCTTAACAGAGAAAGGATAGACCGACAAAGCCTGCTGATAGAACCTTTCGGCAATTCCCTGTACCTCTGAATTTCTCAATAGAGCAGCTGCTTCCAGCCATACGCTTTCTGGTGCCGCAGGGGCTGACTGGAAGATGGAATTAACTAAAAGGCAGCATCCCCAGAACACAATGCCATCAGAGGCAACACCAGACTCACTGTAGTTTCTAGCAATGAATTTGTATACCGACAAGGCTAACTGGTAGTTTGCTGGTGTAAATTCCATTACTGATTCAACCAAATCAACGAGATCCTTGGGATCAATCTTTTCCGGAAGAAATGCTGGGCCATAACATGCTTCAAGCACAGAATTTAGTAGACAAAAATCTGCAGGAACTGGTCCTATGATCTCATCAATCAGCTGCCTTATCCTGGACTTCTTAATGCTTTGATAATACCGTCTGGACAACAGTTCCAATCTAGGCAAAATACGTGTATCACCAAAATAAATGTTTAAAAGATCTAATATAACTGGACCATGAATGTTATGGGGAGATTTCAACCCTTTCAACAGAAATACCACTGCATGCTCCCTTAAACAGTGTCGATAATATTTGGGAGAAGCCAACTTTAGGGCTTCATCAACTGCATTACAAGCTCCTCTAACATCATTCTTAAACATCCTGTGAAGAGAGAGATTTATCAGCCCAAACATTTTATCATCTGAGTTAGTATGATCGCAACCTGCAGACTCAACAAGTAACAGCTGTTCGGATGACCTACAAGAATCAGCATCCTCACCCTCTAAATTTCTACGCTGAGGATCAATGTGTTCGCCAAATTGATGAAACCACTGGTCGATTAACTTTTCTGCACAATCAGTTCCTTTTATTAATTCATGTTCTATATACTGATTCCAAAGACACTGAAAACCTGGAACTTCTTTAGGCCAGTTACATAGTATTTCCTCAAACCCTCTCCAAAGTATATCAGACTTACCATTTTCTTGTAACCGTACAGATAAAAGAACAAGTTCGATGCAGGTTGGGTACAACTCCATGTATTTGACTAATAATTCAGCTGATCGATGAAAACCATTAAGTGCTGTTACAAACCTAACATGACTAACTGCCAACAAGTGCAAAGATCTGAGAGCAGTTCTGTCTCTTTTCTGATGGTTTTCATCAACATCAAGAGCAACTCTTTGTAGAGCAAATTTCATAAGTTCTCCTACCCGGTCTGTTTCATCAGTTGTTAGCCGCACAAAAGGCCAGTCAATACTGAAGGGAAGATCTTTCTCCGCCTCAAAATGCTGTACAATTTCTTGTGGAAGTTTCTTATACATTACTAAATATATACAACAAATCCAAAATATGCATTGATCAGGAAATGTCAAACACGAAAGAATTTCTGCAAGCACTGTGTCACCAGACTGCTCAGAATCAGATGCAGAAGAAAGTTGATAAATTCTCCTAACAGCCTTCTCTACACTACCACACATACAAAAACAATCAACCATCTGCAAGAAAATGTCCAAAACACAGGCACTTCTGTATTTCTGTTCCTTGTCACATGTCAATTTCTTTTGGCAAAGCATGCTCAAAGCATCATTATATGCATCCAACCGATCATTAACTTTCACCCTACTGTTAATGTACATAAGCCAAAGCTCATAAGAACATCCATTGTGTTGCACCTGAAAGAAAAATATGAATATCTTTTGTATACACAAGTTTGCAATTCAATATCGATGAGCAAGAAATTCGAACTATGTATCGAACATTATCAGTAAAATTGTGGTAACGGAATGCTTCTAGTCACATGCGTGCATATTTCATGAGCTTATAACCAGCAAGAAGTGAATAAGGCCAACGTCACGATACAGCAAGAAACTTTCCAGGAAAGAAACATGCAGTTTTCCGACAGAAGACACAACAAAGAGGTATCTGTATAACCCTAACACATGCAGAGATAGGGAGGGTCAATGTATACACAAATTTTCCTTTAAAAAATATATATTATATGCTTTGAAACAAGCTAATAACCTTAGCCACAAAACTAACATAACTATTTTTTTTCCGTACAAAATGTTGAAAGAAAAATATTAAAATTTTCTACACAAACAGGGTTCTTAATTTTGCCAGTTCAGTGTATCTACCAATCCAACCGAAGGATGGGATGTGGACCACTTAAAACCATTCATTGCTTAAGGCCTCAAGCCCCAGTTTTTCATTTTTATGTGATGCACTAAGACTTGTGAGAAGTCATGACATTTTTCAATCTACGTTAAACTCATTAGCATGTTTGAGAATTGTCAAAAGTCAAAACAATTAATGAGTTAGACCACATTTTTTTCCCCATAAATTGCAAATATCATGTGATTCAATATTAGGAAGTCCACTGTTGTGTCTACCTGGATTATGTGATGGCCCTAAAATAAGCCCCTATAGTATTGTGAACATTATTTTGAAATATGATGAGCCTATGTGAGTGGCCAATCGACATCAACATTAATACCATGGTTTGCTGTATCGTGTCGACCAACGTTTCATTCCAGCTTGGACCACTACGTATCAGTCTAAACCAGTGTACCATGTGTAGGTACCAGTAAACAAAAAAAGGCTAAAAAATCAGTTAAATTTAAAAACATATTTCATTTTTTTTATCCTAAAGGATTAGTATATTAACTAAATTTGGTGCTAAACATGCATCAATAAACGTCTAATTATCCATTAAATATGGTAAAATAAGCTTGTAAATCGTGCAAGAAGTCAATACATCAATCTAAGCTAATTCTTATTAAATATCACTAATTAGATCTTAATCAATCATAAGTCACTAATCAATCAAGAATTACCAATATTCTTTATGCTAATTTCATGACATGATAAAAGATAAGTCACTAATCAATCAAGAATTACCAATATTCTTTAATGCTTGACATGATAAAGAATACAAAGAGTGAAGCTAAAAATTACTAATCAAACCCAAAATCAGTACAAGTAATTGAATGGTCAAATTAAATATACTCTAGAAATCACTACTTTTGACATGATATAACCTAAACAATACTAATTCTGGAATGTATCCAATCTGTGTCAAAGATGAGTCATAAGACTGGACTCTTACACATATATGTATGGGTAATGTATGTATAAGTACATTGACATACACGTAACACATGGCTATAAATAGATGCAGATCATATTCATATCAGAGTGGTACATGGTTAGTAATTTATGTATTTATAACTTTTTTTTCCGTCGGGGTAATGAGTACGTCTTTACTTAATATTTTAAGCATAGATTCTATGCATTTAATTTAAGTCTGATTAAAGCTTTAATACATATCATGTAACCGGATCAAGTAATCAGCAGAACATGAATATTGATCAGCAAAACAGTTCTATATGATCTCGTATTCTGTCTGGACAAAACTGGCACGGATCATGTAATCAGCTGAAAACAATCCAAGCTTAATGGTGCAAAGTGTAAACAGATTTAACATAGATCTAGCTTAGATCAAATTGACTCTTATTTGAATCGTCAAATCAAGTTGGTCCAGGATTTTATAATAACAGATTCAAAATTCAATCTATATTTTCTGTTCTTCTATAGGATGACACATGATTGTTAAAGATAACAGAACAGGATCTAGATTTAACGCAGACATTTCAAAATTCGATATTGTCTATGTAATAGGAACTTTGAATGTGTTTCACTTGTACTGATTAAAATTCAAAAGAGTACCTTATGGAAAATAGCAAGGATCGCATGAAACAAATTGGTTCAGGATTTGAATCGACAAAGTCGAATTGGTCCAGGATTTTATAATAACAGATTTAAACCTATATTTTCTGTTCTTCTATAGGTTGGCACATGATTGTTAAAGACAGAACAGGAACTTAACTTATTGCAGACATTACAAAAACAGTTATTAACTATGTAAGACCAACATGTTTGAGGTAAAGGTTGCGTGTCACTTCAACAACAACAACAAAACCGTAAATCCCAACTATTTGGGGTTGGCTACATTAATCTTTTACTGCCATTAAGATCTGTAAAAAATTATATGTTCAGTTAAGTTCAGAATACTTTAATCTTTATTTATAGTTTCTAAAAGTTTTTATAAGTCATCTTCTACCTCTCCTCGTACCACTAACATTAATTATTTCACCTCTTCTGACTATCGCATTCGGATGTCTTCTTAGCACATGCTTATACCATCTTAAACAATTTTCTTTCATCTTATCATTTATCAAAGCGATACCTACTTGTTCACGATTAAAAATATATATATATTTTTTCTATGTAACTTCACACATCCATCTCAGCATTCTCAGCTTGATAACACAAACATTTTTTATATGATTTTTCTTAACTGTCCAACACTCAAATCCATAAAGCAATGTTGATCTCACAACTGTCTTATAAAATTTTTCTTTTAATCTCAAAGGTATCCGACAATCACACAAGACTCCTAGTACCTTTCGCTATTTTAACTAATCTTGTTTTTACTCTACGAATAATATTTTTATCGATCCCTTCATCTTCTTAAATAATTGATCTAAATTCCTAAAGCTTTTATTTAAAGGGATTTATTATCCATTTTAACTATATTCTCTTCTCTATTTCCAGAATTACTAAAATTATATTTTAGATATTCAGTCTTAGTCCTACTTAAAACATTTAGTTTCCAAGGCTCGCCTCTATAGCTAAAGTTTATAACTAAATTCACTTAGGCTCTTATCAACTAAGATAATATCATCTGCAAATAACATACACTAGGGAGGTCTATCATGTAAGTGACTAGTAAATTTATCCATTATCAATGTAAAAAAGATACAGACTAAATGCAAATCCTTAATGTAATTCTATGCTAATAGGCAACTCACTAAACACACTTCCTATAGTTTTAACATTGGTAGCTACATTATCATACATATCTTGAATAACATCAATATACTTAATGGATACACCTTTCTTTTTTAAAACCCACCTATAAATCTCTAGGAACCCTATCATAGATTTTCTTTAAGTCAATAAAAACCATATGCAAATATTTCTTTCCCTATCATAGGTTACATTTCACTTGGACCACCTAAAATTCAAAAGAGTACCTTATGGAAAATAGCAAGGATCACATGAAACAAAACAGAAACAAAAAGAGAAAATAAAGCCCAGCAGTATGAAGAACTGAACAGTATATCTTAACAGAAAAAACATTCTACTGGTAATACCGCATGGAAAAACATGTCATCCTTCCCAATGCTCTTCTCCTTTCTATAGAAAATATGCAAATAAACAACCCAAAGACTTATAGAATTGGGATCAGCCTCAATTGCTCGTGATAACACCGAAAGAGCCTGCAAGAAGAATTTTACACAGGCATGAAATGTTCACAACCAAATCTTTCTGGAAATACCTAAACATAAAACATCATATGCTCTAATCATCAATTTGAAAGAGAATAGTAAACGACATCACCTTCTTCCTCTCTGGTTTGTAGAACTTTCCACAGAACAGATCAAGTGCCAACTCCATGGATTGCTCAGAATCTGGTAACCCTTGTATGAATTTCTTCTACAGAGATGAGACCATGAGATCAGAGGAAAAAAACACTTAGAGGACAGTTATATCAATTCTTAAGGAAGTAGCAAATACTTGGTCAAGAAAGCTTTACCGTACTATTATTAAAACTCCATAATCTCACAAATTATGACAAACGACTGGTTATAGATATTAAAATTACAAAAATTACAATCTCACAAAGCCACATTAAATAACAAGACCCCATCAGAAATTGTAGACATTAATTTAGGGAAATTATAGTGATTGGACAAATCTACCACGTTTTTCAAAACTCAAACATTAATGAAGAATTTCAGACTATGAAGTTCACTTTGACCTACCATCTTACCATCCTGGCCTTGAAGATACCAGGAATGCCTACTCCAACTATCATAATCTGCAACGGTATCATCACTAGTTTGTAAGAATGGTGCATCTTGAGGAAGAATTCTTTGTATAGAAAAAGGTAAAGGAAAGGATGCAGAAAACCCCCTTTGCCAATACTGCCAGATGCTACGAGCCAGCACCGAGTGATATAAGTGTGAGTCCACTTTTATAAGAGTTGAACCAATATAATAAGCAGGTATAGGCACAAAGTGTTTGTAGAGATCATGAACAGGTTCTAAGGCACTATGACAAATTTCAGCAGTCAAAGCATGACAATGAACATCTGCATCAGAAGATTGTGGTTAGGTAATAATACTATTCACCAGGGCAAGTGTTAGACTACAAGATACACACCTGAGTTATAAGTAACTAAAAATCCATCTTGCTTTAGTTTTCTCTTAGTGCATTGTTTGACATGTTGCCATGGGCACTCATCATTATTGCATTTCCCCCGGAGCTCAAACAAACAAAAGGGCCAAAAAGGATCAATTGAAGGATCACACATGCTGTAACTCATCTCACATATTACTGGATTTCTGGCACTCCTCTGTGTGTAATCATCAATAGCATCTGGCAAACAAGCTGCAACTTCATAGGACTTGTCCATTAGCGAACCTTTTTCTTTGGTGATTGAGACCTTACTATGACAAGCAGGGATTTTGAACTTCAAAAGTGGCAACACATTATGCAGAATTGAAGAAGGTAATGAGAAAATAGGTTTGGAAACTGACAAGCAAGTTTCATTTAAAAAGCTACTGCTTTCTGCAGGATCGTCATGCCTATGAGCTTCACCCTTCAAGGAAAACATACATTGTTGAGACTGGCCACAATGCTCAACAGAGATCAAGTTCATGCTTCCTCCAGCCTCAGGAATGCCTGCACAAATTCCAGGATAACAGTATTATACTTATTTAGGCAATAACTAAAAAAGAAGTGGTCCTACAGAAATCACTTAAAGTTCAGAAAGAGAACAACCCCAAATCTTCTGACTGTTAGGTTAATACCAACACATAAGATCAGAAGGTAGTGATTTCTTTTCTAGTTAGGTGTACTCCTAAGTAGCATACATGTTTGTGTCATACACCCCTCACGAATCAAATGTTTGACAATTACATGGCTCTCATCCAATTATATTCCTTTCAAGCATTACTTTAGCTTTAAGAACTCTTTTCTCTAGTAGTCACGAGGACATAATATCCATGATCATACAACATCCACTATGTTAGAGACAAAATATGACATTGACATCAACCATATAGAGACAAGAAGTGGCAATAGCAATAAAAAATGTCATTACATGCCTAAATAAGGCAGAAATAGAGGAAGAACAATTTAATTTAATGCAAGTTATGTAGCAAGAACAAGTCACCATGTCCTCATAAGAGAATAGGACAAAAAAGGACTTATTGAACAATTAGTTTAACAATTACAGCACGAGACCAGAATCAAACCTGTAATTAATTGTCAAGAGGCTTCTTTTTCAAAAGAAACACATTAAGGATGTTCACATCAAGGTTCTATATTTCAGGTATCATACCTATGCCAGTCCATAACCGGACCGGTATAAATCTGGTTCGTGCCAACATACCAGCACATGGTAACAGTGCCACACGAGGTTGGGACCAAGTAGGAGGGAGAGGGGGGAGTAAAAGATACCTATGCCAGTCCATAACCGGACCAGTATAAATCTGGTTCGTGCCAACATACCAGCACATGGTAACAGTGCCACACGAGGTTGGGACCAAGTAGAAGGGAGAGGGGGGAGTAAAAGAAGAAGACAGAGAGAGGAAAAAAATAATAATAAGAGAAGCTAACCACAGTGCTCTTTGGTTAGCCAATGTTGTGAAATATAACCAGACTTAAGCTTTTTGGATGTCAAATTGGCCGTCTTTTTTGTCTTTGTTTTTTAGCTCTGATGAGCAGAGCTTAGGCTTCACTAGGCTTCTAAATTATTTAAGGTTTTTTTTTTTGGAAAAACAAAGAGGAGGTGAAGGTGAAGAAGAGGGGAGGGGGCGGCAAAGAAGAAGTGGACAAAGGAGAGGAGTACCGGACAGGGTGGGACCTAAATGGTGCAAGAAGAAAAGAGAGAGAAGTGGGGAGAGTGGTGGATGAGGTGGTGAGGGCTGGGTTATTATGGTTAAAAAAGCAGTAAAAAACTAGGTGTTAAACCTGGCAGGCCTAGTATTGCATGTGGACCACCCAAAGTTGGGCCCCACTTTGCTCGGTTTGTCAATCCTTGGCCAACACTAACTCCAGTGAGATGAAAAAAAACAGATTAAATGAACCTGGACACCAGTTGTTGACGCAAAAGGACCTAGCACAAAATTCAAGCAAAAACCACAGTAAATAAAAGAGCATACTCGTCTCCCAACAATGCAGGGATAGGGAGGGTCAATCTACATATTTGCACAAAATTCAAGCAAAAACCACAGTAAATAAAAGAGCATACTCATCTCCTAACAATGCGGGGATAGGGAGGGTCAATCTACATAGTCTTACTTCCATGGCTCGGAACAACCTTACCATGTACCAAGATCCACCGTCAGAAACCACACTAAATACAAGGAGAAAAGGACAAAATGTCTCAAAACTGAATTAGTATCAACGTATAAAACAACTACAAGTCAACTTTGGAAGTCAATAATAAAAGCCATGAATTTGAAGGTTTAAGAATCATCAATGTTTTGGTGCATTGTATGTATAGAAAATACACACACAAAAACATACATACATACACAATACAAGAAAAAAGAAAAAGAAATGGAGGCCAAGTAATAATCGGCACAAAGAACATTAAGATGAAAAAGTCCTACCTAAAGATATTGAGATCAAGGATGTGGAATTAATTTCAGAAGTCTATTTATGGGAAGTCCTAGGTGACCCTAAGGCTCCACATTGAGGTTTTAAATCTCGGTCAAATACCAGTTTTGGTAATGTAAATAATCAGTACAGTACAAGCATAATGGACGGTCACCTGACCCATACCGCTCCAATGGCAACCTACCCTTACAAGACCATATCGTCATACCGGTCCTCTGTCAAACAAGTAAACACTGGTTGGTTGTCCATAGCGATCAGCACTTGGAACTAATTCCACAGTCAATGAAACTTTTATTTAATTTCACAAATGATTATCAACATTCCTTGTTTGAGTGTCCCAAATCGACCAACCCAGATGCAGTTCAATCGATTCTTGAATGATTTTGGTTGAGTCCAACTCATATCCAAGGCCAGTACTCGTCAGATTGTGTCAACATCGGTGGTGTCCCAAATCGACCAAGCCAGATGAAGTCCAATCGATTTTTGGATGATTTTGGTTGAGTCCAACTCATATCCAAGGCCAGCACTCATCAGATTGTGTCAACACCGGTGCGGATAAGTAGCATAGCAAATCAAGGTTTCAAGGACTGGTATTTGCCAGTCTGACCAAGGACTAACATTGGACCATATAGGTTAGTACTAGTTGATTCATTTTTTTCCCAGGGAATACTGAGCGATAGAGGTCAGCATGACCAGTATTTAAAAATTTATCGCATATGACAAGAACCTATAACACGTGGCTCCTTAATCAAGTTTTGCTAATTAGAAACAATGGAAATTAACTATTCAAATAGGACAAAAAAAATGAAGAGCCCATTTTAGACTATTCCCCTCACCCTCACAATGATCCCCTCTCTAGACAAACACTATGTTAATCAAGGACCTTCTGCCAAAGCATTTTTAGCTAAAATATCATTCCTTTGTGATCCAAGGATGAAGCAAACCCATAACTCTGCTCTTTGGATAACCTACTCTGGGTTCCTTGCCTATATATATAGGGTAAAGGAAGCTCTCAAGCTTTGCAGGGAGAATGAGTTCCATAGAGCTTCAAGGATATGTCTCCTTCACAAACATAAAACCACAAAAGTAAATTGTTGGAAAGTGAATGTTGACAAAAATAAAAAAATATAAAACATAAAACAAAAAAACGATCTCTAAAACGTCAGTTGGTCAAGCTAACAAGTCCATTAATTTAAAGAAAGTCATTGATAAATATAAATGAAATACCTTCTGGATTAGACAAAAAAGTTTTCTTCTGCTCCTGTAGTTGTTGGTCAAAAGAAATACAAGATTTCTCAACTTTGTTGTTAATTGCTTGATCAACTTGGCATTCAATATTGCTAATGTTAGCACTCTTACATGATGTTCTCATACCAAACCTTGCGACCAATTTGGACCTCAAGGCAGCTTCAAGGTCATAGTCCTGAGAATCTCCATCTTTATTGACATCAACATCAGAAGTTTCTTCTACATGATTTCCGACATCTACAAGGCATGCCAAATTTGACTCAACATATCTGTTATCCAAAGCTAGATTTTCTTCTTCATCATCATCTGTTGACAGATTCTGAAATGGACTGCCAAGACCAGTAGCAGCACTTTTGTCTCTATGGTCTGAGGTACTATCATCAGGTTCGGAAAACTGGTTAGCACAAGAGCCATGTCTGTTTATCTTTTTATAAGATGCATCAAGAGGAGTGCCATCTGAGAAATTATGATTTAATTTGTCACCTAAATGCTCTGATGTCTGAGCTTTAGTTGGTATACTATATCCCAATCTGGAAAATAGCATATTTTCCCCATGACCTTGCTTATTGGAAGGCCACACAGAGTTGGATGACTCCAGCATTAATGTTTGAAGCTTAGCAGATATAGTTTCTCTGTTCCTATGTAGAATGACACATCTCTCATTAGCTTTAATCAAAGCTCTTTGTGCCTTCCGATAAGCTTTAAGAGCATGCCTTTCTTCAAGCTCACACTGCCGTCTGAGCTCTTGTGCCTCTTCCAACTCCTTGTCTTGCAGCTCCTCCATATCTAATAAAGATTCCAAATTCATGGTCCCCCACTCTGAGATGCCACCCTGACCCAAAGAAATAACAAAATAAATATTCAGCAGAAAGCCATTCATGAATTAAATCATATGTCAGTATTTAACATGTGATGAGGTAATGCAAGATAGGTCCTTCGACCTACCCCAGCATCACGCAAATTGTTCTCTAGGGCATCAACTGAGAACTTCGCGAGAGGAAAGTTTGATGATACAAGTAGCTACTGAAGGAGGAACCAATGTTAACTAGTCATTTAACAAATCATGTTTGATGAATAAGATAATCCCTATCACCACATTATTTTGATCTTACTAATCAACAAACATAAAGGACATCTTCCAACCATCCACCCAAACCACTGGTAATAGTAACCATTTGCATAACATGCCAAACTAAATCATGCAGAAAATCCAAAGAATTTTATAGTTCAGAATCACATATCAGAAAGAAATTACCTCTTGTTTTGTACTAGTATTCCAACTAAAAAAATCAAATCAAATGTTATCTTCAAAATATTATTAAGGTTGATCCCTCCAAGAATCTGGCAGATCTGGAGTTACCACAATACAAAAATCTTGTCAATATTCATTACCAGCCCTGAACTAGGAACAGATTCTTTTCTGGTTTCCCCAAACAAAAGAGTACAATAAACAAAAAGATCAAGAGAAATACACACACACTATACTAAATTTGTTGATCCACCTCAAGACAGTAACATGGTGATCTAATAATGCAGAAGTCAACAGCTCACACCCCATGCAAAAAAACTACCTCTTGTTTTGTGCTAGTACTTCCAACTAAAAATGTTAATCAAATGTTATCTCCAAATATTATTAAGGTTGATCCCTCCAAGAATCCAACAGATATAAAATCGTCACAATACAAAATATTCTTGTTATGCATCAACAGACCCTGAACTAGCAGTTATTTAAAAAGCGCTAGGTCCGAAAATGCCCGAGGCACTGGATGCTAGCTCAGGCGCTTGCACATATATAATAAATTAATAAATAAAATTTAAGTGTTAACATACTGTAAACATACTATTAACAGTATAACAGTATACTGTTAACGTAACTGTTAATATACTCTTAACAATTTGAATTGATGTGAGAAGTATGAAAGTAGAGACCGAGGCTACAACTACGGCGAAGAGCGCTAGCGGCAACAGCAGCGGCGAGAGGTGACGTCGAGTGGCAGCAGTAATGGAGAGAGTATGAAAGTAGAGACCGAGGCTACAACTACGGCGAAGAGCGCTAGCGGCAACAGCAGCGGCGAGAGGTGACGTCGAGTGGCAGCAGTAATGGAGAGAGGCAGCAGCAATGAGAGCAGGTCGCAAGTAGGGTAGGGTTGGGGAAGACTCGTGCGGGCAACTAATATCAATGCGTTAGTTGGTTCATCTGAACCAACTAATGCAAAATGCGAGCGAATTAAACCTAAAATCCTGGTTCAGTCGCCTGGTTTAACCCAGGCGCTCACCCGAAGTGCCCGGCACCTGGGCTCGGTTGAGCGCCCAGGTGGCGCCTCCTTGAAGCATGTTGCCAAGAGTAGAAACAAGGCGCTCGGGCCTCACCTCGCCTCGCCCGAGCGTCGGGGCGCTTTTTTAAAATCGCTAACTAGTAGGCAATTCTTTTCTGGTTTCCCCAAACAAAAAAGAGTATATAAAAACAAAAAGATCAAGAGAAATACACATATACCATATTAAATCTGTCGAACTATAAGAAAAAGATCCAACCTCAATAGCAGGTGCTGTTTGAGCCAAATATAAGCTTTGATCTAACAATGCAGAGGCCAACAACTCAGGCCCTTTGTCAGAGCTGCAGGATGCATCACCAGTAAACTTGCTGTTAGCTTCTTGCTTAGAGTTCATCTCGGGGTCAGCATACAAAGGAGAGTTCGTAGCAAAAGAAGGCAACAGCGTTTCATTATCTTCCAGTCCAGCATGCTTAACTTTAGACAATCCCAGGACATTTTCATTGACATCATGATGACTCTCGTTGATCTCTTGATTTATTATGGACAAACTTTTCCCTTTTTCACTTCTATCATACCCAAGTACATTGTTCACTTCAAGGGAACTACTTTCTCCCATGAGTTGCTGATGGGATTCTGCCAAAGATTTGGTAGAATGTTCTCGCATTAGTAATAGACCATCAGAGCGTTGAATTCTTTCCAAGTGTTCATCAAGCTTCAAGCGTTTGGTTGGCCGAATGTTAAGGGCTAGTCCTTTAGCATTAGCAGTTGCAGCTCCATCAATATCAGCAACTTGGTTGTCTAACTTCTGGTTCAGCTGTTCAAGCTGATCATTATAAGAACCAGTAACTCTGTCTTTGTTTTGTGCTAGTGACTTCATTTGAACCTTTAGTTCATTTTCTCTTAAAGCAATTTGATGGCGCAAACTTTCTACCGCACTATCAGCTAAGACGGTATCTCGAATTTGACCATGTACCTGGCTTATTGAAGACTTCAAAGCAGTAATTTGCTTCTGAATGTGCTCAACCTTCTGAGATGAAGAGGTCCTTGGAGGCCCAAAGTTGGATCCATTGTTTTTTCCAGTCGATGAAAAGGGGACACCGCCTGCAACTCCTTTGTTTGACTTCAGTCTTGTTCGAAATTGTGTTGACTGTTGCAGTATTTCATGCTGTGTCTGTGATGATGTAACTGGCATCTTGTACTTAAGTGATCTAACTGCATTATCTTTCTTTCCTGTTGTTGCTTCATGTTTAGAATTTTCAGAGTCAGTTCCACTGTCATCATCCGAAAAGCTTATCACAAGGTTATCATCAGATATTTTCTTGTGCCAAGAGAGTGCACGGTTCTTGTTCAATTTGAATGGCACCTGCTTTGTCGTAAATGTCTTATCATAATATCTTTTGGTTGAAGTATGGAACTTTGTATTGGCTATACTTGAACTATTACCTGGAAAGCAGCCAAAGAACAGTAACAAGAAAGATATAAGATCCTCAACATTCAAATTCTGAATTCCTACACATGCAAAGGCAGTCTATTATACAAGTTGGTATGTAAGTTTTTCCGTATGTGAAAATGAAATCGAATTTCACTGCATGAAATGACCCCTAAAAAACTCAAGATATGCTGTTTTTAAAGAATAAGCAAGTTGGTTATAACTTTATATGAGTACATATACTATAATCAATACAATGCAGAAAATAACATGATCTTAAATTTTGTTGGAACAAAGGCATGCAGGTCATGTGTGCTATTCGAAAATGTTCCAAAATTCAGAGCAATAAACCAACCTATTGAATTAGTTAGGATAAAGCTTCTGTACCATCCACCAGAAAAAATAACTACACGATTATGAAAAACATAAATAATTTCATTTCATTGGATGTCCATTACCCTGAGTTGCCATATTATGTATTTTTATGAATCATCTAGCCAGAGCAACCAAGATTGCAATCATGAATAAATGTCTTAAAGCATAAATATGAGTCACAGAATAAAAGTGTGCTATTCGAAAATGGAAACTGGAACTTCCAATACTGAATTTCATTATCATAGAAGTGTTTATGCATATAACATGTCACAAAAGGCGGTGAAAATAAAACATAGTTAGATACTTTACCTGTCTGAAGATTTCTAAAAAGCCTGTTTCTTGTGGAAACAAGAATTGGCTCAGATAGTGCTTTATTTGCAAATGCAGCAGTTGAAGTAGTCAATTCCTAGTATAAAGCAATATAAGGAGAAATATCAACAATACAACAAAATTGCAAATCCCATCCCATAATTTTGGGAAGATAGTCTAATGAACAAAAAGAACATAGAAAGGCAAATTTTATGCTTATCTATGGATAATTATCATCAACTAATATTATTTTTACTGATATGAGGTTATTGTAAAGGACAAATCAAAAAGATTCCAAGAAATAATTAAGCAATGTTAGTTAAAGATCACGAAGTCAATATAAGAAAAGCACCAAAAAGCCTTTAAGCTGCTTGACTATTTATGGGGATCTTCCCATCATTTAGCTTTGCTGAGAGCAAACTCCTTGAACAATTTGTGCACCATTATGTCGGTTCCCACTGTTTATGACCAATCGCCTACAATGTGGTCACACTTAAATATGTCAACACAGCCACCTTGACTGTTCTCTCTCATGATGATGCAACACTATAAATTTATCTTTGATGGTTCTTTTCTCTCAATATGTGATTTTACAAACCAATACATTTAACCAACATATAACATCCAAAAAGCAAATCCCTCTATCCATGAAGTTAATAAGTTACTTATTTTATAGGGTTTTAAAACACATTACATTAGCATATAGTGGCATGTCATGGATTGGCTTGCGGTTGGACCGCCAACCAAGGTTTTCAAAACCGAATCGTACCACCTGAAACAGGTCGATAACAGTCGATTTCAACCATCACCGCCGCCTACCGAGCGATATCAGCCTAGCTGCGGCCTGGCTACGACAAAGGAGAAGGAAAAGAAAAGAGAAAGAGGGAGAACCTCGCGTCCCGATCCGGCACCGCCCTCCCTCGACGATCCCGAGCCGGCGCTGCCCGCTCTTGCCGAACGCAGCAAATGAGGAGAAGTCTCGACGACGTCGCCTCCTCCTCTTTTCCTCGCCGCCTCAGACGAGGAGAACACGATTTAGTATCATACCAGTTCATATTGGTGTACCTGATACTCAATTCAACCGAATGTACTTCAGAAAAACTTAAGGCTGAAAAAAGCAAAAAAACCTATACCATCATATTGCCCAGTCCATGTCTAGTATGGGCTCACCGCCTAGTTTACATAGGCTCGTGTCCCTAGCCAGTCAAACCATAATTGCTGCCTGTACTGTGCCTAGCACAGGTCTGGTACGGACCTACTGATTGATTTACCTTGGTCTGTGTAGCAGTAACTTGTCAGATAAATGATGCCCCTATCAAATCGTATCGGGTGGTATTACAAACCATGATCTTATCTCTTTTTTGGAAAACATCTGGCATTCTCCACATCATTTATCAACTTGTAAAGAGAAAAGGAAGATAGTGAAGTACATGATGCCAAGACATAGTATATATCTGGGGAATTGTTTTGGAGACAGTTTGGAAAACCATGCATACTGGTTATTAGAGGCCAGTATTTACTGATTCAATCATGAAAAAATGTGGACCAACAATTTTCAGCCAATATTAGTTGATATCTAATTTATTGCCCAGTTTTGGCTCTTGGAACTAGGAAATACAGAACAATAAGCATATTAGCCAATTCTTGAAACCAAGAACCTTCTCTCTGATCCATTTAAAGCAAACAACAGCGCCTTTTTTTTCCCATTTTCCACCAAACACTCTCATGTTCGTTTTCCAAACTTATTCTTTCTGAAATCTAAGATAATCTCAATCAATTGAATGCACATTCTTCACAAATCATCTTGTTTGTCTCTCCAAAAAGAAGGTATATCCATAAGTTATGGCAGAGCTCATCAAAGTTAGTCAATGGCCATTGCCACAAGGGAAAAGGTCACTTACCATAGTCAATGGCCTCATTGCTTGTTTTTCCCTAATCAGATCAATAATCATTGCAACTAAGCCCATATGTCTGTTCACTACAAGCTAGTCTTAAAACATATAGAACAGTAAGCACTATTCGGGATCAAATTTCCCCATAAAAGGCACCAATCTTGCGCACATCAGAGAAACAAACCCATTTATACTAAAAAGGTCAAGCACACCGGCACAGGCACAAATAACAATAGAAAAGAGCAATAAGACTACAAAAACACACTCCGTAACGACAACAAACGTCCAGCGCCAACTATAGAAATCAACACAGGAAACATCAGATAGGAATCCGAAAACGAGTGAAGCAAAGAGTCATGTATACCACACCGACTATCTGCTAACTCAACCCACTACAAACGTAGAGCCACACGGAGAAATCAAGGGAGAATCGACAAGAAAAGATGAAACCCTACCGCGTCTTCGCCGGAGGAGAGTTCGCCATCTTCTCGGCTGGGTGATTTGGAGCTAGGGTTTGCGGGTGAAGGCGCGGGGGCGGCGGGTTTAGGAGGCGGGAAGTTGCCGGTCTCCACCATGGCGGTCTCTTGCTCGCTCCTCCTTCCTAATTATTCTGGGAGGCGACGGGAGGAGAGAGAGGGTGCGGCGGTTACGCGATCACCAGCGACCGAGCGAAGGGAAGCCGACGGAGAGCTCTCCGCCGCATTTGTAAGACACGCACTCCTTTACATACCGACGAATTTACCTGAGAGCCCTCTCGGTTGCCAGCGATTTGCGAATGACCCAATCGATGTGTCAACGTGTACAACCTGTCCGCCGCCCCCCCACCCCCCTTGCGTGGCCGGTGGTACTTACGTAAATATGAAATCAGAAAACAATTTACCTATAAAAACAATTTTTATGAGAGCGCCAAAAGCTGTTTGAAATTACATGGGAGCGCTCCAAATATAAAAAATTTGCGAAAGAGCCCCTTCGTCTCGACACGTGCAACTATTTGGTTGACCGTAGTTTTCGGCTGACGGCTGTGCGATGCTGTTCTTCTTCCTCTTTTTTTTTGGCCCTTTCTATTACTCTCCCCTTCTTCTAGCATTATCCTTATCTCCTTTTCCTATCCCTTTATCGATTATCTTTGATTCTTCTCTTAGGTGATTCCCTCATCGACATTGTACTCATATATAAATATATATATATATGTATTCATATAAAAAATTTGACTATTTTTTTTGTTATTTTTACCATGTAGTGAAAGTATGAGATCAAATAGGTAACATCTATATTGTTACACTTGTTTATAGTAGTTTTTATACATACCTAAAATCATATAAAAATAAAAATTATACATTAACTACTATGATATTGTTATCCCTTTATTGTGAAAGTCTAAGATAAAATGGGTAATATTTATATTATTATAAGTGAATGTTGTTACGTTTATTTTCAGAATCTCATTGAAAATATATCAAATTTAAAATAATTATCTTTACACTCACATAAAAAAGAATAAAAATATAGACCCACTATTTAGATATTACTGTCCGTTTACGTTAAAGTATAAAGAAAAATGAATAATATTCCTGTTATTACGTTCATTTTCAAAAAATAGTAAAAATGTGCCAAATTTAGATGTAAATAAATACCTCTAAATTCACACAAAATTGACCGGTAAATGGAGTATACAAAAACCTTCTTACTTGGGAAGTTGCCTATCGAACCGCCCATTGTTGAGCTACACCACCAACTCCGACGTAAGTTGGAAGGAAAAGGTCTCTCTGCTCATGTCAACAATAAAGGAAGTCACCAAACATTGCACAATGTTGAGCACAGCACTTACATGGGAGCAATTTCTCCTCCTCAAAACAACACAATCCTCAGTCCAGCAGAACCTCCAAAGGTTTAGCCAAACACTTCAAGACCGGACCAGAGGAAGAAGAAGGATCATCGATAGCCAGGGTTGGAGCCATCGTTGTAGCAAGCAACTATTGATGACTGCAGATATTGCAGATTGCTACTGGAAGTTAGCTGTGTTAGAAAAGGAAATATTCACCTTAACATGAAAATAACAAAGGAATGAATGTTGGTAAGTTCAGCACTTCTACAAAGATAATTCACATAATCAGTCAACTTTAAACCACCAAAAAAAAACCTTATCTATCATCTCAAATTGCATACCTTTTCCATGTTATACCAGTCGTTACAAGCACACAGTAGAGCAGGGGTGGATCGGTTGACTGTCTAAATCTTAAACAATGTCAATGTTGCAGACACAATAAGAGACCAGGCTCCATCATGTACTACTATGTTAGGAAAGACAAATACCAGAAAATTTCTGATCAACAACTAGTGACATCTCTTCTAGAGATCTTATTACCTTTGTGAGTATCACAATTCCCCTGCTGTTCTTCACCCAATCATGGCACAGTGCGATAAACTTAAGGAGACTTATAAATCACAAATGAGTCACTCTTTAACACTTGAGAATGAGCTCCAAGACTAATGAAAACATCTGGAGCTGATGATTCGGCATCACTACAGCATTTGCAAGTCAGAGAAAGGTATATTTTATATTGATGACTACTAGGAATATAAGCTACCGAGCCACAGCAACAGCAGAATGTGAACATGACGTGTAGATGAAAGGAAATGAAGAAAGATCAGATTCGTTGATCCATTTGAAGGCTCTGAAGAACATGGCCTGTAGTAAGTCAAATGTACCTGTAAAGTCATGTAAATGAAAAACCTAAATTAAGATGCACATACTGTTATATAAGTTGCTACTGTCTATACACCAGCTAGTAGGGGCCTCACATACACCCACACATGCACATGTTCACATGCACATGCACACAAGCAAAAGCAGGCAGGCATGCACCGACGTGCACACACACACATAGGCACCAACAATAAAAAATTAGATTGCCAAATGGTGGCAAATTGATGCAAGGAACCAAACATGCATCTGTAAATGCCAATAATTACAAGGATCACGTAAAATATAGAGGATAATATGATAATAGTTCCTAGCACCTGTGATCTCCACCTGCTTTAGATAAATGCAGCCAACCATCTCATCTCTGATCCATTTCCATTGGACAAATAGTAAATCTTTTTCCATTTCTCCTCTGAAAAATTCTCAGGTCGTATGAGTCTTTGCCTGCAGGCAAATGCAACAAAAATTCACATTAGGAAATGGTAAACCATAAACAAGATTTAAGTACTGAACTAAAACCATGAAGTTTGTTAAATTCAGTTGTAGACCATGTTCAAGTTACTAGTTCAACAAAACAGATCAGATCATCACGAAATTCTGACAAGTAAACCAATAATGTATAAATTTGATCAAGCTTTTTGCAAGAATCATCATGTTATAAAGCCATTAGTAAATATCAACATGATATGGCAATCAGAAAACTGAAAAACCAAGCTGTGTCAGATTCAAACCTTCTAGTACAAATTTAGATCAGGGAATATCTTAGCCAGTCCACAATGGGACAAGGAGGCCTAATTAATGCCACAAAAATTCCATAAATACAAAAATGAGACTTAAGAAAATACTGAAGACTAGGAGATAATTCAGCATTGGTTTCCATTAGTGTTAATTGAGCACACACGAAAGATCAGGGAAAAAGTGAAACATGTTGAGCCAATCATGATATATACTTCTTGGAATCGCACGTGTTTGAGACTAGAAAAGTATGTAGAACTGGTAGAAGTTGCATATGACAACCTATACAAAATCAAAAAGGCTCAATATGAGGAAATGGAAGATAACAATGTCGAAGTGCACTTTTGTTAAGACCAAGAAGGTCCGTCAGGGGTTTGATACTATGAGAGCAGGAACCACACAAAATGAGGAAACATGTCAATAGATCAAATAAAGACATGACATGATAAATAAATGGAAAAGGAAAACAAAAAATTAAGGAAGCCAAATAAAGTACAGTACCATAAAATGTTGATGGCTATAAATAGGACAGAAAGAAAGGCAATGAACTCTGCAGAAGCAGAATGGAAGACACTGATGAGGTCATCGAGGTGGTCTCAAATATTCAGGATCATGCTTGCTGATCATTTTTTCTATAATTAGCGTGAGTTACACTTACTACTTTTCTGCCATATATATTTCAAAGCTCTCACTTGTTAAACAGCATGCCTTTTTAATTTAAAAATAGCTTCTAGGATCTTTTAGTTTTAGTAGCAGAATCAAGGAAACCAAACCAAAGATTATCTTCTCATGGCCATAATACCAAAGCTATTAAATTCACATGATAATTGGGTAAAAAAAGTAAAAGAAAAGCAAGATTGCAATAAATCGCCACAATAAGCCACCAATATGTGCAAAGCACTAAAGTGCCCACACCTAAATTGGTGGAAATGTAAAGAGATGCTGTTCATTATGATAGTTTTCTGTATCTACTACTATACCTTAGATAATAGTGGCATACGGTAGCAGCCTCATCCAATGTGTAACGTGGCAGCATGAGACGAGCACCTAGTGGTACATCTGGAAGTTCTTCACGTAACTTGCCCACAGCAGTTGAATGAGAGAAGGCTCCTACCATCATGTCATCATGTATCATTGATCTGTAAGCATTCACCTGTAAAGAGGACAAACATAAAAATACAACATTTAAGGCAGTGGTCGCTACAACTATGATAACTAGGGGTTATCAATTCTAATTGGATGGTTTAAAATCCCATGTAAAGGTTACAGAAACCATACTTACTGTCGTAAGTTCCCTTGCATGAATCTGCCGAGTAGATTGCCATGTCAGAAGTTCATGATACTCGCTGAACGTAAACCAGTTATTATACTGGAAAGCAAAGAAGACGACGCATAATTAAGCATATTTAGAACAGAGATAAATCATGGTATGGTTCCGATCTTATGGTACCTGGTCAATAGCAAAGAGTACAGGCACATCTTTCACCAGTGATAACTCTTTTCTTAAACGAACAACGACACCCACTGCAGCATGTGTGCAAGTAATCCCAGTTTGAATAAGATCATATAATGTAGAACCTTCAGGCATTGCCATGGAATCAACTTTTTTCATCAATCCAACACCAGCACCTTCCCCCAAAAGAATGGGATCAAAAATTTGACAAGGTATTTGCTGTAAGCGATCCTTATTGAACTCCAAAAAATTCTGAAGGAACAACATCCATGGAAGATGCAAAGGAATTAGGCATTCACATGCATGTAAGAAAAGTACTAATGATCATATTTTATTTTTTTGTGAGCAAAATCAAACATGGCAAATGCCTGAAATATACCTTTACATTTACTAGCAGTAAAGAAAAACAAAACAAAAAGGCTACTAAAGAACTTATACAAATACAAATAACCACTGGGAAATAAGAATGGCTGTAAAGAAGAGTTCCAATGAACGACTCTAACTCACATCATGTTCTCTGTTAGTGACATCGATACTGATATGAACAATGAATTGAATACCCTTCCTTCACTTTCTTTTGTGGAGACCAGATTCTGACTAGATTGATTTCCTAACAAGAGTTCAAGAAACATATGGAATGTTCACATTTTTCTTCTACTGCGTCAGTGATACCAGGTAAGGTTAAACATTCAGTGATAAAAACTTCTAAGATAAAGGTAACAAGAAAAAAGAACTAAAAGTTGAAAAACAAACCAGAATAAGAATAATCCTAAATGTATTTATGGCATAATCATCCATTACTTAGCAAATTTAAGAATAATGGTCGCTATCAGTTACTATTATAACACATTAATTATAATTTACAAAAGAAATTGAGCCACTAAATACTGGATCAATCATTCTTCACAAATTGTCATTCAAAATATGTTCAAATTATGGAACCACAAATCCACATTCAAAATGAGGACACAAGATCACTTGATAACTAATGACATCAGCAAACATCATGAAATTGAAATTCCAAAATTCTATGGAGATCTAGTTGCTGAAGACACTTTGTACCAGCATAATTAGAACGTACAGTTCAACATTAGACTTCAGTGGAGCACTATTACTCCATCATTGCTAACATTAAATCCACCAGGCAGTAATTGTAGACAAGATTCACTTGCAGAAGTTTGTTTGTTTAAACTCACCGAAGAAAGTACAGACCATTACTTACAAGGAAATATGAGGATTTGTCTAAACCAGTTAATGATCCTGTAATTGATTTTGATTGAACTAAAATTTCAAAGTTAAAGCCAAATGGAAATGAACTATTCTAGATTTAAAAACTACAAATTGTTCATAGCATGAGGGAAATGTCGATATCTTCTCGCATAGCATACGATAGTGTCATGTGCTGATAAACACACAACACAAAAATTGGCTTCACCATGTATGGATACAGCTAGCATAATTTGCCATGGCATTGCACAATCCAGCATGTGTCAACTGGCACAGAAATTTTTCATTGACTGGACTAAAATTATGTAGGCCAAAGGGTTGATAGAAATGTACCAACTTTCAACAACTCTTTGAAGATCAATGTCAAGCTAGTATCTCATGTAAAGAATATGCTCGATCCCCTAAACATCTACCATAACAGAAATTATTTTACATATTGTTTCTTTATCATGAAATGTTTCTTTTATAATTTCTACAATGTTGAAAAACTAAGAAATAGAAAAACTCACATCCAAGGTTGACTTCTGCATGATTATATATGCATGTTTTTTAATATCTGATGTGGCATTGACAAATGCTGGTAAGAATCTATCTGAACATTTCATGAGCCTTCTCAATATGGAAACTGTGTCCAGATGGTTGAAAATTGTTGACACAAAGTATACACAGTATAGCATCTAGTTAGTATAACACAAACTTTCTTTTCCACAGAATATCACAACAAAGGTCAGAGCCAAATAATGAAATAATAACATTTTCCTCGAGGATAAAAGAAATAATACAAAGAAGATAGCTAATAACTTAGGTAACCTCAAGTGCTACATCATATCATGGGAGCAGCAGAATATTCTCTGGAAGTGTACCAACTTATACATACAGATGAGATAATGACTAACGAACAAACATCTTAAAAAATCTTAGAACAGCTAAAGGTAGACTCATGCACTAAAAATCATGCAAACATCATTTCTTTATTTGAGCTCCCAAAATTAACACAAAATTAACTCTATCAGCTATCTTTCAAATTAGAAGAGGATATGCACCTGAAGGATCGTTTCAGCCTGGACAGGTGTATCCCAGAATTCATTGTGAAGGTTTTTGTAAAAGAAGCCTCCATGAGTCCATTCCTTACCTTTTGGAACATAAAATACCAGCCATCCTTCACTACGAGCCCAGTGAACAAGCATGGCAAGTGTTGTGCTTTTTCCACAGCTAACAGGACCATCCAGGACAATTTGTTTCTTGGAATCTAATGAACAAAAATTTGATGCTATTAAAAGACATGCAATGTTCCATATTACATCATTTTTTTTCAATGGATACAAACTTCCATTTGGAAAGAGCTTTAGCATACAAAGCCAAGAGGATGTATATTTTACTTTATACCAACACATGGATTATAATCTCGATCTGTGCTGATACCAATCGGCTTTGAACCAAGAATGTTACTAGCATGAATTAGTCACTAGTCAGTATCATCCGGACCAAAGAGAGATGAGGGGAGGAGATGGTGGCAATGCATACTGGTATGAGGATGCTATGCAGACAAGGAGGAAGATGTGACAAGACAGAAAGGAGGAGAAGAAGAGGAAGCCACAAAGGAAAAGGAGAAAGAGGAGAAAAAGAGGCAGCTGCAAAGAAAAAGGAGTCAACAGTCGTGAAGGAAAAGGAGAGAGGAAGACAAGTAATAGCATTGAATTATTGATAGCTATTAATGGGTACAACAGAACAGAAAAGAAAACTAGTATTGTAAGTGGACAGTAGGCTTACCACATGCTGCAATGCTATACAGTCAACTTACTGCCCAATAAATCTGGTACAGTGAGCTTACAAGGCGATAAGCTCAGATGTGGATTGGACCAATCGATATTGTCTAGTCTGCTATTGGTTGGCTAACAAATAGGTAAACATCCTTTTGTACTAACACGTATAACTAAAATTAAAATCCTCGTACCAACACAACATGGCAATTAGACCATCAATACAATCACTGCTCCATCGTCATTTCTAGTTCTACACTGGCTCATCTCACAATATTCTCATTTCTTTTCACCAAATCTTGTATGGATTCTCTTTACTACCCAATATTCCGAACCATGCAATTGATTTCAAAATTATATTACATTGCATCAAATGAGAAACTACAAATGGAATATTGATGAGAAACTTCTGATATACAATCATAACTGAAAATATACATATGGTTATATCCTGCAACAATTTTTCTTTGTCTCATTTATAGCTCATAAGATTAATATCAAGATCAGGGTCTAGGGGCGATAAGATTGATATCTGTAGGATGAGACAAATTGGATTGGTTACATCAGGATTGACCACGAAAAATAATTAGAAATTATCATAAATTCTCTAGATTTATAAAAACAGCAGAATTATTTAAGATTATAAAACAACATCTAGAAAAATAAAACATTATATGCTAAAATGTTCTCAATTTATATTGTATGCTCCTTCGTGATATCATTAACAAGTGTTAAGTCGCGAAAACAACCTCTCTGAGCACAGGGGTTAAAATTATGTATATTAACCTTACCTATCACATATTAGTGGAAGACTCAGGCATCAGGCTGCTTATTACCCTTGATTTCATAATTTTATCCAATCTTTCAAAGAATACAATAAACCAAATATACATAATAAAAAACTATAAGGAAAATTAATTCCTTAGGTCACAACTACAACATATATTAGAAAATTAAAAGCTATCATATGATATAAAGATATGAATATAAATACAACAAGAAAACCATAATATCCCACCTATTTAAGGTTGGTTACGTGAATCTTTTGCTGAATTACATCCTTAATCAAAATAAAAATATTTAAATCTTTGTTTATACTTTCTAGTAAAAGTACTGCTGCTATGACTTCCTTGCCCTCCTCTTCTTTATTCTCCACCTCCCTCTAATATCAACGAGATGAAATAAGCAAACAGGAAGAAACCAGACTGAATCACCTAATTTCAACAAGCTAATCTAATGATTTATCCTAGAAATCAACCAACACATGGGTTGCCCAAGTTGGTCCTAAAATAGGAGATCAGATCTGTATGAACCATTCTGGTAAACGTCGCTTAGAATGCTCACCTCAAAAGAATTGAGTACGCTCAGCTACTTAATTTGAATATATAAGAGAGTTAACTTTAAATGTTAGATCAAGGTATTTTGCAAATATTCTATTGTCTTAGGTACACTCTAGAATCTTTTGTGAATCCCATATCTGAAAAAAAAAATATCCCAAATAGCTGTATCTCATATGCTAAAAAATGTTGTGCCAAATATAGAGAAGAAACAAAAAATGTTTTTTGCAAAACTATTCAGTCTCCTTCATATCATTTTCTCAAATTGCACTTTTAAGGAGGACCAAGTTTTTTTTTTCCCCTCAAAATGAGATTTAAATCTACAGAAATATGTGGGGGGAAGGCTTACTTTTAGTGCCCGTGTGGATAGGAGGGTCAACAATGCGCCTAAAGTTATCACGCAGATCCAGGAAACTCTGCCTCACCATCACAGCGCACCGCCGTGTCTCCTCAAACTCCTTTGTCATCCCTGCTGGCAAACCCTCAGGCAACATGGCATTCCATTCCTCCAAGCTATCAAATCATCCACAATGATCGCAACATCACAAAAAGGACGCAATAAATAAAGTCATCATTCCCAGCTAAAAAGAAGCCGCATTCAATCAAACAATCAGCACCTGAAATCAACATAGGAAGTTGGTTCCTTTCGGGTGAACGAAGCGAAGGACTTGGTAAAAGCGAAGAGCGGGCGGCCGCCGGGACCGACGTCGAGGGCCGGATCATAGGTGGGAGGGAGGGGGTCTGTGGGGCGCTCGAACTCGATGTCGATGCCATCGAAGGCGTTGGAGGCGTCGTCAGGACGGGCAGCGGACTCATCTGCAGACACGGAACGGGACTTCTTGCCCTTCGTGGTGGTCTGAGTTTTGGCCTTGGTCTTGGTCTTGGCCCTAGCGTAAGCGCGGGACCATGCGGCGGGGAAGAGTAGATCAGGGAGGAGGGAGGAGGCTCTTCCCACGGCGGCGGCCGAGGAAGAGCGGAGGACGGATCGCAGCATTTTGGGCCACTCGGGAAGAGGAAGGGTTTTTGCGCCGAGGCCTCACTTGAACCGACTATATATAACGTAACAGTATCTTTTGCAAACCGTTATATGTACCGTTATAATGGCTGCAGTGATTGCTGGAGTCATGTGCTTATACAATGGATATCACAACCAAACCAGCGAGTAACGCAGCCATGAGAGGTGAGATCGATCTAATTGCCATTTGATATATGTTGCTGGATGTCATGACCGATAAGTTAGCACGGCACGATTTGGCCTACGTGTGCAGAATCGACTTAACGTAATTTAAAACTTGAGGAAATTTAAGAAATCAGTTGGGCTTCGCAGCATAATAGCTCCTTGGATCACGAGATCGATCGTGTTGGTATGAAGGGGACCTGCACTGAGGCCTAAGTCAGAGATATGTGTGTTCGACTAGGTCTCTCTGATGGTTAAATTAGTGTTTAAAGGTAAAGACACTGATCGGGTCTTGGAAAGTCCCGAGTAATTTTTTGGAGGGAAAAGATTGAAAAAGAGAGAGAGAACCCCGCAAAGGAACTCTCATTTAGATTACAGAAGAAGATATTTATACATATCGAGCGAAGGAGGGTAGTATCGTGATGTTTAATGGGTTTGGAGCTTTCAATTGCTCCAGGGTATGATCCTGTATCGACTGATGACTTCGTCGGTTATTGGGGTCTAGATTGACGGGGCCAATGATTACGAATACGACGTCCAAGGTAGTCGACATGATCTTCGGTCTAGAATGTCAAGGCTGTCAAGTTGTCGAGGTAGTTGTCCACGAGATCCCTAGGCTGATGCGGTTATCAAAATGATTGTCCATGTGGACTTAAGACTGTTGTGATTGGATTGGACTGATAAGTCCAATATATGTCCTATCACTATACATGATTACAAAATAATGTTATTCAATATATTTTTCAAAAACAATTACTAGAGATTATTGTAAAATAACGGATATATTTCAATAAGAAAATAATGTAACTAATTAGAATCAATAAAATTTTTAGTATTTGAAAGAATTTATATTCTTAGAACTTAGATATTGTTTTGGTCTATACTGACGTGAATGACATTATTTTTTTTTATGAATAAAAACTATTAGTTTTTCTTTGTTTTTATTTTAAAAAAAGAAGACTCGCTACCCCTAAAATGTTAGTGGGTAAAAGCATACTGCTATTAAATCTATTTTAGATTGAGCAAAGTAAATATTGGATAGTAAAATTCCAGCGAAGTATATTTCAATTCTGTTATGTGCATCGACCATTTTTCTCATGCATATTTAGATAATTATTCTATCTATCAATTTAATTATGATTCAATAAAAGTATGTCTATAATCAGTGCTTTTGTGTATTATTGAGCTACACGAGAAACATTTTAGGTTTTCCCCATCTGAACATTACATGAAATATGTGATTTTTGTAATACAATAAATAGATAATTTGGTTTCATTGACTCATCAATCGAATTATTTATCATCAAAATTTAAGAGCCTCCGATATCCTTCATGTTTTCGAACAACATTTCATCTATATCTTTCACTGCTTCTCATCCTATGACATCGGAAAAATCTCGCTATGACTCGGTGAAATGATCCTTTATTTATGCAAATAAACAATACTCTTTTGTGTATATTACATGATTGCTAGAGATCATTATTACTTCAATATATGATATTTATGAACCTAAAAGTCTATACTTCATGTGCCGCCGGGAGTAGTGACTCACTCGATCGAACTACAGGTTTAGCAAATATTGAAAAATAGGATATATTTGACCTTATAAATCTAAAATAAAACAAACCTAAGCCTTAAATAAGTGGAATAAGCATGCCTTAATTCACTTATACTGACGTATAAGTGAATTAGATATCCTACGGTACTACAAAAAATTTGGTCTATGCCTCATATAAATGGTTAGGATCCGACCCGACCCGACCCGTTAACAGCCTGGCGGGAAACTAGTACTTTCCGGAGAGGTCTCCGTCCTTCAAAGTTGGTTCGAGCACCGGTGAGTCTGGTGGCGTTGTCCTCTGAAGCGTAGGCGACTCCGTCTTCTTTGTCCTTGTGGCAGAGGCGATGTCGTTGGTTGCCGATTCCAAGCGTGCGCTTCTGTCAGAAGACGTCCCGTGGAGGGCGTCCCCAGACGGCAAAAAACCCGTTCCTAGAATCCACCGGAAGCCCCTTCTTCGCGTCGAATTGAACCCTTACACCAGATATGCCCTCGCCGTGATGAAGGTAATGTCAATTATTCTCTCTTTTATCCATTCTATGCTTACTTTTCTCTTGATTGGACTTTTTGTTTGTTGTTCTATCGTAGCATCCGGATCCTATAGGCGAAGGGTTTGCTATGGAAGCGAGAGTGGAAGCTGCAGGCCCCGAGTGCATCGTTCTAGGGCTAGCGAAGCCGGTGCCGCTGCTTGGGCTGCAGGTTTGCTCTTAGATTTCCGTGGGTTTGTCGTCGTATGTGCATTGGGTTACATAATCAAATAACAAATACATCTCCCCCTGTTATCCTTTATCATCGGTGACACTACAGAGCTAAATCTAAGCGCTGGAAGTTCTCAGGAATCTAGGTTTATTATATTGATTGTAGAAGAACGCTTTTGTATTCTTGATGCTTATAATTGGTTGAGAAATTTTGTACATTCTTTTGTCTTCATTATTTATCAGTAGTCTGACTTTCTTATGGTTGTAACCAAAATCTTTAAAATATTCTTGTTTGTGCTTGAAAAGTTTTGCGATGGTAAAATGGTATTTGACTGGATGCAGGTCTGGCCTTTCGAATTCAGCTTTAAGTTTTTGGAGCCTATCGGGAGAGAACTCCGAGCCCTTGGAAAGGTGAGGTGCAAGTTCATTATTCTTTGCTGTGCTATTATGTATGTTGAAGAAATTGTTATCTGGTTTGTAATTTCTTAAAAGTTTGGGTGATAATATATAGATAAATCAACATTCAACTCCATTAAATGTTGGCGTACACTTGTCGAATTATTTAACCTTATAAAATAAAAAACATGTAACAATTGCCTTGAATTTCTTTGTTTAGAAATGAATTAATTTCTTCTTCTATTGTGTGTGTTCTTTTAACAGCATCACAACTCTAAATTCTCACCTCAATTCTTTGTGCTTTTGCTTTGTAACATCTAACCAAACCCTTGAACAAAACCACTTGGTTGAGGTGGGGATGCTAGTAGGCTCTGAGGATTTATTTGAACAGAGAAACTGATTCTATTAAAGTATCTTAATATATTGCTTATGCAGTAAAACAGCAAAGGATCTTCTGTTATAACATAAAACTGAAAGAACATTTTTAGTTTAATGGCAGAAGTAGGTGAGAAATAATTATTATGGATAGTGAGAGCACATGTGTAGAGTGATTCACTGCAAGAGCATTGATAAATGATGGTCACTTGGCCTTAAATTCGTCAGAACTTCAAAAGAAATCATTTTAACTTCTTCTATCATTGATCTCTTCATTTATAACCCTACTCAGCAAACACATCTGTTTACACTTTATTGGAATTTTGAAATAAGAAATTAACTGATGTGGTTTCCTTTGCTTACTTTTATTTTTTATTCTAGCTCAATTTATCCTCTAGTTTGGATCCAGACCGAATTGTAAAAGGAAACCTTTGTCCTAGCCAGTAACACCTCAACAGTGAGCTGACTGGTGTATTTTAACTTTTAAGGCTTGTATAATGGCTCATAAAGAGACTTGTGTACTACATTTTTTACCCATTTTATCAGTATTCCAAAACTAATATGAAAGATTCCTTCAAGAATCACTAATAAAGGGAACTTGATTTTGATTTGACTCAACACTTGACTTAATTAGAATGGCTAATTACATGTTACCCCTGTAGTTAGACCTCTTTATAATCTTGGTCCCTAGGTTTAAAAAACTTATATTGGAATCCCTATAGTTATGAAAGTGAAACATCTAGCTCCATTTACCTTAACATCGTCGATTTTACCAATGGAAGCATAAAAACGATTGACAAAAAGGTAATGCTAACGTCCTAGTTACGTTTTCGGTAGTGGCGGACAATGACGTTGTTGAGGGTCGCGGGTGGTTGTTGTGGATGAGGAGGGAGTGCGACGATAAGAGACAACACAAAATGAGAGGAGGAAGAGGACGACGTAGATGCTGAAGCTCTGCATCTGCGTCGGTGTCGCTCGACAACTACGTCGACGTCGACGCAAGTGCAGAGTGGTTAAAGGGGTGCTCGACATTTGCATCGACACCGACGTAGATGCAAAGCGACATCATCATTGCTCGCATTGTTGAGGGCTGCGGATGGCTATTATGGATAAGAAGGAAGAGCAATGATGAGATGTGAGGTAATGGGAGAGGAGGAAGAAGACGACATAGATGTTGGTGCTCTGCATCTGCGTCGACGTCACTCGGCAATTGCGACGACGCAGATGTAGAGTGGTGAAAGGGCTGCTCTGCATCTGCATCTACATTGGCGCTGATGCAAATGCAAAGCATCAACATTTGCATCGTCCTCTTCCTCCTCTCCCTTTGTCTCACCTCTTGTCGTCGCTCTCCCTTCTCATCCACAACAGTCACCCGCGGCCCCCCAGCAGCTCTGTCGTCCGTCACCATCGAAACGTAATTGAGATATTGAAATTATCTTTTTGCCCATCGTTTTCATGCTTTCGTTGGTAAAATGACGGTGTTGGGGTAAATTTTTAAAGTCTAGAGACTCTGATGCTAAAGAAGTCAAACTACAAGTGGTAATATATAATTAGCCCTAATTAGACACAAGTGTTCCTAAGCGACATGATAGTTTTGTTAGGCTTCCTATAAATTTTTTCTCTATCATTTTATCAAACTTTATTAATTGATTTAGACTGTGGTGATGGTAGTTAACATGTGTAGCAATTGAATTGAAATTGGGCATAGATAGAACAAGCAGTTACACAATGGGTAACTAATAACAGAAAAGGGATAAATCAAAAGCAGTGAGCAGAAAAGAAAAAACACAGGAACACCACATCTGAAAGGAAAGATAAAGCTTGTGATCATTGAAAATACCAAGAAAGATATGAAATAAGAATTGTGAACTAAATACATTCTGTAGTGCAGCACATCTGCCTTATGAAGATTTTCTTTTCAAAATACATTTGTGTTATCCTAAATATCTTAAGATTCACCTGTAACAAAATTTTCATGTTTTCGTAAATTGACAAATCAAGTGGATAAAAACATGATATTTATATTGCAAATTTAGATCTTCATGAAGTGTTAGTGGGCTCCTCACACAAGCATGACCGTGTACAATGTCGCTAATTTCTTTATGGCACTTCTTAGGTGTAATAGATAGTGTTACATTGGTATGATGTATCAGTGGACAGATAGTTTTTATACTGCTCAGATTTGAAGAGCTCAATGATTGGTGAATTTGCTTCAATCTCGTCATGGTTGTTAGATTGCCTATGCAGTAAATGATCCAGCAAAAATATTTCCTTTATTATGACCATTTTATGTGGGAAACTATTCACTAACTGAAGACTAGATTTTGTGACGCCTCATTCTCCAGCATATCTAGAATGCCCCATTTCATGTCTACTTATATGATGAAAGAATTGTTGGATCTGTTTTCTAATGTAAGACAACTTGCTTTCTGCCTATTGCAGTTCATGGATTCAGCATTCAATCTCATGAATGCATGTTTCCAAGATCGCTAGGACCAAGTACTGTTTCTATTGGCCTTTGCTTTAAAGCAGAAAGTTAATATAGTTGTAGTTTTCTTGCGAGAAGTCATGGCTGTTAGGGTCAGCGAAGAGAAATCTCAGCGGAATACTTTGGTGGCTTGGTGCATCAGTTGTGAATGTGTCTATGATGTATGTATATGCACTTCTTCTGTGAAGAGAAATCATACTCATGCTTGTGCCCTGACATTTCACTTTAGGTCCCGAGAAATTAATTCAATATAATTGTTGGAAGTTTCTAGTGTCATTTTGATGAGAGTGTATTGCATGGACTTGTATCATACTCATGCATGCAATTATTTCACTTTAGGTCCCTGAAAAATTAATTCAAGATAGTTGTTAGAAGTTTTTAGTGTCATTTTGATGATGATGTATTGCATGGACTTATATCATACTCATGCATGCATTCTGACATTTCACTTTAGGTCCATGAGAAATTGATTCAAGATAATTGTTGGAACTTTTTAATGTCATTTTGATGATGATGCATGTATTGCCATGGACTTGTATCATGTACTTGCATGTACTCTCTGACATTTCACTTGAGATCCCAGAGAAATTAACTCAAGATATTTGTTGGAACTTTAAGTGTCATTCTAATGATAATGATGTATTGCCTGAAACATACAAATTGTGACCATAACAAATGGGTGATTGATATATGAGCTTTTTTATTCTTCAAGGGCTTGAATTGGGGGGCATGGTTTTGCTGTAAAGTGAATTTAAATATAAGATGGAATACTATGTCATATGATTAAATTTTTGCAACGCTCATAATACGAGAGAAGTACGTGAATTATGGCAATGTAAGGATTCACGCTTAAGGAAAGACCTGAAAAGAAAAATAGGTGAACATTACATGACACAATTATAACATAACCAAAACAAAGAAATGAGATTAGCCCAAAAATAAGATGTATAGGATAAATAATTACTTGCGAACGCGTTGTAGTGCACAATACATGCTGCAAATAATTGGGCACGAGGTCTGTTTCTTTCACACACTGCAAATAATTACAAGAAGAAAATTTGCTACTTACGTTATGATATATATAATAATTTTTTGTTATTTATATTGTAGAAAATTTATTGATTTTCGATGTCATGCTTGTCAACTTAATATAAATTATATTTAAATATTGAGATTCTTCCATATCTTTTTCATTAATATATATAAAGTACTCAAATTAATCACGTCTACTATATTGTACGAAACACACAAAAAGTTCGTCGACCAGCGAGGGCTATATATGCAATTTTGTAAAACAAAGAAGCTTGATTTAAAAACGGAAGCGAAAGAAGGTGCCGACAACCGCCGTGAAATGGCCTCCGTCGAGCTCTTCGTGTGCGTCTCACATCTTGCGAAGTAAAACCCTCAAAATTCTGTCCCGATGAGATCCGAAGAGGAATCCCCGCACCCCATCAGCGAGATCTCGACCGAAGGGAGAGGGATTCCGGGGGATAAGGTGGATAAATCGGAGGCCGAGAAGGTCGAGGCCCTGCCGTCCGCCTTCGATCCCGAGTTCTTGAGCTGCCTTCTCCAGCCTTTGGTCGACCATCACGACCCTAACTACGTTGGGATCCGTCGCCTTCTCCTCCACCGCAAAGCCGTCTCCTCGCCCGTCCTCGATCGCCGCCAGGTACCGCTTTCATTCACCCGAAGGTCTTTAGCTGATTCCTAGGAGTGGTTTGTGATGGAATGTGTAATTCGTAATGTAAGGAGTGGAGATGCAATGGGAGAGGGTATGTGGCGTATCGCAACTTCATTCGGAGGCCGAGGAATTGGGAGAGCATGGCCGTTGCCAGCCAATCGAGTAGCCCTGGCAACAGGTTATCATATATTCACGTACCATTTTACGACCATGATTGAAAATTTATGTTTGGGTTCTACGTGTAGAAAGAGGTAGGCCAATTTAGATCATCCATCTCTTTTTGCCAATAGCTAACTGCTGATGTTTTATATGCACACATGAGGCCAGGTATTTATTTAGTAACCGCAGGTGAGAGAAGAAAATACTCATTTATGTGGAAGAAATTAACAGTAGGAATTATTTGTAGCTATTGTTTGATTTTAGGAGTAGCATATGGAGTCAAATGTATGAAGACTGTAATTTCTTGACGTTACAAGTTTAAGAGGAGTTAATTATTTTTTATCATCAGAAAAAAAAAAACAGGTGGAAGTAACATTTCATGACCTGCTGTATGTCTTTTGTTTTCTCTTTTCTATCTGATTAAGTTCTTTAATGTTGAACTGCCATGTCACAATGACTCTATAATAATAAATCTAGTAAATGTCATTACTTGTTAGATAAGCAAATGCCATATTTTTTTAGATCAGGAAAATGGATTTCACATACTTTCTTAGTATCCATTGTATTGAGTTGATTAACAAACAGACAGATCTGAAGGATTGCTTTCCATGTGCGAGGAAACAGGTCCTTTTATAGCATCGTTTTTTTATGTTCGCAACCACAAATCTTCTGTTTTCCTGTATCAGTTACTCTTAGTGAATATGACTGTACCTAGCTGCTGCTGCTAACAACTTAACAAAATATGACATGATCTCAGAAAAGATAAAGAGTTTAAATTAGCAGGACCATTTCACAAGAATTTGCTTTCCAAATATACTGAAAAACCTCCGCAAACAATTAATGGTGTCACAAACTTATCAGTACAATCATATCATATGCTTATTTGCTATTGGAAAGCGTTGAGATTTAAAGTGCAGACTATTATGTGATGAATATAATTTATGATTTAACTTTATAGATTTTTTCTGCTAAGGTCCCTTTTATAGAAGAATAGGCACATGCTAAGTCAACAGTTGCCTACATGCATACAAGTGCAAACTAAACTAGTTTGCATCAGCCGGGACCATATTGTACTCGTGGAAGCAATAGATGTTCACACCATATCCATTAGGATGACATGTATAATTAGTTTTACATTAATGGCAAAATGATACTGTCTTGGTGATGACTGAAATGGTTATGGATGAATATGAATGCAACCAATTTGTACCATGCCATATGTTTGGTGATTTCACATTTGATTTGTCATAGTGCTATACTTAAACAGTCTATTTTGGCTTAACCAAGGAAAAAGATCTTACCTGGTATACAATCATCCTATTAGTTTGGCTTGCACTGATACTGATAGATAGATAGGAAAATGCATTATTCTCTTTGATTGCTTTCAAATTGCCAAAATCATAAGTCCAGTTCTACAAATTTCTTTCGGTCCTTTTTGCATGAAATAATATGACAAAATTGTTACAGTATAATTTTCTTGATTAAGTTAGGCATGTGAACCCCAGATTCTTCTTTTCTTTTTTTTTTCCAGTAATGGTCTTCCTGTTTCTCTTCAATTTAATTTCTTGCCTCATGACAATTAGCCTTTATAACTTAGTATTATTTCCTTCTTCCATACTGATCTGACATTGAAACTGATATTCATCTGTCAGTGGGCGCTGGGCTCCATCTCCAGGCCCGCAGTCCATACTGTATGAGGCTGACAGCTGGAGTTCTAGCAGGGTATGCATGGAACATTCTGTTTTATTTATATGTTTAGTTTCATCTTTGAGTATGTTGGTTTCCTTTATGTTAAGATTATATATACTCATCCATTTTGTAGTATTTTCTGTGGCTTATATGTTTCTTTTTTAATCTTATACGTAAACCTATGGATGTGGAACTTATATGCTGAAGGACCTTAGATGTTCCAACCAATCTTTTGGTCAGCGTGCTAGTTTTAGCTCAAATACAAGTGATCTTGATCGACAAATCCGATATGTTGAGCCTGCTTATTCATTTGTTGGAATGCATTGCATCTTTGACAACTGTAAAGTTTCAGGTAATTTTAAGCCTAAAAGAGGGTATCTTTTCATCTTTGCTGCCACATCTGAAGCCAATAATCTGATACTGATTAAAATTTTAAATGACTAGTTACAATTGTAAAATTTGGGCACATGAGTTCCGATCTACTTGCATATGGTGCAACGGATGGAAGCTTAACAATTTGTCATGTTTCTGAGCCACCTTCTGTGTTTCAGCAGTTAAGAGGACATTCAAAAGCAATTACAGGTTAGTTGACTGAACATCGTCTAATTTCAAATGCTTTATTCTGTATTACTTTAGTTTGCCTTGTTATTGATACTTTTGTTCTTTTATGTCATATCAAAGGTTCCAGTGGTCCATAACAATGCATCAGAAAGTCATCTCAGTATGTCTACTTGGAACATGAACTGAGGATAAATAGAGAAATATGAAGTCATCCCTAAGTTGTTAAGTAAATGTGTCATCAAAACCAAAAAATTTATATAAGTTAGGTTTATACTAATTCAAGAAATTATTGAGGTGATGACTTATAATAGATGAGTAAAAACATCTAAGTGCTGAATATTATGTTATCATGGACCATCAGTTATAGTACAAGACTATCATAATTGTTGAAACTTGAAACAATAATGATGGAAAATATACCACATGTTAAAAAAATTAATGCTTATGCGGACCACACATACCCAATAGATTTTGCATAAAATAATATAACTGCTTAGTGCTTACTGAGGCTGCTTACCTTATGTGGGAGGGTCATATGATGGTAGATCTTGAAGATCTGAATTTTTCCTATTTCTAGAAAGCAACCTGTTGCAAAAGTCTTTTCCTTGACTCATTTTGTCTTCGATATGCTATTTTATGTATTAGATCTTAAAGAGACCTTATAATATTCACTTCTTTCATGCGCCTTTTTTAATCAAACTTGAATTTCCTTTTCATAATACATATGTTGGTAGCTCAAGCTCCTTATATGGTATGTTTATTTAGGTCATGCCAATGCATGTGCCTCGCATTTAATGTATGGAACAATTATTATTACGTATAGTAGAGGAGACAACTATAGCAAAAATAGGAAGCAAATACCTTTTTAATAGATTATGTCATTGTTATGATTTTCTGCTGGCCAAAGCCCTAACTCAAAGGTTTATGTATGATGTAATCGTTAACATTGTTTTAAATCATCAAGGTTGCCTGCCTAGTCCTTGTGTTTCCTAAATGTGAATATAATGTTTGTTAAAAATTTTAAACTTAATTAATGTTTTAAAGTAGTAGTGCATACTTTTCAAATTGTTTTATGTTTAAATTGAAGTTCTTGTCATGAGATGAAGCCCTAGAGTTTCCTGATGGTATGCTGTAGCATGATCTAAATTAACCAATGTGAAGATAAAAGTGGAATGGATGGACAGGGATTGTTACAATTCTGTTCCCTTCCAACTCAAGCCAAATCTGTTTTAGAGTTGTGTGTTTATTTTAGGGTAAAACTATCTTGATTGGCCCTTCTTGGGGCTAAAGCAACCTTTCTAAGTACCTGTATGATTCCTGAGAAACCCAAGACAGCTGGATATGACTGCAACTTGGATTTGATGATCTTTGAAAAGCTAATGTGGTGATCTTCAAATTATCTTTTGTAATTCTGTTTTCTGTTAGGAAATTTTCAAGCTCTGTTATAAGTTATTTAGTTTAGGAGTCCTAATATTGGTAAGACAAATTGTTTAGCAAGTAGGACACATTTGAAAATTTCCTGAAATTTCTCCATGAAACGTTAAAGGACAAGATTTACATAAGACTTTTTAGCTGTATATATGAGAAGATGTAATCTTATGCTTGGATTATTATTTGGATTTTATTAAGTAATAATAGTTTAGTTAAGATTAATAATCTTCTCTTTTTCCCTCTTGTTGGCTCTTGGGAAACTTCTACTTCTCAAATTGACATAGCACTTGTTACATTTGTAACTTCTAATATCATCTTTAGCTTTCTTTGTGCTTCTCTCTGTTCAACAAGTACAGTGCTGTCTTACCTGGAAATGTTCACTTAAGTTGCTACTTTGTATAAATGAAGTTAGATGCTCATCCCATATTCTTTCACATCCATTTTGGCTTTACTTTTTATAAAATTCTAACTACATTACAGATTTTGATTTTTCATCTAACAATCAGTACATTGCTTCGTCTTCGATGGATAAAACTGTCCGAGTCTGGGAAATATCTAAAGGTCATTGCATTCGAGTAATATATGGAGTTTCTTCCCAATTATGCATTCGATTCCATCCGGTGCGTTCACTTTTGTCTTTTCATCTTTCATTTTGTTACTCCAGTAAGCATGTGATTTTTGCTAAGTCTTTGCCTTGCTTTTGTTATTAAAAGAATCTAAAAATGAATAAATAAATCAAGAGTCTGTACTATTTTCAATTCTCATAACTGGCTGTAATCATTTTAAATCAAGGAACATAACATTGTACACATAATGATTCAGGAGATTTGTTGTGCTTGGATTGATTTGTTTATTTGTTGCAAAGGGTAAGGCATATGAAAAATTAGTCCCAGAACAAAGACATCCAGCAATGCTAGTTAGACAATTCAAGAAACTTTACTTTAAACTTTTTGCATGAACTATTTGGAGCAAGCAGATGAGAATTACTCGACATGCCAGCAAAGTTTGCATTTTTAGAATCTCAGTTTGAAGCCTTTTGTATCAATGCCAAGTCAGTTACAGTCAGCTTTCAATATGGTACATAGTAAACTCTCTGTGTTGATCTCATGCTGAGATGGTTGTGCCTATGACATTAAATCCGATTTGTTGTATGGCTGTGCCTTGTGCAGACTACATTTCAAATATTGAAAATGATCATTGAAATATTTTTTTGTCAATTTTTAAACATCTAAGTAGCTGATTTTTTAAAATCACTAGATAGATGGCGATCAGATGAGTTTTCTATCAGAAACAGAGAGAGAGAGAGAGAGAGAGAGAGAGAGAGGTTGGATGAGAGAGTGCATGTTGATGGGGTGTGCACATTGGCTGGGATACTTTTAACGAGGGACAAAGAAGGAGAAAGGGTGAGAACAAAGGAGAGTGATACTTGGTACTTACAGAGATAGAGAGGAAATTTTAAAATCTCAAATCTTCCAACTATCTTGATCTATTGGTATTTTCTTAAGATTTTCATAACCCTACGTGGCTACTTCTTTTTCAAATCTTCTCAGCTCTGGCTTTACTTGTATCAAAATTGTCTAAATGCATTTTGTTCCAAGACATTAGTTTAGTAACATCTTCTTTGTAATAAATATTAATTATTCTTTAATGTATAAGAATAATTGCAATGTCATTTGTTCCATAACTGTCTGGAAGAACGTGTCTTGTAAACCAACAATTTAATGTTTTGGTCATAACTCATAAGTATCAATGCTGTCCTCATTTATCATAATCCTTGTAATTGTTCTTTGCTTGGTAATTGCAGGTAAACAACAACTTGCTTTCAGTTGGAAATGCAAACAAAGAAATCAGTGTAAAGATTCCATCCTTACATATATTTCATGCTTCATAAATTTTGATATGTTGTGGAATTTGGCTTCTGAGGATCAGTTTGTCTAGAAATTTAGGGATTTTCTAAAACCAAGAAATGTTCTAGCCTTCTAGGGGCTTTCTCTTTTGAGATTCTGCAGAAAAGGCAGTCTCTGCTGTTTTGACTCATTGTTTTTTTTCCAATTCTTGAATGCATCAGGAGATCAATTTTAGCACTGGGCGTGTTATTAATAAACTTCTATTCGAAAATGAGATAACAGCTATGGACAATGATCATACTGGTCAGCATATTTTTGCTGGCGATGCACAGGTTTTTTTTTATGCATATGATGTACATCCTTAATTTGCTTGAAACATAATCTGATATCGAAAATATCTTATTTGAATGAAATCCAGGGATGCATATACACTGTTAAGGTGAATTCTCATACAGGGTCAATATCCAGAACACATAGGAATCGAAGTATCAGGACTAAATCTCCAATCACGACAATACAGTATCGTACATTCTCTTTGGTCGCACGGGGTCCTGTTCTTCTTGCATGTGCTCTAGATGGAAATATTTGTTTCTTCAGGTTACTTACTCTTACTTTCACTGCATTCTCATGTTTTAATCACTTGAACCAATCTTTAGTTCAATTAATCTGATATGCTGTACCATGCAGTGTTGCTCTGGAGGTCCAGGGGTACTTGACTCTCGTCTGCTCCCTCAAGTTAGCTCCAAGGGTGCATAATATTCAAGCTTCTTTCTGCCCTCTTCTTTCCCTTGAAAAAGGGGAGTTTGTAGGTATGTTCGTTCCTGATGGCAATGTCTTCTGAAATCTGAAATTTCAATATCATTAGTGGACTTGGCATACATTTAAGGTCCTAAGGTTTCGCTTAATAAAAATGCTTCTTTTTACTGTTCCATCGGTTGTCTGCATGGTTTTCGTTTATTACCAACTGGTATCTGGTCTAATTGTTTCTCACATTAAATAAATAAAAACTTTTGAAGAAAGAGACTCCATTATTCTTTTCCTCTATGATTTAAATGATTGATTACTTGAAGCCCACAAGTTAGTTATTAAGATAATTAATTATGTAGTTGGTTAATAAGATAATTCGTGTATAAATCATCCATAAAAGAAGAGAGGAAGGAAACTTTTGACGCGTGACTGAGTTAGTCCAAGGAGTCTGTAGGTTGTTATTCAGCTTTTAGTTCTAATTTATGCCAAGAAAATATAAGAGAAATTCTCTTTTCCACATCCCAATTCTCTCTCACCCTCGTCTCTGTTCTTGTTCCACATCACTAAGCCAAAGCCAAATAATGGGCGGGTGGCTCATTTGAATGTATATGTCAATTATAGAGTTTGCATATGGGTGGTAATATGTTAACTAGATCTGAAATAACTTAGGATTAGGATTCCCATCAATAAATTGATTAGAATATTCTTCCTAGTTTCTAAGACACTTGATTGGAAATTGATTTCCTTTTCTAGTTACACTTCATCTATTATATCCATTAGGATTATGATCAAACATCATCATGAAAAGAAAATCTAGACATCATCAGGCTTTTGAGATTAATTAGTAAATTATTTTATCAGATAGCAGCTAGACTATTGGTCAGGTTGGGTTCAAGAACAATTCACTTACATTGAAACCAGAAAATTTTAAATTCTCAAGATCTTTTTGTACTGCAAGTTTTTTTTTTTTAAATTTCTAATGGCCTGGAGAATCTTGATAAGCCACTACATTTGCTCAAGATGATGTTTTGTCCTCAGTATTGGTGATTAAGTAGGCTAATGAGTCTCATTTTATAATTGATACAATACTCCCGAAGCTATTCTCTTGACAGTGTCTTAGATTATCATCTTTCTGCGAGTTGGAGACAGGGGAATGCAACTGCACAGGTCCATGCTTTTCCCAGCTCTACGTAGCTGAAGTGTGTACTCTATTTAGCACGCTAGCTAGACCTGATAGTGACTTACCCTTCTTTTGTAATGAAATTAAACTAATGGCGCATGCACTAGTTTGTGGACTTGTTCCCATTTCCCTTCTCATCATTTGTTTGATCACCATGGACTAATGATTAAATGATTTGCTCATATGAAGTTTCTGGAAGTGAGGACTCGAATGTTTACTTCTATGATCTGACTCGGCCGAAACACACATGCGTGAACAAGCTTCAGGTCTGGTTTTATGGACCTCTGTTATCCATTATGTACCTTTCGCATGCCTCCTTAAGATTTATGCTTTCCCGTTATTTCAGGGCCATGGCTGTGCTGTTATAGGAGTCACTTGGAATCATGGACAAAACTTTTTGGCCTCATCTGATTCGGATGGAACAGTGATTGTTTGGAAGCGCGCACAAACCAGTTGACATCTGATTGTCACAGAATCCTATTGATCTATACGCCGAAAGATGCCATTCCAGCCATAACAAGAGTATATTTATTATATGCAATCACTCATTTTAATCTGCATAAATATGGTAAAGAATTTGAGTCTATTTCTTCCAGAAGGCTGCCTCAGCTCAAATGCACAAAGTTATACAACCGAGCATAGACGGTACATTGTTGTGTAATTTTACATCCTTCATTCTTGTAACTAATTTCACAGCCAGGTTCTTTTTACAAATTTGGTACCTCGACAGTCTCTCTTAAGACATCAGATAGGATCATATGTGCTGTTCTCTTTTTCTTGCCTTTTGTTTTTATAGTCAAGTTTTGGAAGATACAAGTTTGCAGCACTTTGTAAGGCAAGAGACCTTTTACATAATTCCAGCTCACATTTTACAAAGCATCACTGGGACAGTCTTTTAAATTTTTGGTGTCTTTAATTTATTATTATTATTATTATATCTTTCATGGTTATGTTTTCCTCTAAGATGTTAATCCTGTGTGTGACCAGTTCTCCCTCCCCATTTGAAGGTGTCCATTTTTCCTATTTCTTGTATTATAAATCGTTTTTCATTATCTTTTTTGCTTTCCCTTTAAACACAAGATTATTCATCATGTATTCACAATAAGAACATGTCTTCACCGGCAGTGTCATTCCTTGAAATCATTTGTCGAACAAGATTTCCAGGTTGTTACCGGTTTTCCATGGCCTATACCTAATTCAATCCAAATATAATCGATTAACTGCTTTCACATCTGCTGTTTGATTAACATGGTTGGGTTGGTTTGATCATTTCTACAGCAAATCTAAGAGAAGTAGAAGAGATGATTTGTTTGATTTTTGAAGACCATGGAGAAGTATTCTCTATCAAGGCGTCAAATGTGTTCAAATTTGTCCAATAACACAAACTTGGGAGATGAGATTTATACATCCTTTTTCTCAACTTGGTTTGCTAACTATATTTGCTTTCTACAAAATTTTCTTTTGTAGAAAATAACCCATCTTTTTCCCTATTTTTCTTTTTTTTTCCAAAGAAAAGCAACAACTCAGCTCTTGTGCTTCCTTTTAACATGGATGGATGAATATAAACCATTTGTAGTGAAACTTAAGTAGCCAGTCGAAGATAAACTTGTTTTGTGCATCAGCTCACACAGTGTGTGGTGGCCAATGAACAAGCTCCTACCGGAGGTGATGGACGTAAACCTTGGGATGATGGATTTTATTCATGAGTCAATAAAAATAATATCACCAGAGGTGATCTCATAAAGCCTATACAGATAAAGAGTATCGAATCCTACTTTGATGTCATACACAAATGTCTGAGAATGTCAACAACAATACAAAAGGCTAAAAGATGCCATTCTGAAGGAAAGAGCAAAAGGTGCATTGTATGGAAAAGAAAAGGTTGAAGATGAAGCTTCTCTTTTCTTTAGGGCAATGTATCCCACAACATTCATTCAAGAAGATAAAAAAAGTCGATCGTGGGGTTGGAAAGAAGTATAAAAGGTAATGAATGGCACACATTCCATTCTTTTTATACTAAAAACCTGCAGAGAATATATTTTTTTTTTCTCAATCACAATCGATGACTTGATACCAACTCATGAGAATGAGATTCTTGAAAAGTATCAAATTCTTTTTCCTTGATAACCAGAGGTTACTACTGACCTACAAGACATGTAAACCACCTGACAACTAAGGATAACACGGACAGACACACATCATCATCAATTTATGACCAACATTCCAGCAGTCTTGTGGACATCAATTTATGACCACAAAGCATTTGGAACCTTATACCATTATCATGTGGACGTAGATAATTGGATTCCAGCAGTCTTGCAACTGGACATTATACGATTACAACTGGATGAGCCTCTTGAAGCAATATGTACCAATGAGGAACCAACCAATTAGAGCAACTGCGAAAGCTACGACACCCAATAGAAATTTTGAGCCACCCAGGAAAAGCCCAATGCAGTAAACAATTAAGAACGGTAGATAAGTTTTCACAACCGATCTTCGGTTCGCCCAAGTACCCTTCAGGAAAATCATAGCTGCTATGTTCACCACATTCCATCTTTCATGAGCATGGTAAACCAATCTGTTCAGATTATTTGCGACGAAAGAGTGACAGTTGCAGGTAAATAGACTGTAAGATCTGTGCTGAAACTCTTGCGTGCCTTTCCGGAGTGCATCATCCCAAGTCATCCCACTGTAGGGCTCGGTCAGCTTACGACACTGCTAGGTGGGACAGATATAAGGGTCAGAATACTTAACTGTTAAATAGTGACTTTTAGTAATTGGGGGGAGGGGGAGAGAGAGAGAGAGCATACGTCTTCTCTGTTTAGTTTTACATAACGTGCGACCGCTCCAAAAGCAAAGTGGTCAACACAGACAAAGTTTGGCCCGGCAAAGTCCAGGATCACTCCATCCTCTCTGCAGATGCCTATGTGGCCGATGAAAGGTATCAGCCACGAGATGACAGGAAGAGGTGTCCAAACTATGCAACATGGAAATCGAGCTCTTTCCGGATCTATTGGCCCAAGCTTAGAGTTCCTGTTCAGCATCTGTTTGTCTTCGGAGGCTAAGTCTGATTCCATCGTCTGACCGCCTTAACTATCTGAAAGATTTGGGCACTGCAACAGAATATGGCATGATTACTACTATTGGAGAACTTTACTAAATAAGGTCAGAGCATAACATGATAAACTTTGACAAGTCACAGAAGATAAACAGTATGCAAAAATTCAAGCAGAAGTACTAAAAGCAGTTAAAATCATGATTCACCATCCTTGAGATATCAATAGTAAACATGGTTAGGACATACCAAAATATCTATATAGCAACGTACCACGAAATTTTTTACAGCCAAAAGTGCTAGATACGAAAAATAAGATAGCAGCTATATACAAGTGTAGGATAGGTTCTCGGATGCAAAATTATCAGGATATGCGAAAATGTAGAGAAACTCCATTTGCTAGGATCCAAAACCAATATAGTGAATCTGATAAATTTATTGGTAAAAATTTTGACTTAGAAAGATTGAATGGCAGACTAGAAAATTTCATTTATTAGTTTGCATGCCTGAAAGTAGGTGCATCATTAGAATTGCACATCCGGTACTAATTTTCATTGAACAGTTTTCTTTCTATGTTGTGATCAGTTAATATATTTTCTCTCTTTTTTCTCTGACAAAATCCTTTAAAAATCTATCCTTTCTATTTTATGGGAACTTTTCCTGCTGCTTACCTTGACTTGAACTTGGTTTACAATCGCTGGCCAACTTTCACTTAGCTTTCAGCCCCAAGTGATTTTACAGCCAAAACATCCATTTCATACACCCATATCAATAATTGTGTTTCCATCTACCAATATCTTCATGGCATACAAACATAGTAGGTATGTAAGATTTATTCATCTTAAAGCGCCCAATAAAACCAAGGATGAAAATTAAATGATTTAAAGCTTACAGTCGGAATGAAAATTCTGGGTGTATTTTGTTACAAACCACACAAGTGCTGAGCTATTCATAAGCTACCATCCATTTTATTAGGTAACTTAGATAACTGAAGAAGGAGATTAAGTGAGAAATGCTCATCTTTAATAATTCCTCACCGGTCACTGTTGTAGAACTATCAAGACTCACTTCAATTTTTGTCAGTCATCTTCAGATTCTGTCTTCCCAAGTTTGTTACCGCTTTTTAAAGCAATATGTACTTGTCAATTACTAGAAATAAGAAGGCATATAGGACCAGGTATGAGTCATGACTACTTAAACACTCCACATATGATCTTCAATGGAAATTTTATATAACAAAGTTAAAGAATCATAATCAATTACATTGACTTGAGAGGGGAGAATCAAAGAGAGTGGAAGAAATATGAGTAGTACTGAAACAATAAAATAGACATGTTCACAACACAGAGATGATGTGGGGCACCTGCAATTGATTTGGTTAACTAACATACAATCCAGCTAATTGCAACAAAATCCATCCACAGCTAACCACTAACCTAGTTTTGGACCTTTCTTAGAGAATATGCCATGAACAGGAGCTGTAATTGACGGATGTGGACCTTCATAGTGTAATTTGAATTCATGGCAGATTCATAACAGCCTTCATGGCATATTCATTGCGGATGCGATGCGGATGTGGACATTTATTAGAGAAAGGACTTTCATGGCATATTCATAACAGCCAACCACGAAGTCTGTTATGAATAGATTAAAATTAGAAATCAAACCCCATAGGTCAAATAAAAAACATTCCTTCATATTCAAGTCCACAAAGCTTTAATGGAAGTCTTTCAAAGATGCATAGTGGATGTGGAACAGGAGCTGTAATTGACGGATGTGGACCTTCATAGTGTAATTTAAATTCATGGCAGATTCATAACAGCCTTCATGGCATATTCATTGTGGATGCGGATGCGGATGCGGATGCGGATGTGGACATTTATTAGAGAAAGGGACTTTCATGGCATATTCATAACAGCCAACCATGAAGTCTGTTATGAATCGATTAAAATTAGAAATCAAACCCCATAGGTCAAATAAAAAACATTCCTTCATATTCAAGTCCACAAAGCTTTAATGGAAGTCTTTCAAAGATGCATAGCGGATGTGGAACAGGAGCTGTAATTGACGGATGTGGACCTTCATAGTGTAATTTAAATTCATGGCAGATCCATAACAGCCTTCATGGCATATTCATTGTGGATGCGGATGCGGTTGCGGATGCGGATGTGGGCATTTATTAGAGAAAGGGACTTTCATGGCATATTCATAACAGCCAACCATGAAGTCTGTTATGAATAGATTAAAATTAGAAATCAAACCCCATAGGTCAAATAAAAAACATTCCTTCATATTCAAGTCCACAAAGCTTTAATGGAAGTCTTTCAAAGATGCATAGCGGATGTGGAACAGGAGCTGTAATTGACGGATGTGGACCTTCATAGTGTAATTTAAATTCATGGCAGATTCATAACAGCCTTCATGGCATATTCATTGTGGATGCGGATGCGGATGCAGATGTGGACATTTATTAGAGAAAGGACTTTCATGGCATATTCATAACAGCCAACCATGAAGTCTGTTATGAATAGATTAAAATTAGAAATCAAACCCCATAGGTCAAATAAAAAACATTCCTTCATATTCAAGTCCACAAAGCTTTAATGGAAGTCTTTCAAAGATGCATAGTGGATGTGGAACAGGAGCTGTAATTGACGGATGTGGACCTTCATAGTGTAATTTAAATTCATGGCAGATTCATAACAGCCTTCATGGCATATTCATTGTGGATGCGGATGCGGATGCGGATGCGGATGTGGACATTTATTAGAGAAAGGACTTTCATGGCATATTCATAACAGCCAACCATGAAGTCTGTTATGAATAGATTAAAATTAGAAATCAAACCCCATAGGTCAAATAAAAAACATTCCTTCATATTCAAGTCCACAAAGCTTTCATGGAAGTCTTTCAAAGATGCATAGCGGATGTGGAGTCTTGTTGAGACATTAAATTGCAATAGAAATCTAATTCGTCCAACACACCCATGTGTTTTAAGCCAAAGCAATGTCCTCTTAATGATCATGGATTAAAATTTCATAGGTCAAATCAAGATTCCCTTCAGATTAACTTTCAATAGTTACACAGTTTTCCTCAAAGTCTTTGCGAGATGCACTACAGATGAGAAGTCTTTTTTGAGACAACGCTAATTCCTTTGGCAAAGGCAGAATCTTTTAAGTTGAAGAGGGCATTTTAAGCGACAACTGATGAAATATGACAAAAAGATGCATGAACTTGTATTCAACATCATCAACAGTGGATTGATATCAAATGTGACGTGACAGCACGCATGTTGCCTTAGTTGATGCTCACAATATTCTTGAAACTTCATCATGGATCTGTGTTCTTAACTATTTTTGCGTTTATCACACTCGGGCAGGTACAAAGCCACAAAGAATTACAAGGTGCCCTATCTATCTATGACCCTACTGTTAGGCTCTTATGCTGCTTGGCTTTGTCATAAAGTTGCCTTATATCCTCTAATTGATAATCCATTGATTCAGAAGCCGAAGCTCGGATCGGTATCTCCTGACAGCTTTCTGTGTAGCAGAGCAAGAACTTCTATTTCAAAGTAAAAAATGGATGCCTAAATGCCTATAGTCAACAACAGAACCGATCACGAAAGTTGCAGCATATCAGGTGTTGTTAAACCAGTGGAACGACAACAACTGAATGTTACTGTAAGGTCAGTGATTTTTGTTTTAATTCCACTTTTTTTTAAAAAAAAACCTAATTTGCAGGAAAACTCTGACGTAGTGAAACCTCTCGTAGAAGATCTACCATCAGTAAGCTCAACTTTTTAACAAACCTATCAATCATGAAGGTAAAAAACAAAAGATCTTAGTTTTTAGTAACTTGAAACCGATCAGAACGCGATAACAAAAGATCTTAGTTCTTTATCCACCACAGGAGGCAAGCGATCTAAGAAAAGAATCGAAATCTCGGAGGTACAGATGGGTTCCGATACGTACCCAAAGACCCGGAGAGCGGCGAGAGATTTAGGTTTTTCGCCGGAGAGGCAGCTGCTGTGGATCTGCTTCCCCTCCCTCGTCGGACGAATCGTCGGCAGTTGGGGAAACGGCCCCGACTTGTGGCAACAATTACAATTAGTAATCGGTTCGATCCCGACACGTCCGGTTCACATCGGACCACATCTGGCAATAATATAATTCGAATAATAATGAAATATCATAAAGAAATCAATCATCAATTTGATAAAGAAAAGAAAAATTTTGTAAATTTCTAAAATTAATCTACAAAAATTTGAGAATTGATGCTCGAAATCCATGCGAATCTCCTCTCTTTGACGATGACAAACAGGCCGCCGTCGATCAAATCGAACACCAATCTCAACTATGTGCGTAGTCGTCATCATCAACCGATCAATTCGAACACGAATCACAACCCGCTCACACACCTTTGTAACGGTTGGCGTACACCGCGCAACAACAAAAGCGTGTGTTAGCCACCATTCGAGAGGGCGCGTTCACCCCAAAAGCATTGGATTCCCTTCCCACAACTCCATCGCAAAGCACGTGCCTCGCATGCACACGTCGACCGAGTTTTAGCAATATATATATATATATATATATATATATATATATATATATATATATATTACATGTAATTTTTCGGATTGCACGCACTTGGCTTTCCCTTCCCTACTTTGGAGAGTCCTCGTAACTCTTACGGCACTTGTGAAGTAACTTAATTTTTAAGGTGATGACTCGATTACCGTCGTCCATTTCCTTTTCATTTGTTCCATTCAATTCACTTTTTTTTTATATGTAAAATATCAATGCTCTTTGGTGGGATATCTAGATTGATTAGTATAATGTTGTTTTAGTGATAGGTGTTGGGTTCGAATCTGAGTGTCGTATTTACATTGTTATTTGAATTAATTTTTTTATTATTATTTTTAAATAAAGAATCTTTCTTTACTTTATTCTCTAGTATAGTGCTTGTTATTTTATAGAAGATTAGATTATCTTTGGCCTTTGCCCCATTAATCGTCTCCTTCATCTTTATCCATCATTCACCATTGTCCGATCGCGAGGTGATCGCCTCCATCTTTGTGACAAATCACGTCGTTGTTATTGTTTTCCTCTTCGCCCTCGTCTCAAATGTCTACTATCGTGTCATCTTCGAGAGGAGTATCTTTGGCCCCCCTAAGATGAAGAAGCGAGCACACCGTCGTTTGCTTTCGTTTCTTGTCGCTACTTGATTAAGGGAGCAGATAAGCTTAGGAAGGAGGCGTAGACAAAATGCCTAGATTGGTGGGCCACATGAGGAGAGAGAGAAATATTGTCGTGATTGACTCCTTTCCCTCAACCTTTGTCACTCGTCTTGACACCATCGAGGCAACGACAGGTGATAACAAGGAGTGAAAGAAGTCATAGGATCTTGAAATCTAGAAGGCAAAAAAAAGGACTCAGTATGCCCTCCTCAAAGATAGCATGATCGAAGATGTTCGAGACAGAGGATGAAAATGATAGTAAACATTATAAATTGTACTGAAAATAATAAAGAATAAAAAGATGAAGACCACACGATGGAGCATTAGTGAAGTCAACAATACAATAATAATAACTAACAACGGGCATAAAAGTTCATAACGTGATTGATAGAGAGAAAGTGAAAGGTAATTTTGTATTAAAAAAAATAGAAGATGTTGTAAGAAAAAGTAGAAAGATATATTTTAGAAAATAAAAATAAAAAGTTTTTTTTTTTTTTTGAGAATATGTCCGAATTCAAGTATATATTATATTGCTATTAATTAAATAAAGATGCCACCCCGTTGCTTTGTGGTTCCTCGCCTTTCTTTAACGAGGCGGACAAAGGTTTCATGATTCCTAGTGGCGTCCTTATGGTTTCCACTCGGATGCTGATGGAAACGTGAGCGGCGAAAATTTTCTCCCAGTTGACGAAGAAGCGCCACATTTGATCGAAGCGCTCGTCTATAAATGGCGAGTACCGGGAGGGAGTCTCAAGCAGTGCCTTGTCCCGGTTGATCCGAGTCCCGTCCTCCGATTTCGTGCAAGAAGAGAAGGGAATCGAGCGAGATGGCGGAGAAGGGATCGGTGATCGGGTGCCACACCGTCGCCGAGTGGAACCGGCACCTCCAACTCGCCCGCGAGTCCGGGAAGCTGGTAAGGTTCCGACTTGCTCGACCCCTTTGTGTTTTTGCTTCTAGGGTTTTGTGTGTTGATGTCACGTTCGACCTCGTCATGGGAACAAACTCTTCTCTTGCACTAAAAACCCCACATTGGCAGGAGGAGCTTTATATGCTGAGCTTAGAATTTTAGACTCAGGGTTTTGTGTCATTCTTTGCGGAATTTTATGAGTTCTTACTGTTTTCTATGTTCTATCTGTTGATTTATATTGGTCTTAGATCATTCTTATTGTGCAACCATTTTTACAGAGAGAAGAGCTAATGCCAGAAAAATAAAAGGAGAGTGCCATCAAATGCTATTTGGGTGCCAAGGGACAATTTTTTTCTGATGTCATGTTCCATTCTTTGACCGTAATGTCTAATTATCAATGATATATGAATTAAAGGATGTCATCGTGATGGTGGATGTCTAATGTCTAAGTTACAGAAAAGAAGGGAGGAGGGTGGATGCCAAGGGGCAAATTTATTGTGACGGAAGGTTCCTTCTTTTTTGACCATGGTGTCTAAACAATGATATCTGATTTAACCTAATGTCTAAAGCCCAAACTTTTCTTCCTTTTATTTATTTTAATTGTTTACTGTTTATTTGAATTTTTTGTATTCTGTGTGTACTCCACTTGATTGAGCATATCAAACTTAGTCTAATCAGACTTATGGTGGTGAAGCTGATGATTCCAAGAGATGAGGAAGATCTTTTTATTCAACATCCATGTTTTTTCTTGTACAATTGTTTACAACTTAGTCACATCTTTTCTTCCTTTCCAGTTTCATAAAATGCATATTTATTTTCTGAAATATGTAAGCTAAACAGAGTCCAGTTCTATCAAACTGCTGCATCTCTTGTTGGCTCTAAAGATTTGTCTGGTTCACAGGTGGTTGTATATTTCACTTCTTCATGGTGTGGTCCTTGCCGCATGATTGCCCCGGTCTTCGCTGACCTAGCTACTAAGTTCACCGGTGCCATCTTCTTAAGGGTGGACGTCAATGAGCTGAAGGTAAAAACTATCGAACATGCAGATTAAACCCGTGCCGCTGTTATTTGCTAGGTGAAATTATGTTTCTAATTCTCTGACCTGTATCACCAAATGGCAGAGGGTTGCCCTGGACTGTGCGATCGAGACACTGCCAACCTTCATCTTCCTGAGGCAGGGAAACATTGTGGATCGGGTTGTCGGTGCTCGTAAAGATGTGCTGCCTAAGAAGATTGAGCTCCACATGAGGAAGTGAATGCTTGCTTGCTGTGTTAGTGTCAGTGTTAGGTCACGAACTCGGAGATTTTGTGGGGTTAGAATAAACATATGTATTAAGTTCTATCGGTTCATGATTATACGAACTATCGAATAAACCAGTCTTTCATCTACATTTAAGGCCTGCAAAGGTCTGTGGTTGTGACATTGATGCTTCTCTTGGGTGTTTCCATAGCAATGATGTTTAGAAAATAAAAATCATGAGAGCAATATATGTCTCCAATCTTCGATCACTGAATACAATAGTTGATATGAATTGTTTTATTGCACAATTATTATCGGAATTGAAACGAGTAATTATGTCTTTTCAAATTTTGATTGAGAATCAGAGAAGTCATAAATTTGAGACAAGGTAACTAATTGGCCAATATTTATTCAATATTTCATTTTATCCTTCTTTGAGCAATAGTCTTTTTTTTCACCATTAGAACCATATTTTATTTATAAAAAATAAAAAAAATTATTATACGACGCTCACATATTGATTTGAATCTGAGGCTTATTACTCATGCAATAACATATTAGTCAACACGTCTCACTTCAATCGGGAAGAAAGGAAGGCCAAAAGGTAGAATAAAATGAGAGAGAAATGTAGGAAGAAAAAGAGGATTAGGAAAGGCACAAGGGAAAAGAGAGAAAAAAAAGGAAAAAAAAGAAAAGAAAAGAGGAATAATATGAGAGTGAAAGGAAGGGGAAGAAGACAGAAGATAAAAAGAAAAAGAAATAAAGGAAATAAAAAGAGAATAAAAATATTGAGCTATCACTCTGCCAGTTGATTGAATAAACGATTGGTTTGGTTCCCACAAGTTTGATTATATTGAAGAAAACTTTTATACATCTATCCTTAAAAAGTTTCAAGTTAACATGTTTTGCTCGGTGGCCGATCAAGCAAAAGAACACCATTGCTGCCGGAGCCATTACTGCAACCTGAAGCTTCAGACGGCGAGTCGGATCCCGGGGTTAACTGCTGGTCCATGATTCCATCGTCGTTCACTACTACAAGCCTCGTACTTCCTCCTCCTACATCGACGCAGGCGCTGTGCCAAGAACAACCAACCACCGAGTAAACCATGGCTATCACCTGGAAGCAACTCATTTCATGTCAACTGCAAATGTTGAGAGACGAAGTATAGATGAATGCAGACACGTAGAGTAGGACCAGTGTGTTCTCCAAGAATTTGACAAGGAAGGCGAGAGGAAAACAGATACAAGTGCAAAGCTCTCCATCTTTCTCTCATCGTCCTGTTGGAGCCAATGAGTTCTGTGACTTTGTTGCTGCCCACTTCTGCTTGTGGCAAATGAAAAGAGAATTCATGGTCGTCACGCAAACCAATTCACCATCTTATCATCCTATCCTATCATATCCTATCCTATCCTATCCTATCTTAGAATGAAAACTATTGACATAGTAATTCTTAAGAATTAAACATATCTAATGTACCAGTATTTCTTGTAGGATGATAAGAGAATAATAGATGGATATTAATTTTATCGGCAATGGATTTATTCTTAAGAACATGAATAATCGTATTATTTTAGCATTATGGCTAAGGTTTTTATTTTGTTAAAAGGACTCAAACAGCTATATCATTATAATCTACAACACCTCATAGTATGTATTGACTTTTTTTCAACTCATCGATTATATATGGTGCTATTTTATTTATTTTAGTCATTTTGATAGATCCATTTTTTATCATAATATTTTTTTTGTAGGATAAATTACTGTACTCTATTTTTTTGATCTTCCTCGGAGGAATCAAACTCCTTTAAATTTTATACTTATGGTTAGGTTTTTTTTTTTCTTTTTTATCTACAAAAGGAGAAAAATTGGAGTGAAAACAATAATAATAAAAAAAAAGCGGGGTAGAAGAAGTGGTCCAGCGAAGCAGAACAAGTGGCCCATGTTCGGCCGCGTGGCAGAACCCGGGCCTCCAGAAGTAGGGAGGTACTATAAAGCATTTAACATTGCATTAGCCACACCGATAGCTGCCGCCGTGAACGGAGACTCGCAGAGGAGAATCCACCACACCCACAAAAATCCGACTCCTCTCCTCTCGTCTCTTTCCATTTTTTTTTTTGTTAGATTCCGTTTTCTATCTTTCCCGTTATATATCAATCCTTCCTGTGCTTTCTATTATTAGAAACCCCAAGCAGGATCTACTCTTTCGTCACAGCCAAATCAGGATATGAACTGCAGCACCAGTAGTATGGAAATTTCCCTTTTCCTTCATCTTTCTTCGTTACTGTACTTTATATGTAACTTTATATGTGTGATGCTGCTATGATATTAATCACCCAAGGTTCGAAGAAGATTGCGTTGCTTTGTGTTAGGTTTCATATTTGATGGGTGTGATTTATGTCCAACTTTAGGGTGTGATTTATTTGTTTTTTAGTAATACTCGGCAGTATATTGTTAAAGATCAGCATATGATCCGTCCTGTATAATTTGACTGTAGTGGTCCAGTTATTTTCCAAAATAGATATTGGACCAAGATTTAAACCCTTGATGGAGTCTCTGTTGAGACATCCGAGTTGGTTAGTTCATTGTTTGCATAAGTGATAGGTGTGTGTACGCCATTTGATGTAATGGAAAATTGATGAGGACAATAAATTCATGCCCTGTGTCTCTATTTTTTATTTTCAGAAATCTGATTTGAAGTATCTGTACTTCAGCTGATGTAATGGAAAATAAAGAAAAACACTTGATGGGGACAATAAATTCATGCCCTGAATCTCTATTTTTTATTTTCAGAAATCTGATTTGAAGTATCTGTACTTCAGCTGATGTAATGGAAAATAAAGAAAAACACTTGATGGGGACAATAGATTCATGCCCTGTATCTCTATTTTTTATTTTCAGAAATCTGATTTGAAGTATCTGTACTTCAGCTGATGTAATGGAAAATAAAGAAAAACACTTGATGGGGACAATAGATTCATGCCTTGTATCTCTATTTTTATTTTCAGAAATCTGATTTGAAGTATCTGTACTTCAGCTGAGGTAATGGAAAATAAAGAAAAACACTTGATGGGGACAATAAATTCATGCCCTGAATCTCTATTTTTATTTTCAGAAATCTGATTTGAAGTATCTGTACTTCAGCTGATCCAGAATGTACCGAGGAAACCATGGGGGACATAAAAGGTGGTTCAGATTCGGCTGAACCATGTGCCGAAAACATTATAAATAAAGACTCAGGTGTAGGTGCAAATGCAGCTTCAACGGCAGAGATAGTATTTATCACCAATTCTCCACTCTCTGAGTTAATTTGGATTCCGCAAGAAGGTTTAAGTCTTAAGTACACTGACTGCAGTAAAGCTCAAAAGAAAGCCTCCTTTTTATGGAAAGCAGAATCATGCAACATGAGAATTTCTACTTCACCCTGTACAAATCGTGGGGAGAGTAGCTGTAGCAGAGATCAGATTGCAGGAGAATTGAGCACAATACAGGCAAATCATAATGCTGATAAAAATGCTGACGGAATTGCTTTCTTGGGCTCGCGTAAGGGATCAGTTGATCCGCGACCTATCTCTCTGTCAAGTTTACATGAGCAAGATTCTCGTAAGGATCATATATACTTTTGTTTCCTTGAGGTTTTAAACTTTGACTTCGTTGACATTTTCTCTCTATAGGAATTTGAAAACTTCGCCAGTATTGAAATAAATTTTTATTTGCAGGATCTTGTGGAGACAAGAAGCCAGAGAAAAGTATGAATGATGCAGATATAAATCTTTGTCAGTCGGTTAAAAATGGTGTGGATCCGTGCTCCCCTGGGAGCAATGGGTGTTTGCATGCCATTTGTCCTGCCACAGATGCAGATAATCTGCTGAATGAAATTTTCTCTCCAGGTAGTTCTAACTCGATGTTTATCAAATTTTGTCTCTGAAATATAAACTTCATCATTGTGAATGTCCAGATAATAGTGTGAGTCTGATTCTATACCATCGTGTCCAAAAGGTCCCAGGCCTGATCTAGCAGAAACTGAAGCTGGCTTTGCAATTACTGCTGGAAACTCGAATGTGCTTCTTAATATACCAAATTTTCAAAAATCTGGCTTGGTAGGAGTATCAAATTCTCATGACTCAATGCCAACAAAATGTGGAACGTCGATATCAAGTAAGAGATCATCAGAATTGTCAGAATGCAAACCTACTGATTTAGATTTCCGAGACACACAAGAAGATGATATCAGGAAAAGTAACAATCTAGTTTCCTGCCAGCTTCATGGTAGTCAGCATTCCTATGGTAGACAATCTGAAAATGTAGGGCGTCAGAGCAAGGATGGTTTGGTTGTAGCATCACTTTTCCAAGAGGCAGGTAAAGATGAAACACAAAATATTAATATTAAGAATGAGATTGATAAATTTAGGTCTAAGTCAGATGTTAATCCTGGAAAATTGGAGAAAGGTAAGAAAAAAATCCTCTTTGATGATGAAGATTATGGTAGCAGCTTGAAAGAGAAAGAGGATAGCAATGAGAGTGTTGAAAGCAGTAACGGTCAGAGATTAATTTCGAACGGGAAACGAGCATTCAGTTTTGATTTTAAGACCTCCGAAGGATGTAAAAGAATAAAGAGAGAGAGCAATGAAAACTCTTGCACAGGATCTCTCATCAGAAATGATAGTTCCTTTATTAACTGGATATCAACCATAACGAGCAGTTTCTCAGGATATGATCAGACTACGACTTCTTTGGCACTTCTTCCACAATCCTATCATAGTATGAAAGAAAGCTTTGGTTTACTTAGAATATCACATGAAAAGATTGGGGGAGCTATGTGCAAAACTCTAGGTTTTAATACTTTCTTCCAGGCGCTGTACTGTCCAAATATGATAGTACCAAATACCACAAGTGATGATCATCAAAGGGAAGGCAGTACTTCCAAAGATGTAAAAGCCATGGGGGAATATTATAAACATTATGCCAATCATGAAGTAGGTAACTTTTTGGAGTTCAATTTAATGGATCCTGCAAGGGGCAAGCAAACACATACTAACAAACCATTGTCTGTCAGTAGTCCTCGTATTGTCTGTGGTGGAGGTAGTGGCAAATCACAGAGTCGAGTTTCTCCTTTGAATGAGAGGCACAATCAGGCCATTGATCATGTTGAAAATGTACCCTCAACGATGATCAATGTCTCTTCCTCCAACTCTCAAATCCGAGAAAAGTTAGAGAAAAACAGGGGGCAGACATGTGCTTTCAATAGCATGAACACTTCAAATTCCTCAGCTAGGAAAGGTTTAATATGTGCTGAGGAGAAAGGATATAGAAGGCTTAGTTCTCATCCAAAGAGCCCAGTAAGTATGATGTGCAGGGAGAAAAGCAGTTACCTTGAGAACTTATGGATTACTCGGTTTCTGCCGAAAGTGTCTTCACCGCTTTTAAGATCAGAAAAATGCAATTTGAGCATAAATGATCATGGTGCTTTCGACAAGGAGGAAAAGTTTCCTGAGAAGTGCGTCTCCTCTTACTTAAAAAGTCAAAGGGAGTATGCTGGAGAAGTAAGCAGGCATCCTGTCAATCCTACTTTTTCTTGTGGTTTAAAGAGTCTAGACAATCAAATGCTAAAACCTAGAGTAAGCTCCATTATACCATCTGAAAATTTTAAGAACACAGATATGGCGGCTTCTTGCTCTGCAAAAAGATTTGATCTGAATCCATCAAAAGTTTCACGTAACCGTAACTTGTCTTGTACTCCCATAACCTGTTTATTTTGTGGAAAAAATGGCCACAGCTTAAGAGAATGTTCAGAGCTAGCAGATTTTGGCCTCCAGGATGTGAAAGAATTTTTGGATTCATATGATGGGAAAGATATATCTTCCCGGTTGTGCATTCAGTGCTTTCAGGTTAATCACTGGGCAATTTCATGCCCCCATGTTTCCTTGGAAACAAAAAATACCAGCAATAGTTCTTTCAGTGTTGCACATGAAAGTTGTAATGCGACAGAAGGAAAGCATGATAGCCAAGTAAATTTGTGGTCTCGAGACAAAAATAAGCAACATGCTAACAAAAGTAAATTACCTGAAAGAGAAGATTCAAGAATGGATGCTCAAACTGTTAATTATAGAAGCATTTGTGCAGACAGAGTTGCGTCCCCTACTGCAAAAGTTTTGAAGGACTATCGAGCAACAACTATGGTGAACATGGATCAACAGGCTTCATGTTCCTCAGAGAACGAGTCAAGGAAAAATCGAATTACACCATTCTATAGGAGCATTGCTACAGATGTCTCTAATGAAAAAAATGGGATTTTCAAAGCAATAAGGAGGCTTCGATTATCTCGCACTGATGTGATAAGGTAACACCATTGATTTTTTAACACTTTCTCTGGTGCTTTTAAATTCCATTTGAGAAATAATCTTCTTGCATGAATATTCTTAAAGCAGGGGGAAATTCATTAAAAACTTCTACTTGTTTTGCATTCAACTGCTGAATCTGTAATATCAATTCATATTAACTAATGCACCCCAATAGTAGATTGCAAAATCCAAACGAACTTTGGTTGGGTAACAATTGTGTGAACATACTGTTCATGTCTGCTGTATTAGCTTTTTGATGCATCAAATATCCATGTAGAAAATGAAACCATAAAGAGATTGACTAGAGTCTTAACAGGTCCGACGTTTTAATTGAAAAGATCCAAACAAAACCACATCTGTTAACAAGTTCAAAAGGACAAATTTTGATGCTAAAAATTATTAAATGGAACAAGTGGTTTTTATTGCATTTAATTGTGAAGCGTCAAGCCATGAGTTGTCACATCTGAGATCAAACTGTCACATCTTTAAGTTTTTAAGCACATATTTAATGACATTATGCTTAATCATGGCAGTTGTGACTTAAACGGTCCCCTCTTTGAGTAGCAGAATCCCAGTCTAATTCAAATTAGATCATGAAACCAGTTCTTAAACAGACTCTATTAATAATTGATCTGATTAGCTGTCTCATTCAAATTAGTACATGAAATCAGTTTTTAAACAGACTCTAATAATAAAAACTACAATAATTCCTTACTCCTAATCTACACACTTGATTGAAAAATTATTTGAAGCTGCATGATCAACAAAAATCTGCATCATGCTGTCATACTTGTTTGTCTGGTTCTCTTATGCATGTTCCATGGGTGTAACTTGATGAGTTGAATCTGTTGACTTGGTTGGGTAACTTGATACTCTATGTAGAGAGCAATAATGATTTCTGCTATGACCCAGAAATCATTCACTGTGGTGATATGAAATAGGTCACTTGAGATTTGAAGATCATAAGATGTAGTTGAGATGAAAACTACAAGATGAATGTATGGTTTTCTAGAAAATATTTTAGAATGGACTGCATATGCTAGCTTGGATATTATGCCTATTGTTACTAAATGATGAAACTAGTTTAATGTACATAGGACATATCAAAAGAGAGAATATGGTATTCTAATTATCTGGAGCCAAATGAACCCATGTTTGAGGTGCACAAATGGCACAAGGAACTTTGAGGTCAATTGACATTTTATAGGTAAAATGGTCTTCATGATCAATATACCATAACCTTAAGTTTTGTGACTTAGGTCATACCCTTAAGTTGTGGAAATGAATGAGAGAGCAATTATATTAGTTTTTAGAGGCCAAGATGATAGAATCATGGTGAAGTATGATCAGGTTTCAGTAAATTGTTTAGGCACATGAAACGTAACTATCAAGCACACCTTGTACATTGAATGAGCTAACAAGCACAAATCTAGGTAAGATAATATGTATTATCAAATAAATACAATTATAAAATAAATACATAAAATAAAATTTAAAGAGAAAAAATACATGAAAAAGTTTTGTAGTGAATCAACCATGATCTAACCATCATTTACTCTTTTATCATGGACTTAGTTAGTTTTGCCTAAATGGTGTGACACCCTTGTGTGTCCATCTATAAAAGGTCAGCTTCCTTGAAACCTCTTATGATCACTTAGGGACATGCAAAAGAGAAGACGGGTTAGAGGAAGCGTTTAACTCAGGATTCCACAAGCAGCCATCTCGGTAAACACTTGATAGACAATGCAAATTATAAACATAGACTTCGCAAGCTCTGAACGGTTATATGACAAAATGTTTAAGGTACTCTGCTATAGCCAAAAATCCACACAAGTGTCCACATGATATTACTGCGGAACAAGATAGTGAACCAGCCCTAGCACTTTCCGAAATGCCCATCTAGCCATGTGCCACCTAAGTAGCTCCTATGTGCTATTAGCTGACATTTTGCATCACTCTACGGAGCTAGAAGACCCCCAAAATGACTGTCTGGATGGTGTATTTTTGGGCAATTTTATTTCTGCGCAACAACTGCACATAACTTGCGTCTACAAGATTGAAACGACCACAAACGCCAACCAAAATGTGGTTGTCAAGCCTATTGTCAGCCCTTTACATGTTGTGCAAAGCATGAACAAAACTAAAAAATACAGATATACACAAGCATTACATCGAATACCTTGTTTATAGGTTTGTTTGTGATACTCTAGATCCTTCATAGACCCACTATTTGATGATTTTCAATTGGTGAATTTCAAGCTTCTAATAATATGATCTTAGGCTCTCTTTTAAGTATGTCAAGCTTTTATCTCATGGCATTTATGATAACGTATTGACATTAAAGCAAGATCATCCAATCAACCATCCATCACTTGAGTGGGCTCCACCTAGAAAAAAAAGCTAACTATAACCCATTGGTGCCTCAAGTAACCAACTTTGCCCTTCAATTGCTAGGTAATGGCCAACTTTAACATGTTCCATCCAATGTACTAGTCAATCAAATCTATAACATAAAGCATCCAAAGTGGTGTTTTTTAGGGTGTCTAAGATTATTTTTTCTATTTTCATGAGCCTCGAGTTGCTAATTATCTCTCATCCATGGCTTAATAGAAATCTAGGGTTTCCTACACTTATTCCGTGTCTTCAAGTTTAGTACAAATATGTAGTAAAAATTACATATATAGAACATTTTTTCTTTTCATGATGGAGACTTCATTTTAATCCTCGATTCTTTCACGAGTTCATTATGTTTTATCAATTCAACATAGTGAATTCCTTCAAACTCATGCACATCTCAACACTTAACAACGATTATGTTAATAAAATCAATTAATGTCTTGTTATCATGAAAAGACGGAAATGAAACCATGTTGGCTAACATGAAGCATGCAATATATAATATTAACTGCTGATGGTTTGACTTCAATTTTGAAAGTATCAGAATTTTGTATCATTTGAGCAATAACCTGTGAGAGTTGGACAATGAGAGAGACCTCTGATGCTGACATAAATTTTTAAACTTTCTCCCTTCATTCCCTATCTCTTTTTGAGATGGACATAAGATGAACCTTTCTTCGGGATCCAGGTCCCTTCAGGATTGCGTTGGTCATCATATCTGAATTCTTGATCTCCAAACTGTTGTCTGACCCAGTCCAGTTGATGAGTGCCAAGGAGGTTGGCAACAGGGAGGAATTAGGAAGCAGCATCAACACACACACACACACACAGAGAGAGAGAGAGAGAGAGAGACTTAAGGTTGAGGCAGATGGAGAGGGAAAAAGGGAGACAGTGGGAGAGAGGAAGGCATTACCAAAGAGAGGCAATGCTTCCTTTGTTTATGTGGTCCCATTCCCCTTATATGTTAGTTGAAATCAGATTGGATCAGGTCAGCCTTTATACAGATCAACAGGATATATTATAATTCCTACTTAGATCTTATATCAAATGGTGGTGTCTGATCTTTTCTCAGGGCCATATGTGTTCTTAATCTGGAATAAGTGTATGTGATATGGCCTAATGATACCATTATCAAGAATCTGTTCTGGTGTCTATTCCTGCAAGAATCAAGGTTTTCCATTAAAGAGCATTTGTCCAAGAACGTCTTGATACTTAATGGTAGTGAATTTGTGATATACAAAAAAGGAAGATTAATAATTGTGTATGGAAATTAGAATGTAAATGTGATGCTGCCTTGCTGGAGTAGAGTTTCCGCTTGATGCCTATATGACTTGCAGTTTGAAGGATCTTAGTTGCAAATAAGCCAATGAAACTGGGTATGGTTTTCTGATACCTGTAATGAACAATAGAACCTGTGCATCTAGGAATTACTGGAATATGCCTTCGTGTAGCAAGCTATTGTATCCTTTTAGAACCCTGTTTATTGTCCTTGGAGGATTTTGGTGCAAATGGACTGACTTACATATTAGTTCACTATCTAATTGTTTTTTGCATCTTATTAGATGGATGAAATCAGCAAATCTCAGTTATAGCCTGGAGGGTTTCTTCATACGCCTAAGACTTGGGAAGTGGGAGAAAGGACTAGGGGGAACTGGGTACCAGGTGGCTCGCATAATTAGTAAGATTCTTCCTACCTATTCCGTATTTCCAGGAAAAGAACAGTTCAAAGTAATTGGATTAAGATAAATTGCAAATAACAAAATTACATGAGAGAGTTTGATCAAGTTTCTTGGTAGCTGAAAATTTCAACTTGTATTTGTAGTTATTTAACATTTTTCTTTTAATTTTACAGGTTCTGGTCATAAAAACTGCCTTTCTGTGAGCATAGGACATCTGGAATGCTCGGTGGAATGCTGTTTTGTGTCGAACCATGATTATGTTGAGGTAACAAATGCAATCTCATGTTTTGGTAGTTAAATTATTGCTTATTTTATTCATGGACAGATAGCTCTTGTTGCTTGCATTATTCCTTCTACCATTAATTTATTGTTGATTTGGCACAATTTTGCATTATGTTCTCTTTTGGCATGTTCGGACCCTACCTTTAGAAACTTTAACATCCTTTTGCTGTTTGGATCAACTGAGGTCAGCGATGCATTCTGTTACTCAAGTTAATTGAAGTATCTCAGAGGATCTTGCTGCCCTAGTCATTTCATAGCAGAAATTTGTAGATGATTTTTTTTTTTATAAATGAACAGTTACACTAGCCCTCTACCCTGCCTTATGCAACCTATCATTGTTTGTATGTTGGTGATGAGAATTACTTATTAAAACCTTTTTTAGTGTGTGTTTATTAACGGTTCCAGCACAATGTTGCTACCTTAAGATAGTCCCACACCAAATGCGGCCTTAGGCTTGTGATGTGTGCAAATTGCTACCAACTCACACATAGCACCTTCTGAGTACTTTTTGTAACTTGGCCTATGCAGACATTGTGAAAACTATGATATTAGAGTAACTACTTATCATGTGGACCGTGTTAGGACTTCATTTTTATCGATATCTGGTCCTAAATGATAAGGATCATGAACGATACGAGTGGCATAGTGCTGGATAGCACCTCCAAACCATACATCACTTTTGGGGGTTTTTATGAGCTTGGCTCATCTGTTTCAACCTCGATTGATATAACTAAAGATGCAGACCTATTGTGGTAGAAATTTGGATCATCCCTAATTATTTCAATAAGAGGTGAGAAACAATTTCATATTAGTTACAGCTTTGCATCCATTAGATTTCTATATTCATGTATGGATTCTGTATACACTGCAAATGATACTACATAATTACATTTCATCTCTATTGTTTGAGTTTCCTTGATCACTAGTCACTATTATAAAGTCCATCTTTCCTTGATGAAAATTTGATTGCATTTGTATACCAGCAATATTTAGTCGCAGAGTTTCAGGTCTCAGTCCATATCAATATTGGACCTTGGGAACATATCTGTCCAGGGAAGGAGGGGAAAATTGGCAAAATGGAGTAAAAGAGAGAAAAGGAGAGGAAGAGGCTGAAGTGGAGAAGGCATGGTAGGAGGAGACTGCTGAGAAAGAAGAACAGGATGAGGTGGTGATGGTGGAAGAGGATAATTACAATTTGGATGTTCCACACTTATTCAAAGTTATGTCATGATATTCAAAGTTTTTAAGTATCAGCCCATAATTCAATTCACCAGCCAGCCACTTCATGGGCAATTTTTCTAGTGGGCCTTTGCATTTGACTAACACCATGGAAGATGTGGAGCCCAATATGTTGCGTAGTCCATCAATCTAGTCATCAACACGAAGGTCGCATGTCACTAAATGGAACACGATCTATATGCACAGGTTTTTTGCATATGCTACCATTTATTCAACAGCATCAGTTGACTGAGGTCAATAAACAAACACAAAACAAGGTTATATCATATGCTATTTTTCTCTATGATTCATTGTATCAAATCTTGTGATATGGACAATGACTCAAGATCATCCTGAAAATAACTTTGTCACTACTCTCTCAGATTTCATCTATATCATACTGAGCTATGGCATGGTTTAATCTGGACACAAATCACCAAATATTGGTGTTGTTAGGTTGGGATTTTTTAACATCAATTGAATGTCTAAACCCAGACACCATCTGTTTTGTGATAAACCTTGGTATCTGCAGGAGGAATTGAAGGCCTGGTTATCTGCTACTTTAGAAGCTGATGGCAAAATGCCTTCAATAGAGGAACTCAGTGAGAAACTTAAAGAAAGAGAGGAGCTTGGATTCTAAGAAGATGCTTCCAAGGTTTCGATCACGGTGCTATTAGCAGCCTGATGGTGTTAATCTGACTCCCAAATTGTTATTAATTTCAACAAACAGTCAATTACTATATGATTCACTTTCTCCATTTTTTTTCTTTTTAGGTGCGAAGCTTAGCTACAACATTAAAGCATTTCCTATGAGATGCTCCAAGGAAAGCTGAAAGGAAGACATCCAAGTAAAGCAATATGAAATGGAGGCATCGTAAGATCAACTTAGAACTCTCTCCTTTTAACTTTCCAGACTTCTTAAAGTAGTATGAAATGTATGTTCTTAGCGATCTGAAAGTGCGTCGTAGTCAAAATATCCATGTTTAGTCAATACCAATTGATAGTTTATAAGATATATAGTGATTTTTCTTGGTACCACATTTTCTGAACCCAAAAAAAAATCAAAGTCTTGAGAGTATATAGCTAGGCCTGATCACGGTCCGTTTCCAACCAAAACTGAACCGGAGACAAATGAATTGGAACCAAACCGGATCAATTGTTTGACGGTTTAGAACCTAACTGAAACCAGATTTTGGTGGTGCAGTTCTGGTTCCTGAAATTTGGAATCTGAACCAATGGTTCCAATTCAGTTTTGAACTAGTGAAAAAAAAAAAAAAAACTAAATACATGTCTCTCCAAATGATGAATCTGACCCTTAATAAATGACTAACAGGAGGGGTATTTTGAAAAAAATTAAAGTTAAAATAGACGGTTTGAATTCAAAATGGGATTCGAAAATCAAATCGTAGGTTCTTGAATCTAAATTGGAAATTGGAACCATCTTGAATCGAAATTGGATCCATCTGGAACTGGTTCTGCTTTGATTTTAAATTCGGTAGAATCTAAACCATCAGTTTTGGAACTAGACACAGCTCACCAAGGTGAAGTTTGGGTTCCAGGATTAGCATTTGGTGCTTTGTAAGGAACTATGTGTTTAAAGCAATATCACATCTTTTACTCCTTGAAGTTGAGGATCCTATCTCAGAGGTTGTGTTGCTAGTAAAAGGCCTCAGTTTCAACCCATTCAGAAGTTATCATGCAATACTGCAATGGCTAATTATGAATGAATCCAGAGAACACCAGTGGATTGTAATGGCACAGCCATGAACAAGCAACACTCAAAGAGTCAATAATCCTGGATCAGCTAAAAACATGTTCTTGTGAAATGCACCCACACCCACATAATAAATAATATCATCAATTATTTCGTAGAAGTTTAGCTTGTTACATCAACAAAATATCTGTTTCTGTAGCAGATTAGTTCCATGACTCCCAAGGCATCTCGTTCTTACAAACACTTGTGAGCATTAACAACCAGAGTACTCTGCTTATATGACACCAAACATTGGTAGAACATGTTGGCTTCACAAGTTAATCTGTCTTTAAGGTGAGAAAAAGGGCTTCAGTTATCAAAAGGCTTGCAGATGATTTTGTGTAGCATTCCCACCACCTCTTTTATCCTTCAAGGGCGAAAGGTGATTTGTAGATGATGATTGATCCATCACCCATCAAAAACTGTCAACTGTTTTGATATGTACAAGAAGCAGCAGGAGGCTGCACTGGCTGTGAGGAGGAGGTTAGTATCTATGTTTGGGCAGACTGGGTGTGAAACTTGGTGTGGTTGTGCTCGCCTTCGTAGGTGACAACAAGCATGGAGGGGTCTTCTAAGCACCTCTCCACATGCTTCTTTGCAGCGCAGCCTCTAATGCTGCTGCACTTGTAATACCCCCTGCATTTGGAATTTATCAACTCTTTCTTAGTTGGTTTGATGATTGATGCAGTAAGAACATTCAACAAAAACACAAAAATAAAGGAATTCAGTATTGATCATGAATTTAGGAGGTACAATATAAAGAAAAAAAAAAGGAGTGTAATACTCATTAGATGTTGAATTCTGAACTCAGGTATTACTCCTATTGGATCTTTGATGACAAGTTTGGATGAATGCTAGGAGTTAGATAGAAATGAGATATACCAGCTTATACATAAATCAGTAGTACTCTCTACCAAGGATTGACTCACCGGTCTGTACCAGTGTGCCGACATTTTGTCGGTACCGGTACCGGGCGGTATGCACAGTGCATATCACCCAGTATATTAAAAAATTATATTATATTATATTATATTAAAAATATTAAATATTTTTTAAAAATCAGGAAAAGGGGCAACGTCGCCTCGAACTTTCTCCCCACGTGGGGAGACGTTCCATCTTCATGCGCGGGAGAAAAATCGCCCGCGGGTGCGGGCAATGACAGCGCGCGGGCGACGATAGAGGTTATACTTCTTCTCCTCTTCTTCTTTTCCTCTTCTTCTTCTTCTTCTTCCCTTTTTCTCCAATCTCCGATCTCCCTCAATCGACCGCCACCGGTCGATTTTTGGTGGTACCATCCGGTAGCTAGCGGTCCGTGTATCGGTAAACTAACGGACCGGTATGTACCACCCGTACCGGACAGTATAGTTCGAAATTTCAAACCTTGCTCTCTACTATCTAAACTAGAGTGCTTTAACTGAAACCAAGACTTGCATCTCAAGTTAAAGTTCATTTATATGACAAAAATTAAACTGAGTCTAACAGGATTATTGATGTCAAGATAAAAATAAAATTTTCATCCTAAGCACAAGAGAAATGGTAATATGCACCTACCTAGGATGGGGAGAACCCTTGATGGGCTTTTGACCATACTTCCTCCATGTGTAATCATCAGGAGGGATATCTGCAAGCTTTTCACTGACAGCAGGCACCTTTATGGATCTCTTGAGCCTCAGCTTCCTATGAAAGAAGCAAGCAATGTATAAGAATTTGACAGCAAAGTTTGCAGCAACACACAAACAAAACTTGCATAGCCTTACCTTCTTCTTGAGCAGCGGCACCTGCCACTGTTTGCACACTTCCCATTCTTGTCCTCCCCTTCAACCATACAGGTCTTCTTGGGAGGAGGATGTGGCTTAACCGGGCTGGATGATGCATGCCCCTCGATCAGATGGAACACTTTTCCTTCCAAGCTGGTGGTTTTTCCATCCATGCTTGTAGATGCAGAGGGAGTGCACTTAGAGCTGTCAAACTTGATACTTGTGCCATTAGTGCTCCTCCTCAACATGTCAGCCTGAATGTTCATTTGCTGCTGAAGCTGATACGTTTGATTGTTCTGCTGCTGCTGCTGCTGCTGTGGCGGCGGCGGCGGCGGCGGCGGTAGGAATCGGCGGTGAGCTGATGATGGATCCTGTCCTGGTTTTTGGTTCTCAAGGAAGCTCCTTTGGGAGAGTTGGAGTAGGTCGTTGGCATTGCCATCGTTATTATCCAAGGCATCTCTTGGGAGTAGCTGAGAATTTGTGAGAGAAGGGCCAATCTTAGGGGCTACGTCGTTGCTGAGGAGCTTATGATCGGAAGGAGACTTGACTTTGTTCGCAGTCCTAAATCTTGCCTCCCTCCCACTGTCACTGAGCAATGACACAACTCTCTTGAATGCAGCAACAGCTTCCCCTGTCTCTGCCGCCAGCTTTCTCGATTGATCTTGATCTTGGGACTGAGAGAGCAAGCTGAGGACCCTGTGGCAGCTCCCTACAGCAGTCTTGTTGGCTTCTTGCACTTGCTCCATTTCGAGAAACCACACCTTGAATCACCCTAAGAATCCCAAATTTCCATCATAAGAGATTATGCCCGCCGGAGATACCTTAGTATATCCTACCAGAGATTGGATTTTGACTCCCTCTGGCTTTCCCACAAGATGGATCACAAAAAATGGTCACACACGACACAAAATAAACCTAACTAGGAAGCAGATGGCCAGAAACTTATCCGAGAAACAAAAAATGGTTACCGGATTCGGAAAAGAGGTGCTCGCTTAAGCAGATTCCACGAGATCTCGATCAAAAGAGCAGATAAGATTTCCGAGGAAGTCGATTCCGCCAGCGTAAGAAGGGAGGAGAAGTGGGGATGGTTGGGGGATGCGTGGAAGGATGAACCGACCATTGCTGGATTCGTGGGAAACTTATGGCGGTGGCGGTGGTGGTGGGGGCCTTCCCACGACGACGACCGCCGCCGCCCCCCCCCCACCCCCCACCCCCCCGCGGTCATTTCGTCAATTTAAAGGCGTCGCAAACCGTCGGAAAAAAAGGGCAGCCTATAGGAAGAGACTATTAAATAAAAGAAGTTAGAGGGGGTTTCACGTAAATTTCCTAAGGCTTTTATTCATTTAACCCCCTCGAAAGACTAAAATGTCAAAAGAATCTCCGGTGCAGGATATATTTTTCGGTTAACCCCAAAAATAACAATAATTTGCAAGAACAAGGGCCGCCACTATTTCTTTCTATAATAAATTAATGTGAAAATTTAATTTAACGCGAAAATACTAAGTAGGTTTGAAGAAAAAGGATCATACTACTCAATACTAAGTAGGTTTTAATATCAATTATCATTATCCAACTTAATGAGATAATTAATCTATTATTTTTTTAATTTTTTAAAAAATATTGATCTTGAAACACTGGTTTAAAATATATAAACTTAAGTTATAGCAATATATTCATCTGATCCTTATGAATCAATTTAAGTCTTTATTAACTTTTAATGTGAGATTAAATTAATATATCATAAATTTTATATCAGAAATGAACTTAATGTAAAAATAGTTTGACCAAGAACAAGAACCTTAATTTATTTGCGTAGGCCAACTATTATATATATTTTTTTCTGGAACCATCGATTTCTTACGATTCCAGTTCGGACAATTTCTATTACGTTCGAACAATTAAAATTTCTATTTTTTTATTTTATTAAAATTAAAAAATATTAAAAAATAATCGTAATTTTATTTTTTAAAATTTTAAAAATAGATGTATAACTGTAATGGCAAAGGTGATATAAAGGAATAAATTTTTTGCACTTTTGGGTTCCCTTTTTCTTCATCCTTTAATTTATGATATAATAGGTTAGATTTTTCTAATTTTTATCGAATATAGTTTCTTGTGACCCACTGCACTGTACGCAAAAGTTAAATGATTTGAGGATTTGAGTTATTGCAAGATAACACACATGGTTCTAATTTCTCATACAATTTTGGATCTTTCACATCACTGACAATTTTTTTTTTATCGATTGCTATAACTCTTTTAAACTTGAGAAAATTAGGTGTGTAATCTGAGATTTCTTTTTCCATCCATTCAGCATCTTCTCCTATCAACTCATATTCTATAATGGTTGGAGTGCAAAATGATGGTAATGTGAAATTTAAATGAAATAAAACATATGAAATTTTTTTTTTGAGAATCACATGTAAACAAAAAAAAAAAAAAAGGCATCCCTCTTATTTAAGGCAAAATATATTATACTATATAGTATAATATATATTTAAGGCAAAATTTTTAAAAATAGGGTGTTATTTTGGAAATAAAGTCAAATCCGCTGTCTTTGTTTCGATATTATACTATATTATATAATGATATACATATATATTATATAATGTTGTATGGAGATCAAGAATCTCTAAGTTTATTATAATGCGTTATAATAGTTAATTAGTATTTAAACTACTTGGCAAGTATAAAAGGGCATCCGCGAGATCACAACTTTCCCATTCCATCACAGTCATTACAGCAAACGGTTTCGCTGTTCAAACAGGTCCTCCTCCATTTCAGATCTGGCGTTAGGGTTTCCTCGCACTCCGCCATCGACATCATCCACGACGCCCCCGCCATCGATGTCCTCCGCTTCTCGTTCTGTGGCGGGTTACGGTGCCATTCCCACCGCAGCGCCCGCGCCGACCCCCGGAGCACCCGCCACCCGCACCGTCGAGATGTTCTCCCGCGCCAAGGAGCGCGGTAGGGCCCTGGTGGCCACCCGGCGGCCGTGGCGCGAACTGGCCGACTCCTCCGCCTTCTCCCGTCCCTACGGTTACCGCGACGCCATGGCCCGCGTCCGCCGCAACCTCGCCTACTTCCGCGTCAACTACGCCCTCGCCGCCCTCTGCGTCCTCTTCTGCAGCCTCCTCTGGCGCCCCATATCCATGATCGTCTTCCTCGCCGTCTTCGTCGCCTGGTTCTTCCTCTACTTCTTTCGCGACGAGCCGGTCGTGCTCGTCGGCCGCACCCTCGACGACCGCCTCGTGCTGGCTGCTCTCTCCCTGATCACCGTGGTTGCTCTGGTGTTCACCCATGTCGGATTGAATGTACTGGTCTCGCTTGTAATTGTTGCTGTGCTCATCGGGCTTCACGCGGCATTTCGCATCACGGATGACCAATTTCTCGATGAACAGGAGGCAGCTGATGAAGGCTTGCTTTCATTTCCCGGCTCCTCGATGGGGGAGACTTATGGCCGGCCGTGATTTTACTCACTCCTCATCGGCGACGGATTTGTCCTCTAGTATGCTGAGATGAATTCCCCAGGAAACATTTATTGATGCCAGGTTGTGACGGGTTCATCGGAGAATGCATGTTCTTATTGCTGAATTGGATCATATCGACTATGCCCTGCATCTTCACCTTTCTGGTATCGAGATCTCTTATCGCTTTGTTTTTTTTGTCTTCAAGTCAAGTTCTTGATTCATATTGTCTGATCTGATAGTGTATTAGAAATCCTTGTAAATGCTTAACTAGAGACAAAAAAAAAAACTTTTGAACTTGTGAACCATGGGAACGAATCTTCGTTGAAGAAAGGTCGACTTTGAAGGTGAGCCAATCTTTGTATTATGTCTCTTGTTCATTTCTTTTCCAGTGGTTATGTAAGGACCTTATATGTGAGTCTCTATGAATGCTGTGTTTGACATGGATAGTATGAAGGAGCCATTGTTCTTCTACATCTCATTTAGTTCTCATCAGTTTTTAGCAATCGGTTGATCTTTGTTTCTGGCTGCTCATTTGTTAGGATCCATCAAAGAGGTTCAGACTTTTGGAGATTGCAATGTGCTTTATGGAATTTATGAATATGTCCCAGTCGTGATTGTGCTGACAGATTATTGCTAACATTTAGTTGAATTGGCCACTTAGACTGCTTAACAACTACGTGGGTGTCTAATCTTACGATAACTTAATATGTATTATTCTTACATCATAAATGGGGAAGATTAAGATTTACTCGTAAGAGTTTGATGGGGTGTACTACTATCAATTTTTGCTTAAGCATCTCGATTAGTGATCTAGGTCAAACAAAATTGATGGCCCAGTTAGCCTATCGGGCTCAGGTCATACTAGAGCCGACCTAGCATCGGGGCATAGAGGGCTCAAGTAGAAAAAGACCTTCAACAATCTTCAACAACGATGCAATATTCTATGATGTGTAGTAAGTATTATTTTGTTCATTAGTTTGTTTTGCAGAAAGGCATCCTCTATTACCACTACAGTGCTTGTTTCGCATCAATCATCATCTGATTATTAAATCTGTTTCTTCTGGGTGGAAAATTATGTGTGTGAGAAACTCACAGTGGATTACAAATGATTGTTTTGAGTTTCATTTGGGAGGAAAATAGATAAGGTTTTATTCTGCAAGTGAGAGCATAAAATTATGATGAGCAGAAGAAGACTGGGAGGAAAACATGTTTCGGATGAAACTGGTCTTTGTGGATCGACTTTATGATAAAAGACATGAATTGGCCTTTGGCTTTATTACTCTAGCAACCCAGAGTGGTGACGACCTTCTGTCTTGTTTCAAAAACAAAGTCCAGTTTGACAAAAAAAAAAAAAAATTTCCAAAGTACATTTCATGCTTTCCATGCTTTTGTTGATATCTGTTTCCTTTTTGAAGGAATGATATAGCAAGGGCTCTCTACCGAAAATAAGCCATGGTTAGTGGGATTTTAAATTGGGAATATTGCTTTGAGATAATTATAACTGTATGGATGATACCTATGAAATATACAGAATGAAACATAAGCACAAAGCAGATAGATACAGATGATATGATTTAAAAGCTTGTTATGTTTGACAATGTTTATTCGAATACTTTCTTATCCAGAGTAGTTCTACTTTCAACTCTTTTACATTGCTCAAATAGTAATAGTTACAAAAGTAGTGGCCTAAATTTCTAGACTTTCATCAAGGTCTAGTTTGATATTATTTTCGTTTGTGCATATGGCATGAAACTACTTGCATCGCATGGATTAGTTTCTTATGGATTAGTTTCTTTGAAAGAATTCCTGTAATTTCATCATCATGATGTTTATGATCAATATACTCGACCTGTGCTTGGTCTGCATGTTAACAAACTAGTTTAATAATTGCCTTTTAAATCTTATCACATAATAACTTTTATAAAGTTTTGATGATCCATTTTGCTCACTCCACTAGCAAGCTTGAGTTTTAGACTTTTTATATTTTTCCGTTTTGAAATTTATGTATCTCTTACTTATCTTTTTAATTAGTCGTGAGTTTTATCTATACAACACTGTTTCTTTATCCTACCTGTAGTGAATTTTATTTCTTCTTCCCATCTTGTAGATTCAAGAACAGTGGTGGCATCCTATGAAGGTTATTTCTTTGAGATTTTAAATGCCTAGAATTTTAAGCCATAAAACCTCTTGCATACCTTTTGACATGGATTTCAGTGATAAAACTCTGGGAAGATCGTGTTTCCTTCAATTCTTTTCTTCATACGTTTCTTTAAGTAATTTATTTTCCTTAATAAGTCAAAAATAATCACAGGTCTCTCTGATTCAACATCTGCAAAAATAATAAGAATCCACCCCCCCTCCCCCAAGAATTGAGAGGAGAAGAAGAGTATGCGGTTGGTGGATCCCCAGACGTCTCTCGATCACAAGCGGAAGCCGGCGGGCTCTCTGGCCTGCATCGGTTCAACGCTTGGCTTCGCTTGCCGGCGGGCGGGGGTGGGGGTTACCTGAAATAGACGTATTATTTCTCCGGCAGTGCTCGTCACTGCGTCCTCTTCCACCCGTTTTCTTTTCGGTGGGGATTGTTAAGGACCACAGGTTCATGCGAGCAGGTCCACCCCAAGCGTGGAATGTGAACACAAGTCCCGAGGGCTTTCCATGGGAGGAGGAGGAGGAGGAGGAGGAGGAGGAGGAGTTTTGTGGCTCGTGTAGTGCGTGCGTGGTCGCTTTCGCCTACATGCTCATCAACATCATCCTCTCAGAAAGATTTGAATTGCTTTCCTGGAAATAGACCAGAAAGATGTTACACGAGTTGAGAGCCTGTTTTGTGGTAGAACAAATTGCCATTCTTAGTTAGTCACCAAGAAGCCAATTCCAACATCCACTCTGCAGTCTTCCCTTGAACCGGGCGGGACGGACACAATATATCTGGAATGAATCTAACAAGAACCACAGTTACAGCATCTAATACAATCTCACAAACATGAAGCATAAGGTGGTGTTTGCGTCAGGGCTTCTTCTCTGAATGCTAAAGCTTGGCCAAGTGCTTAATCCTCCGATGCCCAAAGAGGTACCCAAACCCACACACCCTCCGGCAGATGAGACTGTAAAGAACAGGAAACAGAGAACAGAGACCACTGTGTCAAGAGTCTCCTCCTCCTCCTCCTCCTCCTCCTCCATGGATCCTGCAACTTTTACGAAGAAGAAGAAGAAGAAGAAGATTATTATTATTATTATTATTATTATTACAGACAAGCTGAGGTCCACCCCCTCTTGCAGAGGCGGCTCATCATGAATCCCCCCCGCCGTCATGCCATGCAAACACCGTGTCTCCCAGCTCCGCCTTCAACTCCTCCCAGCAAAAGCCTTCCTCATCGCTGCTGCCGCTATCGCTCCCGTCTTCGAGTTTTAGCTCCACTAGCAGAAGCGGCGAGGCCACCTCCGACACCTCCACCGACAAGATCGACGCCCGCCTCGCCACTGCTGATCCCTTTCTTCTCTCCACCATGTAGCCCAGTTTCTCTCCGGTCGCCTCGATCCTCTCCATGATCTTCTCGACGGACTGCGTCGAAGTGAACCTCTTCTCCTTCTTCTTCTTCTTCTTCTTCTTCTTCTTATTATCATCCCCGTCCTCGAAGAGCCCCGAGAGGTCCAAACCCCACGACAGGGATATGAGCTCGAACGCGTTCAGGACGGGAGTGAGATCGTTTCTTGTGGTCGGAGGCAGGTGCGCCATGCTACTGAGCTGCGAGTCCAGGCTCAAGGACCGCTTCAGCCATGGGTGCTCCATCAATGCGCCGATGCTGATCCTGGTCTCGGGGTTGGGGTCCAGCAGCCGGAGCAGCAGCCGACGCGCCGACGGGGACACCCACGACGGCAGCTCGTACTCGCGCTTGTGGATCTTCCGGTACATGAGCGCGAGGTTGGCGTCGTCGAAGGGCAGGGAGCCAGCGAGGAGAACGAACAGGATGACGCCGCAGGACCAGGCGTCGGCCTTGGCGCCGTCGTAGCCCTTCCGGCGGACAACCTCAGGGGCCGTGTACGCCGGGGTGCCACAGGCGGTGTGGAGGCGACCATCGCGGAGCTGCTCGGGCAGCGCGGCCAGGCCGAAGTCGGACACCTTGAGGTTGCCGTCGCGGTCGAGGAGGAGGTTCTGGGGCTTGACGTCGCGGTGGGCGACGCCGCGGGCGTGGCAGTAGTGAAGGGCCGAGACGAGCTGCTGGAAGTAGCGGCGGGCGACGGACTCGGGTAGTCGGCCGCGGCGGGCGACGCGGGCGAGCAGGTCGCCCCCGGGGGCGTGCTCCACGATGAGGTAGATCTTGGACCGGGTGGCCATGACCTCGTAGAGCTTGAGGACGTTGGGGTGGGAGAGGCGGCGCATGGCGGCCACCTCGGTGAGGAAGCTGCGCGACAACCCGGAGTCCACCAGCTCGGGCTTGTCGAGGACCTTGACGGCCACCGCGCCGCCGTCTGAGAGGGAGCGCCCCAGGTAGACCTTAGCGAAGGTGCCGCGGCCGAGGAGGCGGCCCAGCTCGTACCTTCCGAGGAGGACCTCGGGGTGGCGCTTGGCGGAGTTGAGCTCGGGTGCCGGGCGGTGGTGGTCCATCGAAGGAGAACGGGAACAAAGAGACACCACAAGCTAAGAGACTGCCGGTCTCTCGCTCTGTTTCCTCCCGTGTCTGCCCCCTTTGGGGGGTGGGAAGAACTAAGTACAGGTTGTATATATGTACCCACCAAGCCACCGTCGCAACCTTTTCCTCCATTACTCTTTAGCTTTGTTAGTATATTTTAGTTTCATCTCAGCCGCCCTGACGATCTGATACACACACCCCGAAACAAGAAAGATGGTTTACGTTATATTATTATATACATAATTCCAACACCACACACACACTCTCTCTCTCTACGTTAAGAAATCATATTCGAATTTTCTTGACCAGCTTTGATGGGAAAATATAAAAGGATTGGCAATATGAAGTATGGAATTTTAGGTTGATATTACGTACTAATATGGAAGTCTTCACCCGACATGGAAGAGGGAATAGAGGAAGAACGAGAAGAAGTGGAACCGAGGCGAGGAGAAGAAGGAAGGGCTACGGTAGAGCGGGAGGAAGACGAGAACAAAGATGGCATGAGGGAAGCTTCCGGGCAAGAGATTATTGAATCCGTGACACACACTCTCCCTGTAGGTATTCGACACAAACCTGCAACAAAACCCGGGCGTGAAATGAGAGGGAAGATTCTTGGAGATGATGCAATCTTGGAGTCTTCACCTTCCCATAGGTCTTTTTGAGAGCTTATTAATGGTAACCACAGCTCGAGGGCACATCTCTATACCTAATGACCAAAGGCAGCATCAGTATTCAAAAAAAAAAAAAAAAAAAAACAAATATTTATATTGGAGTCTTCAGCTAACATAATTTGCTAAAAAAATTAATAATTTATCATAGAATCTTAAATTCGATCACCTTCCTCACTTACCCTATACAACAAACAGATAGTTTTGGAAGATCAAAGTTTGAGTTTAAAAAATTAATTCTTATATAAAGATAAGACTATGTATACCTATTTCTTTTAGATTTTGCATTGACAACAACCTTTTGAGTTTTGATCTGAAATGGGTGAGGAATGAGTTATAATCTTTGAAACATTCATTCATCTGTGTTTGCATGATGGATTCACACAATCATATACAATGTTCCTGCTGCAGGAGATGCACTTTGCTTGATGGATGCTCTCCAGCTGACTCCCAAGATTATGGCACTTGTGAGGAAGCTACAAAACAAGAGGAGGGCTAATGGTTTTGATTTGTTAGCATGTCCTTTCTACTGGGGTGATGTTGATTCTTGCTTAGTGGGTATATGATCAGATGAAGGAGAATTGGGACCAATTAGATGAGAAGAAGAAGGATGGAATTGACTGTCCAACTGAAGTAAAGCTGTGGTTGGAGTGGCATCTCATTGTATCAGCCATCCACATCTGCCTTGAAGAATCTCTCACTCTGTCTGATATTAATAATGGCCAACTTAAATTGAATTGAATGATAGTGAGGAAAGGACAATGATGTCAACTTTAGTCTAAGGGAACATGATGGTGGACATGTACTGGTGATAGTGAGTTGCTGTGTGGTTTCTTTGTGCCTCTTTGTAGATACTTGTGAGAAATCATGTAGCTCTGGTCACATGTTCTACATACTTCATCCAAAGTTGCAATTCCATGGTTCATGAACTGATTGTGTGAGACAAAAAACCTATTTAATCACCAAAAGAATGCATGATAGAGAAAACCTAACTGTAGCATTAAAAGCATAAAGATAGTAGTAGTAGTAGTCTGACTCTGAACATTGGCCATGTTCTTGCCTTTTTGTGATTTGGATAGATCTCTCAGGCTCACACTGTCAAATATGTTTAAATGTAGACAAATCATGTTCTCAACATTATCCCATCTGTAATCTCCACAAACATAAGACATTATCATCTTTTTCTTTTTCTTTTTTTGTTAAATATGGAAGCAACTGACTGCCTGTATGACAAAGTGGCTTTGGTTACTATGGTCATACTTCCACTTAGCCACAGGATATCAGAATTTGCATGAGAATACTAAGGATATGATGTTTTTTCTATACCTAAACCACTTCAACTCTCACACTGAGTTAATTGTCTTCTGTCTATGACACAATCAACTTGATTTTTTTCCTTCAGCAACTCTCTCTCTCTCTCTCTCTCCATATATAGGAGTTGTATTTTTTTTTTTTTTTTGGGTCAACATGCAGTGGTTGAAGATGGTATCTAATACATTAAGACAGTTTATTCAGTTGAGTCAGTAGGTTGTGTCACTTGTGCCTTCTCTGTTCTTTGTCCTTTTGATGGCCCATGGTCAACAAAATGCCAAGCACTCATGTTTTGTGATTCTTTGTAAGATATGGTACCTGGAAATGTTTTATGATGCAAAGATATTTACAATAGCACAGAAAACTACACTCACTCTCCAAGAAATATAACTTGTAATGATGGTGGTTCCACCAATCATCAACCATGCACTGGTGGTGCCTTTTCCAATTTTGACAAGCTATGGGGAATCAGATGATGCATCTTATGCTATGAAACATGGTAGAGCAGATTCTGCAAATGTACTAGTGAACTCCAGCTGTTTTCTCACCAGAGATTGTTGCATATGTGCACTTCCAATTAAGATATTTGTATGTTGCAGAGATTGATAGGTAGGAAGAACACCAGGTGGAGTTCCACCCAGTGGAAAAGATACCCTTCCCACACCTGATAAATGCTTCCAAGCTGAAGAAGACACACCATTTCCTTCACTGCTAAATGGAAACTGTTTCTTAAAATTCATTTGTCATGGAAGCAAGTGCATGAATCAGCTTCAGAGAGCCCCTGTGAATGAACTCTGACCAAAGCTGAAGAGAAGGTTCCATCTTGTTTCTGCAAGAAGAAGACAAAGTGGTGGATTCCTAACATCTACATGTATGTACAATAATACTTACGGACCCATTCATATATGTAGTTTATGCAAATGGTGGAGGTTGAGGTCACACTCTCCTCCTCCTACACCTGCTGTGGTTGTCCACTTGCTAAGAAAGAGTAACCAGTGATGCATATTGATGGACCACATGAAAGATATGAAGCAGTAAATTTAGATCTTAATAGAGCCACTAGCAGGAGAGGATTAGATTTCCTTTCAAATCTATAATCTGGTCAACTATCGTAAGATCTAAACAAATCATAATTGATAGTATTATTTTCAGTGATTCAATTATTATATGTTCCACATCTGAGACTGAGGTTGCTTGTAACCATAGGTTTCTGAACTGGACAGTGAAGCATTATGATGAATACTCTGGAGGAGAAATCTAGTTTAAGACTACCATGAAAGTGATCTTTGCCAACCACCAATAGGTTCTTGGCCTTTTGTGGTGGTCTTAAAATCTTGGTAGAGGTGATGATGATGATCTACTTCCGAAAATTCGACATAGCTAATATAATTCTTTTAAACAAAAACTCCAATAAACTCTTCTTGTGAAGTGTGAGAATCTAAATAAGTATGATGGATGGATGCTCTTAGGAGCAAAAAACATGTTCAAGCTTAGCTTTGTAAGGCTTCATTAGAAAGATGAGAATTTTATGGGCAGAAGAACTGAATGCTACCAGAAATAAGTGCAGGATATATAGAGAGAGGGAGAAGTATTTGGATTGTAAGATCAGAACACCTTTGAGGATGGCTTTGGCAGCATATACTCATCACTTTCAGATTGATATGATGATCATAGTAAAGACAAATATGAAATGACAATATCAATTCCATATCTATCTCTATTTCTTCTATCAAATATATATTTGTGCTGGGAGAAAAACAAAAAGACTTGGCCTGCAAATAGTGAAGAACAAGTCTACCTGAAACTTTGAGGTGGAAGTAAAAAATATCTATCCAAGACTGGCCCATCTTCTACAAAATGATCAGATCACTTGGGTGGAAGACAATGAAAAGGACTTGGGTGATTTCATTCCTCCAAGGGAAAGACAGTGACATGATAAGTTGTGATTAGCCATATAACGCATGCTTGTAATTGTAATGCATGACTCAATATGGAGTTGCATTGTCCAAAGCTGTATACTACTTAATTTATATGATAGCATATATGCGTTTCATGATTTGGATATATAAAGAACAATAGAGTATTGGATTCTCCTTTCATATTCATATCTGCAAGCCGCTAAAAAAAAAGGAGATGTTGTTGTTGTGTCTATTATACTTATTTGGAGGGCTTCAATGAGCTCATCAAACTGAAGGCATAGCTTAACAATCATCAAACTCAGAGTGAAGTCACAAGTTGGATTCCAGCGTTTGCTTCCTTTTTAGTTTTCATGTTGCTAATCCAAAATACCACAGAGAAAATTAAGTAATATATTGTCTTTCCAATTTGGTAATTGATAAAATATCCAACTTGGATGAATCTTATTATTTTCTCACTGTTTAAAATTGCTTGAGTTACAATGTTAGCTTTTTGTTAATGACCTAAAAAAAAAAAAAAAACACTTTTCAGGGATGTGAGAACTCATGCTGTATCATTATTTGCATCTTTTAGCCTGCAAAATCCAGGTTATAATTAAGCTTTTGCAAATGCAAAATAGCATATGTGATGGAGAAGCTTTTCTTTGGTCATTGATTTGAAGCACAACATGAATGAATGTTACCTGTTGAAGAGTTGATTTTATATGCTCGATCACTCCAAACCCTCAATACTAAGAAATGCATGTGAAGTTTTATTACCAAATAGCTTAAGCCTAATCACAGTTAAATCCAAACACACATATTTATAGGACTAAATAGTAGAGGACATCACGAGTAATTTCAATCTATAGTCGACTATACCTTAAAATTATCCAAGATTACCTATTTACATTGATTAAAAGATAAAATATAAATATTTTAAAATACTAAAAAATCTATCATATCTCACGTCCTCATCTAAACTAAGTTGGATCTAAATCTTTATCTTTTATTTTATCTAATATTAACTAATCCTGATTACCCAACACTATCATATCTTTTATTCTTCCCCTCCTCTTACTTTTGATTTTTCTACATAATTCCAAGAAAAATAAAAAAGAATAGTAGAAGACACTATGAGTACTTTCAATCTGCAGTCTACGATACATTAAAATGATCTAAGAACATCTATTTATATTGATTACAAGATAACATATAAATATTTTAAAATACTAAAAAATCTATCGTATCTCTTATCTTCATCTAAACTAAATTAAATCTAAATTTTTTTATCTAAACTTAATTAATTGAATTAATTTCAACTCCTTTTGCCAAGGGTGGAAGGACAGGTTTCAAATGAGACAAATCCAAGAATGTCTCTCGAAATAATCTTAAGTCCGAATCTAAACTCGATCGTTTGTCCCTTCAGGTTGGATCTATCTCATTTATTGCAGCACAAAAATTGTTTTATATGCATGCAATAATACTATTTTCTTGGAGCACAATAATAATTTGTTTCAACCATACTATATCTTGTTTTATCTGCACGACTAATGCTGACCACTGCAGCTTTATTTCATCGGGTAATGTTAGACGTCGTCATGATTGAGACAGACATGATTGGACCGGTCGATATTTCTGCAGTTGCGTTGATGACCGGAGATTGAGAACTTTGGCCCTTCCTCCACCCAAAGGATCAAAACACCCATCACATCATACAAAAGATTTCAGCCGTGATTCTATATCACAAGTGAGGAATAATATGCTTCCTATAGTAACTTAATTTCTATTGCAACTCTGTGTAAAAAAAAGAAAAATGTTTTGGTTTATTAAAATGTTAAAAACTAAAGAAACATAATTATTATTAATAGAGCATGAATTCCGTCGGTTGGCGAGTCGGTCGACACTGTTGATTCGATGTCGAATGTATAAGTTTATCATTGTGTCTCTTCTATGCTGATGTGGGTGTGCTGACGTGGTGAATCGACGTAAGATGTCCGAAGGGAAGCGGTTCACTAGGGTTGAGTTGACCTTGGAGAGATGAGACCAAGTAGAGGAACTAGAATATGCTTGACCACGAGCTCCTCTATTGACTATCGGGTCATCTTTAGGAAGTAGTGTTGTCTCTCTGGCAATTGGTAATCCTGCATAACTTGTCTGTGCCGAAGGGCTTCTCGAATTGGTCCCTCCAATGCTAAGTTAGTAAGGGATGGCGTTAAAATTGTTGAAGTGTGAGAGGTCCCGCCCTTGGTGCTCTTCCAAGGGATGACTTTTATACTTGTTACTAAATGTCACTGTGCGCGACTACTTAATGATCATCGGCATCATTGTATGCGGGTGCTTAATGGTCGTCGAGACCTCAGGTGATTAGCCCGGACACAGGGTGCAAGCGTAGACTAACCTATCCAGTTCAACTCCGTTCGACACTGCTCTACGCTTCCCGAGTTGCCTAGTACAAGTTTGCCTCACCATGTATAATCTCGAGCGTGTTGGAGCAAGGGATTTACGGTGTGGATGATGGGCGATTGTCTCGTCCAAATTCGAGATGTTGAATTAGCGTAATGCTCTCATGTCAGGTCCGCCATGGTGATCGACGTATCCCGTGGAGCAAATATTAGAATGTGTTGTATCAATTGTCAAAAATAAAATATAAATTTATAATTCTAACTTTTTTTATAGGAAAAAAAGAAAAATCTCTTCCTCGAACCCTTTATAAACCCTCTATCTTCTCATTATTTATTATTTAGACACCATCATCATCACCAGCCCGTAAGTCCAACAACCTTCATCTACGTTATCATCATTGCTGCTATTACTGTTGTCAGAATCCATAGCCTCCTCCTCTTGGATCTCATGCTTCTCACATCTCACATCCTGTGTAAGCATGATAAACCAAAGAGACAAAAAGAAAAAAAACCAGAAAACCATATGTTTATAGGAGATTTAACTCGTAAACCTCTTAATTATTTGAAGGAATAACTCAAGTTTGTGTCTGGCAGCAGCAGTCCAATCCTTTCCTTTTTCTTCCTTTAAAAACTTCAGCTAATATATTACCAGATGATAAGCCCATCGTCATAGTTGGAGCATCAAAGTCTGGATGAGAGGAGGAGGTGTTGTTTTCTGCATCCATGTTTGCATAGCGGCAGACAACATATGTTATTTGTGTGACCAATACAAATCTCTTTGAACTTATATATGAAACCAATCCCAGTTCTGTCATCAAGTGTTGTTGATAAAAGAGAACTGAGATCCATACCAAGCTTTCCAGCCCATAAGGGAGCCATGGTGTTCTTGCTTCAGGTGGAGGAGACTCAAAAGTTATCACACAGGGAAACCCCCCCCCACCACCTGCATGCATTGTTATCCACTGGCACTCATGCAGTGTAATGATGGGGATAATTTAAATTGATCTTTTTGGACTTTAAATTGATTACTGACAATGAATACATCTGCCTTACAATTATTAGTCTGAAAAATAATAAAAAGCTAACAATTGTTTCACTTGTAAAGATCTTAATGCAATTTTTGAAAATATAAAGATAATTAGTTATCAAGAATAAACTATAATTAACCCATACAATTATCATAATATTTTATCAACAACAAGGTAATTGGGAGACGAATAAGCCCAGCAACAATTAAATAAGATTAGACAAGTCAACTCACAGTGACCAAAACTTGACGGTGATGAGGCACATTAATCTTACGTTACATGCGCGATTTGACTGAGCTCAATACTAAATAAGGAGATCTCGAGATTGCTCAAAGTAAATTTGAAATTTAGGAGTAGCAATGCATTAAAAGAAGAAGAAAAGGTCAACGTTACTGTTTGGGTTCAATCGGGGAATCATTTTTTTCTAGTCCACAGAAAAATCTACCCAAGTGTCCTCATAATAATAATAAAAAAAATGGATAGTAAATAAGTTGATCTCGTCTTCTACTAATCCATGATTAAAAGAAAGTGACTCGTGAACAACCTTGGGAATAAGTGCATATGGTCGACAGCTAAGTTTGAGTTATTTAAGTCATAAATAGTTTAATTATATTTTGTTGGTAAAGGATCAATCTCGTATAGCTCAATAAATATCTATATAAAAAAAAATTATCAAAGAAGTTAAAAAAAAATACTTTTATCGTCTTGCGAAACATGCAAAAATTAAATAATAGGAACCTTTATAGTACTTATTTTAAAAATATATTTACTCGATTTTTTTTTATTAAAATGATCCATCATTGTGGCCGTCAGAATCAAAATATGTTTCCATCAATTTTGTTTTTTTTTTCATATTATTAAACTCTAATAATTCTTACCAACTCATCAGTACAGCTCGCCAAACCAACAGCACTTCCTTCACGTGCTAAGTGTTTTTTCCAATTGCAAGAAATGGTTAAATAATTAAAATTTTCTCTTACCATTCTTTGGGATACCCGAGTATCTACCTGTTCTATATGCGCTGCGAAGGGTGGGTAGCAAGGCGGGTAGGTAAAACGGGTAGGCGGGCGGCGCGCGGGGTTAATTTAAAGGAAACCCCGCCCCAGCCGTCGCACCGGCAAGGTTTACGCCCAAATATTACTCGTCCAGATGGCACTCGCTTGTCCGTTCATGTGGGCGGGCCGTGGAATAATGCAACGGCAGAAACAACACCACGCCGCTCTTGCGCGTAACGTTAAATCGTGCCCAATCATTAAAAAATAAAATAAAATATCCTCCAGTTCGCGTACTTTTCTACACCGTGGGTCCCACGGGGTCCCATTTCTTCTTTCGCAGTCAAACTTTAGGTATGCCTGCGCCGGAGATAGATGGTGCAGTGTTTGACTAAGGGAAATTTCTACCGGGGCGACGCCGATTACGTACGCGCGAGTATTACTCGCTCGGACGGCAAGAGGCTGAGCCGTGTATAAATAAGTACCTTATGAGTCGGAATAGTGAGCGTAAAAAAACCCCTCCGGCCCACTGCGTAGGAAAAGAGAGTACTTCGTTATAAGCATTAAATCCGTCCAATTATTGCTCGAATCCGTAATAATATAATAAGAATATGACAGAAGGGAAAATATTCAACCTCGTCGGCTGTTGCCCGCCAGAATGCATGACGTCATCCATACATTTTACTCAATTTCCGATCTTTTTTTTTTTCCTGACGTTATAAAGGATGATCCAAATGGCTTCGTAGATCTCCTCCCAACCTTTCCACCACCGCCACCGCTGCGGCTGCTGCTGCTGCTGCTCCGTCAAGAACTTCCTCTTCCTCTTCCTCTTCCTCTTCCTCTTCGAGGTCCATCTTTTATCTTCGTGTTCATCCAATGTCTCTACGTTACGTGAATATTATAGGATCATCTGATTTTTTTTTCCCTTGTTAACCTGCTTTACATAATTTTCCTTTACTCCTCCGATCGTTCTTTTGCTGTAGAAATGAATCATGCGTTGATTTAGGAAGTTTCTCATGCAGCAGTGTTTTGGTTCTTGGTTTTCTCTCTCTCTCTCACTCTCTCTCTCTCTTTATGGGGCAATCTTTTTTTGGCAATACACTCTGCTTTGATTGAATTCGGGTTATAAATGTTCCAGTAAATTTTACGTGAAGATTCCTGGGAAGGAACATCTCGGATCACTGCTAACGCTGCCAATTGTTGCAGAATGGGTAGCACCGGGCATGACGGAACCGGTTATGGAGCACACACGTACGAGGGCTTGGAGAGGGAGCCCTATTGGCCTTGCGGCACGCTCCGGATCTGCATCACCGGCGCCGGAGGCTTCATCGCCTCCCACATCGCCCGGCGTCTCAAGAGCGAGGGCCACTACATCGTCGCCTCCGACTGGAAGAAGAACGAGCACATGAGCGAGGACATGTTCTGCCATGAGTTCCATCTCGTCGACCTCAGGGTCATGGACAACTGCCTCAAGGTCACCGGTGGGGCAGACCACGTCTTCAATCTTGCTGCCGACATGGGAGGCATGGGTTTCATCCAGTCCAACCACTCCGTGATCATGTACAACAACACCATGATCAGCTTCAACATGCTCGAAGCTGCAAGAATCAACGGCGTCAAAAGGTTTTGTGGTTAATCTTCTGCATCTCATCTTTCTTCCCGAACGAGTTTGTCTTGTGTCATCCGTCTTCTCTAACGTCCCATCTCCAAATTATGATACCTTTTGCAGGTTCTTTTATGCTTCAAGTGCCTGCATCTACCCCGAATTCAAACAACTGGAGACAAATGTTAGCTTGAAGGAGTCTGATGCATGGCCTGCTGAGGTTAGTTGCCAAAACATCGAACACCTTGGGATCTTACAACCTCGTAATCCGAACTCTTTCGCCGCCTGCAGCCTCAAGATGCTTATGGCTTGGAGAAGCTGGCAACCGAAGAGTTGTGCAAGCACTACAACAAAGATTTCGGCATCGAGTGCCGCATCGGAAGGTTCCATAACATCTATGGCCCCTTCGGGACATGGAAAGGTAGTCGTAATACACTACTCATCGGAGAAGAGTGTTTGTGGTGACACACCTCGTGCTTCTCCGAGTTGCAGGTGGAAGGGAGAAGGCACCTGCAGCTTTCTGCAGGAAGACTCTCACCTCTACAGATAGATTTGAGATGTGGGGTGATGGACTGCAAACCCGATCCTTCACCTTCATCGATGAATGCGTGGAAGGTGTTCTGAGGTACATCTACACGGCTTACACTGTCACTCATCGAAACATGCTTGGCTGTTCTTCCTAAGCGACATCTGTTACTGGATGCTTTAGGCTGACCAAGTCGGACTTCCGAGAGCCAGTGAACATTGGAAGCGATGAAATGGTGAGCATGAATGAGATGGCTGAGATAGTGCTGAGCTTCGAGGAGAAGAAGCTTCCCATCCACCACATTCCCGGCCCGGAAGGTGTGCGTGGCCGGAACTCCGACAACACTTTGATCAAGGAGAAGCTCGGATGGGCTCCGACGATGAAACTAAAGGTATCCATCCACAACAGTGATTTGATCTCTTCTTCCACACGATTACTGCAAAGGATTCATGCTCTTTTCCTTCTTCCACTTGCACAGGACGGCCTGAGGATCACATACTTTTGGATCAAGGAACAGATCGAGAAGGAGAAGTCTCAGGGCCAAGATATATCTGTTTATGGATCATCCAAAGTGGTGGGAACTCAAGCACCAGTTCAGCTGGGATCTCTTCGTGCAGCAGACGGAAAGGAGTGAAGCAAGCAGAGTTGGGCATTTATTAGTCATTGTACGTCCCATGTCATACAAAATAGATTTCTTTCTAAGCATTACATCTCTGTTGAGGGAAGAGAGATCCATTTGAATGTTCTGCATGAGAATAAAGTCAAACTGTTTGCTAAAAAATTTTCTTGTTCCATGTTAAGGTTTGAATAGTTTGACATGATTCACAATTTAATATTTTTCTCAGCTAAGACATAATACAACATTAATAATTATAATAATACAGTGATGTACAAAACTTATGTGCCGAGCGTTTGCAAATATCAATTTGATCTAAAATTGAGTTATTATAATAATTGTTTTCCATTAAGCTATTAAGCGTCGATAGCTATGCTTGTATTTTGTCAACCGACGTATCGTTGTTCATGCGTCCGGCAAAACACGGGATCTTTGTGAATAAATAAATAAAATAAATATTTATTCACAGAAGCGGGCGATATGCCCCAAGTGAGAGCCTCGTCAGCTTCGTAATCTCCGTCCCCCCGCAACACTTGCGCCTTCTCACATACCGCCGCCGCCCCCCCCTCCCCCGCCCTCAGGGCTTTTTTCTCCAATCGGCGTAGAAATGGCTCAGACCGTCTACCTCCTCTCTCCCCCGACGACGCCTCTCCGGTCCGTCTCCAAGCTTCCCGCATCCTCCCCTTCGCCTTCTGTCGCTCGCATCCCACTCCGCAGCCTCCTCCCCCATTCCTCACCCCGCCTTCGCCACCATCTCCGCTTCCACGCTTCCGGCGCCTCAGCCGCCCTTCCCCCGTCGCCGGATCTCGGCCTCCTTGCCTCCGATAACGGGTCTAGCAACCTCGCTGCGGCGGCGGCGGCTACGGCGGCCATCGATGTCGACGCTGTGACTGAGGCGGAGATGAAGGAGAATGGTTTCCGGAGCACCAGGCGTACGAAGCTGGTCTGCACGATTGGGCCGGCCACGTGCGGGGCCGAGCAGCTGGAGGCGCTCGCCGTTGGTGGGATGAACGTCGCGAGGGTGAACATGTGCCATGGTACGCACGAGTGGCATCGACAGGTTATCCGCCAGGTCAGGCGGCTTAATGAGGAGAAGGGGTTTGCGGTCGCGGTGATGATGGATACCGAGGGCAGTGAGATCCACATGGGTGACCTTGGTGGCGCCGCCTCAGCTAAGGCCGAGGTGAGGTTATCTGATCCCGTCAACAATAAAGCTGCCTCCTCTTCTGTTATTATTAGTTCATTGTAATGCGATAGACCTAGTTTCTTTTTCTTTCTAAGAGGTGCAAAATAAATTGATAACCTGATAGTACGATTTATGATATTTTTTCTTGCTCTATATTTTGGTGAAGTCCGTTTCAATTATTTGGAGATTCGACTGAAGGATATGAGGTAGCAAATGGTGGATATTATATTCTAAAAGGAAATTATAGGTGACCACGGGAGTGAGGAGTGTTCCTGGCACGTTTAAAAGAAAAATAAATTTCCAATATTGACAAACTCATTGTTGATCTTTGGTAAAGGAGCACAATAATCATTCAAAGATGCATCTTTTTTTGCCCTTTTTTATGCTTTTCTCATCTTTCCTGCTCTTTTTTGCTTTTCTTCTGATAATAGTTATAAGCAATTAATTTGTCCAATTCGTTTGTTCAATAGCTTTTAATTAATTTCGGTCTCATCTCATTGTAAAATGATTTATAGAATAGCAATTGGTTTAGTAAGTTAGGGCAGGGTTTATTGGGTAGATCAGACTGGGACATTAGCTTCTTCTTCTTCTTTTTTCTTAACAATCTTGGCTCAGTTGGACAAAGCTTAAAATCATATGAGACTGCTTTGTGATCAGAAGAAAATAGATGCAGCCTATTAGGATTTGTTTGAGAATGATTGAAATCAGCCTGAATCCGTCAAAGGGTCTCTATCTGCCAAAAAAGTCGCAGAAACCTGCCACATCCCGGTTGGAAATTTGATCAAACTTTTTTTTGGAATTGAGTCGAGTCGAGCTTGATTAAATCACAACTGGCTGATCGATTCTAGATCTTCAACTGTCTGGACAAGCAAAAATTAAGAGAGAGAAACGGAGAGAAGGGGAAGGTGAAGAGGCGGAGAAGGGGAAGAGAGAGAAAAAGATAGGAAGAGAAACTGTTCTCTCTCATTGGTGACAGTGGTAGCCCACTGATGCTGGAGAAGAAGATGAGAGGAGTTCTGGAAGACAGAAGTTGCTGGTCATCTGCAGCAAGACTTTGCCAGAGACGAGAAAGAACAGAAGCAAACTTCCTTTGCTGCCACAGATTTCGCCTCTTGCCATTGTACTATAGCAGCATCATCACATCTGTGAGCTGAGAGAGAGTGAGAGGAAGAGGGTGAAAGATGGATTTGTGACTTCCATGACCTTCGCCTTTATTGCCATCGTAGTATAGCAGCCATCATCACATCTGTGAGCTGAGTGAGCGAAAGAGGGTGAAAGATGGTTTTGTGATTTCCATGATCTTAAGTCACTAAGGTCTGAAGTCACATATTATAAATTACTTTTGTTTTTTAAATTTCAGTTTCAATATTTTAAAATTGACAATAATCTTTTAACATATTATTATTATTATTATTATTATTTAATGAATTTTTGGTACTTCATATTTTTAATTCTGCTGATCTTTGATTCAAATTTTTAGCTGATCTTGATCTAGATCTCAACAATCTTGACATGGATCCAAGGTTGATCTTCATCCCAGTTTTGATTTTGTGAACCTTGACTTGTGATATATATAAGATTACAGACAGTAAATTAAAGACCGGCAAGGCATGTCAAGCCATTCATTTAGCAGTGTGATTCATTTTGGCTTTTTTACTTTGCTTTCATTTTGATGAATTAATACCCCTTGTCCTTTTTTTCAACTGCAATTTGATATCATAAATACCATAGTTGATGCAAATATATATATCAAGAAATTGAGATATATGGCAAGTATAATACGAAACTGCACATGTGCAATCACTGTGACTTGCATCTGGGTGATTATATATGTTTCTGGTGTTTGGTTGTAGTGCACATGTATCAATTATGAGATAGATTTTAAGTAAAAAAGTAAATTTACTTCAATAGCCAAACTAAATATTTATGCCATCACAGCTTGTTGTTATTGTTATAAAGTTATTTGATTGTCCATGTTGTCTTCTTCTTTTACGATAAATTTCAACGAAAATTTAGTGATGATATCAAGTGAAGTAAAAAAGATGGATTTATGCTTGTCTAAAATTAAATATCAATTTTGGAAGCAAACGCTTACACTTTTAACATTCATTTTTTTTTTACTTTTCAGAAAATATTGGCTGGAAATTTGTTTCCCAGATAAAGTTTTAACTTTTAATTTTGGAAGCTATATGTCATGATGCGATTTCCTTTTTCTTGAAATGTTCTGAATGGATATTGCACCATATTACATTTACTGCTGATGATTCTAAATGTGTTCTTAAATCCACTGATTTCTACGTTATAGGCTTAGAAAGGTCGCTACTACTGTTAAATTAAGCATGCTCAACTCTATCAGATTCATTTATTAAACACCTAAAACTTTTGGCTGTCTTCTATGTACTATCTAATACACTACTTCTTTGTAGGATGGTGAAATTTGGACATTTAGTGTAAGATCTTTCAACTCACCTCTTCCAGAACGTACCATCCATGTGAATTATGATGGTTTTGCTGAAGGTTAAAGACTGGGAAATCTCATTTTTATGTTGGAGAATGAATTAATAATTTTCTTCCCTAGTGAAGAAACTAGTCTAACTTTCAATATGATTTCATATTCGTTGGACATACTACAGATGTCAAAGTCGGTGATGAACTTCTTGTGGATGGAGGAATGGTAAGGTTTGAGGTGATCGAGAAGATTGGCCCAGATGTAAAGTGTCGCTGCACTGATCCTGGGCTGCTGTTGCCACGTGCTAATCTCACATTCTGGCGTGATGGTAGCCTAGTACGTGAGCGTAATGCTATGCTTCCCACAATTTCTTCCAAGGTTGGTGATCTTTATCACTATCATGCAGTTCCTGCAAAAATTTTGACAAACAAATAAAAGTACTTGTAGTAGTCACGTAGTTAAGTTTTACTGAATTTGGAGATCTTTGTTACATTATAGGTTTCTTTTCACTATCATGTTTGAGTACTGATTGATTTGGTTTGTTGTTTATATAATTGATGCAGATATCGTTTTCTGTTATTTTTATTATTTTGAGATCGGAGAACTTTTTAGACTTTCTTTAAGATGGGTAGTTGATGACCTAGCCTAGACTTTGTATGCAATATCTTGATCAGCAGAATGATTTTATGTTCGCCACCTGCAGTTCACTTAATTATTGACTCTAAGAGAATGCTGTGATGCTTTGCATGCCTAAAATTAGTGTGGATTTTATGGCCACTAGACTTCAAAATTCTTTCTGACTAAGATCGTGGACTCATTGACACGTATATTAGACCTTAACATGAATAATAATGACACAAGTCAACTGTAGTTTTAGTTGAACCTTAGTTGCACTGTCATGTCACAGTATACAAGGCTTTAATTAGGCTAAAATATATCATAGAAGGACTCTGATGATAAAAAGGACTCAATTTTATCTAATCGAAAACTCAGCCTAGGCTAATTGTTCTTCTTTAACACGCCTCAGGATACACAATACACCTTTGCTTGCTAGCCATCAAATAATTTTAGTTCTATATTCAGTATTGGATGATAAAGCCTGGTTCTGAGGCTTCTCACTATGATTTAAATTCATGTTGGCACCATAATGAACTTCAATTTTGTTGTACATTGTTATGAAAACCATGTAGATAAATACACACTGCTTTCTAAATTCGATTTCAAATCCATATTGGCACATTATATAATTATACTTATGAAAACAGGGTGTTTTCAAAAGTGAAAGGGGTCTCATGGTAGGTTATTCCTTTGTGATCTAGATTACCAGGATTTGAGTCCTAGAATTAGCCTCTTTTGCTTGCAAGGGTAGAACTATGTACAATAACCCTCCCTAGACCCTGCATCAGTGGGAGACTTGCAAGTTGTACCACCTGTTTTATGACATTTTTTGAAAATGGTGTGTTGCATAAGGGGCAAAGATGTATTTAGAGAGACAGAAGTGCAAATTGAATTTCTAATTAATAAATGTTGGAATTGTAATTTGCCAAAAAAGAAGTGGGTATGAAATGAAAATTGCTCACATCATGGATCTTTATGTCTAATAGCCTGATTACATTCTTCAATCTTTATTTCTTTTCAATTTCTTGACACTCGATTATCAAGGAGACGGAGTCTATTTATCATGTGTTTTGTTCTCTGTATTATTTGTTTTTGCTTGTTGATATTGAATTAAATGCTATTTTTTTATGCCTCAGTTTTTGCTATGTGCTTGGTCAACATGGACAGAATATAGGACTTGATCTTGTAAGGTAGCTTTGAACAGTTCAATCTCTAATTCAATAATGTTAGCTTAGGCACAAAGGATATTGAGCTGAGATTTGCCATTCTGGCTTACACTGGAATGCCTAGTGATGGAAGTGATTCATCTTCTGGTATAGGTTCATTCAAGCACATATATGAGCTTCTCTCTGAACAATCTGGTTGCTTAAACAAAAGACTAACTGAATGTTTGTGTTCATCATCTTATGACCTTATGGTTTTCATTTTTACAGGATTGGCTTGACATAGACTTTGGTATTGCTGAGGGTGTAGATTTTATTGCTGTGTCATTTGTTAAATCTGCTGAAGTCATTAATCATCTCAAAAGCTACATAGCTGCACGATGTCGTGACAGGTAAATAAAAAAGGCCTCCTGTTTTGTTTTCTGTTTATTTTGTTTAATGGAATTACCGAGAGAATGACGTAAACATAGTCACTGAATTGGAGAATAATTGAGCTTCTAATTTCATGATTACAACTGCTAATTTAGCCAGCTCTTCATATCTAATTTTAGATTGGCACTTGCATATATAAGTTACTTAGTAGTGTTCTCTGCTTTGCAACTGTACAATCATTAATTCTAATCTGATGTCTCTCTGCTATCTCCAATTTATGCATAATTCCAAATTTGCTTTGGAATAACTTGAAATATTTCTATCCCAGTTGTCAAAGCTTCCCTACTGTACATATGTATGTGTCTCTTTATTATGAAATTTTGTTATATTTTAAATTCTGCATTCCATTATTTCAGTTTACAAGCTATTAATGTTGTTAATTGATTTTGTCATGCTTCGCAAAAATTTCTGCGTACTACATTCAGGAAGTACTTTGGATAAACTACTTCCATTTGGTTAACCATTGTGTTCCCTGCATTGAGTTTGTGGATTGTTATCCAGCACAAAATATAGAGAAACAGAAAAGAACAAGGACTTTACATGGTATCATTGGTTTCACAAGATGTTTTCACACTAGAATTCTTGGAAAAAAATTGAAACATTATCACCAGTAATGTTTAATACCTGCTCGGATGTGTTAAATCAGTTTCAGATGCATCGTTTCTCCATACAGTTTCCTATATTTTTCTCTTATTTTTTCTTGTCTCTTTGGTTCCTTGTCTATCTTGATATACTCTTCTTTCTATTCTTTTCTCTCTCTCTCATCTTCTTTCTCTTGCTGCCTATGGCAGCATTCACATGCTCTTTCTCTGGCTTACTCTTCTGCTCTTCCCCTTGTCTAGTTGCTGTAGCTTTCTGATTCGTTATTTTCCTTTAATTGCTGATACCATTCTTTGTTACCCTTTCTTGTGCTACCATTGTTGCTTTTATCATTCCTGCTCCCTTGTCTTTTTTTATATGGAGTGGCATCCTTGTCTATCTTGATATACTCTTCTTTCTATTACTCTCTCTCTCTCTCTCTCTCTCTCATCTTCTTTCTCTTGCTGCTTATGGCAACATGCTCTTTCTCTGGCTTACTCTTCTGCTCTTCCCCTTCTATAGTTGCTCTAGCTATCTGATTCTTTATTTTCCTTTAATTGCTGTTTCCATTCTTTGTTACCCTCTCTTGTGCTACCATTGTTGCTTCTTTCATTCCTGCTCCCTTGTTTTTTTTGATACAGAATGGAATCCAAGTGTTTACTAGTCCCTCCACTTGCACCCAGTCTGCCCTCCAACAATGCCCGATTGGCGAATGTATGTACTATGTGGTAAATTATGACTATCCGCCTTTCAAGAAGACAATCCAACTTATATCTAACTGTAGGACTTCGGCATTTTGGAAAGCTCCATCCATCACATCTTATCTGATCATTTAAGTGCATCGTTCAGATCATGGATTGAGTGCGATGTACCATACTGAGTGCAATGTTCTAGGTCAATATTGTTGGTTGGCGAAGTGTGTTGAACAATGAAAAACATATAAACATGTATATAAATTTTTAGTTTTGGATTGTTCTGAATAATGGTGTGTCACCTGAGATATCTTGTGACCATCCATATAATCTAGGAGTATAAAATATATTAAGAGCATTAGATATCTCAATGAAAGAATTAATAAGTGATAACTTAGTGAGTCAAACAGACAATTGCAATACATCATAACCAATTAAAGCAAGACATGGCAGTCCAATGATTCAAGTACAATACATCGACTCACAAGATCTTTGAGCATCAACAAGAAGTTACAAATTAATGTGTTCCTAACAAGGTTTTACATACCAGTCCGTACCAGCGTATCGACATTTTGGCGGTATGCACAGTGCGTACCGGGCGGTATGCACAGTGCATACCGCCCAGTATAATAAATATTTTATAATATTTTTATAATATAATATAATATTTCGTCTCCCCCGCGTGGGGAGAAAAGTCGCCCTCGGGCGGTGAGGGCTCGCGGGCGAGGTATTTCTTCTTTTCTTCTTCTTCTTCCTCTTCCCTTTTTCTTCCTCAATCGACCGTCGACGGTCGATTTCTCCCTTAATCGACCGTTGATGGCCGATTTTAGCGGCATCGCTTGGTAGCGGCCGGTCCGCGTATTGGTCAGCTGTCAGACCGGTACGTGTCGGGTAGTACGGGCCTTACCGCTCGGTAAGGAAAACCTTGGTTCCTAAGAGGGGTCTTATGCTGTGACATTGCTAGAATGTCATCATATTACTGGTTATGACTTAACGCACTAGATATGTGGGTAGAATCTCATCATGTTACTGGTTAGGACTAACACACTAGATCAAGTCCTAGGGATCTATCTTTATTAGATTGTTTATTTAGATGAAGCCTGAAGTACCTTATTGATATCGGGGAAGGGAGAAAGAGGAATGGATTAAAAAAAAAAATTGATAGTCGAGTTGTATTTGTTGGAATAAGTCTTTTTGGATTGAAAGGAAACAAACTCAAGATAGAACTTACATAAAATCGATAAATAGTTCACCACCAAGTTTAAAATCACAAAGGGATTCAGATAGTTCACCACCCTAAAGATATTAAACAAGGATACATAATTATAACAAAAGACTCACCACTCAAGGAAACATCCAAGAGATACAGAGTTTAAGAGAGAACTCTAAGAGCTTCTGCCAATACCATCAAATTCTAAACTTCTTTCTAGCCACAAAACAAGTACTAGTAGATGAAACAATCCTTCGTGCATAGGGAACTATGAAACTAAATGCATTACAGCTAGTAACTAACCTCTTTAATGCATTTCTTGGTCATGAAGGAAAGCACCTTGAAATAGTTTTAACTTTGTCCAAGGAATATGCTCATGAGCTGTCATATTTGAGTGGACTGGGTTAAAGGCTATGAGACAATATTGTGGACTGTAGGGAATACCACAGAATTAACAAGATCCACACGTGCTTATTGTAGCAAATTAGGCACTCCCGTGTCACTTGTGAGCTATGGGTTAGGTTTGGAATTGGTTGGCTGGAGTACTGTATGGACTTTTGTTGAGATGTAATACACCAGTACCGACTTATATTGTTCAATTTACCCATGGTCTGCTTTGGTTTGGATTAGACTGTTTGCTATGGTTTGAATTAGGCTGGAGCAGTAGGGGTTATACCTCAATCCATGGTTTAGAAAAATATAAACTCTTCCCCTGCATTTTCTGATTCTAGGTGATTAAAACATAAATTGCTCTTTATTTGTCTTCATAATTTTGTAGCTTTCGTAGCTTTTGATATTAAACCATGACCAAAAGAAGTAACAATGCAATATACACATTTATTTAAATTTTCGTTCCAGATATTCATTGTCACCAATTTCTATTGTTTTTGGAAGGATCTTTTACCTGCAGCTTTCGTGCACTCTATGTTTGTCTGTTCTTGTATGATAAAGCAAACCTGCAGAAAGTTGCATGACCCTGTTTGTTGTTTTTATTTTCTTGTGAAAAACAAACTTGAACCTTGCATGAATGATCTACATTGTGTTTTACAGAGAAATTGCAGTCGTTGCAAAGATTGAGAGTATAGATTCATTGAAAAATCTGGAAGAGATTATTCGTGCATCAGATGGAGCAATGGTTGCCAGGGGAGACTTGGGTGCTCAAATTCCACTTGAGCAAGTGCCGTCAGCTCAACAAAAGATTGTTAAACTTTGCAGACAGCTAAACAAACCAGTAATTGTGGCTTCTCAGCTTCTTGACTCTATGATCGAGTACCCTACACCAACCAGAGCTGAAGTTGCTGATGTTTCTGAAGCAGTTAGGCAAAGGGCAGATGCTTTAATGCTTTCTGGTGAGTCAGCTATGGGCCAATACCCAGATAAGGCTCTGACTGTGCTTAGAAGTGTGAGTCTACGGATTGAAAGGTGGTGGAGAGAGGAGAAACGCCATGAAGGAATGGAACTTCCAGATATCACAACTTCTTTTTCTGACAAAATTTCAGAGGAAATTTGTAATTCTGCTGCCAAAATGGGTAAGCCTCATCATGTTGAATTATAGCTATTTGAATTTTATTAGAATTTTGTTGGTTATTCTGAAGGTGCTTCGTTCCGAGAATCACCTGAGACACTTATTGAAATGATAGGCATTGTCTCTGTGTAACTCGGGGATATGTTCATGCAATAAAATCATAGTGAAAGGTGGGTGGGTTCTTAAAACTTTTTGGTTTATAATTGTCTATGCATGCTTGTATGAATCTCTACTTGATCTTTTGCTGAAGCAGAAGAGATTGAACTGTTGTTACTGATGAAAAGCTTGTCCTTGTGGAGTAATTCGGTCAAATTTAAACATAAGTACTCCTAATGAAATATTTGTCCTTGCAGTTATTCCTTAGGAAAATTCTTGAAACATAACTTCTAATACAAATTATATTGCCCTTGTGGAGTTATCCCTTAGATCCAACTCTTCTAACCATGAAATGGTGTTGTTAACCATTCATCAGTACTTTAAAAAAAAAAGAAGAAAGAAATCTATTGAGTTATCTATTTATATATCAGAAATTTTTTGAGTTTTAGTATTTTGATATTATGTTAATTAAATGTTTCAAGAACATTTTGCAGAAGTTTAAGCTTCTGTTTTGGGAAATTTAAGTCTTCAAATACTTATTGATGCTGTGCCAATAAATTTAAGAGCTTGTTTGCTGTTCCTGATGCTGCTAACTGTGCTTTTGAACTTCCTTATTGTTTCTCATGATACTATTCATGCTTTGCAGCTAACAACTTGGGAGTAGATGCAGTCTTTGTCTACACAAAGACAGGTCAAATGGCTTCTCTCCTTTCTCGGTGCCGCCCTGATTGTCCGATCTTTGCATTTACATCCTCGACATCAGTGAGGAGACGCTTGAACCTTCAATGGGGTCTTATACCCTTCCGACTGAGTTTCTCTGATGACATGGAGAGCAACCTCAACCGGACATTTTCTTTGCTCAAGGCAAGAGGAATGATCCAGTCTGGTGACCTGGTCATTGCCCTGTCTGACATGTTGCAGTCAATTCAGGTGATGCTTGTGCCATGAGGCAGATTTTTTTTACTGCAGGGTTTTTCTTATGAAATCTAATAAGCCATCATATGATTGGAAGAGTTAGCTGTACGCGTTAGCAAACTTTGTGTTATCATTTATGCTATCACAATTGAATTATCCACGTCAAAGCATCTCCACCCAAAGTGCTACTATTTGTTGCTGCTTTTTATTAATATAACTGAAACCTATTTCTAGTGTTGTTTATCCCCAGATTTCTTTGGTTCAACAGCTTTATTTATTTATTTGGTCAACCGATATGTTTCCTTTTTCTTTTTCAAATTGGTTTGCTTTCCATGCAATTGCTCTTCTACCAAAGCGTGGAGTGTTGAGTTTGCAGGTGTTTCTGGAACCATTTGTCTTGTTTTGTGCCTGGCATTCACTATAAGAATCCATGATGAAATGTGTTGATCCGTTTTTTTATTATTTTTTATCATCATCATCATCGGCATGGTAAATGATGACGGATAATATTCTGAAGTTGTAGGTTTTATCAATGAAAGATGTAGCACTTGATAGCACATGCATGAATCATTTTATACAAAAATGATTGATAAAAAAATAAATTTAATTATGACTATTTTATTCTTAGATTTAAAAAAATTATATCAAGATTCTTATAGATATAAAAAATAAAATATTTAACTTTATTTATCCTAACGTCATTAGTTTTATTGATAGTAGAAGGTACATGAATGGTGTTATATACTCTACTTATCTTTTTGTCTATCTTTATTGTATTATTTATGCACCTGCTCTTTTTTTTTTTTTTATATAGTAGAATCGATAGCATTAGAAAAAATAAGATTAAATATTTGGTTTTTATAACTATATAGATTTTAATATAAATATTTTAAATCTAATAATTGAGATACTAAAAAGGATTAATTAGGATAAATATATAATTAGCTCTAACTTTAGGTTCATATTGGTCTGTTTAAATGATCCACACTGTCATGTAATCTAACTAAAATGCATGCATTTTAATATTCATAAGTATAATAAACACTTATGCATCATACTTAATGATAATTAAACAGCTAGCCAAATATTTTAACTTAAGCTCACCCTTAAGATAATTAATGATGCATAATTTTATAATACTAACACTAATCAACACGTCTGTGTTCCCATCCTTAATATGGTAAGAAGAATGGAAATCTTCCATTTTAGTTATAAGGGTGCTGCTGTGAATTCTAGCATCCGATTCTTCTATCATACTAAATTTAAATTGGTTTATTCATGCTTTTTAATCGTCACAATCTTAAGACCAAATTAAATTCCAGCGGAATAAGACGGTAGTAATCTCGATCGAAGGAGCTTGCAGCCAAGAATTCCCATCTCCTAAGATTACCACGAAACAAAGCTAATTCAACTCCGGAAACCCTGCAACTACCAACGTCGAACGAGAACAAGGAGCAGATGCAAGCAGTAGTCATCGGTTGCACTGGGTCGGCGTGCCGCCACCGAGTCGGAGGAGGAGGGTGGAGGGTGGAGGGTGGACTCCTTGACAACGTTATCGTCCGCGAGCGTCTTGCCGTCCTCGAGCTGTTTCACCCCGTAGACGAGTCTGAAATGGTCCGGGTGGCTAACATGATCCTTATGGTGGATCTCGGCCTTCAAATCGGCAACCGTCTCGGAGCTCTCCGCCTCAGTCGTCATGGTTCTCCCCTTCAGCATCTTCACAAAGATCTGCATGCCGCCGCCGGAGTCGGAGGACCTGAAAGAGCGTGGACTCCTTCCGGACGCTGTTGCCGGCGAGAGTGCGGCCGGCCTCCAGCGGAGAGGAAGCCGACGCCTTTATTGGATATCGATAAGCAAATTATCTCATAATCATTTACTATATATATTGATAAGTAAATATTTTGTAATCAAGATTTTGTTACCATGTGATAGCCAAAATTAAGGAGATTTTTAAAAAAATATCTAGTTTTCAATTTCTTGATTTTTAAATAAAAATATAGTTATAAATTATGGGAAAAAAAAACTGATATTCCTATTGGAGAAAGTGAATTATTTTGAAAAAAATCGTTTGAATACTTTTTATTTGCTGTCACATTTATTGGGCCATGAATAAGTTTTTTTTAAAAAAATAAAATCATTTTATTCTACTTGTTGCAAGAACAAAAGGATTAAATTTTATGTAAAGTTTATCTTAAAAAATCAGGTCTCTAGAACTCACAAATAGAGTCTTATTAGTTAAAAAAATATACCACATGATTAAGTCTCCGATGGATATAACACCATTGAATCGAAATAAAAAAAGTAGACAATATAGTTAATGTCATGGAGTGAATTTTTATAATAAAATTACACATGGTATTATTTTATTGTAAAACTATATAGCTAACCTCTCTTTACTTTTCTTACTTGTGTTTTATGACCTTTTTAAGAACTAATCATATATCATGATTAGTACCTAAATTATTAAATGTAATAAAAAAATTAGTACCTAAATTAATTAAATTTTTTTATAGTTATCGAAATCGAATTGGACGGATCGATCCATTTAAATTGGCTTTGTAAATCAAAATACTAAAAACTTGAATTGAAGGGTCCTCCCCATTTAAATTAGCCATGTTTTATGGAATTGATGCTTTTGTTATCCAGTAATTACCTTCGTTTCAGATCATTCTTCTAATTATCATATAATATATCTTAATCTTTTCGAGTTGAAAGGATAAAACTATGAAGTATGTATGCATCTCACTACTAAATGCCTCTTGCAAATCCTCATATGTTCAGAGCCATTGAATCATTCACAACCACAACTTACTCTGTTTGTAGTGCAGGCAATAGAATTCCTGTGTGAAAAAGATAGGAAATTAGCAGAAGAGTTATCATTAAAAAAAGGACAAAGAAGAGAGTGCAGATATGATTAAATGGCCATCTGTGTCATCTTCCTCATCAAGCAACTGCATATTAATGTCATTGGTTGATACAAATCGAGTATATGCAGAAAGGTAGAAGTGCACTGTCATCTGATAGGCACTGTCATCTGCTTAAGAAGTGGCTGTCAGATGTCACAGGCAGAATAAGTCAAACTAAAACAACCTAATTTTGTCTGCTGTAAATGTTCTCCTTTATTGATGTTCTGAACATAGAGAATTGTTCTTCTTTTTCTATCATAGTTATGAAGTCTTGGGGTTGGAAGTATGCTATGGATTTCTTAATCAAATATATTATTAACCTGTAAGAAAATTTGGAGGACAAATTACTCTAGTGACAAATTTCTTTGGGTGACTCATAAATAATCCAAATTTGAAGAAACTTGAAAATTAATGCTTGATTACTTCACAATTTTTCTTCTTTAGTATTATGTGTAATAATACACAAAGAATGTTGGGCTTTTGCTTAAGGAATTGACTTTCTCATATTTTTATTATAATCATATAGTGGAATTTTTATTTTTTTTCTGGATATAGATAAAGGATACCACCAAACCACAAGTCTTTGTATGCATTATTTTTAAGTTTATATATATTTTTTTTAAACTGATTCTCTGAATTATTCTTCTAGTGTCAAATCTCTTCTTTTCTCACCAAAATAGCTCCCATTGTTTGTGTAATATTATGTGTAATAATACTCTTCTAGTGGGTAGAGTATAGACTGAATACCTAACACCATAAAGGGTACACAAAAGTAGCACTACAAATTGCCAAAAGATAATATATGGGTGTCACTCCTTTAGCTTCACACACTGCATCTTACTGTTGTACCTAAATCATCCTGTAAGTAATTACTAGCTTTGTTGCCCTCAATGGATCAGAGCCATCCATCAAAAGCAACTTAAGACACTCTTTTATTTTATTTTTATTGTTGTTGTTTGTCTGCACTGTCTTCCAACATTGATGTCATCCCTCTGAAACAAACCATGATCATAGGTATTAGTATTCTTCTACTCAATCCACACATTCTCCAAAGATTTTATCTTCTGAGTGTACTGAGTATTTGTTGTTTTTCTCCAAAGATTTATAATTATGACTCCCCTGATCTGCTTTATCTAGCAGACAACATACCCTGATGATGATGTTGACATCAGTAAAGAAAACATTACCAGGTATGTTGACATCAACATCTTGTTTTTATCTTCTCCTGTTGCCAGAATTCTAGTGCCATTTTCTGGGCTGGTGCCACTCAGATATCCTCAAAATTAGGTACCATGTCACATTCTGTGTGATGCCATACCAAATAGGTCTGTAGGAATGGACTGCTTTCTCTCTTGTAGGAATAGAAACCATGGCATGCAATAAGGCATTGAACTCTCAACCTCATGTTTCTTTTGTCATATCTTTTGAGGCAAAGAGAAGTGTAGGTTGTCTACAACAAGATACCAGAATGACATGTACCATTGCTGGTTGCAGCAAAACCTTCTCCTTTATTCCTAAATAGTTCATGGTGTAAGGCTAGCTTTCCACAGCATTCAGAGAACCATATTGAAGAGATGCATATGCTTTTTCCACTTCATACTGGAAGGGAAGAATGGGAGGCTGCAGCTTAAAGGCAGAGATTTCTTTTGTTGGGCAAGATTGAGGGTGCATTGATGTGCTTGTTTACTGTTCTACTCCACTGGAAATTTGCAGTACAAATGCATTGCTTGAATCAGTGGAGAAATAATAAGCTTGGATTAAATTGTTTTAGCCTCAAAATGGTGTCCATTTGAGCTGGACAATTTATCCGGCAAACTCTTCTTCCCATAGAGTTCCTCAAGCCATATATTTAGTCGAACAGAGATGCACACTGAATTCAATCATATAAAGGAAGATTGAAGCAGTTTTATCTTAGTTGTTATTAAAAGAATTTGAGTAATGGCTGACACAATTGGAGGAGTTCCCTCTCCAGAATACCTCTTCCCATTGAACAAGGTGATGATGCATGATGGAGTTGCAGTAAGTATCATATGGATTTCTCCAATGGCAGGCTGTCAATAATCTCTCACAGACAATAGAAGAAGTCCAAGTTTATTCTTTTAGTAACAACTACTGATAGCAGCCCAGGTTTGTGGGTTAAATCTTTAATTTTCAAATAAAAAAAATAACTTAGGTTTGAATTTTTATAGAGGCATTTAGTTGATGAATAATTTTATTTTTTATGTCAATTTTTTATTTCATTTCACTGATTATACATCTATTTTTTAAAAAAAATTAGAAATAACATTATAATGTTGTTTTTGTATTTTTAAAATTTTAAATAAAAAAATAAAAAAATATATCTTTTTTCAGTCTTATCCCTGCAAACGCAAAGGACACCCTTTTTGTTTTTTTTTTTTTTTGGAGTCATGCAACATTTTTTAGTAATATAAACCAAGGAGGAGGAATTGATCCTATGCGTTATGGCATACACACACAGCCACTGCACCAACTCTTGTCCACCTCTCAGAACTGTTCAAATTTGACCATACGAAGTCACAAAGATCAAATGAGTCGGTGGACAATGAGAACCTTAATGTAACTCATCAATCAGCAGTTGTCATTTTGGGCACCTCCTTTTTTTTTTTTTTTTTTTCGTAGGACCGGAAAAGAAGAGAGAAAAAGACGGCAGCCGATGACATATTCTTTATTATTAGAATATAAGAGGCTTCATATTCTCCGTTCCAAGTGGTGCCCAGCTTTAGATTCTGCAATCTTCCCTTCATTTGTTCCACTGGGAAGAAAGAACCGATTTGGAGAGAGAGAGGGAAGAGGGGTACATAATAAATAAGTGGAGGGAATCGAGGAAAGATTGCATCTTTTCGGGTAGAGAAGATCGATGTCGACGCCGGCGAGGAAGCGGTTGATGCGGGATTTCAAGAGGCTGCAGCAGGATCCGCCGGCAGGGATCAGCGGGGCGCCGCACGAGAACAACATCATGCTGTGGAACGCCGTGATCTTTGGGTGAGGCACCGTTCTTACCCTTCGATTTCGTGTTGCTTTTGGTTAAAGATCGGATCTTTCTGTTAAAAATTAGATCTTTCGATAATGGGTTTTCTTTTTTGGTCTGGATTTGGTTGCAGCCCCGATGATACACCGTGGGATGGAGGTCAGTTTTTTCTATCGCAGCATAATTTCCTCTGAATGAACCGAGATCATATTTGGTTTCTCATAAAGATCGTTGATCTTGGTATCGGTAGCGCTTGATTCGGTATGTAGGTTTTGCTTTGCATGAAGTGTGGTTTTTGGATGTTTTAGAGAGTGGGTTAGTATGGACATCTCTTATTACTAATTTCTGCATATGTTACGAGGTTATAAGAAATTGATGTGGTTCTTTCCTGTTTAACTTAGATATGATACCGTGTTTCATAGACTAGAATTGTTGATATTGCTTTCCACAACTCGGCCTCTTTCTCCTATCTTGCCCTTTTCACTTTTAGCTTGCATTCCCGTTGCTTCATTTTTCTCTCATTGTTCAATAGTTGTGAAGCATCTTTTAAATCCTACGGTCCCTAGATCTCGAACCACAAAAAAGGAGAATGGAAAGGAAAGTCGAGGAGGTGTTATATTTGCATCATAAAGAATCTGCAGAAGAGAAGAGGAAGGAGAGAAAATTAGTGATCCTTTTCGACTATATAATTAACAACGAAGCTGACTGCAAAAAGAGAGAAATCTCACCTTTTCTTCTGTCCAGTGTAAAGAAGAGAAGGAATGCTTCATTTTTTTTTTTTTCCCCTCATATATCCAAACAATGAGAGGAAATCTGTTTTTCTTCTCAGCCTTTGGTTGTTGCTCATTTCTTGTGTCTTGTCTTATCTCCTTCAAATATCTGAAGGAGAGCCTCAGAGAAACAACTTTTATGCCGATGGACGGGGCCTGAATCTGGTTTTGGTGTCTAACCTTCAGTTCCGTGAAAATCCAGACTGTAACTGACTTCTGGATGTGGAATGAGATTTCCCATTTAAAACATGGTTTTTGGTAGCTGTTATTTTTGTGGTAGATACACATTCTATATGTTTATTCTTTGGGCATTTAATTTAGTCTTGTAATTTGGGAATGCTTGAAATTGTTTGTTTTATATCTTGACAAATTGGATGTTTTGTTTTTTATTTATCCTGTGTAACTGGCAGTAGGTAGTAGTACGTCTTGCAGTAGATGGAAGGTTTTGCATGATTAATTCTAGCGGAAAATGCAAATGGATATTTTGGGTATTGATCATTGATATGATCATTTGAATAAATTGAGTTGACAGGGGATTGGTGGAATTTTTTTTATCATCATTCACCATGGTCTCTAGTCTCTACAACAGTCTTAAGCATGCCATTATATGTTTTTCTGATTGTGATTTTAGAGTGCTGATTTGTGGGGAAGATCTTTATATCTTTCAGAATCTTGTTCTTCAAAATAATTTGCTCTATGAAAGATTGTTTTTTTGTGAGTGTTTACTGAAGGTTTCAATGGAGGACAAGATGTCCATGATAAAGCCAGTAAACTTTATCCTGATAATCACTGTACTAAGGAACCAAGTGAAAAAAAAAAAATGCATGCATGAAAATCTCAAAAGTTGGAATTTCTGTTGACTACAGTGTGCTTAATATTTTAAGGGTATTAAGCACAGGAAGAGGAAATATGAAATAGAGAAAAAGGTAAAAGAGAATAAGAGAATCTCTTGACCCCTAAATAAATACAACAACAAAGTTGTAAGTCATGAATCTTTTGCCGTGATTGAGGTTTGTAAAAAGTCATATGTTTAGTTACGTTTAGAGTACTTCAATTTTTATTTGTAGTTTCTATGAAAGTCTTTCTAGGTCTCTCTCTACATCTCTTCGTACCACTAACATTCATCATTTTGCATTTTCTGATTATTGCATCCGGAGGTTTCTTAAGCACGTGCTTATATCATCCTAAATGATTTTCTCTCATCTTATCCTCTCCTGACCCCTGAAAAGATGATTTATATATATTCATTAATTCAAGGTATTATAATGTTCCTTGCTAGTTTAATCATTTTGGAGGCTTTTTCTCTCCCGTCTTCTTATTTCCTTTCATTTTCCCTTTAAAGACATTCAACATCTCTGTCTTTTTTGTGCATGTGCTCTTCAGTTGCTTTTCCATCACAATCCTTAATGATTATAATCCCCCGTTCATCTAGCTTACTGATGATCATATCATATAATCTAGTCTAATATATCAGGATGTGGAATTTGCCTTGTAATTAAATATATGGTTTAAAGAACCTTTTGACTTTGAACAAAACAGAAGTAGGCATGTGACACTTATCTATCCTTCCATTATCCATTTATGGGATGCTCAAGGATCCAGGTTTTCTAGAGAAGGAAAAGGCATTTATTTTCAGAAAGAATTAAACGAGCAGATTTGTTAATGGTGGTTTACAGGTTTCTTTGACCTTATGCATGACCTCAAATGACAACTTTGTTTCTGTGAAAATAATTCTATTTCAAGGTTTAACCTTGTTATTAGCATACTAAGAGTAAATACATTTGGTGTTTGCTTACTATGATTTGATAGGATGGCATGCCACCCACTGGCCTTTATTTCCATTGTAGATTCATTCATGAATTTGATAGGTTCCAAACGGCTGAAGATTGTCTGAGACATTTAAGGAAAAGTTAAGGAATTTAGGACCATGCATTATTGCCTACCTAATTTAGTTTCGCCATCAATCAAAATCCAATTTCTTGTCAATAGGGTACCAGAAATACATTCTGTGGCAAGAACAAGATTTATCACATTTCTTAGTTCATTTATTAAAAAATATTTGTTTGTCTGCTGCTGAATATGGAAAAATGTAGTCTTTCATATAGTTGGCGGAGACTAAGTAGCATTTTCTTAAGAAAAGGATACAAGATTGTGATGTTAGATATGAATGTAGAATTATAACTTATTTTACCATTTCTCTACCTACTCATTTGAACTGTGACCAGTAATCATTAAACAGAACATTCACCTCTGTTTATCCTAGATACATGGAAATCCTTTTCAAACATTATTTTTCCTGTCAAACTGCCTCCATTGGGCTTCAAGTTGCAGATAATTAATCAAGTTCTTTTTTAACGTGATATGTTCCACCACTTTGCAATTTATATAGTGGTGCCATTATGATAAAAGTCTATCCTGTGAAGTATGATTTCTTCTGGTAATGAATCTGGAAAAATAATACTTTATTCCAAACCATCAATAAGAACCTCTGGTCTGTATTTGTTTGTGAAATCCAGTTCATAGATCTGCATTATTCTAAATTCTATTATAATAACTCTTTTTTTCAGAAACTAGTTGAAAGATGAGTGTTGTGGCTGTGTGACTATGACTATGCTCTTTTGTTCTACTTCCTTGTAATATTATTTACTTACTGTTACACTATTTGATAGGGACGTTCAAGCTAACTTTGCAATTTACCGAGGACTACCCTAACAAGCCACCTACTGTTCGATTTGTCTCACGTATGTTCCATCCAAACAGTAAGTATCATTTCCATTATGAACTACTGATCATTTGTTATTACCATATACATCTCTGGCTTGCTCCAACTACAGATTATATCAATTCTTAAATCCTTCTGTAATTGGATTTTCCTTCACGTGTTAGCACTTTAACATAAAATATATGAGAAAATGTCTCACAAAACCTTGTCTCTGTGGCTTCCGTCAGTCTATGCAGATGGAAGCATTTGCTTGGATATTTTACAGAATCAGTGGAGTCCTATATATGATGTTGCTGCAATACTCACTTCTATACAGGCAAGTGTTTTATACTCTTCACCTGTTCAGAAAGAGTGGTGTATTTGGTACAAATCTTGATCATAATGCAACTCTGTTTTTTAACGAGAAATCTTACCATAGAAGTATGCAGATATCATGCCAAAGTCTTTGATTCATTAAAGAATGTTGTGCCTTTTGTGGAGCCTTCTCAACATATAATATATATATTCTTCAGTACCACATGGGATTTAAGTTCATTTAATATGCATCTATTACTGCACTCGATTACCTGTCACCTCACAACTGTATTTTCTGAAATTCTTCTGCAGAGTTCCAACCACGATAATTGTTTCATTAGAAAGCTAAGCCTATAAGTTTAGGTCATGATTTGATTCAGATTTTGGTTGACAGCGATAACACCCTCGAAAATGGACCATACAAATTGACTATTAGTTCTCTCTGTTTTTCTTGTAGCCTTCTTTTCTTTAGTTCATTGAGAAGCTTGTGCTTAATTATATGATCTGGCATAATCCTCTTTGATGTTTGACATTTTATGATTGATCACAAGCATGTAAAAATTATCGTGATCTTTCCTTGTTAGTATCTGATAAAATAGTGACTTTCATTACTCGAGTCTTTGTCTAACCGATTAGGCATGTTTAAGAATTTGTTTTTATTACCTGCAAATGGTACCAACAAACTCTGTTTAGTTTATGCTAAAAGATTCACAATAGTAAGAGAAACTTCTGTGCAATTTTTGTCACGTATTTAACCTGTCTCATATCTCTTTAGAACCATATTCTCTTAGAATGGAACATAAACTTGTGATTCAAGCAAGTAACTATAAAATACAAGGTAAACACATAGCCTCTTCATATTTTGACTAATAAAATCCAAATCGGATATGATTGGAAAGTAGTACATCTCAATCAAATTGTAGCAGATCAGCATAAAAGCTTTATCAACAATCAAACTGTTGCTGGCAGCCCGTGGAAAGTTTTGTAGCATGTTTCTCTTGGTGATTGTGAACTTGGATAAGTGTGTACAATCATTTAATATAATTAATTGGTTTATTATTAAATGTGCCTCGGAGTAGATTATGTTGTGTTATAAAACTAAAAGATCCTGCAGAAAGTCTTCGCATTTCGATTCTGGTCATAAATGGGATACGGACCAATTTTTAAGAGGGGAGAAGTTTTATGCCATTTATGATCACATTTGCTTTCTTTTATATAGAATTAGATCCACCACCTTTTCCCAGCATTTTCACAATCTTCTCGTGCAGTCACTGCTCTGTGATCCGAATCCAAACTCGCCTGCAAACTCTGAGGCAGCTCGGATGTTCAGCGAAAACAAGCGTGAATACAACCGGAGAGTTCGTGAGATCGTGGAACAGAGCTGGACAGCTGACTAACCGCGAGAACTCTTCGTTCTTGTGGGAGAATAAGGTCGTATCAGGGAATCTATTATGTAGCTAGCTATCATGTGAAAAAGCGTTCCACTCTTCAGGTCAGTGGTGCTTGTATTGCTGTGCTGAAATCCCTTTGAGCTGCTTGTTTATTGTTGTTCTTATGTAAACCATGGCATGGATTGACAATCCAGGATTCTTTATGTTTTGTGCTTTTATTTAGGCTATAGTTGGTAATTTTTGGGGTAATAGATTGCCACAAACTGGATGAAAGGTGCAACCTACTTCTCTTTCTATGAAAGATGGTGTTTCTCTTGTGCAATTTGCTCTCTAGTAACTTGAAGAGTTTAGGAAGACTAATTTTGCACTTTGGATTAATTATGATTTCGTCGGGCCTTGGTATAATGATAAGTTTGCCACTTTGCGCGATGTCGTCGGAGTCTTGTGTATCGGATTTGTTCTTCTCTTTTTTGTAATGGAAACATGTTACACTGATCCACCAGCCATTTTTGTAATGGAAAGTAGTAGCTTCTCGATAGAAGAAGAGTGACTTCATGGGAGGCAAGAGGAGCAGTCAGTGCATGTTGTGTTGTGTTGTTATATTGACAATGAAAAAGCCTCTGATTAATCTTCAAATGCCAATCTTCTATCTTGATATAGTGTTATATTAATCTTGATAGTTCATCGAAGATTTATTTATCACTTGCTAAGTGAACTCAGATGTAATAATAAATGATATAACATTAGAATAACTTGCCAAAGGATACGGACTTGAAAGAATCACAATGAACACAACAGATGACAATGAGCACAACAGTAACCACAGGAAACAGCTTCACTGCACACGAGCATCCTTATTGGCGGAATCAGTCACGCATCTCACCATCAGTCGCCGACTGATTTCTGTGTTCAACGAGGTTGTGGTGAATGGTTCCGGAAGAACCTGCGGTGGTTTCGTCGTTTGGATGAGGTCGTTCCGGTGCAGGTTCCCTGATTGAGGTCTCGCCGATCAATTCACCCTTCTTGATCACCTCGTGGACTTTGATGTCTTCGTCGATCGACAGGGCCACCAGTTGTTCGCCATGGGGTCCTGGAACGACAGTCTCATGGATGTGCACATGGTCCTCGACGTCCACGACCTCCGCCTTGGCGGCCATCTTCTTTTTCTTCTTCTTGAGGCAGCAACAGAGGGCCGCCGCGAGGAATGCGAGGAAGAAGAGGCCGCCAAGGGAAACGAACACGACGATGATTACGGTGTGGTGCGGGCTTGGTGGTGGAGGCGACGGTGGGGGGACGTGGGGTGGTGCTGGTGGCAGTGGTGCCACTGGGGCTGGTGGAGGGTGGACAGGGGTTCGAGGTGGTGGTGGCGGCGACAGTTTTGGTGGAGGCGGGGCCATCTTCCTTGGTGGCGGTGGGGGAGCTTTCTTTGAAAGGGAGGGTGGCGGCGGGCTACGGCGGGGCGGCGACGGTGCTTGCTTTGAAGGTGAGGGCGGTGGCGGTGGGGGTGCTTGCTTTGAGGGTGAAGGTGGCGGTGGTGGTGCTTGCTTTGAAGGCGAGGGAGGTGGAGGGCTGCGACGAGGTGGTGGCGGTGGTGATTGCTTTGAAGGTGATGGTGGCGGTGTGCTGAATGGAGACATCTTGGGAGGTGGTGGAGAAAAGAAGAAAGGGAAGCCGTAGTTTCGGGGAGAAGGGAGGGAAGCCATTAGGTTTACGGAGTGTTGAAGACGAGTACACGAAGGATGGGATGGAGAAAGAGGAAGCCATACGTGGGTATTTATAAGGAGGGAAATGGCGATGAAGTTGGTATTGGGCTGCAAATGACTTGGCTGTCATGCCAAGCCTTCCTCAAGCTTGCTTCCACACAATGCATTGAGTAGGTTGAAGTTTAAGTTGGGAGCCTGAGCTTTCTGTATAATATATTAAAGAAACAAAAAAGAATGATGGAGATTATGCAATTTGTAGTACTGTTATGGTAGATTGGATTTCTGTGCGTGAAATCAAAATAAAAAGTGATATGCTCTGTATCTAATGGGATTGATGTATCACTTGTGATCGCCTGTGTGAAACTTGTCATCAGTCACTCCGACGTTAGATTCTTCTTATGATCATAGCAGGTTTACATGCAAACTGGTAATATTTTAATTCAGAATGGTAACAACAAATCACCACATCGCAGCACACATGAAGAAGGATACAGAACTCGAGCTGACACAGACAGGTGCAAGAAATTAATGGCAGTACACTCAGAGGCCGCTGAAGAAGACGGAGGCGGCGAGGAAGAGGATTGAGAGCATCAGAGAACGAGTTGGTGTGTAAGAAGTGCCATCTGAAGTCGTCGCCGGGGTTGCCTTGGATCCACCTTCTGCACCATTAGGACAAGGTCACCATATTTCTCTGCCGGCTTCTGCAACCGGTGATGTCTTCATACAACGCAGAATAAACGTACCTGCCCTCGTAGATGATGGCGTCGCTGGTGCGGGATTGGCCGGTGTCGCTGGTGAAGCTGTCGGGGACTTTGCGCGTCCACCGGCAACGGCTGCCACAACCATTAATTGCTCATCAGTCCAGTCAACATGACAGTGCAGAGAACGGGAAGGGAATGGGATCAGAGTGGCTCCTACAGTTGCACTCGCTAACCGGCGGCGTCTGGACCTTGCAGGCGGCGGGCATGGCCAAGGCTCGGGTCTGGTTTATGGTGACCCCGAACGAGGAGGCGCCGCCGTCGAGCACCGAGCAGAGGCACGCCGGCTGGGACTTGACGACGCTGGCCAGCTGGGAGCAGCACGAGGAGGAGGGCGTGGAGGAGTTTCCGGTGATGTAGCTCAGGCACGGGGCGAGGCCGATGATGGCGGTGGTGCAGCCGGACTGCGCCGAAGCGAGGCCGGGGAGCACGATGGTCATGACGGCCAACGCCAGGCCGACCTGGAACGCTTTCTTGGCCATCTCTCTCGTCTTCGCCGATCGCCGGAGATGCCTCGGAATGTGAGGAGGTCGCTGAGTGCAGGTTGAGCTTGTGGAATGAGAGGGGGAGGTGTGAAGGGCTTCAAATAGGTGGTGGCTACGGTTCGTGTCGATGGCCAAACCTTCCTACCAAGAGAAGACCGGTGTCGATTGTTAATCTAACGCAATAAAAGACGCCATATTGTGTTCGATCGAATTAGTTAAGGAATTAGATGGAGGTAGGTAATCTAAGTAGCATAAATCCAACTTGCTCTTCTTAGATTCTGCATGGTTGCAGTCTTGGGTGTTAGGAGTTCGATGCTGGTGGACATATATATACTGTTTGTTTGTACACTTTATACCTTTTGAGCTCGCCATATCATTGAAAGAAAAGGGAGACAGCGATAACGAAATTTTGGTGTAGCAAGTAATGATTACACCTACCCAACAACTGTTAAGCTATTAATTTATATATATATATATATATATATATAATTTACTTACAAGAGACTAGATGGATAGGGAAAAAAATCTAAAGAGATGAAAAAATTATAATTGAGAATACTTGAGCCTTAAAGTATATGTTGAATATAAAGGAATGCATGGGAGCTTTAGTTTTGGGGAGTGAGACGAAGATGATGATATAGTTTTGGATTTTATAACTTTGTATGATTTTATAATTATAAATACTCACTTTTAGAATGAGAGATGAATATGTAATTTTTTTTTTTATAAGAGTGGTTATAATTGTAGCCAAATAAATTATTTTCTTAAAAGATAGATAAAGTTATTTGTAAGAATCATTAAATAAGTTTGTTTCTTACACCTGAGAAGCATATAATAATAATTCATTAGTTGGAATCGACTTATAATGAATGATTCGAGTAAGCTACGAGCAAATCAATCAATATATATTATTATTCATCACACAGGAGAATAAGTACATCAAAATCCAAATCGTTCGATGCAGAGCAGCAACGAGGAAGCTGAAAAGAAAGAATCGGAGTTGACATAAACAGATGCATGCGAAGAAATGAACAAACGACGGCAGCAAGCAGTAACTCATCGTCGATGAGTTCTCCCAGTCGAGTCAGAGGTTGGCGAAGGAGACGCAGGAGGCGAGGAAGAGAATTGAAAGCATCAGAGAGGGAGCTGATTTGTAGGAAGTGCCATCTGAGGTCGTGGCCATCGATCCACCATCTGCATGCACCATTAAGAGAGAAGATGAAGTCAATCATGCATATTTCGGTTGTTTGCTGCGACTAATCTTCTCAGGAGTTCTGCATGATTTGTACCTGCCCTAAGCGACAATGGCGTGGACGGGGTTCCCGTTGCGAGATTGGCCGGTGTTGCTGGAGTCGTCGGTGAAGCCACAGCTGCAGCAACCATCAATCGCTCATCGGTCCGTGAAACATGACTCGAGACTTGCTACTCGAAGGAGAAGGGATCAGAGTGCTTACAGTTGCACTCGCTAATCGGTGGCGTCTGGACCTTGCATGCCGCCGGCATGGCCAAGGCTCGGGTCCGGTTTATGGTGACCCCGAACGAGGAGGCCCCGACGTTGACCACCAAGCAGAGGCACGCCGGCTGGGACCGGACGACGCTGGCCAGCTGGGAGCAGCACGAGGAGGAGGCCGTGGAGGAGTTTCCGGCAATGTAGCTCAGGCACGGCGCGAGGCTGACGATGGCGGCGGTGCAGCCGGACTGCGCCGAAGCGAGGGCCGAGAGCATGGTGGCCATGACGGCCAACGCCACGCCGGCCTCGAACGCTTTCTGGGCCATCTCGCTCCTGGTGGCGGTTAGCCGGAGATGCCTGAAGTGCAGCTTGGGCTTGGGCTTCGGGAGGGAGGTGTGGTGGTGACGGTGAGTGGGGCTTTCTTTGTGTTGGTGAACAAACCTTCCTATTAAGTATTATTTATATACTTTGGTCGTTATGATGTTTGATATAATTAGTAAAGGCATTAGATGGAAGTAGCTAATGTTGGTACCATAATCCAGCTCAGATTTGAGCAAAAAAAAGAAAAAAAACTTTTAAGTATTCTGAACTTAATTAGATATTTTTTTTAATAAATTTACTATCCATACAACCAATCTCAAATAATTGAGAACTAATTTTATCGTTGTTGTAAGATACTAAAAATTGACTATGGATGCATCGACACTCATATCAAAAATATTTACTTCAATAGTAATTTAGTTAGCAAAGGGAGGTTAGGTTTTGATCAATAAAAGATATTTTACAAAAGGTCGGTGGAGTATTTTTCATTCATACCATAAAATATTTTATCTCGATTAAATCTACCGTAAAAAAATTATTAAGTCATAATAATCGAGGTCAATTACTATTCAGTAAAAATACTTTATTTTAATTTCATCGTTAACATGAGTGTAAAAATAAGTAGATTGAAAAATCCACTCGATCTTGATTCTTATATAGGTTGATCGTAGAATAATAATTCGTGCATCTCTAAAGCATCGATCGATCAAGTGTTCGAGCCTCTGGTTCGATCACATCAAATTTTTTAGACACGAGTTTGAATCGTGTTGGGTTGATTCCGTCATTATGAAATTAGCAATATCTTATCTTAAATCCTATTAGTTCATTTTAAATTAAATGAACTAAATTGATTTTTATTTTGTGAATTAGAAAGTTCCAAAAATCATCAAAAACAGAAAAGTCAGTTGAGTAATAATTTATATCATATTTTGCTCCAATCATAATAATTTTATGATCTCAGGATGTTTATAAGCAAACCAATAATTTTTTTTATCAGCTCAACTAAGAATTAAGTACAAACAAACTCCAAATCACTTCAATACAATGCAAACATGAGAAGAAGAAGGTAAGGAATTCGAGTTCACACGGACAGATGATAATAAATAAATGAACGGGAGTGAAGTGAAGTGATGATCCAGTTCTTCTTGCGGTGGACTCAGAGGCCGGTGAAGGAGACGCAACCGGCGAGGAAGAGGATTGAAAGCATCAGAGAACGAGATGATGATTTGTAAGAACTGCCATCTGAGGTAGTCGCCGGGGTTGCCTTCGATCCACCTTCTGCACCATTAAGAACAAGCAACCATATATATTCTAATTGGTTTCTGCAACAAAGCTTCTCTATTTCGATTTGGCTCTTCAGGAAGTCAGTATTATTGTACCTGATTTCGGAGATGATGGTGTGGATGGGACCGGTGTTGCTGGACTCGCCGGTGAAGCTGTCGGGGATTTCGCCGGTCCACCGGCCACAGCTGCCACAACCATCGATAACAACTCATCAGCTCATGCAACAAAGACACACTACGTGAATGGAATGGAATGGGATGGGATGGGATCAGAGTGGCGCATACAGTTGCACTCGCTAACTGGCGGCGTCTGGACCTTGCAGGCGGCGGGCATGGCCAAGGCTCGGGTCTGGTTTATGGTGATCCCGAACGAGGAGGCGCCGCCGTTGAGCACCGAGCAGAGGCACGCCGGCTGGGACTTGACGACGCTGGCCAGCTGGGAGCAGCACGAGGAGGAGGGCGCGGAGGAGTTGCCGGTAATGTAGCTCAGGCACGGCGCGAGGCCGATGATCACGGTGGTGCAGCCGGACTGCGCGGAAGCGAGGGCCGAGAGCACGATGGCCATGACGGCCAACGCCAGGCCGACCTGGAACGCTTTCTTGGCCATCTCTCTCGTCTTCGCCGATCGCCGGGGATGCCTCGGAAGGTGAGGAGGTTACTGAGTGCAGGTTGAGCTTGTTGTGGATTGGGAGGAAGAAGGGCTTTAAATAGGTGACTTGGGCTTGTGTTGGTGGCCAAACCTTCCTACTGACGGCTGCTGCCGACAAAAAGACTGGACAAATTGGCTTGTCCCGTTACAGGGAAGATGGCATATGTTTGGCAGTAGGTATAATTAGTTGTGGGATTAGATGGAAGTGGGTACTCATTTGTTGGTTGACCTACTCTACTTCCTCTTAAGATTCTGCCACCACCTCCAAGATAATTTAAGAACTATTATTTTTAACAGAAAAGGAAAAAGGTCATTATTTGTAGCCATTCTAAGTAAACATGTTTTTTTGTTGGATGGGTACATATTTATATAATGATACATGAGCAGATTTCGATGCATATTGCCAGGTAGAGACTTTAGCAATAGAGGTGGCCAAGCAGAAGAAATAAGTAACTCGTAACATATAAGTTGGGTGGCAGAAGGCTTAAACAATTAAAGAGTCTTCTATGGATGGACCAGCCGTCTTCCTCGGTCGGTTAGGAAGTAGGAGAAGCAGGTCACCCACAAGGCCAAGTGTTATCTCTTCTCCTTCCCCTACAAGATGGCCATGCCCTCTGCTCTTGTCCCTTCACCACGACCAACACCAACAGCAAGAGCGACAGAAGAATCACATGACTCGGAGAGCTTCCCGCATGGGTCTTGTGCTGGTCCTCGTGGCCGTGCTGTGCGCCGGGACTTCAGCTCAGTCCAGCGGTTGCACGTCCGCCTTGGTGAGCCTGTCCCCTTGCCTCAACTACATCACTGGCAACGAGACGACCCCCTCCAGCTCCTGCTGCTCGCAGCTGACCAGCGTCGTCGGCTCGGAGCCGCAGTGCCTCTGCATGGTCCTCAACGGCGGAGCTTCCTCGCTCGGCATCACCATCAACCAGACTCAGGCCATGGCCCTCCCCGCCGCCTGCAAGGTCAAGACGCCGCCGGTTAGCGAGTGCAGCTGTAAGCATATCACACACAACTCGGTAACTACCGCTACTGTTGTTCGTCGCAATGTCTCGCCAGTTTTAGCTGCAACTTTTGTCTCTTGGCAGCGGCCGGAGAGCCCAGCGGATCTCCAAGCACGCCATCGGTGCCCAGCTCAGGTACAAACAACTCTGTTCTTCTCTCATTCGTGTGAATTCAGGCGACTCTTTCTGAGCCAGCATGTTTGTCGACTGCAAACATGAATGCAGATGGTGGATCGAAGACCCTTCCCACGCTGGAAACGTCGGGTGGGTCGCGTGCCGAAGTGCCATCATCAATCGTCCACTCTCTACTCTTCGCCGTGGCTGTCTCTTTGGGTGTCGTCTGTCACATTCTGAGCTTGTCGGACAGGAAGACTTCTCTTCATGTATGTTAAAACCACAGAATTATTATTGGATATAATAAAGACATTTGGATTGTTCTACGGAAGATCATTGCACAGGATTTATGATGGGAAATATTTAGTTTTCTTGAATCTGATCAAACCTGTCTCACTTCTTCATGTTAATGTTCCTCGTACAAAAGAATTAGTACACAAAAAGGTACCTTCTGGTCCCTCATAGACGATGAATGGCGCGTAAGTGTTTGCTTCACGAAACATATGCCATGCTCTCTGAACAAGTTATGACAGGTACATATTTCTATCTATCACCGGTGCAATGGCAATGAGTATGAACCAGGAACTCATCATCCTTCTTCTCGACACAAAAAAGAAAAGAACTATGCACATGATTACTGACTGTAGTTTCACCCTTCTTGCTATAAAAAAAATTTCTGCACTCATTTTGAGAAAAATGATGTCACAAATTAAAATTAAATTCAAAAAGAAAAAAAAGGTTATATGCTCACTTGGCTACTTCAGACTGGTTGGATGGTCCAATACGAGTGTCTCCTCTTCTTATTGGTTCAATGTATCTTTATTTTGAGAGTATTCTTTGTTCAACTAGGAACTATCATCTGGCTGCTAGTAGGATTGCTTAGGTCTTAGTGAGTGAAGCAAGCAAGCTTTCTGTAGATGTTGTAACTGACCTATTTCTGGTTCAGTTCTCTCTCAGACACCTTTCTTGACTAGATTTTTGGACAGCAGCAAAACTACCATCTGCTTTTCCTGCTAGAACCAAATGGACAAGCACAAAAATGCAAAGGGGTAAATCATTTGATGGTGCACATAATGCAGAGAAAGATACAGGTAAGAGAAGTTTCCAATAAATGAATGCTCTCCTTTTTGGACTCTGAAAGTCACGAATGAAATTAGTCCAAGTTCATCATGGAAATTCCAAGTTGATGATTGCATAGGAAAAAAAGAACTGATGAGAAGATAAAGAAAATGTTGTACAATGTACAGATCGAGTTTGATTAAGTCAGTACCTATTTGCTTGATTTGAAGAACTGCATGTTGATTTCCAAAGAGGTTCAGAATAGTCTTTGTAGTTTGAAGTGAAGCTGAATGTCTACATTAACCAGAGGAAAGAGTGAGATAGTAAGACATCACAAAAATTCTAGTTAACCAATTGTGAAAGAAGGGAAAAAAAATTAAAACGAAGAATAAATAACATAGAATCTTAAGCCTCTTAATAGGTACGTAAATTTGTCTCTCACACAAGCATATTCAACTATTTGGTTATATATGCTTAATTTACTATGCTTATTGTATAATCACAAAAAAATAATGTACCTTCATTTGGCAGGACACCTAGTAGTAGTTTAACTCTGTATAACCATGAGAGTATGGTAAGAGTTCTTCTGCCTCCACACGAGAGCCAAAATAACCCATGTTCTTACTGAAGTAGCTACGATTGATCATCTCAACCTCCACTGTGAAAATGCTATATACAGGTCGATGGTCAGAGAATCTTGACTCTCCTCGAACATAAGACAATTGATTAAGGCCTCTTCCATACCATAATATACGGTCACACCTTCAATCAACATATAGTTCTGTGAGGTTCAGATTCAGACTAATGCATGCCTAAACATAAAATTATTTTACCATGAAGGTGTTCGTCGCTTCTCCTTAGGATTCATGTCATCCCCCGCATATCGATCCGAATTATTTGAATATTTATAGGTGGGGGGAAAATATATCCTTCCTTCTTTCCATCCTTCAAATACACCGCCACAGCGTTGTTCTATTCGGAGCTGTTTCACAAGTAAATGAATTTGTGGCCCAAACTTTTATAACAGATAGGAACGGACTAAAAAGAATCAAAACTTTATGTAAGCCACAAGAATCCACATGCATCTTCCTCAAAATAATCCACAGAACATGAAAATTCTCAAAAGATCAATGAATTGGAAAGAACAATAAGAAGCTTAGATATTATAACTAATACAGGACTTCAAAGATTATTGGTAAGCTACCTGATCTTTTTCCAACAATGCTCTCCAGTTGCGCATTTCAACTAGAGTCTTCACTGACCGATATGAAAGAGCAATGCGGTAATTCAAATCCCCAAGCCATATTATGCGACTGAAATAAGAGAGAAAAATGAGCATAAGTTCCATGAAAGTATTGCCATGTATTTCCTTAATAGGAAATGGACTTACTCATGATCAAGAATTGTTTCAGGAGACTTGTCATGATCACTTCTCTGCACCTGTGGGAATCTAGTCTTCTTTAGAATCTCCATGACATCTGAATTTCTACGCAGTTCATCCCCATCCTTCTGCCCTGAGGTCAAATGACTACAGATGAAGCAGAAACTTGTTTTGTGAAAGGACATGCTGATCGATATGGAACCCTGTAAAGAAGAACAAAACCTTTTTTTTTGTCATGGGTGTTCTAACAAAAACAAGAAGAATCAAAACCCATTATATTTAGCACGATTCTCATGTTTCCAATAGAGAAAAACAAAGAGCGGTAGTAAGAACATCCTTGTTCATGTTTGAATCAATACAGAAAAAGGATATAGTTCATATATTGGAGAATCATATGTGGGATTACCTTGTTTCCAAGATAACCCATTAATCCCCTGCCTACACAAGAAATCTTCAAGTTCTTAATATCTTCTCTAATATCACTGCGCACCCAAATTGTAAGAAATATTCCAACCATTTGTTTGCTCGCAACCATACAATACCTAAGAATATCACAGGGTTAACTTATATGCTAATCAAGCAATGGCAGATCACTTTAGAGATATCTAAGGAAGAGAATGGAAAGGTGAATAAGAATTTAACAAAGGAAAGATTACCTAGAGTTCACAGATAGCCTATCCCTTTCCTGAACATGTGGAGGAGCACCATAGCCATACGAAGATGGTGAGCTGAAAATGTCAGTAGGTGACTCCTCACCGATGTTCTCATCATCAGATGACCCTTCACACCTAAAATTGGAATCAAAATCACTTGGTCTGCTCTCGAAGCTAACCCCGTCACAGACACTGAATCGGTGCTCCATCATTTGTTGGGGTAATATAGTATCCCCCTCAAATTTTAAACTATGACTTGGATATTGAAAGGAACGTCGATGGAGCAATGACGAATTTTTCTGCCTCACTGAGAACCTCTCAAAATCAGCATTCAACTCCAAGATTGGATATGGAACAGGTGATGGCGTGTGATAGCTGTCGGACCCACAGGTGTCAGGACTGTTCAAAGTCTTCCTAATAAGCCACAGCCATTTCTTTGCTGGACCATTATCTTCTGTGACAAGAACATTCCCAGCATTTAGTGGAACAATCTCTTGGAAGCTGAAAATAACATGGACACAGTTAAAGATTTATACTTATCCAAAGATGGATAAAAGATCTAAACTAATTAGTAGCAAAAGGGAGTTCCGAAACTAACCCCAAAACATATATATCTGAAGGAGAAGAAGAATGAAGCCAGTCCAAGAGAATCAAATTTCTTGGTGGGGACTTCCCACCTACATTCCAAGTTGCAACAAAGATCCTAGAGACCAAGAGAACATAATAAAGATCAACTACCATGTTGCAGAGAATCAGAGAGGGGTGAGTAGAACTGAATTACTTGTAGTCCTGAACGTCTGCAACTTGAGCTGAATGAGGATCAAACGCTCCTTGCTGAATTTGATCTATGTGCTTCTTGGACAATCTATCTGAGGAGCCAACCCGACAATAAATGAGAAAGGAGGAGCTTTCGAAAAGATAAAAAATAAACTACAACTGTCATTAAATGTGATCCAAATCTGATCAGCAGATGGGGTTCGGGACTGTAACCTGTGCTGCTTCTCTTGACAGCGCATGTTTCCATCTCAGAAGAGTTGGGCGTCCAATGCCTATTATTTCCTGCGAAGATAACCCAGATTCAGTAACCAAGAAGAAGAAAGAAAGCTGGGATTTGATTATTGTTATATGTATTACGTTCTTAGACTAGGAAGCAATTAGAAGACGATCAATTAACAACACATTCGGGAAGCAATGGACGGGAAGTTGAGATCTTTATCACAGAAAAAGCAGTGATCTAAGATCCACAGACTAGAATTTCCTTAGCCCACAATGACCTCTTTAAACAAATTGTGATGAGTGCAAAAGAAATCGGGCAAACCTCTATCAGCAATATCATCAGCATGACCCTCCTGACCTTTGCCCTTGATGTTGAACCATCTTTTAACAAGGGTCTTGGGCCATGATAGCTTCTCCCACAAAAACAAGAAAAGAAAGCATGAGTAAGTAAGCAATCTTAAAGACTGAAGGCATGGAAACCAAAAATTATCTTTTTCCTCCGGAAAACCTTGCTTTTCTTTGGATTCTCATCTCTCATTGTTTCAGCACTTCTTCATACAGCCACAAAGAGGAAGGTCCCAAAATTCCTTCAAGGGTCTGCAGGAATCTGGGTCTTGCGAGAGCAAAATGAGGAGAACAAACGCCCAAAACAAAGCAGTTATCTTATTCTCTCTTCTGATGCTAGTGGAGAAGGATAAGAAAAAGAGGCCCAGGAAACAGTATTCCGATCTATTTCAGAAAAGAAGGATCAGAAATCAAAGGTTAAGCTTAGAACAGAAAGATGTGGTGTGATCTTCCGACCATTAAAAACGGATCAAGAACACAACCGGCTACTGGAATATGAAAGGAGAGGAGGGGGAAAAAGAGATTCATTTTTTTTTTCCCCCTTCCTCAGAGGAGTTCTGAATCTAAAACCTTGGGAAAGCAAAGTAGCCAGGAAGCCGGATAGCATTACTGTGATAGGAAAACCCAAGGCAGAGGAGCGAAAAATCTGATTTTGAAGAGAAAACAGAGCAATGTGAGCGTTTAAAAATCAAAGAAAGAGAGCAGCAGAGAATGAAGGAAGGATGCAGACACTGTCTCCGGTCTTCTAAACCACCATCTCAGAGTGCAGCACACTAAGCATCCATTGGAGGGTAAAGTGCAAGCATGAACCTTCCTCTCCTCTTTTCTTTGAGGCCTATGCCAATCCAGAAAACCAAAATATGCATAAAAATAAGATATTCAGAGCTGCCCAAACCCAGGCAGCCTACAGTATCTCCACCCCACGGCCCTGCCCGTGGTCAATTTGATGTATACTTCTCTATGAAGCATCACCACGGGTGCAGTGGAAGGCAAAAAAGAAGAAAAAAAAGGAGTTAATAAAAGGAACAAAAAGATAAAGAAGTCGATGTGTGTGCGTGTACGTGTACGTGCGAGAGAGACATCTCCTTCTTTGCTTTGGTTTCTGAAGTCTCGATTTGTATAGGTAACTGTATTTGCATCAGTGTGGGTTAGGGGCTACAAGGGAAACGCGTCTGTCTCCTTTCCTTGTGTTGCTGGTTTGTGCTCTATTTCCACCGCTAGGGCGAGATTACTGTCTGTCTCCTTTCCTTCTGTTGCTGATTTGTGCTTTATTTCCTCCACTAGGGTGAGATTACTGTCCTAAAGAAGGTGTGCCTGGGTTTGTTGAGTGGATCAGGTGAGGGAATCCTCAAACAGGGCTCTAGGATTCATTTGGCTTTTGGCTGGCCCTTCAAGAACGCCAGGTGATCTCACTGATTCCTATAAATCTTGGGCTGTGTTGCAGTTGCTTTAGATCTTTACTGGTCTGATGTATAATGTGGAACGGTGAGTAATTTTATGGGTGCGGTGCTATTAAGTATGCATAATTCTAAATGCATGGTTTCCAATGGTTTGGGATCCTTAATGGGCGCCATGTTGAAAGGCATAAAGAAAACATCTTTCAGAACTAATATCGTAGAGAGAAAGCAATGAAAAAGATGGGAAATAGTGTAAACATCTCACCATCAACGATCAACAGCATGACCAGCTAAGCTCTCACGTGGAAGCCTTTCTTTGACCATTCGTCGAGCAGCTGGTGCGCGAGACCACGTAATCGCCCATCGGCCCGCACGGCTTCGACAAGATGGCGCCGACGGCGAAGCATTGGCATTGGAGCAGAGAAGAGCGCATGTCCTTCCATCACTGACTGCTCGAGAGCAGTCCCCACCGGCATCCTCATCCTCACCAACCCAATAATCGTGTCCCTGTTCACGAATGGCGACCGTTTCGTCAGTGAGCACTGGTCCCGTCGCACCATAAAAACCAGCAGTCGTGGTGGGGGCGTCTCCCCATCGCGATTACAAGGACGAGGTGTCATTAGCCATAATAATGCAGATGCGTGGGTCATCAGAATCCTGGCGACGAAGGCGACGGGGCAGCATAGGTTGAGGAGGTGGTAGGGAAGATGAGTAGGGGAGAGAGAGGGACGCGGGGTTCATTTCGTACCTGCACTTGTGAGACGGGTGTGAGAGTGAGGCAGCCATGAATGGGGTCGCTTTCCTCGCCCCCTCTCCCCCCACCCCCTTCCCTGCGCTCCGGTGGATGATTCACCACCACCCATGGGAGGGGGCTTCAACGGAGGCATGATGTGTTCTCGGGACTTCGTCGCCGAAGAACCTAACTCGGGGCCTTCCTCCCGCACGATCTCCAGTGGGGGTCAAAGCATTTTTTTCTTGCATTCTCGATCGTCCCCATCGATCCAAAACTATCACCAAACTGATATCTTCAACAAAAAAAAAAAAAAAAAATCATGATTCATCACGTAGGAGTGTCTTTTTTTTTTTTTTTTAGTACGTAGTCTATCGACTCACTTGACTCATCGTCTATCGTCAACATTCTGTACCAAGGCCTTAGTTACGTGATGGGGGTGATAGGGTAAGCAATGGGTCGACCCAACTCATCTAAGCCCATGCCAGATCGATGGCCACGTTAATAACTAGGAGGATACCACGTAGGCCCGAGCGGCCAAACCAGCAGCGTACTTAACATCCGAGGTGGAGGCGTCCAGACACTACACCACCCGACTCTCCTTTAATGTGTCATTAATACTGAATGGTGTGCCACACCCATGCTCCATAACGCTGCATCGGTAGGTCCGTCGTACGATTCAACCTCGCCCGAGAAGCAACAGAGCTAAAGTCGAACGTATGGGTGAGCTCCTATCCCACATGTATAAAGCCCCATTTTGACAAAGCGCCAGGGGGGTCTCTCTCTCTCTCTCTCTCGCTCGCTCTCTCTCTCTCCTTTTTTCCTCTTCTCTTGAAGGATTCACCTTCGTTTTCAACTAACTTGTGCGTCAAAGGGGCTTCATCGGGCTACTCTCCCCTCATCCCCGAAGAGGCTTGTGTGCAGGACCACCGATCCCGGAGTCGAGATGGACAAGCCGATAGACAACCCAATCGACGTATGGGTGCTAACTACCTAGAGAAGACTCCAACCGAGGTCCGAGATCCAAATTCCGACCAACGATTGACGAGCTTGCGCATACGACAAAGAACAAGTCGGGCCGACACCTCAACTCGACCCTTGAAGGTTCAACAATAGGGGGCACCTCGACTCGGTCTTTCTGATACTCAAGGCACAACGTCCTGAGTGTACGTTCTGTGAGTGAAAAAGAGGAAGCCTCCCCCGACAACTATAGTTCAGGTGGGTGCCTTTTTATACAATCCGCTGAGAGAGGAGTTTGTACGTGTTCATTTTAATACGTGTCGTACGTTGTCGTGCTCCTCAGGTGAGGGGCGAACCAACGATCTATCTGCTGATGCCGATGGTGCGCCCCTTGTCTCACCATGCTCATTGAGCGACATGTTGAGGCATTGCCCCTTCCCATTTGAGTTGAGTCGGATATGTCCATTTGACTTTGTGAGGGTGACATGACGATCTTCGTTGGATGAGTCAAAATATGCCCTATTAACGAGTAAGAAATTGAATAACAAAAATAGGAGTAAGATGACAAACAAATCACTTTGAAATCCGTATCGGTGGAAGTAAGTATTCATACGTGGATTTCAAAATGTTGCATGTTTAGTTACTAAGCTATTACATGACAAATGACACCATAAAATAATAAGATGTAAAAGGCCAAAAGCCACACCACAGTCACAAGTGTGGACATATCACGAGCTTAAAGTTAGTGCATTGTGAGATGTTTGGAGACAGAGAGATCGAGTGGGTGAGAGGGAGAGGTGGTAGCAGTAGTAGCAGTCAAACAACAATTTTAGTCTGTCCTTTTTGTGTCAAAAGTATCAGCTACTCTCTCTCACTCTCATTCACTTTATATCGCTTTAAGAGTTCCCTATCAATCCCATTTAGCTTTTGTTCTTTTAACGGTTTTAACCAAACTGTGTGGCCTTCCCTTTGTTCATCTTCTCCGGCTTGGCTTCTTCCCATTGGCATCCTCTTGCAGCTCTCTTCACAGGGAAGAGAGTACAGTGACATGCCAATCTTCCATACAACGATGGCATCTTTGGTGTCTACCAAATGAGCATTATTTTTATATGAGTTGATATGCCATCATTTATTTTTATCAGCAAAATAAGCCAAGACTTTTATCCTAGATCCACATATATATATATATATATATGGAGATGAAGATAATTTTTGGATTCGGATTTTAATTCATTTTATTATTCAATCGGTATGATAATAAATGTACTTAACATAACTCCAATAAAGGATTCAAAGTCTCTTAGGCCCCATGAGAGGCGTCGTTTAATACATCATTATTTATCCTCATCGATATGAGCATATAGAATGAGAGTTTTTAATTAACATGTCGTCTTTGATGTAACATATATATGTGAGCATATAGTTTTTGCTTATTTATCCTCTTCACACGGAAGAGGGTTAAGTGATATGTCATCTTCTATGCACAAATGATATCTTTGCGTATATCTTTATATAAGTTGATATGTCATAATTTGTCTTTATCGGTCAAATAATTGAAGCATACATGCCTCCCGAACAATTTTATCCCTTTACGATAGATTAAAAAAAAAAGTTTTGGGGATGAAGATAATTTTTGGGTTTGGATCTTAATTCATTTATTCTTCAATTGATATGATAATAAATGTACTTACATGTCTCCAATAAAAGATTCAAAGATTTTTAGGCCCTAAGAGGCCTCATATAATACATCATCATTTATTATTATATATAGGTCGAGAGCTTCTAATTAAGGCAGATAAATTTGATGGTTATTATTCTACTTCTAGCAGGATGAGGTGACATCTAATTCAATTTGGTTGAATTCAAATCACTCTGAGCTCATTTTAGGTGTTATATGAAAAATTAATCATGAATGACTTGTGGAAAGCTTCAATTAATGAACTAAGTCATGAAGAGTAAAATGACATCAAGCTTGGTTGAGCCATATTAATGTTCCAAGTTTGATGAATGATGACTGTTTTTAATCATAGAGGGTTATATTAGTCACTTCAAGAGCAAAGAATAATTTGGTCCCATGAGACCTTTGCTTTAGGAGATAATGATCCAAATATCCTTAATCTATCCTTAATAATTATTATGTAATCCAAGTTAGGGGTTGATGGAGATCACATCATTGGATGTCATGATAGAATTGGAGAGGTGGAAATTAAAAGGGACTACTCATCCTCAAATCTCTTTCCATTAGATAAACATCCACATTTGGATGAGATTGGTGACAGCAAGATAAGCTTTAATTAATTGGATTAAGCTACCAATGAGAGTTAAATATGATCACTGTCAGTACATAGTGATTTAACTTTAAGACTTAGATGCAACAAAAGATGAATATTTTTCTCTCTCTAGGCATCCAAATAGGTTTATCCTCCAAAGTATTAATTATGTCTACCAAGGCAGCAATTACTATAACATAATTAATTATGTTTACTCAAAACAATCATTCTCTCTTATCTTCTTTGCATGTAATGTCTGAAATGATATGACCTTTAAATTATAATGGATTAGATTGTGATCTTATTTTAGTAGGCCAGTCTTTGGGTTGGGTCTGAAGCACAAGCCATATTCCTGATTAATATCATTAAGTCCAAAAGCTTAAGATTACATTCTTAATTATATTCATATAATTTATTTAATGATGATTATAGTTAAACCCCACAAGAAAGGAAAATAAAAATAAAAAAAAAGAAGTTTAATTATAGCTTCTCAAGAAATTTCATATCAATAAAAAATAAAAGAGATCAAGAGAGAGATTATTGAGCACCAAACAACTCGACATAAGATAGAGAGAGAAAGTGATGCATCATAAATGACTTATCATCTATTTTATGGGTTAATTATAGATTATTTTTTCTAATTATTTATCTTTAATATCTTAATCTCTATATTTTTAAAAATTATATTGACATATCTATATTTATGAAATTGAGACATTTAACATCGTTTCTTATCACATCGTCGATTTGGTCGATAGAAATATCACAATATTTATCATTTAACATTTGTTTACTCTTACTTCATTTTATCACTGAGTACGTATGATATTTTCGTTAGCAGTAGAGTCAACTATACTTTCTTAAGTATAGATATTATAATATAATTTTTGAAAATATATGAATCAAGATATTAAAGATAGTTAATCACCAAGGATAATATGTAATTAACCATCTATTTATCCTATCCAAGTATTTTATTTTATTTTCTCTCTAACTTCTTTTAAGTTTTGATTTATGAGAAATTTAGTATTTCCCATTTTCCTTGTTGGAGACAAAAAAAAATATATAAGTCAACGGGATGTTGTCCTTTCCAAGGAAACAAAGTTAATGCGACCAACTTAGGTCACAGAAAAGTCAAAAAGAAATTTGATAAGGTTGCACCGTTGACCCCTTGCGTCTCATGCCGATCGCTCCACCACCACCACCCATCAATCGTCGAGTCAACCAACATTTCGTGTGTACACTTCGATTACACCGATAAGAAATTAATTGGATATAAGGTTAGGGCGAAGTGCACAATTCGATGCGAGAACAGTTTAGTCAACGCACTGGCCTGTAACAAAGTCAATCCGATCGACTCGTGGCCTCGGGAGTGCCGACCCACCAACCTCGAGAGATAGCCACGTCAATTCAACCATCTCGACCGTTCACTTATTGCCTTCTTCGACTGAACGGTCGAGATCGCCTCTCCTTCACCGTTACCACCGGATCCGGTCCCGCTCTGGAACAGCCACCGAGGAATCGAAACAGCTATCCGAGTTATACCCTAAAGGACGAATTCGCCCTTACCATAAATACCCGTTACATAAATTGTACGCGTTACTTCCAAACCGTTATCACAGTTACTGCGTATACATTATTTGGTGCAAATAAAATATAAAAAAGGTTTTGAAATCCTAAAATCAACAACATCTTATTGTAGTATAAACATATATACAAACGTTGTAAAGGTTTATAATATTTCTAAATTTCCCGTCGTTTGTATCGCAATAAAACGCTGTTACAGTCAGATTGCCGTTATTTCGAATAGAACATCGGTAGTGTAAGAAAGGGTAGTTTGGTCATTATACAAGTCTTCACCGACTCCTCGCAAATAATTAGCTCAAGAAAAGGGGGAAATAATGGCATAAAATCTAAACCGAGTAGAAAGGAAGAGAAAAGAAGGGAGAAATTAATAACTCGCCTCTTCGTCCCCTTTGCTTCAATCCTAAGTTCTTGCCTCATTTGGTCGTCTTCGGCGCGATCTCGGCTCCCGGGGACGTCGAGGTGGGATTCCATCGTTGGATCTGCGCTTCTCCGCTTTGATTTGAGGGCGAGGTGGAGTTTTAGGGTTCTAGCGTTTCGGTTTCCCTTCGAAATGGGCGCCGCGCCGTCGACGCCGAGGGGCGGCGCGAGGCCGCAGGACGCGGCGGAGAACCTGATGGCCGCGTTCGTCGGCGAGAAGCCCTACCCGCTATCTTCTGACTTCTGGAACCAGCTGCTGGAGCTCCCCCTCACGCTACAGTGGCCGCAAGATCGCGTCTTGCAGGCTTGCCAGTTGTTTGGTCAGTGGCTTGCCTTCCCATTTCATTCTCTGTTTATGGAACTAGTTCCTTTTCTTGGTTTATGAAGAGGTTTGTTGTTGAATGATCCACTGGAACTAATATCTTATCATGTATACGATTGAAGATCTGGAAGGGTGGGAATTAAGACGTCTACCTACATTACTATTATTCGATAGAAGTCCTTTTGTGGTGACATTGTGTTTTTGATGAACTCATGTTTGATAATCTTGTTGATAGGCTGTCATAATAATCTATGATGAATAATTTTCGACCTCTAATACTATTATTTGATAGAAGTCCTAACGAGGGTTAATGATGGATAATTTTGTTCACTACATGTGGTTAGCATAATAATCTTGTTGATAGATGCCGATATCTGCCATGTAATGGTGCCATCTGTTTCTTGTTGGTGCTCAAGGTTCAAGGATATGGGCAAAGTTAGTTATGCGTAATTTCATATTCTCTTGTTGGGACCTAGATGTATTCTCTAGTTATGTATATGGTGAAAAATTGGAAAGCCAGGAATGTGGATGTCTACCATATGTCCTAGTGTCACAAAATTGTTTCTGAATGAACTCATGTATAATTTTGATGATTAGTTTCCTTCACTAGATGTGGTTAGCATGATAATCTTGTTGGTAGATCAAGTTACCTGCCACGTAATGGTGCCCTCTGTTGCTGTTGGCGCTCGAGGTTAAAGAAGATGGGCACCACTAGTTGTGCATGACTTATTATTTCTCTTGTTGGGACTAAGAAATGCAGGACACCTTGCAATTTTATTTTTGAAACTAAGGCTGTGCAAATTATAGTTAATTTGTTTTGAGACATGTCAAGAATGTGAATATGCCAATGCATTCAATATCCTCTATAGTCTCTCTTTTTCTTGTTGTTTCTGAGATATCCAGTTGCATTAAGTTAATTAGTTTTGGAGTTCCTTATCATAAATGTTACTTCTGAATGCATTATAATTATGATGCAAGTCTCATGAGAATAAATTTATTGTCTGTTTTGGATCTTTTAGTTGGTAGTTCGAGAAATGTTTGCTCAGGAGGCCAAGAGTTCTGAGGTATCTGAAACTAAGATACAGCCTATCAACTTTCATTCCAGTCTATTTAACTAGGATCTGTATGTGTTGGCATGAGTAATGCCAAATTTGATGTTTGACACTAACTCATATTATGAAGAATTAAAGAGGACTCAGATACAAGATAGTATGTGAAGTGAGATTTAGATGCTCTCAAGCTCATGGCCAAGACAGCAACTGATTAGTTTAGAAGTGACACTTGAACCTTTATGTCACCTTTCTTTTGTAAAAACCATGGTGCTACAGTTCATTGCATGGATTTCTTATTGATTTGTGAGTTTACCAATGCAATAGATGTTGATTAGCTTTTGAACAAGCATTTTCAAAAGATAAGATCACAAGTCTCATGCTTATCATGTGGGATTTGATTAATTGAATTGGAAACCATGGTTTATACTATGAAATTTGGGAAAGAGTTATCAGAAGCAGGATAAGACTTGAAACAAATATATCTGTAAATCAATTTGGTTTTATGCCTGAAAGATCAGCCATAGAAGCTATTTGTTTATTAAGACAATTAATAGAAGAGTATAGGGAGAAAAAGAAAGATATGCATATGGTTTTCATTGACTTAGAGGAAGCTTATGACATGGTTCCTATGGATTTATTATGATGGATTTTAGAAAAGAAAGGTGTATCAACTAATTATATTGATGTTTTTAAAGATATGTATGATAATGTAGCTACTAGCGTTATATTTTCTTTGGTTATGTATGATAATGTTATCAAATTATACTGATGATACATTTGGTTATATATTTTTTCATATACACACACACACACACACACACACACACACACACACCTATTTGTTCTGGGGACTCTCAGGTTGCATTCATCAAAGATTAATTAGGCTATAAAAGATGAAATACTTGGTTGTGGAATATGGGTTGCATTGAATATTTGCATGTTGTGCTTGGTCACAATTGATTAGAGCATGCCTTCTCATATGAATTTCTTTTCAGATGCTTATGTTATTTGCTCTTGATGAATGTGCAGCACAACACAACTACCACACAAACCATCTTGCAAAAATTTTGATTCACTTGGTGTGGTGTTTGCAAGACTTGATCTCAACTTCTTCAGGATCGGCTACAGCTTATAGAAAGTCTGTCAATGCAGCATACATATCATCTGTATTTCTTAAGTTCATAATTGAGAATGCAAAAGGTGCAAATTTTGAAGAGCTACATCTCAACCTTGATAAAGATGAGAAGAGGCAGTGTGATTTGCCTACTGGTATTGGTTTTCTTTTCATGAACTATTTACAGTATATTGTCAGTATTTATATGAATTAACTGCTATCATTGAGTTATTTGTGGCCAAGTAATTATTAGTAACCAAGGCTTTCCATACCGATTTGTACCGCCCATACTAGGCGGTATGTACTGGTCCGCTAGGTTATCGGTACGTGGGCCGCTCGCTACCGGGCGGTACCACCAAAATCGACCGTCGGCGGTCGATTTGAGGGAAAAGAAGGGAAGAAGAAGAAGCAAAGGAAAAGAAGAAAGAAGAAAGAAGAAAGACGAGGAGAAGAAGAAAGAATATCTCGTGCTGTCCTCACTTGTGGGTCGCCCGCGAGCTGTCGCCGCCCTTGCTCGCGATTTTTCTCCTGTGCGGGGAGAAAGATCGAGGCGACGTTTCCCTTTTTTTTTCTTTTTTAATATATTTAAATATTTAATATTATATTATATAATATTATAATATATTTTAATATACCGAGCAGTATGCACTATGTATACTGCCCGGTACCGACAATATGTCAGTACACCAGTACGGATCGGTAAGTAAAACCTTGTTAGTAACTATTAATAATTTTGGAGATTCCACTTTTATGAAAAAAGATTTCAATGACAATTAAATTGCTGTTTGTGTTATATAGCTTAAATTATCATATTTTCCTATTGATAAATCCATTTTTCTTGAAGCTAATATGAGTTTTTACTACTGTTATATTTTATATTAGCATGAGTGGGTCATTTGCTAGAAATGGCTGACCAATTTTTGTGGGCAATTGTGCCTTTGAATCTGAATTTTGGCTTGCATCTTGTAGATCATAGCATTGAAGTTTTCATCATACGAGGCATGCTCAGTTTTGTTGGTTCCTCAGATGTAAGGTATATTTGTTACACTATTCCAAATGAAAGTCCTGGTCAGAAATAATTTGCTCCGCATGTTCTAAATAAATATATATCTACATTGCAAGTCCTCGCACATGCCTCCTCCATCATGAACTGCTGAATTTGATGTTGGTGGCAATGTCGACTCAACTCTGCTCTGGACCATCTCCAGGGCCAAAAGATGTTCATCCATTTATTGATGCAGCAATGCTTCAGGTAATAACAGGAAATAGTCAAATAGACACCTTTTTTTTTTTCCAAATCAAAGAAAAAACTTATTTGTGAATATCTCCAATGATTCTTTTCTGATCAGGAAAGTGGTGTGGTAGCTTCCACAGTTCGAAAGCTACTGTTAAATTTTATAACTCGTCCGCGCTTTCCTTTTGATGGCTCAACATATCCTTTTTCTCCTGAAGGGAACCAATCAGGTGTTCTGCAAAGAGTTGGTTCTGTGGCTGGTAATATTGTTCTTTCCATTTCTTTACATCATTCTAAAGGGCTTCTCTAATATTCATCAAATACGTGAGCACCACCACATATTTGCTCTCAATTTGTCTATTTATACTGTTTGCTAGAGTTGTGGCCACTTTTGTTGCAGAACAGACACCACTAATAGTACCAATTAATACTTTTAACCTTTATTTTAAAAGATGAATATAGACTTGGTTTATGGTTCTGTTTTATATACAAAATTAAGGATTCAGGTTTATTTGGAGATTCGACAATTGAGAATAATCCTTCAAGCTATTGGTGGATATCTTATAGTCAAAATTATTTTCCACAGTTATGTTTGTATCTTTAACGAAGAAAATTTCTATTTTTCTTTCCCGTTGGAAGTTCAGATTATATTTAAGTCCAGTTTCAGAGCATTAAATTTAAGACTAAAGTAATGATTATAGCTAGTTTAAGATATGAAATGAACACTGTGCTGTTAGTTAATCGCATTGCTTCTAGTGTTAGTGTGATTCATGTCATATCTTGTAGAGGTCAAGTGGCTTTGTTCGTGTAACTGATTAAATCAGTGTGCTTTGCTTCTGTCTTGCCTGCATAATACATGGTGGTGGCACCTGTTTGACATGTCCAACATTGAAATCCTTAGTATCTTTGACTTCTTCAAAGATATGAGGTGGCGAAATATTAGCTTGAAGATGAACTGCCTCGTAGATTTGGTTATGATGGCTTCAATGTCACGTTTTTCATTGTTGATAGGGTACCATGAAGTTGAACCAATCATTCAGTGGGTTAACAGGCATTTCATACAACATATGATAATCACAGACTATGTTGGGGTGCTTTTAGGTGGAAAGAAGCACTTTGATCTTTCAAATAATCCTTCAAAAAATCAATTTGAAAGCATTTCAAATTGATAATTGTAATTCATAAGAGCTGGATTTTTAAAGCCAATAGTCCCTCCACCACAAGAGTATTTTTTTGATATACTCTCTTGGGATACAATTAGCAACCTTAAAAGCTCAAAATGGGCTGAAGTCAGTGAGAATGATCTCAAAGCGGGAGGAAATAATGTGTCTAGTCTTCTAATTTTAAATTGGTTTCAGTTGGCATGTTACAGAATGAAAGTGAAAGTCTAAAGATGTCCATTTGAAGAATATAAATGTATTTTTCTTCTTTATTTGTCATGGATTTATTAAGGCAAAGCAAAAAGTTTTGTCACATTTCGAAGTTCTGCTACTTAAGTATGATGTTTGTAACTTTATCTTTTGTTGGTCAACTTGAAATTCTAGTTTCTTTCTTATTTTATTGGTTTCTATATTACTGGCTGCAATCTTTATGGAATTTTCATTTTGCCTTTGGACGACACATTGCACCTGATATATGTACTTGGATGCAAAATTTCAGAACTCCATTCAATTGACTCAGAATTCTATTCTAAATTTTATTTGTTTGAGATTGTAGCTCCCATCATAAAAAGTGTTTTGACTCTTGATTTGCATCACTTGTCCTCTTTATTAGAACTTAAGCTGCTTTTTCAACAATCTTCTCACAGAGCAGTCTAATCATATGCATCTAAATGTCTGCAGCTAATTTTGTGCTACTGCCATATTACACTTTCAACTACCTGCTCAGTTCAAGCAGTGCAGGTGCAAGAAGTCCATTGGCAGAAAAAAGCCTACTTGTTTTACTTGTACTTGTTCATTATCGAAAGTGTCTTGTGGTGAAGTCTTTGACTGACAACAATTTGGGGGATGTTGATTCTACTACCTATTTGAGAGAGAGTTCATCTTTCTATGACAATCCTTACTGCAAGGCACTAGAAAATGCTCGAGACATCCAATGTGAGGTGTTTTCACTTGCATACTTCCTGACTGTCAACCATTAATAAATTCTAAAAATTGTTTGTGCTTTCAGTTGATCGTGTTGATATTGAGGGAAACGCACATAATGGACCACTTGTTAGATTACCTTTTGCATCCTTGTTTGATACCCTTGGACTGTATGTATCACTTCAAATTTTCCATTTATTTATATTCGAATGTTATTGGTCTTCGAATACTGCTTTCAGTTTGAGAATATCATGTCATTTGCTCTATGGATTGTGGGCTTGTAAATGTTTAGAGGACAACTGTTGTGTTTTTTTAGGTAATAACTCGCCTGCTCTTGTTTTTTGGTAATTCACCTGATTTTTGAATGAGGAAAGATTGTTCAACTGCTTGTAGGCTTTGGATACTGGGAGTCAGAAAAAAACTCATTGGTCAACTGTAATGTTTCAAGTTTAATATTTGTTGTTGTTATTTTAGTTGGAATGTAACTAAAGATGATGTATATATGTTTAACTTACCTGTGACTTTTTTGACTTTACAATCTTAAATTTTTGAAGATTGTTATTGACTTTGTGGTAACTTTGCAGACTGTAAGGGCCACAAGTTTTGTGAATTGCTTCTGAAACTTTTAACTTTTGAATTTTGATAAGCCCTCTGTTCTTTTTGGCATTTCTTGTGTGCGATATATGCATGTAGATCTTTAAAATTGTTTCACATCTTTAGTATTATAAGTTCTTTCCTTGCAAAATTTACTAAGTTAGATTCAATGCATTCTTTGCATTCTCATGAAGTCTTTAAATCTTTGAGTGGTTATATATTGTGATTGTAGAAAGCAATCCTCTTGTGCTTTGCAAGAATGTATACTTTAAATTCCTGTGGACACCTTGCATTGGTGTGAGCCTCGTGTGTTAGGCCACCTTTTTCTTTTCTCCACTGAGCTTTTAAACCATTCTGCTTTTGTAACTTCCTTTTTTTTTTCCCTACATAATGTTGCTTTAATATTCTCTTGTTCAATCAATCTCCTTCGCTTCATGTCACAGGTGCTTGTCCGATGAGACATCTGTACTGTTACTTTATTCCTTGGTCCATGGAAACTCTGATTTTCTTGAGTATGTTTTGGTGCGAACTGATCTGGATACTTTGGTATGATTTCAACTTACTGATAAAATCACTACTCTTTAAGTTTGTTGTACAAGTTATGATCTCTTAGTAACAATATTAATCTAAAACAAGAAGTTACTTTGCATCCTTTTTCAATTGCTTCTGAATGAAAATTTGACCTAGATTTCTTCATGGTTATCGGTTTGGTTTTGTGGGCAAACATAAATGCCCTTGAGTGGGGCAATGCATGGTAATTCATCTTGCAGTCACATGAATGCTAAGCACATCACTAAATATGCATGAGCACATGAACTTTATGTCAGTATGTGCTGATGGCAAGATGTTTAATCACGCATTTTGCTGGACAGTTGATGCCAATTCTTGAGACACTATATAATGCTTCAAGGAGGACATCAAATCAAATATATATGCTTCTTATCATCCTTCTCATTCTCAGTCAGGATTCATCTTTCAATGCCAGCATACATAAGTTGGTAAGAACTGTTTACTGTTTTCCCCATCACTTTTTCCTGCATAAATAGCTACTTAGACAATTTTCATCTTCAGATGCTTCCAAGTGTTCCATGGTATGAAGAACGACTTCTCCATCACACTTCTCTTGGTTCTCTGATGGTAATTGTGCTAATTAGGACTGTGAAGTACAACCTCTCCAAGCTTCGGGTAAGCCAAATGTTCCCGTGTGGTATTCATGTGTAGAATTGTTTCTTGGTTATTGTTGCGAAACAAATTAAAGATCCTTCTTGGTTCTTAAGGCCATACTATTTTTTCTTGATTCTATCTGCATGAAAAGTAATGGCACAACTTCATTCATATTTGCAGTATTCTTGGTGGTTGGATTTACCATGATAGATCAATAACTTGTGCATTTTTTTTTGTTAGCTTTAGCAGCTAGTTTGTTTTCATACTTCATATCAAGGTTTACAATTTCGACCTGTACCGCTCGGTACGGGGCAGTACATACCGATCCGCCAGGTTATCGATACGCGGACCGCCCGGTACCGGGCGGTTCCATCAAAAATCGACCGTCGGTTTCGGCCGTCGGCAATTGATTGAAGAAGAAATCAATCGTCGATTGAGAGAGAAATCGACCGTCGGCGGTTGATCGAGGAAGAAAAAGTGAAGAAGAAGAGGAAAAAAAAAAAAAGGAGGGGAAGAAAGAATACCTCGCCCGCGCACCGTCCTCGCATGCTCGCCTGGCATGGTCGCCATGCTGCCATTTTCTCCGTCAAGGAGACGGAGGCGTCTCCGCGGGAGACATATCGAGATGATGTCGCCTCGACGACGTTGCCCTTTTTCTTTTTTTCAATATTTTAATATTTTAATATTATATTATATAAAATATTATATTATATTTTAATATTGGGCGGTATGCACTGTGAATACCGCTTGGTACAGGTCCCATACTGGTACCGACAATATGTCGATACATTGGTACGAACCGTAAGTCAAACCTTGCTTCATATACTGCTGTCTCTATTTAAAGGTTCAACATGAACCATGATTGGTGAGGCTCCCATCTTTTCAAGTAAAAATGAAACCAACCAAAACAAACAACCATACACATGCCTTATTAACGTCATCTCTTGTCCTTCCAAACATGAATCTTCTAAGTTCATCTGAGTGATGTGCTTACGGCAATGGATTTTATGAATTCGAATGAGGTTCTGCAACTGCTTGACATTCTCTCAGCTGACCACTATTATTGAATTCTCTATGGAGCTTGGTCAGGAATCATGCTAAATCCTTCTATTGATAATGAGAGATAAATCTAAGTTATGCAGAATACTATAACAATCATCAACTAACATTCTTGGTTAGGTTATGAACATATAATTCCTGCTGTTTCAGCAGCATATCTCTCTTAGGCTTATGCATGTGTCTTTTGAGGTAATCTGGTAAGAATTCCAGTAAATTATATGTATCTAATCTATGTTTTTTTAAAAAATACAGTAATCTCTTTTGTACACGTCAAATCACAATTGGCTTGGCAGTACAAGTTCACATAGATTATCATGGTAGTTTCTTTGGTTGTTTGTACTTTGGCATATCATAAAATTCATGTTGAGAATGCTAGTAAACATCTGCCTTTATGATCTTATCTCTAAGCAATAAAAAATCATTCCACATGTCTGCATTGATTTTATTTCACTTTTAACAGTTGCAATTGTAGCCACCATAAACTAACTAGTGTCTGTTGGAAATACCTGAAGTGGAGATTCTGACACAAGCAACCTTGAAATTTTGACAGGATATCTATCTTCATACAAATTGTCTTGCAATTCTAGCAAATATGGCTCCTCATGTTCACAGGCTAAGTGCCTATGCTTCACAGCGGCTGGTTAGCCTTTTTGATATGCTCTCTCGCAAGTATGCCACTTCATTATATCTTTTGTAAAATATTAAAGTACCTGAAGTTAATAATTATGTTGTATGGATTGTTTTTTGTAAAAAATAGTTCCTATTACAAATGAAAGCATTTAGCATGAAATCTGACATGAGACATGGAGACAACACAATGCGGACATACTGACATCATAAATATGACAAATGTAGGATACGATAGATAAGGCATGATAACTAATGCTTGTATATTTCCTATATGCTATTTAATCTATCTATGTTCATGATGTGAAATCTATTAAATGCGTCACAATTATATATGTATTATCTAATAAGCAAAATTCAAAAGAACAACTTCAAAAATGTATATAATTCATTATGTCAATAATCAAATCAACATACATTTTGTATAATATTTGACATAGTTTGAAGCCTTACAAAGATGTAATATCCAATGCATATGAAGTTACAAGGATACTGAAGCACCCAGCATATGGGGAGTGTTGGTCCAACACGCACATGACCAAGTCACAAGCATTTGAAAAGTCTGTTCCTCATATAGTATGTGCTTCTTCAATGTCGTATGAGTACCCAACACATGTTGAGGAGAATCCAACAAGCATCAGCGTTTAACATGTGTCGGCATGGATGCATCAAGCATTTTGAAGTGCCATTTCTTCGTAGCTTATGTGCTTCATCATTCTGTTTCCAGGTATACCAAATTAGCCGAGTTGAAAAATGACAAACTTATGAAAGTATCCGCTGACCAAATTGAAGGAGTCAGCTTAACAGAGGATATGGTAGTTTTTGATCTTTAACACCTATCGGCACAACCTTCTGCACCTACCAGCTTAACATTGACATTTCTTGCAGTCACCAGAGATTCACATATATACTGATTTCCTCAGAATAGTACTGGAAATCCTTAATGCTATTCTTACATATGCCTTGCCTAGGAATCCTGAGGTACCAAGTGCACTAACTCTTTTTCTCTCTTTTCCTATCTTTTTTAAACTTCTGGATAAATTATATAATTTATGTGATAAATTACTAACTCTTCTGCTTTTGAAATAGGTTGTATATGCAATTTTGCATCGGCAAGAGCTTTTTCAACCATTCAAGAATCATCCACGGTTTAATGAGCTCCTTGAAAATATATATACAGTATGAACTGTATTTTTGTGTCAGTCTTGTTAATGAATTTTTTTTTCCTTGCAGTTGTTATTGATAATGTAGAATGTGCAGAAAATTAACAGTCATCCTTTTCATGCAGGTATTGGATTTCTTCAATAGCCGTATGGATATGCAGCATGTGGATGGTGAATGGTCTGTGGACAAAGTTCTTCAAGTAATTATCATAAATTCTCGTTCATGGCATGGTGATGGGATGAAGGTGAAGTTCAAATTTGATTTTGAAAAGAACATATTTTTTTTCAGACTTTTAAATGAAAAATCTTTGAATAAGTACTCTTAAAATAATTTGATTATTATGCTTACTGGGCAACATGGTTTGGCAGATGTTTACACAGTTGAAGTTCACTTATGAACAGGAGAGTCATCCTGAAGAATTCTTTATTCCATATGTGTGGCGGCTAGTTCTAGCTCAAGGGTATCTGCATTTTGTGTCTTTTGCCTTTTTTTAATTGCTTTTTGGTCTCAATGCTAGGTTGGACATTAGCCTTCATTATTGTTTCTCTCATTAATTTATGAAACTCAGAGGAACACTAGAAGTACCATCAGTCCATCACAGTTCCTTTCTTAACCGAATATAGTGAATTAGTTTCCACAGCATTGTTTCAGTAGGCTTGACATTTTTCTGATGAGAAGGGGTTTTAGACCTGTGAGTGATAATGTTATACATGATATCTGCAAATACAGGAATAAGTTTATGAAAGAGGAAGCTGCCTAATATTAGCAACATGGAATGGCAGCAAAAAAAAAATGTTAATAATGGCTCTAAAGAAAAAAATAGTAAAGTATTGTGATTCTACAACCTGGTTGTCATGTTTATTTTGCCTTTAGTATGTAATGCATCATGTCTTAAATTGTACCTTGCAGAATAAATAGACATCAAACCTTTCCTTTCCCTTTTTTTCTGTTGGGAGTAAGAGATGGCAAGATAAAAGAAAAAAATTGCTTATAGTATCCTACAACATGTCTGTATTTATCTTCTGACAAGTTTCTCAGGGCTCATTAATCTTCATTATACGACTAGTCTTATAATTGAATATGGTCTTGTAGATGGTGAAAACATAACAATACCAATCAATCATGTATTCCAAAAAGGTGTCTTCATTCTTTCATATCAAGATCTCACTGTCCTTGTTCTGGAGTGGTTACTTTTTTTTTTTGTCACTGTTTCAAAGAGGTTATTTTTCTAGTTAGATTTAACATGCTTCACCAGGACCATTTAATAAACAACTAACCTTTTCAATATGTAGTCAAAGATGGATCAGCAATGATACTTGGCATCAGGTAGACTATGAAGTAAATCAGGCTTTTGACTTTGCCGCTTTTCGGTCCTTGTTTGCCTTTTTGTTATATGATGCTTTTTTAATAGGTAAAACAGTGTGATATCATGCTGTTCTCTCACATATGGACTTCAATGGACATGACATTTATTTTGTTATTTGAATGGTTCTTTAAAACATGTTTTAGTGATTTGGTGAAACTTTCCTACAACTGTGTTCCAATATGCCCATAATTTGACATTCGTTTCTGTTTACTTGGACATTTGCTAATTAACTGTATCATTATCAATCATTAATGTAACAAATATCAATTTGTTACAAATTTTATAATTTAGTGGTCAAATTTGCAATGAGTTTGTAAGTTACGATGGGATGCCCTTCTGTCCTAACTTTTAGTTTCTTTTCTTTCATATAATTACTTTTACGTTAAAAGGATTCATTTCAATATCAATTATCTGTTTTGGAAGTATGTATATGTTTGCCTTTTCTTGCTTCTTAAGCTGGTTTTATGTTGATTTTCTATATGATCTCAAAAGATTTGATGACTCACCAGTTCTCTTTTGTTCTCTGTGAAACAGTTTCAATTTCAGTCCTCATGCCATTAATTTGCTTCCTGTGGAATTATCTGGAGATGTAAGTATTCCTTAAAAGTACTAAATTTTGAGGACTTATAGAACTTGTAATTAGACTCAAATTCAATGGGCATTCTTCAAAGCTACATGTTGTAAATTGGGGCTACAATGTGGTCCAATGTTTCCAAACATAGATTTTCCATCCACATGGTTATTAAATAATTTTTGCACACTTGAAGAATTCTGCCCAGGGCCAAGTTAGCACTAAACAGGGCATAAATCAGGATGGGCTTTTTGACACCCTTTTTTCCCTTGGCAATTGGTAATTATTAGTGAATCTCAAGGTTGAGAACAAAAAGAAAAAAAAAAAAAAGTTAATTGTGAGGTTGAAAAGAACATGCCAACGACAAAGGTGAGATTGTGTTCTGTTCTGACTGGCTCAGGTTGAATGCTAGAACTGATTGCTGCAAGTTGCTTATAGAAAATTCCTTCCATATTTTAGTGGCAACAGGGTGGGTTGGTGAGTCTTGGTAGGAGGAATGAGGGAAGGGCAGAAGTTTCTAGGATGACCTCTGTTTGGGAAATTAAAAACCGACACATACTTTGATAAAGCAAGTAATTTGATGCATTTTTCACGTGAAAAATCCATTCATTTTCCCAATATTCTTTGGATCAATGTGAATCAGCATCCCAGAATTTATAGAACATATTCTGTCAATGATATGCTTATTGGTGCTCCTTTAATGAATGACTGAATGTTCTTTACAGGATGCTTTATCCGGCGAACAAGGCGAACAAAACGTGTAAAATGGTTTTTCATCATGCTTGAGCAGACAAAGAGCAACAGGTTCGGCCTTCTACCTTGATGCCGACTCTTCATTCCCGTATCGCCACAGAATGCTCTCAAGTGTATTGTACATACGATACTGGATAGTATTCTTGTCATTCTTTGTGTCAATATTACATAAGATCATCAGCAGTATCAAATAATGAGAATTGATGTTCTTATCAGCGCAAATATAGGAAGCCAAATACCTCATGTCCTTGGTTGAGTTGTTTTCAGGTTGCTTCCTTTATTATTTTGTAAAAGATCATACAAATTTTTTTTTTCTTTTTTTCCATTCTTCTTGTAGAAGCGATTTGTGGCTGATTTCTTCAATTCTGGATATGGTAAAATCTTATCCGATATACTTTACATCTAAAATATTAGTTTAGTGATGATGCACTGAGTCTCATTACCTTCCAAATATCGGTAGTTTGAAATTTTATTTGATATATTTTATGTTTAAAATATCAATCTGATAGATTAAGGGTTGGTAATCTAATCAAATATATTTGACTAGTAAAGATTTATCTATCCATCATAACGTCAAGATTAATTTTCTTTTATAAAAAAAACATAGTAAGTTCATTTTTGTTTATTTGTATGAAGTTGAAGTGGAAATATAATAAATGCTTCACAGATTTGAAAGACTTGATGCAACCAAATAAGAAGTTGAAGTGGAAGAACCAACTCCCACGCACTCGGGACTTGTATTGTGCACATAGCAGGCTTCCTATGGCGAGTCTCTCACTGTAAAATAGATGCTACTACCAGCCACCATCTCTTAACCCTAATCATCATCTCTCTTCTCTTTCCTCCTCCCTTGTTTCCTTCCCAGGTTTACATCTCTCTCTCTCTCTCTCTTTTTTTGTTTTTTGATGTTAGATCTATTGCTTTCTGTTATACTTGATTTTTAGCGTTTGGCTTTGCATCCAAGTTTGATATATATATATTTTTTGCCTTGGATATGATGATCAATCCTAATAGTCTGATGTATATATACATCATCTTTTGTAGTTAATGTCTTGACTTTGCATGGATGTTTACTATGTATTACTACTGATATAGAAACGCAATGTACAATCTCAAACTTTTCTGAGATGATTATAATATCCCTAGAGCGTTTATAGAGTTTATTAATAATTATTAGGATGCGTAGAAAAAGATAAGAAATCAAGAACAAGATGCTTCAACAAAGCATTGGTAGCCATGCATGGGTTACTGTTCGACGTAGTTTTTGATAAGACCATGTTTGTTGTTCATGTCGAAACGATGTTGATATAGCGGCAATTTGGGATTCTGATCTCTGTTCTCAATTGTGGCATCCTTACCAAAGATTAGGATGTTCGACCACGTATTCTCCTCCTCGCTTCTGGATTGACTTAGCTAATCTCCGTCGCTTTTGCTGACAGTGCTTAATGCGGCACTTTACGAGATGTAATTTTCTTCATCTCCAAACTCTCTTGCCACCATCTGCATCGGAGTTTTATGGCAGCTCCACCGTACCCTCAGCAGAGATTTCATGTTCAGAAGCACCGGAAGAACACGGGAAAGGGCGCGGCGCACAGATTGATTGCCATGCATGACTTGAATGCTTCGGATGAAGGCACAGATAGATAGATAGATATCCTCGATAGCAGAGTGGAGATGGAAAATGATTGGTCAAAAAGATTAGAGAACACCAATCATATCACTGTCAGTGCCATAGATTGTGAATTGCGAGGATGCATTGCATTGCATTGCATTGCATTGCAGGGATAAAAATAATAGAAAGTAAAGGAAAATTTCAAATGGAGAGAAGGGCCCTCCTTCCGAGGTGGGGAGGTGGACAAAGCAAAGTAGGCAAAAGTCGGAGAGATCCCTCTCCCAGGAGGACGATGGGACAATCCCATGTAGAAAGAACGATGGTTGGGAACAATCATTCGCGGTTGAGGCCTCAATAATCTAAAGCTCTACACACAGTCGCAAGTGTTTTTGAGTTTTCGTATAGATTTGATGCGCGTAAAGGGTGTTCATTCAATTGTAGTACACCCAAGAGATCTAAGCAGCAGCAGCAGCAGCAGCAGCAGCTTTAGCAAAAGAGAAAAGGCCTCTACTCTACCACAGTTTTTACTGAGACAACCATGACAGGTGCGGCGGATGTCGAGTTGCAGGTTCGATGATTACAATCTGTGATAGGGGAAGAAGCATGAGTGGCCATCTTTAGGACGCAGTGCCGGAGCAAGCAGCTACATGAAAAGACTAAGCTAAAAGGCGTTCCATAGAAGCTGAGGTCCGGAAGTTCTCATCGACCGATATAAATCTATCATGCATCCATCGTTACAGTGGTGGAAGTAGCCATGCAAGGCAGCCTTTTTCACCAGCATCATCATGGTCCTCATCGTCTCCTCCAGCAGCGGCTGCAGGCTGAGCTGCTTGTTCCCAGCGCTTATGTGACTCGCAATGGTTTCCTCAACAATGGCTGGGCTGCAAAGCAGCTTCTGATGTAAAAGATGTTCATCTTCGTACGTTGAAGACCCAAAGTAGGACATCAGGAGACACAGGAATAAATGAAGGGAGGGAGGGAGTTGAGTCATTGTAGTGCTTTGTGAACACACATGGGATCACAGCTGCGGGAGTGTTTGATGGCTTCTTCACCTAAGACTTTTCTGTATTAAAATCCATAAAAGGAGGCCTTCTCTTATCCCTCCCCCACCTTCCCATGCTCCCTCTTCCTCAATTCCCAGGAGAGTTAGGTGTTCTTTCCTCAGAGATAGCCTGGAAAAGCTTAGCTCCCTCACTCCCATAAAGACCAAACCAAACAGAAGAAGACAAGATTTTGCCATCATCTCTTCTCTTTTCCTATTATTTTACGCCTCAAATGACTTGTCCACCATCTGCTTTTTCTTCACTACAGCAAGCTTCTTCCACTCCTACTTAAACTAGCTCATCCCCACATACTTTTGGTCTCGGTAAGAGGGTGGGAGCACATGTACTAACCCCAGTGGCCCTCGCTGGTTTTGATTGAGAAATCATGAGCGATGCTGCGAGAGGAAGAAGAAGGAAGTGGGTGTTTGGAATGAAGTTTGATCCAAGATCCTTCCTCAAACTTTCCCCTCTTTATATGTTATAGGGTTTCTTGTTTGTTTTGGATGTGATCTCGGACCAGGCTTCATTCCACACACCTTAATTTCCAGCACCAACCAAATCTTATGAAGAAACCTGCAGGTGAGTGCTGATATCCTCTCTCTCTCTCTCTCTCTCTCTCTCTCTCTCTCTCTATGTATCCATATACACACACACACACACACAGACACATATGCTCATGAAGAAAAGCTTCATTTTTGTGGTTTGTTTAGCTCTCTTGAATCACACATTCCAGAAAATGGTTTCTTTTATCAAATTTTAAAGCAGGATATACACCGACGCTGATGAAGGTGGAGCTGATCAGCTTATATATTAATTAATGACAGCATGTCTTTTATATATATATGAAGAGGAAGGAGAAGTGTGTAATGTAAAGATGTATATGTTTCAAAAGTCAACAATGATTAGGCGCATTACTATATTATTTCGAGATCTTGATATGCCTTTTCTTTAGCATACTCTTCTCTGAGCCCAACAGTTGTAGAGACGACAGTACGTAGATGATCCCAATATTTACATGAAGAAACATGTTTCACCCAGCAATAATATCGATGAAGTTACACACCATTCATCTTACGGCACTACTTCTGTTCATGATCAAACTGCCAGTTAAAGATGCAGAATTAGTGTCTTTGTCATACTAATTACTGTTCTTGAGTTGTCTCCTTCGAACTTATACATAGCATAATTGGTAGTGTCATCTCTCAGAGGTAGAGGCTGAGGCTGAGGCTGAAGAAAAATGTGTTGATAAAAATCTAATGCTTGCCATGCTCAAGGTATATAAGCATGTTCAAATCATTACCACCTTTGATCTGACTTGAGGAAACTTGTTTATTAATGGATTTATATTCAAGATTATGGCATGATCATCAAACCAGTAAAAGAACTCCCAGTCAACCACACTACTGCTCCTCGGATTTCATATTGGCGGAAGCCTCATTTGCTGATGTTTTATACGCTGCTGGTGAAGGGGTTGACTGCTATGAGACGAACACGAATGAAGCTGCATTTTTTCCTGGGAAGCGTTTGAGGAGGAACTGTGAAGGGTTTTGACGCTCTAATAGAAGTACTAAGCTCGGAGCTTCGGTAGAACACTCACAGGAACTAACCTTCAGATGATTGAAGGTGGAAACAAGGATCATTTGGAAGTAATATTACTGTATGTTCTTTTGATCCATTGCATTTATAGAACAGATGAAGCGGCAAGAGTCCTGAGATCGCAAATGTTCTTTGAAGTCGAACTAGATTTCTCGGGGTGAGAGGTGTCCGTAGAATTCCATTCGTGAAACCACCAGGAAGAAGACTCCATCTCCATCCAAGAGATGATGGCCGTCTCTGCTCCATTTTAGATAGCATTACATTACCGGGGAACTTGTCATTCCCGTCAATTTTTCTTGCAGTAGAGGCTAAGAAACAATAATATCGTTCATCTTTTCCAATAAAGTTTTTGTCTTTTCTTTCTTGATCTCGCTAATCTGATGGATCTTTTCAACGTTTTGTTGATCTCGCTAATCGCTAAGATAGTTTTCTTTCAACATTAGAAAATTTAAACATGTTCTTAGAGAAAGAAGAAATAAAATTTAAACATTAGAACGTATTTAATCACTGAACCCGAAGAATTAAAAAAAAAAAAAAAAGACTAGATGTAAGATTAGAGAAAGAAGAGTTGTTAATCGTACTTAAGGAAGACCCATTTAATGGTGATATATTTATTATTTTCGATTAATCGAGATTAGACACATTAAATTTGGTCCGCATCTATTTATTGGTCATGCCTCCTCGTTAGCCTCGTAGATGATGAAGAGGCTATTGGACTTGGCATTTGATGCAACCAACATATCTCACTTGATTCGTTCAAAAAATAATAATAATAAGAAAAAAAAACTCTTATCGTTAAACATAAGGAGGCAAATAATATGATCATTTTTTTCAACCAATCGAGATTCCATATATAGTAAATGCTAATTGAACATGTCACATCAGCATAGTATATAAAATAAATATTCTCTATTAGATTAGCATTTATAAAAATGATGTCATATAATATGATATTCTCAAATATATTTTTATTTGAAATTTATTGAACAATAATAATAATAATATTATTATTATGCAAGCTGGAGTCGGTAATGGCATTATCCTACAGTGCATCGTGAGCTGGGCTCCAGCTTAGAGGCCATGTTCGCCGGGCCCCACCGGACCCGGTAGGGCCCCACTTGTTTGATCCGTTAATCCTGACCCTCCCAGGCCATTTAAACTGGGCGAGCCGTTGGCTCCGGCTCAACGCCGTTGGGCTCGGTGGTCTTATTGGGGGGGGGGGGGGGGGGGGGCCCATAAGGCGACGCCGAAAGGGAAAGGCTGTCACCTCGCTCGCCAAACCCGCGTACCCCTCTTCGGCTCCTCTAGCAGATCCCTCCGAGCAATCTCTTCTCCTCCTCCAGATCTCGGCCTCTCGCCTCCGATCGAGCTTGTCTCCGCACACCGGTTCCTCGGTTCTGCCAGCATGAATAACCTCCTCTCAGTAATTTTATTCTCCTTTTGTCCGTCTTTTCAGCTCTTTCAGATCTTACAATGTGGTATTGATTGATCTCCGAGGAAAGTTAGGGTTATGTCCTGCTGTCGTTTTGATCGTGGAGCAGGATTTAACATAGTCATGGGGTTAGGATCGAACAATGACGGCGACAAGGGAGTTGAAGAGCCGAGTTGTTGTAGGATGAGATCGAGATCCATAGATGTATGTAGGATCGAGGTCCTTCTTTAGAGAGGAACTAAGATTTTTCTGCTAGGCGTTGCGATTGCATGTCAAGAAATTTAGTCTAAATTGCTGCCTATATTCTAGGTGTATGGAAGTTTATACCCATGAAAAACGAGCTGTCAAAAAAAAAAAAGAAAAGGGAAAAAGGAAGATAAAAGGTCTCATGTCGAACAAAATACATTGTTAATGTAAATACATGTGCAGCTCTTGCATCTGATCTATCTTTTATTGTGCTTGATTAGTTTACCCATAAGTCGTTTTCCACTTTGCTAAAACCCTAAATGTTATTAACATATCTGGAAGGACCTATTTCTCATTAAAATATTTAACCATAATGAAATGGACAAAAAATATCAGTAGTTGCATGTTTTAGTGAATAGCTTATTCAAATCCTATGATATGTATGATCTCCTGAGGATTTGGACTGGTTTTTCATGGGTAGCAATCACATGTAGGGAATCTTATGTCTTAGGTACTTGGTTTGTCATGCATTAGATCGGTGGATTGCAAGAGATTTCAACTCAAATAAAACTACTAGTGCTTAAATGGCAGTGAAGTTCCTTTGTCGCTTTCCATTTAAGAGGACTTGATTGGGCCTTTGTCACTTAGATACTAACTAATCATACCAGGTGCAGATTGACCAATGGCTTTTGTTTGTTTTCTTGATTATAATTACCTCACATGAAGCATTGTAAAAATTTGTAGTGCTCTTCTCTTTCACATAGTTGCATAAAACTATATCTAATAGTTAGCTGTCATCATAGGAGTCACAGATAGTGTTTCTCTTCGAAACAACTGGTGTCATAAAATATTTTTTTACCAAATATTTAGATTTGGTCTATAATTTGGAACATGAACAAATGTTTTTAAGTTATTTCTGTTAACGGTCTAAATATTTGTTAATAAAAATGCAATGCATCTGGTCCTCTTCAAACATAGATATTCTGACTTTATAAATGTTTATGTGCAACAAGTTTTGCTCGGAGATTACCATGTTAATAAACATCTCCAGTTGTGCTTCGTCATATCATATTTAATTATTGCATTGGAAAGTTAGCTTTTCCCGCAGATATGAAGTCATTTATCTCCTGCAATCTCTCCCCCCCTCTTTCTTTTCCTAAGTGGTGCATATAAATATCAACCTATGTTCTCTGTTAAAATGATTTTGATAGGAATCCTTTGAGCTCTCTCGAGGTGAGCCTTCGAGAGACAGAGACATTGAATTAGGGCTACAGCAAACAATGAATACTGCAGAACAAGGATTGGAAAAATTCTTTAAGCAGGTACAAATTGTTATATCCATCAAGTCTGTGATGTTCGTAATATCATGGTCGGTCTATTCCTCAAATTGACAGTTATATTTTGTGCTAGGTCGAAGAAATCGAGAAACAAATTGAGAAGCTCTCAAAGCTATCGGCAAATCTTCAGGTATGCATCTCAACACTTGATTTTTCTCGACTATATATCTCCATGTTGCTTAAGAATCCGTAGCCTGTAGTAACCTTAAAGCTCTATCTGGCTGATTCATGGTGATATTAGCCACTTAAGTAGTTTATTCCTTTCTAAGGAACATGTAGAAAGAGGACTTACCTACCTATATGTTTGTAATATAATCTCTTGTTTATTATAACATAACCTCTTGTTTGTTTTAACTGTTATGGTGATAACCCATACACCACAGGACAATCAAATTAACCCATGCACCATAAGATAATGTTATAGTGATAACCCACACAAACCCAATATCTAAAAGTTAATAAAATACTTTGAAGATCCATACAAAATATAAAATCTGATCTAGAAATTCTACACAATCAAATTAGGAAAAAAAAAACTTGACTCTGTTGAGTGCATGAATTTACATCTGAAAGCTCCTAGCTTCTTGTTGGTTGTGGCAGGCATGGTATGGTAAATAGCCATGCTAACAGAGGCTTCTCACAGAAAGGGAATAGAAGGCAAAATAAATGCAAAGTAAAAAATAAAGGAATAGAAAGAGAAAAGAAAGTTTTTGGCAACCCTCCCTATCGAAGTAGTGGCAGGCCTCTACCAACCTTCTAAATTGGTGAAGACCGTCATCAAACCCTCCACAAAATCGGAGATATCCTGTGGCACATTTATTATAAAAACTAGAGCATTAGCTTTGGTTCTTTATTATTAAGTCCTAAGTAAACTTTTGGTTTCTGGCATGCAATTATTGGAATATCTGTTGCTTGTTGTAAGTCCCTCTATGTTGGTGAATCTACTGCTGCCACCACTTGGTATCCTAGTTTCATAAGATAGGTATGTAGGAAACATTCTGTTTTCATCTAGTGTTTATGACATATAGAGCCTACAAATCGATACCAAGATTCACTTTAGTGCATATAGCGATCAACTTCGTCATTGTGGCATTATATGACTAGAACTGCAGTTGCTGGCTTAATATGGTATGTATATATTTATATATATGGCCATCACTTCCATCTACTTCTAGATTTCTAGCATAATATAAAACCACAACAGCAATCACTAGCTTTTCCATGTCATTTGATATATATGTTGGGAGGGCTAATATATAAACAAACAGAAAAGGAAAGAACTAAACTTATATACAACAAATATTTGAGGGACTATGTAGGTATATGTGTATGCATGTTTAGCATTTCAAAAAGAAAACTAGGTGTTTAGATTGTTTCTTATGGAGCCACCTCAGTGACAAATAAATTCATGTACATATATATCAAGGTTTGCAATTTCGATGTATCGGCAGACATACCGTCCCGTTTGAGGAGACCGCTCAAAGGTTCACCAAAATTGACCATCGGCAATGATTTCGACGGTCGATTGAAGGAGAAATCGATTTGAGTGAGAAAAGGGAGGAAGAAGAAGAAGAGGAAAAGAAGAAAAAGAAGAAAAGAGGAGAAAAATAATACCTATCGCCATGTCCTCTCCCATGTGCCGCCAGGTGCCATCGCCATGTCGCCAAGGTCTTTCTCCCGTGCGGGGAGAGAGATCGAGGTGACGTCGTCGAGCTTTTTCTTTTTTAAAATATTTATATATTTTTATATAATATTATATTATATTATAAAAATTTATATTATATTTTAATATACCGAGCGGTATGCACTGTGCATACCGCCCGGTACCAGTATCGTACCGATACCGAGATGAACTCGGTATGCTGGTACGGACCGGTAAGTCAAACTTTGATATATATACATATTCAGTCAACAAGTATACTTAAATATTAATGAGAAACTGGCACAGAGCATTGACTTTTTTTCTTCCTTTGTGATCATAAGCTGTATTTGATGGTTCTTGCTTGTTTTGTGGTGGTGCCAATCCTGCTGCCCATCCTTAGTTCTGTTTCTATCATTTTATACTTGATTATCACTATCAACTTAATTATGTTTCATCAAGCTTCTGATTGTCGGTGTCATTTTAAATTTCAACCTATCGAAGATGTAATAACCAATTCAAGATTACTATTTTTGACTTAGTTTAAATTTATCCATTAAAACAAAACTTTCTGTGGTTTTCTTGTGGCTTGTCTCCTTCGATGAAGTTCATTGCTATATTTTTCTGAACTCGCTAATGGATGAAGGCTGGAGTGTGCACTAGGAATCATAGTGATACTATTATAGCAAAAGGGAAGAATAAGTGTGTAATTGAGGAGCAGCAGAGTGAGTGGAAAAAGGAAAGATGTTGATACTTTTTATTAACTTTATTGCAATCATAATAATCTTCATTTAAACCCCCTGAAGACTCAGTATTCTTGGGAATTGAAGGACTATCGTGTATATGATGTTAAAAAGAACCACGCTAGATTTTGTTCATCCAAGTTCATCAATCCTTTTCTTCACTTTTAGTAGGTTGCATAACCATCTAAATGATCAAGCACTTAATTGTCTGCAAATGTTTCGTAAAATATGAATGTTCCGTATTTCAGAGGCTCCAGTCTCAACTCTAGTGTCAAAATTTTCATTATCAATTCTGTAAAATGTTTCCAGGAGGGAAAGGTGCAACCTTATGTACTTCTACTTAATTGGTGCACTTTGATAACTTAATTGGTGGTTGTCTACATAAAACCTGAGCTGCTATGGATTCCTTTTCCATTTTAAATTTGGCAGTACAAGTTATGGATTGAAGGCCTGGTGATATATCTGCTTAAATCAATCACTACTTGTATCTCGTTTCATTAGCTTGTCATCTGGCTTGCAGGCTGCAAATGAGAAATCAAAATCTGTTACAAAGGCATCTGATATGAAAGGTAATTAATTTTTCATTCATCGACTGTTGGAGACCTATATCTGGAATATGAATGCTTCTGTTATTAATTTTTTTGATATTTTTAACAATCGTTGCATCTAAGCATATTATTGGTTGCAGCAATCAAGCAGCACATGCAAAAAGAGATTGATGAAGTGGGAAAAATTGCACGTTTAGCAAAGTCAAATCTTGAAGAACTGGACCGAGATGTACTGCTACTTTGTATTCCTGATACTCAAATTGATTAATGAATAAATCAGTTCCAGAGAACTTTCTTGTAGCATTTCTTTTTTCCTTTTTTTAATTAGTTTGCATTGAAGGATACTGTTGATGTTGAGCATCTATTTTCTAGCTTAGTAATAGTTGCTTTTTTCGTTCAAAAATCCTGGAAAGCCTACCAAGCACATCTTTCTATTTTAAGTTATTTTATTTCTTTTATTCTTTTAATTGGCTTTATATCAATTTTTTTCTTTATTTACTTTCATATAGTCTGATCACAATTGTTAGGCAAAATTTATGGTTCTTTTGCTTGTCCAATTGTTATTCTTTGCAGTTTCTTTTATGATCCAATTGTACTGGTGAACATTTGGATATTTAGAAATGAATTTTTTTTAACACAAAAATTCTTCTCTTCTGATGTCACTAAACTGTCTTCGGTTTATGTTCTTATGTAGATTTTTCTGTTAGAAAAGTATCTCAAGTTAAATTAGATATTTTGCAGTGAAGCAGTAGTATAAAAGATTTTGAATCCCTTCTTTTCTGAAAGTGTCAATTTTGTTGCATAAATTTTTGGGATTTTTTTTCATCTTCCCCTCCGTATCAAAAGGACTAACTGTGTCTTGTTGCATATTACATAGAACCTTGCGAGTAGACAGAAGCCAGGATGTGGGAAGGGTTCAAGTGTAGATCGTTCCAGGACTGCAACCACTGTGTAACTCACATCCCGAATTTTTAATCTTCTATGAGGGATGCTTTTAAGAGAGTGTCTCATGTGCTTCTAACAATGTGACTGCAGAGCACTGAAAAAGAAGTTGAAAGAGCGCATGTCTGAATTTCAGGTTAGTTTTTAATAACGTCTTCTTCAAATAATATTCTGATTGTTTGATGCAAGTTTTATACAATCCTATGATCAATATATAACTAAAACAAATAGATTGATGATTTATATAGGAAGAATGTTTATATATCATTATTCTTCATACATAATTCTTATATATTAAGACTTTTTCTGAGTGTTTTTATATATCTTTCTTATTTATTAGGACCTTTTCTGAGTTTTAAAGTTCTAAATTGCAAAATAGTATAATGAAATCTACATCTTGTTTTCCTCTCTCGGAACTTGAGATTTTCATGGTACTATATAAAAATGGAAGCAGAAATCCAAAAATAAAGAGCATAAGCGACCGAATTTCATTATATAGTTGATTTGTCCAGTTTTTGTTGGAAATGGTTACGTAATCATTTCTGGTGTTTGGATTGCATATAAACTGATATAGTTGAAGGATTTTATGATTGACAGGGACATCATTCAGTACTATTACAAACCAAATATTACGATATTACATATGATCCTGAACCTGTACAGTCAAACACTGAATCAATTACTGTTTAGCTGTGTACTGAATACATGTAAATCTTGAGTATTATCTTTCCATCCATCACCACACTAAGCCATGTTAGTGAGACATATTTTAGGCTTAGTGCCATTGATGCTGGTCCATATCTGGACTCACTGTGCCATATTCAAAATCCATGTTATCAAATTAAAAGAAGCATGGGAAATTTCACGCCACTAAAACCTCAGTGTGTGATCATCAGGTCTGTACCTTTTGGTTGCTTAGCTGAAGTGATTATCGTCCTGATTTAGTAGCAAGAGTATATTATATAAAACTGAAGAAATATCTTTTAATTTGTCATTTTTATCATCATATACTCTTTTATCAAATTCTTGCATCTTGCTTTTCCCATGCAGACTTTAAGGGAAACAATCCATCAAGAGTACCGAGAGGTTGTGGAAAGAAGGATTTTTACAGGTCAATTATAGTCATCTTAAAAAAAAGCATGTCATGGAGTGTTTGGAATTGTCTTCTTTTTCCCTTCATGATGCAGTAATAATTTTCCTTTCCTTGTTATTATTGGTTCTTCAGTTACTGGTAATCGAGCTGATGAAGAGGTAAGGATCATGTTTAGTAATTACCCATTTGTTTTTGCACCACATAATTTTTGAATAAAGACTCATTTCACTGTTTTGTTTGGCAGACAATTGATCGTTTGATAGAGACAGGAAATAGTGAGCAAATATTCCAGAAAGCAATTCAAGAGCAAGGACGAGGCCAGGTTTCTCCATATTCCATTTTTTGGAGTTGATGTCCATGATCCTTAACCAGCAGCATGTTTTTCTTTCTTTTTTGTTGTAATTTTCTATGTGCTTAATGAACTGATAGCTTCACTGTTTTCATTGGTTATTATTATTTGATGTATCTAATTCTATGAACAATTTCCTTCACTGCCTATTGCAGGTGATGGACACACTTGCTGAAATCCAGGAGCGTCATAATACTGTAAAGGATCTGGAGAGGAAGCTGCTTGAATTGCAACAGGTAGGTTCACCTTATTAATTTTATCAAAGCAATTATGTTTGTTCATAACTATTTGTGGCTTAAACAGGGAGTTGTTATTTATTCTGAAATATTGAGCAAGCATAATATTTATGAGATTTTGAATCTTTGTGATGTCATTCTAGTTCATTTTAACTAGGCTACTCTCTTGTTCAGATGACTTTTATATGGCTGCTTTGATGATTATGAAATCTTCAATCGATTTTTGTCTAATCGGTATATTATACGACCACCTTTCAAATCCTAGACTGTCTGGAAGGTCTATTGTGTCATCTCGTTTACGTCTGATTTTATTGAGTGAATTATATGATGCAGATAGAACATGCCAAAGGCATAACATAAATGAAGCACCAATTTGGGTCATTTATTCTTTACAGTTTGTTATATGAAAGTTTAAAACTATATTTAATCCTTCCTGAACTTTCTTTATGTTTGTTAAAGTACCTGTTCAAGTGTCCTTGACATTCTAACAAATCTTTCTAGTTTATACCTTTATGACTATCTTTTTAACTCTAAGCATATTAAATGTGCTTATTCTAACCAAGGTTTTCCATACCGATCTGTACCGTCCGTATCGGGCGATACGTATCGGTCCGCCAAGTTACCGGTACACGGACCGCCCGCTACCGGGCGGTACCCAAAATCGATCGTCGACGGTCGATTGAGGGAGAAATCGATCGTCGGCGGTCGATTGAGGGAGAAAAAGGGAAGAAGAAGAATAAGAGGAAAAGAAGAAAGAAGAGGAGAAGAAGAAAGAATACTTCGTGCCGTCGCCGCCCTCGCTCACGATTTTTCTCCCGCATGGGGAGAAAGATCGAGGCGACTTTTTTTTTAAATATAGTTAATATTATATTATATAATATTATAATATATTTTAATATACCGGGTGATATGTATTGTACGTACTGCCTGGTATCGGTACCATACCGATACCGACAATATGTCGGTACGCCGGTATGGACTGGTAAGTAAAACCTAGATTCTAACCCATCTTCTCTAAACTTAATTGTTGAGAAATATGGCTGGTTCTTGTTCACCTCTTATTGGTCCAGTGTGAATATCAGGTCTGCAATTTCTGTAAAGGCAAGTATTGTCATTTGACATTGCTTTGTACATTCAGTTGCATTATTGAGCCTCATAAGATTATACTAAGACTTGCCTCAAAAGAAAAAAAGGATTATACCAAGATATATTTGATTTGTATACAGAAGCAGTATGATTGCATCATTTATCTGTGATTAGAGCAGAAGAAGATTATGAATACTTTTGAGAATTTGGCTTGGATATCTTTAGCTTTCCCTGAAAAGAAAATTATATGAAGTCTTTAACAGTGACATGGATATATTTTACATTTTTATCATTGTGCAGATTTTTCTTGATATGGCAGTGTTAGTTGACGCTCAAGGGGAAATGCTCGATAATATTGAAACCCAGGTATGCGTGAAATTTTGCTTTATTTTTTACTAGGTGTTCTGTTACTTTCGCCCTTGAAAATTAAACTGCCATGACATGTTAGTCATGCATAAATTAACATGTTAGTCATGTTAGTTCTGCAGTGCTCATGGATTATGCAATTTAATCACTAAAAAAGAATGTAGTCTCGCACTGTTCACGCATAATGAGCAAACACATTTTCATTCAATCAACCATGTTTTGGGATTAACTTTTCTCTCTTTAAATGGACCCCCTGATACAAAAAAGGGAAAAACATATTCAAAGTAACTGTATTCCATCATTTAAGACCAATTAATCATCCCTATGTTGTTTTGATAGAATATTTGCTTCATTTTTGTTTTGAAAAATCCATACGAACCAGATGTTAAGATTGGATTACTTTTCTGTCAAGTATCTTTAATCAAGATATATCTCCAATTTTCTTTTGTTTTGAGTTAGTTTTCATTTCCTCTTCTTGGATGATCTTGGTTGGTGAAATAAAGTTATGTGAGATTACATGTTATTTGCATTTATTAAAATATCCTAAAATACTAAAATTTTATAAAGACAAATCAAACAAAGTAACTTCTGCCTAACTTGGCTATATATATATATATGTTTTTGTGTGCGTTGTGGGAAAACCCTTTGAATACAATAAGAAACCAGATGGACCAGCCCTACATCTATCGTTTAAGGTGATGGCCCCTGCTTCCTTGGTTGACACCTTTTCACTAAAAAAAGAAGGAAAATGGAAGAATGTAGAGAAAGGCATGTGAGATGTATTCTAGGACTAACGTTTGTAACATTCTCCCATCCATCACTTCTTAGTCTATCCAACAACTCTTCCATCTACCACATCATAATCTCCCCAGATGGAGGACTTATCAAAAAGTTCATACCAGCATTTATTAAATCAACAGAAATTTTAAGATGTTGTATGTTACTATAGTACCCCTTAATGTAAATATAAAAAGTTCTGTTTGAGGCTGTAAGTGGGTCGTTAAAAGTTTCCTACTCCCTTAAGCTATCATATGGTATTTGGCATATGACATTTAACAAACTGTTGGACAATGTCTTATTATTGGTACTTTCATATGTTTGTCCAAAAGGGTTTGGAGATAAACAACAGCTTAAAAGAGCAATTGGGAAATCTTAGGAAGTAAATTGTATCCACTTGAGACCTTAGGCATGTGAATGTATCTCTGCTAAAACTGGTCATAAAAGGTTTTTATTTTTGAGATGGCATTATTAAGCCCCAGGTAATTATGATATGTTTTGGTTCATATAAGAATTCAAATATACGATGACTCAGTATGGAACAATCAGCATTGTCTTTAGTTGCTAATTGCAACATGAAATAATAATCATTTTAGATATGTTTCTTTATAGGTTTCAAGTGCTGTGGACCATGTTCAATCTGGGACGGTCTCTCTCCAGAAGGCAAAAAAGCTGCAGAAGAACTCGCGCAAGTGGATGTGCATAGCCATAATCATTCTCCTCCTAATTGTTGTTATCATAGTTGTCGCGGTAATTAAACCATGGAGCAAGGGCTAAGACAAGCCAGATGTTAATTACAGTGATGTGCAAATTCCATCTCTCATGTTCAGTATATAGGTGTATTCTTTGTGAAAACACTAGATCTGTAACCAGTTCTTTATGTCTTTCTGATTTCTGTAAGGTTTCTGGTTATCTGATTTTAGCAAGTGTGATGTTGTCATGCAGTTTCAATATTTGTGTTACAATTGAACCTGGAAATTTATATTCATCTTTTATATCCTCTCTCTCTCTCTCTCTCTCTCTCTCTTTCTCAATTGAATTGATTGTCTTGTCTAGTTGAGCTAATGAGTTGCAGGCAGTATTGGCATCTTGGCTCTCTGTTTGTTTTAACCTAAAGTAAAAAAAGGAGATAAAAATATTAAATTTTGAATCATAAACCAGATTATATCGAAAGAGTATTGAATTTCTTATAGGCTTTTGATATACTGACATGAAGGCTTTTGATGAATCTCACTACTCTTTATTTAATTTGTAGAAATATTTTTTAAAAAATATTTATTTATAAATTTTTTTCTAGATTGCTCTTTTGTAGATCTTCGTATGAGTTAAAATTGTGAAACTTATTATTATTATTATTATTATTACTGTCACCAATAATAGAAATTTATTACTTTTAACCAATTTTTTTTTGAAAATTCAAACGAACTAAAATTGTAACCTGTGAAAGTATATAAGAAATCAAATAGCTAAGTTAAGTTTTTTTTATCTCTAAAACTTTGATGTGTCTTAGTGTTTCTAAAATCAAAATAATTAAGTTATTCTTGTCATCCCAGATATTTAGCAATTGGCATCGGAGTTGAACGGTCCAACCGGCATTAGACCGGAAAAGATTTGCCGGTTCGGTTGGCTTGATTCGTAAAAGACCGGTCATATTCTCTCTCCTCTGGCTGACAATGAATGAATGCGCTCTCCGAACGTATATTATATAGCGCTGCCCTAACTCAATCTCCCTCTGCTTTCCCCCTCGCCCTCTCTTTCGCCGTTGCTCCTCTCTCCTCGTGTATCCCTATCTATCTCGCCCATCTCTCCCTCCCCGCAATTTTTCCAACCCGTTGGACCGGAGTATATGATCTCTTTCTCACCCTCTCCAAAGCAGAAGCAATCACCAACAAACTCCTAAAAAAAAAGGATCTCGTTTCCAATCTTGGTTGGTTTTGATTCTTGGTCCCGGTACCAGTCTAGTGTCTCTAGGGACCCCTTGCTGGGTTTTCTCTGCTTGGATGCGTTTTTAGCTGCATTTGTTCTTTGGTTTCGATTAGATTTTGTTGGGTTGTTAATTTTGGGGCTGAAGCTTCACGTTCTTTACGGGACACCATAAGCTTCAAGAAAAACTCTGCAAGGGGAGCAAATAGTAAGGAAGAATTTCTAGGGTTTTCTCGACAGTTCGCACGCAAGAGTTCAACAGGCAGTCCCCGGCCTACAGCGTAAACCGTCGACCTGGTACTCTCCTAGCATCTGACAACTTCTCTTATTTTGTGGAATTTGGACGTTTAAAGATCAAATCTTGGTTTTTTTTATCGATGTTATAGATAATTCCCTTCAAATGGCTTTTTTCCATCTCTATTGTACATTCATATTTAGCAGAAAACATGATTTTTTTTTTTTTTAAAGAATGCTAGTTCTTCTCATGGTTTCTAGGGATGCAATTTTGGTCGCAAATAGTAATTCGCAGAGGAAGCTGTTGTTGTTCATAAACCTTATTGTCACGATAGTGTTCGTTTCTTGATTTGGGGATGAGCGATTCAACCTGCAGTAAGATCCGAAACATTTGTATTCTTGCCCATGTTGATCATGGCAAGACGACCCTCGCTGATCATCTGATTGCAGCATGCGGTGGTGGGGTCCTCCACCCGAAGCTTGCTGGCCGGTTGAGGTATATGGACTACCTTGACGAGGAGCAGAGGCGGGCTATCACGATGAAAAGTTCTTCAATTGCTCTCCAGTACAAGGACTACAATATAAATCTTATTGACTCCCCAGGTCACATGGATTTCTGCAGTGAGGTCTCCACAGCTGCACGTTTGAGCGATGGGGCCTTAGTTTTAGTTGATGCAGTCGAAGGGGTTCACATCCAGACCCATGCTGTCCTGCGACAGGCTTGGGTAGAGAAGTTGACTCCTTGCTTGGTCTTGAACAAGATTGATCGGCTGATAACTGAGCTAAAATTAAGTCCAATGGAAGCTTATAACAGATTGCAGAGAATTGTTCATGAAGTCAATGCAATTGTTAGCGCCTACAAGTCTGAAAAGTATCTTTCCGATGTTGACTCTCTTCTTGCGGGGGCATCTGGAGATGCAGATCAAGAATTGATAGAGGTGGAGGATGATGAGGAGGATATGTTCCAACCACAAAAGGGGAATGTAGCATTTGTTTGTGCATTGGATGGTTGGGGTTTCTGTCTAAGCCATTTCGCAGAGATTTATGCTTCTAAGCTTGGAGCCAGTATGACAGCTTTGCTAAAAGGGTTATGGGGACCTCGTTACTATCACACAAAGAAAATGATGATTGTAGGAAAAAAGGGCATAGAAGGTGTTACTAAGGATCCTCAGCCCATGTTTGTGCAGTTTGTGCTTAAGCCCCTGTGGCAGGTCTATCAGGCTGCTCTAGCGGCTGATGGAGACAGAAGGATGCTTGACAAGGTCATCAGTAGTTTCAATTTGTCTGTCCCACAGAGGGAGCTCCAAAATAAGGACCCAAAGATTGTGCTCCAAGCTGTCATGAGCCGGTGGCTTCCATTATCAGACACAATCCTCTCGATGGTAGTCAAGTGCATGCCTGATCCTATCTCTGCCCAGTCTGCTCGCATTTCTCGGTTGCTTCCTAAGAGAGAGTTAGTGGTTGATGGTCCCAGCTTTGGCTCTGATGTGGTTGCTGAAGCAGAGTATGTGAGGAAGTGTGTGGAGTCTTGTGACTCTAGTGTTGATGCTCCATGTGTAGCATTTGTTTCCAAAATGTTTGCTGTTCCATTTAAGATGCTACCACAAAGGGGCTTAAATGGTGACATCCTGAACAATCAGCCCACTGGTGAAGCTGGTGAATCAGACGAGTGTTTTCTTGCATTTGCAAGAATCTTTAGTGGGGTCCTCCATTCTGGGCAAAAGGTCTTTGTGCTCTCGGCTGTGTATGATCCGCTAAAAGGTGAATCCATGCAAAGACATGTGCAAGAAGCAGAGCTTCAATCTTTATATTTAATGATGGGTCAAGGTCTTGTACCAGTATCCTCAGCAAGTGCAGGAAATGTGGTGGCAATTCAAGGACTAGGTCAGTTTATTTTGAAGAGTGCAACTCTCTCATCTACAAGAAACTGTTGGCCCTTCTCTAGTATGATGTTTCAAGTGTCACCTACTCTTAGGGTAGCTATTGAGCCTTCAAATCCAGCTGATATAGGTGCACTTGTGAAGGGTCTAAGGCTTCTCAATCGTGCAGACCCCTTCGTGGAAATAACTGTTTCATCCAGAGGTGAGCAAGTGCTTGCAGCTGCAGGAGAGGTTCATCTTGAAAGGTGCATAAAGGACTTAAAAGAAAGATTTGCCAAGGTTAGCTTGGAAGTGTCACCTCCCCTTGTCTCATTCAAAGAGACCATTGAAGGGGAAGGTATCAACTTATTAGAGAATTCAAAAGCATTCTCATGTTCTACTGAATATGTTGAAAAAACTACTCCAAATGGTAGGTGTACCATAAGAGTGCAAGTCATGAAACTTCCCCGTACTTTAACAAAGGTTATTGAGGAATTTTCTGATGTTTTGGAACATATTTTTGAGGGGCAGTCTAGAAAAAAATATGGAAGTTTGGGGTCTCACATCACTCAGGATGATTGTGAAGTTGTTGAAGGAGTCAAAAAGCGCATAGTCGATGCTATTGAAAGTGAATTAGAATTTGTTGCTAAGAAGATCGACAAAGATAGAGTTGAAAGATGCCGAAGAATGTGGTTTGAATTTCTTCAAAGGATCTGGTCGCTCGGTCCTTCGCAGGTTGGGCCGAATGTTCTTCTAGTTCCGGATTCTGGAGCAGGCAATGTTGACAGTTGCAGTCAAGGGCAAAGGGGTATGCTCATACAGGGTTCATGTGATGTTTCTAAAAGATTAGGTTTTCTTAATACTGATATACAGACTGGCAGTAGTCCTACCAGTCTTGAAGAATCGGCAGATGAAACTGAATTATTGTGTATGGAAGCTGAAGCTCTTAAAAGCAGCATTGTGTCTGGATTTCAGTTAGCCACCGCTGCTGGGCCTTTATGTGATGAACCCATGTGGGGTTTGGCATTTCTTGTGGAACCTTATATATTCCGAGACAATTCTGATGCCTCCAATCAGTCTGACCAGTATGGTATCCTTGGCGGGCAAGTTATGACCACCGTTAAGGAAGCTTGTAGGGCAGCTGTGCTTCAAAACAAGCCAAGGCTTGTGGAAGCTATGTACTTCTGTGAGTTGAATACACCAACAGAATATTTGGGAGCCATGTATGGAGTTCTTGGAAAGATGCGTGCAAGAGTATTGAAAGAAGAGATGCAGGAAAGCTCCTCGTTATTTACGGTGCATGCCTACGTACCTGTTGCAGAAAGCTTTGGGTTTGCAGATGAGCTTAGGAAACGAACTTCAGGGGCTGCAAGTGCACTGCTTGTTCTTAGTCATTGGGAGGAACTACCGGAAGACCCCTTTTTTGTTCCAAAGACAGAGGAGGAGATCGAAGAATTCGGAGATGGTTCCAGTGTCCTTCCGAATATGGCAAGGAAACTTATGAATTCTGTGAGACGAAGGAAAGGCCTTCATCTGGAGGAAAAAGTTGTTCAGCATGCAACAAAACAGAGGACACTGGCCAGGAAGGTGTGATCTGTAATCTAGTGTATCCAGTGAATCTTATACAGTGACTTGAGTTATCAATTGATGCATATGTTACAGTGATGTACCATTTTATTAGAGTTATGCAAAATATTTAATGTCTAGGAAATGAATTTTGGTTAAAAAATATATGATTTGATATGTTACACTACCATGTATCTCTTTTTTCTTTTAATTTATTAATGTGTCATTCAACTTTACTAGGTTGATTGTAATTGCTAAGCTTATAAAGATTTCTACTTTCTCTTGTCCAAGTTGTAAGGTTCCAAATCTTGAGATTATGAAATTGTTTGACTGTCCACAATGAAGCTTACCACCATCATTCTGGCCATTACTGTTATAGGTTATTGTTTTAATCCTAAAGTTTCATATATACTGATATAAGCTTACCACCATGGTTCACATTACCAGTCTGTACCGATGCACAGACCAACTGTCGGTATGGTATGTACAGAGCTGTACCAAGCATATCGACACATGATACACTGAGGTGTATCGATGTACCACCCATATCGGTCTTTTGTTGGACTGGTATATGCCACTCGTATCGAGCAATATGCTTTTGTATGTCAAACCTTGCTTACCACTATGATAAATTTTATCAATTGGAATTGACCACTATATCTTTAACAACAATGAAGGCATAGGTTCCAAATATTTTGGATTAGTTGCATGGATCTTTTCTAATTATTGAGCACTGTTAAAGGCAACACCAATGGTCTAATTAAGAATGATCATCTATATTTTATTAAGTCTAATAAATTTTCACTATCAATTTGATATCTATATTTCTTCTGGGATTTCAGGCTCGGCCTATGCCAAGTTTCTTTTTTTGACAGTTCTAGGCCTTCAAAAAGAAAATATTATATGAGTTTGTGTCTTATAAAGCTGATCATGGCATAACATACTAAGAATTTGTTATATGAGTCTCATGTACTGGCACACCGTTTTCTAGTATGTTAACTTAAAATTCTGTATTGAAATAAGTGTATCCAGCTTAAACTGAAACTGCTTACTTATACTTGATTCTTGAAGCATTGGTGATCCTCCTTAGCATAGTGATAGATGTTGATGTGCAAAATAAGACAAGAGACCTTATCAACGAAATTATTTATGTGGCTTAGTTAGTTGCTTCTTGATATGATTGTTGGTGCTTAATGCTCAAAATGATTACTTAAAACTGCTAAATCATTAAAACTATGCATTGCAGCTGCATAATTTTGCAATCAGATATTGCTTTTCTCTTGGATTTTTTTTTTCTTTGCTTCCGCTATATTAAGATGTTGGAAGTACATGGGCTGGTTGTTGCTAGTTCTCTTTTTTCCATATGTTCTTGTTAGTAGCAAATTTGCCCTTATTTTGGATACCTTGCATCCTCTTTATTCAAAATGTGCTAGTGAGCATGTGTGTAGTTGGAGTCAAGAGTTGCAAAAACAAAGTGCAAACAAAATACTAAAGTTTGCAAAGAGGAATGACTCCATTAGAACTTAGAATATCAGAGTTTCACCAAAGAGTTTCAGCTACACAGTTGATGTTAAATACATCAGAGAACTCAAGAGCTTAGACATCTTTTATTCAAGAGAAAAAGGTAGACGGCTAGTAACTGGAGCTGGAAAGAACAGTAGAGATTTGAACAAAATTTGCAATAGAGGAAGTCACTTGAAGTGAAAGGAAATCGAAAAGTGGTCTTATTGGTGACACGTTTAGTGCAAGTAAAGAAATTACCATCAGAAGCACTGCTGAATTTGCCATGAGGAGCTCTTCTTTTTCGGTTGTAGAACAAACAACACTGTAAGTTCTCTTATGTCTCCTGAGTTTATTGCTTATCATATTTTTTGAGTGTTTCTATAATTATGAGAATCCGAAAACAGGTCTTAAATCTTCACTAGGCAGCAGGGATACCCTTCCTTTCAGTTCCAAACAAGAAGGTGAACGACATGCTGATAATTGCAAAGGAAAATCCACCTAGAGTAAGATCAGGAAGTATCCATCTCCATAACTTTTTCAAGCATTGTTACTCCATACTCTGATTTGGAACGCTGAGGAGGTTGCAGATCAAATTTGCAAGTCGGTTTGACAATGATCATTGTTCCTCCATATTCTTAAACGCTTGTCACATTGATCACTGGACTTCAGATTTATCTTGGCTATTGCTGGATTCATCCTGTATGATTGTTTCTGGCGCCTGTATTATACATGTTATTTTATATACTTGTACAATTAACTTTGATAAGAGAAATAAAAGTCTTTCCAACTTTTGCATGGACTTCCCTATTGACTTAGCTATGTTTCTTTTAATGCTGTAGAAGTTGCAGAGCATATCCATGCATGTCATCCTCTGAATCAATATGTGTTCATGTCAAGTTGCAGAGCCTCTTACTCCATCTCATCATCTTTAGAGAATACACGTGATATTATTGTTGTATCGTACTGTTCGGTATATACCAATCTGATAGAGGATTGTGAACAATGCAGGAGAAAGAGAACATCTCCACTTCAGCTCTTCCATGGAAGGAAACTTAAGAGCAGATGATCTAATCTCCGAAGATTGTTAATGGACTGTTTAGACACCATTATTTACAGAGAAGTGAAGCAGAAACTTTCTCCACAACCTATCGTGACTGCCTTCCTGATGGATTGACCTCAGCAAGCGGCGTCGGCGAGGGGCCCGGCACCGGCGACGTGCGGCAGAGCGGGCACGTCGGCCGCAACCGGAGCCATGGATCGACGCAATTGAAATGGAACAGGTGCCCGCACTCCGGCAACACCCGCAGCACGTCGGCGTCCTCGTACTCCGACAGGCATATCGGGCAGCGCGAGGCTGCGCCTCCCTCGTCAATCAGCTTGGCCTGCGAGAAGACGACCTTCGGGTAGCTCATCAACGTGGTCTCGTCAAGTCCGGTTTCGACGTCCGCCATCGCACCGGCGAGCCTTCTCGCAGGCGGCCTGGAAGAGGTGGCGTTGGTTCGAGCACAGCTGTTGAATGCAAGAGCGACGGTGATAACGAGAAGCAGCACACCGACGGAGACGCCGGCGCCGTAATCGATTCCGCTGATCCTATCTGTGCTGAACATGCTGACAGAGTCTCTACGGTCGAGTCCCCAGGAGTTCATGATCTGGTCTGGTCGGTGATAGAAATGGTGGTTCAGCTACCGGTGCTTCCTCTTGGGAAGGAAACGGAAGCTTGGTTCTGAGATGTCAACACTGCCAGAATGGAAATGAGAGGTGGGAGGAGGAAGGAAAAGAAAGGATTGTAATAAAGTAAACAGGCCTGAGAAGCAAATGCAAAGCAAGATGAGCTTTGGAAGCAATTGAAGGTCAATGCTTCTCTCATTTTTCTTCCACTGCATGCTTAAACTAAGCTGTCTCCTCCGTTTTGCTTTCGTGCATTTGATGCCTAACCTAAGCAGCTTCATCTTGTAGACCATTTTTACCTCTTGTTGCTGTCTCTGACATCAAACTGCTGCTTGTATATTTATTTCCTTCAACATAAGAATAGAAGAGCTTCTCATCCAGAAAAGTGGAGCTTCTTTCCTCCTTTGATTTGCAAGACAGAATGCTGCTGTAGAGGATAAAAACACTTCTCAGGAGGCTATGGGAGTTTTGGAATGAAGTCAAACATGGTTTGGCAAACTGTCTCAATCTTAGCCATGCAAGCTTGATGACGGCCAATAGAAGGTACCCTCTTATTCCATTTAAATCAGATATGGTGTTATGAAACTTTCTCATCGACTGTGTGCGTAAGCTCGTCGGTTGGGAAGAGGTTGAGAATCTCAGGAGAGGTCGATTGGGTCTGTTCAGAAATGCACCTCGACTGGGTTTGCTGACACAATGTAAGGTCGATCGTGCTGCGCTAGGTGACAACGTGGCCCGATGGTGTCGAGGTGTCTGGCGCAACGTGGCCCGATGGTGTCGAGGTGTCTGGGAAGGACTAAGGTGACCGAGGTGACGTAACTCTAGAGTTGATGTGTTTTAAGTTGCTGGGTAGACCTATTATTTTAGGTCTATCACATGGGATGTAGAAAACTTTATTAAGTCATCTATTATCAGCCAATCATAACAATTTTGTTCAAAGCGAATGTGAAGGGCTTCCGCCCGTCCTCCTAATAACAAATCACTAAACTCATGTGATATATATTGTTTCTAATAGTAGTAGATATGACAATAGATTAGAGAAGTATATTTGATGAATTTATTGTCGTTAGTTGCTCTTTAAAATATCTTTTAGTATACAACTATGAAAATAGGATTATTTTGTAACGAAAGTAATTTAATATGGAGATGAGATCCAATTCCAAGATCAAGAGGCAAAGACCATTGCGATGTAATTTACCTAGCACCATTAAGATTAGAAGATTCTTGTGCAATTTACCTGAAAAAAAATTTCTAAGTTTCTCCCAAAATATGTTTTTAGTTTTTACTTTTGTCATTTTGTATTCTTTTTTTCTCAAATATTCTAAATGCCTCTCATCATCTTATCTTTTATACCACCGTAGTTGTCTCTATCCTACGATTTCCTTCCAGAGTATATTGTGGTGCTAATCAACAGTAATCGTAAGTTATTCTAGGTCAAGGTGGGCGATGTCATCGTCTATAAACGTGACGACTCAACCAAGGAAAGCAATAGCCTGAAGGCACAAACATAGCAATAGCACGTCAATTTCATCTTTCGATTCGATCCAACTTGCATGCTTCTTCGATAGCCTCTAAACGAAGTAACCCATCAACGAAGATCCTAGAAAAATCCAACACGCCTCGAGCTATTTCAATCGTAGCATTCAACGATCCTTTCTCAATAAAAAATTGAGTTTGCCTAAGATTTCCTACCTAAAAAATGTGACAAAGGATATTTAGGATATTAGAAAATAGATATCAAGTACAAAAATAAAATAATAATAATAATAATAATAATCAACCAAAGATGCACGTCGTCTGGTTTAATTATTCTTGATTACATAAAACATTAAGTACTTCAAAACTGGTGTGTAATGGGATCTTTCTTGCATTTGACCACCAGCCAGTTGAGAAATGTTGATTTGAGGGATTAACTATATATATTATTTGTTTGTACTTTTGAATCATCGATCGATCGCTCGCTCGCTCTATCGCACGCATTGCATGTCATACATAATATTATTACATGCTGATTTCTAATGTTGTGAAGGCCAAAAACGATCATTTGAGGCGTTAAGAATTCATGTTTGGACTTCTCCCGAGCGCCCCCCCGCGCCATGTTCTTCTCCCACAAGCTCGCCTTTGCCCGCTCTCCCTTCCTCCCTCCCGCCGTGTTCTTCTCCCACAAGCTCGCCCTCGTCCCCTCTCCCTCACCAACCGCCGGCGCCATGTTCTTCTCCCACAAGCTCGCCTTTGCCCGCTCTCCCTTCCTCCCTCCCGCCGTGTTTCCCGGGGGTCTGCTCGCCCTCGTCCCCTCTCCCTCACCAACCCTGGTGGTGGTGGTGGTGGTGGTGGTGGTGGTGGTTGAATGGCAGCAGCACCAGCGGAGTTCTTGAAAACGGAGAGCGGCCTCGGGGTGTACAACCTCCGCGGCCCCGATCGCTCCCGGGGATGAGGGTCGTGGAGGTGAACATGGCTCTTGCTCTTTCTCCGATCTTTCGCAGTAGACCTTTCAAATCTTTCCTCTGTTTGGCTGTTGCTCGCTGGTCAAGTCGTCCATTGATGACATCTTATAAGAAGCTCTCTTACCAGCTGACATTTGGGAGGTGATGACAGTGCGGTGGAGCTGTGAAGAATACGTGACTGACCAACTCGATCCAACAAATTCATGATCTGTGAGTATATATTTAATGCTTCGTTTTTTTTTTTTTTTTTTGAAGATATCGAAATCTAACCTTATAAATTCGACGCATAGTAGCAAGATATTGTACGACGTTACATCGTGATCGAGACTTCAGTATGGTTTGATCCAATCCGAATGTGTAAGATCACCCATGTGACTTCTCGAGTAAAGGAGGTTGGCGTCAAGTCGGGTCGAGACGTTATCCACTAAGTCAACCCAAGGTAGAGTTGGGTGTCGGTCTTCTCTCCCTACACACTGGCTCCAGTACACAAGCCGAAGTCAGGGGGTATCAACCCGACTCGACCCCTTCCGATGGTTAAGTCAATATAGGATGGAGTTGAGGGAGTTTTGAGTGTTTTAAATCTTACCCCTTGTGTTGACCCAGAGATCGACTTTTGTAACTATCATGTAGGGTTGACTATAAGTGACATCTTAATGGTCGTCGATGCTTCGAGTGGCTTTCTCGTACACTCCGCAAGGCGCGGGGCGTCCCGCTCAGCTTCATACCACGTACTGTCATTCTGTGGGTTCCCAGGCGACAAATGTTGTGCAACGCTATCTTGCGTGATCCCTAGCGACTTGCACGATGCGACGCCATCTTGCATGATCCTAGGCGGCTCGTACGGTATGATGCTGTCTCACACAGTCAATTTTAGCGTCGACGTGATTTACTGAATGTTGCCACGATGGTAGTACCATAATATGCCCTATCACAAAAGATGATTGGTTCTCCTCTTCATCTTAATACATGCATCCTCGTCAAGAGTTCCCAAATACTCCATCAAGAGATCATAGTTTCTCTTCTTTTTTCTAGTTGTTCTTAAAAGAATAAATTTTTTAATTAAAAGAACTCTAAGATGATTGGAATTTTTTATATCTAAATTAATTAATGATTCTTTTAATTAATTTGGACTCATCTTATTCTATCTTGAAAGAAAATCATGCCTATGAATTAGTTTGTGTAAAACAAAATAAAATAAAAGAAAAATTAAAATGGTCATCTTACTCATTCGCATGGTGCTAATCTAACATGTGATATCAATACAATTGATAACGTTAGAAAAAATAAAATTATTTATTTTACTTTTATAGTTATAAGCATCCTAATGCAATTTTTTTTAAAATACAAAAACTTCAATGCTAAGAGGATGGAAGTAAAAGTAATAATATATATTAAGTACATCATTGTGAGATATAATTAAGGGATCATAATCTTAGTTCTTGTGCTTGAGAAAACTGCGTGAAACATTTTACTTGTTGGTTGCAAGGAATTATAGTTAGTGGATTCCCAAAGTTCTCGAGAGAAAAGAGAATGGACATCATATCTCTTTCTATTTCCCCTCTTCTTATCTAAGGATTAAAACGAGTGATTTTGATGCACCACACTACCATCAATATAAGTTTTAATATAAGTTTTGGCTACAACAATCTATCCTTCCTTCTTAAGTTCTTACACTTGATAAAAAAAAAAATATATAAATAATTTACTATAAGAATCTTCCACCAGTATGGAATAATATATGATGGATTAATAATATACATCATCTTAGTCATTAAAAAAAAAACTAATAATGATCTTATGAAACTTAATATTATTCAAGCTAAGCATCATAATACGGATCGGATCCTCTAGTGTCTAAAATAGAAACCATATTAATCGAAGAAAATAATAATGAATATACTTAAGAGTCCGTAGTTATTATTTTTTTACCATCAAAAGTGATATGCAATGGTTCGATCTATTTTAATTAAAAATAGAGATAACTAAAATTAATTTTATCATGCTCAATGGATTTTATTTTTTGCTTTATGACTCCACCATCAACCATCATAATTATCATCTGAAACAAAGTTTGAGTGTTCAAGCAATTTTGTTTGCAATCACAGGTAAATTAAATATATCACTCCTTGGAATTGTTGCTGTTGCCGCACGCAACACGACCTTTTGTTTTCTATACATCTTTGTGAAGCTTCATTACCACATCTTATTTTTATAAACATTTTTCTAATGTGTTCACGTTATCTACTACAACATAGCGTCACAGTAGGCCAACGGTTTCTTACCGAATGCACATCCACCGTTGACTTAATTGGCATCTCAATTCTTAGGATTGCGACACCACCACAACGCATGAGTTGTGGCAGAGGAGGATAGCTTTGTTTATACTACAGAAAGCAAAATCACATTTTGTTTTCTGCTTCGGATTGTTTTTTGCAACAGTTTTTGAGACACGACGAATGTAGCGAAAGCAGGCGATAAGCGTGGACCGTACGTTGCCACGCCATGTCGACCATTAAAAAATAATAATAATAATAATAAGAGAATAAATAAATGATAATATATTTTTATATCGGCTTCGTACCGTAAGCGACTACGCTGTCCCCGCATCTAATCCCAAGCGTCACCTACGTATTACGCCCGCCAAGCCATTCTAGTCGTTGGATCATTCATCGACGGTGGTGATTTAATTTTTAAGTCGAAATGGTCAAACTAAATATGTACGGTTCTTAGAGAAGCCACCGTAAACATTAGTGATGTCTCGATAAAAGGGCGAGAGAGAGGGGCCAAAACCCTGCGTTGGCCGACTCGCCCTCGCTGCTTCTCGCCTCTCGAGTCTCGTCTTTTGATCCGTTCCCGCGCGGCAAGATTCGATTTTGATGCCGGAAACCGGAGCTTGCTGCGGGATCGAGTCGATCGGTGCCCCCAGCTCGCGCTTCTGTTGCCGGTTTGGTGGATAGGACCGATCCTTCTTTGCTGGCCCCGATGAAGGTTTTGTGGAGAAATCTGGAACAGGATCGGGAGCGACCGATGATTTCTTCGTTGCCGTTTGTCGTTTGTTTGGTTCTGTTGGTGTCGATGACGGTGGTGTTCGTTCTGGCCCAGCGGATTCTGATGCCGAGGACGCTGCCGGGCATCCCCGATATGGACGAGGTCGACGACTTCGCACTGTTCCGCCGCGCCACCCTCTCTTCCGCCGGGGGTGGAGGGGGCGGCGGGTTCCGCCGCAGGCCGCCGTCGGCGCCCAAGATCGCCTTCCTGTTCCTCACCAACTCCGACCTCACGTTCGCGCCGCTGTGGGAGCGGTTCTTCCGTGGCCACGAGCGGCTGTTCACCGTCTACGTGCACGCCGACCCTGCCGCCCGCCTCCTCCTCTCGCCGACGCCGTCGTTCCTCGGCCGCTTCATCCCGGCAAAGGCCACGAAGCGCGCCTCGCCGACCCTCATATCGGCCGCGCGGCGCCTGCTCGCGGCCGCTCTCGTCGACGACCCAGCGAACGCTTTCTTCGCTCTCCTATCCCAGTACTGCGTTCCCCTCCACTCCTTCCGCTTCACCTATCGCGCCCTCCTCGCTGATCCCGGCGCGCCTCCCACTCCCACCGGCGGTCGGCGCCATCGCCGTAGCTACATCGAGATCCTCTCCGGCGAGCAGGGGCTGCGGGACCGGTACGTGGCCCGCGGCGATGACGTGATGATTCACGAGGTACCCTTCGAGCAGTTCCGCGTCGGGTCGCAATTCTTCGTCCTCGCCAGGCGGCACGCCGTGCTGGTGGTGCGCGACCGCCGCCTCTGGAAGAAGTTCAAGATGCCTTGCTTGAAGTCGATGGCGGATTCCTGCTACCCCGAGGAGCACTACTTCCCAACGCTCCTCGAGATGCAGGACCCCCAAGGGTGCACTCGCTACACTCTGACAAGAGTGAATTGGACGGACAGCGTCGGCGGGCACCCGCACACGTATCGGCCGCCTGAGATCTCTGCAAGTCTTATCAACCGACTGCGGAGGTCCAATTCGACGTACTCGTACCTCTTCGCTCGCAAGTTCTCGCAGGATTGCCTCGATCCATTGCTCAAGCTCGCCGACAGCGTGATCTTCCAAGACTAGCATCAAGCGCTCGTCTTGCTTGAAGGTTTGAGCTGCACAAGTTGGCTTCAGGGCGAAGGAATTGAGGTATTGAACCCAACTTTTTAACCATAAAGATCAGTTTTTTATCATGCATGTTGGTAAAAATAGGTGTTTTTTTTTTGTTGTGCTGGATCATGAATTCTGCTTGTGGATGATGGCCATGGTTGGTCTCTTCTCTTGGAGCTTTACTAACACCAATAATAATCCTGGAGTAATTTTCTCCTGCTAGATTCTGCTAATTTTAGATCATATTTGATCATGAACTGGATATCTATTTAGCCTGCTCTTGGTTAAAAATGATGTTTGAAATTATATTGCAGGATTTGACTCATTGTTTCTTGTTCAACATTGACCTGAAGAGATTGTTAGAACCTCATCCTAACTATCTCATATGTTGAGTGATGATGAGCAATGAAGGAATTTTCACCTTTATTTTCATTGCTTTGCTGCCATAGAACAGTGAGATGTACTTTGCAGATGATGATTGTTTGTTTGCTCTATTACTGGTGCAGGCATTGATGAGAGTAACTGGCTAAAGATGGGAGCTGATCCATCTCTTCCTCTGCATTCCTGAGCACAATCTACCACTGTATGTATCAAGTCACTGTTTTCTTCAAAGAAGAAATAAAAGAGGCTGTGAAGTGAGAGATTAGGATCATTAGACATCAGCATCACTCATCTGTATGTAATGTAATGTAATGTAATGTATTTACACAATGGTCAATAAAAACTGTAAATTTATCTGTAGACTTTTGTTTTCCCTGTCCACACTCTGTTTTCTCTTTCATTTGCTACTTCTTCTTACTCCCAACAAATGCATTTCTTATCCCCTTTTTTATTTTTTTTCTTTTTGTTCCATCTCAAAATTGGGTTGGACAAAAGAGAAAGGGACTCGGCATGCCTTCTTCTCCATTCCTTTCATGTGACCCACAAATGCCGGTCTTTATGAATTTTATTATGGCATATATACCTATATATATATATCATTGCAAATATGTCTTCATAATTCATAATCTGTATATATCCAATTATTACTATTCTTTACATATATTAATAATATGGAACGATTCAAATCGTGTCATTATTACTTCATTGTGGTTTGAAAAATTACTCCCATCACAACTAACTGGAAAAAGACTTGATGTGGGTGTCGGTGGCTTCCATAAGGACTTGGCACTGAAGTCATGTCCGATGTAGACTTTTTGTGTTATCTGATCGACCAAAATCTCGTCTTTTTATCTCATTTTCTAAGACTGCTTCCCGTGCGCGTTGGCAACTCCAAACGCTTTGAATTAGGTGACCGGAAATTGTAAAAGATTTAAGTTATTAAAAATTAGATTTTTAAAGTTTTAACAATTGTCGTAAGTTAAATTAGAAACTCCAAAGGATTAAGCTACTAGAAAAGGGCCCAAAATATTTGTGATTAGGCTTAGCATGCGAAATCGAACCCATATGTATAGTGGAAGTCTTATCACAAACCACAAACAATGACCACAAGTATTCCAGTCTATATATAGAGTTGACTCACTCATGTTTTAGCATTATAGATTGCCTGCCATGGAAGCTATAATGCTTGCCACCAGCAAAAACAATTGCCATCATTCTTTGCTGTGGATAATATATTGTACTGGTTTGACAACCTCAATCATGAGAGTGGTGATGTTTCACATTAACAAGCAAGAAAAAATTTATGCCAATTTATTCCATGATTTTAGAACACCGACATGCCAACATCGCATTACCTGAGGAATGAGAGAACAAAAAATGGAGAATTGTAGTCGATCAATACAACATGACACATTGAGTCCAACGTGAACCTGAGGTTTGAACAATTCTTTACAGGGGTAAGTCTAACCATAGCTAACGAGCTACCTGATAGTTGTACAATGTTGCACAACAAGGCTACACATAGTAATGTATCCACATGATACTGCAGGAGGAATGTGAACTGTGGCTTCCCTTGGTGTTGTCTTGATTTGCTTCTGCATTCAGTTCGACGAATCCGCGCTGTAGACACCCTTGTCACTTCCATTTACGGTCTCATCGTTATTGCCAAAATTATCATCACTCCTATTGCAGAGTCTTTCCGCTGTAGAAACTGAAGTATCAAGTTGTGCGACGTCGAACAAATTGATTCCTTCGCCCTCGGTTAATCCGGGATCTTCGATCCACTCTTCTGCATTACGATTGTCCACACTTGTAGGATCATAGCTGCTTCTTATATTTGCCTTGATTCCTGCTGCCACTGATTGCCTAATCATATCCAAAAAGCTTCAGATTGGAAAAAGAAGAGACGTTTCTTTTAGCTCAGAACAGAAAAGAAGAATGCCAAAGAAAAAATGGAGTATCATTGATAATTGCCTTTGTTGATAATGCAAATTATAGTGTACAAATCTCAGATCGTTCAGCCTCCCTTGCTCCAATCTGTTCTTACTTGAATGGAGATATGCATTCGCATTGCAAGCCCTATCGGAGGTAGTCATACTACATGTTTGGCTCAATATCCTCACAGCAAATCGCTGGAGATTTGGGTGATCTGATCCATACATCGACCACCATGTAGCTGTACAATAAATATTCCATAAACGTAATAGTTAATTGGTAAAATCAAAACCAAGGAAGATAAATCTTTGGGTAGTAAAAAATAGTCAACTACGTAAGATTAGAGTTAAAGAAAACTCACCTGGAGATAATGATTCTCTTCCCCTTACTGCCATTGGTCTTCCAAAATCTCCTACAGCATCTTCATAAAAAGCTTTATCCCTTGTTATATTATCTTGGGCTGCTACATCAGGCTCTAAAGTCTCGATGCAATCAAGTAAACCTTTTTGAACAATATTAGTCATAGAAAATTCTGGGTCATAATATATAGCAGGGTTAAGATAATAAGCTGCAGCATGCAGAGGGCTCTGGAGCTCATCTTGTACATGATTCACAATGTCTAAATATGGAGAGTAATCACATTCACGGTTATCAAATGCCAAAATTATTTCTTTCTTTGCCTTTTCTGTAGCATCATATATAAATCCCATAGAAGCTCTTTCTCCACTATCTGCAACATTTAGAACTGTAATGAGGGGGTTGATGACATTGATGATTCTTGAACAGGACTGCCAGAATTGTGAATCTAACACAATGTTCTTTACGTCTATCCCCAGTGTTTGCTTAGATAGCTCTGACTGCTCCCATAAGTTACATGTAAACATCTCTTGAAGAGACTCTTTGAGCATGAACATATTCTGAAAAGTCAAATAGTCTGTTATAAATGTAGTCGTAGAGGGTAATACTATATCTCTTCCTTCAGTTATATCCTTCAATAAATCAAGGACCCAGGCATGGTTATGTACTAACTGACTTATTTTCTTTGCCCTTGCCATTACCTTATTCACTTCATCCATTTCGCTCAATCCTTTGAACATTAGTTCAATGCAATGGTTTGCACAAACACTCCAAAAGAAAGTCTTATGCTTGTTCACCAGTACCGTACCTGCAGCTTTATAGCAGGTTGAACCATCAGTTATGAATTGCACAATGTTGCTGGACCCAACATCCTGAACGACACTATCGAATAAACCAACAAGACCTTCCAAGGTAGTCTCGAACTCAGATGCATCTACTGACTTCAGAAACATGGTTCCTTTTGGACAATATATGACAAAATTAATTATAGCTTGACCAGATTTATCCATCCACCTATCAACCATGACCGTACAACCAGTCACTTCCCATGACTTGCGAAGCTCTTTATTAATTTCTTGCACTTCATTGGCACATATGTTCAATAATTTACCTCTAAGAGAATGATATGAGGGCATTTTGTATCCTAGACCCACTGCAGCAATTGCATCAGCCATCCTCTGAAAATAGAATGAATTTGCCACACTTAATGGTATACCTGCTTCATACATAAATTTTGCAACTGTGATATCAGCATGATCAATGTTTTCTTGTGAAGTAACCTGTAAAGCGGACTGAGGTATGGCTGAGGCCTGAGGAATATATGATGTCACAATTTTCTTTCTTCTGCTAGAATTCGTTTCACAAGCATCCTCTCCCCTTCTGTTATGAGAGCCATCTCTTGGAGATATTACGTTAGGAACATCACCAACATATTCTTCTATTCCTTGCTGAGCAGAATACTCTACAACCTCAAAATCTTTCTGCTTTTTAAGTCTTTCCAAAACTTTAAAGCCCAGATGCTGTTGCATTTGTGCTTTTACATCATCGGGTACTTGTTCACATGGAGCTATATTGCCTCTTTCCCCAGCTAAATGTTGTTTAAGGCGAGAAATTCCACCTCCTAAGATTATTTTATGACAGTATCTGCACTGTATTTTTTGTCGGTCCCCATTTACCATGACACCATGCGCCCATCCAAGGTCAGTTACTCTAGAAGGATCCAAATCCTGCATGAATCACAAAAGAATGAGAAAAATTAGCACAAGCATGCATATGAAGACAAACACATTAATTCTGTTGCACTCGACACTTGCAAACGCATTCTCATCAACATACCTGCTCATCCTTGTACTGGACACATGCAAACACATCAACAAATTCCCTTGTTCCAACCTCAAATTGTTGATCTGCTGACCTAGAAGCTACATCACATAAACAAGTGAAATCAGTCACGAAAGAGTAGCAAAATGTCTGCATATGGGCAACAAAATTTTAAGCACTAGCCACCAAAACCATCTGAAGAGTTTGATCGATTCATTTGCCTAAGTGAGTGCTTACATCACTTTCAACAAAATCAATTAAAACAGAAAAGCTAACATGATCTTAACGTCAGGAAGATCAACAGCAAGAATAATCAATGACAATCAACAAAAGACTTTTGATTAGTATGAGATGGAACTTACAATGCCATTCTTATTGAAGTTAATTCTTCACTCAATGAAAATCATGAAATGTGCATATAGCTATGAAAAACCGATATACATGCAAAGCTACATTGAAATATCTTTCTAGAATATTGGATATACACATCAAGGATTAAGAACAAATGAGCAGGGTCTTTAAGCATGAATGTATTTGGATAAATATTAAGTGTATTTCTATGCCTATGTATGGGCATGTACATCTATTATTGATGTATATCAACTTATCAAGAAGCAAAAGTATGTTCAAGATTTGTGTTTGTTTGTCTATATCAGCATATGTTCATGTATGTGCTCTGAAAATAAACAGCACAGGCTAGACTGAGAGTATACAATAATAATGGCATGTGTGCCTTGTGCATCAACCTTAGGTAAATTCAGAAACAAGACATTTGAAATTGACGTTTGATCATTATGAGAAGTACAGGACAAGTTCAACAAGTTGAGTGGGACTAATGTTCTAAAAAGAAAGTAATTATTTCTTAACTAAACACTAAATCTAAAAACAAACTCAATTTGGGTTGAAATCAAGCATACTTAGACTCAAAACAGACCCTGACTGCAGAAAAAGTCAAATAGCATAGTGGTTGAGCTTAGCTTTAGGGCTTCTACTATGTTGTACGTCTATCCATGTACATTCCTCCAACACAAAGGATCCTCAATTCTGATATCTGGATGACTATATATTAAATATGACATCAGAGAGCTATACATGCCTTTTCTCTAACCCAACCAAACCCTCTCCTTTCTTTTTTCTCGTTCTGCTCTCACACTCTTTTCACCTTCTCTTTTTCCTAACTAGGTTAATGCATATTTTTCTAGATTCATGCATCAATTAGTTCAAAGTCTTGCATTTATTGCACAAACGAGTTCAGACGTGCACATTTCTAGCATAGATCGACTTGAATTTCGGTTGGATCCATGTGAATCTCAACAAGATCCATAGATCCTGTAAACTCTGCATGGATTCGTGAAGATCTTGGCTGGAACTACCAAGATCCGCATTGAGCTGGGTCTGATCTGCCAAGCCAGATTTGCAAAGATCCACATGGATCTTGGCCAATCTGTCAAGATTTGTAAGGATCTAAAATGGAACCAACAAAATTCATACAAACATGGCCACGATCCATGTAGATTTATGCTAGATCATACAAATCAATCCAAATTTCCAACTATAGAAGCCTCACTTTCCCTTCTATATTGACATGGAATCTATTACCAGAACCAGACTTAGTGACCAAAATGTCAAAACTATTGCTGGTTTCATTTAGCAGTGATACACAATCTATCAATAAATACTGGATTGCACCATGCTGTCACGGACGAATCTGTACACGGGGTGTTCGATGTAATGTTTGCGTATTTCAGTTTCATTCATGCTTAGCGCAACATATGGAGGGCTTGCAGCAGACTTGACAGCCCCATTTTGGTTAACTTTTGTTACTGTTTTAGTCTTATAAATGCAGGTTGTGCGTAGTCGTACATAGAGACAAAACTATCCAAAAACAAGCCATCCAGGTAGCCAGCCATCTTAGAGGTTTTCTAGCTCCACGGAGTAGTGCGGAGTGTCAAGTAGTACAGCACCCTGGAGCTGCCCAGGTGGCACATAGGTGGATATGACTTTGCGTATTGTCTAGGGTTGATTTGATATCTTATTCCGTAGCAATGACATGTGGACACTAGTAAGGACTTTTGGTCATAGTGAACCACCTTGGACCCTTTGTCATACGACCGTTTAGAGTTTACAAAGTCCATGTTTGTAATTTGTATTGTCTATCAAGTGTTTACTGAAATATCTATCTGCTTGTTGGATCCCGAGTTAAACGCTTCCTCTAACTTTGTCTTCTCTTTTGCAAGTTCTTAAGGGACCATAAAAAGTTTCGAGGAGGCTGACCCTTTCAAACGGACACGTAAGGGTGCTACATGACTTAAGTAAAACCAGTTAAATTCATGGCAATACGGTATTATTGATATTAAATTCTTTTAGTTTAAGCAATGGCATGAAGGTGCTTGAAATTGGTACCATATACAAAAACACAAGTTGTACTGATTCTAACAACTTGTAGGCCTGTCCCATCTCTTATGTGGCAAACATCTTACCTTACCAAAAAACATCAACAGCCATATACTAATACCATCACCCCTTATTTACCTTCTCCTCCTCCATTTCCACCTCTCCTTCTTCTTTCCCTCTTTTTCTCTAGTATAAATGATACCAATTTGTACCGAGTGTCGGTCATACCAAGTATCATACATCAGTCCCTACTGGTAGTCTGGTACTATACTAGTCTGATATCCAATCAGTATTGGCACTAGACCGATATTTTAAACCTTAGATCCTACAACTTCTTGTAGGCAACCCCAGAAAACGGAGGAAAAGACCAAGAAGAACAGGAACACAATAACCATCCAAAGATAGCGTAGGTTTAGTCTTAATTAAAAACAACAAACAAAAAAGAAAACCAAAGCAACAAAAGTGACAAAACCAACTAGAAGAGACTTAGATATCATTGCCATAAAAGACACATTTATCAACAAAGGTAGGAGATAGGTACAGAGTCATTTTATAATTGCAAACAAAGGCCAAAGAACTCATAATGAGGATGAAAAATGTCTAAAATTATGTGCTACATCCATGACGATGGTAACAAATTTTGTATACAAAGTAAAAACGTAAAGAAAATTAATTTTACCTTTTATAATCAAATTTTCATTGATTTCCGAGAAAATCCCTTAAGCCTATGCTATAAAGATAACATACTATTCAAATTTGAACTTCATGACGACCCTTTCTGCCTCTATTGTTTCCTTTTTGGGCTTTCACTCTAAAGGCCTGAAGTTAAAGACATGTGTCCATTTTCTTCGACATACACGCATCTTATAGTAAGAAAATAATGATGTCAATCAGACTGCGGATTGGGCTGCCTAAGCATAAAGACCAAGAACACTGACCTTATTATTTGATAATGGAAAATTAGTTATCCGAGCATATCATTTGTCCTATCTAGCCTGATATTGCAGCTAAATTTTTTACTTAAGCATATAACATGGAGCCATAATAGCAGATGATTTTTAGCATACATGGATCAAACATAATCATAGAAAGGAAATAGCTATTTTCTAAATTGAACATTCTCATTAACTTCAATGAAATTGCTACATCTAAAATGACCAAATTTAAACAAAAGTAAAGGTCTATTCTGGTAATAAATTAAGTACAAAGACAAAGCTGTCAAGAGAGAAGTAATTTTTCTTTGTGATACCCAAATTTAGTGTAGACACAATATCCAAAAAAAGAAAGGAAATAGTAATGTTCTGGAGATCATACAGTGAGTTTCTGCTTCGTTAAATGTCAACATTTTCTGTCTTGCATCTGGATCTGATGCATCCAGTTCCATGTTATAATTAACAGAGAGAGGATCTACAAAATTTCCATCTGCTGGCTTTCGTCTTTTCTTGTTCGGCCTCCTTGGTTTTAGTGAAGCCAGATGTTTCCTAATTACTTCCCGTACTTCTTTAGGAGCAGCCTCACAGCCCCTAATTTCTCCCTTTTTGCTTGCCAAGTGTTTCTTGAAACGTGTAATGCCTCCAATCATGATCCTGTGGCAATAGTTGCATTGCACATGATGCCTGTGATTCCCAATCATTGTACCATATTGCCACCCTATGTCTAAGGGGCGAGGCATTCTGCTACTGTAAAATTCAGAATACCAGATTCTTTGCTCCTGGAAGATAGTATTAATCTGTGCCCTGTATTGAAATATTATATAAGCATTGAGAAAAAACGACAAAATAAAACAATTAAAGTAAGACTTAAAAGCCAGTTAGCCACATTAGATTTCCATGGCATTTGTCTTAGTGGGTGTGAGTCCTGTGCTAGTACACAAACACATAACTCAATGATTTTTTCTCTTTTTAGGCAATATATGCATAACATCTTGAATAACCAAGTATCTGGTTATACCTTCTTGATTGTTCATTTGATCTACTTAGCATCATAAAGTTTCATTAATGCAAACTAGGTTAGATCCCTAGTATTCTCAGTTACATGATCTTACACTCAACATGTCAGAGCAAAAAAAAACACTGATTTTTAGATGTCAATCAAATGATATTTTTGATTGCCAATGCACCCACTTCACCTTATATTGCCAATGCGACCTTCCAAGCAAGTTTATCAATATATTCTCTACCTCATTCTTTTTCTTGCCACCGCAATTCTGGAAAGTCATACACATGGATTCAAATCCTGGTCCATGATGAACCGACCATTCTAGTTGGTATATACATACATGTATGCCGCACACCAATTTCACTCACATTGAGTTCATTTCACGCAATCTAGGGTTTAACATTATCTGCATCTTCATGTTTCAATTGAGAAACGGCTACAATAATATGATGACTGCATTAAAAATCGACGTTTGCACCTAAAGGGTTCTTCTCGTTCCGATCAAATCTGTAGGGTCAAAAGAAGAATCTTTTACTTCTCGATGATATCTTTATTAGAACACTAGACCCAACGAACGAAATTGATAACATTACTTAGTATCAGCAAGTAACCAACAGAAAATAATCCACAGAAAATAGATGTGAAAGCTTAAAGATCCAATCTTTTTTACATCAGCATCCAAAAAAGAGTAAAAAAAAGAAACAGAGAGGTTAATGGGCATCATCTTTGTTCGATCAATCATCCTCCAAAACCAAGCAAGCGAAACTTACCAAGACGCGAGATGGATCGGAACGGAGTCAGCAGACCGATCTCTCGCCGTCGCCGTCCACCATCCGGTCTCCCTTCGATCGGGGCGATACCGGCCCGGCGAATCGGACGATACTTTGCTACGGAAAAGTTATCTCGCCGCTTCGGTTCGGCGTTCCGGGAACGGTGCCGGGTTGCGTGCGAGGGAGACGATATCGCCGCTCGTAACGGGGAAAAATGTTGGGGGAAGAGCGAGGCGCTGACCGTCTTATTTCTTCTGCCGTTTCGTATCGGTCACTGATTTGGTTTGCATCGTTACGATTTCGGCCCGATATATAATAATACATCTGTTATCCCGAAACCGATATTTATGTTGTGTCGTCACGCTATATGTCACCGCGCTTGTAACTGACCCTCTCGATCGGAGTCAAAATCCGAAGTTGACTCGCTTGTGTAGGAGTAGTGTGATTTAGATATGAATCCTGTGATCTTATTGCGTATTGATCCTAAGGATATTAGTGTTAGATCTCATTTTTGCTAATTATGCTTGCACTAGATCTAGCCATGCAATCTAGAGCTAGATAGGGACATGTTGAAGGATTAATTATATATTATCCTGTAATTAATCTTTTCAAAAGTTATTATTGAGATCACTATACTCATCAAAGTAAAATATTGATGTCCTTCTACAGGATTAAAAAGATAATTTTATAAGGTTAAATACTTTAATTTCGTAAATATATAGATCTCAATATAATTTTTAAAAAATAAAGATAAATTATATAATTAGTCTTTATTGTCTAACAAACCAAGAGTAAGAAGACACAAAACAACACCAAAGTCAAATGAATATATAAAGAAGGGTTGTTTGCTTCAAAAAACTCTCATTTAAAAAAGTAGTAAAATAATGATTGCTTGCTTTATAAATATCATATGTAAGAAGAAATACACCTTTTGTGCTTATAGAGTTCTCTTTCTTGTGTTGTCATCCCTTGGTAGGTATTAAGAAAGAAAGAAAAGAAGTCTTTACATATGACTTTGAACTTGAGCTTGGATTAACCTAAGAGAATGCTTTCTTCCTTCTACTAGTATTTTATTCTTCTCATAGTAATCTAGTTATCTCTTCATGGATGTTGGCCAACCATTTATAGGTTTGTATTTTAATTATGGACCAAAGTTCTACAAATTAGTTACTTCTTCCTTCATCACTTTGCTTTGCGTCCAAAGTGCCCATACAAGAGTCTATCACTGATACGATCATCTCTTTCCTCTTTCTTCGATGGTTTATTCTTCATCGAATTATTACAACACAAGAACAACACCAAAAATGGAGTATGTTTAGTTACCTAATGAGCCCTCCATTATTATAATCTTTTGATCTGCTCCTCTAGGTTCATTTTTTAGGGCCATGCACAGACCAGTTGGTGCCTCCAAGTAATGTGAGATTGATTGTGAACATTAGTGTTTAAGCTGATGCAGCCACGACATTGCCCTTTCAAAGTAACAATAGATCGATCTGGGAAAGGTGTATCAACTGACAAGACTAAGCTTTCCATGGGGAGCATCACAAGTCCATAAATGATAACAAAGAGCATGTTCTACACAGTTTAAACCACCTTTCCAACTCAAATCTAGCATGTTTGTAACTGTGTATTAAAAGCTTAATTCACTTTACTATGCTGTGAGAAGGTTCTTCACGGTCGGTACTGACTCTATATATTTATCCTTTTTCTGTCTATGAAGCAGACTTTAGGTGGTTATGTCAACAAGGAAAGTGGAGATGGATGAAGTTATATATATGTCATCATCATCAAGAGTCTCTCTCAAAAGCAGTTGGCAAGCTAGGTTACTCAAAAGTGGGTGCCTTTGAGTAAGTTGTACTTAAACACATTGTTCGCATCTGGTGTTGCAAGTCAATGACATAGTGAAGGGCAGAAATGCAGATGCCATGGCTGAATCATGCCAAGTGCTACAGTTTGATGGATTGACAACATATTTGGATGAGCATGAACAGGTAGGAATGACTTCCAATTCATTTGATTCCCTCCGTGGCAATCTAACACACTATGGTAACAGTCCAAAAGTAAGATCTGGGAGTTGTCTACACATGTAATAGTGAGAACACAAAAGTTACAGCACAACCAGCCAGAATGCCATTTCCTACCTTGAGCTGTGTGCATGTCTTGTATGCAGCAGCACATCTGACCAAAATAGACCCTCCCTCACAAGAACCACAAATCCATAGGGGCTTTTCCATTCCAAAACTCAAGCAAATGTTTTGTTTAGGTGACCAGAATGATACAGGAGCCTAGGTGTTTTATGCAATGCAATCATACGACTGAGGTTGAAGAGTAGTAGTAGTAGTAGTAGTAGTAGTAGTCTACTGCAGCAATGAGTCTTAGATTAGTATTATTTTATTTTTATTTTCTTTGTTCCAATGCAAGGAAGACAGCTCTTCTTTGTGCTTGGTGAGATCTTATTCCAACCTATTGCTTGGGGGGGGGGGGTCTGCATGGGCTTGTGTGTTTTGTCGGCTTCCCTCAGATCCATCCATCAACAACTTCCGTAGGAAAAGCAATAGTTCGATCCACTTAGAGGCCTCATCATGACATGAGGTGCCGACCATTGGCTCGGCCATGTGTGACATATGGGGGAAACAGAAGAGGTGCCTTTCGGTCATTGCTCGAACTCGTGCTTTTTTTCTTTTTTTTTTTTTTGTACCATTGTCTTCTCCCGCAGGCAGATATTACAACACCAGTTGATGGCTGCTGGCAAAGGTAAGTGCAAGAGCAAGAGCAGTGAGGATGAGATGGATTCTTCTCGTCAAGGTTCACCTCAGCTACCACCTCCGCCGACCCTCGACCTTTCCCTCGGCTTAGCTTCCTCCGATCCATTCTCCAGCACTCACGGCGCGAGGGACGTGAGGCTCTTCCCTTGCCTCTTCTGCAACAAGAAGTTCCTCAAGTCGCAGGCGCTCGGAGGACATCAGAATGCACACAAGAAAGAGAGAAGCGTCGGCTGCACCTCCCACACCTATCTTCCGCCTAGGAACGACGCTGCCGCTAACGATCACCACTCGAATCCACCTCGGTTCTCCGCCGCACCTCGTGGCGGTCACTTGGAGAGCTTCAGGTCCTACGCTGTCCCTTGGTCCGTAAGCAGCAGGAGAGCAGCATACGCTGCCGGATGCCCCTCCTCCAGCACCAGGCACAGAGGCCCCCACCTTGCTCACCAGGCACTGCCACTGGACTTTCTAGCTCATTCCGATGACAGTACTGTAGGTTTTGCTTCAGCTGCCGGTGGTGGTGAAGGCACGGCCACCGTTGATCTCTCCTTGAGGCTCTAGACCACCGCCGAAGTCTGGAACTGGAATTTCCCAGCAACTAGAAAAGCTTTCCTTGTAGCTTATTTTCCTTTTCGGTGCCCTCTCGCTCGTGTAAGCTTCTGTTGTTCGTACTGAATAGTTGTGCTTTGTCTTTCCATGAGTCCGGGCATTATAAGTGCTGGTTGCGGCAGAGAAGGGTTTGCATGAGAAGACACTGCATGTGATGTGGTGGGACGTTGATATATGAGCTTGCTTGTACATTTTGCCGGCTGTAGGAACATCATTCAACACCCTACTCTGTCATATAATACACTCTCTCTCTCTCTATATATATATATATATATGTATAGCAATCAGTGAGGAGTATGTGATGACGGCGTAGAACGTATATACCTCCTACCTTCATCAATGATGGAACAATCATGCCACAACTCTAGCATAATGAGAAACGAAGGAGAACAGTGATGGTGATCGATGGGTGTTTCAGTCACCAACTGTGGGGAAAGAAGACAGAAGGCAAACATGGAGGAGGAGGAGGAGGAGGAGGTAGAAAACCAAAGAGGAAGCGAACGTGACTCTTTCACCGAGCTGCAGTCATCAAAGTGCAGACCAGGTATCAGTGGTGGCTCTGTGGAGGAAGAGGACAATGAACAAGACACAGAAACTTACCTACTTGTGGAGCCTGCATGCAGTACCGGAGGAACTATGTTGTTGCTAAATACAAACTGGTTTCTGCGGCTCCTCAAACAGCTACTTTCCTGCAGTCGTTTGTCAAGTCTCTGTGGCCCCCTCTCCCCCCAAGAGAGATGGCAATCACTATTGGTGTACTTACGGATATGGGACTTGGGAGACCACGAATCTTTGGTAGATTTGCTCGAGTGGCTCGGTGTCACCTTTTTGCACCGGAAGAGATACGAGCAGCCGTGGATTTGGAGGTATCGGAGTCGCAAGAGTCTGTCATGGAATATTATTTATTTGCATGTCCATAACAGCTATCCCGGTAACTTTCTCCTCCTCCTCCTCCTCCTCTTCAATTATTACCTCACCCTCCATTTGTGCGTGCGTGTCCAAATAGGAGCCAATAAGCCAAGAAAAGAACTTTTTTCTATAAAAGAAAAAAAAAATTAAGATTTAAAATCTCTTCCGATAATTTTATATACTTTATGTATTAATTTAATGATGATGATGATGTATTGTATGTGTTGATCAGAGATGAGAGAGTATCATTTCTGTTGATCTATTATAACACAGTTGGAAATAGTATTTGGTGCAGAAAGATGAGAAAAATAAGGGAGATGAGAGTGGCATTTACAAGAATGATCATTGGACCTCTTAACTGATGGAGGAAAAACTTGGGAGATTAAGTGAGGTGGATTAAGATGTGGACAACTATTTGGACATATTTAGATTCTTTCCCTTTAATACCTAAGTCACCACAAGGGAGTGTTAACAGGTTTTTCTTTTTTTGATAATTTTTTTATAAAAGATAAATGATGAAAACGATATTGGCTGCAAAACTTTTATGATAAATTGTCATCAACTATCCTTAAAGGATGTCTCACAGGTTGATAAAAGCAGTATTATGATTCTAATATAAACTTCTCACTACCATTTCTTCTCGCTTCAGTAAATAAGTATTTAAGGACGACTTCTTGAAAAAAAAATATTGAGGTTTTTTAAAAAGATTTTTAAATATTTAAACATTCAAAATTCTCATATGACGTTTTTTCTTTTTATGGAAACATCATTTTCATCTGTCTTCGTCGAACCTATTATCGCCTCCGTCCTACACAATCACCCTATCTTTCATCCCCTTCATTAAGGATGACGAAAAGATGAGGGATCGCGAATGGACGTGAACCTTCGGCTATGTGAATTAGTTGCCTCCGCATGTGGGCCCGTCCACCCTCCTTCCTCGCTCATGATTGACGATTGAAGGGGGGGGTGAAGACCTACGGGTGACAACAAAGACACATTGGTTCTCACCTTTCCTTGCTCACAACCAACAACGAGGGGGGTTGGAGGCGACGACAAGAGCGCACTTGTCATACCCCCTCCTTCCTCACCCATGATTGACGATGAAGAGAGCTTACGTGTTATGATGACGACAAAGTCAACCAACAGAAGATGCATCGCTAGTTTGATGACCAATGCACAGAGTTGGTGTGGTCTACAACGAAGACGACCGAAATCATTATTTATAAAAAAAAAACTCTCTTTTCATAAACATTTAAAAGTTCAAATACTTTACAAAAAATTATAAAAACTTTTCTAAGAATTCACCCAAGAAAATGATAGCTGTGATACTCAACACTATACACTATTTCATTTCACTTGTCACAAGGACAATGTCAGTCTTGGAGGAGCCACTTAGAGTCTAGAAAAGACCACAAATAACTATCCAAGCATCCTCTTACTGAGCTAGATTTGAAGCTACACTCTTGCATATACCTCACATTTTCTTGATATCGTCAAAAGGAGATTGACAAAGGAAGCATCTGCTGTCAACTTCATGTGTCTCTTTAATGGGCTCCTTTGACATCATCACCCCAGACACTGTCCCATGACCCAGTAGGATCTTTTGGACCTTCAATGAATCTTTGTCCATGCCCATCATTGCCAGGGCCTTCCCCAGATCGCAGTTGCTGCTGTTTTCTGTGCCTCCTCCTGATCCCCAGTATCCTCAATACAAATCTTGCAAGTTCACCATATAATAGTCCAGAACGATCAAATAGCTGAAAGAAAAATGATAGCATACAAGTCAATGCAAATCTCAGGGAAGGCATGAAAAATGTTCAAGGAAAAAAAGGATAATCATGAGAACACCTGTAGGAGAGCCGTCATGAACATGTGAAATGCATGCGTGTTCTGGTCCATGAGCATTGAAATACGACCAAAGAAGTTCACAACGCCGTGCATCTACAATCAACATTAGGAAATAAGTAATGGCAAATCAAGGTTTAAAATATCAATTTTAATATTTATTTCAACATCTTATCGGACCAACATAGTACTGGCATAGTACTCGAGGCATGCCAAGTTATAAGAGCTAGTATCACTGAAAACATAATAGAAGGGTCAATACGGCCGATACTGAGCTAATATGGTTCAATAGCAGTCTTTTGTTGTACTGTAAAAATAATAAAAATAAGACTGATCATGAGTTATGTGGTTTGGCATCAGTCCTTAGTCAAACTGGTCGATACCAGTTGCCACATGCCAATACGACCTGTATGTGAATCTTTTGTGCCAAACATGGCATAAAGCCAAAACAATGAAGAAAGAAATGGAGTTCTTGTAGAGATTATACAGTATACATAATTCATGCAATAAACAAAAAAAAGGGGCATTGATGAAAATGGTCAAGATGGCAAGAAGTTACAGCAATGTCAACAACATGATACTGTGATGGTACAATTTTAACTGAAACATAAAACTAGAGCATCATGTATTAAAGAAAGAGGGACGATTGTCCACAGAAAACCATCATCATAGAAAGAAACAGGATATATCACGTGGTTGCCGATGAAGATGATGAAAACAAAATGACACTATCAGAACCAAAGTTAAAAATTTTGACTTTGCGAGTATAGGAACAGATACATGTGCAACAACAATTAACAGCACAAAAACATGCACAAAGAATTAGAAGGGCAAATGTGAGAAAGGAAAGAATTTGCAAGGGATTAGACAACTTAAAACAACAGGTATGTCTTACCACCCGAATTAAGGATATCCAGAAGCCTGGTGGTGATGGACGGCTATATGGATCATCTGGATTTTGATTGCCAAAAGGTCCACCCATGCCCATCCCATAACCACCTAAGGAACCACCATATCCTCCATTGTACATGCTACCTCCATACATCCCAGAACCTCCATAAATCCCAACATTCCCTGTATACATGCTATTACCATAAAACCCACCACTGTACAAACCACCAAGTCCACCGTATGAACCATTGACACCAGGCCCATACCCTAAATTGTAGTTCAAATTTGAGCCATAACCTGTACGACAGCATGAGGCTTCAAAACCTAGATCACATGGAAACAGTTGTGAGCTAGAACACAAATAAACAACCAATTACCTCCATGACTAGTTCCGTAGTTCTGCTGCCAAGGCCTTGGAGGTAAAGGCCTGCCAAGGGTATTTCTATTAACAGTGGCATTTATTTTGGAACCTGTAACAACCTCCCCAGGTTTTGCAGTTCCAGATGCTTCCACAACCTCACTTGTCCTGCCAGAAGATTGGGGTCTGAATGGTGCAGGACCGGATGATGTCCCAGCTCGCTCCCATGGTTTCGACGGTGGCGCATTACCTGAAGCAATACAACCATGTGCTATTGAAACCATGGATAATCCAAATAAGAGAGAAGAAAAGTAGGTCATTTCGAAGAATTTCTATGGCAATAAGCACATTCTATGAATATAATGTCACCACCAATACCAACCAAGAGTTACAGTCCCATTGCGGGTGAAAATCTTCATCCCAAGTTGTAAGGTCAGACTTGTGAAATGGTCAGTTCATATAGATATATAATATGTCAATAACAAACATGTCAATTTTGTTGTTCACAAACTACAGAAACTCCTGAGTGTACATGCATAAGCATAGAGGATTTTCATCAGCTTAAGACAGAATAAAGTTCAGTGGATTAAAGGAACATGAAGATCACAGTGCTGATTTAAGTTTGACCATAAATGACTAATTTTACAACCATGACCAAATCCTTGTCATTTCTCAGTAAAAGGAACCTGATTCTTAATTTTATTATGTAATGTAGATCCAGGCTCTCAGTTTTTTTGTTCTTACCTACATTCCACAATCTTTGAGTCCCTATCTGCATAAAATATAAAATTAAACAGGGCCACTTCATAAACAAAACTTATGCCGGATAGGGATAAGGCAAGGATCAAATGCAAAAGACTGTACTCATACAAAATCAATCAGAAATGCCATGAAAGAGGAGGAGATCATAAACAATGTAAGACGTTGATGCAAAATTTGAGAATTTTGAAAACAGTACGGGAATTATTTAAAGAATGTCAGCGGTCGGAACTGTCTCAGCATCATAGAACCCCATGGATGACACCAGTCAGGATAAGATTTTGGTTGTGTTTTTCTCCAACAAAAATGCTAGGTAAATATTGAACCTACACCCGACTTCCGAACCCCTTTGTGTGTGACTATGTGGCCTGCTTGCAAGTCTTTTCTACCAAATAAAAGTTAGTTGATTTCTGTTGCTTGTGATCTCGGTTTTCTTGTCTTTTCGTGCAGACAAAGGCATATTACATGTGTTCTTTCTAATATTCTCTTCTATGTGCACTGGTCTTCTGTGGACACGTAGAGGCCGACCCTTCCAGTTGGTGCTTACCCACAAATTAGCTCATGCTGAACACAAGGATGAGAATGGAACTTTCCATCCCGAGATAGAAAGATGACCACAACTGCTATGAATTATGTATCAGTAAAGTCATATGATTTTTCGGGAAAAATGACACTCATCTTTATAAAACAATTCTTCCTCATGATGTATGTTTATCATGAGAGAATCAGGGGGTGAAAAATCATAGGCTAATTATAGATTACCTCTTGTAGTTAACTATCTTTAGCATCCCGATCCCTATACCTTCAAAAGTTATATTGAGATCCCTATATTTACAAAAATAAAATATTTAATCCTTTTTCTTCTCATATCATCGATTCTTCTGATGGAACTACCACACGTTGTGTCACCTACAAAAAATGACACTAAAACAGGATTAAAAAGATAATTTTATAGTGCTATTCTCACCGTTATTAATTTTACTTTATGTAACTTCTGTGAAAACAACAGTCGAGAAACTAGAAGTTCTGCAACAATCGATGGATGCGGAGGAGGTAGGATCACAAGAAAGAGATGCCCTTTCTACCGAGTACTTCAACAAGACCTCCAAAGACAGAGAGAAAAGGTGAAACAATCAAATAACATTGCCTCACTTTATTTCCCAACAGAACTTTTCTCTCCTGATTTTTCCTTTGGATGATAAAAATAACATTACAAAATCATCATTTTAACTATGTTTTAGTATCATTTTTCACACGTAACAAAACGCAAAGTATTTTCGTCAATAAAATGCATTATAACGGTGTTAGTGTCAGAAGAAACGAGATTAAATATTTTATTTTTCATAAATATAGGATCTCAATGTAACTTACAAAATATAATAACTGAAATACTAAAAATAATTAATTATAGAAAACCTGTAATTAGCTCAAAAATCATCATGAAATCAGCTTCCAATAACTTCAAAGGGCCCAAATTCACGAAATTTAGCTCTCCTTAAATCATCAACCGACATACCCCCGATCAAAATCTATCCAGATACAAGAGGGGGAAAAAAGAAAAAAAAAGCTATCTTATCGCGATTCACGGATCGGAAGGGTCAGTCCGAAAGAAAACGATGAGAAGGAGACGAATCGCGACGAATCAACCGAGGGTACAAACCCAAATCAAGACTCTGCCGTCATAAGCAACACTAAAAACATAAAGAAGAGGCGAATGCAGAATTATTATCAAGTTTTCAGACGGGAAGGAACCCAGAAAGCAAGCTCGAACCGAAGAAGAGAGGTGGAGGATGACAAAAACCTGGCGGTGGAGGATTGGATCCCATGGCGATCGCGATAAGGAAGAGATACTCCAGGGACTTGATGGCGCCGGAAGACTCTTCTCCCCGGTCTCTCTCTCTCTCTCTCTCTCTCCCTCCTCCCCCTCCGTTGGCCCGCCTCGCGCTTCTCAATACCTCTCTCGCGTCCTCTACCTGGAAGGCGACGAGAGCATGCCGCTGCTTCGCCTTTAATTAGGCCATATTTAATAATAGCTTCACGTACGCTTAAATAGGCCGGTCGGAAGAATCGGCAGGGAAAGGGGCTGCCTCAACAACCGGCTTAAGTCACGATCGACGACGGGCCCCACGAACCTAGTACTACGTGGGGCCCTTGGGTAAGTGACGTTGACCTAAGGCGGTTCGGCTTTGCTGGAGACAGGACTTGCCATCGTAGCCGTCGATCCTGTATTGATGGACAAAGCTGAGGGGTTCTCGCCCGTCTGATCTTTCAGTATAACAGCAAACAACGGACATCGACTCACCCCACTCGAATCTGAAACCGATAGAAAGCAACAAAAGAAAATATGGATTAATATAGCGTAATTCATTAAATTTCACTTTATCTGTTCGTACATTTTAATTAACTGATCTTTCATTTGAAAATATTATTCCATCCAATTAGATAAAATATATTATAAATATAATTGATTCTATGATTAGATTCAAAAAATCTCTTAATTATTTATTAAGAGACTATGCGTATAACACATAATATATAAGTATGTGGATACAAAATTAAGAGACGATGATACGTGCTATTGCTATATATTTTGAATCGTGTATTTATATATCAATTTTTTTAGTATCATATATCATAAATTTAAAGATCTATTATTATTTAATTTTTAATTTTAGTATTAAAATTTTTAACATAATAACATAAGAAAGTTTTTTATACTTACAAATACATCCCAATCCTATTAACAAATATCATTTTAGTAGGCAACTTAATGTGATGATTCTAATCCAATTTGATTCATGTTTATATATCTTTGTCGCGTTTGGGATTTGAATATAAATTTTTTTTCAAAGATAATCAAAATTTTCTTTTACAATTCATGATGTCAATACAATTAATATGTTTTATTAATTTTCTTTCATATTGTTTGTTTGATAAATTTGTTTGTAATAACATGACGATAAATATCATGGTACACGTAGGTGGATTCAAATCAAAATTAATTAATGGAACAAGTGATGAGCCAGTGTCAATGTCCAAGTCCATCCATATCAGTTGACTCTTAGACCCCGAGAGGTTGACAAATAAATATGGTGTACATTAGGTAGAGAGTAATTGTTAGTTTTTTATTTTGTGTCATGGACGGAGAGTCAGTATGACACGATTCATCTTACCTGCGTAATATCATCCGAGTTGAATCGAAGGATTTGGGGTGGCTCGGTCGAGATGTAAAGCATCACTCGACCATGGTTCCTCGAGTCGAGTGGTCCACAGGACTTGCTCGAGCCCTCGATTATATCTTGCAAGAAGGTTTTCATCGAGGTGGTGTGTGTCCGACGTGGTCCATCTGATGCCTAAGTTATCTCTCGGGGTGTGAAAATTGGAAGTTAATATGCTGAGAGAGCTAAAAGAGTTGAGAGTCTCATCGTCCATCTATTGTGAGCTACAGTGGAGGTATTTATACTTGTAGGCACGGAGAGAGGTCGTATTGAGATGATTAATGGGAGCGGCGCCTTCGGTCGACCTGAGGGTATGACTCCGCTCGGGCCATCGTCTTCATCGGTTTCTCATTCGACGAGATTGTCAAATGTTAATATGATCAAGTACTGAGTCAGCAACGCTACGTAAAATGTCACATGCGACTGCCAAAGTGATTGCCAACGTGGTCGAAGTACCGATGTGATTATTAAGCTAACATAGTCGGGTTAACAGGTTGGACCGATGTGATCCTCGGACTCACATAGTCGGACCGATTTGATGGTCCAATATTTATCCTACCAATAACATAAAATATAAGTTATACTAGGGACACATGCAATCTAATAGTCGTCAACCACCAAAATAAGGAACAAACAAATTAAGAGGTAAGATAAAAGGAAAGATGAAAGAAATCAAAGGGGAAAAAAAAGAAAGAGGAATGGCAAAATTATTGGTGTTCCAATTTACTAATAAACTATGAACTAGAATACTTTTCGAAGAAATCGCCTAATAAATAAACCTAGTGTTCTTGTATGGTTGATTCTTGTTTTGTTTGTTTTTCATAAATTCATTTGACTAGTACGTATAAGTCCCTCAAATTAAATTCGATTGGAATATTTGAGTACATTAAAATTTTTGAGATATTTTTATTTCAATAATCAATTTTATATAGGACCGAAATCTAATATATACATAATGTTGTTGTGATGACGTCGTTCCTCAAGTTATAAGTTAGCTTGAGTTGGAGTTAAAGGTATACACTTTGATGCTAAGCTGACTAGATAAAAATTAATTAGGAGGCATCGTTAGCTAAGAGTCCAATATTATGAGCATTTTTCGGTAAAATACCATTGAAATATTACTATAAAATAAGAAATATATTATTCGTAACCTCTTATTTATTATTGGCAACTCGTTTGTTATTATTTATTATTAAAAAAATAATAAATATCGATTTATTCTTTTTTTACAACTTTATGCTCCTTGTCATCACCGACCGTTACACTCCCAACCGACGTCACCATCCACCCGCCTCCCCTTCTTGCTCATCATCCAAAAAAGGAAAAGAGGAGGATTATTAAAATTTATAAATATTTAAAATAAAAATATAAATAATAAAGATATATCTAAAAATTAAATATTATAAAAAATAAATACGTAATTAAACGGATAGGGAAAGCAAAGAGACCTTTTCCTCTCCTCTTTCGTCCCTTTGCCTTGAAAACACCATTATATATTAATATAACATATTGAAAATACAAAACTAAATAAATCTTATACAAAATGAGGTTTGGTTTTAGGGTTTGTTTCCTCTTCCTATCATCTCTGGTGTCGACCGGCGTAGAGAGAAGGCCTCTCCTCTCTTCACCACTCGTCCTCTGTTTCTCCACCGCACCTTAAATTTCGTGTGGCTAATCCTCCCATTTCCTTCGGTTAGGGTTAGATTTAGGATCAGGGGGCTGCGGAGGACGGGTTTCTCTCCTCTCCTCTCCTCTCCTCTCCTCTCCATTGCCATCCGATTCCTAAAATGGCGCCTTTTTAGGTGCGGGGGTTGGGGGTTCCATCTCCAGCGATCGCTCTGCGGCCTTGATCTCTCTCGATCATAAGGGTTCCGATTCGATGTCGCCGCCATCCGGCGGCGCAGCTGCCGATCCCGCCGGATCGCGGTCGTGGCTCCGTGATCCGGCGGTGGAGGAAGAGGAGGAGGAGGAGGAGGTGGCGGCGGCGGAGGGGATCGACTACTTCGACCAACTGCCGGACTCCCTGCTGCTCGCCGTGTTCAACTTGATCGGCGACGTCAAGGATCTGGGGCGGTGCTGCGTCGTCTCCCGCCGATTCCACGACCTCGTCCCCCTCGTCGATTCCGTCCTCGTCCGCGTGGACTGCGTCATTTCCGACGGCCCCTCGCCGTCCTCCACCGGCGGGGACAAGGCCCGCGGCGTCTTCTCCCTCCTCGCCCGCGTGGTCCTCGGTGGTCTCGTCAAGCCCTTGCAGGCCCTCGGTCAGATACTGGGCCCATCGTCGGCCGTCACCTCCAGCCGGAGGTATTCGCCCTCTTCCTCCTCGTCTGAGGTCTCCCACCACTCACCGGCCGAGGTCCTGAAAAACTTCAATGAGATCCGCCGCCTCCGAATCGAGCTCCCCGCCGGTGAGCTCGGGGTCGACGATGGCATACTCTTGAAGTGGAAGGCTGAGTTCGGGTCGTCCCTCGACTGCTGCGTAATTCTCGGTGCGGCCTCCGTCATCCCGTCGTCTTCGGTCTCACCGACCAAACCTTCGAGCCTCGACCCCAACCCTATCTTCCAGGACGCATGTGGAGATGATGACAGCGGGGTCATCCCAGAATCGTTCTACACCAACGGCAACTTGAAGCTCAGGGTGTTCTGGACGATCAGCTCCCTGATTGCTGCATCAGCGAGGCATTACCTCCTCCAGCCGATCATCGCCGATCACGAGACTCTGGAGAGCTTAGAGCTCACCGACGTGGATGGGCAGGGGGTGCTGACGATGAATCATGGGCAGCTGCAGGAGTTCCGGGTGAAGCCAGTGTCCGCGTCAGGGAGCTCACAGAGAACGCTAGTGCCAGCTCTCAGCATCCGGCTGTGGTATGCACCCCGTCTGGAGCTTCCTGGTGGGGCGGTGCTGAAGGGAGCGACACTGGTGGCTGTCCGGCCAAGCGAGGAAAAGGATGCCGGTGTTGGGGGTTGTGGTGGCCCTGTTGGGTCCTTAGACAGGTGCTGGATCTCAAATGCCTTTGAAGAGCCATACAGGTCTGCAGCCAGGATGCTTGTGAAAAGGAGGACTTACAGCCTCGAGATGAATTCCTTCTGAAACCTAACAAGAGGTGCTGCCAAGTATACCTTGTAAAACTTCAGATATTGTTTGGTTATCATGCTCATTCTGAGGATTTAACCTTTTCGATTAGTTGCATTTTTGTTTATGTGATTGTATGAATTGGGTGCAAGCTAGGGTTCCAAATTAAAATTATGTTGTTCTTACCAGAAGTTCTCAACAAAACTTGATATGGTCTTGTTTTTGTGTTTGTCAGTAGCAAAAGCTTGCTGCCACATCTTTAGGTTTTCTTAATGCTTATAGCACATTGGTTAATCGACTACCTACCCTGCATAAGTAATTGTGTCTGGTTCTAAGCAATTATTTACCGTATATTTCATGTTCAGAAGAGCTATGCTGTTTTGTAGTCTTAGGGCTTATGTTATCAATCTTAATTCTGTGTGCATGTTATCTCCTAGATTTCACATTATAGATTGATTTGCATAAGTGACTGACGGACTTGTGGAACTTTCAGGCTCCATGCCGAGTTTTGGTGAACTGGAAGAGTAAGACATTGAGAACCAGATGACAACTTGTCGACTCTTCCACTCCATCATTATGGTAACTCATCTCCTGCAATGCAGTCATGAGACTGTGCTGTCATGGTACAAATGTGTATGTAACATGCTTCTTGTTGTTGAGCTCTATCCATAAGAGTATGTACTATCACTGCTGTTAACCTCGATGTCTCCTAGCATGTTGATATTGTAGTCTTTTGATAGGCGAACACGGTCTTTGATGAATGCATATGTTTTAACTTGTAGCGCTCGTCATGATCCACATTCCGTTTCTTCTACTAGTTACAAGTCATTCTTCCAAATCTGCACTTTTTCCTGAGGATCCCATTTCCTTTTTTTTTTTTTTTAAAATTCTTGCATGGACATTTTTTAGGTGCCAATCCCTTAGGTCATAGCGGCCAGTATTTACTAAGCAAGTTTCATAGATCTCGATGCCTTACATGTCAATGATGTCTCTGTATCAACCATCCAATTATACTCTGCTGGCATGTTTGTAACAAAGAATCTGTTTTAAGACATTTGGTGACAGACAACTTAAGGATTCTTTCCCTTCTTTTTGTGTGGGACTGTTTAAGAAGCCCAGTTGACAAGTTGGTGGTGTGGCTGTACTGAATATTGTTATATTCATTAATAATTAGATTTGTATCTAGTGGAGATGTTTTATGTCCTAATGATTGGTTTGAAATTGTAGCTTCTGCCAGTGTTAACCTTTCATGGATCAGCATGGGAATCTTGGTTTGAAATTGCAGCTTCGGCCACAGAGATAAATATCATTGATGGGTGTGGAATCTTGACTTGGATGTCTCTTGCTTCGCTTATGACAGATCATTATGCATGTATGGTGGCTGCAAGCATGAGCTTTGTCGAATGAATTATTAGGTCTTTTTGTATGTTCTATGTAGGTGTAAAATGAATTGCATAATATCGATCAAGTTTTAGAGAGAAAAATATATATGTTTATCCATTCATGGATTCAGAATCTTAGACCATCGGAATCCATATTTAGAGGATGGATTTCAGCACTATAGTATGAATGCTTTTTTTAGTGGCAATTGGGACTGAGTTGAAGTCTTAGAAACAACTTACTAAGATTGCGTAGATGAATATTCATTGTCGGGAACCTTTTTTTCTTTTGTTGGTTCGCCTTCTTAAGATTTGGATGCAGATATATTTGCAGATCCAATTATGTGATGTGTTTAGGTTATATTTGCAGATCCAATTATGCAATGAATTAATTTTGATCCTCATAAATATTAATTATTAACTTTTTTTATCTGTATTAAGGTTTCATAAAATATTTTATTTAAGAGTTCTGAAGTGAATTTCGAATTAAAATTAAAAATATTTTGATATATTTTAAGATAAAGGATGATGACTCTTATTTTTTACTAGGAATGTCATAGGTTATAAATAGATCAAAAGGATGCTTCGATCTTTTCTTTGAAAAATATATAAATGACAAGGAAAAATCCAAAACCTCGATTTTTTTTTTTTGTTTTTTAAGGTAGGAACGTTCAAAACTTAAAAATAATTTGGAAGATACGTGCCAGATTGATACATAACATTGTGTTTGAGATTCGATTAATTTCGTGGATTACAATTGCGAGTCTATTCTTCGGATCCGGATACGGATCAGCATCCGCAATCGAACCCGCTCAACTGGCATCCCGTTATATCGTTGATAACGGAGAGAAGACGTCGTCAGCCGCAAGGTCCTGAAACCCTAATCTCGCTCTTTAAAACCCCGCCGCTTCCCACCCTTGGCCCAATGCCTCAATCCTCCCCAGATTCCTCCCCTCCTCCTCCTCCTCCTCTTCCTCTTCCTCCTCTGATTGTTCGCCTTATCTTCGATTTCTTTTCTTTTTTACTTGGGCGGCGGAATTGAATTCTGTAGGAGCGTGACGATAGGTTTTTGTCGCCCCAGTCTTACTATCCGTTTTGTTTTCCGAAACGGATGATGGTGATCGACATGTTTATCTGATTCCTTCCTCAGATCTCTCTTTCCGTCCTTAGAAACTTCAATCTTTTTCGCTTTTGGTGTTTAGTGGTTTTATATTGAAGGGGAGAATTGATGATGCCAAATCCATAGATTCTTTCTGCACTCCAGATGATGAATCATCACAATACATGCACTACCATCTGATCTCCCTACTTAACGATGAAGTTTCATTCATTTTACTTTCTGGGTATTAGATTTTTTTTAGTAAGCTTACGTTTTTTGGTGCGAAATTAGAGAAAGCGATGATTTTGATTTGCAGTCGGTGATGAAGTTACAATGAAGTGCTGAGTTTCCTGTGATTAACTCACCAAATTATCACCATCTTTCGGCTGAGACTGCGAGTTTTTTTTATCAAGTTGGAATGATTGTTTTATGTAATATGCCATTTGGTATCTGATGCTCAGTCTTGATATCGGTGGCTGGGCATCTCGTTAGAATGGCAGAGAGGGAAGAACAGGTCTTGCGACACTGGTTGCTCTACTTCTAGTGAGCTTCCTGTTACTTATACCCTGCTTACATACTACGTTCGTCATTTATGCTCTTCTGTAACTATTTGATCGTTCTTATTTTGTTTTATGTATTGCTGGCTACTTCTGCATTTTAAGTTGTGGTATTTGTTATGCTAATTGTTTTATTAGTGATTTTTTTCTAAATTTTTTTTAACGGTTGTTATATATTTTCCGAAATACTGTGGTATTGCTTTTGTGAATCTAGTGCTGTTGGCATTTATGAATCGTACATTTGGATGCTGGGCGGGTATATTACAGCCAAGCTTTATCAAAGAATTTCTAAAGGGAAAACCAGATGTTTTGTTATCTAACATACATCCCTGTAATTGTTAAGCGTCACAATGTTCGGTGTTGATCTTTGAAGCCACTACTAGATGAGTTGCCATTATATTTTTAGTAATCTAGTGCCTCTTACATTGTAATCTTTTTATGGCTGTGAGTTGTGGTCTGTCTTATATTGTGAATCATATTTCTTGGAACAAATAAAATTCTGGATGAGCCATCTGCTTCAGTTTACTAAAAAACTGGTGTTGGGTTTACAAATAAAATTCTGGAATTTATACATTTGAAGATATGCAGTGATATATCATTTAAGTGTATGTGTCGAAAGTTTATACAGATGTTGATACATGTGTAGAATTATTTACACAATTGATCATAGGAAATAAGGCAAGCATGGAATTTGATAATACATGAACACAACTCTTTTCTTGTATGCCCTTCTTCCTGGGTTAGATTACAAATTAAATTACTGGTGATACCCTTAAGAGAGTATTGGCCTAAATGATTCCTCATGATGTATGACAGTGGTAAGAATGCCACACTGTTTTCTCATATGTTGTACATTATCGTAATGTGGCAAATGTCAATGGTCAACTCTTGTGTTGCTCTATGATGTTAATTGTTCAGAATCTTGTTTTAAATGGGTTGGGCAGGTATGATCTTATTCTTTACATGATGTTATTGAATCGTAATGCTTATTAGAAACTTCCATCATGCAATAGTATCTTGAAAAATTCTTGTAAGGATTTCTGAACATGGCACCTATTTTTGGAGTCTAGCAAATTTGTGGTGATGATCGTGAATAATATAGATGATGTTTTGTCATCATGTCGATGATACAAACACTCACCTTTTAATTTCTTTTCACAATCATTATTTAGAACTTTAGTCATATTCAATGGATTGTTAATAGTTTTTGCTCATATAATTGGGCTTTGTAATGCTTCTTCTTGATGAACAAGGAATGGAAGATCTGATTGCAGGAGGCTTGAATGCTTAATGAGGCGACTCATGAAAGCAACAGGGCATGGCATCCGAATCAGAGAAACTACATCAATAATGCAGGCTACTCCAATATACTGCTTGATGTAGTAGCGTAATTGTTTCAGAGGATGATTAGGTTCCTTCTAAATGTGTTGTCACTAGTCTTCACGAGAAGGGTTGGCGATCTCATTGTTGTGCTCTTTGTGTTGCTTTTAATTTTTGTTGATGTTGTTGTAGTTGTTGAGTGATAATTGTATCGATATAGATGTTGATGGTGGTGGTTGTTGCGACATCTAGATTGTGGTTGTCACCTGTTTGGTGGATCCCAGTGACCTAAAGTTGTGGTCGTTGGAGCTCTTGTCGTGTTAGTTTTAGTGATCTTTTTGTTGTTCGACAATTGTGTGGATGTAGATGTAAACTAACGTGACATCGTATGTAGATGTCGGAGCTTCAGTGACCTTAACTTTCGGTGGTTAACGATGAGGTGATTATCATCTTCATCATAAATGTTGCTATGATCATCACTATTAGCGTCGATGTCACTAATTGTGTTAGCGTTGACGAAGATGCAAAGCGATGTGGGGTGTAGAGATTATTGTCGTCAAAGGTGGCTAGGTAACTTTGTTGGTGTTGACGGTAGCGTCGTAGTTCGCAACTATTGGTGTCATCTACGATCGAGTCGAATATTAAAATTATTTTTTTTATTTGTGTTTTTGTTGCTAAAATTGATATTGTTAAGATAAATGATCTTTTCACATTCCTACCTGTTAATTAGGAATGATAATATTAAAATGTAAGGATTAGAAAGTTAATTAGGATTTTTCAGCAAGATAAACTTGTAGATTATTAGGATTGAGATAAATTTATATTAAATTATTTATAAAAAATACTATTTAATAATTCTCTCCATGAAACTCTTGAATCATCATCAGAACTATTAATCTGTGCTGAGGCTTTCATTTCGTGGTTTAGAGAGAATTTGAAAGGTCCATAAGTTGTTTGCCATTAAGGATAGATAATTTCTATCCCATCTTAATTCAATACGCACTAGCACTTGGGACATACCTAGTATGCATCAACAAAAAATAAAATTATATGCGATATCTAACTTCAAATCGATGTGATTTCTTTAGTAAAAAAATTAAAGTTATGAAAAAAAAGAGAGAGTACAAGATAGTTTTACATATATTAATCAATAACATCATACCAAGATATATAATCTCATGAGTGCACTACAGCTAATGGGGTAGGAAAGTGACAAAGGAACATTGTAAGAAGCACAAGGAAACAAACATGAGATATGGAAACATATGGAGCTATGTTCACATGTTCACCCATAGCCTGCAGAGATGTGTTCCTCATCCACCAATAGTTGTAAAAGGTGCTCTTTTTTCCTATTGACTTTATCCAGATCAAAATGATTCAAGTTAAATAAAAAAAAAGAATTTTTAACACGATACATACACCTTCAAGCAAAGTCTAGTTAGTGTCTATTAAAAGATAGAGGTGTATGTATCGTGTGGCTTTCAATCACTAATAAGATGCTGAATCCCTGATGGAATGAATACTGGTTATGTAGGACACGCCGCTCTACATACAATGCAAGGGGTGTATGAAGAATCGAAATGGTTTGACTTTTTATGCATGAATCAATGATGTTTTTGCGTTATTGTGATAGCTCGGTGTCTTCTCTACCCAAGAATGATTCGATCTTAGTGTACATGATTCAAATTTAGCTTCCTTTAAAGCAATCTTGGCTTCGTTGTTTTGAAGGAAGCCAAGCTGTTGTGGCTTTAATATCATCGTTCAGCGGCTTTATGTTTTGGCTTCCTCTAAATTGACATTGTTGTTTTGACTTTTAGCTTTGATCATTTGACCCATCTCTCTCATCTTCTCATGGTGATCTGCTAAATTTATCTGAATTTTCTCTGTGAAGAATTAATTCGTCAGTCCCCAAAGCACTTTTGGGGTTCTCTCCAAAAGATAATATTAAGTACTCAAAAATGGTTCTGATTCCCAGAAAGATCAGTTTAAGAACTCAAGAAGTGTTCTTGGATTTCCGAATTGAAGAAAAATCTTTTCATGCCTACGCACTGATATTATGACTTTTCTTTTTTTTTTTCCCCCTCACATTCTACCTGACTAAGATCATGAATAAATTACAAAACCTAACTGCAATATAGATGGGCCATTGACGAGTGGATTCTTTGCATGCCATGTTAAAGAGAAAATTATTTGAGAAATCAATGATAAGGTGTCGAACAACATCTATGACAGAGAAAGAACAGTATCTCTATGTTTGAGGAATCCACAAACATTCATTATTCATCAGTAAGTATAGTTATGTTTACCCAAGAAAGTTAGATTATGGAAGCAAAAAGAGACCTTCGATGTTGAATTACTTGGAACTTAGTAATTTCCAACAGGCTATATTAGCATGATACGAGAAATGTACAGACTAATATGATCATACTAATATGCAACAGATACCATTACGGTGGACTTCTCGACAAAGATTCAACTTCTCCCAGGGAATGTTGAGAGTACAGAGAAAAGAGTCTTCCCAATCTTCAATAAAAAAATGAAGTATATGTGTGCTGCTAATTTGGTGGTGTTGATGAGACGCGCACTTGAAGCTCGTGCCCTCTCAAAAAAAAAATCATGCGATATATATAAATCCGAACACAAGGAATAGAGAAAGGTATCTTGAGATGGCATATAGAAAAATGTGATATGAGCCACCATTAGAAGATGGCTAAGACCAAAAGCATCACTATATAAAAGGCAGGAGAAGTTTAAACTTTCAGTTTTTGTGCATCAGCAAATAAGAACCCAAAGTGTAGCTGTTGCTTATTTGTATATATATAGTGTTCTTAAGGATGTGTATGTATACAATGTAACAACACACAAGCAGATGATTGAGGCTGCGTAAGAGAGAAAGCATGTAACACTAGATTGCAGTGTAAGCGCAAAACCTCCAAGTGAATTCTGCATCATATTTCAGCAAACAATTAGTGGAGTGGATGATATAGAAACGACAAGCCATGAAAGATTCACCGATAAATCTTGTTTGTCTTCGATGGAGTTTAGCTTTGCGAAACAACAACATAGAGAAGAAAGGTCTCAGTGCGTGCGTGTGTGTGTGAGTGTGTGTGTGAGAGAGAGAGAGAGAGAGAGGTATGCTTGGCTCCTCACACGCCAGCCGCAGTTGCCAATCCTCGGGTATGATTGGCGTCGAAACGAGTGGCATGCAGGGAGCCAGGCACAGTCCATTTCACCTCTTCTTGACGACCTCCTTCGCGACCCTCAGAGCTGTTGTTGTCGAGGAGGGGGAGTAAGAAAGATGGGGAGACGAAGCTTTACCGTCTGGGGAAGTGCTGTTGCAGGTCGTGGCAGCAACAAAGCGCAAAACGCAAAACCTAACACCTTCCCATCCGATACAGGAGAGGAAATCTACAGCAGGAGCTCGCATCCAAGTAAAAGAAGCCGAGTACGCTCGTAACTTTAAGCTTACCTGTCCACCACCCACCCACCCACCGGGGTTCCAAAAGACAAAGATGAAAAAGAAACCCTAAACTTATCCCTCCTCCCCTCTGTACCTGCCGCTAGAGAAACCCTATGTCACTCAGCTGGCCATAGGCGTGCTTCATGTGAGGAAGGTCAGAGATGGATTTGTTGGGTGTGTCATAGCATGGTAGGGTGAGATAGGTAGGAGGAAGAAGCACTTTTGGGCCTCCCCACCCTCATGTACATTCTGCAGAGACAAAGAGGAGTGTGGTCGAGGGCAGTCCTTCACTCTCATCTTGTCATGGAGAAAAAAGAAAAATGGAGTTTTGGCTTACTGTGCTGCCCATCAGTACTCCCCCTTCGGCCTGAGACTTGTCTGAGAGTGCTTGGATTTAACTGGGATTCTCTGTCCCATCCTCACTCTCAAGGTTCAGACATCCATCAGGACTTGTTTTGGTCTCTCACTTTTTTTTTTTTTTTGTTGCTTTGGCCATTCTAACTGCTCCCTTTTCTTTTTTGTTCTGTCTTGTGGGTTTGACTGTAGACTTTGTGATTTTGAAAATTAAATACTCTACCCACTTTATCCTTTTGGTGAAATCTCCTAGAATTTACCATTATTGTTTTTTTATAATTATTTTTTCATATATATATATATATATTTTTTTTTTGCAAGTGCCTCCCTCTCATGTCCAAAGTTTTCAAACATCATCATTTTTTCTTTTACCTAATACCTCAAAATATTATTATTTTCCTAATTCATAGGATGGTGAAGTTATAATATATGTTTTAGAATGAATTTTAAAAAAAATATATATTTTTTTTAAAGTGCCTCCCTCTCATGTCCAAAATTTTCAAACATCCTCATTTTTTTACCTAATACCTCAAAATATTATTATTTTCCTATCGACTGATTCATTGGATGGTGAAGTTATAATATTTTTTTTAAGAATGAATTTTCACAAAAAATATATATTTTTTTAAAGTGCCTCCCCTCTCATGTCCAAAATTTTCAAACATCCTCATTTTTTTACCTAATACCTCAAAATATTATTATTTTCCTATCGACTGATTCATAGGATGGTGAAGTTATAATATTTTTTTTAGAATGAATTTTCACAAAAAACATATATATTTAAAAGTGCCTCCCTCTCATGTCCAAAATTTTCAAACGTCATCATTTTTTTTTACCTAATACCTCAAAATATTATTATTTTCCTATTGACCGATTCATAGGACGAATTGGTCAGGTTATGATATTTTTATACTGTGTTAATACTATTTTTAACAATACTAAAAGAATATTATAACATGGTATAAAAATATATTATACAAAATTTATAATATTTTTATACTATATTACAGTCTTTCTAGCAATACTAGAACATTGTAACGTAGTATTTTTTTTATTTTTTAATAATGTTAGAAAAATTATTATAATATAATATAAAAAATACTATGATATAATTTTTTTACTGCATTATAATATTTTTTTGGTACTACTGTAAGCACTGTATCGTTCAAATGTTTTTATTGTTGAAATGTTTTTATGATATCCTTTAAATCTTTGCTCCAAACTGTTAATTCTGCTATGTTTGATTCTTTTTATTCTATTTGAAAATGTCTCGTTATTTTAACATTTCAATAATTTGCTTCCTTTAATTTTATACATAAGTGGATGCCTATCCTTCAGCCTTTGCCAAAATGGACTATTACCGAACAAAATAAATGAGTATTTTATGGTGGACATGCTTAGGATAAGAACATGAACTATTGTAATATATATATACCTCTCCACGGTGAGTAATTTTTGTGGTCATTCCAGTAAAATTAAAAGTTTAGCAAGTATGCATCTCTACAAGCCTAAAAAAAACTTGCATTTCCTATTGTTTTTAGTCTCCAGTTGACACTGAATTATGAACAATGGAGAACAAATTGCATAATCTAGAAACTATTTAAAATTAAGAAACACAACACTTATATTTAGTTTCACAGGATCATTGAGTTAGTCTATAAAAACGTTAGTATTTCTGCTACTATTAACAAGTCAATTATCTTTTCGAGATGGACTTAGTATTAGTAAGAGATTAGGGGTCCTAATAAGAAACAACTTTTGTTCTAATATTATCTTCCACAGCAAACTCTCAAGAAAAAAAAAAAAAGGGAAAAAAAACCATAACAGATTAAAAAAAAACAACAAACAAACAAACATGATTGTGGAATGATATTAAATAAAGAAGAATCTGGACAGAGGATGAAGATGCATTCCTCCAGATTAAGAAACAGTTTTGTGCAGCCCAGCCTTTAGTTGCAGACCTTACCATGTATTCAATGTTGATGACAATGATCATCTTTGTTTTTACTGCCATTTGACTTCAGATATCAGACTCTGTAATCTCAACGTGTGAATAGGTTAAGTTGTACAAACGAGCATCGAGAAGACTTGAAATTTTCTCATGTGAATATGATGTCTGATAGAAACAAAAGAACCAGTCATCGTCGACAAGCAACTTAAAAGAGTCTACTGATACATTCGTCTGCATGCTCCCTCCGCCACCACCTTCCGGGGCTCATCGCCCCGCCGCCTGCCATGGCCCCGACGACGACGCCTCTCCCGCCGCTTGGCACTGACTGCCCTCGTCGGTGCTGCAGCAATCGGCTCCGAGGTCTCGCCTGCGGTGAAGCAGGTAGATCTCTACGTTCATATTGCATCAGCACGTAAACCGGTGCCATGTTGGTGCAGCAGCTAATGTCCTCGGGAAGCCGACGACCGACGCGGACTTCCTGCCCTACACCGGCGGCGGATTCAAGCTGTTGATCCCCTCGAAATGGAGCGCCAGCAACGAGGTGCAGAGGTTCGAAGACAACCTCGAATCCAACAGCAACGTCAACGTCGTGATCACACCCGCTTCCAAGAAGTCCGTCTCCGACTCCGGCAGCCCTGACGATTTCTTGTCACAGGTAAACCAGATCCCCGCGCATCGATCCATCTGCTAAAGATTGACGACACCGGGTTGACTGTTTGCTCCGACAAAAACAGGCTTACTTCGGGAAGATAGATGCTGAGGTACCACTTACTATACCCATGGCAGACATCAAAAGCAATCCATCGATTTCAACAGGGTGAGTTTGACGCTGATGCGGTGGCGACTGCCAACATCTTGGAGACCTCGACGCCGGCGATCGACGGAAAACAGTACTACTTCGACAGATTTTGACAACAAAAGAAAAAAAAAAGAAAGAGAGAATATACAGTTCTAACACATAAGTAATTTATACGTTTAATTGAATCGACAGATGTTGTTTAGATTGTTAAAACAAAATTAAATAATATTCAAATTCGATTAACATATATATTGTTTTTTAAACAACAAAACGTCAGATAACAATGTGATATAATTTGACAAAACATATATTAATAGGCTTTTGTACATGTCTTTTATTTTGTAATTGTTTTGAAAACATAAGATAAAACAATCGTAATATATATTAATGACGTAAACCTCCGAGAACATCCAGCCCGGCCCATTCCAAATAAAATAGGAGACGCGATCACAGGAGCGGCAATACCCGACGCTCCACTCCATCCACCGTTGGTCCGCCATCAGACGGTCAACAAGAGACCGTATCTTATCATGTGCGCTTTCCGTGTGCCTTCAGGTTGGAGTCGCAATCTTTGATCCGGAAAAAAAAAAAGCAGAAAAATTCCCACAGCCATCATCGTTGGAAAAAGGCGATTCCTTTTTTTTTTTCTCTCTCGCTTTCGGTGTACCTTCTGCTTCCGCTCCACTTCTTTTCCTCTTTTCTTCTCCTCCTCTCCTTCTCTTTTATAGTCACAACCAAGCGATAGAAGGATTCGCATGTGAGCCGGTTCTTCGCTCTGTCCAAATGGCTTTCCTCCGATCGTACGTAAGTTCTTCTTCCCTCCACTTTCTTTTTCTTGATCAAGATCCCTTTTTTTACCTCTTTGTTTTCTATTTCTTTTATAGATTAATAAGATCCTATTTGTTGATCTCCTTATTTTGTGATTAATGTGATGGTCTTGAGGTTCGTCGTCTCAATTTAGGGATATTTCACGGCATGTGGTTTTTGATCGGAACCGTTTATGAATCTTGATTGCTTTCTTTACGTGTTAATTTGTTTTTATTTAGATTTTCTAATCGATCTCTGTTTGCATCGTCGATCAAGTGAGTTCTTGGGGTCGATCGGGTTTTGCAACCAGCAGGGTTCGTAGAGAACGAAACCATGTTGCCGTCTACGGTGTTATAGGCCTTCCATGATGTTATTTGCCTTGTTGATGGAATTTTCTTTACGGATTCAAATGAATATATGCAGTCCCTTCTACGTTTTTCTCTTCCTGGATTCTTTGGTGTTTTCGTCTACTAATTGATGCCGATTTAGTTGTACTGTTGCCCCAGTTTCTGGAGTTCTTGGAAAGTGGTGTGAGCAACATCACTGGACAGTATAGTTGCATCATCATGCATCCCTTTGTCATTCTGCTGCAGTTAAGATTTCAGAATGCTTGCGTGGTTGCGTTAATGTGTTTCTCGTTGCATGTTAACCTGATATCACTGCCCGAATTAGCTATTTTCTTTATGGTGCCTGCTTAGTTTGCCATCCTCAAAAAGGGGTCCATTTAACTCATTTGCCTTTTGCCATCCATTGTCTTGGACTCTCTGATTGTTCTTGTAGGTCTAATCTTCTTGCTCAAGTTCCATGATGTGTAACCAGATGTCTCACTTACCTTTACAGCACTAACTGAATAGTTCATTTGTAGGCAAGTTTTTGTCAAGGCCCATGCACTGAGGGCTTTTTGTGCCTGGGCTTGAAAGCAAAGGCAAACACTTCAACAAAGCTAAGCATGCTTTCCAATAGATGTTAGAAAAATTATCTTTTAAGGTGAATTGAGATAAACTAAAACTCAAAATTAACATGTTTCCAGAAGTATCAAATTTGGGGTCCACAACCTGGGACATTTTTTTTTTCTTTTTCCCTCTATAAAATCTTTTGGTTAAAGGGCATACTCAGTACACGAGGCTCCCGTCAGTGCAGGGTTTGGGGAGAGTCAATGTATGCAGCCTTACGTTTGAATATTTAAAGAGACTGTTTTTGTGACTCAAACCCTAGTTTCCTAGGTTGCAACGGAACAAACTTACTGTTTTACCAAGGCTGTTATTTAGAAATAAATGTTTTGGTTATGTTATTTTTATTATAGTATTTGTTCTTGTAGTTTGACAAATTTGTTAGTCTAACTAAAGGGGTGAATGATAATGCACTAGATACTACTCTCCAATTTTAAAAACTAATTTTCTTAACTTGTAAGCATGCCTTCTTCAGTCCTCTTTTGCTGATTAAATACATATGACCATCTAAAGAATTTTACTGGGCAAATTTAGATTGCTAGCATTAGTTATACCCTTTATTTTCTAGCTCTGTTCTTCAAAAGTTAATATTTATATGTTTAACGCACAATTCATCCTTATGTTAGGATCAACTAAAAAATATGAACAAGATTGGAGTTGGGCTTTAATTTAATTTTTTTTATAGGACTTAGCCAAATTTGATTTTTGTGGCATTCAAATCTTGAAATGGAATTAAATCAATCGAATAGACAAATTGAAATTAGCCATTATTTTGAATGTTCTTCCAAATAATGCTTTTCCTACTGCCTCTAATTACTTTTTCGTCCTTTTTTGTGATGCCTTCTATAGTTTCTTATGTATTTTTTTCACTTTATTTTCCAATTATCTTCTGAAGCCGCATGAAATTTTACCTTTTCTATTTATTGTTTTTTTAATTACATTCTTTCTTATTTACATATTCTTCTAAAAAATAAAAAAAGAAAAATATTCTTCTATACGATGTTAAACTATTAACGCATTTAATCGTTTCTAAGTTCACTGGAATCTTAGTCTATTCAATCAATTTTAACAGTAACAGACTCTTCCAGTCTTTGACCAAGGATATACCTTTCTTCAAAATTAATCTTTGTTGTTTAAGCCTAACAGATCCTCATGAGTATTCTTTTCTCAGTAAGTGACTTAAAGTCCTCCGGAATAGTTTTTCTCATGGTACACCTTACCGGTCCGTATCGGTGTACCGACCAGCTGTCGGTACGGTACGTATCTAACCATACCGATGTATTAACACATGATATAGTGAGGTGTATTGGCAAACCAGTATATACTGCCCATACCAATCACTTGTTGGACCAGTATATGCCACCCGTACTGCACGGTACATCATGGTACAATGAACCTTGATTTTTCTTATATGTGATGCATTTTGTAATTCTTAAACTAAAGCTTTGCAATCATCTTGTGTTTTTATCAGAGTGTTCATATACAAGATTGGGTCCTTTGTATTTTTCATCTCCAAAACAAGTGTGGTATGGAATGACCATTGTCTTATGAATTAAACTTGTAGTTTGCTCATTAGACCAAGCTACTTTGGCTATCATGTATCTGTTAAAGTAGTCTCGAGATTTTTGCCTTTGATCATTGCATTTTTGATGCCCTTGATTGCCTCGAGAATATGATATATAAGTTTACACTTTTGGGATTTGCATGTCTCTTAATTTTATTGAGATTGTTTACAGAGCAATGAACTGCTGTTGATAAGACAACCTGATGTGGCAAATAAAGTGCTGTCAATAAGACACCGCTCTACAGGGCATAGGATTAAATAAGACATTAAGAGGACAAGTTCCTCAACAAAATCCTCCATTCCCTCCTTATTGGTTTGTTATGCCTTCTATAATAAGATTTTTCTCATATATAATGAGTAACGGCAGTATGCTTTCCTTTAGATGACTTATTTGGATTCTTAGTCATCTTTGTTATTCTTCTGCATAATATCCTCTTTTGTACACTAAGTAAGACAGTTATGTCAATGATTCAAGTACTTGTGTGCGTGGTTCTGCCAAACAGATTCACTGGTTTTCAGCATCCTATAAGCTAAGGATTGTGTGTAAATATTCTCTGTTGATGTAACATAAATAATCTGAAGGGAGATAGATTATCATAGATCTGTTAAGAGTTTATCTTTACAGATTCTGCTTCTGGAAATAGATTCTGTTGCATTGGGCATCCTCCCACTAAACAGATTTTGTTACTCAATGTTCTGTTGACGACTAAGGCACACCAATCTGTTTTAGCATTATATAAATGCCATTTCATTGAAGCCATGATTCACTTAAATGGGACTCATTGATCTTGCTTACCTAGCCATTTTTTATTATTTTATTTATTTTATTTGATGCTACTGAATTTATTTTATTATTTTATTTAAAAGTGTAGGGCTCCTATCTAACTTACCCTTCTGCCATGGCTGCCATGATTCAGGGCCCTGTAACACTCCTACCAAAAACACTGTCACAGTTATTTTCTCATGGGTCAATGTAAAAAGACCTTTACCTCTTGTTTGAGTGGACTATGTTTTTGGTCGAACATGACTTTAGTTATTTAACATATTTTTTATTGTTTATATTTTGTTGAAGTTTAGATGTTATGCTTACTAGAACAATTCGAAGACCTGCATTGTCATGTTTGACTTTTATCATCAATTGTTTTCAGTCAAATGCATCTTCTGGGATGGGTGTTGCTGAGGATTGCAGGGACATCTTCCTGGAGCTTCAAAGAAAGAAGACACATCGATATGTGATTTTCAAAATTGATGAGAAACAAAAGCAGGTTATTGTGGAGAAGACTGGAGGTGCAACTGAAAGCTATGATGATTTCTTGGCATCTCTGCCCGAGAATGATTGTCGTTATGCCGTCTATGATTTCGACTTTGTAACTGAAGAGAATTGTCAAAAGAGCAAGATCTTTTTCATAGCCTGGTGAGATTCTTGATGCTAGAAATTTTTTTCTCCTCTATTCTGCTGCTAATATGGTGAGACTTTCTTTGAGATATATATATATATATATATATATCTATATATATATACATATACATATATATATATATATATATATATATTTAATCTGACTAAACCAAGTATTGCCAAAATAGACACGTACTACCAGGTGTTTCTTTTTTTTTTCCAAAAGAAAAAAATAATCTATTTAAGGTACTACTTGGTGTTTTTTGCTGGCAGCTGCAGAAGTCATGGCCTGCTTTTATTTCTTAAAATTGTTTCATTTTTTTAACTTTGTGAAATTATTTACAAAATAAGTCGGCTTTAGTAGTGATAATTTTTCTCCCCTCGACTTTGTGAAGTTGTGATACCTATCAGTTGAATATGGGGATCTTTAGCCGGTGCTGAGATTGTGGTAGAGTTGAAAATTGTGAAACCAAGCTACCATAACAATGAGTACAGAGTTTTATTGTTATTGTAGCTGTTACCTGCAGCCTCTAAAAATTCATTTAAACCTTGAGAACTGGATGGTTCCCTAATTTTGTCTTTGATGTTGTGTGCATGCACAAGTTAGATAGCCATATAGACTGTTTGAGGTCCCTGAAGCAGATGTGTGTTCGGAGATCCAGTTATCTTTTGTAATGTCCTTGAAGGGGGATCAGAATGCAAGTTCTTTTTTTGGCAAATGGTTATGCCTGAACTTATTTAATTTAGTTGCTTCAGGTTGTCGGTCTTGATAATTTGATTGTTTTTTGTTGACTAAACTGAAAACTGCATGACACCTACAAGACAGCTTTTTCAAGGTAAATAAAGATACACAAATCTTTAATAGCACTACCCTAGATTACTGTACATAGTTTTTACAGAACTGATCAGTAAAAGCAGAAGCCTCAGTTATATATCTGATAAAGTAGTCTACTAGAAATAATTATCAACTTTTCATAATTCTTTTATATCTGATAAAGTAGTCTATTAGCCTCAGTTATATATTCTTTTATTCTAGTCTTGAGATTTTCTATTCATCAATCACCAATACTTTAAAAGGATTCATATGATAGATTCTTTCCACTTGCTTTAACTCGAAGCTAAGGTTTCCTTTCATGTAATTTGGTCTTTATTCCGCTCATCCCAGCTACAGGCTTTTCTTGCTAATGTAATTAGCACAACAAACTATTATGGGTCTTGAACAAATGAAAATTATAATATCGTTTAAGTCTTTTGTCACCACTGAGAAAAAAATGTTGTGACATATTTAAGTATTCTCCATTTTGCTTTAAGCATCTTTGTATGTGAAGTATTGTTTCTGGTGCTTGGTAGGTTGCATTACTCTTCCATCTTTTTTACTGGTGAGTTGTTGATTTCTCACTCTGTTGCTTCTTTTGTATGAAACTTGGGTACTTTTATGTTGGGTTGCATACTTGCATCTTTAAATGTCGTCTTCCACTTTTATACATATTACATCAATTCAAGGGTATATGATGGTTGTTTTTTCGCTCTTGTTGCTTCTGCCATCAGGTCTCCTTCTGTATCACGAATCCGAGCTAAGATGCTGTATGCCACCTCCAAGGATAGATTCAGGAGAGAGATGGATGGAGTTCACTATGAGATTCAGGCAACTGATCCCTCAGAGCTGGACCTTGAGATCCTGAGAGATCGGGCGCATTAAATTAGATATATTTTGGGGTCATGAATTTGCGATCAGAAGTTGAACTAGCTATATATGCCCTCTGGATAAGATAATTGTGTTTGAGTGCTTGAGACTCTGATACTAAAAGTGATTGGGTTATGCTGCTGAACATTTCTGAATATATAAATCAAGTGTTGTCGGAAAGTTGGTTTCTTTAAGTGGTTCAAGCAAGCTTGTATGGATATAATATTTTCAATATCACAGAAATTATATGGTCGCTGTTAATTGGTGTTGTTCATATTCTTGATTTTGTGCCAGAGGCTTGCCAATTTAAATACTTTTAATTATGAGAAATTACTATCAAAAAGTGCCTCAGGAAGTCCCATGTCTTTCAGTTTTCTAGGAAAAAGAAAATATGTGAAAAAAATCAAACATATGCTTTGTTTTCTGGAGCATAAATCAAGCTAATTTTTTAATTTGGTTGACTTAAGTTTTATAGTTAGTACTTTAGTTTTACAAATAACAATAAAGATTTTTTTAAAAAAAATTTTACGGGTGGTCTTCTAGTGATAGTTTTTTTCTCCGTTAAAAATTTATATCTGAAAGATGATATTGAGTTGATGGATCATCCAATCCAAACCCCATATGAATTATTTCAGATAATTCTTATTGGTCCATTAAGCCAACAAGTTGGTGATTTTGTTAATGATGCTGTACACTTTTTTTTTCTTTTTTCTTTTTGGAGAAATAAGAATTTGCTATTGGCAATTGGCATGGTGATCCTTCTTATTCATCTTCCACAAGCTTGAGACCCAAGTACGAATTAGAGATGTTGCACCCAGCGTCGTTGTCATGGCTCGATGAAGGCCAGCCCGCCCGCCGTCCGATTGATGTGGCCTCAGCACTGCTCCCACCGTCGGTGTCGCGGGTGGCGGCAGAGTAATGTCGATGAGGGGGTTAGTTACCTGACAGATTGGTATTTCGATGATCTGAGCGAGCAGCATCTTACCCGAGAACGCCATGTTTAATTAACACAGCATCAAGCACTTCGACGGTGAGCATCGCTTGTATCTGCGAGACCAATTCCGGCGGCCGCGGAGGATGCCCACCGTTGCTCGGCAAGCATTTCAGAACAATGGCTGCTCCCGACGAACAATTCAGACACACGCCGCAATTGTACGCCAGAAGGTAGGATCGTGATACAACAATCTTGTCAATGATCGATCGTCAACATCTTCTGCTACTGCAAAGCTCCTCCCTCCTTTGTTCAAGAGAAACAAACGTTCTTGCAGTTGATTGAATAGTATTCTTATTTTGAATGAAGGATAACGATGAAGACGACGAGATCCAAATCTTTCAGGTAACATAGTCAGCAACTTCTTCTGCAATCGATAAAATATAACATACTACCGATCATACGTCGTGAGAGACTAAATCATATTTAAATTAATACTAGTCAGCTCACCATATGCTCTCATGCGTGGACGACCAACAACGTTCTCACCGTAGTTGGTGGCTTTGGTGCCAAGGTTGATGAGATGTGATGGAAGGTCGACGAGCCACCCTAACCCTAAAAGGTTGTCATACTGAGAATAGAATAGTCAACCCTACCATCTTCTCTAACCATTATATATTCATACTGCATCAAAGCAATCTAGTGCTCCGGTGGTGTATATTTAAGTTCCTGCAGGCAGAGAGAGAGAGAGAGAGAGAGAGGAGGAAAGATGCTGCTGCACAAAAGACATGCTGGATCTTACTGGGAAACTCTCGTTCTGTGCTTCCTCTGCCTTGTCTTCCTTCTCGAGAGATTTGAAGGAGCTACGACTGTTCCAGCAGAAGGTATGCGTGCTCACAACCTCCATGCAGTCCCCGAGGTTAGAGAGAGAGAGAGAGAGATCATCGTATCATATGCGTGTGTGCAGAATTTGACATCGTTTTCTTTTCGGTTAAAAGAGTTGCAGCATCAAAGGATTCGATGCCTGAAGGAAACTTCGGTTTCTAGAATTGTTTTCCTTCTTTTTTTGTTCTTGTTTGAACTCATCCACAACGAGTTTTTCCTCTTGGAGTTCCGCTGAGTTAGAAACTCCACTGCACCTAATATTTTATATTCGTCTGCACTATCAAGATATTGGTATTTTTGTATCTGTGTTCTTCGATCGCCTGCAAGGAAGACAATTTGAAGAGGCTTATTTATTTGGTCATGCTTGATCTCCTCCTATGTTTTTACTTAATAAAAACAACATTATAACAGGAGCTTGTGTTACTTTAAATCCTCATAAATCACAATTGTTAATTATATTATGTCTTATGATTTTATGGAATAGTTTATATATAAAAGTTTGAGTGAGTTTAATGGCAAGTAGGAATGCCTTAATATTTTTTTAAATAAAGAATAATAAAAATTTTTAATTTCTCATCAATTTTTATCTTGAAAAATTTTATAATCTTTGCATTCATTTATTATAGAAGAATGACAGAGTGAACTGTAATGGTTTTTTTTTTTTTTTACCATTAAGCCTTATTCTATTATTGTAGCGAATATATTGAGTATTTGGAAAGGTTAAGGCTTTATGTCAAAATTATAGGAATAGGAGTCAAAATATGAAGTGCATTTTTTTTAAAAAAATAATCCAAAATCTTATTTTAAATATTTACGATGCAAGTCCGATCAAATGTCTCAAATGAGGGAATTAATTATAGATTATCATGTGTAATATTAGTTATATTTAGTATCTCAATCTTTAGATTTTTAAAAAAAATATATCAAAATTTTTTATATATAAAAGTGAAATACTATAGTGTTTACCGAACACCTACTTTGGTTTATTTTGATTTATCATTTGAGTATATGTGGTGTTTTTATAAAATAAAATTGATGATACGAGAAAAAATAAAATAAAATATTTTTATTTTTAAAAATAGATGGTGGATTAATGTAAATTTAACAAGTGTAAAGATCGAATGATGTGCTTGCCGGTTGTGCGACTATTTTTTTCCTCGATCTGTAACCTCTCTTTGGCCGTTCAGTTGCCGCGATAAATGCGATACTGGGGAGATGGGGAAGGCCGGCTTCGGCGTGGAACATCAGCGGAGAGCCCTGCACCGGCACCGCCCTCGACTCCAACGACATCGTCAACCCTAACGTCAACCCCGGCCTCAAATGCGTCTGCTCCTACGACAACGCCACCACCTGCCACATCACTCAACTGTAAATTTCCGCTTCCTTATCTTCCTTTTGCTTTCTCACCTTCTCCGTTTATCGATCACTACTTCTCTCGAAAACTGCTTAGTTTATGATCTGTATGTATAACAATTGTATTATTCATGTTATTCCTATTTTTTCTTGAAAGTTCGTTCACTGTCCCTTGAAATTTTGATGGAGCAGAAGAACTGCGGGTGTGATCAATGAGAATGTGTACTACATCGCTCGCATATTTGCAATTTTTTGCATTTTGGTTATATCTTTGACCAATTATTATTTGGCTTGGAGATCATATTATATATGTTGTTTTATTTTTCTCTTTTAACACGTGTTTCCTATTGCAGTAGGGTGTACGCCTTGGACGTGAAAGGGGAAATCCCGGATGAGCTGCAAAATTTGACGTACCTCAACAACTTGTATGCACTGTTCTCACATCCAATGTCTTCGTTCCTTAGCTAAACTGAGTCGGTATCTGTTTTCACATTCACATCCACACACAAGCACATCATATTTCGATACAAGCCTGTGGACATTTCGTATACAAATCATGTCCTTTTTTGCTTTTATTTTGTAAAGACCAACATGGCTTTTGTTCATCACAGTTTTTTATTATTTATAATCATGTTTAACAACTTTATCTTCAGCACATAATTAGATTTTGAAGAAAAGTGTCTTTATTTAATGAATGAAAAAACATTGAAAAGAAAGAAAAGGAGGAACATTAAAAAAAACACACTCTTAGAATTTTGAGATACGGTTTGATGGCTGCTGATGCAATGAAAACTTTCAGGGATCTATCTCAAAGTTATTTGACTGGTCCTGTGCCAGCATTTATCGGAAACTTGACAAAGTTGCAATATTTGTAAGTCAAATTGCTTTTTTGCTTATCAAAACAAGCAATGTTCTTTATTTTCGTTTCTCCCCCTCATTATACTTTGTTGACATAGTAATAAACTTCATATTCCCATTTTTAGGACTTTCGGTACAAATGCATTATCAGGGTCCATACCAAAGGAACTTGGCAAGCTCACAAGTCTCATCTCCCTGTAAGAAATCAATGACTTCAATTATCATACTTCTTCAACTTTTATTGTGTATCAAGGTGTTGCTGATTTTTTGTTTTCCTGAATTTATGTAGAAGAATATACGTTTTTAGATGTAATAGGATGAACTCAATAGTTGCGGTAGAAGAGGAAGAGTACATAAAGAAGAAAAAAAGATGAGAGGGTGCATTGTGGGAAGCTCTACAAAGACCAATGATGCCCCAAAACTATCAAAAGGGGTGGGGTGGCTTTTTTATCCTTTCTTTTGTTTGATAGGGAAAAAGCCCAAAAGAAGTTATAAAATAAATTATGGAACATGATTTAGAGGTGATCAATTCAACAAAAATTGAGAAACTCTTAGCATACCTCCAAATTCCAATATCTAGTCTAAGAGTTACATAAGAATAAGTAATGCTTCTCACACCCACTAGAGAAATGTGCATTTGCAATGTTATAGCTTTTCTTAGCAGTTATTGTGGGAAAGTGAGAAGGTTATTTACCTCATCAGAAGAGTAGATTAGTGTTGGAAAGAATATATGACCAAATAGTGGATGAGCATTTATCTATGTTTTTGATAAAAGTGGACAAATAGATAATTAAGGAGCAAGTAATTTTCCTTGTTGCAGGAATCTAGCTCATCTTCCTTCATTAGCGTCCAACTATGACATTTATCTGTATATCAGTCTTCATTTGACCATAAACAAAGGCCAAGTAAAGGTTAATATAACTCTCTATGGTATAACATTGAAGTATCCTCTTAATAATAAAGTCACCTCCATAAGTTCCTGTCCATCTCTATTCTAATCTTTTTCTTCCCACTCCATTTATTAGGTTGAAGATAGAAATCCACTTGGTGCATATAATCTGAAGCATTTTAAAATCAAGGAGCTTCATGACCAAAATCTAAAACAAACCCTTTATGGATTATGTAATGATGACAAAATAATTAAACTTCAAGAATTAAACAGTTTCGATATTAGTTGACTAATGTTTTCTACCAATATTTAAACTTCCACTAAAGAAAGTGATGAAATGATGAGTTGGTTGCCACTTTTCCTAAAAGTTTATGTTAATAGGAAACTATTAATTTTATATTTAAAGTCTAAATTCTTCTCACATTCAAACCAACAAAATATTAATAAGCTTGACACATGAAACCAAATATAAGATAACAGTGCAAGCCAATCAATGGTTACATGGAGTTGGCATGCAGACCCAAGTGCAAGCAATGGTGGCACAAGCCATCTATTAATAGATTTTGCACAAAGACCCATATGTGGGAGGATCAACACCATGAGTGTGGGTGAATCACATTGAAACTCCATTACCTCTGATACCATGATAGAATGATTAGCTGGGTAATGGATATTCCTAGAAGTTTGGGATGATAGGAAAGAGCCCAAGTTATATTATAGAGTATAGACACTACCAGAAAGCAACTTTATCCCATTTTTTTAGATCTACTTCAATCCCAATAGGAGTTGCATGAGATTCAACTTCAAAGGCTGCAAACAAAAGGCAAAGCTAAATTGTGCGCTTGTGTTAATTTTCGTCTTGGTTAATTTAAACTTTCTAGTTTCTACTTCTTAGCTACCAGTTTGAGTTGTTTTGTGTCTTCATTCCCCTGATTGAAGTTCACAAATAGCAATCAAGTTCAACTTTGTTTTCTTCACCAAGTAGAGTTGGTTTTTCTATGAGGGAAATGCAAAGATCATTACCTTGGTCACTATTGTGGTTTTAAGAAATTTTCTCTTTTTGTATCTTACACTACCCCAGTTGAGTAACTCGCACAGATTCATTCTATCAACAAATGATCTTGTCTTGTTTCCTAAAAGCATCATAATAGATAGATAGCCATGTAACTGTTCCACTATTCTGGTCTCACACATTTGCTAAATTGAAAATTCAAAACCATAGATCCAGTCTACAAATTGGAAATATTGCAACTACAGAATTGTGGCCATCAACTCAGTAGCATACCTCTTTGAGAGTATTCCTCAGAAGCTAATTACCAATTTATCTGCATTGGCAATATCTTACTGTAGTTTTGCTCCCAACTATGAAACCTATATAAATGAATTCCTTTACTTTCTTGAAGTTATTCTAAGGAAGTTATTGGTTCAAAGGACAGATTGAAATATCTTAGGGTTCTTCAGTGGCAGCACCAATGTTATTGAACTTAATAGGAATTCTAGGAAATCTGTGAACCAAATTTCCATCTCTGGTGATACCTTCAAGATGACAAGCATTTAGTAAGCAAATCTTGAATACTTTCCTACTCTTTTATTCCCATGTCATAAATTATCTCCAATGTGATCATAACTTTAAAAGTTGGTTTATAATTTTTAGCACTTGTGACGGCAAAAGTTCTAGGATAACTATATTTGATCACTCATGAATGGTCATTTCGAATTATACTTTCGTCGCTAATAATCCTTCTATATTGATTCTGCTGTGTTTCTGTCCATTGTGAAGAAACATTTGCCAGATGTGGTTCCAGATAGGTGCTTTCTACTACTTGCCACGGATCTTGAGATATGAAGATTGTCATCATTTGACTGCTTCAGTAGTCATATTTATTAAATCCATCAAAGATAATAACTTGATATTGGAAGAAGTTATAAAAGCCATTTGAACTGAAGCAAAGAACTTAGAAGTAGATGGGTTCAGTTACAGTGACTGTTTGTTCGCATTTCAGCCGAAAAGAAACAGAATGGGGGAGGAGGACCCATATGCCATGGCTAGATCAGTATGGATCCACTCCATGGCTAGACTGGCATGATACGATGTCCATAGGTGAGGGAAGACTATGAGAAGAGGAGAGACATGCACAGGGGTGGGTTGGGCCCTTAGGTTGTTGAGGTCTTAAAAGACAAAATTATTCAACAAGAGAAGAATCAGGCTCATCACCCGATTCACTGGGCTTACCAGGTGGTAAGCCTTGTTTGGAAGCTGACCACTCAATTTAGGGTGGTCTGCGCACCAGTAACCGTGCGGACTGGAATGTACTGGATGGTACATACAGGTCTGCCTGGTACGTAGAACCATGTAATTTATAACAACACAAATTACCTTTCCACAGTAAGGCAATGATACTATCAATGCTAGTGGTGACACCACTCTGCAGTTGTGTTTGGTTCATGTTATCTTTCTTGTGGGCATCTGTTTTCAAAATTTCCTTTGTACCATGGCCCCATTTGTCTTAAAAGACAATAGCTGATAGCCACATACTTTTGTGAATTAACTGAAGCAAAGAAGTTCTAAGAGTGAATAGGGATTTTCAATTATAGCTAGGAACATTCACTCTGGTTCCAGATTACTTGTATATTAAAATTGTAAAATAATAAATTAGAAAAACAGGCCAAGTGCCATTTAAGGTACTTGATGATGAATTATCTAGAGTTAATAGGTTCAACTTCCAGAATATGGAAGATGAGGTCTCTGACTGATTAATGACAAGGTAGTCCAACCAGGAAAAGGAAGATTGCTGGGTATTTTCTATTATGAGTTATTCCAGTAGGGGAATGCATTTAGTGCTCTGTTGGTGTTGGCTTATATGATATGAGAGGAACAACATTGTCTTCAGGAGCCCTCCTTGGCAGCAGTTGATCTGATTAGTTCAGCATGTAAACAGTTCAGTTTTCTGTAGCTTTTTCTTCCTCTGTTCTTTCTTTTAATTATATTTGATCTTTTTAATGTTTTTCTTGTATTATTTTTTTTCTTAGGAACAATAGTCTGAGATAACCTCTCTACCTTTCTTCAAAACAAAATCTTTCTTAGGTGGTAGATATATTCAGTTTTGTTATTTTCTCTTGTTTCTTTAATTTTAGAAATTATGCATGCTTATCAAATCATGGAGTAATGAGTTTTATTTTCTGATCAATTTACACCTTTCATCATAAATATACTTTTACTAGGAAAAAAGTAAAGAACATTATTTTTTTGTTGGCAGGAGTCTAGGAACGAATAACTTCACCGGTCGAATCCCTCTTGAGCTTGGGAATCTGACCAATCTTCAACAATTGTTAGCTGTTCTTATGTGCCTTGTGTTTTTTCAATAGTCCTAACTGCTAAGTCTTAACATAAGTCTTAACACTATAAGTTGGTAATTAGGCTCATTATTTTGTTGTCTTTGGTAGATATATTAATAGCTGTGGAGCAAGTGGTGAGTTTCCATCAACGATATCAGGACTTAGCAGCTTGCAGACTTTGTAAGACCATTCCTAATATGCATCTTGAAGATTCCCTGCTTAAATGTTGCTCATGATATTTTAATCTTGTCAGGTGGGCATCTGGCAATAATTTCACTGGCAAATTTCCAGACTTTAGTCGGACTAGTCTAGTTACATTGTAAGGGTGAAAGAACACTTTTATATAACATTTATAACTGGACCTTCATTCCATTTATCTATCAGATTTCTGTGCCATGTGCCATGCCTTGTTATTTACAGAAAAATTGCTATAATATGGAAGTTTTTTGAGAGATATTGGAAATATGAAGCCATAAGAAGTTACAAAATGAGCTTCTATTTAACTTTCATTATAGTCCAAGAGATTTTTTATTATGTAAAATAATCGGTGCAGTTCATGGAATTCTTGGAGAGTTATTAATTAATAAGAAGATTCTCTAATTTTACTAGGATCTCAAGTTACGTAAATTCTTACTTCAGTCCATATCATCAATTAGAGTTTAAACCAATTTGTAGACAGCTTCTACATCATGATTTCCTTCCTTGTCGTGGTCATCTTTATGAAGCCTGTGGTGGAGGAGGCCTTCTTTTTTACTTTGTACCTTAATTGAATTTCTTCTGTTATCAACACATTTCAGTTCTGACAAATAGACCACCTTTTAGCACTCAACATAGTCATTAAGGTCAACAGGGTAGAAGATCTGTGGTATCTTCTATCCTTTCTCAATCTTCATATTCTTCTATTGACATTGTCAATCCTGACATCGTTTATATTGGTCTTTTGACTGCTTCATCTGACCTCTGTATTGGTCATTGAGTAGCACAATAGATGGAGTCCCAGCACATGCCATATCTGCAGACTCCAGCAGTTTAATGCTACTTTTGGTCATCCTCTGCCAACTATGTCTGCTACTACTAGTACATCTTCGGCTTTATAAATTTAAAACTTTGCTGCTTCTTATCATATGATTTACTCTTCCATACTTTGTGATTATTTATCATTATCCTCTTGCTCAAGTAGCTGCTAGATTATGACTAAAATCAGAATTATTGTATATGATGATTATGACTTTTGGCTTAGGTTTTCTAATCTCTAAAGGACTTAATGACTTTTGAAGAACACATTTTTTTTTGTTAAATTTTGCATATCCATTGACATTTTTCTAAAGGGACCTTTAGGAGAAATATTCTTACTTTTCAAAGTAGGTGATGACCTCCTTCTGAGTTCTAAAAGGACTTCTGATGGAAACTCCTGATGCTGACATCTGCTGCTTTTGTTGCTGTCCATGCTATTGCCACCATTGGCTGATATTATCAAAAACACCTCCAACACCGCCACCATCTCCACCAGTAAATGAATTTTTAATTGAACTGTAATATAATAAATAAAAGTCATATCCTGTATTCACACTAGGCCTACCCATGCAAAATATTTATATATGTCCTTTGTATAAATTTGACCAATGTATATAAACTTCATCACAGTATTAAATTATGCTGCTCCATTTGCCTGATTTACATTTCAATTTCACACAATGCCATCATTCTGCTTTTTTTAGCAAATAAGTATGCCTTCACTTGATACTAGTACTATTTTCTTAAACGTTCTAATTGCTTAAATTTTCTGGATAGGAGGATTCAAGGGAACTCTTTTGAAGGTCCAATCCCTTCAAGTCTTTCCAATATGACCAAAGTGACCGATCTGTATGGTTCATTCCTATTTGTTTTTATAATTTTTATCAGGTGGTCTGGTATATCAGCCAGTAACTGTGATTTTATTGTTCTGAGTTTAAAAGCTTCACTCATCCAACAGGCATCATATATTTATTGTCTTCACATCCACAATAGCACTTGTATTCAGTGTTCATCACTTCTTTTACAATTCATGCTCATATGCAGGAGGATTGGTAACATACAAAATGGGAGCTCATCTTTAGCATTCATTCGTAATCTGTCATCACTAAGCACATTGTAAGAATATCCCTATCTGCAGAATATTTTCTATTTTGTTTTTCCTTAGACTGTGAAATCAGTTGACATGTTTAAGCATCATGTGCTTCATACAGAATATTAAGGAATTGCAGGATATCTGACATTATGCCATCAGACTTTTCACGATTCACTAGTTTGCAGAAATTGTAAGTCCACATAATTTGACTCTTATGGATGATGTTGAATTATGTTGAATGATGATTTTTTTTGGATCCACTAGTTCATAAGAAATAAAAATCTATAGTCTGATTTTAGAGCGAGATACTGTTATCTTTGCTTGCACAGGGATTTGAGCTTCAACAATCTGACAGGCCAAATTCGTCAGTCTCTCTTCAATTTGAGCTTGCTAAGTTACTTGTAAGAAATTGCTATAGTTTTAAGGTTAGCTGTAAGAATCTGAGAATTGAATCTGGCCTGGACAATTTGTGCTTCCCTAACATCTTGTGCAGATTTCTTGGAAATAACAGTTTATCCGGTAGCTTGCCTACTAGCAAGAGCGAATCACTTCTTAACATGTATGTTCAACTGATCAGTTTGTTAGATACTTATTTAGGATGAATTTTATGTAATTCTGCAATCTCTTTCCTATCCATCATTATCAAAATCTTATTTGCAGATCATAAATTTATTAATCTTTGTTTTCTTAAACTAATTGTAATGCATAATTGATTCTTTCTGCTGTTATATGTATTTGACTGTGTTTTGTGTTTCCTACAGTGACTTATCATATAATCAACTGGGAGGAAGTTTCCCTTCATGGGTTAGTGAACAAAATCTGAAAATGTACGTTGGAATATAATAAGAACTCTATGTTTGTGACCTTTGTTTTGCTACATATTGCTTATTACTTTTTCGTAGAACTAGAGTATTTTCTGTTGCATTCTATGATATTAGAGATTTTTTACTGTCATTGGAGAAGATAGGTAAAGAAGATGGGAATGATTGGACAAACAAGTTCACAATGAGTCTGTTTTTTTAAATGTTAAAGCTTGATGATTGGACGATTGCATTGTGGAAGTACATGCTTTTCTGTTAAGGTAGGTCTCCTCCCACTAGAGAGCTACTTTTCCTTCAGGGAATGAGGTCCTCCAAGGAGAAAAGATAGAGAAGAGAAGGATAAAGATGCCAAAAATAGATTGAAACTAAGCTAGATCTGTAAAAGAGACTTCTAGAACTTTCAAAGTATGGTTTCTAATAAAGAATGGTTAGCTTAAATAAACAAAATCATCTTCATATTATAATAGGCCTAATGTAGATTTTCATTTATACTTTGCAGAGATAAGTGAAGGATGACACAACTGAATCAGCAAGATTGTCTGATCAGATCAGCAATATTGCAATTTACCAAACAAAAGTTAAAAAAATTGCAAAATGAAAATATTGAAAATTAAAAAAATTTGAGAAAAATGAAAATGTTATTTTCTAAAAGAATTTATATTCATAGTTTTGTAGAATATCCAAGTTTAAAAAACATGAAATTGAAATATAAAAGATAAACTATATTAAGGATGATGATGTAAAAATTCATTAAAAAATGTTATGTATTCGTAAGTTATATGTGTTATATAATAACCATCAATCAAACATACAAAAATATTAATGAAGCAAATAAATGGCTTTATATGTCCACGGATGAATTAAAGCTTATCCACCTATAGCTTTTAAAATAATGATGATCTCATTGTAGTTCAAATTAGGGTTCACAATCTCGTACCGTACCAATGTATCAATCAGCTATTAGTATGGTACGTACTGAGTATATCGACACATGGTACACTAAGGTACCGAGCGTATCGGTCCTCTATCAGATTGGTACATACCGAACGTACCAAGCAGTACGATATAGTATTGCAAACCAAGGTTCAAATGCTACTCTAATTGTTACACAAGTGAAGTATCCGATAATACAAAACAAGAAAAGATATACTTTATTGAAAGATAGTGCCTATTTATTCTTTTAAGAGCTTATGTGCTGCCTTTTGTCTACTTCTTTCCTCTCCTAGTATGGTTTTCTCTCTATTTTACTGGTGGATGACAAATGTAATGAATAGCAAAGACAATTAAAGCAACATTTCTTATTCACATTTTTTATTAAACCTTTCCTTCCATCTTGACTTTGCTCTTTTTCGTCCCTTTCTTTCTACTGTTTTCCCTGAGGTAATTAAATTGTCTAGAATTGGTCAAAGTTGTCCAATTCCAATTGAGTTCAATTAGTTCTAGCCAATTCTAACTAAAATCTGCCTTTATGGTTGAGAAATCTGTCAAAATTAGTTCTGTCATAGACATACCGTTGTGGATCAAGCGTTTCAAAACTAATAAATTCCACAAACTGCCTTCAGGGTTTCTCCTAATTATTTTGGTTAGCATTTTTTGATTAAACCCAATTAAACTGAATCCAATTCGAACTACGAATAGTGCCATCCTCAGTGTGCTATCATCCTAGCCCTTTTCTTAGGAAACCACCCCAAATTGCTGCAGAAGGTGCTCATAGTATTTTTTTGTTACAGATCCCATACTGAATCATTAGTTGACATGGCATTTGAGGTCCATATTTTGTCCTAAACTATACATGAATAAGGCTGGTTCAACCTTGTGCTGAAGTTAGAGGCAGCCATGCCCAAATTTGACTTTGTCCTATATCATTGCTGATGATGTTGTGGTGAACATCGAGTCTTTGATCAAATTTGCCATTTAATTCAATCCAAGGTCAAAGATAAAGAGGATCATGTAGACACCATAAATAAAATGGTGTATGGACAGGTCCCATTAAGCCATCTGATCACTATGGTTTGAGGTCAGTTGATACCTATAAAGCCCCAAGCAAATCTAAGCTAGATTGGGTAAGAAGTGTAGTATTGTACAAGTATTTTTATCATTACAGCTAAATAAAATTTTATCAATGAATCATTTATTTTGAGGGAAATGTATTATTTCATTGGAATGTATAAAACATGTCGAAGGAAATGTATTATCAAACATATAGAAGGGAAGTCTATCGACTTGAGGTGCACAGCCGAAATTCAACAACATGCCTGCAATAAATTTTTTCACCTATAACTTCTAACCCCAACTCCAATCAAAGCGACAAAGAATCATGAACACTGCCATTACAAAGAAAAAAGGTAAAATACAATGTCTTTAAAAAAATTGATGATGGAGTGACCATTCATAAACTAGTGATTCAGTTAAAAGAAAGCATGATCTTCTTTTGCTTCAGAAGCAAGAATTTATCTGTCAAGCATGATAATTAAATAGGAATCTTTGAGCTGATACATAAATGTTAGACAACATGTATTTAAATATACAACATGATCAAATCTCTCTTTCAGGACTTGTTTATCCAGCAGTTAGTTATATGAGTTGTATGCCTTTTTCTTTCTGATACACAATTCTCTTCGCAGACCTTAGGAACTGCAGTTACTGACTTCTACATTTTCTTATTACAGAAATTTGGTAGCCAACAACTTCGTGTTTAGTGGTTCCAATAACAGGTACTGACTACCATCAATGATATTCATTGAATGTCCACATAACTCTTATCTTTTAAAGTCATCACTAATTTATTGTGTACAGTGTTCTGGCATCAGGATTAAATTGTTTGCAACGAGATATTCATTGTAATCATAGGGCACCCATTTGTAAGTTCGCTCTTTCTTCATCATGAGTTTGTTTCATGTAAGATATTGTTGGGATTTGGGAATATCTACAATCTGAAGTTCTGAACTGTATTAATTGCTGGTTAACAGATTCATCATTTGCAATAAATTGTGGTGGTAATAAAACCGTAACATCTTCTGATGGGACTCTCTACGAAATTGATGGAAGAACTCTGAGTATTGCTTCTTATTATGTGACCGAAACAAATAAGTGGGCAGTTAGCACTGTTGGAAGCTTTCAAGATGCCTCAGATGCTGATTATACTTTATACAGTTCATTCCAGTTCCAGAAAACTCAAGAACCAGAGTTATATCAGACTGCAAGAATTAGTCCCTCATCTCTTCGATATTACGGGCTCGGCCTTCAGAATGGAAATTACACAGTCATGTTGCATTTTGCAGAGACACAGATACTTGATCCACCTACTTGGAAGAGTACTGGAAGAAGAATTTTTGACATTTATATCCAAGTAAGCAACTGACATGTGTGTTTTGGGATATAAAGAAAGAAATGAGCATTTGATCCTGCTTATCGTTTGAACTGAAGCATGCAAAAATTCTGTGTGAATGAGTTTTGCTGCATCTGAGTTTCTTGTGCTTCATTTTTTTTTTAATTTTCAGGGGAATCGCGTGTTGAAGGATTTTGACATAAGAGCTGAAGAAAATTCTTTTACAGCTGTTACTAAAAAGTTCATTGTTCCAGTGACATAACTTTCTCGAGATTCATTTCTTTTGGCCTGGAAAAGGTACTTGTTGTGTGCCTACTCAAGGTTATTATGGGCCATCTGTCTCGGCTATCAGTGTCGATCCTTATGGTATGCAAATATTCAACATCCCACTTATTCGGTTGATCACCATACCAGCTTCTTATTTTTTCTGTTATTTTTCAGATTTCATTCCTACTGTTAGCAATGAGCCACCATCCAGTGCATCAAAAAGTAGTAACAAAAGTACTATTGTTGGCATTTCTTCTGGCATTGGAGCTTTAGTTCTACTTATTGTCTTCGGGATTTTGATCTATTGGCAGAGGCTAAGACTCAGAAAGGATGATGAAGATGGTACAACTTTTTCTTCTATATCGGTACTTGTATATATGCATAAAAGCTTCAGATGTCAAAGGGTAGTTTATGAACTTTGACCCCTTGAAATTATTTAATGCAGAATTGCTAGAAATGAGTTCCAGGCCAGATACTTTTAGTTATGCTGAACTGAGAAGTGCTACCGAAGACTTCGACCCTTCCAATAAACTAGGAGAGGGAGGGTTTGGTCCAGTATTTAAAGTGAGCATCTTTTTCAATTTCTGAAGATGCGCCAATGCATGTTGGAAATATGTTACTATTTTTATGGTAACAACTATAAAGTCAGAACTTCAATTTTGAAAATCATCCATTCGTTTGCTGAATATTTGAGCTAGAAGGATCAAAGATCATGTTTAAATGTGTTCATCTAGGTTTACACCAGTGATGGTGACACTCTCTAAAAATTGGCATCGGATTTATAGCAACATAACTTAAATTTAGAAAACTCTGAACTTAAATTTCGAAAAGCCAGAACTTATTTTTATAGTAACAACTTATAAAGTCAGAACTTACATTTCGAAAAGCAGCCATCCATTTGCTGAATATTTGAGATAAAAGGATTGAAGATCATGGTTAAATGTGTTCATCTGGGTTTACACCAGCGATGGTGATACTAATCTGAAAATTGGCATCAAAAGGATGGATATTTTATTTCTTACTACATTATCATCTGGTAGTTCGATATAAATACACCTGAAATTTAAAATTGTAGCTAACAAGCAGTGAACATACAGAGTTTAGCATGAAAAATATTGTACATCTGGAATGTCTTTATGACCTGCTTCAGTGATGTTTTAGGCAATTGTTTACTGCTAGCATCAGTTATATTCTTTATTCGATACTTTTATCAATTTTATGTAATAAATTAAAATCATTTTATGGGACCAATTAATCAAAATCCTGTGCTGCAAGTTTCACCAGTAGGTCCTCAGCATCACTTTGTTGCTTCTTTACTAGAAAGATGGGGAATCTTGTTTATCCAATTATCACATCATCAGTAGAAAGAACTGATCCAAGATCAAAATACTAAATTTGTGTATCAGGATCCAAGACTATTGTACTCATCAAGAACATCGTGTTCAATTAATTATTGCAGGGAAACCTTGTTGATGGAAGAGTTGTGGCTGTGAAGCAACTCTCTGTAACTTCTAACCAAGGAAAACACCAGTTCATGACAGAAATTGCAACAATATCTGCAGTGCAGCACCGTAATCTCGTGAAGTTATACGGTTGCTGTGTTGAGGGAGGGAAAAGGCTTTTGGTCTATGAATATCTAGAGAACAAGAGCCTTGATCAAGCAATCTTTGGTACGTTCTTGAAATCAAAATTTTAAATGAAAGAAAAAGAAAAAAATCAGAAACTTATTTGATATCTGACCTTTTCTACTTTAATATTGTTTTGCAAACCTTGTGTGCATGTCACCACGAAGTCAGCTATTCATGTCATCGCTGTTACATTTCAGGTAAGAGTAATCTGCATCTAGATTGGTCTACCCGCTCCGAAATATGTTTGGGCACGGCAAGAGGTCTAGCATATCTCCATGAGGAGTCAAGGGTACGAATTGTACACAGAGATGTTAAGGCCAGTAACATTCTCCTTGATGCTGATTTAAATCCCAAAATATCTGATTTTGGCCTTGCCAAGCTTTACGATGACAAGAAGACTCACATCAGCACAAGAGTTGCTGGTACAATGTAAGAAAATCCATGCAACATTTGCATAATTTTCTTATTTGATCTACTTATGATGCATCGATTTGTTTTTCGTTTAACTTCAATTATGTCATCTAAATATGTTGATTTGCAATTTGTATCGCGATACAACGGGATAATTGTATTTAATTTCTTTTTTTAAGAGGTTATCTTGCACCGGAATATGCCATGAGAGGGCATCTCACAGAAAAGATAGATGTCTTTGCATTCGGAGTTGTATGTCTGGAAGTTCTCTCTGGGAGATCCAATGCAGATCAGAGCCTTGAACCTGCAAAGAATTATCTTCTTGAATGGGTGGGTTGCTAAGTTTTATCAACTTTGCAAACTATCGGTTACACAGAATTTATACTTGACTCTTTCAGTCGGATAATCTACTACAGAAAATGAATAAACCATGCTATCAAGCGTTGTACTTACACCTTGATATATGAATCTGAACCTTTTTTGTCCATGTTTTATAGGCTTGGAATCTACGTGAGAAGAACTGTGAACTGGAACTATTGGACCCAACATTGTCGTCATACGATGAAGGACAGGCGATCCGTCTTATTAGTGTAGCTTTGTTGTGCGCTCAAGCCTCTCCTTTGCTACGCGCTTCCATGTCGCGGGTGGTGGCCATGCTGACAGGGGATATCGATGTAGCTGAAGTCAAGTCAAGACCTGGATACCTTACAGATTGGCAGTTCAATGACAGCAGTAGCATTTCAAGTTGGATTCTTCAGGCCTTCAATGTCCAGAAATCCAGAGACCAGCACATCAAACACAAGCACGCCGAACGACTACACCAAAAGAACACCTTCACCTTCCCGACCAATTTTACATGAAGCCATCGACGAAGGAAGGTAGCCTATGCACTGCAACAACTACTACTTTCAGCATGCAATTTAGACATAGATAATTACATCAAAATGTGGGTTGATTTCCTCAGTGTTTTAACCGAAAGGGGTTCTCTTTGAGGTTGACTGAGGCAATAAGGAAGGTCGTTGATGCGTTTGAACTATGAACTATTGAAACTGCATTCCTCTAAGTGAATTTTTTCCTACGATTTCATATTGTCTAAATGTCATATAAATCGAGCAAATATCTCATATTTGTATTCATCAAAGAAAATGGACGATCGGTGGATTCAAGGTGTGTTAAGTGATACAATGGATGTGAATGCTGCCATGGAAGAGACTGGTTGTAGTTCCATCGAATGCACTGAAATGGCCCGCGAGTCCATTGAAGGAGACACAAATCGTCCACAGAGATGGAGTTGAAGGTTGACAAATCCTCCCGAAGGTTGTAACGATAGATTATTAAAATCTTTATCAGTTGATTTAATTTGATATCATATTCTTAAAAATATGATTTTTTTTTAAAAAAAAGCTTTTAGAAGGAACATATCGAAGTCTGTATCAGCCGATTTAGTCGATATCATCATATTATTAAAAATATAAAGTTTTTTAAGCATTTAGATGGAATACAGTAACAAGAAGATTGTTTATAGATACAACAATATAGCGTCATCAACCTTCTCTGACGGCGTTGGCACTGTGGGCTACCTATATGAAGGCAGATGTCAAGTGCAGATGCTGCTACCTCCCTCCCTCCCTACCTATTATATTTTTTATTATGGTCGAGTCTATCTCATATCCTCCCTCCCACAGAAGAGACATGGCTTGATACCATCTACGAACGGATAGAGGGAAAGATGCTGCTGCTGCTGCAAACAGTTACCTGCTTCCTCTGCCTCTTCTGCTTTCGCGAGAGATGCGACCAGTAGAAGAAGGTATGCGTTAAATCTTCCGTCAAAAGTCAAACGAGAAGGTACGCATGCATGCTTATGAGCTGAGCTCCCTGCAATCTTTTAGTGAGCGACGAAGAAGAAACCCTCTCTGTGAGTTGGTGGATACTCACTCTGAGGCTGTCGACGTTTGACCACTCTTAACTTTGACAGCTTAAAAACGTACTCTATCTAATCAATGAATTTAATCGTTGACTATAGCGAGACAGACATGTCCATTATGAAACTGTAAATCTATTAGATTATTCTCCCTGCACGAGAAGAGGAAATTTTTGGAAGAGAGATCGAACCGTATTAATCTCTGAACCGAATCTACGATTGGAATCAGCGTCGCGAGGCTGTTGAGTTTGTCTTATCTATGATCGAATCAATTGTCTCGAGGAAGCGCGTTTTGGAGGCGGTGCTTGCGGTGGCTTGTGCGTCTACTTTTGCCCCGATGCCGCTTTGAATGCGATTCGTCGTGGAACATGAGCGAAGAGATCGCTGCAGCGGCGCCGCCAATCTTACTCGACCAGCTTCGAGAACACGGCCTTCAACCCCGGCGTCAAATGCGACTGCTCCTACGACAACGCCACCACCTCCTCTTCTCTTCTTTCCCGTTTCCTCTCAAATGTTTTCTTACATGACATAACAAAGTTGTTGCTCTTGAACTGTTCCATTCTCAGTTTTTTTTTTTATATATATAAATTTTATTCAAACGAAAACATTCTCAAGGTTTGGTGATGAAACTGTTCTGTTTGATATCCTCGACGACTGTTTTGTTGCTTGGCAAAGTGAGAGTATCTTTTTAAGTTGGGAGCAGTGAACATAATGAATCACTCACACTACCTTTGCTCATACGCAGATGGAGATTTAAGTCTCAGATGCAGCTTGATGATCTCTTTTTTAATACCAACAGCATCACTGCCTTTGCTAGTATAATCATAACAGTTGCATTCTCGAAAAAGACATATAATTTTTTTTAAAAAAAAAAATCTAGGTGCATATTTGACACAATGCTCAAAATGGTTGATCTTTGCTTCATTTGAGGCAATCTGGGTGGATCTCCCTTGACATCTTGCTCTGTGGAAACAAATGATCGTCTCCACCCGGATGAGACCTCGTCGCGGTCGCTTGCTTCGACGACGACATCCTATCTACCTCCACTGGCCTCACGAGACTGATGCTTGAAAAGCTATGTCGCCAGCCTCCAAGCAAAGCACTGTGCCATGAACCTCGAGACGAAGACGACGTAAAACTGTTGGAACAATTCACCTCCCTCACCACCTTCAAAGGGTTCTCCAATGCTTTCAGGACGTGCCTTGCGAGCGGTCGCTTGGAGGGCTTCGGGTCGAGACAGGATTTTGCGACGACCGCCATTGCCCACACCTCCTCCATGTGGTCCTCGTCCACCATAAGGGACGGATCCACGATCTTTGAAACGAGCTCTTTGTCATAGGGAGTAATGTATACCTGAGTGCGTTCCATCCACTTGTTTATGGCAGCATTGTTACAGCCACTGAGGCCATGCTTTCCGGTGATCAGCTCCAGCAACACCTTCCCCAGGCAATACATATCATAAGCACTAGTTGCTGTAGGCAAGCCTGCACATTCAACCGGAACATTTTTAATGAAAAGAACAAACACAAAAATGACTTCTTTTATTTTTTTTTTCTTCATTTTAAGCAAGAATGCATACCGGAAACACCTTGACCAGATGCCCTGCACATTGATGGAAGAAAACAAAAATATAATTAGAGATGAGTAACATTTTGGAAACCATGAATTATAACAAACGAACACAAACTGGAATGGAGATATAGTATTAAAACAAACATTTGCATCCATGGAAACATTCGAGAACAAAAAGACCTGATCATTTAATGAATGTGCATCAATACATCTGCGGTACGATTCCTATATCCATTTGTGTTAGACATAGAACAAATGTCATGGTAGGGGGCATCTACTTGGCACATATGTTGTGTGTGTTGTAATTCAACAGCTCTGCTTCAAAATGTTGCACGAATGTTTGAAAGAAAATTTAATTTTTGTTTGAAACCTACTTAGAGATTTGCCCTGTTTCCTGACACCTATTCATCTTCCTAAACAGGTCTTAGATGAAAAGAACCATTATTGCTTTTGGTTACTCTTGGAGTAGGAACACTAATCTCTATTTGAGGAGCAATATAACCAAGGGATGATACCTTAAACAGGCCAACTTTCTTCCACTAAAACCTGATTGGTGGTAGCAAATAAACCATGATACATTTGAATTACATCTGGGATGGATGAATGAAAGAGGACAAATTTCTCCAAAATCAAATAGAGTCCTGCTGAGCAAAGGGAGAATTTCTTTTTTGAACAAATCCATGTCGTAGAAGTTCTTTCAATCAGCTGTTAATCTCAGCTGCGGATACAAGGATGATTTAGTTAATTTTACAGTCCTTTTGAGTGTTGAACCATTTTATACTTGGAGCGATGTGCCGTTGTCTCTTTGTTTGGTTCTTAATTGAGCAATGAAAAGAATATTCAGAAACCACATAGTTACAATCAGTTATCGATAACACAGTTTCATGGTGAACACAGTAGAAATGTCTTGTAATAACACAGTTTCATGGTGAACATAGTTACAATCAGTTATCAATAACACAGTTTCATGGTGAGCACAGAGCGAACTATCAGTTATCGGTACAGTAGAAATGTCTTGTAATATTTGATGCCGTTAAGAGTTAGACGATAGCAAGAACCCGAACAAATTTCTTTCAAGTAAAAATTGCCAAACACTACAAGTATTTCTTAGCATGAAATTCTAAAAATGGCTAATGGAACATTAATGTACCAACTATATTAGATCGGTTAGACCAATCTTATTTTTGCTATTGAGCTTTGTTTAGGGGCAAAATATATATATATATATATATATATATAGATTGGCCTAGGATACCAAGATAGATCCAAGCAGCCACAGGAAAGTAGAATATGACATGATCATGTAAACAACAACTGAGACTCGGTATTCAGAACTTACTGTGCCGATCTGAAGATCCTGGTCAAGACATTCTGGCGGACGTCAATCTGTTGAACACATACTTCGTTGAGGCTTCCAAGCCGCACTTGGTATTTCTCATCAATAAGAATACTGCTGGCTTCAATATCTCTGCAGCCAAAACATGGAGTGATTGAGCTTATGATATTGTCTAAAGATGTATCTGAGACATGAATTCTCAAGTCGATAATGCCAGCAGAAGTCAACACAAGAAGAGTTTGTGATGTTTCTTCATGCAGATCATCAGTCAGTAAATTAGGAACGAAACTGAAAGCAAGATGAGATCATCCATACCGGTGAACCAGAGGAGGGTTATTGTCATGATGCAGAAAGCACAGAGCTTCCACAGCACCTACCGCGATCTTTAGCCTCTTTATCCAATCCAGTGACTGCAACCCATCCTCTAGCTCGGATTTCTTGTGCAGAGCAGTAGAAAGATCGCAATTTGGCATGTACTTGTACACAAGAAGCTTCTCGGTATCATTCTCCAAGCAGTGCCCAAGTAATGGAACCAATCTGCCACCCGAACCATTCTCGAAAAGTTTCAGTTCGGTCAAGAATGCTTCTCTTCTCACAGCTAGCGGACCGATCCTCTTCACCACCACCTCAACCCCGTCTTCCAGAACACCATGATAGAGATCTCCAGAGTGACCATTCTTGATAAGGTTCATGCTGCTGAAACCCGACGTCGCCCTCAGCAGCTGCTCGTAGGTGAAGGCATCACCCGGAGCTGGCAAATTCACCGTCACTGCACCAGAGGGTGGCAGCGTCGTGTTGGTGATACCGTCACCCGAAGAAGGTGGGTTTACCGGAGCTGCAGCAGAGGGCGGCAGCGTCGTGCTGGTGAGAGCACCATTCGAAGCTGACAAATCCACTGTGTCTGCAGCAGAAGGAGGTGGCGACGGCGATGCTGCCGCCGCCTCATCAGGAGCAGGCTTGCTGCCGGTATCCTTTTGGCCGGCGGAACCCGCTGCACATCTCGTCAGGTAACGCACAAGCACAGCAACCGCGACGGCTAGCAACGCCACCCCACAAACTACGGCTACCACGGCGTACCACCAACGCCATCTTCTCCGCCTGCCGGATGAAATGGCTGACAGCGCGAAAGGGAGATCTCTTTCCGAGTAAAACTTGTTACAGTCAGCAGGCTTTCTCTGGTCCCGCTCACCGCTAAAGCAATTAAAAGCAACAGAAGCGTGGCTAAGGACGCCTCCATCGGGTTCGGTTCCTTCGAAGTAATTGGTCGAGACATCCACCACTTCAAATCTTTGTAGAATCCTGCTGGATTCAGAAGAAATCGACCCGTAGAAGAGGTTATTCGAGAGGTTAAGGACGCCTCCTTTAGCGCTGCTATTGCGCGCGACGGCGTCGACCAGGAGCATGCCGGTGAGGTTGTTGAATGAGACATCAAGATATACCAACTGAGGAAGCCTCAAGAGGAGGCCCTCCGGCAGCGAACCGGAGAGCCAGTTGAAGCTGAAGTCGAGGGTGACGAGCGAGGATAGGCCGCCGAGCTCCGCTGGCAATGATCCCGAGAGCGTATTCTTGGACAAAATCAGGGCTTCGAGCTGCCGGAGCTCCCCTAGGGACTGCGGCACTGCGCCGGAGAGAGAGTTGGAGGAGAGGTCGAGATGGGTGAGGTTACGGAGCCCGGAGAATTCCACCGGGATCGACCCGTTGATTAGGTTGCCGGAGAGGTCGAGGACGGTGAGGTGGCCGAGCCGGCCCAGCGTCGACGGGATGCGACCAGAGGCGCCGGTTCGTGCGAGGGAGAGAACGGAGAGCGAGGAGACGTTGCCGAGGGCATCGGGGATAGGACCGGGGAGCGGGAAGCCGGAGGCGTTGAGGGAGGTGAGGTGGGTGAGGTTGAGGACGGCATCGGGAGCGAGGCGGGGGAGGACGCGGCCGGCCCGGGCGAACCGGTTCCGTCGGAGGCCACTCAAGTGAAGCTTCTCGACCCGGTGGGACCGGCAGAAGACGCCGGTCCAGGAGCAGGGATCGGCTCGAAGGCTCCAGTCATCGGCGCGAACGGCGAGCGAGGTGCGAAGTTTGAGGAGCGCGTTGCGCTCGGTTTGCGGCAGAGCCGAGCAGGACGAATCGAGGAAGCAACGGAAGAAGAAGAAGAAGAAGAAGAAGCAAACCGAGGGGAAGCGCACCGGAGACTTCATGTGGGAACTCGTGAGTCCTAACGGACGGTGATCGGAGCCATGAACCTACTGAAGGATTCCTAAGGCAGAAAGTAAGTCAGCTTCTCCGTCACAGAGGAAAGGAGTGACGGTGGCTGCGGAGGGAGGGAAGAAGCCGAAGTTTCAATAGTTTCAATAGATTTGATCTGTTTCTCCGTCACCGGGCAAAAGGAGTGATGGTGGCTGCAGAGGGAAGAAGGCGGAAGTTTCAATAGAATTGATTTGCCTATGCTGCTGCTTGATATCTCGACTCGAGCTCAGACTCGGGAGGGGAGGGAGGAACGATGAGCATGCATCGACTCCATGGCCGTGTTATATGATGGTAGCGCGTGGGGACGTGGAAAGGGCAGGACATCGTTAGCTGGATGGAGAAGGTGACGTTTAACGTGGACGGCAGTGTCGACCGAGTCCAATTTGCTGTACTCGCCGGTGGACGAGCGGGTGAGCAACGCAGCGGTGGCGGAAAAAGAAAAAAAAATGTTTATTTTGCATTTGGGGAGTGTGTAATTATTTTTTTATTTCGACAATATATATATATAGATACAATTTAAAGGCGCAGCTTCATATCGTGACCCAACTCGTGGCTTTCACGACCTAATATTAGTCACTGAGTCAATAATCCCCAAGTCAATTCGATGCAACAAGTATTTCTTTTTAAATCAGAGACATTTTTTTCTATTTAATTTGTATCTAATGATTGATTAGTGCACTGTTGCTGATAGATATCGTATTCCAATTCATGTGTGAATCTTATCTACGTTATTTGATATAATAAATTTTTTATTAAAATATATTTTTTAAATACATCAAAAAAAAATATTTTTTGTTCCTAATAAAAAGAATGCAAACTTAATCTAAAAATGCAACGAACAAGCAAAATTACTGGAATTTCTTCATAGTGGACTGTGGACACAAATTTATTTTTCTTATGTAGCAAAAACAAAATTAATTGTAAACGTAAAGGTAGCATTAAAAAAGAAAAAAGAAACCGTCAACATTAAACGTGAAAATGATAAGTCGGCATGAGCTCGACAGTTTGTATCATCTGCGCCTCCTTTCGCTCCTTTTTGTGAAAACCTAAGAAAAATATATATATTTAACTTTTTAATATATATATATATATATATATTTTTATTTTTCGAAAGGAGGAGGAAATATCCGTGACCGCGTTACGGTGAGACGAAGACGGGTGCGTCCGGTGTTGCTGAAGCGTCGCTTGGTGGTGGTGGTGGTGACCGGAACCTAAATTTCCGAGTAATTTCGCATCCTCGTGCTTGACTCATCCGTTACCGACCACCGAATTGTGCGGCCCATTTGCCCCCATCCGTTCGTTCTAATAGTCTATTAGATAACGGAATAATTATACTATTTTCAACACATATATATATATATGTATATAACCGTAAAAATTACAAAAAGGCAAGTGACGTGTTTATTGGGACAGAAGGCCAATTAATTCTTCGTTGGTAGTGAGAGTTAGTTAGAGAAAGTGGAATCATAGAGCTACAGCGCGTCAAAACACGTTTGGCTGACGGCTCTATCATTGAGCCGAGCCGAGCCGAGCCGAGCCGAAGTAAAGTAAAGTAAACGATTAGGGTTAAGTCGTTTTCTCTGTGCGCGGGGTTTCCTTCCGCTGGCCCGCACGTGAGGGTGACATGCTTGGATTAAGTGAGTGTTGGCATGATTGATAAAAAAAAAAAAAAAGGGAAAAAAATTCATGGAATTGGGACGACGACTGACCGAGTCAAAGGATGCACTGTGAGACAAACGCGGAATTCATGTGGAAGTGAATCCGAGACTCGACAGCTAAATCGAGAGGATTAAAAAATCAACATATTCCATGAAGCATAGGTTCGGTGGTACACATCGAGATAGTACGTTTATGTTCTTACGATAACGTTAAATGCATGGATGGATGGATGGATGGATGTCACCTCATTGATTTCCGCGTTCCTATGCCATGCTATTTAATGGAAAAAGTTACGTTAATGTTCTTACAATAACACGTTGAGCTCAACACAGTGAACACCAGCTGAAGATTAAAGAAGGCAACGGCTTTCGGCTCCTCTACTCTTGCTCTCCGACGACGACGACACCCCCGGCGATGCCCACTGTAACACCTACATTTGCTCTGCTCTTGGAACCACTGATCTTGTTCGCCGGAGGCAAAACTGCACTCGGGCAGTTCCCTGAGCTCAGGTCGAAGTATTGGATCGCATGCACGAAGGCTATCCTCGTGAAACATTGGATGGAAGTTCTCGGATGAAGGTGTTATGGGACAAGTCCGACTACTGTATCGATCGTAGAGAAAACTGAATCCACCCAGCAAAGGCCAGTCCAACTTCTGAAGCTGGTGGAAGGATGCAAGACACAGCGGGGATCTTTCCACGAAACCGCTGCTGTCGTCTTCAGAGTGACAGGTCGAGGACGACGACGACAAAGTTAACGATGTGAGAAGAATTTTTTGTTTGTTTTTATCAGGCTCAAGATTAATTTATTATTATTATTATTATTATTATTCGGTTTTCTAGATACCATATGTGATGGATGAAGTATATGACAGGAACATGTAATACGAGTTGGCATGCAGTAGTATATGAATTCCTTGGACAAGTATTATTTTAGATCACAAGATTGTTCTTATACGAATTCCAGTTTAAGACCTGCTAATAATTAGTTAGTGTATCAATATAGTTGACTCTACCTTTTGAAGCCACTTTTCTCCTGATCTATCAATATAGAACCAAGACCCAACTCCAGTTAGTAATGTGATTGAGTTCCATTAATACTTTTGTAATAATATTGTTGAGTAAAAATATTGTTAACGTCTTAATTAACTCGATATAATTTGAATTTATGTGTATAGGATTATATGATATCCCTTCGAGGTAAAAACTCTTAAGTTCTTAATGTGTTACATATATTAAGACTAAAGTCGAAAGAGGTTACTCGACCATATTTCTTTTACGCCTAGGTTAGTAACTCAAAGTGCATTAGTATGGATACAAATAATTTAAAAAAGGTAAGTCTCCTTTTTTTATCTTTCAAGATAGGTTTTTGTACCTAATTCTAAAGCGCATAAAAATATTCATAGGAAATTTTGTGGAGAGACAGTCTCTAACCAGACCCAACATTTTTTTCTTAATCTCTTGTCCACATGGATGACAAGAGAGATAACTCATAACGGTTTGCCTTGATCCTTTATCAAAGTGAGTAGGCAAGTAAAAGGAGTCTTCATCTCCTCTCTTCGTCTTAGATATCACATGACGGTTATATGTTGGATGACAATTGATTAACTATGTATTCCCTATTAAATAAAAAATAAAAAAAATATTTTTATTTTTTTATTTTAAATATTTTCTGATTCAAAATATTATCATAAATTATTCTCCATGGGAAGGTCCATCCCACCTTCGACCTTCCCATGGAGAACGATTGTCACTATATATATACAATTTTTTTGAATTAGAGATGTTTCTATTTAGATTTCCAAGTCTTTTCTCCTAATCTTTGAAGTTAATTTCTCTTGATCTATCAATATAGAACGAAGACCCAACTCCAGTTATTAATATGAGTGAGTTCTCTTAGACTTTTGCAACTGCTATCTATGGAGGTAGAAAGATGTTGAGAAAAAATATCATTGGCATCTTAGTTAGTTCAATATAGTTTCGATTCATATGCATAGGATTATTCGATATCCCTCCAAGATAAAAACGTCAAGTTCCTAAGGTGTCACCTATATTAAGAATAATATCAAAAGAGGTTTCTCGACTTGATTCCCTTCAGCATCCAAATTAGTACCTCGTGGTGTATGAGTATGGATACTAGCAATCAAAAAAGATAAGTTTGCCTTTTCCTCTCTTAAGATAGGTTTTGGTACCTAATTCTAAAGGACACAAAATATTCGTAGGATATTTTGTAGAGAGATAGCCTATAACAACATCCAATAGTTTTTCCCTGACCTCTAGTCCACATGGATGACGAAAGGGATAACTCGTAATCATTTACCTTAGTCCCTTGTTAAAGCGTGTAGACAGGCAGAAAGAGTCCTTCATCTCCTCTTTTCAGTTAAATATCACATAGCGATTATGCGTTAGATAACAATTGACTGACTATGTATTCACTATCAAAGGACACAGAAAATTTAATTTTTAATTTTTTCTCATTAAAAATATTATCATCAATATTGTTAAGACATATAACAACCTTTGGAATCTCTCATTTGGGTTTGTGTTAGCTCTAGATCTCTCTTTCGTTGTCTTCCTTCGTAAGAGTCGCCAATATAAATTGTGCAGGGAGAATTATTAGTGAGAGTCATTAGCCGTCTGATAAGGTGTTTTTATTTTTTATGATTACTTAAAATTATAAATCGATTCATCAATCTAGACTAGCTAGTTTTGAATCGATTTGGTTACATACATTCAAATTAGTTTAGATTCGAACGAGCTTATTTTAAAATACTCTCAATATGAATGTTTCTAGCTAATTACGATAGAGAGTCTCACACAAATATATTGAATTTTTTTAACTAATTAATTTTTAAGTCACGTTTTCATAATTTCATATGGATTAAAATACAAAACAAATTCGTACACATTAAAATATAAATGGGGCTTCTTCGATCTTGTAATGCCAAGAGGTTCCTTTAGATTTTTGTGGCTGTTATCTATAGAGGTAGAAAGACCTCAGAAAAATATAGAGACATAGTGCAATTAATAATATTTTATCTCGTTTCTCATTTAAAAGGCCATCATTAACCATCCGATAGGGATTTTTTAATCACTTAAATAGTTGAGGTATTACAACCAAAAAAAAAAAAAAATCCTCCTAGAGATTGTATTATGAAGGATTTTACTTATATTGTTGTTAGTTGGAAATAGTCTCTTAAATTAAATTATTTCTTATTAAAGGAGACGGTAGCGGGTCGTGCGTTTAGGTGTCGCGTTGGTTGCCGTGACGTGCCGGTCTAACCAACCGAAGCTGAGGGAGCCGGATAAGGTCCGCCACAACGGTGGCTTGCGATGCATCACACCGCATCTCCTCGCCAACGTGGCATTGGCCGTCGGATCCACATCCATCAAGTGGCCAGAGGGCCGTAATTTTTGTACGGCCGCGAGCCCATTTGGAATTCGAAATCGAAATCAGGCGCCAAAAATAGACGTTAAACCGTCGACGTGAGCGGTTAACTAATGGCCAAGTCAACTTAACAAACCACGGTAAGCTAACCCCGGTTAGGAGGGGAAGCCCTAGCATCGCTCTCCGCCACCACCCCTCTGTCCTATAAAACGCGCTCGAGGGATGAGCCGGCTTCCAGACATCCCAAGGCGTCTTAGCACACGCCTGCTCTCTACACTTACATTTGCCCTCTCTGCTCTTGATCTGCCTCTTCTTTGTGTGTTTTTTGGCTTGGATCGGCGAAGATGAGAGAGTGCATCTCGATCCACATCGGGCAGGCCGGGATTCAGGTCGGCAACGCCTGCTGGGAGCTTTACTGCCTCGAGCATGGCATCCAGGTTCGGTATCCTCAATCGGTCGTTGGTTGATCTATTTGTTCTCTTTCATCATTCATTTTAGGCAATTATTTTATTGAATCTGTCACACATTGTTTAGATCTATGAAATTTCGGTGGTTAGCGGTTAGATCTTAAGTTCTTGCAGTTTAATTTGTGTTTCTCGACGTATTTTGGCATTTTTTTCGCTTGATCCCACTTGTTGGCCTCTAGATCATTACTTGCTTAGTTAAATGTATGGATCTCGAGTGTTAATAGCTACTTCTCAGTTCTTCAAAGGCTTACCGATTTTGGCGTTCTGCTCATTGTTTATCATTTGATCTTCTGTAGTTCAAATATATTTTCAGGCGAATGGACGAACGTAAGTAATGGTCAATTAAAGTAAGTTTTCCACAAGTATTTTCTCATTAAAATGTCAGATCTAGGCGCATTTGATCCTTGAAGGATTACAATAATAATCTCTGGTCTTGGACATGCAATAGGTGTAGATCTGTGTGTGAATATCTAATTATTCGAACACTGTAGAATGTACTCTTTTCGTCGTTTTTGAACAGATAATACGCTTTTCAGAATGCACTTGCCACATTTGTTTCTTTCGTATACCAGATCGTATGTTCATGGTTAGATCTGGATTGCTAATATGAAGTATTCGTAGATCTGGGAAAATTAAGGTTTTATTCATCAACTCTTTCTTTTCTGCCAATTTCGGGCATTATTAATTTTATTTAGAGGTGTTTGCAAACTTTTTTCCTTGCACAATCAATGTATGGATTTTTCTAGCGTTTTGCGCCTAAAACATTGTAGATCTGGTTCCAAGCAATACATGATCTTTGCCTGTGTTGAAACCGCCGCCCATTTGTGCAGCCCGATGGCCAAATGCCTGGTGACAAAACCGTCGGTGGCGGTGATGATGCCTTCAACACCTTTTTCAGTGAGACCGGCGCTGGAAAGCACGTTCCTCGTGCAGTCTTTGTCGATCTGGAACCCACTGTTATCGACGAAGTAAGAACCGGAGCTTACCGCCAGCTCTTCCATCCTGAACAGCTAATCAGTGGCAAGGAAGATGCTGCGAACAACTTTGCCAGAGGCCACTACACCAGTAATTATCTGAGCCATCTTCACATCCTCTTTGTGGTGCGTTACGCAATTCCGACCCGCATTGATGTTTAGTGACATTTGTGCACGTATGCCTGCAGTCGGCAAGGAAATCGTGGATCTCTGCCTCGATCGCATCAGGAAGCTCGCAGACAACTGCACTGGCCTTCAAGGATTCCTTGTTTTCAATGCTGTTGGAGGAGGAACTGGCTCTGGCCTCGGGTCTCTCCTCCTTGAGCGCCTCTCTGTCGACTATGGGAAGAAGTCGAAGCTGGGTTTCACGGTCTACCCTTCACCTCAGGTCTCCACCTCGGTGGTTGAGCCCTACAACAGTGTCTTGTCCACTCACTCCCTTCTGGAGCACACTGATGTGGCTGTTCTTCTTGACAATGAAGCAATCTATGACATCTGCAGGCGATCGCTCGACATCGAACGCCCCACCTACACCAATCTCAACCGGCTTGTTTCTCAGGTCAGCGATACCCTACCTAATGAATCCTTGAATATTTTACGGCAGTACTGAATGTTACACACACACACACACACAGGTCATTTCATCTTTAACTGCATCGCTGAGGTTTGATGGCGCGCTGAATGTTGATGTAACTGAGTTCCAAACCAATCTGGTCCCGTATCCGAGGATCCATTTCATGCTTTCATCCTATGCTCCCGTCATCTCCGCTGAAAAGGCCTACCACGAGCAACTCTCTGTTGCCGAAATCACCAACAGTGCCTTCGAGCCTTCTTCCATGATGGCCAAGTGTGATCCCCGCCATGGGAAATACATGGCTTGCTGCCTAATGTACCGTGGAGATGTGGTGCCCAAGGATGTCAATGCCGCTGTTGCTACCATCAAGACCAAGCGGACCATCCAGTTTGTCGACTGGTGTCCGACTGGATTCAAGTGCGGCATCAACTATCAGCCACCCAGTGTTGTTCCCGGGGGCGATCTGGCCAAGGTACAGAGGGCTGTGTGCATGATATCCAACTCCACCAGCGTCGCTGAAGTCTTCTCACGTATCGATCACAAGTTCGATCTCATGTATGCTAAGAGGGCCTTCGTGCACTGGTATGTTGGCGAGGGCATGGAGGAAGGGGAATTCTCCGAGGCCCGTGAGGATCTTGCTGCACTGGAGAAGGACTACGAGGAGGTTGGCGCAGAGTCTGCTGAGGGCGATGAAGGTGATGAAGGGGATGAATACTAAGCGAACCAATATGTTCACAATCCTCCTCCTTGTTTGATTGATGTCGAGGGCAGCTGCTACTGCTGCTTTTTAAGTTCCGTGTCGTTTTCTGGGCTGCGTTCCGCCGTGTTGTCCTGTGGGGTTAAGGGTGTCACCGTTTCCGTTTTAATGCACTTTGGACTTGTGGTATTTGTCAGTTGAGGTGCTTCGTTTGGTAGTATAAAAACTTATATTCAATATAATAAAAATAATAATTATTTTTTTTTTTTTACAACTCATATCTATTCTTTTATCTCATATTAACTTAAGCGTTTTAGGGGATCGAATCTAAAAATATCAACCCTATCGGATCTTTGTTATGTCGGGCTGACTAAGACATCAATAATTTTTTCTCTTAATATTTCTAGTGTTAGAAGAAGAACCCGATGTTACATAAATGATCGTCTATTGACATTCTCGATGAAAGCTCAGAGCGAATAGGCTTCGCCCTTCACCCATATTACTTTTAGGTGATTCATATTATCACTATGCTTTTATCCCAATTAATCCAACAAACGATGTCACTAGTTAAATCGTTGTAGTAGCTCCATCCCGATCGGCACTAGCACCCATCAAGATTCCTCGACCCAATATGATGTCGATATCCTAAGAGCGTTTTAGACCCGTCAAATCATTGATTTGAGCTACTTTGATCCTCAGTCATAAAATTTGAAGGATCATATCATTATTCTATCATCTTAGACCTAATTGATGAAATAATTTTTTTCGGATCCAACTAGATAGATCGATGTTCAAAATAAAGATATAACAAAAGTTAATCAAAAGAATGTCCCGAGCCCATGACCTCAAAATTGCTGATGCTGACTGAATCCTTTTTCTATTTCGCCATGTCTTCATACTTTTCAAATTTTTAGCATAATATGCGATCGTATTTTTATTTCTAGAAATGTATCAACGATCGAAGCGTAGGTTTAATTGCAAAACACCGGTTCGACTCCTTGAGGTAGACGACGAAGTGGTGAGCAGCATTAAAACCTCGGGAACAACGTCGGCGGTGCATTAAAACACATTCGACTGTAGATGGAGTACGACCCATCGATAGAGAAAGTCCAAATCACACTATTACAGGACAAGTTTCTTCCGAGCAAAGGACATGAAGCTTCTTCGTTGGTTGCCCAAAATGTGAATCCGCCGCCCCCCCGCCCCCCAGTGAATGGCAATCTGCTGTCGCTCGTCTTAATTCCTTGTCGGCGGCTTACGCGACGGACAAATCGTGGCGTTGAATCCACCGCTCCTTATTCTCAACGTATGTGGATATTCTACACAACGATCACGGAACCACTGAGGCTAGCATTCCCTATTTTGGCTTTGTCGTGGAGAAGGAATTCCATGGATGAAATGCTATAAATCGGTCGTCCATCGGGGAGTCAGTCAGAGCATTTCTTATTAGCTTTGAGGGAAGCGTTCTTTTGCAGAGATCGGTGATAGGGCAAGGATGTGCTACGAGGTGAAGTGTGGCAAGTGCGGGAAGACCACCTGGGGCGGCTGCGGCCGCCATGTCGCGTCCGTCCACCAGCGGATCGCCGAGGGGCAGCACTGCATGTGCCGGGACTGGCCGGGCGTGAAGCTCGCCCAGTCTTCCGGCGGTGACGCCGTCTTCGATGGCAAAGCCGCAGACAAGAATTCCTCCTCTTCGTCCACCTGCACCATCCACTGATCTGCCTCTCGCTGCTGCCCCAAACGATCGTTTGGATTTGGTATGCTGTTGGATTCCGGATGCATAAAGCCTGCGTTGCTACTGTCGATGCTGTCGTCCTCATCATCGATGGATGATGAGACTAGTGTGCTAGTTCACGTTATGTCACTTTTGTTATCTTTGTGTTGCCTTTGGTGTTGTTGATTTGGCTTTCAAAATTAGATGTTCGAACTCTCTCGTTTGATCAGGAGACTACTCTGTGTGCGTTCGTCACGGAGGCTTCGGAATGCCCACCATCTGTTTGGTTAAAGAACTCAAAGAATTGCACTTTGAGGGAATTAAGGGCCAGCGTTCATTTCGTTGCCGTATGGGAGCGGTGCGACGATTGATTCGATGTGCCCAACAATTCCGCCTATTCTCCTGAAATATATATATATATATATATATATATATATGTATATAATGCTAAAATAGATTAGAAAGCTAAAATGCTTTCAACGATCTCTAATTATATCCGAGCGTGGGAACTTAATGATGGATCAAATACACTCTTTCTTAAAATAATGTTTATTTTATATAGAACTGTAAATTAAAATTTATTAGGAAAATGAACTTAGAAGTGTTATGAAACTTCATTTATTGCTTTGCCTTCTACCCAACAAAAGCTTATTGTAATGAGTTTGATCATTGGAGACATACGAGTTACACTCATATGATAGTTATTAAAATAAAACTTGATAGGAAACATTCTGGCATCACCCACACGATAATAATCAACATTCGACTTAGAGTCGACATGGTACCTCAGAGCCGATGTAGTGCTCAAGAGTCGACGTAGCGCTTCGATAACGACGTGACATCTCAGAATCGACGAGGTGCACGCGCGTGGTAAGATCACGGAGTGACACAATGGTTTATGTGACAATGCACCTTCAAACCCACACCACGCGGGATTATACAAGACGATAAGGAATCACTCATACACATCTGAGATGGTGTTGCGAAGCATGAAATCGTGTAGGTTAATCTGCGCCATGCGAAGCATATGGGTCGATCACTCGAAGTATCAGCGATCATTAACGAACCACATACGATCGACAACTAGCGATAGGCATAAAAGCTAATCCTCTGGCCAGCGCTACAGGATCAGATCGCAAACACCCATAAATATCCTCAAACCAACTTAATTTTATGATGTGTCAAGTCAAGAATCTCTCTCGTGACTTTGATCAATGTGCATGAGCGCAACGTGGAAGGGACGACCTCAGTTCCACCTCGGGTTTGCCTAGGAGACGTCGCCCCGATTCGACCTGGTACCAGCTCTCTCGACTTAATGACCGATGTGGACAGTCTTACGCTCTCGGGATCAGATCAAGCCATATTAACTCCAGAATTACACTATGAAGTTGTGTAACAAAACTGATCATCATCAACTTAACCACGTTTCGATTATGTGGATTACAAACTGATGATTCAATCAATGTAACCACAGATCTAATAAAACATTTCTAAAAGTAATTATAGTTATATTTTATGAATTTATTTATTTATATTTAGCTCTGGTGTCCTCTCCGCTCTTACTTTTTCCCTCTTCTCCTTCCTGTCTTATTTTTGTTCTTCCTCTCGTTTTCTATCGCTATTTCCTATCCATATAGTAATCTAACCTCTCTACCTATGCCATGAAGGAAGAGCTACCACGACCAGCTTTAGTTAAGTCATCCTCCTTTTCTAATTCACAACAATGCTTTCTTGCCCGCACAAAAATGTAAAGGGAATAAGAGAGTAAATATAGTTGGCAAGTGTCATAGTGTCCACCTGATCACAAAGTAGATGGATGACTCCCAAAACTTTTAGGATAAGCCCCAAGTAAACGCACGAATCACGTGAAATCTCCATCACAGGACCATCCTACACATCACCAAGGTCAATCAATCCATTCTAAAGCCACTTTTCTTGCGTGAGTCAGTGAGACCACTATAACACATTCTTGGAGATATGTGCGTTTGAATCCTTGGAAAATAAGTAGTTGTCCTAAAGTTTGGATATATATATATGCATGCGAAGATTCCTGGGACCTCAACAAGGTCTAACCTCCAATTTGTGCATATATATTTGTATGCACACAATTTACTGTGTATGCAAATGCTTTTGGGGCTAACCATACAATAAAAGTTACGTTTCCAATACTCGCATGATATCCCATAGGAGGCTTCTTGGAGGGTGTTGCGGGGAGCGAGCCATTGATGATGGGTTGGTTAGATTTGATATAGATCTGAAGGCATAGAAGCATTCGAGAAACCTATATGACAATCCTACAATATGGTTGATCAGGCCTCGAGATATGTGAGGTAGCTCTAAGATGATCTTTCGGGGGTAGAGTTAAGAGTGTTTGAGGTCAGACCAGAAGTTAGGTCGAGGTGAAATCCAACTCGTCGATGGGTTTCTACACAATTATCAGTGTTAGGGGGTGTTTCTCGATCCAACCCCTCTAATACTCTAGTTAACTTTGGGGTGACATATAATGTAAAGAGTTATTCTCAATAAGATTCGTCTTTTGGGCTAGCGTTAGGGGGGTCGATTTTTATATATGTCTGATCGATGCAAATCATCTTTAACAATCATAACACCTTACCTCTAGATCTAGAATCACATGTAACAGTCATAACACCTTTCCTCTAGCGTTTTGTCCATGGGGGCAACATGCTTGTAATAACTATAATACCTCTCTTATGGTGTTTTGTCTATGGGGTCGACCGAGGGGGAGCATACTCGAACGGTCGCCCATTATCCATGGAGGCTGAGAGGATCGATTCAAATAGACTTCTAAGGATTGTTATCTCCAAGAGGTGATTGGTTGTAACTACCTCCATGTCATTGTCTTGTGGGGGCGGGGGTGATTAGGTCTTCTTTTTACACGTTAGTGCCCGTGTGATGAATATTTATTGGGATGAGATTGATTACTATAATACTCTCAATCATTTGTCCCCGGGCATGTTTGAATCTCTTATAAAGGGGTTTAAAGCACGTCGTTCAACCCATTTGATATGGGAGCATTCAGGATCTTATTTTACGTGTCAAGTTTTCTTTATACAAGAAAAAGTTCTACTAATTTGAGAGTATTTCTGCTCACTTCAAAACAAGAAAGTATCTTTGGCAAAAAAAAAAAAATCTAATATCATCATTTTTTAGATTTATTACTGTTATAATTAATAAATTATTTTTGATTAGTCTTAGGATCGAGGGGGTTTAAATTACCTTGATATGCAAAAGAAGAATTTTTTAAAAAAAATTTATAATATTAAATGATATAAATTGGAACTACAGATCTATCACTTGCATAATAATGTAATAGCCGATTTAATTTCTCAGCACAAAGGAGGAATCTAAGCTGAAATAAATTAAGGAACAAAAGGCCAAAAATCATGATTTTTTTTTTTTTGTTCTTTTAGGAATCTTTAAGGAAGATTAGAAGAGAAAGCAAGAAAACTGGCAACACATGAAAAAAAAGGAAAAGAAATAAGAATAAGAAGAGGCGATCAACATGATAAGAACAAAAATATTAGAATAATGGTCATGTATGATGGAGATTGAAATAAGGGATAAGAGATAGAAGAGAGTCGACGAGTACAGGAAGAATAAGAAGGAAGATGATGAATAAAGGAAGGAGTGGATTGCGAAAGCAATTTGAGAACTTCTTTTCCCCAAAGTTGTAAGGTCGAGAAATCAGTAACCAAAGGCCTCCAACAAAACACTGTTCTACAATTCGAAGTAGCTGCTTTCGGTGTCGGCCGTGGTTTAGAATGTTTTGGATGGCAAGGAATATTTTGAGCTCGCTTTTATCAGCATAATATCTCTCATCCTCTCCATCAAGAATATTTGCCAACATCTCCTTCAACTCCTCTCATTTTATCCTGGAATCTTTAATCCATGGTTGACGTGCCTTCTTCTTCTTTGTCTCGCCTGCTCATGCATGACCGCGTGACGCTGATGTATCACTGATCACCGGCAGCTCCACCTCATCCTCCTCCTCCGTCTTTGGTCCTTTTGCCCTTCACCCTTCTCCACCGGACACCGTCTGTCCTCCATTACCTCCAAGCCAAAGCTGTGGACGTTGACCCTAACTTGCTGATGATACAAAGAACATATCTGAGGGAGACAGCAGAAGTCACTAGAGTCGAGTGTGTGCAGTGGAAACAAGATTTCATCACCAACGATTAAAGAAAAAGGTCACACTGCCGTCGTCAAAAGCAGCTTTAGAAAGAAATGGATCAACGCACGTCACTCCGTCTCCCGGTCTCATGCTACGCTGCGCGGCGCTGCTTTAGGCGGTCGCCGTCGAGATCACCGTCACCGCCAGCGTAATCCCCCTCTTTGGACGTTCGACAAACCGAGCTCGATACGTGAGCGATCCATTAAACATGTACTGATGTCAGATCCCCCCGCCCCTTCGGCTTTGCCCATCTCACGACAAACCAATCAATTCCATTAGATCTCGAGATCGCTTCCACTCCATCATGCGCACCACCATCCTTCCCTTTTTTTTTTTTTTTTCTTTTTTTGTGTTGCTTTGAAGAAGTCCATAGGAAAGCATTGCTTCGACAGTCGTGCGTTGCAGCGATCGTCGTCCCATCGGAACATCACGAATCTTGACGCAGTTAGAGAAAGCTGTGATGCGCGACGGGGTTGCGTAAGTTATTAATTAAGTGGATTCCACCTTCTTTTATTTATTTATTTATTTATTTATTTATTAAACGTCAGACCCGAAGAGGTAAATTAAGAATTAGTAATGTACACACGAGAGGCTCCACCCGAAACAACACCCGCCAATGACCACCGCCTATAAAAACGGGACCCGGTCCAGAAACTTCCAGTTCCGAGAGTTCACGCTATCAGCGACGCTAACTCGTGCTCGTATCCGAAACAACCAAAGCCGCCGCGCGTCAGCAGTTGCCGGAGGAGGACCAGCCGGCGGAGTTCGGCGAGCCTCAAGCGGAGGGCGGAGGACTCGGCGAGAAGCCGGCCGTTCGCCCGGCGGAGGAGCAGGGTTTGTTGAGCCAGGGTGCGAACCCGGCTCGCCAGCTCCTGGTTCTGGTCGCGGAGCCGGGAGGACTCAGCACGGAGCTCCCCGAGGTGGCGCTGTTTTCGCATCCGGCACCGGCGGGCGGACTCGCGGTTGGAGATCTTCCGGCGTAGCCTCCGCTGCTCGACCGGGGACAGGGAGGGGCAGGCGGTCGGCTCGGGGTCGAGCCAGGGGAGGTCGACGGGGGGGAAGGGGTCGTCGACGGGGAGCAGCATGGCGACGTCGAGCGAAGCGGGTGATGGAGAGAGAAGGGAGGGAGAAAAGGGAAGAAAGGAGGAGGCGGGGAGCGGTATTTAAAGGCGGCGGAGAAGGCGAACCGGGGGCCCCGTCGCTTCGGTTTGGGGTTGACGTGGAGGAAGGCGGTTGGCGGTTTGTGGTGCGCGCGGCGGGTGAGCGTGGACTCGTGAGTCAGGGCGCACTTGGACGACGGTGGTGGGTGAAAGCTTGTGCTCGCATACTTGTCCGGATGCGATCGGTACATCGCAGCCGTCGATTGCTAAATCTGGAGGAATGGACGGTGGATGAAACGTGGCGCATAAAGAAAAAAAAATAGGTGGATGACCGCGTGACGGCGTGGGGATGGGATGATGGGACCCGTTGAGAAGTTAGCTTAATGACCAAGAAAAGACGGGGTGGGGGTTGGGTTTAGGGTTTGAGATTTAGCGTTTAGGAACGCAGATGCTATTTTATCGTGCGCGGAATTGGGATCGGACTCGTGCAGCTAAATTAACTAAGAAATATATATATATATATATATATCTTTTAGTAGATTTTAATCAAAGATATTAGCTTGTACAAATCTTAAATGTTAGAATATAATACAACTCCTTAATTATCGTAGAGACATTAGGGATTGCCATCGGAGTCGATGTTATGGAATAGATAGCGTTGCGGTAAAAGACGATCAAATCTAGTAGTATAGGGAGTTGTCGCTTACTTCGATATTGAAAGAACCACAAGCATCGTCGTAGAAATCTATCTCAAACTTAGATCATCAATCACTTATTGATGGATATCCGTCCGTCCTACACTAGATTGGAGATACCTCTCTAACCCAATCTGTACTTTCCAAGCTAAGTAAGCAATTTTTGAGCCTTTGGTTAAGAAAACTTTCATTTGACTTCGTCGAGAAATTATAATATTTTTTATGATTTTTATTAGACTATATGGATTTATCTAAGTAGATAAGATATATTATAAATTGATTAAATTTTGATGATGGTTATCGGCCAAGAAAAAATAAGTTTAAAGTCATTCTTAAGAGATGAACGTCGATAAATGAATAGGATCTCGAGAACACGTGAATTGGATACATGATAGTTATCGAGATATTATAGTTCTCATTGAAGATTGATATTACTATGATTTTTGGATTCGACGATGGTGTCCCTATAGATCAAATAAAGTATTTCTTTTAGATGATATTGAAATGTATGCATCGTAAATATGATCTATTGTTATTTAATTTCAATCTTGTTATTAAAAATTTATTATATAATAATAGTATATTATAATTTTTTTTATGTTCAAAATTTCTAAGCTTTTAATAACATGTTTATATGTATTTATTTAGTGTATAAAAGCATGTTACAATTCTGAGTTCTCCAACGCATACATACATACATCTAAGAGCATCGAAGAGGAAGGCTAACTATAAAACCATGTAATGGCCAAATCACCAAACCCACATGAAGCTAAAGATGTACTTTGGTTTGGGTATTTTGATAGCTAGAATGGTCCATCCAGAAGATTTGCACTGCCCTAACCCTAACCCTAACCCTAGAAAAAAAGGTTTTCTGGAGTATCTCGGAATGTGAGAGACAAAAGCTAACCTCTTCTAATTCTAGGGAGGCCTACACAAATAAAAAATAAATAAAAAAAGGATTTCATGGGGAGTGGGCATCACAAGATCAATATGAAAGATTCGGCGAGACCTGTCCATGATTTCCTCTTTCATGTTTTCCCTTTGTCTTCTTTTTTGTTCTTTGGACATGTCAAGCTTCTCTGGTGGTGGTGGTGGTGGTGGTCACAGGGAAACCTTTGATTTCGCCCACAACGCATGCAGATCATGGTATGTCCTCTCTTTTCTCTGCAAATGCTGCCCGACCATGTCTCGACGATACAGGAATAGTTGCAGGAAGAAGGCATGAAGCCAACAACCATGCCTTGCTTCGGGGAAAGAAACCATGAACATAAAGAAGGAGAAGCCTGCAAAGCTGAAGCAGATCAGCCAGGTTCATCCCACCTTCCCTTCCCATGGAGAACAATTGTCACTACCTGCTCACACAGCTTTTCCGGATTGGAGATGTTTCGGCTTATAGCTTTCCAAGTCTTTTCCAGTGACGTGACCATGGGTTGAGTCCACGTTGTAAAGCCAAACAGCACCTCAAGTGGGTTGCTGAAGACTTTGGGGAAAGAAGCCATATGTTGAAGCCGCGAAAAGTCGAGGGAAGGGTTTGGGAGGGATGGTTGTACGTAGTCGTGTCTCTGACTACAAACCATGCAAATGTGACAATAATATAGAAGAAGAAGAAGAAGAAGAAGAGAGCTTTCTTTCTGTCTTAGCTTCCATTCATGTACACACCTTTTCTGGTCAGGTCAATGGGGGGGGGGGGATTCAAGTAAGAAGATGCATGGGAAGAAGAAACAAAGTCGGCGGCTCACCATGGAGTGATGAAGTGAGTGAGCTTGGAAAGATCGGATGACTTTTTACTCATGAAAGCATGCAGGGAAGTTGACCTTTAGGTTTGAGAATCCATCACCTGCAATCAATGACAAGCTTTACAAGTGGGCGAAGTATAAGATAATTCCATAAGGTGTGTCACATTTATGTGCTTATCATATATCAATAAATCATCATATACATGAGGTGTAGGCCGGATTAGCTTAATAAAGATTTTGATAATTTATCGTAAGATCATGGACTTAAACCTCATTTTTCAAGAGCACCCGCAACATCAAGTTGAAGGTATACTTGAAAAAAAAAAAAATTCCTGATAGGATTAGGGAAGTACATAATATATAGATTGGAAGGTTAGTGAGATTTCAGTAATTATTGAAATTAAGCAACTGAATTAATCCATGACAGTAATTTTATGGAATGTTTAGATATTTCACCCGACTCATCAAGCATCACGGTTACTATCGTCATGTCAATTACGTGAACCACTCGACCGACATGTTAAGCTGATGGGCATCTAAGTAAATTTTGGGTTGATAGAGATGTAATGTTTAAATGCTCATGTGTTAGATTTTTTTATACTTAAAAGAAAAGGGTATAATATGTGTGATAAGGGATATTTTGGTCCGTCGAACATTGGTGCAGCCCATAGGCAAGCGAGGAATTATCCGCTTTAGGCGTACCTATACGATTTTACCTTTTATGGAGACTGAGAGCTCCAAAAGATGTCTCTGAGAGTAAAAGAGGTTGGTGGACTTATGAGCCCTTAGCTCCCCTACTTCTCAACCAATGTAGGACTAAAGATGGTCTTATCATTGCTCCCTCCACAAAGGGAGCTAAGGGCTCGTGTCCGAGGTGCATGACTCAGGAGTACTGGTCGACCGAGGTGCACGACTCGAGGCCCTCTTTCTAGCGCCAATATGATAGTAAAAAATTTTCCATTCCTGTCCAATAAGCACGGTCTGTACCTCAGTGTATGATGAGTGGGTACGATTGGTTTTGACCCGTGTGCACTAGCTCACCCGCGGTCGCTTTGGTTGAGAGGAGGTGGAGCTCAGTCAAATGGAAGCAGCCTCAAGGTTCAGCTCGGGTTGAGGATTAATGCCTGCGGCCTGGGTCGATTGTCGATTCCTGCAAGAAGGTCGAGTGGGGTTCCCGATATGACCCCTCCGATGATCAAGTTAGGAGTTTAGTTTAGGATTTACGATCCCCCAACTCCGTAGAGGTGCATGAGCTTTTATAGTGGACGTTACAGATCGTTTGCACCTGAGATCTTTAATACTCTTGTTGCGTACCATGTCATCATACACCTCCACATCGTCTATGATACTGACAGCGTGGCATGCATTTCGTTTACTATAGTTATGGTGGATTGGCCTTACCTGTGTCAGGTTAGCCATATAGTCACTGGGCTCGTCATGCCTGTGCCAGCTCGACTTTACCGTGTCGAGCCGACCGTACTGTGTGAAGTTGAACTCCTCGGAGGCTTAGTTGTCCAAGGATGTGGGACATGACAGTCAAGTCAATATTTGCCATATCAATGTGATATTGAAATCATCATATCAGTATATATCAAGCTTTAATCCTTTTTCATCAAGTCTTCTTTTATACAATTTAGATCTAACCACATAGCATAAACATAATCAATTAAATTATCAAAATAATATAGATAGAAACCTAGAAAAACTGACCTACAATTTCAGGTTCCCAACCATCACAATGGATTTGCCATTATGATCGCCCAAAATGTGATACCATAATAGACATGTCGAGCCATTTTGAGGTATATATATATATATATATATATATATATATATATATATATATATATATATATATATATATATATGTGATTGCACAAGCAAGTGATGGCATAATGGAGAAGCATGCATGAGTTGGGACAAAGATTAGCCCCCACAAGCTTTTACCATTGTCAAAAAGACACAAAGCAAAAGAGTCAAGTAGTAGACCTCCTCTTTTCTTTTGTCCGGTCCCTTTTTTTCTTTTTTTTCTTGATTGATGTCTACATTCGAGCTGCATAATCCACCTCCATTAACTTATTGTCTTGTTGGAGTTGATACAGTGCAGTGGTGGTGGCACAAGTGGAAAGGAGTACGAGTAGGCCACGACTCTTGTAGATGTCACTGACATGAGGAGGAAGAAGATGATCTCACGAGGGTTTGTTTATATTCTCAAGTGTAACACGAGCTTCTCTATGTTTTTAGAATAGGGATGCTCAACAATATTTACAATAATAATAATAATAAAGATAATAATATCTTAGTCAAACTATTCATACTATATCATACGTCAAGTTTGATGCTAAAGATTAGATTATGTTATCGATATTTTATAGGACTAATTACGGATTACTTCATATAATTAGTCTCTTTTTAGCATCCCCTGCACTTTCAAAAATTACTTTAGGATTCATATATTTAAGAAAGTAAAACATTGAGATCCATAACAATGTTTATTTGAATGAGAGAGTTTGCATTAATAAGCAATTAAGAAGCCTTCGAATTAGTAGTTGAGTACACTAATTTTAATTATAAGAGGTCAAAGACATTATGATGATTATATAATTTTCATTTGAGAGTTATGAGAACTATATGTGCATTATTTACCCATTAAGAATAGTTTTTAATTTTTTTATATTCTAATATTTTTAATATATTAAACTATACACATGACTTTTTTTATGCCGATTTGATGAACATAAGACTAATCAATTGTACAATTAAGAAATATGGTTTCATGTGAGATAACCATTAATTTATCTCGATATAGATGGAAATGTGGTCTCATCTCTAGTTATTAACTTTTCAAAGTTTACAATCTGCCATCGTATTTGATAGAAAAAGGTTGGAAGGTCAAACACTCATTTTTTGGACCTTTGCTTGCTGAATGCGTTTCTAAAATTAATTTGTCAGATTTTTTCAATGATAAATGCACAAATCATCAACTAAAAGCTATTCATGCCTTCTTAACCTCCTTTTGATTTGCTTAACTTATGAAAGATTCATGTTATTCTCCACATGGCTTTGTTTTTGTTGGAAATTAATTCATTCTAAAACTATATATATATACATATATATAGGCTGCAGCCCAATGGTTGGTGGCCCAGTTTTTGTCAATAGGTTATTTTAAAATATATATAGAGTCCTAATGTTTCGCGTTGATGACATTTTAGAACTTTATTATTAAAAATGTGAAAATGATAGTTTTAATAATTCTAAAATAAAATAAAATTAATGTTAATAATAGTTAGAAGGGGTTAGTATGATAATTTTGGCATATGTGGAAGATATGAATGATCGGATGGAAAAAGATATGATACATTAAATTTATAATGTTGAAAATTCCATATCTAGAGCGTAAAAATATTTGTACATAATAGAGGCCGCGAGCTTGTGGAAAGAATGATTGATGAAGAGGGAAGTCAAAGACATGACAAATAAATATTGAAGTGCGTATCCTTTTTGTACGCTTACGAGTCACAGGAACAGTGGATAGAAGAAACAGGAGGTGAGCAAAACCAAAGGAAGACGCATACATCAGGATGATATATAGAGCTTTAGCTGCTTCTACTTGTCATCCATGTACCCTTCGAAGCTCCCACGGCCACCGCTGCTCTTTCCCTTTCCTGCCCTCCTCCGCCCACCCACCCCGCTCCCTCCACCTTCTGGCACCACGTTGTTGCCGTCGTCGTGCATCAGCGGCACGTCGTTGTCCTCGTCGCGGTCGTCGTCGGTGGAGATGTTGATGCAGGAGCAGCGCTCCAGGGATGCGAAGAACGCTGTGGCGATGCTGCCGCCGACCCAGGCGGCCACCCGGTCGAGCCTGCCGCAGCCCGGCGGCCTCCTCCCCCGGCGCCTCGTGGAGCAGCCGAAGAAGGCGACGCACCCTGGGCTGGGAAACGTGGACCAAGGCATGAGAAGGAGAGAGCTGAGGAAGGAGGGAGGAGCACAAGCGGGAAGAGCAAGGAAGCAGAGTTGCCAAAGAAAGGGGAGTCCGTGAGTGGTGGTCTTAAAAGAAGGCATTGGGCATCCATTTGGTGCCCTGTTTACTTTTGTTGCACTCATTAAAGTGCAGAACGCTGCTGCCTTTTGTTGGGGGAACCTGCGGGCCCCCCCCCCACCCCTCACACAGCCGATAGTGGGCCCCAGGTTTTTCTATTGTAGATTTCTTTTCCCGTAATTTAAATGGAGGCCAAGTCTATTATTATGCATATATACACAATAATTTATTAGACCATAATTCCTGCCCCATTACTTAAAAAGGTCCTTCACTAAACAAACAGCACACGGTAGAGATGTGTTCCTAAACCACCATAATTTTATTAGTACTATTATATTAGATTACATGATAGATAACAAATTGGACAAGCTTTCTTCACATTTAAAAGATTTCCAGAGAGACCAATAGGCCGATTCGAACGAAGCCCGGTCTCAGCCCATGCAACTCATAAAAGAATCCCCCAATGTTAAAAGTGAAACTTAGGGGGGACGTATAAAATATACACACAAAAAAAAGTGGGCTTAAAATAAACTCTAAAAGGCCACCCATATGGAAAGACAGCATATGGTGGTGGTCCACTGTTCATTGTTAAAGGTAGCCATTCTTCTCCTCCCCCCCTGTCTTCAACCCTCTTCCAGATGTGTTCAGTAGCTACGTTGGGAGCATAATGATGAAAGAGGAGCCTAAATGACATGATGGGAGGCCGAGGTGAAGGCTGCTCCTTGTCATGGATATGATGAGTGAACTCCCATTGGTTGCTACTAAAGTTGTGCTCATGTGCAAAATTCCACAGCCTGGGAATCAAATGCTGTCCTTTAGACAGAAATAATATTTATTAAATTACAATCATAATTATAATTTTAATAGTGGTTGTTAGTTGTTATAATAATTTCAATTATAATACCCTCAACTTAAACAAGTCACCAAATCATGATTTCAGTTTTGGTGAGGCCATGATTTCTATATATTACAAGCAATCCGCCAAATCATGTTATGGCATTCCAGTGTATTTTTATTGTATAGCTCTGATATCATTTTAAATTTTCATATACAAGGTTTAAGTTGTACATGAGACATTCTATGATTTTTATGTTCTTAACAGTAATAAGATTACACATGTTATCTTTTCGCTTCAAAAACCCAGATGGATGGGGTCAAGGCTGCCATAAATTGTGATTATAAAGATTATTGTCCCCCAGTAGGATTTTTCTTTTCTTTTCTTTTCTTTCCACAGTTCTTGCATGATCAAAGCAATCCACAAGTCATCAGAGCTCAAAATAGAGAGTGATCTCATGTAAATCCCAGTTTTCAAACACACTGGGCGACGCTGAGACTATGCACAGAACACTACTAGATCATGAACACTTTGGAGATGAAAGTAGGATGTCGGTATAGATGATAGAGAGCTGATTCTTCATAGGCACGAACTCCACAAGGATCGGTTCCTTGTGTCATTCCACATCAAAATCTTCAATGTCCATCCAACTGTTGTATTCCTCCGACCTTGGGCTGGTGGAGTTGCTACCTTTTACTGAACCCCCGGAAACTTTGTTTGGCGGAACCAAGCCTGTGGAATCTGTTGTTTGAGAATCTACTGAAACTGTTTTTGAGCTTTGAGTTGGACCTTGATCATCATCCACATCCTCCAGATCACTAAAGGATACATCCTCTTCTTGGCCTAATGGAATAGCAACGCCCCTTGCGCTACTAGTTTCACCACTGTCATCCTCCAACCACTCGTCACCATCCTCGTACTTCATTGGAGTGGGGGAGTATTTCGATGTCAAGCTGGATATACTCTTACTTGCTGGCTCTTCTTCGACAACCGCTTTGTCGACAACTTTTACTTCGGTAGTTTGGACAGGATGCTTTTCAGTCTCAACAACTTCCACAAAACCAGAAGCCATAATTTGCACAGGATACTTTTCAGTCTCGACATCTTCCATGGGATCAGAGGGTATCATTTGGACAAGATGCTTTTCAGTCTCAATGTCTTTCATGGAATCAGAAGCATCCCGAGGTCCCATGACATGCTCTTCAATAGGAACATCATCTTTACTATGAGATACTTCTATCCCTAGCCTCTCAGATTTCAGTTTTGTCCGGCTGTGCATATCTTGTAGAAGCCTGGCTCTAGCTTCAACAATCTGCAAGAAAAAAAAAGGGATGTTGGAGCATATAAATAACATAATTTGTAACGCATTTGTAATTTACAGTTCAACAAAAGTTCCATATAGATTTAAAGACGTGAAAACTAGAACACAACATATCTCTACGTTAATCTGATGAATTCTACTCAGTGTGAACTTGCAATGATGCAGAGTGAAGCACATTAGGAAAGCCGCATATGTAGCATCGCGATATTGCATTTAAATTTGCAGCAGCTACTATACACTATGGTTTCATAGTGATGTAGGACCATTTTGATTTATTTTGAATGGAATAATTTTAACTAGTTTAGGACTTTCTCTTTGGAAATTTTACAAGTTGTCAACCGACAACATCTACTATAATCCTATATCGGGTATCAAAACTGTCCCAAAAAACAAAAAAAAAAAAATTAAACAGAAGGAAGGTGGCAATCATTGATTTGATTGAAGATGTTAAAGAAAAATGAAAGAGATAAACTTTGAACTTGATTGAAGATTTTATCCCACAAGAAACTTTTCTCTTGATTGAAGATTACGCTAAAGATGGAAGTAATCAAATAAAAAATACATCAAAAAAGAAGATGTTGTCTTCTTCGGAAAAGGAGAGAATAAGTGTTTCATTTGAATTGATGTAATTGTAATTTTTCTTTTTTTTATATATGTGTTTTCTTCTTGTACTAAAAAGAGGGAAAGAGATTATAACTAAGATATGCAATGAATCAATGACTGAAGACTAAGTTATTTTCTCATATTATGTGTAAATAGTGTCATGACACTTCTTTTTTCCCCTCACCAGTGAGATGCATGAAGGTGTGAGACTTTCATCCCCCATAGTTTCTACTTGGGTGAGTCTAATGATTATTTCATTTTCCATCCTGGTTTTTAGCATATTATTGCAGTGTTCACAAGCCCCAAGCCACAAGTCTCAAGTTATTCTTTCACATACTCGTACTTGGGACTGGTGAAAGAATAACTTGCTGGCAGTTTAAATGTAATGAAAGAAATTTAATGTTTTTCGAAGAACATGATGTCATCAAATTTAAAGTATGAGTATGAGAAAGAATAACTTGCAGGCAGTTTAAATGTAATGAAAGAAATTTAATGTTTTTCGAAGAACATGATGTGATCAAATAACAAAAATCTGCAGTATATGAATATAATAGGTTAATATTAAAAGAATCCTGTATCCAAATGTTATCCATCCAAAAAAAATTAAATTTTAAAAACAGAAGGAATCAAAACAAACAAAATAGTGACAGTAGCCTAACATTACCTGAGGCGTAGACAGGAGTTCAGCATCATGCCTATTGAGTCTAGAATGCAGAAGCACAAAATAGATCTTCCAGAAATACCCTTCGCTCATTTGACTAGGGCAAAGCTCAGTCTTCAGAACTGCAAATTCGGGTGCACGAAGTTCAACCATTGAGGCATGTTTTAGCTGGGCATCTGACATTTCAAAATCTAGCAGCAAATAGGGAAAAAGAGTTATTAAAAACAAAGCTGAATGAAAATCAGGGAAATAATTTACTCTCCCTGAGATGAAGTTTAGTATGCTAAAGTGATTAAATAAGACACAATCTGCAACCAGCAAAAGAACTGTCAATATAGATCACATGAAAAATGTACATGCTTAGGAACATATATGAATGCCTAAAATAGACTAATCTCTGAAAGTGATTACACTCATAATAAGGGTCCACTCTTAGAACTCAAATGCTTTTAATGCACCAACTAAAGCATATTGATATTATGTAAGCAAGAAAATTATGCTGGTATCTTGATAACACTTGCACAATGTCTTTTGAGGGTAAACACTCAAAGTGATGGAAGAGGAACACATCTTAATGATCAATGACCCATGCTTAATTCTCAATTTGACACAAAAAGATACATTTTTGTATCTGTGTAACCAGCAATACCTTGTATCAATTCCTTACAAGGATGGAACTAGGTTCAAGCTTCATCCTTGCATGGGCCCTTTATATAAACAAATTTTGCTTTATTTATGCAACCGCACTTGAGCTTTCTTAACTCAACAAAGAATGAGGCAAACCCTTATAAATAAAAAAACATTACCCCCGTTTGTGACTATCACAGAGAAACTCAAAAGGGCAATACACATACTTATTCCAGTTTTACTCTCATGGAAATTATATAACCTGCTGCACTGGCAAAGTGTATTTAAAGAATCAAACCAAATGAGACGGAACCGATGGACCATTAAAGCACTACCAATACATGATAAAATGCCAACAACATATTCAAAAGAATATTGATGTGAGAAATGCATTATATTGCATAAATCTCAGCATCATGCATGAAAGCTAAAACCATGATCATGAAGATACTTTAGCAAACTGTGTCATATCTAATTAGCTCATAGTTATAAGTAACAAAAACAGCCTAAGATGGGTTCAACTGAGACAGGCTGAAAATCGAAATGATTAAACATTATTCATCGGATGAGATTGAGACAACCAACAATCAATTTACCAGCAATCCAAACAGTCAACATCATAGCATAACAATCAGAGACAATCAAAGCTATCCTTTAACCTAAATTTTTTATTCTCAATGGAAGTGCTGCATTCGCACCATCCTAATCTTCTCATAGATTACACTGTACTAGCACCTCAGTTTCCAAGATATTTCATCAATATTCATCAAGACTCATAATCACAGCCAAAGAGATCGACGGTGGCTCCTACTCACAACTCCTTAAGCAACTTCATGTACAATCATCATAACTTCATGTAGAATCATCACAACTTCATGTGATGGTCTAAATAACTCAAATTCCCTTGCAAACCACTTCAAATAGAATCATCACAACTTCTAAGACTCCAACACCAGATAATCTTGTTAACAGATCACCATCAAAGCATGGGTTAAACAAATCCAATGGTAGGAAAAAGGAAGAGGAACTAGAATCATGACAATTTTGACATTTAACAACATGTGCACCTTAACATATACAAAAGAATATTACTTTAGAAAGAAGTTTAAGAGGATATCAGATACCTACTTAAGATCAAGATTGTGCATCTAAGTGACTTCATATAGAAATATACTACCAATAAGTGTATGTAACCCGTAAATTTATCCTTGTATTTAGGCAACTATCCAGAAGACACAAGACAAAGACATTTTTGTTGATTTTTCTAGGACACCGCTACATGATTAATACTAAACCTTTAAATTCCTCATTCTTTCAGATAAATATATATAAAAGAGGGAAAATTTTGTTTTTATTGAATCCACTGCATGATTAAGATGTAACCGCTAAATTAGGTAATAAAAGTCTGTAATGATACACAATTTCATGCCAACTCATGAATTAATCAATAAACTACCCAGATCTAATGCCTTGCAGTCTGAAAAAAAATAAGAGTAGGGCAAAAGCATACCCTCAGAGTCCTCTTCATGATGGGGCAAAGGGAAATCCAGCCAAGTCTCCGGATGCATGGCAATATTCCTCGCAAAAGCCAAAACTTCCTCATCAACACCAACAGCATCAACTCCAACCCCATCATTCTCCTCATCCTCATCCAACTCCTCTTCGTCCGATCCAAACGGCAAAAGGGAAGACGCGAACTTAGAAATCTCCGTCACGGCCTTGGATTGTGACAGCACCTGCGAGATCCCACTCTTAAACTTCCCGCCGATCTCCGCAAAATCGCTGCGGATTCCTGCGATCCTCGGCGAATCCGCAGCCGCCGCCGGGAGGTCAGCCGCACCGGGCTGCCCGGCGAGAGCCGGATCGCCGTGGTCGGGCCCGGGAGGGGCCGGGGCGAGGAAGGAGGCGACGCCCCAGAACTGGCGGGTGAGGGTCTCAGTGAGCTCCGAGAGGTCATCTTTAACGCCCCGTGTCGGCGTTTCCCCCTCCTCTTTGTCTTCTTCTTCTTCTTCTTCTATTTGGCCTTTTTCTTGCGCTATCGATGGGGATCCGACGCGGGATTTATCATTCCTCGCGGCTGCTTTCTCCTCCTCGAATTCCTCCGCTTCGTCGTCTTCGTCGTCGCCGCCCCGCAGGGAGTTCACCAGCGACCGCGCCCACCACGACATCGTTTTTGGTCTCTCCGGTTAAGGAACGACGCGCTTCATTATTAGACGGAGAAGACGACCAGCGAAGTATCGACGAGAAAGGAAAAGCTTCTATTATTGGCCGTAAAAGTTTCGAGATACAGGATCAGATCTGCCGTTAGTATACCAATCATGTTAAGATTGGTTAAATCGGACGGTCACTATGGATTTCTTATAGATATTTTTTATGAGCTCATTTAAGAGATATGTTTTCTGTTTGGAAAGGCCTTCCGGCGTTGGAGTCAGATGGATTTGCATTCGAGAAAATAACAATAATATGAGACGATTTTTCTAAAAAACACTCCTCTTTTTAATTTTTTTTTAGATAGCGCCGTGTTTTCTGTTTTTTTTTTTTTCAGATAGCGCTCCTATTTTTTATAATCCCGAAAACACCTGCCGTCCCTTCCCCGCCGGCGGTGCCTGTGCTTCCCTGTCTGTCACTTCCACCTCCGCTCCCTTCCCTGCCGCCATGAGGTCCGCCCTACCCCATCGCGCCCCTCACCTCTTCTCAAGCGAGAGGCAACCGTTGCCTCTTGTGCCACCGCCGACAACAAAGCAGCCTGCTGCCTACGCCGCCACCTCGTAGGTGGGTCCCTGCTCTTCCTTCCCTACAGACGCCTCCGACCACCGCCCCCCTTATGCTCCTCTGTCGACAGCGAGGGAGGGGGCGACGGAGACGGCGGCGTAGGTAGACGGCTGCGGCACAAGGGACAATTGTACCCTATCGCTTGGGGTGGAGGTGAGAAGAGCAACCGGGAAGGATGGGAACCCACTTGCGGGGAAGGGCACACGCGGAGGTGAGGGGCACGACGAGGAAGGGCGGACCTCGCGATGACGAGCGGGGGAGTAGGGGCGACGCCGGCGGGACGAAGGCGACGAGCAGGGAAGCAATCGAAAACAAGATCGATATGGGAAAACCCAAAAAGACGAAACTTTTCAAAGAAATCGTCCAATAATATCTACCATTTTGAAAAATAAAATAAGATTTAAAGCATTTTAAAAATTCATTTATCTTATTCTTTATATTCAATAATATGTTAATTAATTGAAAGTTGTACAAGTAGTGCGACAGCCGTCTTAGCTCAGCCGGTAGAGCGCGTGGCTTTTAACCACGTGGTCGTGGGTTCGATTCCCACAGACGGCGAAATTTATGTTTTTTGGCGAATAGTAATAAAACGGAAAACAGGAAATTTGTTTTTTTGGCGAATAATAATATGTTTTCCCCATTTTTAGCTGAAATTTGTTATTTCAGTCTTGTTTTCGTTGATGGGATTTCTGTATATTTCTCTTGCAACGCTTGGGTTTCATCCAAACCTCAGTGCTTCTTAAAGCTTTGTTACAAAACAAACAACAACTCGATTGAGGTTGATTAATAATATCCACCAAGAACATAAGAAGAATTCAATTGCCTTGTTTCTGGATCAGCGTTTGAAGTCTACGCAGTTTGTTCTTTGACTCCCCCCTCTTTTTTCACCTCTGTTGATACCCGTTAGTAAGCAGGCTAAGAGAGATCTCCAGCTCATGATCTCTATAAAACAAGAACAGGATCGTTCATACTAAGAATACAGGTGCACCATGGACAATTCTAATGTGCTCTACTTGACACTATGGATTGGCTGACAACGAAGATTAAAACTTTTGTTAGTGATGTCCTGCTAAAGTTAGCTTTTTGCTTCACTACATGCAGCAATAACATGGGGAGTCAAAGACACTGATCAAAGGATCAACACAAACAATAATACAAAGAGTGTTGTAGACTGCTATATATGCCCCATACTCTCAACTGGACCTGCAGGGCTCAGAAGTGGGAACGAATACAAACTCGAGTAGAAGGAAGGAGACAGCAGTCCCAGAAATCCTGTCGGAGATTGGACGCCGTAAACCGCGTCCGTGCCAACGTTTTCACCGTCAGGAAACAGCGACGGCACTGTGAACGCTGGGGCGGCCAATTTGAGCGGAGGCGGTGGAGTGGCGGTTTCCCTCAGCGGTTGCGGCGTCGATCGGGCTACGCCTGTCAGCCGCTGCACCAGCTGCCGGAAGCCCCGGGGATCCACCCGGTACACCCTGGGCTGCGGTGGTGGTGCTTGGTCGGGCTTCTTCCAGGGCTTCCCCGGCGGCTTCTGCACCGAGTGGAGCACCGCGCGGTACAACGGCGCCCTCCCTCGCTTCTCCGAGGCCGGCGGTTCTTCGCGCAGGGACAGAGAAGGGTTGCGGTTCATTGCGGAAGTCTGAGGAGGAGGGTGAAGGTTGAACACCGATCTTATAGACATCAATAGCACCGTGCGACGATGGACGTTGACCGGGTCAGCCGAGCGTGGCGGCTGTGTCGAGTACCACGTGGAAATAGGTGGTCAAACACGGCGGCGACGGTGAGCTCCGCACTGCAGTCATTAGATTCCTTTTAAATAAACTCATTAAAAATAAAGAAGCTATAAGATGAATTTTACAAAAGACAAAAAAAAAAAAACAATTGGCCAGTTCTATTTATTTAGTTTATTACATAGCCACATTATGAAAGAATCCAATGACCATAAGGAAAGAAAATAATATTTCATCATTAAAACAATAACAAGAAGCAGTGCCAAGTCAGTACGTCTTTCCATATTTAGCAATCTGGAAAGGATATGGCACACGAGTTAGTTGGCAAACTTCTTATTGTTCACATGGCATCAGTGGCGCCGGAATGGTGCTGAGTGTGCACGTGTCCATGTGGACAAAAGATGGCCGACAAAATGCCATCTTTGCATGGTTCGTTAAGCCACGTGGAGTGGAATAATAATTGTAACTCTATCTTGATAAATAGCAATTGTGTCTTCTCATTTTTTTAAACAATATTAAATCCTTAATTACTACTTGTGATATTTGTTTTTGTCTATAATTATTACCTGTAGGCATTTACAATTAAAGGCAATGAGAAGCCTCTGTTGCATGTAGGACCAATTTTTTGGATATTTTAACTATAAAAAACTTTGGGGTTTTATTCAAATGAAGCACGTTTGATTAGTTTTTATCTGATGTATCATTTTTTCAATGACAAAAATTATCCTCTTCCCGGTGATAACGACTAAGGTAATAGTAAGAAGAAAATAAAAAGAAAAAGAGGGAAATATCGATCGAAGGTTGCTTGTAGAGGGAATAGGTGACTCTTATTAACATAAAATCCATAATAAGGCATCTGTTATATATATAAAAAAATTATATCATAATCTGAGATCTCTAAAAGATTAACACGATGCATATATTTTAATTTTATTATTCAAAAATTTTTTTATTTGATTTACAAGTGTACCATCATCAAATATAAGATATATAATAATATTAATATGTAAAAAAAACTAAACTCATATTCTCCTCTCTTCTTATTCTTGATTCCCGTTAATATTCATAAATGACTCGTTTTTTATAATAGATGAACATTATCATATGTATATTCAGGTGTATGGGGACATCGGTACTCCAATGTATTTCTCACTCTGATTCAGAATAAATATGTTTTTGTACTTTATCTTTAAAATAAAAAGTGGACGTTCCAACACGAATCTCAGCAATCACTTTTTTTGATTCTACATATTGATTATTTTGAACTAAAATCAAATTTTTTGGTGGAATATTTACATTATGTAGAATATCCCGACCCTCAATAATTACATACAAGTCTATAGAAAGCAGGATGTCCATGACGGTACGTGTGGGATGAACCAAATCCTCATTGAATTTTATTTTTCTATTAGAAGGGGCTCGTACATGCTCGACAGTACCGCATGTGAATACTCCACCAATGTGAAAAGTTCTTAATGTTAGTCGAGTCTCTGGTTCCCCAATTGATCGACCCGCAATAATACCTACAGCTTCTCCCAATTGGACCAAGTCGCCATGAGTAGGACTCCGACTATAACATAATTGGCAGATCCAAGATGTACTCCTACAAGTAAAGGGGGGTTCGAATATATATTGATTGTGCTCGAAAGGTTATGAATCGATTGACAAGTCCAATCTCAATATCTTGATTTCGAGTGGCAAGGCATCGTAGACCGATATATATATATCGTCGACCAATTAGTGTTTGGACAAAAAAAATTTCCGTCATCCCATTTCTAGGACTCACGGAAATACCTCGGATAGTGCCACAATCTGTTCTACGTACCAACAAGTCTACGTATGAGGTATCCAGCATCTGATGTTCGTACAGTAGTATCTACAACTCCTTTGCCGGCTTCATAATAGGAAATTATATATTCTATTAAAGAAAATACTTCGCGTAAATTGATTTGAATGGGTAAATAAATCATTTGTATCTGAGATTAGAAGAATCACATAATCTAAAAATCAATAAAAACTTTGACTCAATCTTAATTTGAGGTTAGTTGGAGCCCAATCTGTATTAAGACGTGTCCACATACATCAAATCTCACCTTATCCAATGGCCCTGTGATCTCTGCTCCACCAATAAAAATCCCACTTTTAGCCCAATCCAACACATCTCCCTCTGTGCTGCTGCGGCAACCGCCGATGTCTTCCCTTCTTCTAAACCCCAACAGAACCTTCTCTCTACTCTCCCAACAAGTCCTTAAAGCATCTTTCTCTTCTCTCTGCTCCATCTCCAATGCTCGAATTCTGCTTGGCAGCCGTCCTTCCGCCCATAGAGTCGTTGGGTTTAAGCCGCGAGCCTCGCGAGATAGCTTCGACGCAGAAGCACTGCCGGAGAGCAACACCAAGAAGAAGAGCAGGAACAATAACAAAAAGATCATTCTCTTCGGTTCTGCGCCGCCGCCGTTGTCGGAGGAGAGAGGAGGCGGAGCCGGAAATGCGAACGGGAAGCCTGCCGCCGAAGGTTCCTCGTGGGTTTTCTTGCAGAGGGCGTTCAAGAAAGTGTTGGCCGTTCTGTCGAACCTCCCGTTGGCGATCGGGGAGATGTCCACCATCGCGGCTTTGATGGCTTTGGGTATGTGAGCGTCGGCAAACCACATTGATTCGGCCATTCTTTTTTGCTTTGCATCGGTGAATTATCCCGTCCTGAATTGTTTACAGTATAGATGATTTTTACAGTTCTTATTTTCCGTTGATTACTTTCCTTTGAGGAATCATTTACCTGCATTGACATGCAATATGTTATAGGCCTTTGATTTTGTTAATCTCTCTTCTTTGTCTCTTTTATTTTCGCTTCCCTCCCATTCTTTCTCCAATCTCTGAACTTATACCTCTCTGTTATCTGCTACTGCCTCGTTTTATGCTATGAATAATGCTTAGCAGCATATTTTATTCCAAGTTGCTGGCTAGCTTAGTTGATTGTAACTATCTTTACCACTTCTCATTTGCCAAAAGGATGATTTTTTTCAAGCTAAAGGCCGGCTACCACCAGTTTCTTTGGCAACTATGCTATGATGCCTCAGTCAATGATTTGTGAAGATCCTTCTTGCTTGGTATCAGAGCATACTTTACCACTGAGAGCTGCACTATTTTGGTGTAGAAGCCAAAGATTGATAGAAGTAGCAAAACTTGGGGAGTAAAACCAAGAAGAACAAAGATCTAAGACTCTGAAATGAAAATAATTTAACGCAAACATAAAATTGAGGGTCTCGTTGAAATAGATTATCTAGAAGTTCCAAAAGAATAAATTCTTCCAAAACCCTTGTGTTTTTATTAAATAAGAAAGAGAGATTAATGAAGTTATTATTTAGATTCTGGACGTTTATATGACTATTGAGTCCTAATTAAGCTAAAAGAGATTCTGTAAGAAGCTGAAAGCCTTTTATAATTTACATTTCTTTAGTGTTAGGCGATCAGGAAGAAGTACATCCAAAAAAGATAGTGTCATAATAGATAAAAGTATGGGGATGGAAATTCTGGGGCCAGAAAACTTTGAAAGAACAAGTAATGTCTGCATTTCTGAAAATTAGGAATAGTATGGATTGATGATAATTTCAAGGGAAACTCATTATAAGTGATTTGAAAAATGTTTCCAAGAGATGTGGTAACACACTGGTGATGTGGGTGAAATAATGCAAATTATTGGGGTCAGGTAAGTTGGAGGAAGGCATAAGAAGTTGTACTGGAAACAATAATGCACATTTTAATATCTTTTGTTGGAAACAACAAAAAAGTGGTTTTGGTATATCTTGTTTTAGCCTGTGAAATTACTTTTAGCATGAACCAACAGGTTGAAATGAAATATGTTTTGAATGATACCGTAGCAGGGGGTAGAAGATTAATATGTGAGAACTTTGATGCATCCTTCAACTGTAATATCAAATTCTCATTGTCTGGCATTTTTCTTCAGTTTAGAAGTGTCTTTGCTTGTTAGAGCTGCTGCTTGCTCGCTATTATAGTAATTGCTAAACATGTTTAATTAATATTTAGCAATGTGTTACATTTATGTATTTCTTGAATATCATAGGCACGGTTATAGATCAGGGAGAGGCTCCAGATTACTACTTCCAGAAATATCCAGAAGAAAATCCTGTGTTTGGTTTTGTAACTTGGCGATGGGTCCTTGCTCTTGGTTTTGATCACATGTTCACCTCTCCAGTTTTTTTGGGCATGTTGATCCTGCTTGCAGCTTCACTTATGGCCTGTACATACACAACTCAGATCCCTTTGGTTAAAGTTGCTAGAAGGTTTGCTTCCTCTTGATTTGGCATCAAAAACTGCAGCTAAGCAATATAACTAGAATTGTTTCTTATTTCCTTACATGCAGATGGTCTTTTATGCACTCTGCAGAGGCTATTCGCAAGCAGGATTTTGCAGACTCCCTTCCACGAGCATCCATTCAGGATTTGGGCATTATTTTGATGGGTGCAGGTTATGAGGTAATGGGCCAAACACGTCACCTGTTTAACAAGACTATCAGGGTTTTTTTTATCTGTTGTCATTGAAATCCTTGGATTATGCATTCAATTGATAAAAACATCAAAAAAGGATAGCGCACCATCGTAGAGTTGGGAACAAAGGAACACGATGAGATGTTTACATACATAGACGGTGCTCGTCGTTAATAGTTACAATGTGGTGTATGCTCAAAGAAAAGGCCAAGTTTTGTCCAACTTTTACATTCTTATATGTGGAAAATTATAAAATCAGAAGAATTTTATATGGTTTTTTTATTACTGTTCAATTTGAAATTTTAAACCATAACAAGTAAATAGAAAAGATAAGAGGGGACAAGTATTATAAAAAGGGGATTAAGAAATATCATAGGTAGTATGGACTTCTACTGAATGTTGGTTGAGTTCAGTTCTGTAAAATGTAAGCCACAAAAGTTAATGCATGTAAAGTTTGGCATAAACAACTATTTACCACAAATACTAAAGAGAAATATGCAAGGATTTTTATAACAAAGTTAGATATAGGTGGATCAGATCATAATGTATTTAATGATTTGTTAGAAATACTATTATCTAAAATAGGTGCTCCTTATCCTGAGATACACAATGGACTCCATTGTTACGATGAGAGTAGTTGTTATTATTTGCATTTTATGCAGCAGTCCCATGTCTTAGTCCATACCTTAGAACATGTATCTTAACTACCATTACGTTTAGTTTCATGTGGCTGGACCAGTAGATCTGATGCAATTACCTCGAGTTGCATTGTCATTACAACATTTGTTATGTTTGATAGTATATATGTTGCATGATACATGTTATTTTTGCTTAGAAGTTCTGGAATACAAGTTTGTGCTATGTAATATTGAGATTTCTTATCATTTCTGGTTTGAATTGTGCAGATCTTCCTAAAAGGGCCGTCTTTGTATGCTTTCAAGGGAATGGCTGGCCGATTTGCTCCCATTGGTGTGCATTTAGCTATGCTTCTGATCATGGCAGGAGGTACACTTAGTGCTGCTGGAAGCTTTCGAGGATCCGTGACAGTGCCCCAAGGCCTGAATTTTGTTGTGGGTGATGTGATGAATCCAAATGGTTTTCTTTCTTTTCCTAGTCAAGCATTCGACACTGAAGTTCATGTTAACAGATTCTACATGAATTACTATGACAGTGGAGAGGTAAATTAACACAATCAAAATGCTTTTCTTTAGCCTCCATCATCCTTGACATTAACATGACTCGAGAGATGGAAATAAATAGTTCACCTGATGCTTCTTTTGAAAATGCCCAGGTATCACAATTTTATACTGATATTTCACTGTACAGTCTTGATGGGAAAGAACTAATGAGAAAAACAATCAGGGTGAATGATCCTTTAAGATATGGAGGATTTACAATTTACCAGACTGACTGGGGTTTCTCAGCACTTCAAATTACAAAGAATGGTGAAGGTCCTTTTAATCTGGCAATGGCTCCTTTACAGCTGAATGGTGACAAGAAGCTTTTTGGAACATTCTTACCAATTGGAGATGCTGATTCACCAAATGTGAAGGGAATGTATGTAAGCTTTTATTTCTCCTATTGTGAAAATAAATTAAAAGCAGCTAAGCTGTTCTTTTGGGGAAAATCTCAGATCAATGCTGGCTCGTGACCTACAGTCCATTGTCTTGTATGATCAAGAGGGAAAATTTGCTGGAGTTCGCCGACCCAGCTCGAAACTTCCAATTGACATCGACGGTACAAGGATCGTTATCGAAGATGCTATTGGCAGCAGTGGCCTTGATTTGAAGGTAGTGCCTGGTAATTCAATAGAAAGATCCATGAAAAATACCATCTGTGACTGAGTTCTGGGAACTTTAATTCACAGACTGATCCAGGGGTGCCCCTTGTGTATGCTGGATTTGGTGCTCTGATGCTGACAACCTGCATCAGCTACTACTCTCATTCACAGGTCAGTAAGTGTCCTTTGTCTTTGTAGATGCTGAGTAAGTGTACCTGATTACCCAACATAGCAATGGTTGTGAATCCAACTAAACTGGGATCTAGCTATAATTCATGCTCTTTAAGTGTTGTAAGGATTTATTCTGCAGATATGGGCACTGCAAGATGGAACAACAGTCATCGTCGGAGGGAAGACCAACCGGGCAAAGCTCGAGTTTTCTGATGAGGTGAACCGATTACTAGATGAAGTACCAGAACTTGTTACCATTGACAAGAACTTGAATGGATAATTGTGATCAATTTGCTTCTGGCTTCGATTTGAATGGATTGGTGATGAGTTCTTGGAGTTCTCAAGGCCTTGGTGATACTTCTATCAATCGCTTTCAGACGCATGCTGTGCTCAAACTGACAGTTCTAAGAACAGTCACATTTCAAGAGGGTCTACAGATACATAAACTTCAGAAAAAATTGTCAATTACATTAGATACTGCCTAACATTTTTATAGCATTTTTGGTTAATTGTGAAGGCACCATTTTCAAATGTAAAGAAGAAAGAATGCTCTTTCTACCTAAATTACACAAGTTCATAAGCCCTGAAACTGCATTATTTACTTGATGTGTGGTCTCATTAGATCAAAATGTCTGTTCTTCAGCTGAAGTAGCAACTGTTGCCATTGTAATACAAGCTACTGCATTCAGAGATAAACTTGTCCATCTTATTCATCAAAACAAAATACAGAGACACTGCCCATAGACTTAAAACTCATCACTAACAACTTTGCTGAATCCAAGAGAATTCCTATTAGCATGTGATGCATTGTGGATGGCTTGAGCAAACCAACATATAACAAAGTGATCTAATGCAAAACAGAGGCCAACTTGGACAGTAGATCTGTAGTACACCCCTTAACCAAGCTAATGAGATTGATGGATGACTCACACATACACAAATTAAGCACAAATTGCTAGATCTGATTACTCATCTTTCCTGTAAAAATCAATTATTAACATGAACCAATATCAAATAATCCTTTCATTAAATCATATCATAATTCTAAAAATCAATTATTGACAGGCAGGTTTCTTCTTCTCTTTGTTCTAAACGCAGGACTAGTCAAATCAATTATTGCTTAATGGAATAATCTAAGAACTCATTGTTAATAGATAATAGTAAACATGGAATAGATTTTTAGTGCATTAACTGATGTGATCACCAGCTAGAGTTGAAGATGTTTTGTTTCCAATTATGCGAATTCTGCTCTTTCATCTGTATGATTTCCCTTTCATTCAAATAATTTACTTGAAGACACAAGATGGAAAGACTGCTGGAGTTTGTAGAATCTTCATTATTGCTGTACCATGCTGCGACTACTTGAGCCTTGCCGGGCCTTGACATAAATTGGTCGCATGATACGAAAATTACGGGACACTGTCTTACACACTGACATGAGATTTTCATTTATGACTTAGTATTGCACATCCGGTATAAGGAGAAACATTAAAAACATCACAATCAACATGAAACTTGACAAAAGAAATATTTATCTAATGCAAATATGTAGAATGCATCTGATTGATCTGTCAAAAAACAATAATATTGAACATGCACTGACAGTTAATATTTGGAGCATTTTGATGAACCTGATGAGCAAACATCAACTTCAACATACCTTTGCATTTCTCACAAGCGAAAGGTGTCATTTTATCAGCTGAGCAGATGTTACAGTCACACTTTCTACATGTGCTTCAAGCAAAAAACATACCTGATTGTGCCTCTCAATCTTTCCATCCAGTACAAATTTTGTGCAGAGTTTTCATTCAAACTAAGATTATACAATCCGAAAGGCAGCCATTTTCTTCAAGCCTTTAACTACAAGTCTAAAAGTTAACTTTTATCCGACTGCGGATTTATGCCCTGGTGTTCAGCATAGGGCCTTATGAAAGTTCTCCTCCACCAAACTTCAAAGGCTCTCTGAAGATTTGGGCAGTTGTCGCCAACCTTCAGGAAACTTCCCAACCAAGAAAGCAGAATACTCTGCTGATCTTCTAAAGGAAGTGTCAAAATGGTTTGGCCAATTCCTTCCTCCACAACCTTCCGATCAAATGATCTGCAACCATGTTGTAACCAGCTGTAGTCATCAACGAGTGGCTGTAGCCAAACTTGTAATAGCAGCTGCCTAGTGTCCCTCGGCGGAAGTATCTCTCCTTTTCCAATGCCAACAAAAAGCCTAGCAGTGATGCAGCTAACGAGGTGGCGTGACATGATTGGCAGCTTTGAGTGTAATTCAGCAAGCTCTTGCTGGCCAGCCCACAACACAGCAAATTCATCTGCTGCATGCCTGTCAGCCAGAATCTCAACTAACCAAATTAGATTATCTGCCTCGAGAGCAATCTGCCGCATTACAGGATCTTTGCTGTCCAAAGATTTATCTGAGAAACCAGGCCTAGATGCTCGTCTAAACAGATCCAACAGTGACTCCATGCAGCTCCTACATGAACTGTAAAACAACTCAATGCATATGTTTGCAGATCCATTTGTCCAAATATTGTTTTCTTTCAGAAGTTTCAGTACCAAGGATTTCATTTCTCGCCTACCTCTATCCTCATTGCTTTTGAGGACTAGCTCCATTATATGTGCAAGAGTATCATTTGGTGGATCTGATAAATCAGAAGCTACTCGCTTCAACAGAGGGCTTGCGCCATAATTCTGCAGACGTCGGATAGAGGACACCACACTTTCTTCTTCCTCTGCAACCCAAGGGACTGCTTCCAAATAATCTAAGCAGGACTTGATGCATGCACGGAAGCCAAGTGATTCTGCAACCTGTTAAAGACCAATTCTAATTAAGTGAAGTGAAGTCCTTATCAAGTTAATAAGACTTATTAAAGTAAAGAAACTTAAAAAATCTTGCGACATAAAAAGAATGTAGAAGTTGGACCTGATAGAGCCATCTAATTTCTATACCATGCTCGCCACAAGGGCTAAAGTCGCATAATACCCCATCCAAATCCATTTTTTATTGTATCAGAACAGATAGTATTATATAATTGTGTACTTTATAATATCGTATTCATGTATCTAATTGGCTACTTGTAAACTGTTGGATATGGATGATTATATGAATTTTCTAGCTATAACTAAAAATTGAAAAGGAACAATGACTTACTGTCAACTTATTATTTTGCCTAATAAACAGAAGCATAATGTTCAAGTAAACCTACTTTATATATACCTCTAATATCACTTCAGCTGTCTAAATCAAATATCCAGTAAGTAGATGCATACTGGATATGACCCTGTTTACTTTCGTTCTAACATCTCCATATTACATCATGAAGCAACCATCCCAAATTCTCTTTCACAACTTGCATCGATATATTAAGCCAAATCTTCTATCTCCTCAAAGCTAAGTCAATATTAGAGTCCATTATAGTCTATTGATCATACTCCATCATAGTCACTATAGCATCTTAGTATGGGATTACAACATTATCACATAATATGACAAAGATTTTCTGAATTCGACTTGACTAAAAAAACTACTTCAACCTTCTAAAATCTACTGTTGACTTTGGTTGCATTATCTTTTTCTAACTTCTACTCCGAGATAACACTATGTCAATAGCTAAATTATGTCCTTCAAAAATTCCCATTCCTGTATTCCCGTTCTTGGTTATTAAGCAATGGCACACCGTGGAGAAAATGCATTACATTTAAATCAAAGTACAGAACATGTTTTCATAGTAAATCTCAACAAAATATGAGCTTCTTGAAAATGTGGCCATTATTTGATGCTTAAAATCTTATCTGTTTCTTAGCCCTCGCAGACTTTTCTATTTGTAGTTCAAACGACCACAATAAAGGCAGCCTGCATTTGAGCTGCTTTGGACTCCTGAAAGTACATGAGCTATAACCCACAAGTTAAACAGCAAAAAAAGAACCTTTCGGGTCTTAATAAAAAGATCATATCAAAGCTGAGTTCATTTTGCAAGGTCATTGTATTGTGTCAGTTTAGTGGTTGGCAGATAATTCTATATGCAAAACTAGAAACTAAAGCTAGGATCAGGAAAACAAAAAAATAAAGATATTTCCGACAACACAAAACATGAATGAACCTTGATTATGCGTAGTACACGCGGAACACTTTGCTTGATCAGTTTGTGCTTAAGTTCTTTGCAGTACATCAATCCCACTGTCTCAACATAGATCTCCACATCTTCACAGTCTGCTACTTCAAGGCATGGTACTGGAGACTGCACAGCAAGCTTATCTGCAAAGAAACTACTATTTTCTGCAAGAATGTTCCAATGCACACTCATCCTCACACAGATTCCTTCCTTACCAAACAACATCACTTTCAAATCGCTGGTCTCGGGCTGGCCAAACCCCACTGATACCTTGCGTTGTGGATTATCAACATTCGGTTTTGGTGGCCTCTCTGATGGCCTCTCAGGCACACTTGCTGGACTGACAGCAGCAGGAACGGCAGTATCGGAGGTCGGACATCTCTGATCATCCGAAACAACCTTAGACCCTAATGAGCCAGAATGTGTCTTCTTATCGGCTGTCGAAGTTGCTGTCCTATGAAGTGATGAAGCCCTCGATCGCAATGGAGATGATACTTTACCTTTGCTTTGGTGATTATGATTTTTGAGGGACTTCTGAAGAACTGCAGGAGAGGGGCAACACCAAAACCCTTCTGGGGTCACTGCAATGGGTACATTCCGGATCTTTGTCTGGCCCTGCTCAAGCCTGCCAACTCTAAAATCTGCCATTTATGCGACTTCTACTTCCTAATAATCTTCCAAACAAGAAAGCATTCGCTCGAGGTGGGCGTCAGCTGTGAGAATCTATCAACTTCAAAACCTTATTTTCTCATAACAATGAAATAACTGTCGTCTTGAGAAAATGGCACCACATTTATACCTGCGAAGGAAACCCAAAAAGTAATTACAAAACACCAAACCGCGTCAGGATTCAAGAAAAGCACTTTCGAATAGGATTTCAGGATCCAATGACTGAAACATAAATGAGATTGCAAGAGACATCATCAAAGAATAGAGAGATTTGTGCATGAGGTCAAATACCGTGAACTTCACTCTATCTGGACTACAGTCTGGAATCGAATGGTGCTTAACTTTGTTCAACATCGAGTTAGATTCAGCAATTATCGGACAGAAAAGGATCCAAAACCTAAGAACCACAGGATGTAATGCAAAATTTTCAAACTTTGTTCTGATTTCTCGCAGAACGTTGAAAGATACAAGCTTTTCTCCTATTATTTTCTATGAGAAGAAGAAAGATCCAAATTTTCAGCAACTGAAGACCGGGTCTCGGTGAAAACCTAAGGAAACATCAACGGGGAGAAAGATTCGCATACAAGCAAGGAAGAAAAGAAGGCTACGATGCAACTATAGCACCTGAAGAAGGCTTTAAGAAAGCTGGAAGTTTACATTTACGCCCTCTAGGCATGGGCTTCTCGTTCCGTCCACCACCTCCTCCTCCTTTGGCTCCACATAGTATCCTTCCCCTGTTTTAAGATCCTAATGATGGAAGCGAGCGCCTGTGTCGAGCATGGATAGCGAGAAATGATGGGCTGCTCAAATCATTTCCCTCCGATTCAAGTGGTAGAAAAGATGTAAACTTTTGCTTTACCAGATACGACTGTCGCCACTTTATCCCTCCAATCTATTCCAAGCCATGAACTCCTCTCTCTCCCTCCCTAACCCATAAACTTCTGTACAATATTAACAGAGCACCGCTCTGTTTTCGAGTTTTTGAAGACGAGAGGAAGATGATACGACCAAAATGCCTCTTTATTCAGTCCCTGCGATGAGCTCGAGCTTGCATGAGGTGTGATCACTGTTCACTGAAATCCCACTCTCACAACTCCCAACAGCAGCAAAGAAACCATTAGAGAGCGAGATCTGGGGACCGAGAAGTAGCGGGAGACCGGGTTCCATTCCAATTTGGTGCTTCTGTGTGCTGGTACTTGAATACTTTACGATGCTCCACACAAAACAACAAAGCATGTTCATTTCTGGGGCCACACACTGCAATTTCTGCAGCAGGAAGGAGCAAAGAACATTGGATTCATTCACTCAATAATGTTGGTGGGTGTGTTTAGTTAATTAGTGGAGGCTATCGGGATGTGTTTGGTGCACATGGAGAGAGAGAGAGATGCTGTCTTGGGGAAAGATTTAGGATATTTATATATATATATTTGGATTGCATGGTTGGATTCTAGAGAAAAGGATGGATTTTGTGTTTAGGAATGATGGTAAACTTGTTCTCTTATGTGTGTTTGGACTCACTGTCCCCAAAAAAATTGCTCTTTTCACTGGTTTACTTCATTAGCTTGCATTGGACTAAAACTGATGGAATGTTTGAACTTAATGAACATCAAAATGCCCACTTTTGGTTTTTAATTCATGAGATTTGATCAATCAGAATAATCAATTGTTGGTGGGGGAATGAGATTCCAATGCTTGTTTCCGGGAATTCAAATCCCTTATTTAAGGGAAGTAGAAACCATGGGCAGGATTCCAATCTCCCCTTAAGAAATAATAAAATTGATCAAAAATCAATTTTATAATTTAAGTACATATAAAAAATATATACTAGTATTAGGTTCTATGTAAAGTAGATAAAATAATACAGAAATGGAGTAATATAAAATATAACATATAGATAATTATAAATAGTTACAAGATTATATATATAATTTTACTAAAATTCTAATTTGATATTGTTGTACATTTTACATACCGAGACCGAGGTATCGCCTCGGCTTAGTACTGCTCGTGTACACATGAACATCCAAAGATTCTTCGTTGGCGCTCGGGAGATGTGCTAGCTCCTCAGGGTGTCAGTGGGTAGATCGAAAACCCGGGCGGTCGCCTCGTGCTAAAGTCGACTTTTGGTCTTTGGTTGAGCTACAGTCGCTCGGAGTTCGTTGCGACGTTTCGAGGGGAGTTGATCATCTTTGGTCGAAAATCTTGTTTGGTCAGCATCCATGGGTAAAGCTTCCCTCTTTGCGAATGTGTCCTTCCGCTCCTTAATTAGCTCTTCGATCATCGATGCCTACACCAAGGCCACAATCGGGGGATGAGGTGTTACCTTGACTAGGCTCCTCCAACGGTCAGGTCAGCTTAGAGAATTATTATGTGTAGTATGCCTAGTGTCGAAGAATACCTCTTGTTTATTTGCCTAAGCACTTTTTATACTACTTTGGGAGGTAGAAGTCGTATGAAAGTGGGTTCCTGCGTGTGAGTAGTAAGTTGACGTCATATGTTGGTCGATGATTGAACCCTAGACATGTCTGTCAATTCCGACTATTGTGTTAGTTGATTTTATTACATATTTGCAATAGACATAATCATTCCATGAGCTATTGTTTGAGTTAAAACAAGTCATCTTACTGTGTAGGAGATGTATGAAAAAAAACCTTATGTTAGAGACAAGGGATGTGGCTTGGGCCTAGCCCCTCGAGCGATAGTCCGGGATAGCACTTCTTCCCGAGATATTGATCTTAGCTGAGTTAGTCATATGTTGTTGGACGGACCAAAATATGTCATATCAAATATGATGAACGTTGATGATGCCCAGATCAACTCGACTTTATTTTAGACCATATGCACAATGAGTCTAACATGATCGAAAGGGAGACTCGATTGTTTGCTTCGAAACTTAGGTGGAGTTAGGTCCGTGATGTATGGTTAATATATAAAAAGATAGAGATTGAATGGTGTTATGATATTTTTCCTTCGACATTAAATCAATAATTAATAAGGGTGAAGTAATTTGAGTAAATAGTAACCAACTCTGATTTCTATCAAATTGCAATAATTAACAAGGGTGAAGTCCTCTTAGAGTCCTGCAACCCACCACCTGCTCGACGAATTGCAACCGTCTTGTTCCTTCAGATTGTTTGTAAAGAAGGTAAAGATTTAGCTGCTATTGTTAATATTTTAGCTAACTAACCACACAGATAGAGAAGCTACCAAACGAGACTCACAGGTTTAGCGTATCTTAGTGGCGCTACTGGCCTGGAAAGACGAACAGGGTAGGAGGAATTGAAGGCGAAGTACTTTGTTTCAGACTTGGTCTGGCTCAGTCCCCTTCCGTTCAACAAGATGAAGATATGTCACTGTTCACTAGTTTTGTCACCTTCACCCGTGGGTAATAATGGCGACAAGGCAACTTTGCAGGGCACCAAGTTTCTAGTTTTGGGGCGTTTCCTCTTTCTTTCTTATTGGAGATACAGAGGTGGAAGATAAGGTTGAGTTGGAAGCTTGTGAAGGCCTCAATTATGCGTGCTCTGTACAATGGACTGGATTTGCCAGAAGTCACCAACCAGGCATAAAGCTTTGTTGATCGTACGACTTCTTGTTCTTGCAAATTTTAGCAGCAGATTGATGAGGAGGAGGAAGAAAGGTTGAAGAGAGACGAAAGAAGAAAGGAGGAAAAGAGAAGAAGGTTAAGAACCTTAGTGCAGCGAAGTGGTAGAGAAAGGAAAGCTAAAAATTAACAGTGAGTTACAAAGATAAATGTGTATATTTTTGTTCATACTTATTTAATAAACGAAACTTATTAGTGTTGAAATTTATTGTCATGTCACAAAATTGATCATCCCATTTAGAGAATTGACTCTTTAAGAGGTTGATGTTTTTTTTTTTTTTTTTCAAGTATACCTTAAAACAAGTCTCTTATATATATATATATATATATATATATATATATATAGAGTTCTAAGCAATTAGATATAACGATTCAAGATGTCGGTTACATCTTATATAACGGTATATAGAATGCGTTTCACCATAACCCCGAAATGGACGGTGAAGATGTCAACTGTTATCCAGCAGCTTCTTCTCGCGGCTTAAAGCCTATCCACACTCCTATCCCTAGAAATGGTGAAGAGGAATAGTGAGTGCTAATGGCGACTTCCTCGCTCTCCTCCCTCACAGTCGCCCTCTCCGCTCTATCCTTCTCTTCCCACGTCTCCTCTACTAATAACACCTTATACTCTCCTTGGAGACGGCGTCCTCGGACCGCTTCGCCCCTTCGGTGGAACTCTCCCACTGCGATCGCCTCCTCCACCTCCTCTTTCCCCATCGCTGCCGTCTCCAGCGGTGCGGCTGTCTCCGCGGAGGACCTCGAGGAGGTGAGCCTCGAGATGTACGTGAAGTCCCGGCTCCCTGGTGGGTTCGCCGCCCAGAGGTTGATCGGGACCGGCCGGAGGAAGTGTGCCATCGCTCGCGTCGTTCTCCAAGAGGGAACCGGGAAGTTTGTCATCAATTACCGTGACGCCAAGGTTTGGAACTTTTTGCTCTCTTTTCGCCTATGCTTTGTGGCATACTCGTAGAATTAGGTGCTTTCATCCTTATTCAAAATACAAAATTGCTATAAAAAAAGATAAATACAAAATTGCTTCTTTATACTAATACTGCAAACAACTTTTCGCAGTATATTACCTTTGATTTTGGGGATATTAGTTGTATCGAATCGGGATTTGAGTCTTGACTGATTGTTCCCCATCGTGAAATTTCGTTAAGCTAGAAGTGAAAACGGAGATCTAAAGGGTTGATATTAAATTTTATTTCTGCCTCGTAACTAGGCTGAATGGAACCAACACACTCCTATTTCCTATCTCAGGCAAATTTGTTGATGCTGGCAAACTGATTTACACCTGTTATTTCAGTTGTTGTCGTCGTTTATCTTGAACCACAATCAGTGCCTCCTTGTGTTCATCAAATTTAGAGGAGTAACTAGAATCTCAAGCATAACTCATGCCAACTCTGCACAGAAATGAGAAAAGAGTAGTGCTTTAAATGCACACGAGAAACTCAGACAAATGAGTCATGCAAAATGTGTCAGTGAGCTAAGAGGAGTGATGCAATTCATTTATAGTCATAAGATTAACGGAATCGACAGTTAGGATTATCTGGGTATCCTTTTTTGGGTTTCTCTTAGGGTTCAACCACCTTATGATCGTGCTAGTTATGTTTTTGCTAGCCCAAGATAATCATGTTCTACATAACAACCACCTTATGATGTGACAATCGAATGGTATTTTATATCGCAATCATGTTAGCATCTTAAGGAAGTGCATGGCAACTGGCATGTGTACAACCCATGCCTCCTTTTTATCCGCAGATTTTTTTTAAAAAATAAATGAATCCATCTAGTTAGTCTTTCATTTGGTTTTTGAGTTCATATGCTGATGTTGGTGATGTGAGGAAGAGGAAAATATTGAAGGGTTTGTCCCAATTAATGTTTCAAAAACATCAATGCCAGTTTGATACTAGTTCTACCTTGGAAGGATTGCCGTTGTTTTTGAAGTTTATGCCTAGGGATTGCAACAAATGCCTAGAAGAAAATTCCACAGACATAGTTTGAATTTGGTATTGTTAGGTAACAATTGTATCCAAACATGTAGTAAGCTCTCAACATGCATATGATGTATGCATTTTTCCTACTATTAGAGATGTAATCTCAGAAGTACATGTGGTGCCTATTCACTGCTCATGATAACAAATTGTCAAACGCTATAGATATGTAGGTTGGTCCAGTTGGAACATGGATTGTTTTCTTAGGCACTTGTTTTAAATGCAATGAATTTCGCTTTCTTCAGCTAGAAACTTTTTCGGAAAATTACTATATGATTTTATCATTGGACAGGATCCTGTCGACGGACACTCCGCCGTCCCTTCTAACCTTCCTTTTGCAAGTGGGCCACATCATTTGCGAAACTTGCATCAATACATGTGACTTGTAGAATAAGGCCCAATTGGCTTTTGACTTCCAGCGTGAATAATGGTCAAATTTGACCACAATATTTGGCGCTAGGAGGGGCCTATTCCTGACCACTTGCTCTGTGCCAGTGATCACCATAATTGTGAGTCAAACAACCTGAAGTTGAGTAGTAGAGCGAGATCCATCTCAGGCTATTTGGAGTGCCCCTCCCTCAGTTGATGGACCATCAACAGTGGTTAATGCAATCAACCCAATGTCATCTTGTGTCATGCTACAACCATCTTCCTTTGCACATGATTGTTAGGGCATAGTTGCAATGATCTACTGCTGCAAGCATATTCCATGTTTCACGTGCCTGTGATACATTTGCGTCTTGAATGGTAGGGTTATGCTATTTGAATCATTGAATTAGAGATCCAATATCATAAATGTTATTTGGTTTTGCAAAAATCACCTGAATAAACACAATAAAGAAATCCATATTAAATAATCTTACTATAGGATCCATACGAAAGAAGTTGAAAACAACTAAAGAACCAAACTATAAAAAATATCACTGATCTTTAGGTCTTCTGTCCTTGTTGTTTTTGACCCAATCAAATTGGTAGCTAATAATTCAGCAATGACAGTATCTACCAAGTACAGTAACCAACCTAGACGTGTCATGTCAAAAATAACTAGTTATCCATATCCCTCTTGTAATCTGGATCAGTCGGTCTGCCCTATGTCTGCAGATATACGTTGCATGTACCAGATTAGCACGACTTGGAAAGTTCCAAATCATGTGCAACTATGGTTCAAGAATTGAGACAGAAACAGTCTCTTTGTGTGAAGGTACAAGGTTGCACGTGTCTGATCCTCACAGGTTGCATCCTAGGTGAAGCCTCTTGCATTAATTTGTCCTGTTTGACGCACTTCAACATTTGGCTGGAATGAATCGAGTGATGCCATGGGAACTTAATGTTAAGGTTTTTACTGTTTATCACTTGGTGTACTCGTCAGTGTTGAGTGTTCTTATAGCAACAGAAGCTTTTAAACAACTTTACTAATTACTGGAATGAAATGTACAGGAATATTTACAAGGGAATCCTTTGTGGCTGCAATACATCAAAACTCCATTATTAACCTTAGGTTTTGAGAGCAGCTATGATGTTTTTGTCAAAGCTCAGGGGGGAGGACTCTCGGGTCAGGCCCAGGCAATTTCTCTGGGTATCGCACGTGCTTTGCTTAAAGTCAGTGGAAACCACAGGTCTCCTTTGAAGAAAGAAGGTCTCTTGACTAGAGACTCGAGAGTTGTTGAAAGGAAGAAAGTTGGTCTAAAGAAGGCTCGAAAAGCTCCTCAATTTTCGAAGCGTTGAAGTATTCGGATTTTGATCAACTATCTGCTACTTTGAACTTATTTCTTGTAAGTATTTTCAGCTTCATGTGGTCTACTGTGTCAAATTTTTTCAGAAAAAAGTAGTTGACTAGCTTTAATACTAAATTCTTTATATTTCGGATTGAAGGCTGATTCCTTGTAACAAAAAGGATTTGTTTTTATAAAGCAGATAATTTTGATCGAAATAGATCTTTGAGGTTTAGCTTTATTTTGACTTAAAAATAGATATCACGCTTCTTAGCTGGCTGCTGTTGGGAGATATTTATGCTTAACCTTTAGAAGTCCAACATGTCGTCTTTCATCTGGTTTTGGCACAATTTTTTTTAAAACTAATAATATCTAGACTTTGTTTAATTCATCCTTCTGCTAACTGCAAAAGCATATCTTGGTTGATATATACGGAAACTATTGTTTTTTTTCCTGGATGTTTGAGAATATTCTGCTTTGTTCTTTTCACCGATGATAATTTTGACATTCAAAGCATCCTCAAGGTGAAGTTTCATAGGAAACTTCTTTTGGAGTCCACATCTAAAATCAAGTTGGTGTTGTGTTGTAAATGGACTTGGTGGGGAAAAAAAAAAAAAAGCGAAAAGATGACCGTCTCAGTCGCAAATGCACTCTAAAGGTTGTTTGAACTGATTATACTGGTTTGTTCCATATATTTGACTGTTATCTTTTCCAGTGCAGGTTTTTTGATATAATCCCAGCACACTCAGATGTTTCTTTTCGGTTTGCCTATGCTCTAACTTTGGTTGGAACCCAAACTCTCTCAAGATAGGCTTCTCCTTAGTTGAGCTGGGAAACGCAGCTGGCTTTTGTCTTCGATGGACCATGTGATGTAGTGAATTTCCATTATGCCCGAATTCTTTGGGAATACATTATCATTCACAGCTTGTTAGTCTTTTTCTCTTTTGGCTTTGCGTATGACAAGTTGGATTCTCTTGCTGCCATCCGTCGATGTTAACTAATGTAAAGTTTAATCTTCCATGGATTATCGGGGTGGTCTATCCTTTCCAAAAAGGGCAAAAGTGAATATTTTTAAACAAATTGCTCTTACAATTGGTTTTAGACCAGTTTATCTTATCTCAAAATCTGGTTGATAGACCCATCATGAAATTGGAATTTATGTAAATCTTTGGTCCTTCACTTGGATCAAAGATTATTGGAAAATAGGTTATCACAATGTTTCAGTGGATTACTTCACTAAGGTACTCATAAGTGAGCTACCATCAAGTCTACTTTTGTATCAAGCTTGTTCACTATCATTTTATTACTTTCAGGTAAATTATTTGCAGTATATATGTTTGCCTAAAAGTTCATATTTCTCAGAGAATCTAACAAATGCACCTGTATGCAGGTACCAAGGGCCCATGATCAGGCTTTCTCTTCTTCCATATCAAGCCACTCAAAACAGAGTTATCCATCAAGTTTTCTATATGTATTCTCACAGTTTGTATCTCACTATCGTCTGCCAATGAGAGATATCCGCCCCTAAATATCAATTGGAAACAAAACTTTCTCCACCTACCTTACCAAGTTGTGTTAATGAACATTGTGTCTCATTCTTCAACAACTCTGCTTTCCAGCTGCTCAATATCTGTTGTGCTTGATATGGCATTTCTTGGGCAGGTAGACTTGTTCTCGATCATCCGCTCTCACAAGCTGGTTTAGTCCTTCCAAACTTGTGAAAGATCAAACTCAGTTCTCAAACCACAATAATACTAAACAAAAGGAAAACCCACCTCACAAAGTGTCTCATGGAAAACTATGTTCATCTGCCATCCCATCTTTCCACACCCTCTTGTGTTTCTTTTCCTTCCATGCTAAGACGTATCCGCCTCCTTTACGGATTCTGGTGGGACCAGCGTGGGACCGAGAATCTATACAATCGCCGGGCAGGTTGCTAAACGTTTTGAAGGGGCCCAGTTACGGAGGCCTGTGATAGGGCCAGGGTGGATGAGAGAGAGATTTGGGTGGAAACAACTGGGAAACATTTTATTTCTCCTGTAATTAGTATGTGGTTGTTGTGCCAAGTAGTACACGTGGCCACCTGTATCAGGGTGTTGTCCAGCAGCGGCCGGCACACGCGTGCAAAGGGGTCCGCCGTGGTGGATAGCCGGCGCTCGCCCGCACGTGCCGTGGAGCTCCTCGCGCCGCGTCGGTGGACCGCCTCTGCTCCGCCACCCGCCATATCTTGACCGACTTGTCCAGGCTCCCGCTGTATACCACGTACCGCCGACCGCCCGCCCTGCCTTCCTGCCCCTGCTCCTCGGCTTCCGCTTCCACGGCCAGGCACTTGATGGGCCCCGCATGACCGGAGAGGACGGCGACGGCACTGTGCGCCGCGCTGCTGTCGTCTCTCCGCCACACGCGCACCGTTTTGTCAGCCGATCCGCTCGCCAGTATGCTCCCGGCGGCCGCGAGGCAGAGAACCGCCATGCTGTGCCCCCGCAGCGCCCCGCCGCCGGCCAGCGGTCCTCCTCTTCCTTCCCGCCGCCAGTGGTTCACCACCCCGTCGGACGATCCGCAGTACACGAACCCCGCAGCCGTCGCCACCGCGGTCACGGCGCCGTCTTGCCGCACCAGTGTCTGCACCGCTACGTGCCTGGTGGCGACGGCGCCTCCGACCTTGCCCCCCGCTGCCTCCTCCCGTCGCCACGCCTTCAGCGTCCCGTCCGCTGACCCCGTGAACACCAGGCCGTCGAACCCGGCGGCCACCGCGTTGACTGCGTCGTCGTGCGCGTTGAACGACTCGAGGCACTTGGAGTCTGACATCCGCCACACCTTGACGGTCTTGTCCCAAGAGCCGGAGTAGAGTATCCCGGCATCTTCCTCCAGGCTGAGGCACGAGACGGCGTCGAAATGGCGAAGCCACACGGCGGTCCTGTGCCGCCTCGCCTCGACGTAGTTGGAGGGGTTGATGGAGGTCATGAGGAAGTCCGGGAGAGTGGGGAGAGTGCCGACCCGCTTATGGACGGAGGAATCCTTGGAAGACGTACGCCACACCCGAATCTTACCGTCCTGGTGGCCGGTGAATACTCTGTTCCCGGCGATGACGATGGCCTTGACGAGGCCGCTGCTGGACCTGAAGCTGGAGAACTCTTGCCAGCCCTTCCAGACACGGATGTTCCGGCTGTCGGATCCGGTGTACAAAAGATCGCCTGCTGCGGCGAGGGAGTAGACCTGTCCTTCTCGGCGGACGAGGGAGCCCACGAGGCCGGTGGTGGTGGTGGCGGCGGCGGGGAGATCAGGAGGGAGCTGTTGCACCCGGGGGGAATTTGGGAATGGGGAGGAGCCAGTCGCCGGATGACACGGGGAGATATTGCGAGGGAAGGTCCCGGTGCTCGTCAAGAAGCGGGCGACGCCTTCGCCGGTGGCGGGTCGTGGCTCGTCAACGTAAGGGTTGGTACGTAGGAGGCCGAGGAGCTCGGAGGAGCGCAGAGGACTTGCACGAGCTCCCTCTTTAGCTCCCATGATCAATGTAGATCGAGAACAAATACCGACGCAAACAAAAGTAGAAAACGTCGGAGGCAAAGAAGAAGAAGAAGAAATGGTGGAAAGAGGTCGCTCGTAAAGCATAGAAGCACAAAGTCTATACGTGCCTTTATATCCCCATCTATCTATATTAGTACGGATAATTACTTATATATATATACCTCAGTCATTGATTGAAGTATTACATATATATATACAATCGATTTTTTGGTGAAATATTTTGATTTTTTTTTTCAAGGAGTAAGAAGTAGATTTAATAATCTCTCACAAAGGAAACGATCAGCACGCACCTATGTGATGAAAAAAAAAATACATTTTTATATGAATTTTATAATATTTAATTTAATATTTTAAATATTTTATTATCATCGTAATCGAATCAGTATGATATAAAGATAAGTGGTTTAGCTTAATGATATTTTCTCCTTTTCTTTTGTGGCCTTTCAAGAAGGAAATAGTCACACTTTCCTGCACTGCTGATCTACATATTTCTTCAAAGTCTACATGCAGAGTTCGATGCTTATATGTCAGTGATATCCATGGCAGATGCTTTCACCATTAATTTCGCAGTGAGGTAGTGTTGGTTACCTGTCCAAACGCTGAAGCTGATGGCAAGAAGGTTGCTAAGAGTACAGTATCAATCAAATATATGCATTCTATCTTCCACAGACAAAGGTGAGCTTAGCAGCTAGTGATGCAACAAAGCCAGTAGCTAAATTAAAGGAGGAGGACATGCATATGCACCAAGAGAAGGCCACACTGTGTCTCAAGAACTGTGGGATCACTGCTCCGTCTTCTCTTTATGATCACTGCTTTCTTTTCTCTTTCTTGGCTTGCTTAACTTCTTATCCTGATTCATAATTTTAGAGGACAATAATAACACCATCTGAAGCAAGCAGTCCTGCATGTTCATGATTCTTCAGATAATAAACTCTTTTATCTTGGCAGGAAATTTAGAGAATCATGCACTGTTACTAATCTCTCTTAGAGGATTTGGAATCAAGAAATTGCCTGCATATATATTAGCCAAATTACCATCTTGAATCGAGTTCATATCAGCCAAGACCAGAAATGGCAGAGTTCCACCACCTGATGTAGAAGGAGGAAGTTACAAGCAACTACTACTTGCCTACGACTCTGATTCCTCCACCCACGCCTCCACCCGCAGAAGCACGAACCCGACGGCGACGCCGACCAGCACCAGGCCGTTCATGATTGCGGCGATCCGGAAGATCTCCTCCGCTGCGTTGCAGGTGGAGGAGAACGCTCCACCCCTGCTCTCTGTCTTCCCCTTGGGTGGCGCCCTCAGAGAGCGCAGAACCTTGGCGAAGGAGGCGGCGGTGCACGCCGGGAGGCCCAGGGACGACACATTGTTGTTGGCTTTGAGCCCGCTGAAGCTGTTCATGCCTTTCATGTAGGTCACCCTGGGCTTCCTCCTCATCGAGGAGTTGAGGCTGGAGCATGACACAGCCGCCGCTGAAGGGACTGCCGCCGCTGCAGAGATTGCTGCCATTGATTGGTGCGAGAACCCACACTCTGTACACAGCAACACAAAGGCACGCACAGGTTAGTGCTGATAGGATACTACCGCAGGCACAATAGAAAAGGAAGCGGTCGTCACCTGTGTTGTGCTGTGGGTTCGGTGATGGAAGAGCTGCAGTGGTGGAGGGGAGAGTTTTGTATGAGGAGGGAGAGGAGACGAGCTGAGGATAAGGTGGAGGAGAAGATGACTGGCTGCCAATCAAACTATATCCTTAGCTGCTGTTGCTGACCAAGAGAAGGTGAGGTCCAAAAATGATCCCAAATTTATCCTCATCCCCATCCTTCCTCTTTCTAGCCATGGTTAATCACACAATTCCATCCTATTTCACATAGAACTGATGCTTTCTTTTGATGTGCATCAATTGTATGAAATAATTAAGCTCCATTTCTTGACACAAGTCCCTCATGCTCCTACATTTAATTGTTCTTGACATGTGTTTTGTGTTGCAGCCATACCCCTCAATGACCTATCAATCAACTCAGAAAATAAATGAAAACCTTCATACATACATATGTCTATATAAAATAAATAAATAATAAATTGTATATGTATATATATTAACATTGAGTTATATTACATGCACTTAGAACCAATAAAAATGCATACTGATCCAGACTTTTTTATTTGGTTGGCTATATTATGAATTAGTTGAAGCATAAGGTATTAATTATTATGTTCAAGGGGGGCTTGTCAAAATCAAGTCAAATTAGTTCAACATCAGGTGTGTGTGATTTAATGTCATGGAATTAGAATTATGACCATGATCACATGGATTAGAAGGATTATTCAGCAAATATAAACTATGCATTTACTTCTTTGGGTTCTAATTGCAAGTTGGATCCTCCTATATGCTATGACATCAATAAAGGACAAATGGGGGAGAGGAAAAAAGTATATATTTATTCACACAATTTCTTTATGTGAAACTATAACTTACATCTTCCCCTATCAGCAATAATTATATTTCACACCCTATATTTTATCATATAACTGCATCTCCTACCTTGTACTTAAAATTTATGATGAAGACTTTAATGCAAAAGTTGGAATAACTTGATTTTTTTTACCAATGAAAATGCTCTGAAAATTAAAAATAAAAGATTAGTTATTTATTTTAAAAAATCATCTCTTATATATATGTAAATCCAAAAATTTTTGACGAAGTGGAAGGCATAAGGGTATTTTAATTAAAGTAATAAAAAGTTAAAAATAAATTAAGAGGTGTCTTTGAGTAAAAGTCACTAGTAAAAAATCTCAAAACGAAGAGTACCTTTAAGCATAACACGTATCACAAAAGAAGTGAAAAAACATTGAGATGAGCATTTAATCTATAAATTGCTATAGTCAAATTTACCATGGAAAAAACATTGCAACAAAACTCTTTACATTTTAGTAGATATGAGAAAAATTAAAGAAAAATAAGAACACAAGTCCATGCCAACCAGCAAACAGCTATTACTGCCGTACACGTACGAACAGGGGTGCAACATTCATTGCACTCGCATCTCCTATTGTACAGTCTTCTTTTCTTTCCCGCAGTGAAGACGAATCATTTTTTGGCATCTATAATTTACCACTCCATTAATCTCACCATCATATATCTTTCTCATAAATAACACCAATCTTTTGTAAAGTAATTCCACGATGATGCAAAAGAAAAAAAAAACGAAGAATTACAAGAAATAAACAAACGTGGGAAGTCTTTTTCTTGGTAATTATTACTGTCATTTCTTCCTTGTCTTGAAGCTCCATCATCTTCTTGTAGGCTTCTGTTGGGATCCGAACCTCCTCCCTCTCCTCACATCCGTCCTATCGAAGCGGGCAAGTAAAGGCGACGAGCTTTTAATTTCTTCTTCGTCTTCTTCACTCTCTTTCTCTGCTTTTTTTTTTTTGCCTTCTGAGGCTTAGAGGTCTTCTACGTCCATTGTTTGGCTGTTCATAAGAAGAGACATATCTATTTCTTCTTTCCTACTTTGTAGAAGACAGGTTGAGGGAGATCGGAGGGATCTAAAAGCTTTGTTCGGGAAGATCTCGTCCTTGTTCTCTTTCCTACTTCTTCCCTTGTCTACGTGATCTCGTCGAGCCCTTCCGACTGCGACGTGCTTCCACTCGAAGAGGTGGCGGAGGAGACATGTTATGCTTTGTTCCGACTTGGAGCAGGTCATGAAAGCCGGCAAGGTAGTCTGTCAGATCTCTGTCTTCTGAAACGCCTAAACCCTAATTCTATTGTTAGATTGCCTTGTTCTTGTTTTGGTGCAATTATTAGCAGCAACTAATGGCCGGAGGAGGCTGACAGGCATTTCGACCTTCAAGATTTGTGAACCAGTTTCTTTTCTCCCTCTTTTAAGAAGGACAAGGAGAGGAGTGGATGTCATCGAACGCGCCGTGCGCGGCCTGCAAGTTCCTGCGGCGAAAGTGCACGCCGAAATGCGTGTTAGCACCATACTTTCCGCCGGATCAGGAGACGAACTTCGCGTATGTGCACCGCGTGTTTGGGGCAAGCAAGGTGGCGCGCATCCTCAGGGACCTGAACCCCGCGCAGCGACAGGATGCCGTCACTACGATGGTCTATGAAGCGGAGGCGAGGCTCCGCGAGCCAGTTTATGGCTGTGTGGCCTCCATCTGCCTTCTCCAACAAAGGCTCGAGCGAATCCAGAATGAACTCTACAACGCCCAGAAAGTGCTTGCCACCTACATCGGCCCTGCTGCCTTCGACCCCTTCCTCCCCTCTCCTCACCGCCAGCAACAGGACCAACACGGCCACCACCAAGGGTCCTATCCTTCGCCCACAGCGACCTGCGGCGTCCTGGGAATGGGGACCGTTGCGGGGCTTGGTGTTGCAGCACCCGGCACATCGCAGTACCCGCAGATCTTGATACCTGAACAGGCGCAGCAGCCGCAGCCGCAGCCGCCGCAGATAGTGGAGGCGCAACAAATGGCCAAGGCTGCCGCTTTGGCTGCAGCGAGAGAGCAAGAAATGCTGAGGAGCTTCGAGCAACAGCAAGAACCGGCCAGATTCGATTCCGGGTTTCTGGACAGTGGTCAGGGCTATAATCAGGTCGATTATGGCACCATGGTGGCTGCAATGCCGGCAGGGGCACCTTCTGAGCTCCCGCTGGTTCCGGCTCACCCATTCGAGTTGTCATTTGCTGTGCATCCTCAGCACTACCCCGAACAGCAGCAGCAGTGGCAGAGACAGCCGCAGCACCAGAGAGCCCGGAGCCATTACGGGAGGAGTGGCATCGGTCCGTCATCTTGAAAGAACGAAATAAGCATTCAGAGATCTCTCTTCCTTCTCAGAGGTACAGAATTCTCCTCTCTCTCTCTCTCTCTCTCTCTCTCTCCAAAAACTTCTTTGAAACAACCGGTGAACAGTTGAATTCGTCATGGCCAAACTTAAATTGTATTTCCTTTCCGCTCATCCCAACATGTTAATCTGGACGTTCCTAAAACTTGGACTTCTTGAAGCATTTTCAAGTTCACAAGCAATGTGGTAAAGACTGCAGCGCGATGCAGAAGCCTCAGATATACCCTAACATGCGCATAGTCTACATTTCTTTCAATGTTTCGCTTGGCTTTACTCGAGATGACACTTCAATTCTCTCACAGGTCGATCTGCTTTGCTGACCTCTATGGAGTGCTCAAGAATAGGAGAGAGACATAGCCTCAGATATAAGCATGCAAAGTCTACCAAGAAAAGAGAACAAGCAAAAGGAATGATGCAGAGATTTATGTGCAGATGTAGCAGTCATAAGCAGCGGTAGGTGCAGCAGATATAAATTCAGAACCAATCCTCTATCCTCTATTATCTATCTTCTGATCATCAAATCACCTCATCTTTTGCTGCAGCCTTCTGACTACTACCTTTCTGCCCTCATCTTCCTTCACCCCCCACCACCTTGGTTTTTAACCCTTTTTTATTTCCTTTTCTTTGCTTGTGCTCTGAGTGCCTGTGGGAGTACTCAGTACTGTACATAGAGAAAGGTCAGTAATTAGTGTCTATAATTAATTCATTGGTCTTCTGACCAAAAATCTACCCTTATAATGGTGCTTAATGCATCCATGCTTTTGTATTCGAGTCATCCATGCTTTGGAAGTTGGAATCATGTAGTAATTTGGGATCACGTTTGGCTTGTGGTTTGCGTTCCTCATAAAAGGCAAATGTAATCCTTCCTTTTCCTCCGCATGGATTTAGGTAAAAACTGCAACCGTCCTCTCGCTTGCGGCAAACAAAGATACTACAAAACAGTGACAGGAGGCAGTACCTCCCTCAAGAGCTCTCTCCTCCTATTGCATCGACTTGTTTCCTCATGGAAATCTATGCTAAGTCATCAACTGAACTGAGATAGCTACGTAGCCTCGATGATGAAAGGTACCGATCGTGTGCATGCTCCCAACGTATGCACTGCACTTGGAAGAGAGCTTTCGAAGCCGATCTGCTGGCGACTCAACATGGTGAGGTATTCCTTGTTTATTTAAGCTAACGAAAGCTTTCAGCTCATGTGGATCGCCCACTTTTTTAATCCATGCAACGCAACCGAGGCTTCGGTGCATGCGAAGTGGGGGGGAGGGTTGCAGAATGCTTTTGGGAGGAGGTTGGAAATAGTGCAGAAGTAATAAAGAGCGGCCAATCTAGCAAATGGGGTTTTGCCCAAAGACTTCAGATAGATCAACTCAAAATAGTTCAGGTTTTGCAGCTGGTGACTGCAATAACCTGCACCGATGACAATTACCTGAGGGAATGCCAGCTTAAATTTCTATTTCCATGTAGAAGGATTGTAACTTGTAAGCCTCCAAATCAACGAGGTAGAGGAGGATATATTTTGTATCAAGTTGCTGTGGCTCAGTATTATTATGTATACACATATAGCCAAAGATGAATTCAGCTTCTGTGGAGCTTAGATTTAAGTATCAGGAGGCTAAATATTCGGAATATGTGAACTGCTATGAGATAGATAAGATTTAAGTAAAGGTTGAGTATTAATTATCCTAGAATTAGTCAATAAAAATTATTTGAGATTGTAATTAAAGTTTACCTAATCATGTTTATCATATAATGAGGTGTGACTACGGTTTAGATTGAAACCTTAGAGCTTAGTGATCGTCGTCTTTTTTAATAGGCTGGTCGACCAGGGTTTCTATCAGTTAGAGTCGACTATAAAGTCAACTTGACCGTCGTCTATCCCTACTAAGGCAGGTCACCTATAGAAGTAGCAAAGGGGTAATTTTAATTAGACGAGCAATCTCATGAGCTAGGGTTTAAAACCTTATATAATCATGTAGCAGTCCTCTTTTTTCTAGCAAGTAAGATCATCTTTATTTCAGCTATTGTGACGAGTTTTAGGAAGAAGAAACCCCTATAGTGTTCAAAGAGTTTATCCCCCTCAAAGATCAAATTTCATATAGCCTCCTCTTGGGGTTCTATCATAGATAAATTAAAAAAAATTATGTTTAATAGACTAACATGAATGTTAATGTAAATTTGAATCAAATCTAACAATACTCTGATTTGCAATGTAAATATGTAAAAAAATATGATCTTTTTTATTTGAAGGCAAAGTGCAATTGCTAATGTTCTATAAATTTTTTTTAAAGGAACGTGAAAGTATTTTTTTCCCATAATCCCTAGATGTTTTAAGATAAAGATAACCATCAATGCCAATATACACCAATAACTCAAAAAGAACATAATACTAATATAGAAGAAGTCCAAAATTATGTTGATTTTAACAGGTCTTTGTTATTTTTTTATAAAAAAATGAGTGAGATCGTCTGCCTGCGATTAGTATGCAAACAAGTTTAATTTAATTAATATGATGCAGAACCAATTTAATTTTTTTACTAATTTTTTTAATAATTTATGGATATTTTGCGTATGTTTGTGAAAGGTATAATAGGAGATGAAAACAAATCAAGTTTGATGTCGATTAGATATCTTAAGAATTATTGATTAAGAATATCATACAAAATATTTGATAAAATCAAGAATATTATCTTATGCGATGAAACTAATCTATCAAAATTTGATTTGATGAAATTAACTTTTTTTTTATTACTTGGATCTATAAAAAGGTACATTTTGTGGGTTAATAAATTATTGTTTTGCCATATAATGTGTGACTAAGTGGGAGAACATATTTATTCCACAACCCAATCTAAATCCCAAGAAACCGAATCGGATCGTCGGCGTTTAATTAGATCCGACACCAATTTCGTTCCTATGACATGGAAATTTCAATTCTTGCAATTGAGGTTACGACCCAAAACCCTACCAAAATTTAGAGGCTAATTTATATCTCGGTTGACTTCTATCATTCATGATTTATATAACCTCTGCTTCTTGCTATTTTAAGACTTCACCAGCAAGTTTAGGTGATATCCTTTATTGGACTCATCTATAAATTCTCATGGATGGATGGGAAGACAACTCATTATTTAGGAAATAGTAAAAGACATTGATTTATTATCTCAAGTCCAAACACATCGACATTGCTTCATTCATCTTACTGTTCTTAAGCATATATATATATATATATATATATATATATATATATAGAGGGAGGGAGAGAGAGTTGATATTTGTTTAAAAGTCAATATTAGATATTGTTTCAACGTTGAGGGGAGGGGGGCATGACATCATTAGTAGGGAAATTAAAAGGGAGGGGAAAAAGAAAAAGGGGAAAAAGGAACACGGAAGGGGAAAACGGTTGACCTTTGGTAAATGTGGGCGGTGTAGCGTACGCTCCCAAAGCCGCGTGGGGGCGACGCCAAAAGAATTATCGGGTGAGAGAGGGAGGGGATGTCGCCCCCTTTATTCCACCCAATTCTAGGGTTCTCCATGGGCGACGACGCCCTCGTGGATCGAGGCTTAGGATTTGGGGTTGGGCTCCGATCGCTGCGCTGAGGGCGTCTCCCCCACCATACCATGTTCGACCCTTGCCCTCGCGATGCCTTGGTGGAACCGGAAGAGCGCCGTCTCGCCCTCCTCTTCCTCTTCTTCCCCCTCGTCCGCCGCCTCCTCCCCCGGCGGCGGAGCAATTGGCCGTAGCCGTGTGAGGGACCTCTACCTCCCGTGGAGCCGCCGCGTTGCCGTTTCTGCAGCTGGCCCCGTCTCCGCGGGCTCGACGCCGGTGTCGCGCTCGCCCAGCAATCTTGACTGCAATCCGAGCCGATCGTCGTCGTCGCCGGTGCTTCTGCCGCAACCTCTCCCCTTACCGGAGTTGGTGGCCGCAGCGGCGGCAACCACGTCCCCTCGTCCCGACTCCACGTCGGCACCGTCGTTGGGTACAGGGCTCTCGCCCACCAACTCGGTGGGCTGCCCGCTGCCTTCTCCCAGAGATGCTTCAGGTAGATGGGAGGGTGACGAAGCTAATCATTCAGCTCCGGAGTCTTCCTCCGTCGTGGAGCCAATCAATGAGAGGGGTGCTTCAGCTGGTGTAGCAGGAAGGTCAGAGACTTCTTTTTTTTTTTTTTAAATTCCCTCTGGAAGGACGTCTTTTTCCTGGCATACTTCAGTCCTTATATATTTTAGTAATTGAGTGAAAAGTTGGATGCTCGAGTGTTTACAAGATGATAAGTGACTTTACCTAATGTGAATGTTCGCAACGCTGCAAAAGGTGTATATTGTTTTGTTTTTTTATGTTCGAACGGGTAGGATATAACCTAAGTAGTAGCTGGGGTGACCATTTTTTTTTTTAATATATAGTTTTGTGGCTTTAGCTATAAGTTATTGTTCCTTATCCTTCATGTTCCACAGCCTCGGATGCATATTCACTGTTTAACAAGTTGAGTAAAATTAAAGCTTCCAAGGGTTTTGGATTGTCATATCGTTGCTAATATTTCACAGTTGCATCACTTATACCCAGTTACCCATATTTCAACAATATGCTCCAGCTTTATTTGATGTTCTTTCTGTTTGCTTGTTTGGTATCTACATTATAGAGTTTGTGATCTTTCATCTTTATGGGCTAAGTTTGTCTAAACAAAGAAAGTACAATGAAAAATAGTGATGGCAAATTACATTGCCTAGGAAGAAGTGTATGATGGTTTATCAAGAAATGTTTAAGAAACTAATAGAGCATTCTATTCTAGATTAAATGATTGAAAATATTTGGGCAAAGGCCTGCCAGAATGACAAGCAAAGTCAAGATGTTAGCTTTGGCAAATAGTTCCATGGCTGTCCATAATAGAATTTGAAACTATATTTCTTAAGAATTAGTCTCTTCATCACTATCGCTGTACTTTCATTATCCCTGAACAGCTGATGTTTCAAAATAACCGTCGATGGCAAAAAATCTTTTGGATATTGTACAAGTTCCTCAACTATTCTAGTACTTGTGCCTTGACAACTTTGCCCTTTAGGTTATACATCATGTGCATTTTGATGTGTGGATTTCATTAGTTAAGGTTTCATCTAATTTCATAAGCTTGCTGATGATGTTTTAGCATCCATGGTCTCCTTGTGAAACAGTCTATTTCTTGATTATGGTCTTCATGAGGGATCTTGCCAGATCCTGTAGAGCTGGTTGAGCAGAAATGACCACTAACTTTTCTGTATTGTGAAATTGAAGTTTAATAAGCACCATATTCAGCACTTACATGTTTTAGCAATTTAATTCAAGCTCCTCAGATGCACTTTCAAAACCAACTGACATAACAATAAATATGACTTTAAATGACTTTTATTAACCACATACATTTAAACAACCTAACGATAGTTTGTAGCTGAAACAATTTAGTCACTCCTCATAGTTTCTAAGAGTGCATCTACATTTGTGCTTATCTTTCCAGAAAAATGAAAGATAGACTAGACTGTATCATATAGATTATAATTCACCCCAGAAGATTTAAATTGATTTTATAAATAAGTAAATAATGGTGAAGTTGACTCATGACATGGCCAAGTCATAAGTTTCAAGTGCCAGCCAAGTCTCAGAACAGAAGGCTTTAGACTTCCGGTCTAATACCTGTCCTGGAAAACATTTTTTGTGACTCCTTGACCTGGCCATGTCCGTCTGAATTCATTGAAGTCGCCGATGCAATATAACTGGTATATTTGTGATTTTCTTTAAGTTGCCTGGTCAAAACCAGAAAATCGAGCAACATGTTAGTCACACTAGCATATAGTTGCTAGGGACAAGAACTACAGAAGATGAGAGGGGGAAAACACAAGGAAACAACACTAGGAAAAGCTCAATTTTGCCGTTCCTTCCTTCCATCTCTGCTCTGCCATTACTCTCAGCTATTTGACAGGGTCAGAAAGAGAGAAAAGGAAATAAAAGAGCACAAGGTGAACCAGGTATTAGGGACCACAGTCAAGCAAGAGGGCATTAGTACTTTATTATTTTTCGCTTTTTCAATCTCTTTCCTGTTTCTTCTCCTTCTCTTCTTTAAAATAAATGTGCTTTCTTTTTATTCTTTTTTTTTTTCAATTTTATGTTTCATCTTTTCTTCTTTGCTGTTTTATTTTTTCTTTTGATATTTCATTTTCTTATGAATTTTTTTTGTTTGGCTACTGAACGATTATTGTGTGTGACAGAAAGTTTCATGTAAAGAAGTATACAGGTAAAGTGTGTTTTCAGCCTTGTCTGTAGCTTTGGAGTTTTGGGATAACAAATAGAATATTGAGTTTAAATCTTGAGATTTAAGTATGATTTTCACTAGATTCAAAATTCAGAATATAGATAACAATTGGGATGATAAACTTTTATATTGGAAGTTAAAATTATTTTGAACTAATGAAGTCTGAGTCTGCAGTATCATTTTCTAATTTATTCAGTGATAGTGGAGATAGAGAACTGCATACTCAAAGGCCAAACAACCATTTCTGATTATGGTAGCTACCTAGGGGTTATAGGCGTATCCCCTAGCATGCCCTTGTAGCTGTGGGTTGTAAGGTATAGTTGTCTGGTAGTGCATTATCAGACAGCACGACTTGTTTTGTAACCAGGCACTAGGTGCGGGCTGTGGCTGTGGTGGTGTCCTATAGTAGCTGTCATTGGCAATCCCACCTATGCGTGAGAATACCATTGGTGGATTTCATGTGTATACTTCTGATCGTTGCTCGCACAGGTAACATCGTCACACCTTGAGGTGATCATAGAATAAGAGAAACTGCAACAAGAGGCACATCTTTTGTGACTTTAGCTGCTCCAATTTTGTTGATGATGCTTTTTAACTCTGCAATCCGTGCATCCTGTGTAATTCATGTGGATACTCAAGCTTTCATTTTATAGAATTGAGTTATGGAGATTTGTCAAGATCAGGTCTCTTAGTCTTCTAGCATATCTAGTCATTGGATGATGATGTTTATTATCACAGTCAAGCTCCTAATCATCTCCTTAAGTTGTAACTCTCACAAGCTCTCCCTCAATAGCAGCCATGCCTTCCATTGTAGAATTTGCAAGAATATATATTACGCCTAACTTTGATACTGTACTATTAGAATCAAGCTTTCTAAGTAGGGCTTTCATCAATTTGACAGTGAGAAAGACCTCTTCAGAACTCTAGGATATTTGAAAAATAAAAGTCTTATTGTTGGACAGGTAACTAAAATGACAAAGTAATACTAGAGGAATTTGAAGATGCTCATAAGGTTTTTATAGACTAAAAACACCATATAATCCTTATCATATTAGAACTTCAGTTCCCGTATAGCTTTCCTATTTCCCAATTTTTTCATTTTTGCTATTCTTCCATGATATTTCATGTCACTGTTACTGTGCTCCTCAGCGTATCTAAATAATGTTGACCCTACTTGGTGTAGTTGCTCCACTGTGGACAGGATTACAGTTACTCCTCAGTTTGGCGTGACAGGATGTCCGACATTGCCTGGATTGTTCAAGTGAGCTGAGAGGCTGAGGATGAGGCTGAAGGCTGCAAAATTGTAGAAGATATGTGATGGGAGAAGTTGTGGAACTGACATGTTAGAGGCTTATAGTAGAGGCAAAATTTCTTGAGAACCTCACATGCATAACTTTTCTTCAGTATGTTAAAATGGCTTATATTGTGAATTTGCAATGATTGGATTACTTCATATCTTCATGGCCTGATGCATTTGGAACATTAACTTTGTGGATAGAGTTGGTTGCTTGGATTGAAAATTTTAAAAACTGTGCATAGTATTGACTGGTTCATTATCCTCAGCATTCTTCCAAATATTTATTGGGGATTGATGTTTTCATTATATCTTTTTTTTTTAATTTACTGCAAAGGTGGATGATAGGTTCATTATCCTCAGCATTCTTCCAAAGCTTGATAGCTATTTTGATAATCTAACAGGTTGGCTTTTGTTTCATGGTACATTATGGTATTTATTTGTGCTTATTTCTTGCAGTAGGTCGCCCTATCAGAATTCACGCAAAAATCCAGAGCTTAGTGATATATCATTGAATGGATCTACATTTAGACGTAACAGAAGGATGTTCCAAGGTCCAAATTCTGTTGGAGCTGTTAACTTCAGGCTGAATATACCTGCCAAAAGTGCTCCAACTAGCGGGTTCTCAAGTCCTGTACGTAGTCCTATATGTAGCCCTCGGAGATTGAGTAATGTAGACTTTTCCACTTTTATTATTGCAACTCCAGGGCTTCAAGTCTGGTCAGCCCCAGAGATCCCATCCACAGAAATGGTGTCAGTTTTTTCTCCACAGACCTCACCTGAAAAAATGGTTGGCAGTCCTGATCTATCACCACTGTACAGTCCAAATACTAAAAGTCCTGTCTTAAGATCCAGAAATCCAAGTGGACCATCGTCCCCATTGCATACAAAGCTGTTTCCAGAGAACTCTGGTACATGGTATGAGAACAGTGGAAACATTAGTGTTCATCCACTTCCTTTGCCTCCAGGAGCTTCGTCTCCTTCGCAATCAGGTTTTTCTCACCAGAATGCAGCAAAAGCTGATGCATTGCCTATGACAAATCAGTGGCAGAAGGGAAAGCTTATTGGAAGTGGCACATTTGGTAATGTTTATGAAGCCACCAATAGGTCAGTATGTTATCCTGTTTTATTGATGGGTGTTAAGCTTCTTTCTATTGCTCTAATATGGTTTAATTTTTGACAGACAAACTGGTGCTTTATGTGCAATGAAAGAAGTTAATATAATTCCTGATGATGCCAAGTCAGCTGAATGCATAAAGCAGTTGGAACAGGTTAGTTGTTCATTTCAACCTATATCATTCTTATCAATTAATATAAGCATGTATAAGCCTTTCCTTGCTGATCTAGAATTGATTACTTTGTCAGATATATCTGCTATTACTCATGCACAAAATTTTTACTACTAAACTATTGAGCATATTCTAATGGACATGGTGCTGTTTTGTGATGCTTATAGAGTATTGCTGCTATCATCCATGGATTTTTTTAAAGTAATTTCATATGTCTAAAGTTGGTTATATGCCAAATTATTATCCATTGTCCCCTAATTTTGCAGGAAATAAAGTTTCTTAGCCAATTTAAGCATCCAAATATCGTGCAATATTATGGGAGTGAAACAGTGAGTTTTTCTTATGGCTATACTGGGCATTTTTGTGTCACATTTTTTTACAACTTTCTGGATTTTTCTCTTATTTATTATTTTAACATGCAGATTGATGATCGGCTCTACATATATCTCGAATATGTTCATCCTGGTTCTATTAATAAATATGTACGCCAGCATTGTGGAACTATGACAGAATCAGTTGTCCGCAATTTCACTCGTCATATTCTTAAAGGGCTGGCCTACTTGCATGGGAAAAAAATAATGCACAGGTTTGTGCTTCTTTTGCTTCAAATTTGTAGTCAAATTGTTGGACTTTTGTGCGTTTGCATGTGATTAGATCTCTACTTAAGATCTCTACTTATCGTTTTACTCCTAAAAGTTTAATATTTTCTTGCTCAGACTACAAGGTAACTGTGTATGATGACTAGAACTTATTTTGTTCAAGAATGTATTCCATTGCTACATGCAAAAGTCAAGTGTTACTAGGATTGTTATCCAAGTAGACTATTATTTGTGACAATTATCACTTAGATCTGAATTGGTAAAAAATTTCAGCTGAACAAAGGGGCGTCTTGTTTGATGAAGTTGTTGCTTGTGAATTAAGCCTCGGATACAAGTGACTACACTTTTCTTTTCCTCCTTTTCTCCTTTCTGATTCAGCTAAAATTCTAACTAGTTTCTTGTTAATTTGTTCATAGAAACTAGTTGGAGTTGATTGTTCTTTGTTCAACTTATAAATTTGTATTAGATGTTGTGCATCCTTTTGCAGTATTTAGGTACCTATTTTTTCCAGTGTTTTTTTATCTGTTTTTTGAAGAATTTTCTCCCTCATTTTGGTGAGTCTTGTTATGTTTAAACTTAGGCATTTTTAGATTTAGTTATTGTTATTGTGTGGCCTTAGTTGTACTTACTGTTGAAGTGCCGCTATAAGGTTGCTTTTCTTGCTTAGAATGATTTTTTTTTATATTCCTCTTTTTTTAATTGTAAGATTTTATATCTAGTTGGTGAATACATGGATGCCAGATTGGAGAAGCTTGTTTATGAATGGCGTTGCCTTCAAGATGCCTAGAGTAGTACAGGATTTGGTTTTAAATTGGTCTAGAAACTTTGTGTAGCACAGCATACTAGAACTAGATAGAACTTGCAGCTGCATGATTTGTAAATCAGTATATGTACCTTTCAAGTGTGGTAGTAGTTAGAAACTTTTGGGTTTTGGTTGAATTTTAAGGTCATGCAAACAGTTAAGATTCTTTGTTCTTGGTTTGACTTCTCCTTGGTGATTGCATTTTATTCCTAATGCAAATGCTGAAATTTTTATGTTCTCATGAGTCATGACATACAAATGCACTAATGCATGTGACACCAAGTAGTTGCATGTTTCATTATGACAACTGGGATGCTTAAGCATGCCCTGCCTGGGTTTCTTGTTTGGATGCTGAGTCCTAGATTTGCAAGTTTATTCTTGGAGGTTCTACTTTCCACTTATAATATTCTGGTATCAATAGGAATTCAAAATTGCCGAATTAAGCTTATTGAAAAAATTATTGAGTTTTTTCCTTAATTATTTATAAATGAATTAATTAAATATGTAATGTCTATATTTTATTGGTTATCATCTTGTGTCTGCAAAGTACTATAAATGCTATCAACTCAAGCTCTAGTTGCCTTTCTTAGCATTCATCGGTGTTTTCGAGCAAGAGATGACTCATAATTTAATTTAAGTATTTATGATGGCATCTTAAATAATGGTTCATCCAGGGATATAAAGGGAGCAAATTTGCTTGTTGACGTACATGGCGTCGTCAAGCTTGCTGACTTTGGTATGGCAAAACATGTAAGTGTGGCCTTTTGGTTGAAACTGGCTCCAAATTTACCTACATGTCATGACATCAAATTTTCCTTATCTTTGTCGCTTCTCTAGTGGGGACATCTTTTTGGATGTGTCTTGGTCCATAGATTATGAATTAAAATCCTATTACTGATCATATTCTTGATTTCTCATTGTGTACTATTTAACTATGGTTTACTATCTCAATTGGAAGCATGGAATTCCTACTGTGGATGGTAAACATTTGTCATTGAGTTGTTTATCACAATTGGGATGATTGAACAGGTGGGTGTTCTCATAATTCTTGATGATGCATGATTGCAAAAATTGCAATTTTGGAAATTGGATCCGGGCTAGCCGCTGATTGCTGACCGGACTGGTATGGATTCGGCACACACTGGCATGGTATGTACCATGGTACCAGAAGAGGGGAGGATTAGGGAGGCCAGTGTGAGGAGTAGGGATGTCAGTATGACTTGGGGAAAGAGAAGGGTGTAGTGCGTAGGAGATGGTTAGGGGTAGCCCTAGAAGAAAATGCTAATACAAACCTTAAACCGAACTTACTGGGTGGTAAGATTGGTTTGTAGAGCTTATGGGCTGTAAGCCTTGTTTCGAACAAATCCCTTGGTACTACATTCTCACTTTGGTCATTTGCTGATATTTTAGCATGGATGCACATGTACATACATACATGTTATTTGTATATAAATTCATGCGGACATTCATATATACCATCCCTGAATTCACAAATATATCTGTATCTGCAAGTGTTTTGAATCTTCTCTATAAATATGACTATTAGCTTATTTCATTTTTAAAAAAATGGATCAGTTAAATGGGGCAGCAGGGGCTCTTTCATTAAAGGGATCACCATATTGGATGGCTCCAGAGGTAATTCTTTTGTGCATTGCTTATTTCTTGCTGTAGTGATTATTGTATTTGGTTGAGTTTCTTGTTTCTTGTCTTTTTATCTTTTTCTGATAAGAACACACTGATATGGAAGTGCAGCTTATATGAGTTGGGTTTCACCGTATATAAGCAATGATTTATAAAAGATTCTTGAATTTCACAAATTTGCTTTATCTATGCAACACAGGTTTTTATTTTTGCCTCACTATGCACAATATATATATATATATATATATATATATATGTTGTTAAATAGATTCAAACATGTAGTAATAGTAATCATGATTTAGCTGAGCTTGACATTTGAGTTTGTGAGTTATGTGACTTGACCAAAGCCAAGCAAAATAAAGGGAGAAGGGCTTTTGTACAATTACCATCTGGGATACTTCAAGGAAGCACATCCTATAGTAATCTAGTGGTCTTAACTCTAACCATTTTAGTGCAGTTTTCATAGTCAAGACAAGGAAGACATGGAATGTAATTAGAAAGCCTATCTGTTGACTAATAAAAATAAGTGATATACGAGTCCATTTCACTTGAAATTAGCCAAATTTAATTTTTGCAAGGTTTGTCTTGAATTACTGTAGTGAATAATGCTCTGGGATCATAGTTCCATTTGTTATGTCTAATCACAATGGGTCCGATAGAAAATTATGATATAAAAAATCTTTCTAGAGGTTTGTTGTTGCTATAACTTCGGCACCTTTTGTGCACATCAAGCTTTCTTTTCATGGAGTTAACCAAGGTCGGCGTTTTCGAATCGTACCGCCCGGTATGGGCAATATGTACCGGTCCACCCGCTATCCAGTGGTACCATCGATTGGGGTTGTTTCTACCCCTTACTACCCGAAATCGATCGGTAACGGTTGATTTCGACTATCGTCGGCCATTGTTGGGCGGTATCAGCCGAGAGAGAGAGAAAAAGAGGGAGAAGAAAAGGGAGAACTTGGAGATATGATGCTACTCTCCCGATCTCGATCCGTCATCCATGGGCTTCTCAGTGCTTCGCAAGGAGATTTCTTCTCCCCGCACAGGGAGAAGAGACAGTGCCCCGCGTGGGGAGAAGGAACGAGGCGACATCCTTTTTTTTCATTTTTAACTTTATTATATATATATATATATATACACACACACACACACACGAGTGATATGCTTGGGCATACCGCTCGGTATCGGCATAATGTACTGTATCGAGTTGAGCTCGATACGTCGGTACGACATGAAATGGCGGACCTTGGAGTTAACCAAGACATATGACTATTGGCTCATTACAACCAATTTGATTAAAATTTTCCTACTTTGTTTTCTTCTAGTGTAAGTTTGCGCGTACTTCCAATTGAAAAGTTTGTAGCTGAAATGTCAAGAATTTTTAATTGAACTATTGGTGATGCCCCAATGCAGATATCAGGTATATTTAGAAAGAACAAAAGGAGGAAAATTGGATGATAATAGTTATAATTATGAATTAAACAAATGTGTGTATATTGGTCATGAAGTTTCCATCAAGCAGAAGTCTTGATCACAATCCTCAGAGATCTGATGAATCACACTACCCTACTGGATGTTCCAATGCAGAGATCAGATATGTTTAGAAAGAACAAAAGGAGCAATATTGGATGACAATAGTTATGATCATTAATTAAACAAATGTGGGTATATTGGTCATGATGTCTCCATCAAGCACCAGTCTTGATCACAATCCTCAGAGATTTGAATCACCCTCCCCTACTGGTTGTCCAATATAGAAATCAGATTTGTTTAGAAAGTAACAAAAGGAGGAAAATTGGCTGATAATAGTTTTAATCATGAACTAAACAAATATGAGTAAATATGTGATGCTGGTATGTAAAATGGGGATCAATGAAGAATATAGATGTGTATAAGAAAAATCAGGAGGAAATATGAATATGGTTGGGTTCTTATTGGTAAATCCTTTTCTATTTCCAGATTAAACTGATGACAGTTATAAATATGTGGATCAATGAGTATTGATGTGTCTATAAGAAAATTCAGTAGGAAATATGGATGGTTGAGTTCATATTTGCAGTTCCTGTAGAGGATATAGGAAGTCAAGCCTCTGAAGAAATTTCTGTGCCAATGTGTATGGGATCTCATCTGATTATCTTCTAGTTGGAATATTTCTAAGAAATTGAGCTTTTAAATGAACTATATGTTAGATGAGAAGGTTTTCTATGGAGACATGCAATACAGAACTAACATGAAAGCCTGCAATGCCTTGCCTAAGTTTACTATATGGATATGGCCATCTTATGGGTTTACTGGTTTTAAAGAGTATTACTTGATTAAGTTAACCATGGTCATCACCTCTCACTTGCAGTTTTATGTGACCTTGATATTTCTTCTATGGTCAAGCTTACCACTTCATAGGTTTCTGGTTAGTGGTTGCCCTGTTTTTCTTATGCACCCTTTTGTAACTAATTGCATGGCTTGGTGTCTGTAGTGCCTATGTTATGTGTTTTTACAGTTAGTATTCCATCAGTGAATAAATCCTGGTGGAAGTGACCATTTATATGTTTTTTTTTACTGGTATTCACAATATTCTCTGAATTTCATAATGGTTCATGAAATTTTCCTGGAAGTTTGGTTTCCTGATGTACTCCTATGTATGCTAATTATTGCAGAATTAAACAAGTAGTCATCCTTGTAGCTTTTTGTTGTTTTCTCCAATGCCTTCTTTTCCCATGAGACCACCTCCCACTAGAAAATGCACCAATTCCCTTTTCTATTTCCTTTTAGTTCCATTTCAGGAACCTGCCTTACCATGTTGCATTGACATGTGAGATTGCAGTCTCTTGTATTTGAAACCAAGGTTTGACTTACTGGTCCATACCGACGTACCGAGATTTTCTCAGTACCGGTATGGTACCAGTACCAGGCGGTATGCACAATGTGTACCATCGGTATATTAAAATATAATATAATATTATATAATATTATATTATATTAAATATATTAAAAACAAGAAAGAAAAGGGGTGACGTCGCCTCGATCTTTCTCCCCACGCAGGAAGACGTTCCGTCTCCTCGCGCGGGAGAAAAAGCGGGCAAGGGCGGCGACGGCGTGTGGGCGACCCGCGGGCGAGGATGGCGGGTATTTCTTTCTTCCCTTTTTCTCCTCTTCTTTTTTCTTATTTTCCTATTCTTCTTTTTCTTCCCTTTTTCTCCCTCAATCGACCGCCGACGGTTGATTTCTCCCTCAATTGGCCGCCGACGATCGAAATCGATCGCCGACTGTCGATTTGTGGTGGTATTGCTCGGTAGCGGGTGGTCCGCGTACCGGTAACCTGGCGTACCAGTATGTACCGCCCATACCGGGCGGTACAGATCGAAATTGCAAACCTTGCTTGAAACATCTTTGTTTATATATACTTCTTCCTTTTCTGAGTAAGTAAAAGTATTTAATCATGAGGATATACTAACTCTTTCTTCCAAAGAGTGTATTTCAGAAGCATCACGAATCTCTTCTTCAGAAAAATTGATACATGCATAAATCTTCATTAGAGACAAAATCAAGTCTTTAGACACCTTTCAACTGGAACATAATCGATGCATTCAAATTTGGAGTTCTGACCCTACTGTTGCATGATTAATGAACATTAACTTTGCAATTTTTGAACATCCTCTTACAGGTAGTGCAGGCTACAATGAACAAGGATATTGGTTATGATTTTGCTGTTGACATTTGGAGCTTGGGTTGTACCATCATTGAGATGCTCACAGGAAAACATCCTTGGAGTGATTTAGAAGGCGTAAGTTTTTTTCTTAGTGAAGTTGTTTATGAATTGCTATATGTAGCTAGTATGTTTTGTGCTGTCGTTTGCAAGTAACAAATGTTCCAATTTAAGCTTGTTATTTCTATAGATTTAATATCTTCACTAACTTATTCAGACTAATTAGAATATACAGCCTATATGTACAGAAACATGTTTTTTAATGGTTTTAAACAGATAATACTGGTTGTAGAATGAATTGCAGTCATTTTCTTGTTTAGCTAAGTTCGGACGATGGATGAGTAGAAACCTGTTGTATAAAAAGGCTGATGAAGTTTTTACTGATCATACATTAAAATTACAAAAAAGGATGCTGACTTGTTTTCTTAACTGGGGTTGATTGGCTTTTTGCAAGTCTGGGCTTTGAGTATTATTTGTGTTTGCAAATGGATTATTGCTGGCTTGAGCATGTCTTATCCAGACTTTCTTTGGTGCAGAGAGCTTAGTAACTATCATATATAAAGATAGAAAATAAGAAATCATAAGTATCATAATATTTTGTCAAATATTTTTCTAAGTAGAATTAGATAAACAGTTAATGGGAAAAATATCCAGGTTTCCTGACAAAAGAAAGTCGCTGTATCCTTGTTTATAGATCACTGATATAACCAATGATGTGCACAGTATTATTCGAAAATGAGGTCAATATTCAATTTTAGGTTGTCTGCTAATTTGTAACTCCTGATGGGGATGATTGTCAAGCGGTCCAAAATACTTGAGCTAAGCCTGTTAACATATTAATATCAAGCTTCTTCAAAATTAAAGCAACGTTTTAGATGCTCATGGAGTTTTGCTAAATGACAATATCCCTGATGCCCCTATCTGATGTTCTGTATATAACTTCACATATGGTAAGGCTTATCTCACTAGACTTGCAAATCAGAAAGTACACCTTTTTTCTGTATATAACATTGCAGCCTTCCATCCATAAATTTTACTCAAAAAAATGCATTGATGTTCCTCCAGTACTCAAAATAAGATATTATCACCTGGTCATATGATTGCACAATGAAATTGTTAGACTCGGTTTGGTTCCAACATAGGTGCTCTGAAATTCTTCTCAAATTCTTATTTTATAGAGCGCCTTGGTGTTGTGGTAACTGCTGTTCGTTCACAACTTGGGCAGCTAGGATTTGAATCATGGAAACAGTGTGTGTGTGTGTAGGGTAAAGCTCAATAGATTGATTCTCCCTGAACTCTTATTGGCAAGAGCCTTGGCAAGACCCTCAAACAATCATTTGGCAGGATGAATAGAAAATATGTTACAAGGTAAACTTGTCTCTTCAATTAATTACCTAGAAATTCAACCTTCAAACAATCATTTGTCTCTAGGTTGAAGTGGTGCTAACAAGGTACTTGAATTTAAAATGTATCTAGGTTCCTACTCATAACCCAAATCAGTTGGAGTTGGTAGATCTGGGTATCCTGCCTTCTCTAATTAATATCAGGAATAACAGTGGGTAGGATCAAGGTTCGAAATTTTGTACTGTACCGGTGTACCAAGCGATATGCTTATATATATATATATATATATATATATATATATATAATAGAAATATAAAATTTAATATATAAAAATATAAAAACAATATAAAAAAGGTGTACGTAGCTTCGACGGCGTCGCCTCCTCCTTTTCCCCTTGTCATCTTGTCTGTGGCATTCGGAGAAGACGTCGAAGGCCACAAACGTCTCCGATGACGAATGCGGCAAAGAAGAACGCCGCAAAGTCGTAAACGAGGCGATGAAGGAGACTGCATCTTCCGCTTCTCTAGTCACCACCTCCCTTGATCCTCACGCCTCCAAATCCTCCTCTTTATGACTCTTCTCGTTGTTACCTCTTGGATCGGGATCGTCAAGGGAGGGCGACGTCGGATAGGGATCGAGAAAGGCCGTAGAAACAAGTCTGCGTCAAGGTTCTCCTGATTCTCCTTCTTCTCTCTCTTCTTCGAACGCCCTCTCCTTTATTCTTTGATGCTTCTCCATTAGCCTTGTCGTAGCCAGGTTGATACCGCTCGATAGCGGGCAGTAACGGTAGAACCGTTATCGACCTGTTTCGGGTGGTAATGATCAAAATTCAATCGTTACCGCCCGAAATAGCCCCATATCATCCCATATAGGGCTATATCGAGTGGATCTCCATGTAGCAGGCGGTCCATGTATCGAGTCACGGGCAGAGCAGTACGTACACTGGCAGTACGATACGACATCGCAAACCATATCCTTAACCCTATCATCTAGGTATCAATACTTGAATCTGACTCAAATGCCTACTTCCATATGTGATTCATGGGTATTCGAGAGTCGAAACTGGTTTAAGCGGACCAGGTAGACTCAGGTAGCCAAAAAGACCTGATTTCTGCCGTCACCATCCACAAGAAGCATTGATTGTTTTTAAGTGGACTAGAATAACTTTGCATATATTATTAACAATAAAGAAGCCTAATTTCTTGTTATAAAGGGTTTTTAATATAATAATACATATTAAATCATACAATTTTAGATGACTGAGTTATGATGCACATTTTCTTCATTTCATCAGGGTCTGCATTTTATTGCTATCTGTTTATGTCGATCACAGGCTGCAGCTATGTTCAAAGTCTTGCATAGAGACCCACCGATACCTGAATCATTGTCCAATGAGGGCAAGGACTTTCTGAGGTGTTGCTTTCGTAGGAATCCTGCAGACAGGCCAACAGCCAACATGTTGCTTGAACATCCCTTCATAAGGCACTCCCACCACTACAATGTTCATGGTTCTCTACAGGCATTTGCGGGGATTAAAATTATAGTAAGTCTAAGTCCTTCCATTATTTCTGCAAGTAGATCTTAACCTTATTATGTATTATGGACTGGAATAACTGTTTTGGTCATGATAGGATAATAGCATCAGTCCACGAGACAAAAGTAAATCAAGAAGTGAATCTTCTGTGAAAGGAAAACACCCAACTAATGGGTAAGCTTGTTGCATGTGAAGTTACAGTAACTTGTTATGTTTCATTAGAGCTACAAAATGTTGATTTGCCTTCAGGGAATACGGTCGCTCTCATCCTGAAACCTGTGAGGGAGCAGCTTCTCGTGCTTCACTTCGTTCTGCACCTGAAATTGCATCTACTTCCTCTGCTTACAAAAATTATACTATGCTGAGTTCAGCTGGCTTTTCTGTGAATGTTCTGAATGGCGTGCATTTGGCTGCTGGAATTCTCCAGCCCTACGTGTTACCTAAGCCTCACGAGAAAGATGCTGTGGATCTCTCTTGATATAGACTGCTGTGCAGGGTCAGGCCCAACTTGTTCTGCAATCGCAGGTAATGAATGACAAGCTGCATACAAAAATGAGATCATTCAAGCTATCGAGTAATGAGAAATTGGTTGTTTACAACTTACCATCAATACTCGTTTATGTAGCTCCTATGTTTTCATCCGAGACTGAGGAAGGTATTTGCTTTTAACTACGATGGTGCGGGGACTTTGTAAATTTTGCTGGCCTGTGGATCCTCCAAATTAGCTTGGTCGATGTATGCATCTTTTGCAGTCCGGATGGAGAGCTGCTACCTGTGTTGTGTTCAAGAAAATTCACAAGGGTTCTAAGAAAGAAGAAGAAGAAGAAGAAGAAGAAGAAGAAGAAGAAGAAAAAAAAAATAGAGAGCCGTATGTTGTTTGTATACTGCTTTTGTTGTATTCACAATTGCTTCCATTAGGGTTGGAGTTATGCAGTCCCACAAAGACAGTCGCCATGTACAATTAAATAGTGAAGCAAAATTCAGGTGGACATTAAGTTCCCAAAGTGATTGTTTGATTAGCTAGTCATGTACCTCTCTTATACAGCAATTAAAAATTAACACCCGATCACAAATGTAACAGCAGATGGCAATCCTCTCCTTTCTTCTGTGTGTTGCTTGGTTACACCTAATTCTCCTCCACATGGATTAAACCCTTGTTTTGCAATGTGCTCGGTCTATATGGCATTTCAACTCATGCGTCGTTTCATGGAATGTTTTGGTTGCTTCATCCACCTTATCAGGTGTCTCTGTCCTTAGGCAGAAGCAACGTTTGGCTGGTGACCACCAATTTTTTTCATGTTGTTGAGTGTGATTGGTTTGACCAACTGAAGAAACACGACGCTGTGTGTGTATTTATTTGCCCTTTCTGTTTGCGGTCATTTCCTTCGAGTTTCTTCCAACCGTGAAAACTTTTCCATAGTAAAAGGGTCAAACAATTCCAAATCGACGGTTCAAAGGGTCAATTTTCAATATCATACACGACCGTTCGATTCCAAATCGATCAGGAAAAAAAAAATCAAATGTCCCTTCAAATAACAAAATTACCCCTTGCTATAGTTCGATAATCATACTAACTAATTATAAATTATCCCCTTACACATCTTTCACATCCTAGTCCTTAAACTTCAAAAATTTAGATTGAAATTATTTTAGTTATGAAATTGAAATATTAAGATCCATCATTGGTTTTACATATGAAAACATAAAAACAATAATGTTTCAATTGGTGGTGGTGGACGATAACACCGTTGGGTGCTGCGGATGGTAGTTGTGTATAAGGAAAACAACGACAAGAGATGAGAGTTGCTCTACATCTACTTCGACATCGACATAGTTGTAGAGTGACCCTTTTGTTGCTTCACATATGTGTCGATATCGACACAGTTCTCGAGTGATGAAATAGTCGTCGATACAGATATGGAGTGGTACTTTCATCACTCGATCACTGCATCAACACCGATGCATATGTAGAGTGACGAAAGAGCCACTCACTACGACCATGCCAATGCAGTTGTCCGGCAATGTCGCTTTGCATTTGTGTCGACACCGATGCAGGTGGCGAGTGACAAGCGCTCGACAACTATGTCGACAATGACGCATTGAAGAGCCCCTTCCATCACTTTATGTTTGTGTTGGTGTCAACATCTGCGTCAACGACCCTTTCGCCGCTTGGCAACTGCATCAACGCCAACGCATATACAAAGCGACGAAAGGGTCACTCAACACTTGCATCAAACACCGACACAGATGCAAAGTGACGCTAATGCTTTTCATCTATTTCAGCACCGAAACAATTGCTGAGCTACGTAGTTCTATATCTACATCAATACAAAAGTTAAACGACCCTTTCGTCGATCGACAAATATGCAATGCCAATATAGATGGAAAATGACCCTTGCCTTTCGTCGCCACTTTCCTCATCCACAACAACCACCCACGACTCTCAATGACGTCACTATACGCCGCCACCGACATCATCCTCTAGCACTAACTAGAATGTCAAAATTATCTTTTTATCTATTATCGTTTTGATGTTTCCATCGCTAAGATGGTTGACACTAGAATAAATGGAGCTTGATGCTACGCTTTCTTAACTATAAAAAATTTAATATAATTTTTTTAATTCTAGGGACAGAAATACTAAGGAGTTCTAACTAACAGGGGTAATCTAACTACTGAAATGCAAAGCCAGAATTATCGGCCCAGAAAGTCAAAATGATACCCAATTAGTGGATGCCCTAATCTGACATGGTTATATGTATGATAGCATGTTTATGCAACGACGTCCATCATGAACGCCAAATCGAAGTAAATCCAACTCACATGACAACAAAAAGGAACTGACAGAAAGACAAAGAAAAAGCTAATAGACAATCATATTCCAGAAGAGGGGTCGGATTCAGAGGAGTTTTCAATTAAATAATAAAATTAGAAACAACAGAAAGCTGCAGTTGAGGTAACACTGATGCAAAGCTCACTATTAGGAGCTAATTATGCATACTAATCTCGGCTCCTGGCAAAAAAATTTGTATGGGTTGGATTCAGTCATCACTGAAGCTTGATTCAGCTACACTGCTACACTCATAACCCTGATCGAGTGCAAGCATTGAGAAACTTTCATTTATCATTTACTCTGCTTACCTTGCAAATGAGGTTCAGGTTCCATCATCGTCATCAGCATCAGCATCAGCATCATCAACAAGCAGGCAATCACCGATCAGTTCCCTAAAAAGAAAAATGAACAGCTTGAAAAAATATTTTGGTTCCATGATAGTACAACAGACCAATTATAATCCTATGCATAGGGGTCCAAGATATACTTAGAGAAGTTTATCATAATCCTACGTCAAAGATTAAGGTTATAACATAAAAATGCTGACACAACTGTCGTCCATTCATCATTTCTAAATAATTCTAACAAGCACCATACTAGCGTGTTTCTGCAAGGGATTCATCGGTTAGCAGAATTTAAATGGAAAATCTGGATATATTACTCTTAATACTTCTGATGAGAACAACATTGGAGCTCCTTAGAAATTCATTCTCAGCCTATTAAGACAGGTAGAATATGGACAAGCATGGTAAAGGAAAAACAAAAATAAAATATAAAAAACAACAGAAAGAATATTGACATAAACATGCAGCCCTTACCTCAATTGACTATGATCTGATGTGCCACCAGTCACTCTAACTGTCACTGATTGGGGTAGGACAGTATAGAACTGCTGAAGAGATTCTGCTCCCATTGGTAAGATCTGAAATGAACAGCTCTGGCAACAATGTGCAGTAAATTTTTCAACCAGTGTTGGGGTTTTTTCCTGAATGTTTCTCAGACTCTGGACTTCTGGCTCGCTGAGTGGACTCCCACATAATGGGCAAAGAACCTCAGAGAGAGCAGTTTCGCTATTATTTATATTCTGGAACTTGCAACGCAATCGGGAGGGCACGAATTCGTGGTAAGTATTTTCAACGAACTTGTTGAAACAAAATGGCCTAAGCTTTTCTGCTGTTCTTACAATAGTGCGCTCTCGAGAAGGGTTTTCATCCTGCAAATGCAACAACCTTTTATTAATGTTTATAAGATGGAAGAGTGAAACTAGTTCAAGCTACCATCTATGCTTTCATTTACAAGTCAAATGGAGAAGCCTGGGTATTTAACATATGAAATGAATACTAGCAGAAACATTTTACCCTTAAGCGTGCAACAAATGATGAGACCAAACTGTTGATGCTATTAGAAGGCCTCTTGATCAGCTGCAACAACTCCAAACTATCCACACAGTTAGAACGATCCAACCAAACGGAAATATTAACAAACTGTCAATATACATGTTTTACCCATCAAGATGACAGAGCTTGTTTAGTTCCTCTGCTGTACAGTCACGAAGAGGAAGGACTACTGGCACTTCCCACCTTGCATCAACGTATTGCACATCTCCAGGTAATGAATAACCTTGACCCTGAAAATAAAATCTGGTCAGAGCTTCATGTACCATAGCTTGTTTCATAGAACAAAACATGACATCAATACAGAATAGATATGACAAGAGATAAATATCCTGACACTGCAAATCTTGTGAAGTGACCATGTCACAGTATGGACATGGCACTTCTTACTTGTAAATTATTTTTTTATTATCATAATTTTATACTTTTTACTATGTAGAAACCTTCGATCATGAACAAAATATACAAGGATACCAACCATTCGTGAAAGTAAAAGATATGAAAAAAATACTACAAACGCTAATATGAAACATTTACATTAAGAAGTAAATCAAAATATGACATATACATTCCCAGGATGTCACATGTGTAAAAGTTCTATGTACATGATATAAGTATAAATTGTATGTCAATCTTAATATATGTTGAAGTACCCAATACATGTCAATAATTACCCAACAAGTGTCAATGACCAACGTTAACACATGAACACCAGAAGCATTCATAGTTCATTATCTTACATGTACATGAAAGCATGGAGCTGCGAGAATTTACAGACCTTCACAGTTGCGGATATTACATGGCATGCTATTGTTGATGTGCATGATCCCAACAAAAGCTTGCTGTATCCATTATCCAGAGCAATCTGCAAAAGAATATTTATCATATCATCGGTTTTCTTTTGTATCCACAAAATTGATGCAGACAATCACCAATGGTAATGAACCTTTTGTAAAGTAAGCATGCGCAAATACTTCATAAAATCTTCTTTTCCAGTGGCATCAGTAACTGAATCCAGTAACTCATTCAGTCTAATTCTTCCATCAGTAGAACTCATAGAACAGATGTTCTCAAGGGGTGCAATATGCAACTCCTTGTGAGCAGGAGATAATGTTGATACAATCGATCTGATCTGTGCAATGACCTTATTCATCTCATGTAACGGGCCAATAGAGATGGCGCTTTCATCAATAAAAGCAACCCCAACACCAAAAACTGGTAAAGCTTGAGATTTACTTGCATCCCAGTTCTTCAGTGATAAGCATTGCATCTCATGAACAAATTGTAGAGCTACTCTGGCACAAACAATTATAGTGAGCTAAATAAATTAAACACAACATGATGACTGGTCAAATAAACAGTGCATGAACAAAGGAGAAGCAGAAGAAATGTCTCCAAAAAACTCCAGATTACCAACTTGCAGTCAGAAATCCAATAACATCTATAGTCACAATTTAGCAGATTACTATCTTCAAATAAAATATCAAAACATGCAGACACTTGCTTCAAAATCGGAGGCATACACAATCTTAATAAGCCAATCTGATAGAGGATCAATTAAGCCAACATGAAACGCTAAATTGACTGCACACACACACAGAAATGCCCTTGCCATGTCAAAGCATGAAAAAGGGGTGTTGTTGTCGACTTTAATATCCCATGTTCTTTATCTTCTTATTCAACAAAGATCATGACATTGCTAATCTTGCATCTATGCCAATTGTCCACTTTTCGTTACAATGAAAAATAGGTATTTCCTTCAAGGCTCAACTAACTCGGCATCCATCAGACTTTTTCATTAGCTTTGATGCAGTAGAAATAAATGAACTAATAGGCCATTTTGAAAAAACTACCTTAATATGTTATTTAATTTCAGAGAGCACCAGTAATATATTATTTATTTTCTGCAGTTCTGCAAAATTGTTACTTCCTTAAATAATTGATGAATCTCATTTTTGTAATCAATCATTTAAGATGTTTCAAATTGTGTCATCAATGCCAATTTGAACTTCTTTCGAGAAGGCTTGTCTACATGCATACGGTACCTCTTGTAGCACTTGATGCAGCATCTTCAAGACCTTAGCATCATTTGGTGCAACAGTGAAGTCAAAATATTGTCCGGCTAAAAAAAACTAGCTAATGGATCATTGTTATAGGGTTTTGGTATATTAATTTATGCAATTACGACTGGGCATCACATTCCATATGCTGCTTACTCCAATAATGTGTTTCAAGATATGTGATGAGTCCTGAACATTATTGTTATATTTGGGAAAACTGTTTACCGAACATAAAGCAAATGGACTGATTTATAAAGAAAACACAAAATTCCCCAACTATTGTCTGATGAAGCACATAATCTGTGGTTTTATATAGTACATATTAGGTGTCTTGTCCAACTGATTCAGTAGATACATTTGCTTTAATATAAATAGTTGGCATGTCACCAGTATACATCAACAAATGATTGAGCATACATGGGCATTATTGAGGGAAGTGTGTAAATCTAGTCCATATCCTTTCGAACTCTAAGTTGCATGTTTTGTTTGGGACTACAACAGAAAAGCTTCTAAACAGCAACAAAATAAGAACGAAACCCTCTAATCTACAATATATATATATATATATGTGTGTGTGTGTGTTAGAGGATATTATCATCGACGTCTGAGTCAACCCGACGTGATCCAAACCCGAGGTAGCAGGAGTGTCTGTGGTGGTTGAGGTAGCTCCGAGGTGGCTCCGAGGTGTATGTGTCGAGCTCCCGAGGCGCCACCTGCACTGAGACCGATGGCGGAGGATATTCCCCGACTCGATCCCCTTCGACGCTCAAGTTAATTACCGATGTCTTTTAGTGAGTGTGGGTTTTTCCTTGGAAAAAGTGCTCCCGACATAGCGTCAGGGATTAGCTTTTATACCTGACCTTGGAAGGGACAACCTGTAACCTAAGGCCAAGAGGGGGACATTGGGGCAGTTACAAGTTATTCCCTCCAAGGATAGGTATAAAAACTAATCCCCGACATTACGCTAGGGGGCTCTTTTTCCAAAGAAAACCCACACCCACTAAGAGACCTCGATCATTAACTTGAGCATTGGAGGGATCGGGTTGAAAAATTTCCCCCGACATCGGTCTTAATACAGGTGGCACCTCGAGAGCTAGACACATACACCTCGGATCCATCTCGAAGCTAACACAACCACCACCTCGGACACTACTGTGCCCTCGGGTTTGGACCATGTCAGGTTGACTCAGACTTCAACGACGATTTCCCCTAACAATATGTGTGTGTGTATATATATATATTCATGCATATGTATATATATGTGTGTGTGTGTGTATCTATAAATGTATGTATGTATAGTTTAATACATAGTAAGCATGGCTAAATTGTAATATGCTGGTTGATGATTCTTAAGTGCAATGAAAAGGTATAAATGGAAAAATATTATAATGTGCTCACCAAATAGTTTAGATTGTGTTCCATGATGGACTGGAACACATTTGTTTTGCTTTTAGAGACCAATTGTGAGAGAAGTCTGAGCTATCAAGCATAAAGAATGAACTGGTTACTATCAAAATAGATATAATTAAAGACAAATCTTTCTTATCTAAAACCAGTTCACTTTCAGTTTGGTAAATACTTTGGTAAGTTGCTTTTGGAGATAAGGATGATTCACATTTCGACTATACACTTCTCTTTCCCTTCTTCCTCTTTTATGTGAACTCTTTCTGTCTTCATGTCCCCTCTCCCTTTCCGTCAATGTGAAAGGAAAACTCAGGAAATGTCCAGTAGGTTTTTGTTCAAAAAGTGTATCAAAAGTTTTACATAACTGTAGTTGTTTTCCCTAGAAAGGATATCAAGTGTAGTTCCTTTCCTCACGCGAAAGCCATTTTCTATTTGTCTATTTGTTCTATGAATAATTCCAAGAAGATCGTCTCATATGTTTTAGTAGTTGTTCCAATAACAAATAGTATAAGCGAGTATTTCTAGGGTTTCTTATTATATTCTTTCATGCCTAATTTCTACAAATCATAAAAAACCTTTGAATTCAATTTCATCCTCCGCCATTTCTTCTATCGCAAAGAAACCCTCGGCTGGAAAAATATCTTAACATAGGTAAGGGGAAGAGACGAAGAGGACCTGGAGGCGGGGCCACCGGAGAAGGCAACTAGAACGTTATCGGTGGGCGAGATCATGGCGTTGGTGGTGACGGCAAGCTTGAACTTCCCGAAAACGTAGGCACGGAAGCAGGCCGCGCACAGACCGTTGATCACCCTTGGCGCAGCCGCCGCCACTGTCTCTCCGCACTTGGTGCACCGATCCAGAGCCCCGTCTCCGGTCGCCGAAGACGTGGGCAAGTCGCAAGCGACGGAGAGGCTTGCGACCCTCTCCCGCATCTCCTCCTCCGCGCCGCCGTCTTCTTCCGAGCGCTGGCAGCGGGACTGGTGGCACTCGCCGCCTCGGCCGCCGCACGACGCCATCGCTTGATTCGTGCCTCTCCAATTGGTTTTACGCCGCCGCCTCCTCGGTTGGCTTGCGGTCGTACAAAACCGATGTTTTCAGGGCCGACATGAATGGATTGGGTCGGGCCTCATGCGGTTCGATGTTCTAAGGCTCGAGCTGAGTTCCCCGATTTGGTTCGGTTCGATTCGGGTCGAATCAATTTGGTATGATAATTTTATGGATCGATCTTTTGTGGTTCGAGATGAGCCGATCGGGTCCGGTCGATTTGGTGCTAATTGAGAATTCTTTAGTTCGATGTTTTAAGGATCGGATCGTGTCGTTCCAACATAAATAAGCTTATAAATTAATAAAAATTTATATTTTCACATATATAATAATAAATAATTATCAAGTTGTACTTTGTTTTGAAAATTTTTTTTCAAAACCCCCTAGTTTCTATTTGTCCACGTAGAATGTTTTTTATTTTCTAAAAGATGATATTATTCTCTGCTCCGTTAATCACCGCCTTAGTCACTCGTTCTTTATTTTTACCCTCGTCTTTTACCTCATTCATCATTATCAAGGTATTGCTAAAGCCTCGCTATATGGTCCTTAAACTTCGTCTTTATTACAATCCATGTCGCCATTATCGTTTCTTTCCTCGTCTCTATCTCAGACACCTCCCATCGTGTCATATCCGAAGAGAGTGTCCTCGACCGCCTCTTCCACCTCTTGGATTCAAGACTTCTTATGTTGAAGTAGCATGCGCCCACCCGCTTGCACCTCTTATTGTCACTTGATCAAGGGGACATAGCAACTTAAAAAGAAGACACATTAGACTACGCAGGGGGGACAGAGGGGAAGTCTCATTGTCGCCATCTCCTACTCCGTCGAGGTCAAGGATTGCAATGCATGGGGAAGGCCTGATGACCGACATGACAGAAGGCGACAAGACCTTGCGGGAAGCCGAAGGAGGCACAATGGATGCCTCTTGGCTCGTAGCCTCATCTATCAATTTGACAATATCGAACAATGGTGAGAAGTCGTGGTAAAATGGAGGCAATCACAATAATACAATGGGGAGGAGGTGATGATGTGCGAGAATAAAAAAAGTATTATTGACGATGAGGCAATGACAATATCGACGATGTAAAGACCAGACAGAATCTAGTCTTTTAGAAAATAAAGTATGTTGCGCGAGAATTAAAAAAAAGAAAATAATTAAGATAAAAATTAAAAACTAAAGGCATTTTGAAAATTTTGGCCAGTACTTTTCTCAAAAATTATTGATTAGCTCAGTTAGCAAATATGTTGAACTGTAGTAAATGGTCCTGTCAGTAGATCCAAAACGAAGTGAGGTCTTTATTTTGTGACCACAAATTTTATTTGTCACCTAATTGCTTAATCAAACCAATCATAACATCATTTGTCAAATACCACCATATATGAAATGACACTTTGAGAGGAACTGTGTTTTTTTAATCTACTCTGACAGGAATTCCAAAGCAACTTTCTGAGAGGACCTCAATGAACTTTTCTTCGATGGTCATTTCCTTTCTATAGTTTTGGGAGTTCATCCCATGTAGTTATACACTGATCTGGAATCTGGCCAATTCCTTCAGCATCCAGAAAAGAAGGACAAGAGTTTGGAAGAAGATGATTACTTCTCAATAGCTCTTCAGAATATTAGGATAATAAGGTCATCACTTGATTGTAATGATGATTCTCGTATTACAAGAAAACATAATATGAACTCTTCATAGGTCATCACTTGATCTTTATCACACTCACTGATCACTGTGGTGGAGAGATCTTTAGATCGAGTCCAATGTTCATCCCATTGTAAGCAATAGGAGCATACATCCACAACTCATCTGAGCTCAACAGCTGCATAGATTTAATAGTTAAGCATCAGCATTTGATATTTGATCTTTCTTATCATTGTTGTCTTCTCACCTTGATTTGGAGCTGTAAGAACTTCACATATTGAACAGCTTCCTCCAGCATTGTGCTGATGTCAACCTGCAAGATATCATGAACACCATCACTGAGCTCCAGATTTAGCATAGAAGACAGAAACATCATCTTTGATTAGGCTTACTTTGGTTCCATTAGGCACCAGATTCTGTAGTATCTTCAGCCTCTCGTTGATCCTCTCTCTTCTTTTCTGTGCTAAAGAGACATCAGCATTAGAACTATGAAGCTTGTTCCAAGTTTCAGACCCAAGTGCATTACCCTTGCATACAGGCTTTGTGGATCCGTGGCTGAACCCCGACCAGCTCTTGCTTTTCCAGCCAGAACGAGAGCAGGAGAGCCGGAGATCGTATTGCCCCCTCCATTGAGATCAGCATGTGAGTCATCCTCCGACAAGTAGCTGCATGAACTCTGGCCATTTGCTGCACTGTTGTTCATCTTGTCTTCATCACCGCTGCTCTTGGTTGTCTTCTGTGGTCTCTTTGACTGTGCCTTCTTTGCGTTCTTGGGGGCCTGAATGATTCGTGGTGATCAGAAACAGGTGATCAAGAGGCTGAATCGATTTGAAGAGGGGCAACACTTACATTTGCTCCAGCCCTGGCCTTCTTCTTGGAGACATCCTCAGGACTGTCATCCTCGGAGGTATTGAGCTTCCTTTTGGGCAGTGTCACCCGAGGAACAGGTTCGGAGAGGATGAAGCTCGAGTCACCGGCGTCGTCGCCGCTGCTCGTCTCCTCGTACCCGGTGGCCGGATCACCGAACGAAGGGTTGGGGATGAGCCGGAGGGAAGGGGCGATGAGTTGGTCTCCCACCACGCAATAGGCGGAGGCAGCGCTCGTGTTGATTACAGGAACAGCGTTTGGCTCACTCAGGTAGTAGCTCTCGTAGCCCGAACAGTGGCCGAAGAAGCTGCTAACGTTCTCGGACGAGGAATCATAGGAATCAGCAGCGTGGTCTGAAGACCAAGACATTGAAGACAGGCCAAAGCTGAGATCCTTCTCTGCTTGCTCGTTGGTGCAAGACAAGGGGCCAAGCAACTGCGCCATGATCTCAGAGTCCTCGGCGCCAAACGAGCTCCATCGCGCCTCCTGAGCTGCTACTCCAGGCTCCATTCCTCGTAGCAGGCTCGGAGTACTACTGCTTGGCGATGAATGCCAGAGCTCAGAAACTACTTATACAAACAGGCCCGAAGAATGTTGTTGCGTCGGGAATGGCTTCGTTTCTCTCAACGAAACCTGCAGATTCTTAATGAAGGATTTCTGACAATTTGCGCGTCAATGGTGGAGCAGATCGTAACTGATACAGCTCAGAAGGGGACATAGAAAAATTGGAAGATCCCAGTTCAGAAGGACATCAATGTGTTCAAATGATTGGAAGATAAAAAGACTCTTCGTGATCAGCTTGACCCAACAAAAAAATTATGGGAGGAGGTATAAGGAGAGAGGAAGTGCATGATCTGGCAACCAGAGAACGTGGTGTTCAATGAAGAGCATTTATGGGTGAGGAGAAAAAGAAAGAACAAAGTGAGAACGCCATGATCGTGCAGAAGAGTTCTGCCATTGTATAGCAGTAGTCTAAAGCTATTTGCACACGCATCATATACTTCTCCAGTGGTGCTGCTGGCCCATACACTCTTCCATTTGCTTCGACATCGTTCTTCCCAGGGTTCGGAACTGGAGACTTTGGGACCTTAAAGCCTACGATGATGGATGGATTCAGTGACTGCTCTTCTTAGATTGTATTCATCTAAGACTGGAAGAACTATTTTGAGCAAAGAACTAAGACTGCATGCGGTACCACTAATGTGATGATAACTGCTGAAGGACAAAAGGAAACTTAGCATGAAATAGGATTTCTATAGAATGAGCAAAATGACAGATCCACATTATATAAATCTAAAACTTGTGGCTGTAATTACAACCAATTCCTCCTCAACTCTTAACATCTGGTGACAGTATGCTCCCAGAGATCACAACTGGCTAAAGCTGTGACTTAATAAAGCTGCAAGCCATTTCCTGGGGAAATATGTATGAGACTTTCCAATCCAGCAATTTTAACTTCATCTAAAGATCAGTAAGTTGAACACAACCACAGATCAGATTCTCCACATAAAATTAATGGCACAAAGTTATATTTTATCATCCTTCCCCTAAAAATAAGTTCCTTCCTGGGTGGTTGGCATGTTACTGTTCACTTAATAACACAAAATGCTTTCTATATCAAATAAGTTTGAAGGGAGTAGTAGCCCATTGATACAAGTCCCACAGTAGTTTTATTCTTTCAGGAGGGTGGAAGAGTAGGTCAATCTTTTAGGTCTTATAGCTATTTAATTCTTACTTCAAGTTCCCAAATTAATGAAGAGAAATCTTCCTTCTTTATTGAATTTGGTCATCATATATATATATATATATATGATATAAAGCATATCATCTGTTGAGATTTAAAAATCCTTGTCATCTCCTACTGGCCCTTGCAGCACAGGATTAAATTGCAGGAAACAAAAGTAATAGAAGTTTTAAGCATGGATCTGATGAGATTAGTAGTAATTTTTCTACACTTTTTCCTCAGTTTTTTTTTTCCTTCCAGTGCAGTGTTGGCATAAGAAAAATATCCATTCTATTACCTATCCTTTGTTGAAAGATTAGAATAACAACAGCAGTGGAAACACAGGGAACATGTTAAACTACTTTGATTAGAGCCAATAATTCCTTTGTTCTACTCTCTTATTTGGCCTGCACAACTGTAGAGACCTCTCTAATCAATGGCTTAGACAACATTTAGATGTCTCACAGATACAGAGATTTGCTTATTGTAACATAACACAAAGGTATCAAATTAACAACATTAGTTTAGCCAACTCACGTTTCAATTATTCTATATTTTGGCTTGACATATTTATTATTAGTTCATCCACAATCATCTAGGATGCACCAAGAACTAGAAATGATAACAATAATCCTCTAATATGGACCATGAACGAAGACATTATGTGATTCTTACTTGCATTACTCCCATTCATTTCATTGGGTAGGGTACAAACTATTAACACAAATCTACCTTAGTAGATTACATCTTCATAATTAATACCAATGTCGAGCTACGCAATTTGTAGTTACGAGGACATACAATGCCTGTCTTCTCTATGAGTAAGTTTAAAGGGTGATTCAACATTCTCTACATACGGTCTATATTTTTCTCGAGGACAAAATATGTTACAACTTAGGGAAATAACGCTGGCAATGATATATAAATAGATCGAAAGCTTAACCTAAGAATAAAGGCATACCCACGTTGGTCTCACAATCTAAATATTTTACATGGAGCGTGTTGTTTCATGCTTGAATGACACCAAAATAAATGTCAAGAATATAGTAATGGGTGGGTGAAGTGGAATGCAGATGTATTCTTTCTTAATTATTGGATATATAATTAATTACATGATAAAAGTATATACATAGAAATATAAATATTAATGTATGTTTCTGAAGCTGCTGCTGGACGCCATTTTTGCAGCAAAGAAGTATGCTTTATTTCATATCTGTGCACAGCCTTTTCATTAAACCATATTACATGACAGTATAATAAGATCATCATTTTATTGCTTCTCTCTCTCTCTCCTTTTTCATCATTATGACTTCTTTGGCTCGTCCTCCTCAAGCGCGAAGCAAGACGTGTTCAGATCCTGCACAGAAATGGCCAGGAGATTAATGATTGGGAGAGACGAGGAGGATAAGGAAAGATGAGTCCGCGACGACGTACTGCGCGAACTCGACGTTGATCTTTGCGTCATTAAAGCGTGAAACGGCGGTGAACGCTGCGGTGGACAAGAGGAAGCTGGCCGGGCAAGGATCGGTGCACTGGTCGACGACCGCCACCCTGATGATGCTGTCTTTGCATGGCCTGTTGGGGCCGCTGAGGCACCTCAGCATGTAACTGTTGGAAATTATATCTTAGATACTTTTAAATATATTTATTTATGAGACCATACATAATTTTAGGTTGATTTTTAATAATTTTATATAATCATTTTATCTTTTTTCATCCGTACTTAGAGAAACACTCGAGATTTATATTTATTGAGATGAGAATATGAAGATGAAATGATTAATGTTAGTAGTATGATAGAAATAAGGAAAGATCTAAAATTATCTTAGCAAACACTATAAATAAAAATTTAAGTACTTTAGACTAAGCTAAACATATAATTTTTTGCTGTATAAGATTGGAATTACTTGGAGATTGCTTAGGCTTAATGGAGTTTAGATATGATTGGATATATTAGTATTTATATATAGTTCTTTTTTGAATAAATTTCTAATATGATATTGAAGGGTGATTTTTTTTTTCTCAGCATTCGAGAATTTTTTACTTACCAAAATTCGATGAGAAAGATCACCGAATTTGCTTTGAGCGATTCTAAAGCCGTAACGTTAAGATACTTTCGAGAGAATAGGAGAAGAAATTATATTTAGTAGAGAAAAAAAAATAGTAAATAGAAGCATTCGTAAGTAAAACTTTAGAGCTAAGATTTAAAAGGAAGCTACAATAAGTTGAGACGATATCTATGAAAAAGGTTTAATTTCTTGCACGAGTATATGACTGGTTGATAAAAACAAAGATTATTGTTTGTGACTATCATCATGTCGATCGTGTGATTAATTTGGTTCAAAAAAAATTTATAATATTGAATAGAAGCATTTCGGTTTCCATAACTTTACACACTTTTTTTAAAGGTTACTTTAGGAGAGTGTTTTGATCGAGTTTGTGTGGTAATGAATAGTTTCAGTACCTCCTGCCACAGGCGGCGCCGTTGTCCCACAGGCCGTCGGAGACCGCCGCGAACATGTTGCTCGGCGGGAACTGGTCCTGGTCGTAGCCATTGCACTTGGTAGCTGGAAGAGAGAGAGAGAGCAGAAAGCACAGTGAGACAGACCAATAATAAAAATAAAAAAAAAATCCTTTTTGGATGACACATCATCTCTCTCAAGATTTGGAGCACTCACGGAGGTAAGGGGGGCCGTAGGACGCGGCGGTGCCGACGTCGCCGCGGACCGGAGTCAGTTCTCCGAGCACGAGCATGGTCAGCAACAAGAACAACGTAACGGAGGGGCTCATGTTTAAGAGGATGGAGTGCACTGCAATGGTGTAGCTCCTGTTATTATGTTGTCAGATGAGAAGAAGAGAGAGAAGTAAGATGGAAGCAACGGCAGATTAAGATCATTCTTACACGGAACGGATGATTCCGCCTGTAAGTTAACTGAGAGGCAACGCTTCAGCAAATGCGTGAAAGCCTTGTCACCGAGAAGCCGGCTTTTGCCTCACCCCCTACGCAAACGATGATGAGTAAGTACAACACGAGCGAGTGGGTGCAATTATTATTCTCTTTTCTCCTTTTTTTTCAAAAGATAAATGGCAAAAAAAAGGTACTTAATTCTTTTTTGTAATAATTTATTAAAATATTTACCAATTAGACACCTTCATATGAATTTTTACTGTCAAAAGAGTTTTAAAAGAGCCGAGTCCTTACGCTCATTACCTTCGTCACACGTAATTGCATCAAAATCTAGCCTCAAATTTAATCGATTGCTTGTTTTCCTATTCAAACTCATATTTCAATCAATTGCGTTGATAAATGAGATTGGTAGACAGGGTATTTGATGAATCCGATATCTCACTGTTAAATTATTATGAAAATTTATCGTATAAAATTTGGAATCCCCAAGACTCAGAGACCATCACCCAAAAAAAAAAAAAGATTCAAATCATTAAGACAAGTGAATCCAATATATCTCGTGGTTCTGCCATATATGGTTGGTTACTCAAGATTTTACGGGTTATCGTTTACTTAGTGCATTCATATATTTGGACATTTTCTGTATTTAATAAAAGAGGAAACTTGACCTTATCATATCAATCCCTAATTATTTTTTATCCAAATAAATAAATTAACAATGATAAGTGCTCAGAAATGTATACTGAATAACCAATTTGTCTTGCAAAAAGTCATATAAAAAAAAAATCAAAGGTGAGGCACAGAAAAACATATCAGCACACGTCCTCAACAAACTAAATCACATCAACTTAATACGCAAAAATCAGATTAAAAAAAAAAGAATTGTAAGAAAAAGTATGTGATAGTTTATTGAAGCAATCTCTTTGACAAGAGAGAGAACCAAATCTTATCACGAACCTCACACAAAGAAAGACGAAGATGAAGCGTCGACCAACGAGCGGTCCTCACAGCGAGAAGCTTCGGGATTTTAAAATGAAATAAAAGAGGCTGCCACGCATCAAAGGCAAATAGTTCCCGACTATATGTATCTTTCCCTACGGTTTCTGACCATTGATCTGTCTATATATAACTACGTCGTTAAAAACAGCTGTTTAAAGTCTAAAATAATAAATATTGCCGCTGCAATGGCCATTTATAGCCGTTATTGCCTGCGACAGTCATATATGGAGGCACAAGAGCTTTAAAAAGGGACGAAACCTTAATCCAATTAGCTTTATCACATGCAATATTAAAAAGAAATGAATCTAATCCAGTACCTTAAGATTTATGATGTCAACCTCAAGAAACAAAAGAACTCGACTTCAATTTCAAACACCAAAATCACAAACAGAAGAGAGAGAAAGCATGCCTTCTGATAATTCAAATTCTAATAATAAAAAGGACCGACCGATACCGCCACTATGCTTTTTCAGTTTTGCTCCTCACCATTTCCTACTTCCCTTTCCTCAGCTGCAGCAGCCATCAATTCTTCAAACTTCTCCGTCTTCCCCAACAATATCTCAATCTGGATATGAGGCTCAAAACAAATAAACAGAAAGCCATAGACTCATACTTGAATGAATATCGAAATGTAGACTCTTTACCTTTGCTTTTTGGATAGGTCGACCCCTAGACTCATCCTTCACATCAACAGTTGATGTGGTAATCTCTGCACAAGAAAAGAACATATGAAAAACAGCATCAACCCGGAAAGAACAGAAAACATGCAAGAATCTGGAATCTTACTTTTCTCGATGGCAAGACCATTGTTTTTCAGAATTTCCGCAATGGTGACAACAGTTGCAATTGCTGAAAAATATAATGAACAAAAGAAATATAAGGAGATATAATTAATACTACGGCAATAAATCACATGGGTCTTAATGCAAGGTGAAAAATAAGCTTGAGAAATTACTATTATTACATGGAAGACATTGTTTAATTATGCGAGTAACGCTGAAGCCACATCTGAGAAACTGAAAGCAGCAAAAACCAAAGGTCCATGTCACTGTAGGTCCTAGTCAAGGCAAGGCACACTAAGTGCCAATTGTCAAAGCTCATAGAATTGCCAGTTATTGTAATCTTTCATTTATCGGCTTGCCATTGATTCCCTCTATGGTTGCAAGGTTGAAAATTCAAGTTCATGAATCATTTTCATCAGAATAGAATATAGAGGCATCTTTCTAGGTACATTGTGCAGATTAAACTGAAGAAAAAAATGGTAGATTTTGTTGAAAACCATCTAATTATACTGCTTCCAAATCTAATATGAAGAAGGAACCTTTAGGCTACATTTCATTCTGGTTTATGGATAATTAAGATAGTAGTTATTGGTTTCACATATCACATGCTCTATGCTAATCCAAAATTGCCCTGTGTGCAGAAGCATGAATAACAAAAAAGGATCAGCTACTCTAGTTTCAGATAGCATAACAACATTATGTTTCAAAGTCGTTCATAATGTAAATAATGGTATAAAACAACGTTGCAGTATGAACAACCTCAAAAGTTTTCATCCATAAAGCTTATAAATGTCTTGATGAAATCGATGAAAATACAAACAATACCTTACGAACTACTCTCTCCTCTATCTACTTTACTTCCCATCCGTTTTGCCCTTTTCCTTCCATCTTGGTTATTGTTACTTGTGTTAGTCAAAGATTAATATAGCAATGAGAATTCAGAAGCTAAACCAAAGTGTTGGTGATACAATGGCACAGCAAAGAAGTAATAGGAGAAATTGATGAAAAAAACCTAAACTTTAGAGAGAAAAATCACACTAGATGGCATTTATTGATCTAACAAGCTTGTTGCACCAAAAATGCATATAGTAACCATGTGCCTGTGTTGTGAGTCCAATGTTAACCATTAGTGCATGCTAAAACTCAAGACTATTTCACATGGAATTTCTTGTGCCACCTATGAAGCAAGTGCCTTTGGTGGACGTATCTATGTCTGACTTGTACTATATGTTCTCAACACTATCAGACGCATGTCCAGCCATATCTTTTTTATTTATATTCAATTCTATTGGTGGGACACATCAAAACTCCCATGTGCTTTGTCATGTTGCCCTCACATGCGATGCTGTGCTCACATGGCCCCTATGTGGGGCCATGTGCTTTGAATTCTATGTGAAGATGAATCGTCAACGTCGCACAGCATGATACCTGGAGACCGTCGCAAGGAAACATATATCACTTATAATTGGAGTATCGTCGGTACTCTATAAATATGGATCTTCAACCCTAGAGCAGTGTTCCTTTTTCGCATGGGCAGAGGGCAAAGTGGTGCTTCCTCCACTGTGAGCAGTGCAGCATTGCATTACCAGCAGTCCAGTTTCTAGACACTATGTTGCTTACTACAATTCCTCTCTACCACTTGGGTTGCTTTTAACTTGAATATAAAGACATATCAAGTTCAGGATATACCCAAGAAACGAAGCTGGTATACAGTTTCTTAATTATATTAAGAGTTACTCAGCAGAATTCTATGATGGTAATGCGTCGGATCAATGTTCCAAGAGCAGGTTGACTTCATATGCATACAAGTGTGGGAAGAGCAAGCAAAATTAGGGGCTGAGTTAAAACTGCCAAGATAGTAAGATCCTTAAAGGCAAGGATGACAATTAACATTTTTTACTGCTTCCGCTAACAACAATAGGTATCAAAATTGGACTGGTAAAAACCCAGACAAGCCTCAAGGTCACTGGTCAAATCATTGGACCAATCAATCAGAAAATATGTTTAATAAAAAATATAATATATAAAATACCAAAATATCATAGAAGAGATTCATGCATGAAAAGTTATAGCTTCAACAAGGATAAGGTAGCAACATTGAACTGATTCCAAGGTCTCAAGGCCCTTTTACATTTTCATCTTTTTATATGTTGTTAGCACAAGGATGTTACAGATATTCGAGGGCACACTTAATAATTATGATTACACTAGCTCATAACATGTCAAAGGAAAAAAAACTCACTCACCTTCCGCACAAAGTTTTGACTCCAATTATATAAACCAACACTTAAAATAGCAATGAAAATCCATGTGCATCCCTAAGATAATCATGAAATAGCAAAATTGCAGCAAGCCACTTATCACTAGGATGTGAATAACTAACATGAAAATTACTAAGCAACATATAAAACTTTCTTACAATGAAATAAACATAGTCCCAAAATAAAACAAAATTATGAGAAACTAAAGCATTATATTCACATAAACCTGGTTATCCTAAAGTTTTCACATATATGATAATCCCCTCAAATGGAACCAATAAGCCAAGCTACCAAATCAAAGTCTCAAGAACGATTAACAATATGATTGCCAATTGCAAACAGAACTTTAAATTCCAGAGGATTCCAATTTTCTGAGATGGCTGCAACTGCCTGGTTGGTGTAAACAATGAACTAGACAATGCTAACGCTTACAGAGGAGAGACGAACAATAATACAAAACTACAAGCATAAGCATTCATTATGCATCAAGTAGAAGATATTTATATGCCAGAGAACTAAATACACAGGATAAGGGTGATCAACAAGTACCCATTCCAAGAGCTGATAGTTCAACTTCATCGTGTTGCTGCATATACCTCTGCACATAAGAGTGTTATTGTAGAACCACCGTCAATAGATTGAAATCAAAGCAACAAAGAGATGCGGATCCGAGAACAGAGGCATAAAAAAGACCATCCAGATCTCAAGAGCGGTCTATTCCTGTAGGCTAACCTCTCCATCGCAAAACCAAAAAAGCGAAAAGGAATCAACTTTAGAGAGCACCGTCACATAAAAAAAAACATCCGGAAACACTACATACTAACTAGAGCGGCTAAGGTAAAAAACATGAAAACACGGATGAAAGAGAAAAAACATGGTACCTACAGATCAAGTACAAACAAAGAAGTAGAGTTTGTTCCACGGAATATTAGAGGACCACGAGATCGTGGGGCTTTCGTACCTTGGCGAGGTTGACGTAGAAGAAGAGGGGCTTCTTAGTGTTCGACACCTGTATGCGGTTGCTCTTGTGGGCATCGGCGGCGGTGATGTGAACGTTGTTCACGCCCTCCGTAATCTCCTCCATCTGAGTCTCGTCTTTGCTCAACGCGAGAACCTAAAAGAGAGACCAAACCCTAACCCTAGTCCTGGAAAAGCCTCCGCTTTCGCCCCCGCCCAAAGAAGGGATGCAAACACCGGTCCGCGTCCGGAAGAGTGACATTTATATGGGGAGAGGAAAACGAGTCGCATCCGAACTCAGTTCCGGGCGCAAGCCACGAGTACAAAAATACACTACCCGTCTTTCATTTATTTTCGCCGAATACTGCATTGTGATTGGATAATCCTCAGGGCCCAGAAAGACCCCACGTAAGTAAGATGATCACCAAAAAGGTAGCTTGTTGGGTGAGTTTAACGAGGGTAGGAACTGCCTCCCATCTACTAGTTTAGTTTTGGGAAGCTGTAATGAACTGTATCAAATATGAGAAGAGATTTAAATTGTTCTAAGTCCCTTTTAAATTAAAAAAAGAAAAGAAAAAGTATAAGAACATTTATTTCACTATAAATTAAACTTTTCCTTACACAACATGTAGTTTTTTTTTTCAAATGACCAAAGATCACAGATAATTAAATTAGTTATTTAACTCGATAACAGAAGACTCTAATACATTCTAAAATCAATTTAAATCACTAGAAAAATAATAGATTTTTTTTGTGGCAATATAATATATCCCCAAAGCATGTCAATGCCTGGAAGAACCTGTTCATACGATGCATAACATTTTTCGCTGTACCAGCAGATCATGTCCTCGTTTATTACAGAGACAAAAAGAAGAAGAAAACAGAGAGGTAGACTTCTCCTTGCCTGTTGTGTCTCTCGCAACTCTCTGTAATCTTTGTGTTCTAAGCCTGCAGAACCTGACAGTGGACGATGTAGCTTCTGTTGCTGCTACGGCCTGCTATGTTCGAGAAAAGGTTCGTCACAAAAGTCTTCAGCTGCCCCTTCCCGGCGATGGTCTCCCATCTCTGATCCTCGCTCCCTGCGCCATCTCTGGCCTCGACGTCCACCAGAGTGATGCTCATGTTGTTCCTGACGATGCAGAGCTTCCCGTTGAGAGGGACGAGAGCGGCTGCTTCCAGAGCTCGGGAACTCCCGAGGTGCAGCTTGCTGTCGATGTGCCTGCTCCATGAACCCGCGCCTGCATCGTACACCCTCAGCTTGCAACCGTCCCTGCAATCCAAAGCAAAGAGCCGGCCGTTCAAGCACACGGATGGGTTCCTCCATCCGGTCACCATGCCACCGGACGACGCAGGGCACCAGGTATCGGTTTCCGGGAAGTAGACGTCGGTGAGGAGTTGCTGCTGCGGCCCGAGGCCTTTCAGGAACCACTTCCCCTCGTAGACGACGCCGATGAAGGGGACCATGGCGGCGCTCATTTCCGATACGAACGACCACCTGTTCTTGCTGGGGTCGTAGACCTCCGCCGACCGCAGGAAGCGGTGGACGCCTTCGCTCTCCCCTCCGGCCACGAACAAGCAGTTGTTGACGACGCAAGCGCCAAAGAAGTGCCGCCGCCGCAGCATGTCGGGAGCTCGGTGCCACTTGTTCGTCCGGGCGTTGTAGTAGATGACCCGCCGCATGGACCCCTTGCGCGGGTCCTTGCCGCCGAACAGGTAGAGATGGCAGCCGCTGAGGACAGCGCAGCCGAACCCAATGGCTTTGGAGTATTCCTTGGGGACGGGGGGGAGAGGATGCCAGAGCTGGAATCTGGGATCGAAGGCGTCCCATGAAATCCGACCCTCGCGGTCCCTTCTGATGATGTAGATCCACTCTTCGGCGACACCGAGGCTCTTGCGGAGGGAGTAGAAGTAGTTCCCGGTCAAGAGGCGTTGCCACCGCTTGCAGACCAGCCTTAGCTTCCGGTGCTCAGCTCGGGGGACACGGATCAGGCAGTCAATGGCGAGGTCGTCGGGGAGGCCAGGTAGCAGAGGAGACTGGCTGCGGTTCCTCTCGCACGCTGGCTTGGGTCGAACGGGATGGATCGACGTTCGAATGCTGGGTTGAACACACAGCTTTGTGCTCGGGACGTACTTCTTAGCTCCAGTTACCGTCTTCAAGCCAGCATCCACTCTACAGAGGCATGCTCTGCTATCTACCTGTGTGCAAGAAAACGAAGAAACAGAGCAGGACTTCTGCCTCAGATTTCCAAATTGCATCAAATAGAATCAGAGATTGGAAAGGAGTTTAACATGGAAGAGGAACAGGCGATCAGATCAACATTTCAGGAGCTACCAACAAAAAATTGCAGCTAAAAGAAGGTAATGAGCAAAGACTTTCTGAGAACCCAAAGAGAAAGCAATAGAAGAACCGAAAGGAAGATTAAGACGGAGAACTGACCAAAGGAGGGTGATTCCTTCTCGCTACATCCCTTCTCCGCCAAACTTCTCCCTCGGAATCCATTTTCTATCAGAGGTGAGCTAGCCGAAGGATCTCCAAAGCGTTTCACACCTCAAATCTCATATCTTACGCGCTCTCTCTCTCTCTCTCTCTCTTGTCACTGTAATGTTGTGTGTTCTCTTTCTTCCTGTCTCTGAGTCTGCGTTGACAGTGTCATGGAAGGTGGCATATAACAAAGGAAGAAAAGGGAGGCGAGAGGAGAGGAGAGGAGAGGAGAGGAGGAGCAGCTGCTGCTTCAAACCGAGCATTAAAGTCGCCGTGCCCCATCTCCATCTGCGGTGGCCCCGAAAGCGACCACGCGTTCTCCGAGTCTTCTCCTGCTTCAATTCCTGCCGCCGTGGGTAAAAATGGAGCTACGAACCGCTGCTTCCTCATCACATCCGTCCGTGGGTTCCTCTGTCACCCTTCATTTCCAACGCATTCCAATCTCTCCTCACGTCCATTATCTCAGATATGATTGCTCCATCATCCTTCCTCGTCAACAAATCCACAATAATATTCGAACTACTGTTCTATGATCAGAAAAAACTCGATCTAGAATCCAAAATCTCTACATGATACAGATTGCAGCAATGTCCGATCACCATTAAATGCTGCTGCCTCTTTGCCTTCCGAGATATACTTCAGGTAGACCCCGACCTATCTCATCGGTCATCATAAATTGATCTCATAAAAGGATACTACGTCAGTATGATTCTAAAAATCCATGCAAATATATTTTTCCTGTTCATTGTCGCTGCTGTTGCTGGTTGCAAAAGGGAGGCGACTCGAGAGGGAGACATGAGTTCTTCCAAGGACTCCACTGATGAGTCGTGATGGGGTGGGCACTCCTGCTTGCTTCGAGAGTTGCAGACAGGAGGAAAAGTGGCGGTCTTATGCTCGCTCCAAACTCTGTCGGTGTCCCACCTCAGGGGAGGTTGCCATGAAGCATTCATTTGGTAGATGAGCTTTCTTTCTTACGGTTACAATCTGAAGGGTTCCCCTTTACCTGACACCACCACCAACATCAAGTCGAAACTAGCAAGCTATTATTGCAGGTAGCTGAATTGCTGGAATCAGTCGATCGACGACAGGTTTACGTGGTTGTCTCAGTGAGGATGGAGAACAATTGGATAACAAGATATTAGAGAGAAGCAGGTGGAAGATTGGGACAGTGTTGAGTGGAGAACCAGTCAGATGAAGGATATTTCTGTTTCTTCTTCTTCTTCTTCTTCTTCTTCTTCTTCTTCTTCTTCTTCTTCTTCTTCTTCCTCTGCTTTTGAACTATTCCAACATGTCACTTTGCTGTCGTGCAAAGGGAAGCCAATCAAACAAGGGAATGTTACCTTTCACTTTGCTGTCATGCAGAGGGATTCTGTGGCCATGTTTCTGCAAGGTGGATCTGCAAGAGAGTGTTGCTGTCCCAGTATTGGTCTGAACAAGGCTTCCTGCAGACTCAGAAGCCTATATATCCCTTCATCAACATACAGGAATCTCTCACAGATGTAAACACAGTTGCAGGTTTCAATTAGTCTCCCATAGAGTGCAATGTAAATAGTTATGACACAATAATATTCTCAGTTTTCAAAAGATGATGCCATGAATGAAGGAGGGGAAAGACAAGATGATGATGTTAATTAGCTTGTAAGTATTCAGGAAGATGCTTTCCTCCACCAGGAGATAACACTGGATGGATGAGCTAAGAATTGCAGGTGTGGGGTTCCCACAAATTACAGGAAAAGAACTCTGGGTTTCATTCAACTGTGTTGCTGGTTCTTCCTCAAAGCAAATCTTTTGGACCATCAAATGATGGATTAAACCGCAGCAATGAGCAGAGAAGACAACAAAACCAGATACAAATCCCTAATCATTCTTTATATTTTGTTTCACTGTAAATAATTTTGATGGCTCAAGTCAGATATAGTTTTGAAAGAATCAGCATGTAGATTGCTATGCAATTGTTTAGAACTCACATGACCTGCTCAATGTGTCTGCAGAAGAGTCTTGTTTTATGGAAAGATCACTGTGTCAATGACTTTTGCAAGTCATCATCATCCATGACCTTAAATCCCAAGTTTCATCAATAAAAATTCAAAAAAAAAAAAGACTATTTCACCTCCACAAGTAGAAATAGTCTTTATTTTTAAAAAGAAAATAATTTCTAATGCACACAGATTAAGAAAAGAAGGTCTATCCATTATATAAAAAAAAAACCATGAATCTTATATTCCCTAAAGTAATTGTAATCTGAAAACATCACAACTAATTTGTTCTAAATAAAACAGAGAATTAGGTAGAGTCGACAACTAGAACAAGCAGCAGCTTTGAATTTTTTTTCCTTCTTCTTTTTGCCTTGTGTACTCTCCATTGGATTGACAACATCAAACAGTTTTTTGTCTATTTGCATCGACAGAATGCTTTGTTTTGCAGAAATTTCTTAATCAGTGGTTAGTGTCCTACATACATGAAATCGAAGCAATGACTCCATTGGTAAGAAAAAAAATGCCATCTCCATCTCAGAGTCAGTTGAGGATAGCTTTCAAAACCTGTTCCAACTAAGTTGATGTTGAAGCATCTCTGGAAGTCGATCTTTTCTTCTTTTATAAGCTTGTCTTCTTTCTCTTGATGTGCCTTACCAGAAGCTTCTCTCTCTGACCCACAACTTTTCTTAGATGTAGAAATGAAAGGAGTGGTTTAGGAGTCAGTGTCAGCGTCTTCACTTGTTGCAACTTCCTAAGGTTGAGAGGTTGCATTTGAGTGCTTCTGCTATTGACATGAAAGTTCACTGTAGATTTCACATGAACATTCTTGTTGGCAAGACATGTTTCTACAGTTATCAGTTCATATCCTCGCATGATAAGCTATGAGAAGGTGAAGCAGGCTGCCTCTTTTTATTGATATTGATTGGATTTCTAGGTTTCATGTTGTTCGGTTTGTAATCTCTTCTCTTTTGCCTGATATGGCCTTGCACTGCTATTCTCACTCAATCCTTTCCCTCTTAAAAGAACAAATGTGAACTAAGCTTTAGACTTCCACAATGGTCATGATGCATCATGAGCTAAAAGAATACACATTTAAATGGTCAACCTCCCCTCAGGTAGAATTCAACAGCTCAAAGACTCATCAGGCTATTAGACCATCTTCACTTGTTGACACTGTCTCAAGCCAATCCACTTGCACACATTTTGTGATTAAACCTAATGAAACTGCAATGATAGATTCTTTCACAAGGCATAGTGATCCAAGTTGACAACTCAAAAACTATAGATCATTGAGGTATTAATTAAATGCAGAAGAAGAATAAGAACATGTGAGATCCAGGCTTCTGATGACACTCCAAAGTAAACCTTCTGCTGTCCTCTGGAGAATCCATGCAATTGTTGTGTTCTTCCTTACATTCTCATGATGCATGGGGTTGATGCTATCCAGCTCATTCAACTCCTTGTTTTTGGTACTGGGAGTGCATACACAGCTCATTCAACTCCTTGTTTTATCACTTTTATAGCTGCTGCTAATCAATGGTTTTACAGATGGGAGATGCCATCTGCAGAGCCTCCTTGGCATCCAAATCTCAAGTTGTTTGATGCTGCAAGTCCTTCCAACAATTTGATCATCCCAGCTTGGTTCTGAAACTTTGCAGTTCAATCACACAAGAGGCCAAAGAGACTGTCAGCTCTTTGTGTCACTCTTTTTGTAGCTGCATAGTAGAGATGGGGTACCCCAACCAGAAGGACTTCTTGGCTACAAATCACAATGTACTACAACTGCAAGAAGCTAATCTCACATATTGTGACTTTAACACAATAAATATAGATCAAAAAATATTTTACAGACCCAAAACTTTTTTAAAATATTTTCATAAAAATTATCAAATCTATAATAATATACATAAAATTTTACAATAATTATGTAACACGAAAGTGTACCTATTAAATCAATCCAAGTATTTTTGAATTAATTGATGAATTTATCTTCCAAAGTATCCTTAAGAATCTTATGGTTTTTCTTTGATGGGCGAAAAAAATCTAAATTTTTGATACTGGTATTGTAATCCTATTTATGCTGTATCTATAGTTGCCACTTGATCTTTTATATTTCTAATTTACCTCCAGGGACCAGGTTAGAAATATTATTATCGGTATCCACATAATTAATTTTTATGATAATTATTCTTCTTAGTCAAATACTTTTACTTTAATTATATCATTTTAATTTTTACTAATCAAAATAATAATTTGATATATTTAACTATAGAACCCTAAAATTCTAACAGTTCATGCTTAATGCCTCCACTATTGAGTTCACAGAAGTCTGGTTAACAACATAGCATAATGTGTGCATTGGAATCCAATCTCAGGTTCAGATTAGCTTTCAGGAAGTATATAATAATAGAGTATAACTTTGTATTAGGTCACTGCAATCTGAAGAAGCATAATGGGTACCACAAAAATTCACACCAATCTTGAAATTTTGAACTTTTTTAAAAATGTTTACATATGTGGGGACAACATTTAGGACACAAACTTTGCATGAATACCTAAGAAATCATCCTTATTATATGTAATAGTTGTTTGCAAATAAAACAACTTTTATGCATTATAATTATATTTTTTTTCTTTCTGATCAGATAAGTTGTTCCAAGAAATGTCAGGAAAATATGATTATTAGGGGAGGGAGGACACCAAATCTGAAAGAAAAATTATAGATATTAGTAATTATAAAAAACTAACAAAATATTTATACAGTTTGACACTCACCTGCATTACATCCACAATGAGATTAAGTTTTTTCATCATGTAAGATCAAATTACAAGCTAAATTAACTCTCTCTCATATAAATCATACAATATTTTTTTATCTCTTATCCCAAATCTCTCTAGATCTACTAGAAAATAAGCTACAAACACTCGATATACTTTCTCACTTTTTGCCTCCCTCATCATAATCTAAAGATTTAAGAAATAAGTCATTTCCATACTAGGATTCCTTATTTTTCATGAAAAATTATCTTTAAGAATCTAAAAATACTAACTCTAACCATTTTCTTATTAGTGAGTATTTTTATTTATTTTATACCTCTCATGAAAAATATATACTGCCTTAAGCTCCTTGTAATTTTCATCCCTGAATCTCATATCAAATTTTTTAAGTTTTTATATTATTTTATTAGAAAGAATAACTCAAAATTTAAAAAAAATCAATAGTCAACAACCAAAAACTAAATAAAAAATATTAGAAGAAGCGACAACACCTTCTCTATTATTCGAGAGCCTCATCCAATCTTACACAATCCAAAGGAATTCCAAGATATTGAGATGATTGACGTTTTACGTCACTCGTTGTGATCATCACAACACACGAAAATAGGTCAAAATTAATTATTTTTTATGTAATTTAATACTTTTTATCTATGTCTATTAAAAAATATTTTTTTATTACATCATATGAAATTAAAGATTCTTTTAAATTAACTCCAACTCATAATATGAACAAATATGTGAGTACTTGCACATCTTGCTCTCTAACCAAAATATGTAATGGAATACTAATAGTTTTTTTTCCTTCACAACCGTTAGGATTTTTTATCCTCTAAGAATAAACATAAATATCCTTATCCATCGCACACCAAAGAGTTTTCATCGGAGTCTACAACATGTCAGATGAAGTGCGAGGTCTGTTGTTTAGCCTTCAATTTTAGATTAACATGAACATATCATGTTTTCAATTGAGTCACTGTCATGATCTCAATTTCGAACTCAACCCAAGTCCAATTGAGTTCACTTTTCTACTAAAAATTAAGTATAACTTAGATTTCTAGTAGGACCAATAATGGTCGATCCACTAAAATATGACACTTTTTCTACCACGTCACTCAATCATATCATGGCATTACCAGATCGAACATACATCGGATGTTGACCTGGTCTCGGTAAGGACAACCAAAAGTCTCGACACGTCAATCGTACTACAGTACAACTGTTGGTGGGTGGCTAGTGGCGTGAGTAAATAGATGCGATGGTGTCAAAGAACCTAGGAACCCTGAAAAAGTCTGTCCCCAACGCCATCAAGTACTATAGTAACGACAATGACTACGTACGACAACTTTCTCCTCCGTAAATATAAATACCCTCAAACCACCATTAATAAAGGGAGATCGATAACTAATTAATCTTATTCCCACTACTCAATTTAATCTTTACTTGATTATTAGAAGGACTCGACCAAGTAACAACATTTAGATCAATATCTTTTTGCAGATGGGATGAACTGACTTGCCTCTAGAGGAACCAACCCTAGGTGGGACTGACCTACCTCACCGTCGATCCACGAAGGTGAGCTTACGCACATGATCAACTTCTCCTGGCTGAGTCATCGATCCACGTTTAGGAATGACCCCAACAATTTAATTTTTAACCTTTATTTATTTATAGTTCCATTTATTCTTCGTCATTTGGGCCATTACAACTTCACATATTAATCTTCTCTAAATCTAACATCAACGAATGACTCGTGAGCTGTTATTTTTTTCTGATTTATTCACTTTGCTATACCTAATTTAGGTTTTGTCATATATATATATATATATATATATATATATATATCTGATTTATTCACGTTTGCTATACCTAATATAGGTTTTGTCATATATATATATATATATACACCGGGTCGGATCCACGTGTCGAAATGCAGTGAATCTTCCACGTCAGGTAGGCCACATGTTTTTGTCTTCTATTGGAAGGCGGTGTGGACCCCATCCGCAGCCGTGCATATATGTACACAGCCGCGCGCACCCGGGAAGCCCACCCTCTCGTCGCGTCCATATCACATCCCTGCAGCTTCTGCCCCGTCCTCGTTCTTCCCCCCTCTCGGAAGCAAGCAAGCAAGCAAGCAAGCAAAGGAGGAGGAAGAGGAGGAGACTGCAGAAGATGTTGGGCCCAAGCGGTGGAGCGCTGCCGCTGGCTTCCTTGAACCACATCTCCATCGTCTGCAGAACGGTGGAGAGGTCGCTGGATTTCTACCACAACGTGCTCGGATTCCTCCCCGTCCGGAGGCCCGTATCCTTCGACTTCGACGGTGCTTGGTGAGTCACTCTTGTTGATCTGATGACCACTGAAAGAACCCAGCCACAAGAATGTGCAGCGATCAAATCGTCTTCCTGTGATGTCTAGGTTGTTTAACTACGGAATTGGCATCCACCTGCTGCAATCTGAAGACCCTGAGAACATGCCTGCGAAGAGGGAAATCAACCCCAAGGACAACCATATCTCCTTCCAGGTAATCGAATCACCTTCTCTGTGTTTCTTTTACTTGCATGTTTTAGGAGATCAGGCATACTCTGTTTCTTAACCACTAGATAAAAAGAAGTCCTCAGCTTATATTCTACACCCACCTAATAATCTTTTGAACATGGTATCAAAGTTTCTCAAGTCAACAACGAGTGCCAATTTCAGCAAGTTTGAGCTCTTTAGATTGCATCACAAGCAGCATTCTTTTCATGTTTGTGAAAATGACTCCAGCGTGCAGGCAGGCTGCCGAGACACACACACACAGCTCATGATGATGACGCTTCTTTTGTCCTGCATTACCTAACGCATGATTCATCCTCCATGGCTCGTACCTGATTCCTAAGAACTTAGAGAGAACTGTAAAATCGACCGAATCTACACTTGTTGATGCAGTGCGAGAGCTTGGCCTTGGTGGAGAAGAAGCTGAGGGAGATGGGCATACCTTACATCCAGAGTCGAGTGGAGGAAGGCGGGATCTACGTGGACCAGATGTTTTTCCATGATCCCGACGGCTTCATGATCGAGATCTGCAACTGCGAGAACCTCCCGGTGATCTCCCTCTCCGGCGAGCCCATCATGGCCTGCAAAAGAGTGAGCCCCATTCACCAGCAACAACAACAGCAGCAGCAGCAGCAGCAGATGGCGCAGTATCTCCCACAAGCCATTCACGTCAAGGAGGAGTCGTGTGCATGAAGATGGAAGACGGATCTCCTCCATCTCCTTCGGTTCCATCGATTTAGTTTTGTGTTGTGTAGCGATCGCTAGGCTTCCTATGTCTTTGCTGCTGTCTATCTATGTAGTAATATGCAGCATATGCAAGTCTGATACAAACGCTTCCCTCTGTCATTTAGAGTCGCGTATGTATGATGTTGTAGTATCCCTACTCTCCCTACTTCTCGTCCTTTCCGCAGCGATCTTGTTATCAAACCATGAAACCAGTCTCTATATTAGTTCTCGATCTTGTCCTGCAACAACAATGGTATACGTAATATCTCTCCCCTTTGACCACTTGTTGGCATCTGAATCTTCCAATCCTAGAAATCTGTAAGTTTATTGCGTATAACTGATGGAACCATGAATCAGAGATCTCATAGTGCATGCAAGAGAAGAGAGATTGTTCTGAACTAAAGTTGCTCACTTCACTTCTATTCTTCTGCCAAGAACTCCTCGTCGAGAACGAAACCCTACAGTCACACTTGCCAGCTCTCAATCGATGTTGTGCCGAGAAGAGACGCTTCTGTCGACTGCAAGCGTTTGTTTCCACCTCTGCGCGAGCATTACTGCCCCATCTTTCCCAGTGGATGTTCGTATACTCCTCATGACATAAAGCCATCCTAATTCTGATGGCACTCACCCGGTTCCTTAAGCCATCAACCTATGGCAGCCACCAAGATCCGTGACCCTGTTTCTACCAGTTCATGATGCTGCTATCGTTGCTTGTCGTCATCTCAGGACAATTATCGCCAAAAACGCAGGTTTTTAATCGACTTGCATCAAAGTCATTGTCAGCGAGGTTGTCAATGGTAAAGACGAACGGGCGGGGAGATGGATCCAATGTTTCTGCCAAAAGCTTCAGCAACACAACAATGATGCCAAGGACATTGCATCAGCGGCTGCAGATAAATACTGAAACATCCAATCACACATAGCGTTCGACAGCAAATATTGCAGCTTCTCCTTGGAGAAGAGTTACAGGGATCAATATGCAATGGTTGCCTGTTTGACACTAACAACAGAGCACCAAGACACAGTGATTACTGCAGAATGTTGAAGTAATAAATCGGTCTGTGTTTGTGCAATATAATTAAGGGAGTTTAGTTAAATGGAAATCCAATATGTGAATCAAAATATTATAAGTAACGAAACCAAATGTAAGAAGCATAACAATTTCCAGCACAGTCCTCTGGAATTCCCTGTAAAGATGCACAAAAAGCATCCATGAAGCACAAATTATTATTAACACATATCATGTCCATAATATTCTTTGCCAGCCACATAAAAGGATGGAATTCCAGCATTTAATTTCATGAATAATTCTTCTCTCAGAGTATAACTACTTTGATGAATCTCAATAATAGATAACCGATAGAAATGTTAAAAAACAGAGTGTGAAGAGGCTTCACATAACTTAATGTTCACTATGTTTATTTTTTAATGGAAACTTCTCATACTCTTCCTGAAAGATGAAATAATTTAAGGACTTCCAGATTTAGGTTCTTTCGGATAATTCTTGAATTTGTGGATTTTTTATCATTTATAATAATAATTTTTTTGAAAATTTCTGTCTTTAATATATTGTTTTCCCTTTTCCAATTTTCATAAATGACAAGAATATGAGATTTTAAACTTGATAGAGAATATATTAACGATCAATCATTATCCAACACATATTCATCGCATGAATACTATCACGAAAGGAAAAGGTTCAAATCGCCCTCCACTCATCTGCTGGGAAAAGTCCAAGACAAGTCATTCAAAACTATCTCTCCTTACCATCCACGTGGACAAAACGATAAGAAGAGGATGTTGGGGCAATTATAAATTGTTCCTTTTAAAATCAAGTATAAAAATTAATCCTTCGGCGATACACTAGGGGCTCTCTTTCCAAAAAAAACTATACTCATTGAAAGACTTCAATCACTAATTTGAGTATCATATAGATCGAGTCGAGAAATTTTTTCGACATCGATCTTGGTGTAAGTTGCAACTCAAGAGCTTAACACTTTCACCTCGGAGTCATTTTGTTGGAGTTGCCTAAATCACCACCTAAGATACTCTTGTATCATCAGGTTTAGATCACGTAGGGCTGACTTAGATATCGATAATATTTTTTTATAACATATTTTTTTTATGTCTAAAATGAGGAAAAAAAACAGAAGCTTAAGTAAACTTTTCATTCATTGAACAAGAAAATTCCATGCAGAATCTGATCAAAACTACTCGTGAGGTTTTTCCTATACCAAGAACTCATGTTTTTATATTCCTGGTCCAAAAGAAGATCTTTTTTTTTTTTTTTTTTTTTTGAAGAAGAAGAAGAAGAAGAAGAAGAAGATCAATCATTTAGAACTGTCAAAGCCTTGTTATGTTTGCCCGTCCGAACTCTTCAGTGACTACGATGGGAGCGATGGCTGATGCTATCAATAAATATACCTGCATATAATCTGTGGTTGACAGTCCACCAGCAGCTTCTTTGAATCTTCTAATGAACTCCAAATTAATGGTCAAACGAAGTTACTAGCCACTGCAAATTCCACATGTGAAGACAATGGGAAACACTGTTTACTGCTACTGATCTTTTGAATCCATTACCTGTTAGAAATATCAGTATTTATTATCTAAGTTTTTTGTTCCTGCTAAATGTAATATTATTCTGCAGATCTCTTGGAGTAGGCCATAGCAAAGGTTAAAGGTTGTGTTGGTAGCCTTTTTGGAGATTAAGTTAGCCTCCACATTTTGTTTGTGCACAAAGAGAATTCTGAACATGTTTTGTTCATTCCAGAATCTTAAACATGCATAGGAGAGATTTATATTACAAAATAAAACGTATAGTATATATATATATATATACATGTACAGAAAGAAGTCCAAAACAAGCACCAGACAATTGTTTTGTATAGCTTCAGATGATCTCCATCACTCGACTGAGTGTTACCTTTGCATTGATACAGGAATCATCATTGGCCTCAGAACTCCATGCATCAACCAAAGCAAGAAGAGAGACATCGATCTTAACTAAGCTGCAGATTTGACACGCTGCACGAAAGCAGCATGCATGCGGAAGGGGCTCAGCGCCTTCTCGGCTTCGGCGGCTGGTCCGACCTGCTCGTCGCGAGGAACCCGCAGCAAATGCAGCGAGGCGATGGAGGGTCGATGCCCGGTGAGAGGAAGCTTGCGCGGAAGGCACCGGTGCTGCGGCTGCGCGCCGTCGTCCTTCTGATCGATGATGCGATGCTTTTCGAGTGCCTCAGCTCGCTGAACTCCGCGGCGACTTCCTCCTTCCTCATCCGACTCAGGTCCCCCGAGAAGAACCTCTCGTCCCACACCACCCCCGACGATCCTGATCTCCGGAACGTCGTCACCGATCTTTGCAGCCCAGCCATGGCTCTAGGCCCAGGTGTTCCGCACCCTTCTGCCAATAAATAATAGGAGGGAGTAAATGACGAAGGGGAAGTAATCTTCTTCTATCTCTTGACGTGTCTGTGCGAGGTTCCTTGTGCTGACCGCCATGGAAACACGCCAAGCCGCAACATCAGCATGCCAAGATAGAACGGTCAAACGTTTAGACCACGTAGAAACGTAAACGGAGGACTTCCCTTTCCAACTGAGGGAGTAGGATTCGAGTGACGAATTAAGCGTTTGCAGAAACGAGTGCACGCATTAACCTTCCGCACTGGATCGTCCTCGCCACCAATGTTCTTCGTTACATGATGGTCACGGACATTGAAACAAACACCTTGTTGCAGGTGATCGACTGACTCATCGACACCATTTTTGGAGGAAGAAAAAGGCCAATCGATTCAGTATATTCGTACATTAAAAATTGAAGTTTCATTAGGTCGACTAGTTTATTGATTCCTTGACAAGAATGAAGACTTCAATGATTGGAAATGTCAATTCAAGATGGGAAGCTCAGTAAATGCAGTCTCCAAGTTGGAAAAGGGCCATAGTAGAGACGACCATTCAACACAACATATAAGTATGTGCTTGACGTTCAAAGTCAGATATTTGCATCAGAAACACAACTAATCATTTTTGGTAACCATCTAAAAATCTGATTTGAAACTTTATGTCGTGGATCGATGAGTTTGTATGGTTCAGTTTTTTCTATATTTATAAGCTTATCTAATCAATCGAAAAGAAGTAAAGAGAGATCAATATGGTACACTCTAGAGTTGAGCTTGGGTCAGTAACGTACGTTCGATGATTCGTCTCGGGTTGATCGAAGATTTCTGTCTAAATATCTTATCAAGTGGGGTGATCGATGTGACTCATCCGATACTCGAGTCAGTGTCATGACCGACTATTACTTATGAATAATGTATATAGAGAGTATGATTTTTTTAACTGTATCTTAGAAGTGACTTTTATACTTATCGACCGAAGGTCGATTGTATCTTGACCTTTAATGTCGCTAGTGTCTTTTGCTAAGATGGCGTATGGTCTCGCGTGATCCTAATATCCTCCAGTGCCGTGTTAGTATCTGATGATATCGTGCGCTTTGCCTCGCCCTCGTTATCGTCTAGCTCAGATATCAGAGGGCCAAGTCAATTACTATTGTATCAAGTAAACTGAAAATGTGGTGCGTGACTCTGATACGTAATGGATGACTTGGCCAGCCCATTATTAATCACATACAATCTATATGGTTTGACCTGTTGTACTGATCAAAGATTATGTCAGTCCCTAGCAAATTAATAGTAATATAAATTTTATGTTGAATGTTAGAAAATTATCTTGTTAAATCTCTAATCATAAACGTTAATTATTATTTATTTAAAATATCTATTTTTCGATCTCATCATTAACTAGAGGTCAAAGGACCTCGTCGACCACTCCATCTCACATTAATCTTTCGATCAATCGATCATTCCACAAATACTAAAGCTACTCGCCTGATCACATTAGAACTTTGGTCATCTATATCCACAACATAAAATATTGGATAAGTAGAAGATGACTCTAAGGGTATCAGTTGTCATACTCTTTGTAACAGTTCATATGACTTTATAGGTGGATGAAGATTCAAAATTTAAGATTTTTTTTATTTGGGGGTCATATATTCAATATGGCCAAAAAAATTACACAAAGAAAAAAAAAAAAAACAAAAAACGTGTACGCTGTCTCGTGCAAGAGGGTGACGAAACCCGCATCCCATGGAGGAGCACCACGTGTTGATCCGTCAATTCGGCAGCCTCAGTGTCCTTTTCGGTAATTTCAACGTTCCCGCCCTCGCCCATTTAATCCCCCCCTCCTCCCACCATTTCACGACTCACGCGACCACAGCGCGAGCGAACCAAAAATCCAATTTAATGACATAAACAAAAGAGAAGGAAAAGAACAAAAAGGAAAAAGAAAAGAAACTCGCGCGCTGATAGCCTCACGAGGTTCGATCATCTTAGCCCGAGGAAGGGAGTAATTAGGGTTTGGGGCCGCCATGGATTCCCCCGATGCCAGCAAGAATTCCGCCTCCACCGCCTCCGCCTCCGCCTCCTCTCCACCGATCAAGGTTCTCTCTCTTTCCTTCCTTTTTCATCTCCATCTCCATCTTCCTCGCGCCCCATTGCATCGATTCCTTCTTCCTTTTTGTTTGTCCTTGGCTCGATCTGGTTCTTACTGTTCGTGGAATCATCTGACTGTAACCGCTGATGTATTTCTCAATTTGAGTATTTCTTTCCATATTTATCTACCCATCCTGCGTTTGTTGGACGGAAGTGTTGGCCGTTGAGTGTCCGTGCTCAGTAACCCCAGTCATACACTGGTTTAGGCCCGTCTGCGAGCTCGCATCAAGAAGGGTTGGGCACTTCGTTTATTGTTGAGGTGGACGGTAGGGTTTTGTAGGGACCTTTTCTCGCCAGACCTGGTTAGACCTCCCACGTAGTTTTGTTCAGCGCTAAAATGTTTTACTTGTATTCTCAGCATGTAAAAGGAACTTGGGCATGACCACTTCAGATTGTCGGTAATCTATAGCCATGTAGTAAGAATTTGCTGTTGTAACCGATACATATTTCTTATATCAAATGGTCCTTGGAGTTGGACGATTTATAATGTTTGGAATTGCCACGATGATCTTGTTGGAGAGATTTTTGTTCATTCGATCATATTTCACATCATTTACTGTTTCCCCTACTGTGTTAAAAACAATATGTGTCGCTTTAAGAAAGCTCTCATTTGCTTTCTTTTTGACTCTGTGCTTTCTTAGGGCTTGGCATCGTAGATCTAGGCTTTTTTTCCTTTTTGGTATTCTCTCAAACGGCATGCACAGGACAGTGATAGTAGATTTCCACAAGATTCCACCTTTCTATCTGCCACTTTTCTTCTTAGCTTGCTTCTCCTCTTGATCATTTCTGTGTCCGTATTCACAGTTTTGTTTGTCAAAGTAGCTCTTTCGAGTTCAGCGCATTACAACAATCATAGTTTTAGTCATCAATGGCAATGTGGATTCATCTCAATATTATGGCCTACTTGAAATTTGAAAATATGTTCTCGATTGTTGTTGTTGTATTCTGTAGTTCATGCATTCTCTTTTCTCTCCTGTTCTGCAGCATTTGACGTTGGGATTGTGGTTTGTCTTCCTTTGTAGGATTCCCCTTTTTCTAGCTATGTTAGCAATTTGTCGCCTATTCATCAAGTTAATGCCAGTCATGGTTTGCCAACATACGGAGATCTTAGTTTCCCGTCCCCTGAACCTGTCTTTAAATCGCCACATTTTGTTCAGCCCAGGAAATCAGATATCGTGAAAAGGTACTACTGCTTTGGCATACTTGGATACCATAAAAAGATAATATCTGATGGATTGATTTTATTTATGATTCATGTTGTTTTTCTCCAGTTCCCAATCTCTAGCCTTGGATGCTGTAGCTAAGTTTTCTCTTCGGCACTCTGCTGATGCCACAACACTCTCAGGGGACATGCTTAGGTGTAAATCTGATGGTTCAGTATCAACAGTAAAGTTGACTCCTAGCGGTCATGAATCTGAAGGTGAAGGCAATCCTTCTCCTAAGCATGAAACTTGTGGTGGTTCTTCAACTTGTGTCAATGCTTTTCTGGCTGACTCGTTGGAAATCTGTGATGATGATTCCGTTTCACCAGAATGCTCGAAGCAAGCTGCAGAGTTGCCTCAAAATGTACATGGAAGCTGTACTAGCACCAACAAGAATATTATAAAATCTAATAAGAATCGTTCTGACCACTTGCAGTCTGTTTCTCCTTTGGCTTCAGCTTTTGTAGATCAATTTATAGCTGATCCAATTGAGCATTCTGATTCACCTGATCTGCAATCACAAGCAGCTGTGGTTCTTCCTCAACGTTCATGTAGTGTATGTATCAGTATTGAAGAAATGAATTCTGAGATTCATGTATCCCCTATGAAGAAAAGTTTTGCTTCTGAAGCTACTGAATGGTTAAACTCATCATCAAATGCTGAGAAGGATCTAAAGAGAGATGAAGCATCATTTCTTGTGAATCTTTCTCTGAAAGATGACAAGCCAAAAATGGCTGATGAAGGCAAAGAAGCTCATAAGATAGCACTTGATGAGTCACTAGAACCAATCACCACTGATAACCGTATGGATACTGACTTCTCGATGGCACCACAAGTAAATCAAAATAATACAGATGATGTTTCTTTGAAGTTGAATGATAAGGGTCAAGATGTATCTGATGAGAAGCCAACCAACTCATCAGATTTTTGTCATAACTCACGACGCGAATTGCAAATTTGTGCTGCTGGAGAACAGGGTGTATTGCACTCTTCCCCTCAATTTCTACCAGAGCTACTTCAGGATGTTCAGGTAGTTGGCCATGATCCTGATGTATCAGGAGAGTTCATTGTGTCAGCTGATAACCAGACTCCATATGATGAGGTACTAATTAACTTTGACATTCCTTACATAACTTTGGGTCAGGATCAGGGTAATAACGTTGTAAAATGACTTTGCTTACTGAGATTCATTCACATCATGCCTTTTTGCTTGGGCAAATGCAGGGATGGGAATTTTGACTAAAGCTGTCAGGAAACAGTTCACGAGTCGGGTTCAGGTCAAGATATCTTGATTCATTAGTAACTGTTTCAAGTTTGGATTCAGGTTGAGAGTACATTTCTAATGATACAGCTCAACCTGATCCAAACAAACCTGTATTAAAAATGTTACAGAGCATATATAGTCCTGCTAAACTGATTTGACCAGCCATTTTGACTTTTAACCCAAGCTGATGTGATCCTGATTCGTCAGTTACTGTTCAGGTCAAGTCTGGGTCAAGAAATATTGATCCAGTGGCAAGTCACATTTGTAATAGACTTATGTTGCTTACCTACCGATTCAGCCTGATCCAACCCAACCCGTAGCTAAGCATCAGTGATGTGCCTAGGAAACAGGCATTAGCAATGCCTGACCTGAATATGTTAAAATGCACGTCATACTCATGATATACAGAATAACAATTTGAGTTACCTATTTTATGCACTTATAGTAGATATTATTTGATTCTTTGGTAGTGGTTGGGGGGGGGGGGGGGTTGGTTGGCGGGTTAGACAAGTGTGATTACACCTGTTCATTATGGGCCATAATCACTTTAGACCCAATATAAATATAATTTAAGTTTGGACCATGGTTTAAAAATACAGGTACAGTTTGACCAAGCACTAAGAATAGATTGTATAGCTCTGTTATTGCTTGGCATACCACTTACTTTTTCAATTTCTTACCAAGTTATACTGAGCGGGTATTTGTTCATATGCCAATGAGTATGTAAGTGCCATATCAGTTTGATAGGTTGTTGAAATTGATATTGGACTGGTATTTAGAATCTTGGTTTAGATTAGCATTGACTACAAACAACTAAACTTATGTAGCAAATCTAGTGTAACGTAATCGCTTTTGTATTCCTTGTCAGATTTTCCTTTCCTTTTATATGCATAGAAAACTTGATATTGGTAGGAAGACTTGCAGTTCACTATCAGTCAGTCAACTAAGCATGCTTTTTCTTCTATTTTTTACTCTTTAATTCTATTCAAGATTTTCAAAGGCAGTTGTTTTTATGTTCCTTTAATAAAATTTTCCTGAAAATGTTGTCAACTAGTAACTAGAACATACCAAGGTGGATTTTAAGATACCCTCTATTTCATCCAAATTATGTGTCTACATGTGTAATCTGCATACTTATGTGTTTATATGTATAATCCATATACTTACATGATATAGTGAAAGGACGTATATGTGTACGTCTATTATCTATATACTTGTATAACAGTTCTATTTTTATATGCCTACTTATACTAACTTAGGGTTAAGCATTTTGGTCATTTTACAAGGTCTATTCTTTCGTAGTTATAGTAAGTACAATGGGTTGCGATTAATGGTCTCAGAGCGGTTTTGAGTGCCATCTACAAGGCTTGAACCAACATATGCTGAAAGATGGGGGTGCCTCATTAGTCCAAAAGGGAACATTTATGTTGTGCACTGACGAGGATACTGGGTTTCTGATTTGGTAAATTTTGACTTGGTGTCTTGGTTCATAATCATCTACTCTGGGTATATTTTTGAAGAATTGAACTTCCAATTGCTTAGTCAGTAAGATTGTGGCAATAAACATTATAAGGAATTGGTTGTCCCATTGTCCTTTACTTGCTTTGTTCTTGTTCGTTTCTCTTTTCTTATTCTTTTGTTTTCTTTGTCTTTGCGTGTGCACCTGGTTTAACCAACAGGCTGTTTTATTAATTCCTCGCATGTCACTCATGTTGTTTTTTTATCTGCTTAAAGTTATAGTGACTGGCTTCTTCATTTACAGAATCAATTCCTGGGAAGTTTTCTTTCATGATTTCCATTGAAATTTTTAGTCTCCAAACTTTTATAATAGTATCTGTACGGTTCAGTTTGGTCTTTTCCTCTCGCCACATTTTATAGGTATTATTCAGTATGATGATTATAGTAGTCATTGTAGGATACTGCTCAGCTTCAGCGCGGGATGCGAAAACGTCTTCAATTTGAGGCTATTGAGAATCATAAGACAAATGGTGAATGCAAAAAACTCATTACGAATTTCATCTGTGATATCACCAGTGAAGAACCACTAGAAATTTCTGTGGACATGAATACTTCTGGGAAATATCCTTCTCATGTGAAACCAATTGAGGCCTCTGGGATGAAGCAAGGGTCTCATGTAATCTCTCAAGGTCATTTGTGCAAATTTGTAGACAGGGTCGATGTGTCTTGCCAAAAAAAAGTAGATTCCTCTGTTACAGATCCTAGGCCATCAGGCATTGGCTTGCACTTGAACACCGTTGGAAGTGTGGGACATAATAACTGTAGCATGATGGTGCAAGCACTAGGAAAGGATTCATGCATAGAGGAGAAGTCATTTCTTGGGAACAGTGAGCAGATATCACAAGGTTCTAACAGTGAGTTGGTTTCACCAGGATCAACAGGAAAAAGTTCAGTTACATTAACTGCAAATTCTGAGAAACCCATGCCTGATAGTACCAGTGGCGATACTGGAGATAAACATCTCCAAAATGATGTGATGGAACTTACAATATCTTCTATTAGTCATCAAACCCCACAATGTACAAAACCTATTGAGTGCTCCATGCAGCCCAGGCTTACTGATCAGTATGTGACACCATGTAGTGTGAAAAGGCCACTTTCAGTAGATGATAGTAAATTAAATCTGTTAAGTCAATCTAGTCCTAGAAAGAAGAGGTAAGTTTGCATCTTGGTACACATCAGTTCAGAACTTCAGATATCTATTTTCTCTGTCTTTTATTCTTTCTTTGACTTTTCTGTTGTTTGGAATCTGAACTTGTCAGGAAGAAGGCATCTGACAATGAGGGTCAGAAGCGATGCAGTTGCAAGAGGTCGAAGTGCTTGAAGCTGTAAGTGATGGTTTAGTATTGCGATTTAAATCATGGTAACACATTCATGTTTCTCATTTCTATCCATACAGCTACTGTGACTGCTTTGCTGCTGGAACATTTTGTTCTGAAGTTTGTGGATGCCAACAGTGCATTAACAGACCAGAAAATGAGGATACTATCCATGAAGCCAGGCAGCAGATAGAGTCTCGAAATCCACTTGCATTTGCTCCTAAGGTTCTTTACGCCAGTAATCCTCCAAAAGACAGTGAAGTAAGAACTTATGACATGTAAGTTCATCTCATTAATAAATTCTTTCCTGGGCACTGATTGAGTTTTACATTATGCAGGAGAGTACAAGGACAACCCCATCCTCTGCCAGACACAAAAGAGGGTGCAATTGCAAAAAGTCACTTTGCCTCAAGAAATACTGTGAATGTTATCAGGTTGCTTAACAGTTATATGATTTTGCTACACTTTCTGCTTCTTAACTCTATCTTGACTTAATTGTTTTGCTTTACCATTTTTTTGGCCAAGGCTGGTGTTGGATGTTCTTTTGGATGCAGATGTGAAGGTTGTAAAAATACTTTTGGCAGAAAAGATGGTAAGAGTATGAAATGAAATTTGCTATGCTGTAATTACTTTGGACTACAAAAAATTGTGGTCATTGAACAAACTGACATTACCATAATTAAATGAAAAAATATACCAGTTTATTCATCTTACTTCAACATTTCTATGGAGCTAAACTTGTCATCATAAGCTGTGTTCCTCAATTTTGAATGTGTATGTTTCATCCTTGTAACTGTTCTTTAACATTTCATTCTCAATAGGTATGGTGCTTAACGTTTATGTTTCCTTTGACTGACTGATTTCCCATGTAATTATGGGTTTGCATTGCACCAATTTTAGTTTATTATCTTCATTGGGCACATGCTATCTATTTTGTCCTTTTAGCACGACATACTTATCCATGCAGCATTAGGAGTTTCACTGCTGTTCATTAAAAGTTCCCTTTGCAAAGGCTGGATTGGACCTTTTCATCATATCCAATTGTATATTTGCTCCTAAGCATTTTTAGCTGATCTCTCGGTTCTTGTCCATTATTAGTCAAAATAGTCAGAAGCTATCTCACGCAATTGCTTTTTGATTATTTAAGCATGGACAGTATTTTGACATTTACAGTGTCCTTACAAAACTTTGTTCCATATATACACCTCATATAGCTGTTTATGCCATAGCAATTATGTACAGCAAGTGCAAGTCTTAGAAAGTTTTAAACATACTGCATGAAACCTTTCAAGCTGGTATATTTTTGAGATCCGAGCAGTCATGGGCCAACTTTCTTTACCTGGTTTTAAGTTCTCTCTTTTTTGTTTTTGGTGGTTTTGCTGGTGATGTTTGGGCTGGGGAGGGAGGAGGTTGAGAATGCTTGAATTGGCAATCAGACGAGAATTTACCTAGTTCTAATCCAGCATTTTCTTATGAATGGTTTTAGAGAGTTTTAGGACTCTGTACATTTTGTTCCTTGCATTGTGGAAAGCCTCATTACTTGCTGTGCCTCATTGTGTATTTATTGCTGGTCTTGGAGAGGAATGGAGACAAGGATGACAATGCTAGAAACAATGACCTAGCTAACAATTTGTTTTGATTGGATATTTTGTCTCTTTTCTTTCACAGTGATTTATGATGCCATTTTTTTCGCAAGTGTTGTTTTAGTTTGCAGTCAAAATAAAAATGACTTGTTAAACTAGAATCCTTGACTGTATGTGATAATACCTCTCCCTAAGAAAGATATTAATAAATTTCCTTAAGAATTATACTGTAATCTATGCTGATGGATTGTTTTAAATTGTATTTATGATTGGAAATTCAGCCGTCTTAGTAGAATTGGCTCTGGTGGCTATGTTTCTATGCTCTCTCCATGTGCTTGTCAGTTTCTTGGATCTTTAAGTCTAATTTTCTTGGCCATAACTTTCCATTATATAGATCCATGTAGCCAATCTCAAATAGTTGATATATTTTACATTTTTGTGTCACTTTCTATTGTATCCGGCCATAGAAAACTTGTGTTTCTTCAACTATAAATATGCTATATAAATTAAGGTCAATGGAATAAAAAGTTCCTATGCTTATATGGAACTGTTAACCATTTTCTAATTGAATTATGGATTTGTTGCCTTGAATAAAGTTTTTTGTTCTGCTTAGGATATGAATTCTATAAAGTTGGTGTTCCATGTTAGAAAAATTTCAAAGATCAGAAAACATATACTCATGGATGGTGTACTCTGATTAAATGTGTTTATTGGTGGAAACTTAGTTTCGCGTTGCTTCTACAGTAATACCATATAACAGAGAGAATCATATCGATAATGATACTACAATATTTGTATACTTCGTCTAAAATTTGGTGCTTTCATTGTAGCTACATTGTTCATAAAAATAATTGCAGCAAACTATAAATTCATTTGCAGGTTTGGTTTGTTTTCTGTTTGTGTATATCTGAAGAACCATTATCTGATTAGATAAGCAGATAAACTGGAAGCTTGAAAAAAGTAACCAATCTCTACACCCCAAAAAATGTTTTGGATCCAATTGCTTGGGTTTTATTCTTTTTTTTATTGTGTATTTATTTTGTATAATGTGACGCTCATCCGAGAAAAACTTTTGCTAATATAATGAAAACATATATATCCCATTTCTTAAGGTTAGCTACATGGATTTTTCATTCACCATTGCACTTTATTAAGGTTAAAATGTAAAGGATAGCCTCGGGCATAAGGCTCTAACTAATTTGGAGTCTGGGAAGTGTTAGCCTTGCACTGATCAAGACATTTTGATTCAAGCCCTAGTCATCAAAATCATAATGGAGCAACCTTACCGTCATATGAAGAACCACCTATTATTAAGTGTACCTAGTCACTTAAACTGAAGATGGTTAACATTACTGGGACATCAAGGCCTGCCTTCTTTTATCAATCACAAAATCACTAGTAAAAATAAGAGCTATCAGATAATTTTTTGTCCTTCAAATATAGCTTGCTTAGTTTCTTTCTATCTCTACTTGTATCACGTACTTTAATCCACTTAACCATTTTATGTTACATTGCCAACATAAAACCACCTTCAATGCTGTTCTTGTTTATTTTTGATAAAAATAAGAGAACAAACTTCTTATCTTTGTTTTGCTAATAAACTTTTAGCTGATATTTTGCTTTAAATCATTAATTTTTTTACATTATATTCATCATTTTTGTTAGTCTAATATCATGCTAGATTGGCAATGACACTGTTATCTGGATGGAAATTCTTCTTTGTTGCCCTTCAAAATTGATTGAAAAATCATATCCATTTGTGTGTTTAAATGAGCTATTTTGTGTTTGTGGGAAGTTTAGGCAATATCTTTCATCTTGATAATTTGGCAAATTCTGGGCATTGGTTTGTTGAAAATATGTATAATAAGTTCCTGAGAATGTTAAAACATATATATTTGCTAGAATGCTGCAACTTTATCTGCTGTACCAGTCATAAGCTGTTATGAATAGTATATGACATGGTAACATATAAATCTCTCCAGATATTATGTTGATATTTTCATTTAATATCTTATTTTCCTGCCTCCTTGTGCAGGATGTGCTGACATCATCGAAATCGAACATATGAAATCTAAGGAACAAAAGTTAGTGAGAGATCCATCTGCTGAAATCTCAAAGGAGAAATTGGTTACGAGGGAAGTGAACTCACGCCTATCCCCGCTAACACCATCAATACAAAGCTCAAAGTAATTTTAATCATTTTGCCTTTGTGATTAATAATGATATCTTTTGATCATTGATTTGTTTCTTGCATGTTCCTGATCATCTGCTTTATTTTCTCTTTTGCCCTCTTTCTGTCATCGTCTGTGGCAGTGGAATCGATGTGCCTAAGTCCTTGCTTCCTATTACCTATTATGCTTCACCAGAAACAAGTGCTTCTGCTATACAATGTTATGAAGGATCACCAGGTTCTCCCTTGAATATGATCAGCAAAAGTACATATGACATGGCAAGAGAAGATAATATGTTGCTGGTCCCATATGATCAGGAAATAGATTTTGATATCAAAGTGGACACATTTTCTCCTGGTTGGGATGGTTTTCCAGACATATGCAATTTTAGTCCCTTGCCATATCCCCCACCAAGTAATGATGGTGCCTCTGTTTCATTTAAGACCAAAGAACCAAAGATTTTACAGACAAGATTATTTCAGGGAAGTTCCTTAGTAGGCACTCCTCTTTGCTGGCATAGTTCACCAATCACTCCTCTTCCTCAGTTTGGCAAAAGCAAGATACTATTGGAGCCAGACTCTGACAATGGACCAAATAAAAGTGTAGAGGATGATGCTCCTGAGGTTTTGAAGGATCCCTGTTCGCCAATTAAGGCTGTTATGGCAAGTTCACCCAAACAGAAACGAGTTTCGCCACCTAAAAGGCTCTTTCAGGAGACTAGGTCGAGTTCTTCATCCGGTCTCAAGAGTGGTCGCAAATTCATATTGCAGTCTGTGCCTTCATTTCCTCCTCTTACTCCATACAGTAAGAATAGTCGAGGAAGTGGTACATGAAATTCAACTCAGTGAGATAAATAACACTTGGGTGCTTTAATGGTAATTATCATTGATCTACACCTCTCAGTTGTGGATATGATAGTAACGCACCTTAGAGTCTTTAAGTCAATGGTATCTTTGCCAATGTGTGTTTTCAATTCGGCTATCCGTGGTACTTGTTCTGCTGCCTGCTCTCTCATATTGTTATATCTGAAGTTTTTCACATGCGGCTTCATTGGATAATTGATGATCTGGATGTACACTATAACTGGCATGTTCACCATGCAATGCACTACACTATCATTTCTTTGGCCACACATTTGCTTTTCCCCCGGCATTTTTTGATGTTAGGATGTTTACTTATCTTTGAAAAAAAAAAAGCCGCACATATATTAGGCTGAGTTCTTTGTATTTAAAATGATAGCGTTGAGTCACATTGGCAAAAATCTGGTATACGTTTTTTATGTTTGTATGGTTACTTGTGAAATTTGGACTGTCTCTTTTCAGGAAATTTTGTGATCTGGACTGAGAATAATTTTGATATAAAATACATGGATGAGTTTATTAAATTTCCATCTACTGGTATGAGTTTCTTATTTGATCAGTTGAGGGATTATTACTCTCTTTATTATCTTACAATCTGCTAGTATGTTATGTCAAATAGGTACAAAGCCAGCTGATATTTGAAAACACACTATTTGCTTGATGTCTGATCCTGCAGCAGAGCAGGATTATGAAAACTCACAGTTGCTTGAGGTATTTGATGACTGACATGCCACAACCATATATAATCTGTTCCACAAGGTACATGTTTGTTTTTAATGATATTTTTCTGGATATTACGTCTGGCATCCCTCCTCAAGTTGATTTAATAAAAATCCCTAGAGAATTTTTGTGGGATTTATTTATCGAACAGTTCTGAGGGGCTTAGCTAAATCAAGTTTATGGACTGACATCATGTTATTATCATACTGGAAGATAACCCCAGGGTTCTTACGATAACATTACATTGAATGATAGGTTAAACTAAACTGCAAATAGATTAATTCATCAGGAACTAAAATTTGAAGTTGGTCAAACAATGGAAGGAAAAAAAAATAGTGTGCTGAATTTGCATGCCACCCAACGTTTTTGATGTGTTTGTTTATAAATTCAGTTCGATTCTCTTATCAACTGAGAAAATGTCATTGTAAATGCCACAAGCGAGAGTAGCAGATCTTGACCAAAGAACAACCTTTGACAGATTGCTGTATAATCTTTAGCCATAACACAATGGCCCCCACAATATTTCCTTAACTAGAATAAAAGAGCCTTCCGAATAATAATAATAATAATAATAATAATAATAATAATTTTTTTTACCTTGTGTTCCTCAGGAGTGACCAGGTGGTTGTCAACAAGCAGCCATCTGCAATTACTTGTCGTCTCCTCTTATCTTTATAGCAAAGAATCCTCCGCAAACAAGACTCTTAGATCATACGAGAAATCTGTTCATGACGCAGGGCCCAAACACAGAACCCTTTCCCTTGTTCTCACCAACTCTAGAACAACCGTCGAGCCAAAATCTCGGATTCAGAGGCAACTGAAGTCAACCTGAGGTCCCAGAATTGCAACTCTACAACTAATCTTTTTCTTTGTCTTTTAAATGACAGGATATGTTACATCAGAACTGTGGGCGAAAGGAAGAAGAAAAGTCATCACAATTCGATCTCCACACAAATATGATTCAAGGGGAAACATTCAGCATCCAGAAGAAACAAGAAACAAGACCGCCAATTTTGTATCAGTGTCATCGTCCCGAGAGCTGCGACATAGCAGAGTAACTCGAGTACGTTGCGTGCGGTCCTTCTGACTGGCCTCCCAGCGACGCCCCATTCTTAGGCCCAAATGTGCCGCAGCTGCTGCTGGCGGCGGCGGCGGCGGCGGCGCTTGTTTGATCCTCCTCCATTATGGATAGCAGGTCCACCACTATCATCTCCGTCTCCGGCGGCGCCCCGACGGCCAACCTCCCCTCGAGCATGTCGATCACCCGCGCCATGCTCGGCCGGAGCTCCGGCTGCTCCTGGATACACCACAGCGCTACGTGCACCATCGTCGTTACCTGCCTCTGGTCCACCCTCTCTAGCCTCTCGTCCACCACCTCCATCACCCTCCCCTCCCTCGCCTTCTCCATCACGATCTTGGGGAAGTAGGACCACTTCCGCTGTTCCGCGTCGGCGGTGGGGTCGACCACGCGGACGTTCCGGCGGCCGCCCACCAGCTCCAGCAGCACCATCCCGTAGCTGTAGATGTCGGACCTCTCGGAGATGCCGGAGCCCAGGAGCCACTCCGGGGCCAGGTAGCCCCTTGTCCCTCTCACGCTCGCCACTATCCGGCTCTGGTCCCGGCTCATCAGCTTCGACAAGCCGAAGTCGGCGACGACCCCCCGGAAGCCCGCGTCGAGCAGTATGTTCTCCGGCTTGATGTCGAGGTGCAGGACGCGCGCCCGGCAGTCGTGGTGCAGGTAGGCGAGCGCCCGGGCGACGTCGATCGCCACCTGGTACCGCAACGGCCACGGCAGGCACTGCCGCCTCCGCGCGCCGTGTTCCCTTGCCGACGAGAATATCCAGCCGTCCAGGGATCCGTTCTCGATGAACTCGTAGACAAGGAAGCACGGGCCGCCGCCGGGGACGAGGCAGTAGCCGAGGAGGCGCACCAGGTTGACGTGCTGGACGCTGGCGATGGCCGAGATCTCCGCCCGGAACTCCTTCTCGCCGTGCTCCGCCCCCTCGATCCGCTTCACGGCGACGGGCGTGCCGTCGTCGAGGATCCCCTTGAAGACCGCCCCGGATCCTCCGCTTCCGATCAACGCCTGGAAGTTGTCGGTGGCGGCATCGAGTTCCTTGAGCGAGAAGTTCGTCGGTAGCCCGGCGACCTTGCGGAAGAAGCTGTATTGGAACCGGAGCTCTTGTCGGCCTTCGTTGGACAGTCGATGCAGAGCCGACGTCCGCCTCCGGGACAGGATGATGTAGTGCACCAACAGCCACAGGGTGATGACCAGGACGAGTGCTAAGCCTATGGCTGCTACGGTGAGGAAGTCCTTGGACGGCTCCAAGCGCGAGAAGACGATCACAAGCAGGACGAGGAGGCACCCGATCCCCACGCAGGCTACAAGTTTCGCCTTCTTCGGCTCCATCGGAGGCTCATCACAAGGTAATAATAAGCCTCTTCATCTTCTTCCCAATGTTCAAGCATTGACTTGTACTTTAATACCAAAAGCCAAAGGGGAGGGAGGGAGGGAGGGAGGGAAGCGGTCATGGAGAGGAACTGTTCTCGAGTTCTCGCAGGTTTCTTGTTCTTTTCTGCTTCTCTTGCTTTCTTTCAACACAATAAATAATATTCAATGATTCCAAACCACATTGGACAGAAGCATGAACCAATCAAAACTGTTTTGAGCATATTATTCTGCAGGTCAATGGAATGGGTTCTAAAGAGCCACCCAAATGGATGATAACAAAAGCTGTTGCCTTGCATGGACTTCAAGCATTTTGATGCACAAGTCAACGCGGTTTGGGTTTATGAGTTTTTTTATGTGCATCCATCTGCTTCTTGCTACATGTCTAACAACATTGCTTTGGTTCTTGAACAGATATGATAGATTTTTATTCTACTGTCGCTTAATTTGGCTTTATGAGTTTTTTTTTCAAAACATTTAGAAAATTTTATCTATCAATTATACATCGATACCCTAATCAATTTAAAATCTGACTTTAAGAGTTACCAATACACACACACAAAAAAAAAAATCCTATAGCTAGAATGAAATAAGTCAACCTATGTTGGGATCAAACTGTGATCAGCACCAAACATTGTGGAACATCCATAGATGATTGTTAGTAAAGCTAAAACAAAAAAATGTTGGAAGGACTTCCCCTTGCGTTCGTTGCGATTAGAAGACTAAGACTATAATTGCCACATCTCGCTTGTCCTGTTGAACAAGATAGATAGATTGCACGACGGTAGGTGAAGACCGAAGGCAAACTGCGTTGTGACTCATTTGGTCGAAAAATATGAGCTTTCTTTTCTTACATTTGGCTAAGAAAAATTTATGGTTCAAAATTGATCAACGCTCCATAAAAAGTGAAGAGGGGAGGATGCATGTAGTGCAGTGTATTTTACTTTACTTATTCCATTACAAGTTTGAAGTCGTGCATTCTATATACATAAATATATTTGAGGATGGAGACGGAGAGGGACAGAGAGATACACCTAACCATATAATTCAACAGCGTCCGTAACTCCGATTGATTCATATTTATTATTATTAAGCGTCCATAACTCCGATTGATTTATAATAATTATTATTTTTGTTAGGGAATTCGATGTCGTGACCAAGTAATAAGCATGACTTAATTTAGCCTGAGTGCGCAAGATCGTCCGCGTCCGTCAGGGAGGAGTTGGAGCTTGGTCGGGTCGGGCGTCTTCGGATGCACTCGCTCGGTTCCGTTGGCACGTCATGCACAAAGGTCGTGGTCGGAGAGATATGTGCACGACATGGCCCCTCCGATGCCCAAGTTAGCGAGTGGATTGATTTAGAAATTTTTTCAGTCAATCGTCCTCCTAGCGCTAGCCAAAAGATCAATTTTTTTATACTTGCAGATAAGAGCGTGATCGTATATATTTTCTTAATAGCGGCTATATCCTCGACCGTCTTGGATGTATGTCGAGTGTGACGCGAGGACGAACCCAGGACGACGTAACATGAGATGCTGTCGTTGGGCAGCATTGCCTTCCAGGATCTTGAGCGACTAGTGTGGCTCAGGATATTAGCGTTGCTTCCAGGATCTCGAGCGACTGGTACGACCTAAGATGTTAATATGGCTCGAGAGCCGACGTGGCTCAACGTGCTAATATGGCCAGGAGGAGTTTACGTGGCCTCGAGCCTATAAATTATCCTATTATTTTTATTAAAATTTATTATTTTTTATAACGAGTTATCATCTTTCCGTTTCAATTTAGAATTATAAAATTATTGATTGCTTTTGATTTCGACCTTAACTGTTCAATTTTGATTCGAATCAAATGATTATGTACAGAGAAAATAAATAATTTTATGTCGTTAGTCATAAAAATAGTTATTTATCATTTTGTGATGCAAATATAATAATTTATTTTTTATTTTCTTTGACATAATTATTCTTTATATATATATATATATATAGTCATCGTAAGACACCGAAAATGTAATATGCTTTCATCATATGGGAGCATGATTTACATAAAATATATTATATAACTGAAGATAAAATATTCCATATCCATAATATTTTTTTTTGGATATAAGCAAATAACAAAATATACTACTTGACTATTTGATTTGCTATTGTTTGAATTCTCATTTTAGCATCGAATAATACCAAATCTCACCATTTAGGTTCGATTCAATTCTTAACTTGATGCATCGATTTGTGCCTCATAAAGCACAATCCCAAACACTAATTTATGTGCCAATAATGACAGTCGATACTTAACACCACACTCCAAAATTAATTAACTTGTCCCTTTCTCACCTTCCCTCACAAGACATCCGCCGTCCGTCGTACCTCTTTCTAATGATCTCGACCGTAGATCCGCGTGTTCGCAAATCGCAAAGGCTGCGCGGACTTGTGAGGCACGCAGAAAACCGGATTGGATACGTCCCATCCGTTCCATTTTATATTTCTCTCACCGTACGGGGGGATATAAATTCCATTAATTTTCTCCTCTTTGGTTGTTGTGGAGGCAGGAAAAGGCCACCAATAGTTAAAGATAATTAAACCAAAAAAAAGAGTAATTTTTGAAGAGCAAGCGGTGTTGCTCAATCATCTCTCTTATCTGTCCTCGTCCTCGTTTGTTTCCGTTGAAGGTTGGTAATCTTTTGGTCATCCCTAACTCATCGATTTGTTGTTTGTAATCGGTGAATCAATTGCTTTTATCCTTCTTTTTTCCTTTCCAAATCCTGCATTCGCCAGACCCTATCGAACATTTTCAGTTCTCGCGATGATTTCTTTTTCGGTTTTTTTTTTACATATTTTGTTCCCTTAGACGACGAAGCTTTTCTGCTTTGATGTTTCAGGTCTTACGGGCTTCAGCCTTTAGCTCGATAGTTTCTGTTAGAAATTACAATGTTCAAGTTGGCTTGGAAATTTTTTGATCCGCTGATTAGTTAGAAGATCAGATAATGCGAGCCATTTGATCAAAAGACCTATGATTTCTGTTGGAGATTAATGAGTTCAGGTTGGCTTGGACTTTTTGATCCGTTGATGAGATCGGAAGAACAAAAAAGAGGGAAAAAAAAATAAATCTTCTTTTACCATTCATCTGAATATATTGGCTTCATACTGATTATTTTCCTCCTCCATCTTCGGTTTTTTAAGGTGTGAACGAAGGGCTGTAATCGTGGCTACCATGATCTTCAAGAAGGGGAATCAGGTGGAGGTCTGGAACAGGAGGGAGGTGCCATCGGGCGCTTGGTGGAGTGCCGAGATCGTATCAGGTAATGGGAATAACTATTCTGTAAGATATGATGGGTATCCGGCAGACAGCAGTGTGGCAGTGGACAGAGTGCCCAGGAAGTCTATCAGACCCTGCCCTCCGTCGTCGGCAGTCGGCCCGAAGGATTTGATGTCTGGTGATGTCGTTGAGGTGTTTGACAATAACTCGTGGAAGCTCGCCGAAGTGTTGATGGTTGCTGACGAGAATTACTTTCTTGTGAGGCTTATAGGATCATCAAGGGAGTTAAGAGCAGACAAATCTCTTGTAAGGAATCGGCTTTCTTGGCAAGATAACAAGTGGATGATGATTTACAAGGTAACGTCAGATGGATTGAATTCCTTATTTAATTGCTCCTAAGTCCATATTCTTGATGATTGCTTCCTTTGTATTCTTGTGTGTTGCTTGCCTTAAACATTCAGAGACACAATTTTCATCAAGATAACTTGGTGTAATTGATGTTCCCTGTTCTCCAACTCTCTTCGGTGGCTTTACTCCTTTAGGAATTTTCTTTTCATTATTGTTTTCTGTCTGAGTAGCTATATTTGCTCGTTGTCCATTTTGATAATACCCGAATTTTTCCTTTGTTGCCATCAGGATTCCAGAAAAGAAAATGGTGGGTTGCTAAGCAAACCGTCGAGGCAAGAGAAGTTTGGTTACATGAACTGTCTTCCTAGCGAAAATCATGGTTCTCCTGAGAAAACTTGCTGCATTTCCTCAACAGGCACAAAGAAAAGGCCATTCTATAGTCCTGCTGAGACATGCAATGCTGACAGAAGAAAGATGAAGGCAATTGGGAAAGATGGGAGGTGTCAAGGAATAATCGCCAAGCAGCTGATACAGTGTCTAGAAAAGGTAGACGCTGTTGCTTACCCTGGAAGAGCGCTGGTTGAAAAATGCACATGTCCTTCCGTATGCCACAGAACAACTGATTCCTCAAAAATGATGTTGAGAAGGGGAACACAAAGTTCATATAGACAAAAATCTCTTATAAGAAGTTCAGAACCTAGTAATGCTGAGAGCATTTCCTCATCCGTTGGTAGTTGTAGTGTTGGCAGCAGTCCATTTAGGGCACTACAGAACCATGTAACCTATTCTCCCAGTGAATCATATAGCCCTTCTGATCATGCCAAAACTTCTTGTCATGTGGAGAAAGAATCATCTCTCCCTAGAAAGGAGTATTTGCTAGCAGAAATTCACCAACTAGAGTTGAATGCCTATCGATCCACTTTGATAGCGTTACATGCTTCTGGTCCAATCAGTTGGGAACAGGAAGCATTGATGACAAACCTCCGTCTAGCGTTGAACATATCAAATGATGAACACTTAGCGGAGGTAAGGAACTTAATACATTCTGAAATAATCACAGAAACCTCAGTTTCTAGAAGATATGCTTAGGTCTTGCAAAGTTGCCAACAAGCCTCAGGATTGTTGTAATAATCTGTTGTGGTCTTGCATATTACCATAACCTCAGGATGCTTAGGTTCATATGTAAGATGGCAGTTGAAGCTGTAGCTGTGTATTTAATATTCAGATTACATGTCTAAATGTCAGGGTAGTCACTTTCTGTGACAAAATCTTTTTGTATTACAAACATTTAGCTATATGATGTATTCTCCTAGTGAAGTTCTTTACATTTTTGAACTTGATGTTAATTATTTGACTTTCTTTTTGCCTTGAAATAACGACTTCATTCAACATATCTGTGTATATATAAATGTTGGAACAGATATATTAATATGTTTTGGTGGAGATTGCCCTGTTAATAAAAAACTGTTTTGTACATCAGATATCAATTGTTATGGGTGTCATCGAGCATCAAGTTGGTGTTTGCATGCCTTCCACCCATAGGTGTTGTTAAGGTGGGCAGTCAGCCGTTGCTCTCATAACCAAATTTTTACCAAACTTCTTACTTGTAGCTTGTGGGTTTTTGTTGAAGCCAAAATGCCATTACAGTATGTTTGACAGGTTCAATTTGTGAAAGGATGATTCTGATCCCCTAATAGTTGGTTGTAGGCTTGGGGACTTCTATCTGTAGACCCTTGGTGAACATATATGTATACTTGCTTCAATTTTGGTTCTCCTGAATTCATATGATGGAAGTGTTTTTGCATGAACAATATTAATTTATTTGTCGTTGTCATGTATGATGTAGTGGATTGGCAATTTTGACCTTCACTACAGTGACGTGAATATCCCCATGTTGATAATTGATGATGATCATCTATACATACTTTTGTATTGATTCCAGATCTCATGAGCATGAACACTATTGATGCAACAGATCCATTAGATTGACTTCAATGAATTGTTCCATTTGGGACATATTTGATGCTTAATATGTCTCTTCCAGGGCCAAAGTTGGAGGCTTCTAAACATTGCTTCCACAGGGTCTGTGATGATGGTGGAGTTGTCATGTCTTTTGCACTCCAAACAGTGTGACAATACTTCCATCTTATTCTTATGGCTACGACAGTATATTTGATCATTTGGTACTTCTATTTCTTTTACCTTCTATTTCAGGCTTACTTTCTGCATGTGAAACATGCATGATGGAAGAAACTTCACCAAAAGTATTCTAAGAAAGCTTTTTCTTTCAGTTGTTTTTTGGTATTTAATATTCAATCTCTAATCTATTTGTCGATATACATGCAGACATGCAGTACAGTTGTTGTTAGGACTCAATATTTATGCGCCATAACCATGTGCTTATAATTGTGGTATATTTACTGATGCTGCATCACAAACAAATCTAGCTTTGAAACACCTCTTTCTGCTGACAGCATGCTGGAGGATTTGTGCATTTAAGTTAACAACGTTTTCTCATGCTGAACTTATTTGCATGGAAATTTCAAATTTTGATATGAGCTAGCAATTCTGTTTAATATATCCATGCATCACTTTCAGCTGTTTGTTTTCAGAGTGGTGAGATCTTAGGCAGAATGATCAGTATAATAATTAAAAATCACCTAGCTGTCATTTCTCCATATTTAGATTATCAATTAAGAGATGAACATCCTTTGACATGAGTTCTAATGAAATGCACATTGGCCAACTTTTAGTTCCAGTTGTTGTCCTTGTGCATCACCTGCCAATGTTTGTTTTAACTTAACATTTAAATAGTTTCACACTGAAAGTTGATGATGAGTTGGATTGACTTATATAATACTAGATGTGCCTAGTATTAATAATTTGGTTTTTAGTGTTTTGTGACCCTATCTAAATTATGGGGTTAGTAGGTCGATTGGGTCAAATTGTGATTATTGTTAATATAGCAAAGTTAGAACCACTGCTGCGTGGTCTTAATGATGTACTGGTTAAAAATGAATAGCTCGATACCTGTACATATCAATTATTTTTTATTTTTATTTATTTTATTGGGTGGTATCAGTCTAGGTTGCAATAACAGGGTTTGGAGGGATCTTGAATCCTTGCACCATACAGATTACTTATTCCAATATAAATCTCCTACAAACTGGTGCTGCAAGGTGCATCTTGTGGCGTGAAGCTGCTATTAGGGTTCTATGCATTCCACATATCACCTACTAGGAAATGATTTTAGTCTGTGTTCTCTATTTGGCCTGTTGAGGACATCAAGGCTTTGATTGGAGGAGACTATGACAATAATGATGCGACATTGAAAGATGATAATGGATTAGATTGACTTGTCAAACTAGATGAGTCTGCTACTAAGTACTTTGGATAAGACATTTTGGAGTTATGGGCCAAACTTGTTTTATCTACTTTATCGAACCAGTATATGTATCAGGTTGTTTTCTGACAATATTCTTTTTTGGATAATTGACCTTGAACTATACTAGTTATGTGCAAAGGTTTAATTGCATTAATGCTTTTTTAAGTTCAAACGATTAACAATAATGAGCAAGGATAGTGTAAGAAGTTGTTTGGATCATACTATGCTTGTAGGTTATCTTCTTCTATATTTTATACTTATCTTTCACTTAATACTAGTGCCAGAATTATCTATCCTATGTATTCTTCTTTACTCATTTGTAGTACATGTATGATTTTTTTCTAATATTAGGCCTAGCATTTATCTTTGGGATCAACATACCTCTTTCCAAAATCTTCGTCATTGTCCTGTTTTTCGTGCTGAACCTTCTAAATATGTATGTTTTTCAGTTTGTTGCCTGTGATCCTGTTCTCTTCACCCTTCATTGGTCTTCTAGAGTTAATTACTTAAATTTCTCGAGCAATTCTTTTTTCTATTAGAATAATTACAATCCTTTATCCCCCTCATGTTTTCAGAATCCTCTCCTTGTACATTGACTGGAGAGGAACCAAATCAATTTTATGACTCAAGCATCGTGGAATGAGGCTGTCAGTCTATCTAGCATGTTGAGGTAGGTTATTAGGCAGGTAAATGGGGTAAATAAAAAGATAAAAAAAACTTCAACTAATATAATCATAATACATGTACATTACTTATCAAGAATTCTTATGTTAATCACAAGTCTATCAAAAGCAACACAATGTTAAAAAATGAACTTATGGCAAGTTCTAGAGATATTCATATCAATTGACTTGAGCAGCTACATTGCATATGCATTTGGAAAATCTAAACGGCTTTGCATAATCCACTATGCATATCTGGTGTTATGTTTGGCTGTCAAGTGCAATGATACTATAGGCATTATTTGGTAGTAAATTGAACCCAAAAATAACGGGCCAGGTAAGCTTGTATAAAGGGTCAGAGCTTGTAGTTTTCAGACAATCTATGATGACAACCGTGGATGTAACTCAAAAGCCTAAGCAAAGTTGGGATTCTAGGTGATAATCCAGACAGCAAACTTAAAATAAATGTTCATATGATCTTTGAATGAGCTATTGTTGGCATGTTCTCATATTCAACTAATATTTAGATTAGCATTTTATCATGCTTAAATTCATAGAATTTAATTTGTAGTCAATAACAAACACAAAGATAATATATATGAATCCATTTTGATCCCAAGTGTATATTGATGTTATACTTCATTAGAAGGTATACTAGTGATATTGAATGACATTATTGAATATATATAAGAATTCCATGAAAAAAGCACAACACAGTAGAATATAACTAACTAAATTGTTATCAAGGGTCATACTAGGTTATCGAAAATCAAAATTCTTTAACTAATTATTATTAAATATAGTGTGTATTGTTGAGAATATATGCATTTGGTCATACTAAGTATATGAATTCTTTAACTAAATATATGCATTTTAATAGTATCTAAGGAATAGAAAGGTCATATATATATATATATATATATATATATATACACACACACATAATGTTCATATGGCTATAGTTGCAATTTGATGTGTAATATAATTAAATATAAGTTGTTTCTGGTCATATTTTAGGTAATTAACTTGACCTGTCCATGCTTATTGTTAAATTTTTTTTCACTGCTTTGAGACACACAAAAATAAAAGTTACATTAGGTAGCTCACAACCATTATAAAACTTTGGCATATCTTATGAGCATGTATTAATATCAATTTAATATAGGTTTAGCTCTAATGAGTGATGTTTCCTAAATAAAGCTGAATTGTAGGAGAGATCCATGTGATCAATTCTAAATAATCAGGGCATTTTGTTGTTGCTAGATGGATTTTAGGAAATTTTAAAAATATGTATGTGTTTTAAACAAAATTTATATTTCTATACTACAAAATTATTGCCACATTTACATAGTGGCTATGATGCAAAACATGTGAAGGCTAACTGTAATACAAACATAGTTTGAGTTATATTTTGCAAATCGATATTTGAATTAGGATATGCTACTGACAATACCATTGGAAATGGAAAATTAGGATCAGCGAGAGTTGATTTAGTCGAGAAAATAGTTCAAGAATGAAAAGTGTAAAATTATATAAAAAAACACTATACACAATGATATAAAAAAGCAAAACTCTAAAAACATAAAAATAATATTTGAGAAAATAAAAAATATTTTATGCTAAGAGATTCTTTACTAAATTTAACACACTATAGGTTGAGACCCACTCAGCTTGCTAGATTAATGAGACAACTGATCAGAACAAGGGAGTTGGAGGATGTGATAGATAGTAGATGTGCCATTCCCTTTAATTTGGCTGATTCTTCCTAGCAAGGTTGCAATACTGATGGATATCGTCCATACCGGGCGGTACGTAGCGGTCCGCCCGTTGATCGGAACGTGGACCGCTTGCTACCGGGCGGTGCTGCCGATTGGGGCTGTTTCCACTCCATTATTACCTAACATTGTCCGATAATGGTCAATTTCGATCATTACTAGCCGTTGTCGGGCGTTAACGGCTGATTTCAATCGTCCACAGTCGATTTGGGATGGTATCAGCCAAGGGAGAAAAAAGAAGAGGGAGAAGAAAAGGGAAACATGGAGTCGACCTTGCTCTCCCGATCCCTTTGCCTGTATGATCCGTCGCCCGCGAGCGATTTCTTTGCTGGTACAATCTGTCGCCCGTTGGTGGTTTCTTACCTGTGCAATTTGTCGCCCGCAGCTGATGTCTTCGCCCCAAGGGGAGAAGAAACATCTTCCGTGCGGGAAGAAGGAACAAGGCGATGTTGCCATTTTTTTATTTTTTTAACATATACGTACCGAGCGGTATACTTAGGCATACCACTCGGTACTAGCATATCGTACCATACCGAGCTGAGCTCGATATGCCGGTATGGTATGGTTTGGCAAACCTTGCTTCCTAGTATCACATCTTTGGGTGTTTCCAGAATCTAACTCTACCATGGAATTACATGGGCTTTGCAAGCTCTGATGCTTTGTGAAAGAACTGTTCATGCGTATCTGTTTGTGGCCCTTGGTTATTGCTTTCTATAAACTGGGATAGATAATCAGGTGCACCACATCATGGCAGTTTATTGAATATATAGTCTATATGCATTGTACATATTTAGCACTGATCATCTATATAATTTCACGAAGTTTGATGCTACACAGTTCATCTAACTAGAATTATGATATTGGAAACCACATATATAAACTTAGTTGCTTTCTTGAATTTGGTGACATTAGCAGATGATGCCAAATTCAAATGCATTTGGTACTTAATTATCTAATATGTGATTGTACAAATTAGTTACTTATGTAAGGATGAGTGAAGGAAGTAGTGTTTACAGTAAATGAAATCGTCATATTTCTTAAACTACTTCACAAAATACTAGAACTCCGTTATGGAAAAATAAAATTATTTCATTTATGTCTGTGTATCTGGAATCCAATCACAATTAGTGTATTTTCATTTTTATATATCATGAAACATTATAAATTTGTATAATCTGCTGCTTACAAATTTGATTCTACTTTTTATGGGCAACTGATATTTTCTGGTTTGGGAAACATGATGTAGTTGCAGTTGCTATAGCTCTAAATTATCAAAAATTGTATACATGACACATGGTTCCCTTGAATTTTTGTGATAGATGACATTTACGGAATCCAGAAATTATTCTTTTCAGCAGTTGATATGCGACCAAAGTGCTACATTATTTTTAGTTCTGGAAATAATTGTGTTAGCCTATCTCTAATAACTGATATTCGCAATTGTTTTTCTTGACTAGGTATCATAGTCTTCAATGTTTCAGTTAGGCAAAAAGCCATCAAGCAGGTTATCTACAAACTGGAGCTTTTTAACTGTTGGAATCGTGGGGAACCTGAGCTCTATCCAACTGTTGGAATCATGATATTCTGTATGCATCTGAAAAGGACCAGCAATCTTTCAGGACCAAGTTCATCAAAGATACCTTTGCTGCTGCGTTGATGATCTTTTGAAGATATGGATTGTAAATGTGTAGGTTTATGAATATCTTTGTAAATCTTGTATCGTAGGATGTGCCAAAATGCAGATAATTCATCTGTATATGGGAAGACGGTGTTATTTTAACTTGAGTGGCATAATCAGTTCCAATGTTACAGACAGTGATGTAAACATAATTTGCAAACGAGATATGGCTATTCGAATAAACCTTGATAACAGTGAAGAGTTCATCTGCAGGTGCTTATCAATTCTGGCATAACTGTAGAGTGTTGCAGATAATGATATTTTTACCTAATGTCCTCTGCTTTGGGGTGTGAAAATCCTTTCCTGCATTGAGGCTTCTAATTGTCATATAAATGATATGTAGTACTCATTAATGCTGTTTATCCTGATATAATTGTGCCGGTGTTGAATTCTGTTAATATCTGGTCTGCAGACCCGATATGGTTATTCTGTTAACATATTGTAACTTTTAATAGTCAAGATCTTCTGCAGGTTCTCAGAGAACGCTGAGAGTTTGTTTTGATGCACATGAAGAAATTTCACATAAATTTTGGTATGCTACCTTCTTGTTTTTTTAATCTTGGATTGACTTTGTGCATGGTTATAAAGCTGCAGTTTCTTTTAGCATAATGAACTAACCTTAAATTTGATTGGCTAATTTTTGCAGATACAAGGGGAGAGCGAGCACAAGGTCAACTGGTGTTGTCATCCTGAAAGAGTTGTAATAGGGAGATTGAGAAAACTTTGATGTTTGCTGGAGCAAGTAGGTTTTGGGGGACGTTGCAGTAATTAATAGTCTCTTCTACTTGCTAATTTCGGACAATCATGATTTTTGTTCAAGTTGACTTGATCTAATTGTAAAAGGCTAGGTGTGAACAAGATAGCATTGATGTCCTATAGAAAAATCTGTAGAGTTTAGATAGATGTGCACCTTTCCATCTCTTCTTACCACATGAATTCTGTAGTTAGCTTGAGTCCATGGTGTACTTTTTTTCATGCCTTCATGGATATGAGATTTTATCTTACTGATGTACATGAGGCATTGCTTGGAAAGTAACTCAAAGTCTGGGTGTAAGTTTTCATATTAGACTAGTTGCTAAGGGTAGACAAAATCATCATAAGCAATTGCTGTAAAATTTTTAACCATGACAAGTTCCTGAAGTTTTTCTCCTGCAGCTTTCAGTGTCCTGATGTGAGGCATCTCAGGATGATGCAGGACACATATGTCAGAGACCCCAAAAGAAGCCTCAGAGATGGCATCCCTGAGTTCTAATACCAGCACTGTCACCAAGTGAGGTTGCTGTTTTCTGATGTCCAGTTGAGTTATTATGTTGGCTGTAATGGTGGACCAGAAAGCAGTGGTCCGAACTAATATTTTTTTCGGCATTTGTTTCAGTGGCCATATGGTTTCTTTCTCTGCCTGGCTGTTGCCGGTCTGAGGTCATTGTGCAGGAAGGAAGGAAAACCCCACATGATTCCAGGCTAATGTGGATATGCTCATGGTGTAAGTTCCAAACCTTCCTCTCTCTTTTCTTTTGTGCATTATTGCCTGTTGATGATGTTAGCTGTTTGGTTCATCTATTCATTGAAGGATAGCAACTGCATTGCATTAATTATTTGATGTAGGACATGCAACTGCTCATGTTGGATTGGTGGAGATTCACTGAGGGATGAAGAAGAGTGTGGATATGTCTCATGTGACCTGATGTATCACAAGTTAATAAGGTAAGTTTCATTTCTCAGTTAAATTATGCTCTAAATACCCGACCAAACAGTGCTTGTGATGTTGGTATCTCCATATGTGCATGTTGGGTTGTCTCCTTTTGTTGGCTGCTGATAAAGAGAGCCTAGACGTTGACTCTTTGTAGTTTGCAATATTGCTTTAAAGGTTATATAGTTGTCTGAGTTGACTTGACACTGCTCACGAATCTTTGCATTAAATGAAACAATATTTGATAGAATTTTTCAAGATAATTGAATCCTGTCACATTCACTTCAGCTTTTTGTTTTTTGTTTTTTTTTTTTTTGGTGAAAGTTGATTTGTGTTACCATGTTGTTGGAGGCAGGAAGTTGTGTCTAATTATCATCAACATAAAATTTAAATCCCCTGTTGTTAAACTTGGTCAATCTATCACATTTACTAATTTGACTTTTCAGATGATTTGGAAGTGGTGATAATTATTATGACAAAGTTAGAAGCTTTTTGTTGTTCATAGAATCCCTTGATCTTATGATAGGAAATGACAAGTACAAATGCATCTCTTATTTTGTAGGAGGTAACAAAAAGCATATTTTACCCTAAAGGATTTTGAAATTTCTGTAGGATGAAAATAATTAAGCCTCTAAAGACTTTGTATTAGTTAAGCAATTAGTCAACCAAAAACAGTCAAACAGTAGAATAAGTGCTACAAAAAAAGTCAACCCACAAATTGAAGCACTCAAGAAGGTCAAGCTATATAGACTATGCCTTTAACCCAAAACTTCAGACCCAAACACCATGATAAGTCAAGTTCTGATATTTAAGCAAAATAAGATTTCATGCCCCTTAGTGGGTAATTACTACCATAAGAATGTAAAACTTTTTTTTTTTTCTCTTTGTAGATTAAGAAAATCTGAAACTAGTGTGCATAAACAAAATTGAATGTCTGAAGTATTGAAGGCAACTAAATGAGGTAATTATACATTTATTCTTCTTAGGCAGAAGATAGTTATGATGTGTGTGGAGATGCAAAGATGGTTGACTCTGTAAGCTCCAATACTTGTGCCCTCAGTGACTACCAGAAGTTGTATAAACAATAAACTAAGCATTGTTTCCACAGAAGTCAAAATCATAACTCTCAAGTCAAATCAAAAGCATAAGCAATGATAACAATGAGAATGTAGAACTGAGCTGGTGTTTTGGGATACAAGTGTGTCAATATACATACTTACAAGATGTTGTTGACCTTTTCAGTAGAGCCCTCATAAGTACAATTTTAGGAAATGCCAACCACACTTGCCATTCTCATCTTCTTCCCCAAACCCACCTTTCTCTATCTTCTCCAATCAACTCCCAAACAAATGAGATTATTATTCCTTTGTGATTTGGGTGATCAAAGTTTACAGAAATATAAGAAGAAATAAAAAGCAACAGAGTGGATCACTGTTACAGCTAAGCGTGATTTGAGCTGCAACAATTAGCTCACTCGCAGCTGTAACCCAACCACTCCGTGGAGGGGAGAGACGACAAGGAGAAGCAGCAGCGCAGCAGGACACATAAAAAAAAAATAAAGAGTATTCCTCGAGGAGTGGGAGACTTGCCAATCATGGAGAAGGAGATGGCGGTGCTCCCCTTGTCTTCCATACCCCCGACAGATTGGCGCAGATGAAGGACCGGCCTTTGGCGTTTAGCTGGGGGCAGCAGTGGCCGAGGGGCACCAAACCAAGTGAGCTGTGATGAGAGGAGGAGATCTCAAAACAATTTTACTAGGGGGAGTGCAGGCCATTAGAATACTGAGGGGTCTTTTGGTTTTGTGAGCCCTCCCCTGCGGCCTCATGTGAGATGGAATCCATGGCAGCGCAGCACCCGAGCCAGCGTCTCTCTCAGGCTGCGCGCCATGTGTTCGACGGAATGCCACTGGCGAGAACCCGGCCCTGTGGTTAAAAGAAAAGAGCGCAGCACCTGGGCTGCAGCTGTTGCGAGGCTTCGGTCGGACGGCTGTCGGGCGTCGCGGCCACGCCTAACGACCAACAGCTTCCCTGTTGGGCATGTGTTTTGGTTTGATTCTTGTCGCGGGGAGGGTCTTGTAGCCAGCCTTCTTCGTTGTTCTCAGACCGCGGGGCGCTGCTGCGACCGGAGATGGAAGGGGAGGGGAGAGAGAGATTGCACTTTCGATCTAACGGCGACTCGAGGAGGCTGCTACTGGATTCGATCGTTCATGTGCCAGCAGAAACTGACAACATTTGTGCAAACAGTTGGCGGGCATGAATGATTGATCGCAGGAATGTGTTACATGTGTGGAATTCTTGATCTCACTCACCTCATGTTTCGTGAGTTCCTTCATAATTGCCCGATGCATTGCCCACTGCAGACATTTATTACCTTCTGAGATGTATGTATTATTTTGTAGTGCCTACTCCTCATCTCCTCCAAATTAATTGGTATACCCTCAATATTTGTTTTTCTAATTCAGATTTGGAACTCGATTACTATATATATATATATATATATATATATATAGAGAGAGAGAGAGAGAGAGTAAAATTGATCCACTTCATACCAAATTCTATGTTGGTATGAGATATATTTCCCAATGTCAAATGTTTGCATGTATGCTCGACTGGCTTTCCTGAAGGCTGAAAAGAACAGCAGCGGTTGTTGTGCTTCTGAGACCCTCTAAAAGTCACATGAACTCATCGCATCGGTGATGTCAAACGCCACTGCTTGTAATATTATTATAAAGGGTGATGCACTGTAGTAGTCCAGGATGTAGCTTCTAATTAATGCCATTCCACATCAAATCTTTCTATAGTCATCTGATGCTGCTGCAAGTCTTGTGTGGTAGGTAACCTGGTTTGCCTCCTCTTTAACATTGCATTACATACCTCCCCATATAAAACAGTGTGCCATATCATTTAGCTGCATTATTAAGCTGAAGAAGGATTAAGTTATCATGGTCTTCGCATGATATGATTGCATGAGGTGCCAAATGTAAGTTGACCACCTTCTTGCATGTAAAAAAAGATTCCAAATGCCACACTGTTTAAGGGAGGGAGGAGGGGGGGGGGGGGATTAGAGGAAGAAACAAACAGATTGTGCTGATAAGAACTTTAGTTTTGGTGCAGCTAAACATGGGCTACTGAGGCAATTTTATATGGATTACTTGGCTTATATCACATGCACACAGATCCTGTGTGCTTATTATAGCATTGGAATCTGCCTTCCGGGGGTGGGTGTTCTTTTGAGATAAGCTCAAATGGGTAGAGTTGCATTAAGTAATAGCGAGATAGGGATTTGCCGCAAGGCAGGAGAATCAAGTTGGGTCATAAACTATAAGGGCTTCTTTGAAGAAAGAGAAAGGACATGGGTACACACTGTTGAAGGACTCCAAACACTCATCTCCTGCTTCCTGCTTCCTGCTTGTGTGCCCTTCTTCCTTCATGGCCATCAGGTGACTTTGAATCCCTCAGTGCCCTGCATTGGGAATGAAAGCTTCCAGTAGTTACTCGCATCAACACAGACACATGGCAATGGATGCATGCACAGAGCAGTGCTGTTATGATGAGGAGGAGGAAGCCTTTGGGGGGTGCTATCAGCTGGCTGCATTATCCACCCCCCTTGTTCCATAAAGCATGGAGAGGAGGAGGGATTTAGAAGCACATCAGTATTGAGATTTCCCATGATTTCTTCACACCTTTTTAGATCAGCATCCAAGGATAAAGGTGAGGAAATGGTGGAATTAAAGGTCAGCATGCTGCATGTTGGTGTGGATGGATGGGTGGGGTGAATCCCCCTGGCAGAGGGGCTACAGTGGTGATGGTTTAGCAGACTGAGAAGATTTAAAAAAAAAAACAAAAAACTAGTGTGTCTGTGCCTGGGGTTAGAATTGTGGTGGTATTTAAATCTGAAAGGTAATTATAGCATGTAAGAAGGATCACATGCACATTGGGATGCTTCCCATATTTTATAGGAAGGAGGAGGAGGAGGAGGAGACGCGAAGAGGAGGAGGATTGAGGTATGACTCCTCTTCCACATGCTGTACTGGGGACCAGACACACACACACACACATGAGAAACACACATATCTTGGGGTTCTATACTTGCAAAAGGCCTGCTTACCATCATATGAATCTACCTTTCACTGCTCAATAAGGTTTGAGTGCCCAAACATCCATAAAGAAGAGAGAAAGAGAGAGAGAGAGAGGTGTGCAGCGACACATGCAGTGGTATGTTGTGCCACTGGCTTTGTCAAGTGTGGTGGCAGGAAAGCAGAGAGAGAGAGAAGGAGAGGGAGAGGGAGAGAGGATGGTGAGCCACTCCACCAGTCATGAATGAAGTACTTACTCTATTGCTTCTTTTTTTTTTTTTGATCGCAATGAAGGTGTGTGTCCCCCCTCACTGCTGCAGGTCAATGTGGCATCTCCTCTCATGCTTGTCTGCAAACCTAATCAGCAAGGAGGTGACCAGTGGATGTTCTCACTGCACGACGACCGGTGGGCATTTGATGCAAGGTTTCGAACACCAAGCGCATGGCGTCTGGCATTTTGACGAACATGTGGACGATGAGTAAATGGGGGAAGAAGGCGGGGGGGGGGGGGGGGGCGTGGACAATTCATGCAACTGGTTTAAGCAATCAATGCTGCAATCCAACAGTGATCCAAGGACTCTGTCCGCAACGACCGGGAAAGTGCCGAAAGCACCTCACCACCACCCTGTCCGCGAGCCCCGACCTGCTCTTGCTCCTGCTCCGTCGGGTCCACGGCGCCAGAGATTATGTGCGCTGCAACAGTGCCGGCACTCTGTCTCCGTTTTTGTCTGTACCACGGAGTGACAGCTAGCCAACAGGACACCCTGTTCTGCTCCCAACACTCTCACACTCTGTTCTCGCATCACACACACAGAGCAAGCAGACAGACAAGCTTCCGACTCCGCCCCCTCACTCCCTCCCCTCCCTCCTCCCACGGCATTTCATGCCCCGTTGATTCATTGTCGCGGCCGGAACGCGCCCAATCATCTTCTTTCTCTGCGCACCCTTTTGGTGGTGCTTCCACTGTTGTCGTAGCTGCACTCCACCACCACAAATTCCCTTTTTCTGGCTCATCCACAACAGTTGATTCTTCTTCTGCAGTGACAAAAGCCCTGATGAAGAAAGACTATTCCTTTGAGCTGAGTGCAAGAGAGCGAGAAGGCTAGGATAAACAAATCGTGTATTGCAAAAGCTGGAAGGAGGGGTATAATACAGTAGTAGTACATGCACCAAAGCCATGGTGGGAGATGTAGACAGATTTTAAAAAAAAAAAAAACAAAAAAAGGAGAGAGGAAGACTGGTTTTGCTTCATTGACACCTAAAGAAGAGGTGCAGTGTTAAGGGTATCCCGAGCTTTTACATTGCAGAGGAGGGCCAAGTTAGTCGTCGTGGTGGCGGTCACTGGTCACATAGGAGAGGCACAAGCTTACAGGGTGGTTTTTGGTCAACCCTGTATGGTGATACCGAGAGGGTCAAAGTCATGGCAGTAAAAGAAGAAGAAGGTGAAGCTTTCTGTCACGAGAAGCTTTGGGTGTGGGTCGTGGCCGTCGTTGAGGGATCGGACGGCGGAGGAATGGGGCGGAAGAGGATGGGGGCGCCGTACTGGGGGTAGAGGAGCATGAGGACGGTTGGGGCGTGGACGTAGGAGGGGGAGAGGCGGAAGGCGAAGCGCTGGAGGAGGACGGCGACGGTGAGCTTGGCCTCGAGGAGGGCCAGGTTCTGGCCGATGCACATCCGAGGGCCCAGGCCGAAGGGGATGAATGCGGTCGGGTGGCGGGCGGCGCGGCTGGCGCCGTCGGCGAACCGGGCCGGGTTGAACTGGGTCACGTCCGGGCCCCACAGCCGAGCGTCGTGGTGAACGGCCATGATGGGGATCAGCAGCTCCGTCCCCCGGGGGATGTGGTACCCTCTCAGCTCCACCTCCGCCTTCGCCCGTCGGATCGTCGCCACCGCCGGCGGGTACAGCCGCAGCGTCTCGTTCAGTATCATCCCCAGCTGCGCAAAATAAGCCAGCCGAAGAAAAGAAGACGGCGGCACGTAAAATTTAGAAATTGACCGAATTGCCCCTACTGACGGGGGAGAGAGGGAACGGACAAATGGGGGGGCGGTACCGTCTTCAGCTTGGCGAGGTGGTCGCGGGTGGGGAGATCACGTGCACCGCACACGCGGAGGACCTCCGCCCGCGCGCGCTCCTGCCACTCCGGGTGCATGGCCAGCAGCACCGTCGTCCACGTCAACAGGTTGGAGGTGGTCTGCTTCCCCGCGAAGAAGAAGGTCTTGCACTCCTCCACGATGTCCCGGACGGTGATCGTCGACGGCGGCGACGAAACAGGAGGCTTCGGCGACGCCGCCTGCCCGGCGCCCTGCTTCGACGCGCTCGCGTCGATCATCAGCCCCAGCAGGTCCTTCACGCTGCCATCGGGCTTCCCCTCCTCCCCCAGCCGCTCCTTCCGCCGGCCGATCAGCCTGATCAGGCTCCTCTTGATCTCTTTCTCCAACTTCCACGAGTTGGTGTTCTTCTTCGTGGGCAGGAACCTATGAGATCCAACGTTAGTCAAACCCTCCATGGGGGGCAGTAGCAGAGCATGACACGAGCAGAGACCGATGATGATACCTGTAGCCGGGGATGAACACCTTGCGGAAGGCCTCGGCCGCGAAGACCATCTGCTGGGCCTGCAGCTGGAAGACGGCCTTGCCGTCGTCGTAGCTCCGGCCGAATGCTGTCCGGGTGATGGCGTCCTCGGTCACCGTCTGGAACCACTCCGACACGTCGATCTCCACCTCCTCGCCGGAGGTCGGCAGCTTCTCCACCATATCCAGAACCGTCTTCCCGATGAAAGGTATCAGCAGCTGATCCAGGGCCACCGTGAGATTAGTTGCCAGTCTACTGCTGCCGGAGAAAGTGTCGAACTTGCAATCGAACAGGAAAGGAATGAGGTGCTTACCTTGAGGTTCTCCATGTGGAAGGTGGGGGTGAGGACCTTCCTGTGATGAGCCCATTTCTCGCCTCGGAGGCTCACCAGCCCCTCACCTTCGAGCTGCCGGACCAGCGGGTGGGACTCGTAGCGTTCGAAGACGTCGGACCGCGACAAGAAGATCTCCCTGATGAGGTCGGGGTCTGCGACAGTGAGGCGCGGGGTAGGCCCGAACCATAGCAGGAATGTGGAGCCTGCAAAAGGAGTCTGATTCAGCAGCAAGAAAAGGATTGATTGAACCAAGAAGGACAGTCATTGAGGTGTAGATAAATTACTTGAGAGGGGAGGAGAAGATATGAAAGGTGAAAGATTATGTTATGGGGGCAGCAGAGCAGAGCAGAGCAGCGCAGAGCAGAGCAGCCAAGCAAGGTTACACTAGTGGGACAGAGAAAAAGAGAGAGAGAGAGAGAGAGAGAGAGAACTTGAGAGCTCTCTCTCTCTCTCTCTAAGTGGATAAAGGCAAAAACCTCTCAAGCTGGTACAGCAGTAAAGCTCGTATGGTCAGTTAATAGCTCAATTATGCATCACAAGAAAGGAAGAGGAAGAAAACTAGATCCCATAATTCAATATTCAAGCTCAGAAAGCTCCAAAACCATATGATTCAATATGGGATGGAACAAAGAAACTAGCAAGCCATGAATTGCCCCACCACCACAAGAGCAAAAGATCCTGACGGCAATCGAGAGGGAGAAGCAGAGGACACATTGAACATGGATGAAAACAGCAAATTGCTCACCGTCCTCAAGCACAGAAATGAGGAGGGTCGCCGGAGCCCAAAATTAACAAGCACACAATCCCCCCGTAGGACTCGATGCATGGAAGGGAAATATAGGCGAGAGAAGAAGCGTGGAAAGCAACCCCAAGAAGCAAACGAACAATGATCACCAACGACCAACCACAAGCGCCACCAAAGTAGAGGACGAACAGAGACCCCCCATGGCAGGAGGAGGAGGAGGAGGAGGAGGAGGAGCAAGTACCGTAGATCTTCTTCCAATGGTGATAGAAGGAGAGGACTCTTGGGAGGATGTTGTGAGAGGTCTGAGGCATCATTGGCTTGGAGGAAGCGTCCAACATCAGGCCGACCATCTCCTTGACGCAGCCGACGAAGAAGCGGTAGGGGGGGCCTCTTATGCCCTGCCTTGCGAAGTGCTCCTCCAGCCTCTTCGGCCGCCACCACAGGAAGTCCAACACCTTGAACGCCACGAACATGCAAGCCCCTATGATGCCCAGGGACAAGCACCACCTCCATGACCACCCCACCACCGTATAGCTCATGCTCTCTTATCTTCCCTGTTCCTCCTCCTCCTCCTCCTCCCACCTCGGTTTCCTAGGAGCTCTCCAGTGGCTGGCAGCAGCAGCAGCAGTGCTAGCTGACACGACAACAACAACGACAACAACAGAAACAGAAGCCGCGCCTCTCAACTGCGGTCTGGTCCTCTTTTATAGCAACACAGAGGGGTGGGTTGAGTACAAAAAGAGTTGGAGGATGAGGAGAGGAGTAGGCTTTGATTTGGAGAGAGAGAGAGAGAGAGAGAGAGAGGGGAGGAGGGGTAAGGAGGGATAGGTGTGTGGGGTTATATAGGCGTAGCAGGGCCGGCGCCGTTGGGGCCGCCGTCGGGGTTATAAGGGTCAACGAGGGAGCAAATTTAGTTGGTCTAATGACTAAAGTGGCCTTTGAGAAATGGCTACAGACCTATGTGTTGTCTCGGTGTGTTCCCTTGTTGGTTTCCCATATTAATCTGCAGCTACAAGAGCAGCAGCATGGGGTACATGAAGATATAATATGCATGCATATAATTGAGTATATATATTCACATTATTTTGGAATAGTGATTCGATGAAAGATTGAGATTCAAAGATCTTTTTTTCGACGACTTTTTCTATGAAGAATTTGCATCAGGGAGGAGGAGGAGGAGGAGGAGACTAGCAGAAGGGACAAGGCATTCAAAAGGGGCAATAAGTAGTAGTGTAACAGAAGACGAAGAAGAAGAAGTAGAAGAAGAAGAAGACTGCCACTTGTGATGATTGCCTTCAGAACTCGCAGGTCCATTATGAGAAGCGTCGCTCTCTGGCAAGAATGGTGGCATTTATTTCTCCTCATCCAGAGAAAGGAAAAAAAAAAGAAAAAAAAAGAGAAGCTTAGAGGCTCTGAAAATGGCGGGCAGCAACAGCGGCAGCAGCATTAAAGCGGCTTTATACAAGTTAGAAACCAGCAGAAAAGAAAGGCCAAAGTTTCACCTCCAGCCAATGCTGGAAGCTGCATTTGCTGCTACTTTTTTTCTCAAGTAGTTGTTCTCGGGAGCAGCCAGATGTGCCTAAGGGCCCCCCGCAGCTCTGCTGCCTTTCAACTCTGCGAAACTGTACTTTTTCTTGATGCATGTAGAAAGAAGGAGACAGAGAGAGAGAGAGAGAGAGAGAGCGGTCAGTTGATGGTGTGTGCTCACAGGAAGAAGCTGCTTTGATTATTGCAGATCATACACATTGTGTTTGTGATAGAGACAATAGTAGATCGACTGTGATGTGCCATAGAACTTGCTGCGATTGCTCCCCGGTGAATATTTATTTTGATCTTGGTTGGTGGAGCAGCTAAGATCTTGGGAAGAGACTGTGATTTCGCAAGTACAAATGCAGAAAGCACACTATGCAATATTATTATTAATCTAAAATCCAGGCCTGGAACGCCGTGTTGGCTTTTGGAGGGAGAGACGACGAGACTGCAAGTGGATAATGGACCTGCGCAAAGCTGCCATTTTATCCAGCTTTTGTAGAGCTTCTCTGCAGTCGGGTGTGTGCGATAACAGGACCTGATAATTTTACGCATCCAAATCTGACATGATTACTAATGCCACTGCAGTCTCTCTTCGGCGGGGGAGATAAAAATGCAAGCTTGCATTTCACAGGAAGCTTCTCAGAACACTCCACGCATCAATCACCATGACCCGTGCCTTCCGAGCTTCCCAGAAACAACAAAGAGACGCCCAGGATCCTTGAGTTGTCATCGAGTACTAATGCAGCCCCGTTCTGCCATCATTCTTTCTTTAATCGAGTGGAGATTAGATTTCGGAAGCAACCTTAAACAAATCTCTTGCAGCAGGTTAAGTGAGCATATGGGATAGCAGGCGAAGGAGACGGACGCGATCTGAGAGCGTTGCTTGGTGTTTGGAAGAGAGGGTTGGCCAAGTGTGCGAAGGAGAGGGAGCAGAAGAGGGTGATGTTTTGGAAGGACGCACTTAAATTGGAGCACATGACGACAAGGCAACAATGTCCATCACGGAGGGAGGGGCTTCCTCCGCTACGGCCGGGCCGATGTGCCGCCCACAAGGAGATGCCCCCACCCCCCCGACTTGCGTGGGGCGAGACGGGGACTGCCCACTCTGCGCTCCCCCCTACCTTCTTTCTCCCTTCGACCCGGTGTCCTAATGGAACCAAGACAGCATGGGGCCTCTCCTGTTCCCCACTCCGTCGGCCGGGCACAACCCCAGTGCTCGGGCTCGGGGTTCGGACTCATGCGCCCACCTTGGGCTCAGCGGCCGGTGAGCAAGACAAGCAGCAGCTTCCCTTCCTTCAAGGAAGACACACGAGTTCTTCCTTCTCTCTCTCTCTCTCTCAGGTCATCGATTTGCAGCAGCACCCAACCCAAGGCTGGAAGACAGAGAAAGCTAAACCCACACTCATTAGTCAATCAATCATGCACCACCCTTGAAGAACCTGAAGCTTTTTGGCACCTTCTTGAATCACCTAAACATGGCCGATCTCTGGCCAAACTTGAATCATTCAACTCTGTCTCGATTACTTTTCTTGTGAGCAAACACTTTTGTGGTGGGCGTCGGCCGTCAAGCATGAGATCGCTCGCTCATGGTTATTTACTCACTATAAGCTCGAATTCTTTTTGGTGTGGAAGAGCAAAGCGGCTACATACATAGTTCAAACTCATGAACTGTGCAAAAAAGCCGCTCACGCAAGAAACCATGGCCGCCTTCGAGTCTAAAGTCCTCCAAAGCATGCTTCCTGCACTAGATTTTTGATGAGCCTCGAGTCATTAATCTTACAGCAGATTTGTTTCTTTGTCCCCAGTTATTTTAAGTCCAACCAACACCTTTTCTCTGTGTGAGACAATGATCAGGTCTAATGTCCTAATCTGCGGACCTACCGCCATGAATGAGAGACAGATTCTTTTTATCATATCAGGCTGAAGTATGAGCCATCTATATCTTTGTCAAGCAAGCAAGCAAGCTTACTCAACAACAAGAAACTGAGAATATAATACATAAAAAGTACTCCAACCCCTGAGCACCAGCATGATGTGGATCAAACAGGGTTGGCAGCATCTGTTTCCTATTCCAACAAGCTAAGACAGCCAACTCAAAAAAAATATATAGCCATATGGATCACTCCACAACTGGTTTTAGGGCCTCTGATAAGGAGGAGAATTCTCCTTTTATTTTATTTATTTATTTATTTTCTTTTGCTTGCTTGTTTTATTGAGCTAAAACAAGTAATCTGCTGTGGAGAGGTCACAAGCTTGCAAGAGACACATCCAGAGTAGGTATTATCTGTAGACCAGCACTTATCTCACATCCATGATGATCCAGCAACCCTGTGATGCCAAATCATTGATGAACATGTCTCTATCCATCACCACACTGCATTAAGGAGAGAGAGAGAGAGAGAGAGAGTTGGGTATCAAATACATCAATGTGCAAAATGTGTTGTCATAGATAATGCAGGACAGTATTTGGCACACCCACCTACTATTAAATGGTCCATAAATATTTTTGGTCAATATACATCCAATACAGAGTAGGGCAGCCCCATGTAACATTCTTCAAGTTGATGTACTAGAATTGAAGCCACCAGAGCACTATTAACTGCCCAATTATTCTATGCAGCAATGGCTGCCTCATTTGACCACTTAAGAACTCTTGGGGACAAACCCCCTCCATTATCAAAAGAAATTGTCTCCCTGAGACCCCTCAAATGTTGACTTCTTTTTTCTCCTCAGGGCTTGAGCTTTTCTTTTGTGATATGCATGTTTGTACCACTTTTTGGAGCTACAGCAGTTGTAAATGGCAGTGATGAGTCTTAGACTGAGTCCCCCCACCACATCATTGTGATGATTAATACTTACTGGTCTGTGTCCCAGCTATATAAATTTAATACAAAAGGGGCCTCAGGATGATGGACCATCTTGTGTCTCTCTGCTCTGTGCTAAAGTGTCTGCTAAGAGAAGTAGAAGCCACAGAAATCATTCTTTTTTTCCTTTGCCTTACCTGGATTTCTTCTAATGAAGTCTGGGGAACCATTACCAGTTGCACTCCTCTTATCTTGGTTGGGTGGGGTGAGTCCCATCCTCCTGATGTCAGTGGAGCTACCCTGCATGAGCAAGACTCCTCTCATCCTTTGTTTGTACTTGACTTGACATCATGTTGGCCTGTGCTTCTTCTCTGTTTCCTCTTGTGAACATCATTTCTTTAAGGAAACACAATCCCTAACAAAATTTAGCACTTGCCAAGTTGATAATTCTTAGGATAGGGAAAAGTAAATGCTCTGCAAAATTCCTTTTGCATCATCATCAAGATGGCAAGCAAATCCCATGGGGGTTTTAAAGAGTCCCTGATGAACAACAGGCAACAAAAGACCAGTCAACCTGTAAGCAGAGTTCTCATGAATGAGTGTCCTGAACACAGTGTCCATTAGCAAGAATTAGGTCAGATGTTGCAGAGCCACCCACAATGAGTGAGTGAGTGAGTGACTGACCTCCCTGCACTGCACTTGACCACCAAAGACAAACATGCAAGTGATTGATTTAAGCCTACCTTTCTTCTCTATTCTTAGGCAGGGCCCTGCTTGCTACTAAGGGCAGACTCATGGAAGGGTAGCCCCTTCTTTGGTGGCTTCCAGCTACCTCTCAGCCCATAATTAATTGGGGAATCCCCCTATGCTGTAAGAAAAGACAAACTGGAGATGATGATGCAAGTGATTCAATTGCCTGGTTTCTGGATGATGAATACTTTAGGCCATGTATTTTGTGAATTAGCAACCTAAATCACTTTGATTCAGGTTAGTGATGCATATAAAAAAAAAAATTTTTGATCATTTCCATCAAATCGATCCGATGAATCAGAAGGTGGTATTACTTATTATCCATCTAAAAAGTTAAGCTTTTCCCCATCTTGCCAAATTAATCAATCATATGGCAAGCATCTTTATGAATGTTAATATGATGTGCAAAGCAGAAATGGGAGTGAGTCCATTTTGAGTGATGGAGCAGAAACAGTTTGAGGAAAAAAAATTCATATCCAATCCTCCTCGACATGATTGATGTTTTTAATGACAACTGCAGAAAAATTGAAAAAAAAAACACAACATTACAAATCACTCCATTTATTTTGTTGTATTATTATTGATAGCACGCGATTCCCCCCCCCCCCCCCACTTTTTCTTCCGCCAAGAACAGAATATTCCGTGAATCCTCGCCGTCTTCCTCCGCCCTCCTCACCCCCAAAAGATTCTCCGGTGGAAAGCTAACGCATGCTGCCGTGGCCGCGTGAGCCCCTCCCTATCTTTTACCCTCCCATCCGACGGTCCCCATTTGCCGACCACGCTCGTATTTAGATTTCTATCATCGAATAAAATAATTTATCTGTATCGAAACTCGATTAATTAATTATTTATATTCATAATTAAGATACGGTACGCTTGCGCGCAGGCGTCCACGCAATCCGCGGCATGGTGATCCGGCACTGTGTCCAATCCCTGACGACCACGTGGCTTCCAATCATTAGACCTTTACGCTTTTATACCTCCACCCCCCTCCCGCTTAGCTTGTCCCGTCACGTCCACTCCCTTAGCCTTTTTTTTTTTAATTTTTTTTATCGAGCGATTTCATCCGAACTACCCGAACTACCCCTCGCCAGCGACGCTGCCTTGCGTTCGTTATGTAACCACTTGTGCCGGTTGGGGTCTCCGAGAAACCATCGCCTTCGCCTGCTTTGGCATTTATGTCCTCTGGAGGCGTGTAGAGCTGCTGCGAAACGCCAGGGGACGGATACCTGCCGACAGGAGGAGGAAGCATTGCGCTCGCATCGAGGAGCGACGCCGGCCCTCGTAAGCTGCCACTCCCGCTTTGGACTGCTCTCATCGTCACGGCGCGCCGAGGACAAAAAGATTGATTGAGAGACACGCCAAAGGATCCACCACCACCACCACCGCTTCGAACCACGCATCCCGTGTCCATCCCCACTGAAGCGTATTCTATTCTACCCTCCCCCCCCACTATCTTTTGCTGCATGACACCTGTTTGATATATTGCCACTACACCACGGCTGCTTGAACGCGCACGCATTTCCACATGCATTTTTGATCTTGCATCCTCGACGATCTCTGAAACCGGGGATAAGTTTGACGTATTGAAAAAAAATTCATGCTCTCATTCATTTTCCTCGAGTACCAAAAAACTTGTAGGTTTTGAGCACTGCAGATCCAACAGGAGAAACAAAGCTAGTGAATGAATGGGTGGTAGGTAGGTAGGCAGGCAAGGGGGGCGCATTCTTTGGAATTCAAATGGGTACAAAGATGACAAGCAAACTGTTCCAAAAGGTTAGAGTTGTACCATCACACAGTTGCCTTTCTCTAAATTTGTTAGATTTAAATTGGAACTCTTAGTTGAAACTACAAAGTGTTCTTTAAACTCATATGATTATAAGAATATTCAAGACATATTTCAGATAGTTTATATATTTATGGATCTTTTAATTGAAACTAATTAATCACAGATAGTCGATATAAAGGTTACAAGAATTCTAAGATTTTAATGTTTTATAAATCCTTTTAGCGTAAACTAGCTAACTATAGGTAATATTAAGGATATTTCAGGGTTTTTTTTACATTTTTATGTTTGTTTTTTCAACTCAAATTAGCTAACCAGTGTTGATTATGATCTGTGTTTTCTAGATGAACATTAACGAAAGGGACACATATGAAGAATTCTAGTATTTAAAGTGATATCTACATCAATTTTGTAACTAATACGTTATTTATATATATTTATCCTATAATTTTAACGATATATATATATCTATATATTCTAAATTTTAAATCTTTTATATATGTCACTTCCGTTAATATTTATCTAATAATAAACAAACTTAACTATTATTAATAGCAGTTTTTTAAAAATAAAAGAATATTTGTATTAGGTTAAAGGACGTATATACATGACGTACGGCACATCACTTGTGTAATAAATACACTAACTAACATGAATATCTCAATAAAGACTTTAATACATTAAATTTTGGTAACCAAAAGCACTTTATTTTTTTATGAAAACTAAAAAATAGGTCAAAATATGAAATAAAAATTTATAAAGCAACTGATATTTTGATGCCAATTAGAGTTTCTAAATTATTATAATAACAACCAATGAAGATTAATTATAATCATATGCATGTAAGTTTATGAGTTTTGTGTGAATGCATGTGCTAAATTCACATTTGGAAAAGAAATAATAAAATTAAAAAATATATTTGTATGGTTGAGATAAGAATATTGTGGCAGATGCACAAAGTTACTATAAAAGATGAAGAAATAAAATTATATATATAAAAGAATAGTTATAATAATAAAACGAAAGTGAATGTTTCAGGATATCGAATATATCTTCAAAAGACTTATTATGAATGGTATTGTTAGTATTAGTGACCAACAAGAGGTAGATGGATAACTAAAAAGATTGAACGTAATTTAATTTAAGTAATTATACTACATTATACGAAGTTGACAAAAGATTCTTGCAATGGATTGATTCCAATCCAAGCAACTGAGAGTGCGTTATGATTTGTAAGTAATAAATATACGTACAAAAGTTTAGTGATTCTCACTGTAGGTTTCATGGATCTTTCCTTAGAAATCGGTATAGAACAGAGGGGAGCGGGTGGTTGTCGATAACAATGGTTGGGGAAATCCAAATATCCGCATGTGTTTGTTCTTCCAAGTCCAGCGTCGGAGAGACAAGATCTTGGCGGATGGATTAGACACAGCTACGAGCATGATGACAGCAACAAGCGAGCGAGAGAGAGAGAGAGAGAGAGAGAGAGAGAGAGGTGGGGAGGAATAATAATGGCGGCAATAATTGGTGAGAAGACGGAGGTGACGGGTGGTGGGGGGGGGGGGGGGGAACACATCTCATGGCGATGTTGTCGTCGTCGGAGCAGGCTGCCCCAGCCGTGTCCGGCTGTCGTCTGTGTGCTACCGCCGCTGTCTTCCTCGCGCCTCGCATGTGCTCCCGTCTTTTCGCAGCAGGGCCGGCCCCCTCCTCCCCTCGTGAGACGCGCGTGCCGCGGGGTTCCGTACGGTGCAAAAAAAAAAGAATCGACCTTTAGGATTCGTGCTGTCATCGCCGGATCGGCCAACTGTTCATCGCCGACGGCGAACTTTGGCATCATTGTTTTTTGTTTGTTCTCGTTCCGGTGAGCGAGACATCCCTCCATGTCATCCGATTCCGACGCAGCATGCACTCTATCTGCCTACCACTGCCTACCCTAAACCTTCAAAAGAGTCGCCAATGGCATGGCTTTCTCCTCCGGTGCATGCCTACCAAACTCCGGTCATCTCTGGGCCTCGGTTGTGGTCATCACACAATCTCGGAAAAGATCATTGGACAATCACCGCATCTAAATAGAATGCTTGCTTGCTGTCTTGTTCTGTGAGAACTTACCTTTGTGGTGTAGCCAAAGTAGGATCTACTGAGAAAAGTGAAAGATTAAAAAAAAAAAAAAAGTCTTGTCTTCGCATCCACTTTCACCACTAAATGCACGTCCCTCATCAGCCAAGATCTTGGGGGATCTACATCGGTCTCTTTTTGTATTTAAAGAATTGGGCGACTAGATTACGGTTTACCGTATCAAAGATTTGGTCACCACCGAGAGGAACTCGAGTCAAAGCAGGCATCGATTCTTGTTTGTGTTCTTGGTAGATAAATCTCGGAGCATGCAGGGTTGACCACTATCTATGATGAATCCCTATCCCTGAAACCCTAAGGTCCCATGATGCTCTTAGATTTGCTTTCCGGGTAGTACTCGATGCCGGAGTAGACTATGGATTTTGGCGTGCTCACCCGCGACGAAATCATAAGCGCTGTAATCAACATCAAGGACGTGGTAATAGATTGACATAGCAGATCTGTTCTTAGATCAGATGTGATGGGAGAGAAACAAGACTGCATGGCTCCATCACGCAGATTCACCGGTGTCATGTTGGCTTTGTTTTTTACTGTGATGGAGATGTGCACGAGGAACGCCATTTCCGGAGTTTTAGCAATGGAACACTCTGCAGTGGCGACTGGAGGAGGAGGAGGACGAGGACCAGGAGGAGCGGTGGCGGTCGGGATCGACTCCAACCACCAGCCGACAGCCACGCCCACATCCAACACCTCCGATATCCCCCCCACCACTATCTCCAGTCCCCATCCATGTAGTCTTCGCTGTCTCCTCCCTTCAATGCTGCCGCCTGCACCCACGCCCGGTGGGGAAGCCCTTCCGCCACACGTCCGCGTCATCGGTGGCGGCAAAGGCCATCATATATCCTACATTTGAATCCACTGTTCCCATCTGCGGCGACGTGGAATCAACATCAATTCGCACCCTTTGCAGAACCATAGCTAACTCGTCAAGTACAGTCGATGCCGTGGAGTTACGACCAGAATCTGCACACCTTCTCATGACGGACGAGCATCGCCAAGTGTTCGATGAAAAGTCGCGACGAGGAGGGGCGCGGGGAGGGGGGAGGGGGCGTCATGTGCTGCTGTTGCCTCTTGTAGCGTCGCGGCAAAGAAGGGGTACACCGAACGCGGAGTGGCGGAGGGAGTGTCGACGTCGACGGGCTGCTGTTGCTGACCCCCACCATGAGCTCCGTCGTGTCAGTTCACCCGACCTGACCACTCCTCGTCATCATGAGGGCACCCCCAGCTGAGCTCGAGAGGGGGTCTGTCGACTGTGCTGTTGTGTTCCTCCTGCATTGTGCCGGCCTGGCCTTTGTCCTGATATGTTCAGATAGGTTCAGTTGCTTTCAGAATGGTCCTCCTGCCATGGTCCTGAAGCACCTCAAACCGGTCATGACAAAGACACACACACAGATCTGCTCTGCTGAGACTTGGGGGAGACTTCATCTCCACCATATCCCACACAGAATTTTGCTGCTTATAGTTCCTCTTTGTGTTCCAAGTATGGCTTGTAGGACATGTGACCTGCTTCATTCCTGGAATTCCAAAAATGATGCTGTCCTATCTGCTTTCAACAGGCATAAATGCTCTCTACCCACCCCAACTTGATGGCTACTTTGTCGTCCTAATTTGTGTTCTTGTTCTTGGAAATGATTACTGTACGTTCCATCAAGAAATTAATGTATGTGTTGGGCTGAAACAGTAGTGGATCAGAACTGTTGGGCTCAAGCATGCACAGGGTTTTGTGGAAGATGGATGTTCTCCAACAACAACAAAACATGAATTTTTTTTTCTTTTTTTGTGGAAGATGGGCTTAACTAGCCGAAGAGGGATTGCCAACGCCGGCAAAATCACTGTAGAAGCAGAGGAGTAAGAAAGGCTCAATGCAAGGGAGAAGCCATAGCTTGCAAACATGTAGTATAGATGTTGTTACTTTAGGTCGGTGGATGACCTCGGAGTAGGTCGACAACCCAACTCGATCGAGGACTTCGATTTCGCTTTAAGACGTCTCAAACACTAAATATGATATCGAGTCTAAGACATCGTCACTCCATCAATATCGATTTTAAAAAGGGACTTCCGACGTAATCTCTCAGAAGCTCAAGTTAGACTTTCACAATATATTTATGAGATACAAAAAAAAAGTTGTGTGTTCATTGATCCTTCCGCTTGCAATTAAAAAATTATTCAATAATATTCTATCGTCATGGTATATCCATCCATCGACGTTTAGGTATATATTCCCTATATCAACCATTAATCTTACAAATATTTTTTATGGAAAGCCCAAACCTGGTCGTGTTTCTACAGACCAGCCCATATGAAGCATCAAGATGAACCCTCAGCCATTAAGGTGTTCGGTAAAATTAAAAATATAATTATGATTTCTAAACTATAAAATTATTTTGTTGTGCATTATGAAAATTAAAAATCATATTGGTTTGGTGAAAAAATATTCATGTATAAGGCGAGGATTAAGAATTATGACTGAAAAGATCAAAATTAAGTGGCATGCATTGGGTTTGACATGACATAACAAGTTTAAGTTTTTAGGTTGAATTCACTTCTAATTTTATTTATGCTAACTATGATCCATTTGATTTATATAATTTTAAAATATCAGTGTTGTATCAAATCTAAAGTTCACAAGAGAATGGTTTTTTTTAAATAATTTAAATTAAAAATTGACCTTCCATTATGAACGGGGAGAGAAGATCAATCCATGAGACATGATGTTAGTGAAATATTTTATGGATGAAATGAATATTAAAAGAGGATTAATTAGCCCTTTTTCTATTGGTAATGAATCTAATTCTATTGTCCTCAGGAGGCGAGATATGATAAAAATAGATATTGGTTAGTCTCCTTAAATGATGCTTTAATTTATATGGCTCATCCCAAATAATTTAACATGATAAAAAAGCACATGCAATCAATATATATATATATGTTTATGCTGTGAGCATAGCACACAAAATAATTAATTGATGGCAAATTGCACGCTCGAGGTGGCGGCTTCGACATCCACGCGACGCCCTCACGCGAGCTTCCCGTAGCGGACGCTGACGAGCGACACGTCGTCGAGGACGGGGCCGCAGAGGGAGCTGAGGTCGTCGCTCCGGGTGTTGTAGTTGGAACTCCAGAAGACGACGCGGGTGCGGGCCGCGGTGGCCGTGAACCGGAGCACCGCGCGCTTCCACCCTCCCTTGCCTTTGGACCCGTACGGCACCTTTATGGTGTGCTCCCCCGCGAAGGCCTCCACCTGCAGCGACCCCTCGCAGGCGTTGCCGGCGTCGCCCACGGCGAAGGCGAGGGCGTAGCGGCGGCCGGAGACGGTGCGGACGACCTGCGCGATGGCCGACTCCTTGCCCGCCAGGAGCTCCACTGCGCGGCGGCCGCGCGGGACGGAGAAGTCGTCGGCGTCTAGGTACCTGACCGCCTTGAGCGACTCCACCATCCACCCCGGGAGCGGGGAGTGGTCGTCCTCGATGTGGGGAGGGATGACGACGCCCCATGTGGTGTTGGGAAGGATGTACGGCCCTTCCTCGAAGCCGCCATTCTTCAGAACGTTCGCTGCGGCAGTGAATCAAGCATGAGATCAGATCCAAGGCAGAGCGCATGGATGCATGATGAGCCATGAGAGCGCAGGGGAGCTTACTGTTCGTCCTCCGGGGCGGGATGAGCTGCTTGATGGCGACGGAGTCGATGAGGGGGCCGCAGGCGGGGTCCTCGGAGACGCTGGGATTGTGGATCACCACCTCGACCTCGTCGGACTTGGCCAGCCACGCCCAGGCGTAGGAGTCCCAGCCGTTGCTGCTGTACATGGTCTGCATAGGGAGGACACCGGACTCGGGGGAGGCCGACACGTTGAGCCGCTCCTCCTGCGCGCACGTCCGGGCGGCGCTGAAGGTGAGCGAGTAGCGCATCCCCTTGGCGAGCTTCACCTTCTGCTTGATGGAGGCGTCGTTGCCCAGGCGGACGGCGTAGGAGCCCTCGGGCACCACCAGCAGCATGTCCCCTTGCTTCTGCCCCCATTGGATGTACTCCACGAAGCCCGTGATCTGCCATTGGGGAATGGCGTTGCGCCCGATCACCTGCGTGCCCTTCATCTCCTTCGGCTTCGGCCCCAGCTCGAAGTTGCCATTGGGGAGCAAGCCTGCACCGGTTTCACATCACACACAAGGTTCAGCGAATGCCATGTCCATCAAGGCACTGTACTCCATGGAATGGAATGCAACAGGGTAAATGTTCATGTGTGTCATCAAGCTAGAAGAAGACGAAGGATTAGTCATCTAATCCCGATCACGTAGAATTAGCTGAGCTACCAAATTGGCTCAGATCTTAATAAACACAGCTTCTGACACCTCCGAGCTGCAAGAGGACAAGGAATAATTGTTCTGCTCCTGCTGTCTCTATCCTCACCAACCTAATGACATCGATACATATGGAAGAAGCTTGCCCTGCATCCATTAGTGTCCCTCTGCAGTTGTTGGGATGTAAATATGACTCCAAGCGCACGGGCTGTGAGTCCATCCCGACCATCCACACCATTCTTCTACCCTAAACTTTAACTCTCTTGGATTCTCACCAAGCACCGGCAGTAGATCCGGCAATAGGTGGTGAAATGGCGCTTTCCTGAACTCATCATGACATGGGAAGCAAAGAAGAAAAGCAGAAGGAGATGACTGTCATGCGCCACAAAACAAGAGTCCGAGAGTGGCTCACCATCAGCGAAAGCTGCGGCCAGTTGAGATGCAACGCACAGAAACAGGGAAGAAGCAAGCAAACGCCGCAGCATTTTGGCAGTCTCAGAAGGAACACAAGAATAGGATAGGAAGAAGGAAGGAAAGAGAGCTCACAGGGTGAAGCAAATCGACAGGCCACACGGAGCACAGCTTAAATGGTCGTTCATCAAACACAAGAGACCCTAAAATAAAGCTGTGTTCATCTTGACATTCCAAGATCTACCTACTGTCAAGATGAGTAGTAAGAGTAGGAAATGCTGGTGGACGTGTGGAACACCGTACTGAACACATGGCTCAGACATGGCATATCAAGCAGACACAGGTAAAACCTCGGTATTATAATGAGGCTGCACGCAAAAGCTTAGTTCTCCGGTTTACATATTGAAAGGTCGGCTGAGGTCCCATTGATGGGCCAAAAAATATATGGGGGTTTCATGTGCAGTTCACTGAGACATCATGTGCTAATAAATCAGGGAATCCTGAGCTGGGCATGTGCTCACTGGACAACCTGTGATGGACTGAAGAAGAAGAAGAAGAAGAAGAAGAAGAAGAAAAGTGCAGTGCCTCACATCATCATCATCATCTTTTCTTCTTCTTCAGCTTAAAGAGACTGTAAGATCAAATTGTTGGAGCAGTTAATTCCCTTGGTGAAGGATTTCTACATCTAATTTTCTTCAAACCAAACCAAAATGGCAGTGTGCTGCATCAGGCTGTTCCTCCCTTTAATCTTCAGAAGAAGATTGAATGTATGGATCATAGATCTCCTTGAGATCTAAAGAGTATGAAGTTTAATCTTTAATGTCTCTTATATGTTTCTCCCATTTTTGAGGAGTAAAACAAGGCGAATGCTCCTCTCAGTCGGCCTTTAGCTCTTCCTGCTTGTCGACTTCTGTTTCTCCATGTCTCAGTTGACACCATCTGATCCCCCATTTCCAGTCCTTTCTTCCATCTTATCTTCCTCAAAAGAAGGTAAACATGGCTCCTCACGAGCTCTCGTGAAAGGTTTTGGCTCCATAGTCCCATCTTTTGGTCCCATCGCTCCATTGTCCCATCTCTTTCACACAGTGGTACCTCAATCTACTTGCATGGATAATATTCATCGCCCTACTGAGATTTAGACAAACACACACATCAATCTATCAAAAAATAATAAAACCAGCTGACCAGATCTACCATGTCATTCATTACAAGTCATACTTTGAATTGAAATTATTCGAAAAATACATCTCTGACTAATGGTTAAAGATCCAAGATTATAAATAAGGGTCCTTCCGGCTATGGTAAAAGCTCTTTTCTCTCTTCTCCACTTTTCACATTTCATCCTAAGATCTCCACTTACATCGAGTATCAACTAGGTTGAGTATTGGAAAAATCTTGATACTTCTTACTTACAAGATGAGCGTGGAAGTTTAGCACAGTTTGAGCTCACTCCCATTTGTTGTGCGATAAGATTTAAAATCTAGATCAGGCCAGATCATAATGTGGACTATATTTGGTGGTGATTTCTCATCTAATTGATGACCAACCTATAGACTGTATCCATCCTCTCCTTGTTTATTATTTTAGTAGGTTAATCTCAAGAATCTTGTAATGATATCACAAAAAGGGTGTTGAGGTAGTTAGTTGTTAATAATCCAATTCTTTTCATACAACAACATGAGTATTGATTCTTAAATTAAGAATCAAAGTATCACGATGCAGGTATGATAGGTTAATTGTATCCTTGTTAAGGTTCAACATAGTTCAAATTAAATCATAGTATAGTGCATATAAGGTGTAGCCCAATAATTGACTCCGTGACGAGTGAATTGACTCCATCTATGAGCATCAAAAATATTAGATCTATTATTATACCAAATATCATAACCTGATGTTATACGCTCATCAATTTTATTTGACATAAATCATTGGTCAAAATTTATAAATCTAAATTAATAATAATATGCTCATCAATTCTTATAAGTTAATTTTATTTTTATCATTTTAGATATGAGACTAACTATGCTGTGAAATCACATGAAGATTCCCAACACATCATCTAATCAATATGTGTTGCATTCATCAAAGAGTCAAGCTAACCACTTCCAAAATAATAAATGGTTAGGTAAAGGGTGTGAGAGGTTATACTTGGAAACCTGGAAGAGTTTGCAGCTTCTGATAGATACATCAAATTCAACTTTGTAGAACAGAGGGCACAGCTCCACTGATACATGGAATAAAAAAGGGAAGCAGTTCCTTCCCTTGGCCTTTGCAAGAAAACTTTAGACATGAGATACAGAATAATATGAGTTCATATTTTGTTAGGCAACCCACAGACATATATATCAAATAAAAAAGATATGTTCCCATTATTATTATTATTATTATTATTATTATTATTATTATTTTGACCATTGATGATTTGGTAGGTAACAACAGTATGGCCACCTAAATAGTAATTAGTCAAGCCTGCTGGATTGATTATTGTTATTATTTTGACCATTGATGACAGTGGATTGATTTTTCATGTTATATATGGATTTGCACAATTAGCTTAAATTATATTTTTTAATTGATAAGTTTTATATATTAACACTATTAATATTCAAAATATTTGATAGATGATACTCTAGTAAACATGAGAAGAATAATGGACAAATGCTAAGAAATTATTTTTCATGGCTACCTCATTATAAAAAGCTACCTAGAGCATGGTGATCATGTTTAATGATTATTACTAAAATTATTTTACCCTTATTGAATATTAACTTGAGAGTCAGAATAATCATATTAGAAATTACATCCAATCTTGGCTTTCATATAGGTCGATCACCAAATCTACGTCAACCCCTGATCGAGCACTCGAGCTTTCCTTTTCGCTATATGAAACTTCTCACACACATAGTCTCGAATCTAGTTTGATTGATCAGTATATCATTAACATCCATACTATCATTTTGATGCTAAAGGATGACCCGTGTCATAAAAATATCATTTAACTAACTTGCTCAATGGGTGCTCTAACAAGTGTGCTCCGCCCTTGATCCACAATGCGACTGATGACAACAAGCGTTCTAGCAACAGGTGCTTCACCCCCAATCTATGACATGGTCAACATAGTCTAAAGCATGGTTGATCACAACTCAAAGTGTACTCTAAGATAACAATACGATCGAGATGATTTTTACAATAACATTACGACTAACATGACCCATAGTGCAATCGACACTACCCGACATAATGTCTACGATGATAGCATGACTGTCATAGACCAAAGCACTCTCTATAAGGATATTAACGTTGATATAACCTAAAGTGCTCTCTACAACGTTAATGCATCTGATGGTGGTCCATAATCGTTCATTTTAATGACAATGCAATTGAAATAGTTTGAAGTGTTAGATTTGAGGACAACATGGCTGAAATGGTCCAAAGCATCCCAATATCCATCTTTGTCCTTCATATATATAAGAGTATCTAATGTGTGATGTGCTTTCATCGACAAAAGCATATGAAGTATTTAATACGTATACTATGGATAAAAAATTATCCCGATGGTTGATAGATTCATAGACATAACCATCATTAACAAGCAATTCATCATTCATAGATAAAAAACATAGTGATGAGAGACACGCCTTTCTCAAATATTAATATCTACCACATGAGGCATTTTTTGTGGATGAGAGCATTTGAGGTGTCCGATACAATCCTCAAATAAAAAAATAACTCGACGACCAACATGTTCTTTATGGACACTCATGTCTTTAACATGGAGTCCGCTTACTTAATGTAAGCAATTCAACCAAGTACTTGATGTAGATAGCCCAACCAATACCATATGTGGGCAAGTTGGCCATCGCCTAAGGTGGCGAAATAAGCTAATGCTCAAAGTAGCTAGGTCAAACGATGCCCGATGAGGCCAAGTTGACCGATACCTAAGATGACAATGTTAACCAACGTCCAAGGTGGCCAAGTTGACCAATGCCGAGGTTGCTAGGTTGACCATTGCTTGAGGTGGCTAGGTCGGTCAACTCCTAATGCAACCAAGTTGACCAATGACCAAGATGGCTAAGTCCACCGATACCCGAGGTGGCTAGGTAAGTTAGTGCATAAGATTTATTTTCTCTATTTGATTTAAACACCCTTATCTCTCGACATTAGTCTTCACGGAAATCAATCACAAAGCATGCACTCGAATCCACCTGAGCTTCATATGAATGTTCAAGCCTTCCTTTCAAGACTATATTAGATTTCTTCATGAGCCCAAATCAAGTTAGGATGATGTAGACATCATCGACATATTCAAGTCTTCTCCATATAACTACTATATTCATGAACCCGATTAAACCCACCCTATCAAATAGGACAACCAAAAATAATATTGTGAATGTGTTTTTAGAGTTAATATTTCTTTAGGTATCTTAATCGATAAATTCTCCATCCATCTTTTTTTCAACAAAATTTTTGTCATTAGGATCGACTCTCTACCGTGATCAACGATGCTCTTTATGTATCATGGCATCCTTGCTTTATTCTGAAACATATTATATTGCTAATCATTTTTGAAGTTGGGGATAAATATTTTTGAATACATTTCCTTCCATCAGTTGTCTCTTAAAACTTTCATTTAGGATTGCAATCAGATGTCAACTTACATATATAATATCCACACGTCCTGATGAGAAATCACCACGGAATATAGTTTAGAGAATATATATATATATATATATATATATATATATATATATAGAGAGAGAGAGAGAGAGAGAGAGAGAGAGAGAGAGAGAGAGAGAGATGGCTCTCTCTGTAATCTTCTCTATCCATCGTGGGGTTGACAATTTTTTTCTCTCTCATGCATATGTTTTTAAATTCAAGAAGAAAGAGACTGGGAAATAAAAAAGAGTTATCATCATAATATATTTTGAAGACAAACCTTAACCTTAATTTTTTTGAACTCCATAAGTCCAACTTCTTCAAACACTTACATCATATATCCACGGCTTTGTCATTACTTTCAACACCCAGTTAGATAGTTCAAAATCTTATCCGACTTATTTTATGTAGCGAATTTACTTATCAAAGACTAAGGGTTGAACCCTCATTCCATATGTTTTTGCATCTGAAATATTAATATTATGCATCGTACCAAACTAATCAAGAATTAGGGTTTGAAATTTTCTCTGACATATTTTAGCACCAACTTATCCTACAAGTTGATATGATGTATCGAGCCATCTTTATTACGCATCTTAACCATTTGGTGCCCAATTTTGATTCACCTAACTTGAAAAAAAAAAGGATAAATGTCAAGTCTAATGAGATAGATGTGTGTACTTGACATATACTACTGTAGTATCCATCAAGAAAGACTTGGGAAAGGAAAAAAGAAACGGATGAGAAAAATTAATGACCCTTTGTGATCTACATTGTGCTTGTTGCAAGATAAAATTAATAAAAAATAATAGATTTGAAGAAGAATAAGAAGAAGGAACGAAAGTTTTATATGTTGGACGTGAGCTCACTGATTGTTACATTAACAATAATTCAACTATTGGGGGTTGTACCTTAACATGATACGAGGAGTTAGCTCGGAGAGATTTTTCGTGTGCACAAGCTCATCTCCATGGATAATTGTGACGTCTTGGGCTCGACCTTCAGTCGGTTCCTCCGTAAGGGGTCGGTGCGTCCCTCCTACACAAAGGCCTTGGGTAAGCTATTGGTGCTCGGCCGAGCCCCTCTAACGATCAAGTTAGGGGCGAGAATGATTGAGCGAGAAATAATTTTCACTAAATTACGTTCCCTCTTTTACCAGTGGTGGTATGAGGGTATTTATATTGGCATGGGGGCTCGTTTTATACGGGATATGTCATTACTGCAGTGCTTGATACGCTGTCAATCGTCTATCGTTAGAGGTGCTATAGGTTGGTCGACCCGTCGTATTCGGCCTGTCATACCGTCAGCTGCCTACTGTCAGAGATATTATATGTTGATCGGTCCATCGCTTTCGTTCTTACATGCCATCATTCGCCTGTTGGTAGGGGTGTCGTCATGCTATCAAATCATTCGCTGTCAGCTATGCTGCAGATCGGTGATTGGAAACTGTGTGAGCTAAAGAAAATTATTGTATACTGATAGCACTCATTACAGTGTAAGATTGGAAACTGTGTGAGCCTTGTAAGACTCATTGGCCTCCTTTGGTCTTGTCTCCTCATTACCTCCCTTGTGGAGGGAAGACAGATGAGGGATTTAAATAGATTGATGATTCACAACACCCTTCTCAGAACAAGCCTAAAAAGATGCACCACTCACAGTGTTGATAGCCATTGATTTCTGTAGGTTCTGAAGCATTGCTTAGAATAAAAAAAAAGAGTGTACATTGTACATTTATGGCTGCTGTTGCTTTGCTGCACCATCCCATGTTTAAACCATTTTGATGTGACATTATCACAGCCCTGGGGTGATGCCAAAAGTTGTCAGTAGGAAGTTTCCTGAGAACAGCAGTTTACTTCATCATCCTTTGTTCATTCCCTCAAAAGAAGAAACCTGGAGTTTATTCTCACAGCCTATGATCCTGGTTCCAAGCCTGAGGGGTAAAGCTCCTTGATCTTTTCATTTTGGTGGTGGTCTTCTATTTCTATGTTTATGTTACTGCTTCTGCACATTTGTTTTTTCTGAACCTTGTGTCCATCTCCTGCTGGTATGAATGTAGCCAGAACTCTGCAACCCAAGTTAAAGAGAAACAAATCTTTTAAATGCAGTGGGCATGTCCCTGGAGATCATTTTACTGTGATTTAGTTGGTTCTTCACATGATATATACATTGGTTAAAGCTTGTAAGATTCATGTATCTGACTCCATCACCTGTAGAAAAAGGTCATCTTCCACACAAATCAAAGTTTGGGGAGTATCAATCTATGCATCCCAGTTCTCCAGTGACTGAAGCCAAAATAAAAATCCTTGTACCAAATGAACTAAGATGCAGCAAAGTGTAACCTTTCAATCATATATCAGTTTCAGAAGCTCAAAAGCACAAGCATCACTGAAACATTTAACCTCAGGTTTCAGTAGGATTCAGTAACACAGCTAGAAGGACGCTGTCCACCTATCATCTTTCTTGTTTTGATAGATTGATGTGCACTTCACGGCGACTATTTGTTGGTGCATTAACTTCGCATGGACCTGCTTGTAGCTTCAGATCTGCTACCAGTCAAACCCTGATGCTTTTCCCTTGCCTGCTCTTCTTGACTTCTCTACCAAACCATTAAGGAACCCTTTGTATTCGTTTCCAAAGCATAAACCATCAAGATTAGCAGAGAATGATGATAGATGTATCAAACTGGTGAATCAGATTGGAACTCCAGTCATGAGGACATTTTTTCTGATATCTGATAGCTCAGCTGATGATGACAGCAAGCTCTCCCTCTCCAGGCCATTGACTGCTTCTCCAGGCTCTCCTTCCCATAGCCCTCGACCATGTCCACGCCCCGGAAGCTCCTCCCACGTTGCGCTCTCTTCTTCTCCCTCTTCCTCCGCCTCTGCGTCGCGGATGTGGGCACTGCCGCCTACTACGGCCCACCTTACACTCGTGAGTGTCCTCGTTCATGGCCGCAGCGTGTTAATCTTCTCTATCTGACACCGCCGTCCGCTCCTCCCAGCCACGGTCTGCTTTGGCGGCGACACGAGCCGGTTTCCTGCAAACAACCTCTTCGCGGCGGCGGGCGAGGGGGTGTGGGACAACGGCGCAGCTTGCGGGAGGGCGTACGTGGTCCGATGTCTCAGCTCGCCCACTCCGAAGGCCTGCGTCAACGGCAGCACAGTCCAGGTCGAGGTCGTCGATCAGGGCAGCATGCTGAACTCGATGCCGTCCACCAACGGCACGACGTTGGTCCTGTCAAAAGCAGCGTTTCAGAAGATTGCGAGCTCGACAGCTTCCATCATCAACATCGAGTTCGCGCAGTAAGCGTTACGCATTCATTACCAAGCTTTCCTTGTTCCTTCGTTTTCATCAGATTCAGCTGCTGCTTCCTTCTTGTGCAGGGTTTGATCTGCGTGTGGAATCGAAAGGGGTTGTGAACCTGTGTTTGTCTTACAAGCTTCCTGTTGGTGTCTTCCACTCTGATTGCTTTCTCATGCTATATCTCAAGAAAGATCTTCAAATCTATCAATCATTGCAAGTGACATTTGTTCTAAAGATTTGTGTTCAAGATGATTTCATTGTTGTCAAATTCTTCCAAACACCAAAGAAGATAATTTCATGACAAAATCCAATAATTACATGGCCCATCACGTTGCCATTTTGATGTGGAACTAATCACATTGAGATATCGCAAATGTAATCACATTGCCATTTTCTACTTCTCATGGGTTGACCCAACCCAAAAGTAATCGATATCAGCCATGTTAATTATTTCACGTAAAAGTCTTATATTTATCCCACACTGCGATTTAGCATGTCTGAATCACTCCGGAAATTTCGAGGTGATGTGTCTTTCAGGGTCGTCGTGTGAAGCCCGTACCGCCACATAAGCCTGTAACGGTCCACATCACTCCGGAATAGTATGGGAGTGATTCGGTATTGGCGTTCGAGGGAGGAACTTATGATGGCTTCATCACCGTTGAAACGACATCGGACGATCGATATTTATGTTCAGTTCCTCCTTCCTCGTATAAGAACACAGCCCCTTCAGTCGCCGTCCGCCTGCCTAGCCCTCGTTCTTATAGAGTTTTCCGCTTCTCTTCTTTTTTCAGATTAATCTTCGATAATAATATTGTAGATAAGTTTTGTTGTGCGCGATCTCCAGAGAGGATCGCTGTCCGTTTCCATCTTCGTTTCTTTTTTTTTTTGGAATTTTGGAGATGGATTTCTGATTAGGGTTTCTTGGGCTAGGATTAGGGTTTAGTATCGGGTTGTAATTCTTGAGTCTGGACCTCTCGTGGCGTTGTCGAATCGATGGACAAGAAGAAGGTGGCGGTTCCTCTTGTGTGCCATGGGCACTCGCGGCCGGTCGTGGATTTGTTCTACAGCCCCGCTACGCCGGATGGGTTCTTCCTCATCAGCGCGAGCAAGGGTGAGCGATTCTTCTGATTTGCTCCATGCTTGAAATGAGGAATAACAGGATAATTGATCTTTCCTACTGGATCGTTTGATCTGCACTTAACTTGCATTTTACTCATGTGAGAAAACCCTTATTCATGAGGAGTGATTAATCGGTAGATGTTGATCATATGATCTATTGCAGATCGCGCTAAACAGTGATTATATGATTTCTTTGGAATCTTGGTCTGCCATTAGAAAGATTGTTATAGGATCGCTAGGCATTTTGCATCAAAAAAATCGATAGGCATATTGCTTTTTTCTGGATAATAAATTGCACAAGTGCATCAATCCTTTCACTTGACATCTTTCATTAATGTTTGCAGCTTCTTACATTTGGACATTATATTCTTTCAGATCTAAAATGATGGTAGAAAAAACTTGATTTGTTTTTTCTCTTTGCCAATATCTAGAGAAAAGAGACCATAATAAGAAGTTGAATACTTAATATGTTCATTACGGCAGTGCCAGTGGCTACCTTGGTGATGTTGCCTATGGGTGTTCTAAGGCCCTGGTTTGTCTTTGACATTCAGTATCATGACTCATCATATTAAAATGGGTTAAATAATCTGCAGTTTGAATAATCTAAACATTTTAACCTTGCTGTTAATAATAAGACAGGAATGTCAAGGACTATATGGAGAAAATCACAGAGGGGGGTGGTCTCATGATGAAACCAGAGACGAAATAAGGAAATAAGAGATAATATGTGAGCAAAGAGAGAAGATAAAAGTAAAAGGAGGTGGCAGTTGAGATTATTGTTCTGTTAGTAAAAAAAGCATGTGATTGTCACCGTTTACTCTTTTACTTGATTGACTTTATTTGGGCTCACTTAATGATCTCAAATATCAAAAAGAATAAATGAACAGACTGAGTTTGCTGCATTATCACTCTTCATACTATGTTAGCTCTCACTTCTCATGCTATACCGATGTGAACAACTGTTGGCCCTTTAATTACATATAAGATCATCCCTAATTTTTAGCTAATGAATTCTTTTATGATGCAAGACTGTTACATGACATGAATTAATTGACTTTAACAAGTCCAAATAAGCCTAATATGAGAGCAATACCAATTAGATTAGGTTCAAACTGGACTGTAACAATTGGATTCTGAAACATTGATTCTCTTTCAACTGTTATCCACCTCTTGCTTTAGTATGAAATGTCCTAGGTACAATGTCTTTTGGAACAATAACCTTAATATTCTCAAGACTTTGTGCTATTGAAGTATTGAAAATAAGGACTCAGCTTTTGAAGGTTTCAATAAGGATTTTCTATGGAACTACTCCTCGTTATATTTCAAACACTTGACACTTGGAAGCTCAAACTGTCAGTTCCTTGGTCATGTTTTGTTTACTTAATTCTTCTGCAATTTGTTAAGAAGCCTAACAAATATCCCGTGTAGAACAAAGCTGTTCAATTTGAAGTCCGTTTTGGACCTTAGTGCGATCACATCTTTAGAATCATAAACACTAGTCCTTGATGATAATTGATAGAAATTGCCATTTATGCTCATTTGCATTCTTCATTCCCTCTATAGATTGTGTGTGATGGTTTATTTACATATAAGCCTGTATTTTGACTTATTCACAAAGTCCTCCCTATTACTTTTTACAACAGGCAGAATGCACATGTTGGATAGGTTTGACTTGAAATGCATTTGACATGTATTGATCTTGTCATAGGTATATGAATTGTTTTTATTAGTAATTTATATGGAGTTGCTATTCATATATTTGGATGAAAAAATTGTGATATTTGTTGCCCCTTCAATTTACGTACCTTTCTATTCATGAGCTATTTTGAAATGAAGCCTTTCTTTGGCACTCCTTTGAAATATAAGCTATTTTGTAATTTCTGAAAGAAACTACATATTAATTGTTAATTCCAAATTTTTTTAGCAACATAGATTTCTAATTAATTTTTAAATATTTAGATGCAAATCCAATGCTCAGAAATGGTGAGACAGGAGACTGGATTGGAACTTTTGAAGGACACAAGGGTGCCGTTTGGAGCTGTTGCCTTGATACCAATGCTTTACGTGCTGCTACTGGATCAGCTGATTTTTCAGCGTATGTCACCCTTGTGTTCTTGGAACTGTCAGTTTATGAGAAAACTAAAAAGAGCTTCAATTTAGAATGATCAATTTTCAATTGTACACATTGAAGCTATTGAATCCTATAATCAGTGTTTGTATCTTTGCATGTACTTTCTGCTTTAGAAAATTTTTTCATATCATGCTTCTAGTAGAGCATGTAATAGTTTTTCATGTATCATATGCCTGTGTTAGGTTCTCCTTGTACAATTTCACCTCCATATGTTATGAATTTAGTTAGACATGATTTACTTTCTTGAATGGTAATCTTGTTAGTTTTGTGATGTACCTCATATGTCAAAAGGCCTATGTATCTCAGAATCGACTGTCTAATTAACAAACAGAACTTTTATAAGGAATATGGAATGATATCATATCTTCTGATGCAGCTCTTCTTACTTACTAGACAAGTTCCATCAGCATTTTTCAAAGTAATATGTTAAAACTCATTGACATATACTCATGATTTGATGCTTTTGTGCTTATCTTTAGTTTTGCCTGTGGCAGATATCCTTGTTTCTCCAACAATAGCTGTTCTTGTTACATCACCTCATGTCAAATTTTGATAAGCAAAACCCAAATCATCTTTTATAATGGACATGTTAGCACCCTTCTCTGAGTCAACCAATCATTCATTTGAATCATTTGGAGAAATATAATTAATGCTACTCTGTATCATGGCAAGTCTTGGGTATCTGATTATGTCTTCGTGGTGAGTCCAGACTGTCACATTCTGTTTGCTTTAGTTATATGAACACATAGCAACACAAATATTCTGTTGGACTAGCATTAGGGAGTTACTTGCTCTAAAAATATGGTTTCAGTATGATTTTTAAATACTTTTGTCATTTCATGTGTATGCAAGTTTATTTTCCTGTCATTCTTATTAGATCCATCTATATGTGATTATACTTCATCTTTTTTCAGAAAAGTATGGGATGCAATAACTGGGAATGAATTGCACTCGTTTGAGCATAAGCACATAGTCCGATCATGTGCTTTCTCTGAGGTAGATGAGGATCTTCCGTGTTACCCTCAAGTCTTTTTAAGTTGCATGTCTGTTTTGCTATTCACATTTAGTTTTGTTTGTTGTTGATCATACATTTTACTGCACTTAATCTGCCAACTGCCTTGTCGTTTCTTCACTGTTATAGTATTCTGGCAGCAAAGTCACCTTCTTTGTGTTTGAAGCAGTATGTTTCTTTTCACCAGCTACGATCCTATGTTGATATGATAACACTATTGTTGCCATATCATAAGACATTTATAAGTATAAATTTTTGTTGCAAGATGCAGCACATTTGATAGCTTGTAACTGTTGTAGCTGATTATGTGGATCAGTATACTGTTCAACCAAAACAAGACATTTGTTTGTCATAATGGAAACCTACAGTTAATAGACAAATCTTATCTTAGTGAGCACCATTTATGGGGTTCAATTTGCAAAGCTTTGGCCCTTTTTAGCGTTTATATGCAAACTGATTGCCAGTGATTTAAAAAGGCGCCTGGGTGCTCGCTTGGCGCTCGGGTGAGGCGGCGCGAGGCGAGGCTCTAGCACCTTGCACAATACTGAAGTGGCGCTTTTCAGTGAAGCATCGCTTGGCGCTCGCTTAACCTAGGCGTTGGACACCTTAGCGAGCGCCCGGTTGAAGCAAAGCAATTGAACCAAATGATCAACTCTGGTTCGGTTGAACAATCACTTAACCTAGGCATTGGACGCCTCGAGCGAGCGCCCGGTTGAAGCAAAGCAGTCGAACCAAACGATCAACTCTGGTTCGGTTGAACAATAGCTTAGTTGGTTTGATTGAACCAACTAAGCAAAACAGTAAATCCCATGTGTGACATCGACCCATAAATCCTACGTTGCCTCGACTCACCTCTGCTCCTGCCGTTGACGCACAAGTCCAACCGCTTTCTTTGCCACCGATGGACGGGTCCGAAGGTCTAGCTTTCGTGTGTAGTTATCTTCGCCGTTGCTGCTTTCATATGCAGCTCCTTCCATCATCGAGGGATAGGATCGCAGCTTCCTCCGCCACCAACGGACACATCTGAAGCTTCCCCCGCCCATAATATTGCCGTTTGCAGCTTCCACCGCCATTGCTGTTGCCATCTGAAGCTTTCTCCATCATCGTTGTCGCCTTTCGTAGCTTCCTCCGTCATTGTTGTCATCGTTCGAAAGTTCCTTCGTTACCATCGCCTTCTCCTTGCCCACGTTCCACCATTAGCGGCTCTTTTCACCCCCTCTAACGACTGTTAACAATGGATTAGATATTGTTAACAGTATATTGTTAATCCTTAATTGATATTAAAATTATTGTTAAGCATTAACTATTTTTACCATATAATAGTCCATGTTTAGCATTGTTAATCTCTATTTATTTAGAATTTTTTACTAGGGTTTTAGGATTAAAAAATTCAAGAAAGGATCCTGAAGATCCTAAACGTTTAATTTAATGTCATATTTTTTTCTTATAAAATCATATTTATCAATTGTATTATATTTTTTTATATTTTAATATTTTAGAGTGTCTCGTTTTGCTTGGGCGGGCGCTTAGGTGAGTGCCTAGCATCTCGGGTATTTTGGGACCTTGGCACCTTTGGTGCCTAGTGATTTTAAAAACACTGCTCATTGCAAGCTTGAGTTCATAAAATGGAATTGAACTGAAGCAAGTGCTTCTTTAGATTCTCTTGGTGGTGGTTCTATTTTTGGCATGTGTATAGCGCTTGTCTAGTTTGGCAGTAGGTTCATTTAGATATTACCGACGCATGTTCCTGTTACTTAGTCTTCTTGGATTGTCTGTTGTTCCTCACAGGATACACATCTTTTGCTGACTGGAGGGGTTGAGAAAATATTACGTATATTTGATTTGAACCGTCCAGAGGCACCTCCAAGAGAAATTGATAAATCACCTGGCTCAATTAGAACTGTTGCTTGGCTTCACAGTGACCAGACAATATTAAGTTCGTGCACTGATATGGGAGGTGTGAGGTTTGTTTTTGTTTATTCCTCGTATATTTTACCCGTTGATTTTGATTTCTATTGGTTCCTATATTTAGCCCATATTACTGCAAAATGCTTTCCCCACTTTTTTCTTGTTGCTTGTGCTCACGTGACTTATAATCATGGACTCATTATTTTTCCATACACACCAAAATTGCCAATTTAATCATATTATTTTTATAAGAGCTACCATTAAACTTGAAAGATGGTTGGAAAAGGTATCATCTTTTTTTTACGTTCTACACTAGTTCCATGAAGAGATTTCACACTGTTGTTGGCATTTGTGACCTTACGTGGATAATATTTCTTTTGAATTTGTTGACCTTGTTTTTTGGTCAAAATATCACACAGGTTATGGGATGTAAAAAGTGGGAAAATTGTGCAAACACTTGAAACCAAGTCACCTGTTACCAGTGCAGAAGTTAGTCAAGATGGTCGTTACATTACCACAGCTGATGGCTCAACTGTCAAATTCTGGGATGCAAATCAGTAAGCTTATCCCATTCTATCTTGTCTGCAATGCTCGAGAAATCGTTTTATGATGGAAGCCATATCTTGTTCTTGTTCAGTTTTGGACTCATAAAAAGCTACAACATGTCCAACACCGTGGAGTCAGCTTCACTCGAACCCAAGGATGGGAACAAATTCGTTGCTGGAGGAGAAGACATGTGGATTCACGTCTTTGATTTCCACACGGGTGAAGAAATCGGTCAGTTCATCTTTTTCACTGAATGATGCCAATCAAAATTCATTCTGTGTGAAAATCTATCTGTTCGGTTAGTGGTCCTGATCATACATATATGTTATTTGGAGGACTGTTTGTTTTCGGTATGCAGCTTGTAACAAAGGTCACCATGGGCCGGTTCACTGTGTGCGCTTCTCCCCCGGTGGTGAGTCGTATGCCTCCGGGTCTGAGGATGGGACCATCAGAATCTGGCAAATGAATCCGGCTGTGTCAGACGACCATGAATCTCATGGTGCAAGTGGGCCATCCGGGAAGGTAAAAATTGGGGTCAATGAGGTTGTTCATAAGATCGAGGGTTTCCACATCACCACCGATGGGCCGAGTGAATAGGATGAAGTTCTCCGATGATGGATAAATCTACAAGAGAAGGTTTATTATTTGGTTCTCATTCTTAGAGGCAGTGGTTGTAAGCAGATGGTTGCTTCTCTGACATTTTAATCCAGCAAATATATCCAGTTAAGCTATCTTGGGTGATCCTGTTGAAGAACTGCAATCTTTCAGTTTTAATCATAATCTTCTGATTCAGATTTTGCTGTTTTTGTGTCGTGGTTGTTCTCTTTATATAATCAAGAGGCTTTTGGCACCACCTCCCGCCATTGTTACATGGAAGTATTTAAATTATTCCTTTCAGTATTTGGTAATGTATTTTTCAGTTGTTTTAATTTGTTTTTGTACCACTAACACTGATCGGCTCATGTTGTGGAAGCATATTACATATCATTTTAGATAATACATTATGTTATTTCGTACCTCGTAATTGTTCGCTATTCTATTCGTCCCGGTAATTTCACACATTAACACCAATATTTTCATATTAATTGTATGATTGTTTTTTTTTTTTTTGGTAATGTTCCTTCTATACCATGTGAGAACTGATTGGTCGCAGTCTCAGGTAACGAGCATAGCTTGTGAACTGCCATTTAGTGCCTTCAAGATGATTCCATAAAGCATAATGCTTAATAAAAAAAGCATAGGCTAATTGGTCGAAAATGAGCAATTGTTTCAGGAATTTAGCCTCGCAAATGTCAATTATTGTAGCATTTTTTCGCAGGAATAATTCGTGGGCTGCAGGGATCTTCTTTCAGATCAGATGCGAACGTGAATCTTGACGAAGCGGTCCAAAAGAAGGTTTCCACCTCAGCTACGATAGAAGAGTGGGTGGACACGGAGATGATGACGTTGGCGGTGTTCTTTTGGAGGTACACCTTGCTCCCGCCAATCTTCTTGTCTCGTGGGGGAAGATAGCATTACGTGTCCTAAAGCCGACCGTCGTTCCACGGTCCGTCCACGTGGGTTGATTTGGATCGTCCAAGCGGGTAGACTTCTTGGCAACCGTCAATTTGGATCCCTTGGGGCCCATCGTGTTGGGAAAATAAACGGTCGGGAGGAGTCCTGGGCCACGTACCGGACATCCGTCCCCAGAAACTTCTCTTCCTTAGCTGGCTCTCTCTCACAACATGAGAGAGGCGCACAGGCAAGGGAACGTCATGCCACCCCCACCTGGTGGGTCCACTTTGTGCTGCGTGAAACTGTTGGGGACTTGTTTTTAAAGAGAATAAACATTAGGCCACGTGAGTCGGTCCACCTCGTCACGGGTCGAATCCTGTCGCTTGTTCGTTCGATTCAGGAGAAGAGAAATAGATTTGACTGAACCAACTCGCGCGCGTGTAGTTTAGGCGCCCGTGGCTTTATGCAGCACGTTCTCCTCTATCAATTGGATTGGACTCGACCAGAGATGGAGACTTGGGTCAAAAAGGAAAAGTCTCCACATAAAAGTGGAGAAAGCAACCTCAAAAGAACCCGTCGTTAATCCATTGGGAAAGCTTGGCTGGTATGTGCTTCCTTCCTTCTTGATGGAGCTGCTGTGATTAGCTTTTGGAGATGTCAAAACTAGATCATATTTCTTCTTCTTATTGGCCTCTCAAACCCCCCTCGCACACAGCCTCCCTTGCTGACCTTATTCTGCAGATGGCATTGACCATGCGTTCTCCTCGTCATCCCCCTAACCCCGTAAAAGACCTATGCACCTTTCAAGTTACCGAAGATGATCAGTAGAAAGAAGCTCCGTCTCCGTCTCCGTCTCCTTCTCCATCTCCATCTCCATCTCCATCTCAACGCCCTCTTATAAATAGTTCCTTTGCTCTTTTCCCAGACCCCTCAGGTTGACTGTTTCCGTATCTTCTTCCGTCTGCTCTCTGTGATAGATAGATAGATAGATAGATAGATAGAGAGCCATCTATCTCTGGAGAAACAGCCTTGGAGATATGGAGAGAGTTATCTCAACAAAGGGCCTCCTTTCCCTCCCTCCCAAGCCTCAAACTCACCCCTTTCACCCCCTCCACACCCTCCGCCGTCGTTTCCCCTCCGCCGCCGCCTGTTTTCCCTCGCCGGCCCTCCGCGCACATGTTCCGACCTCTGCGCTCCGTGACTTCAGTTCCAAGGAGAGGACCTCCATTCCCGGGCCTACTGCTGCTGCTGCTGCAAATCCCGAAAGTTTGCACCTTCTCCTCGGCCTTTGCGCAAAACGGAGGAAAGTTCCCACTTTCAGAGCTGGCGCCGCGATTCCTGCTGATGGAGCCGGCTTTGTGGAGGAGAAGGAAAAGCCCAAGTTCCTGGGCGTGGAGATGTCCACGCTTAAGAAGATAATTCCGCTCGGGATTATGTTCTTCTGCATTCTCTTCAATTATACGATCCTCCGGGACACCAAGGATGTGCTGGTGGTGACGGCCAAGGGGAGCAGCGCCGAGATTATACCCTTCTTGAAGACGTGGGTAAACCTGCCGATGGCTGTGGGGTTCATGCTCTTGTACACCAAGCTTTCCAACGTGCTCTCAAAGGAGGCTCTTTTCTACACCGTGATCCTGCCTTTCCTAGCCTTCTTCGGGGCCTTTGCGTTCGTGTTGTACCCGCTGCGCGACGCCATCCATCCCACTGCCCTCGCAGACAAGCTCTTGGCAGCGCTCGGTCCAAGCTTCCTTGGCCCTGTCGCGATTTTGAGGATTTGGAGCTTCTGCCTCTTCTATGTTATGGCAGAGCTGTGGGGGAGTGTGGTGATCTCGGTCCTGTTCTGGGGGTTCGCCAATCAGGTGATGCATGCTTCTTCTTCTTCTTCTTCTTCTTCTTCTTCTTCTTCTTCTTACTTTTCCCTCCCCTGTTTTATTACTACCACGGAGCTTGCTACTTTACAGGGATCTTACAATCTTCTCACACTTCTGTTGTCAGGAGTAGCTAATTAATCTGCTTCATCTGCTAATACTTATTGATGTCTTCTTTATATGCCATCTGAAAGTGGTTTGTCACACATTTGAGTGCATGAGTCTTCCACCTATTAGAAATTGCTATAATCATGCTGTTGCTGATTTTGTTTCGTCCACCTATCTGACTCCAAAGTTAAGCTCAATGCTAAAAGTTGCTGGTGTTGAACAACATGTTATAGGTACAAATTTCTTGTTTTTTGGCGTTTTGAGCAATGCTGGCCACTGCATTTGGTATTTTTTGCATTTTTAACGCTGGCCACTGCATTCTTAAATTTCTTGTTTTTTGGTGTTTACTGCAACGCTGGCCGACTGCATTTTGGCATCCACATTTGTTTACAATCTTGAAAATACGAAAGCAACTTCTTACGCTTCATGCCTACATTTCATATTTGAGTTTTGTATGCTTCATGAGCATGGTACTTCCTTGTTGATGATGATTACTTGGATCAAGCTTTCTCTGAGACACTGGACTGAAAACATTTGAACTTGTTATTTTGTGCATTGGAGCGGCTGAAACACACATTTTGGGTGGTAGAAAAGAAAAGAAAAGCTGATACTATACAGATCTTATGCTGCTGACCAGTATGGACCAAGCAATATGTTTGGCATAAGTCAGAACGGCAATCATTGCTTGCTTGTATAAGTATGACCTAATTAAAATTTTTAAGCGGCAAGACTGTCTGTTTATGTTTCTTCTGCTGATTACATCTGGAACTAGTTATCTGGTCTTAAACTGGTTTTTTGTCTCAACTCTTTAACTTTTCCATTGAGAACATACTAGATTGTTGACACCATGGTCGTATGCTCAGTTCTTTCCTAACAATGGCATTCTGATACTGTCAATAGACATATGCCAAATCAATACATGTTTAATCTCTCTTCATGACACAAATGATGATTTTAGCTTCATAAGTTATGGTTAGACATAATTTAAGTCCATGCCATTTTCAGATTACTACAGTTGAGGAAGCCAAAGAATTCTACCCATTGTTTGGACTTGGAGCTAATATTGCCCTCATCTTCTCGGGACGCACAGTAAAGTACTTCTCTAACCTGCGTAAGAATTTGGGACCAGGCGTTGATGGTTGGGCAATTTCACTGAAAGGAATGATGAGTATTGTTGTGCTTCTTGGCCTGATAATATGTGCAACCTATTGGGGAGTGAATAAATTTGTCGTGAATGACCCATCTCTTCCGAGATCAGATCGCAAAAAGAAGGTTTGCCTCATGACTAGTGACCTATTTTGTTAATTGAGTCTATTTTGTTTTGGTCCCAACTAATAAAGAGTGTTCATTTTGTAGGAGAAGCCAAAACTAGGTATGAATGAGAGCCTAAAGGTTCTGCTGTCCTCTAGATATGTGAGGGACCTTGCCACCTTGGTGGTTGCTTATGGTATAAGTATTAACCTGGTAGAAGTCACATGGAAATCAAAGCTCAAGGCACAGGTAACTTTTTTGCTCAGTGGTTGCATATCACCCTTTTTACAATAGGATCATGTAATTTCTTGAGATTCATTTTTGTGCATACTTATTTGCCAGTTTCCCAGCCCAAACGAATATTCATCTTTTATGGGTGATTTCTCCACTGCTACGGGTGTTGCTACATTCACAATGATGTTGCTAGGCAGATTGATACTCCGAAAATTTGGTTGGGGGGTGGCTGCCATGATTACACCGACGGTTTTGCTTCTCACAGGAGTTGGGTTCTTCTCACTAATTTTGTTTGGTGAGCCATTGACTCCTCTGCTGGGAAGTCTCGGTATGACTCCTTTGCTTGCAGCTGTCTACGTGGGGGCATTACAGAACATTTTCAGCAAGAGTGCAAAATACAGTCTGTTTGATCCCTGCAAAGAAATGGCTTATATTCCTTTGGATGAAGAGATGAAGGTCAGTCTCCTGTCTCCATTATGTCTCTGTATTAAAATTCAGCATATGCCATGACATCTATTTATGGACTTTAAAATGAGTGTGAGGTTTCTCATTCAATAATTGTAGGTGAAGGTTGGTTCAAGGTTCATTGTCTTACATAATCATTAACCTGGAAGAACAAGCACCACATGTTAATTTGTGAACAAAGTTTGCATGGGTTGCACTTAAGATTCACTACTGTTTTCTTACATGTTGTGTAGTCTAAATGACTTGGCTCCTTTCAACTTATTTTGAATAGCTAAGTCTCTGTTTCTTTGTCGTGGAAAGATTTTAATTTGTTTACCGTTTGAATCTCTTTTGTGGAAAACTAAGGTGGCTAAAGGTGGAGCTACCAATGATATCGATGTCCTTCATGTGAGTTACAATGTACATATTGCAAAAACAAGCTAGTAACATAATAATAATCAGGGTTTGCCAAATCAGGTACCAGACCTGACTCAGAGATTCATCGGGTTGGTATGTATCGATCTGTATTGGCGTGTCGACACATGGTACATCGGTAAATATTGGTGTTTCAAAGGGGAATAAGGGAGAAGAGGAAGAGAAGCAACGGAGGAGGAAGAGGAAGAGGAGAAAGACTTACCTGAGACGTGGTGATGTGTAGTGAGGTCGTGATCACACCCTGGTCTGGTAGTTGCCTGCGTGAGAAGCATCAATCATAGTATCGGAGGCAATGCTCACGAGCCCTACGCTCGCGTGAGAAGTGGAAATTAGGGTTTCCTACTTCTCTTACATCGTGATCCTTGATAATAATAATAAATCTTAGGTTAAAAATTGAAACTGATTAAGCAATTAGTGCAATTCACTTGTTTATGTATTCAAGCACCCTAGAACATGCATCACATGTACCCATGTCCATGATTTACATGCCTTATTCATATTCCATAATTTGTCTGTGAATTCGATTTCTATTCCCTAACTCTGTCACATTCCTTTTCTTGAATACTCGATTTATGAATCCCTACATCCATTATGAGGTGAAACAGCAGTGTCTTAATAATACCTATTATTTATTGGTGAAGATTTCACCTAAATGCATTTGTTACTCAAGCAACTTATTATACTTATGATGCAAGTCCTTAGAGCATGTTGCTGCTGTAATACTATGTTGTAAAAACTAAAAAGACTAAAAAAGCCACTTTTCCTTTTCTGCACAGATAATTGATTAAATAAGACTAAATTGTTAAGAAGAAGCTAACAAAACAATTCAAGAATGCTGTAGTGATTTATTTTAATGTTTGTTTACGATCCTAACCTTTAGTTGTGGTATGTTACTTTGGATGTTTATGTCTTCCTGCAACTATAAATAACAGCTCTTGTTCCTATTTGGAAAGTTTCCGTATTGCGATTACTAATGCAATTATTTTAGCGCTTATTTTGTTCCTCTAATCAAATAGGTTAAAGGGAAGGCAGCCATCGATGTTGTCTGCAACCCCCTGGGAAAATCAGGAGGTGCCTTGATCCAGCAGTTCATGATTTTGTCATTTGGGTCTCTAGCGAACTCGACTCCCTACCTCGGAGGAATACTCCTGGTGATCGTTCTTGCATGGTTAGGTGCTGCAAGATCCTTGGATTCACAATTCTCTCCTTTGGCTAAGCAGGAGCTTAAGAAGGAGAAAATGCTGAAAGAAAAGGTGAAAGAGTCTCCGACCGAGGCAACAAAGGACGACAATGATGGATCCAAAGGGAATGGGTCAGTTCATGAATCGGTATCAAGTGAGTACACATCGAACGGGTCACCTTCAAAACAAGAATTAGCTCCCGAGTCTAGGGGTTCATCAGAAACTAGCAGCAGTGAGCAAAGCTCCCCTGTCAGGTAGTACCCAGAAAGGAAATCCGACGGCGAAAACAGTTGGTAATTTATCCGCGTCTCAGTTAGGAATAACATGAGAAAAACAGGTGAGAAGGCAACACTTTTTATCTGCTTTGGCAGAGAACACAATGGCCGATTTTTAATATGTTCTCCGGTTATTTGAGTATTTGTTGGCACTTTTTAGCTCAAGAGGAACTGTGCCATTTTTGTAAGGTCTTCTGATAAAATGCATTGTTCTCTCTTTTGCTGTACCATGGTATGGAATTGGTTCTGGTTTGGTTCTTACTCTTTCAAGGTTTTACTTTGTGATTGAAAAGTAGCAAAACTGCAGGAACAGGGAATGATCCATCCATGGTGTGTGTTTGTGTGTGTGTATGATCATAAGAATCAAGATGATTGCAACTTCAACTTGGGGGGTGGGGGGGTTCTTGACTTCCCTCTCTAACATCACATGAGGTGTCTCTTGTTCTTCCTGCTGTGTCCCATCAACTCTGTCCTGCTTCATCCCATCCTCCATCCAAGAATGGTAACACTTCAAAAGTGTGTTCAGCAAATAATACTGCTACTATCGTTTAATATGCATTATGTGTGTAAGGTATTATTAGTCAATGTTTATTAACTTCATAAGATATAGTAATATATAGATAGGTGTTGGATATGATGATTTAAAAAGTAAAGTACATCTGAGCTTCATTATAGATTATCAAGCTGGACATGGAAATAAATGGTAGAGTTAGTTTTTATGATAAATTTTTAGAAAACCTTCAAGTTTTCAACTTTTTTTCTTTATAGAGCTCCCCGTTTTATTTTATTTTCACATGACACTTATTATTTTATAAAAGATAATATTACTCCTATATTCTCTCGTGATCGGATCTTTTTTAGGGTGAACCTTGAATTCTCTATTCTATTGCTACAACACTAGATTCACACGGAGCAATTCTCGCTACCGATACCAATATCCATGATGAGATCCTCATACGCTGCATTATTAATATCCATAGGAGATTTGTGGTGCGACATAGATCTAAGTCCTCACATCCGATGAGGATCCTACCTTTCGTCCAGTCACCTTTCCTCGCCCTAATCCATTCATGCCCTCGAACCTTATCTATAAGGATGCCCTTTTTCTCCTAGAGTCATATAACAATGAGTTCGACATCTTTGAGGCCATAGACACTATTGTTAGTAATGGAGGATTGTCCAACGAGATCCAGAGAGATGAGTAGGAGCAAGGGTTGAAGGAGGTAACATAAGGGACAACAGGGTTGTCGCATGTATCATACAGTAGGTGCACAACAAGGATCTCCCTCCCTTTGCCCCACCCCCTAGTTATGACTCTCTGTACCCCAAGGTTTAGGCCTCCGACGACGAAACCAAGGGAGGAAGGTTTTGAGGATCGTCACTCGGGGGGTTATCGTCGTAGTGGAATGAAGTAGAAATAATAATATCATCATAAGAGTGATTCTTAAAAATCTATTGAAAATAGTCAATAGCATAATAGGATAAAGACGATCACCCGAGGATATCTCATCATCAAGAAAATAAAATATGCTAAGTCGAAAATAATCATTATGCTATAGAAAATGTAAACTTAAGGTTTTGAATAGAATTTGTCACAGTGTTTATTTCCTAGCTTTAATATTGGATATATAAATTTGCTAATATATCATTTGTATTTAAACGACGCATAGAGGGCAATTAATGCCCAATTAAGTTGTCGGAACACAGCATTGGAACTAATAAAACCAATTAAATAGCGCGGTTGATACGGATATCATCACCGATTAGGCCTCACGCGAAGCTGCCCGACTACCTCATCAGAACCGTTCATTTATGTGGGCCCGTCTTCCCTTGCTGGGGTCCAAAACATAAAGGGCAATGAATGAATTAGTTCGCCGGTCGTGTCGAACACCAGCGTGAGCGGAGAGATGCAGCCGAGCGCAAGCGGCGAGTCGGCGGTTCTAGCAGCCCTGACCTCGAGGGGATGGCGAATCAAGGAGCACGACGAGGAGATCCGAGATCTGATTCGTAGCCGCGAAACCGCAGAAGCCGTGGAATCGGAGCTACAGAATATGGATTTGAGGTCCTTCGGTGGGAAGTCGCTCCCCGATCCTACCTCCCTCAAGAAACTAACCCATCTCCAAGGCCCCAAGATCTTGCAGGTATAGTTAAGTCTCAAAATGCCTTCTTTCACGCCTTCACCTTGCGTTTAACTTCGATTCTTTTCATTTGTTGGTTTTGGTGATCTGCTTACTGTGCATGTTAGGGTTTGTAGAATTTCTTTTGCTAGTTTACATGTGAAATCACCGATTTGAAGCATTTAAGTTTCTTAGATGTTGTAGCTACAGACAGGAGGGGAAACGTCTCGATTGCTCATCTCTTGCATTTGATTCTATCCTGTTTAGCTGTAGCTTTTGTAGCACGTATCTGTTTTATTAACTTTCACTATTCCTTTTTGGCGATTCTGTATAGAATTTTGTGATTGATTTTTTCTTGGCTGTGGTAATCATCATAAACAAACGTATTTTTTCTTGTTGGCTATTGAAGTTCTTTCCTTTTTATGATTTCATTAAATTGAATTCCCTACAGATAGTTTCTGTTAGGGATATATATCAAAGCAGCATTGATGGTTCATTTAAGACATCACAGCGTAATCGACGTCTCCTACGATTTGCTCTAACGGATGGGCACAATGAAGTAATTGCAATTGAGTATTATCCAATTTCAACTATCTCCGAAGAGATATCTCCTGGCACTAAGGTATATCTGACAACTGTAGTTTTGGCTTTTAATAAAGCTCTAAGTTGAATTATGTGTATACTGCATATTATGATGCAGTCTTTATGTGTATGTACAAGCTAATTGTATTAACATAAAGGTGATCCAGTGCATGGGCCTCTTGTTAGCGAATGATCTGATGTACGCACCTTACCCTTGCTTGTGGAGGTGCTGTTTCAATCTTTATCCCATGACACCCATATTGCAATGGAGCAGCATGTCTTTGAACATTATTCTCTTCGAGATAGTTTTTATAGCTGAAGTTTAAACCAATTCTTTGTCCACTTGTGGTTAAAACTGTGACAACTCACTTATTATTTAGTATGTCAAGTGCACAATCTTGTCATTTTCCACAGTACAAGATCATTGTTTTTTGTATAATGATTTGATGGCACAATAAAAAGGCTCTTCAAACATTTTTTGGTTATCATTAGAAGCCAACAACTAATTATCAAAGTAGGGCTTGTATGCTCTAATTTACTGGTTCCTACTCTCCTCCCTCTACAGGCTTTGAGTTCCTTCTGCATGGTCGCTGAATCCCCCTAATTGGTTTAAGTATGTCATTGGTTTATGCGGTGCCACATTCAATGCTAGATTATGCAACTTGTAGATATATTTGCCAGTTCAGAATGTGTTCCTACCAGAATAAAATTATGAGTTTCAGAATAAGAAGAGGAACTCACGGAATATGGGCTTTGTTTTGATTGTGTGTTTGGTGCTGGAGTTAAGATTTAAACTCAAGGCATCTGTCCTCTTCATGATTGTTTAAACATCATGGTGTCTGTGGGTAATGGTTGGCTATGTGTTTGTCGAACCATATCACAGACAGGTTAAATTACACTTCTGGAATTATAGCGAGGGATAAGTAGAATTTAGGCAAATTGTAAGGCCATTCTTTGCATAAATAGCCATTGACATGTTTAGTAGACCAAGATAGTTAAAACAATGTCTTAATATGGAGTAGCTCTCATAACCAAATTGTGGACAACAAGTAACAACAAATTATTAAATATGATGCTCATATCAAGTGTGCTTTGTTATTTTCAGCTAATACTGAATTGCAAAATTATTTTCATATATATGTCCATGTGCATACAATGCAACTTCTACCCAAAATAAAGTTTAGATATGGAATATACATGTTTAAATGTGTGCAAGTATTTGTTTTAGAGACGCATGTTAAATTTTGCAGTCTACAAACCATATGAACATGTAGACTACCCTTTTGTTTTTATGATATGATTTTAGCATTATGAAGCAAACTGCATATATTTAAGTGGCCTACTAAATGACAGCAAACTAAGTTATGATACTACCATTTATCCATCACCTAAAATGATGCTTTTGTTGGCTTCAGCCATCTCACCTTGTTGTGATTAAATCTGCCTCTAGGTTTGTCTGGAGAGCAGAATCCCAGTACACAGTGGTATATTATGTTTGAACCCCAAAGTTGTAACTGTATTGGGAGGTTTAGTCCAATCTCTTCATGAAGAATGGCAAATTAGTCAGAAATTTTCAGGCTTTTCAAGAACATCTCTCAAGTTATCCAAGAATGATGATGGCACTGGTCCTCCCTCTTTTGAGAAGTTACAGATTGAGGAATATCCAAACAACAGTACACAACTACACAGACTTCATGGTGATCTTCTCCCTCAGAATTTACTTTTTTTTTAAGCAAATCAAGTGTTCATTTGAGCAAAAAAAATTTGTTTACCTCCTTGGTGATCAGCTTATTAGTCTTGCTTGGTTGTAGATTATTTGTTTATGCCCATATATGACCCTACTATCAGAATATTCTATAATCCAGGGAGAATTTGCCTTCTAAAGATGATAGGGAGAGAGGAAGAGAAGAAATAACTACTAATGATAATTCTGTTGCAATAAAGAAGGGCAACAATTCAACATAGCTTCTAGTGTTTCCAGTCCCTTGTATCTATAGGCTATTCGTGTGATAACCTATTAATATACTATTAAGTCAACAACTTAGGCATAATTTTCAAATATATGTTCAGTTGAGGGACTCCTACTGTCCCATTATGCTACAGTAAATGGTGCTATAGCAATAACTTCCTCTTTTCCTTCCATCCAGCTAAGTACACGCGGCACTGACCCCTTCTTTGTATGCTCCTGGTGTTAGTGATTCCATCTGTGGTACAACTACTTGCCTTGAGTTTCTGGTGCACAGTCCGTGGATATTGCATAGGTTGCATGGATAGGAGGCAGGTGTGATATGGTTGGTTCGAGTGTGTAGACAGCTGGAGTATGGCGCCCAAGACACATAGCAAGCATATGGATGGAGATAGTTGCAGTTGCTGCAGACTGTAGGTGGACATGTATGTGAGAGTCACTCTGTAACACAAAACCTATCCCTCTTCCCTTTGTTCCTATTCGAGTTTGATTTAAATACAAACTTGTTGCATACTCGGATAGCCTAGATTTAAATTACAAGAGCTCAGGCTGATTGCAATTTCTACTCTGTGACAACTTGAGATGGATTTGTTAGAAATAGATCCCAAACCCAATAAGTATGCATACTTTTGAGGTTCTTTTTGGTTTTTACTTGGAGAATTGTCTCCAAGAGTCGTCGTGCTTTTTGTACCATTGCAGATGGTCCTTTAAACTTCTAGTGAATTTAAGTCCAAAGATACCCAAGATTGATCTAGCCTGATGTTTGAGACCTAATAATAAGATACATGAGCTTGAGAATGTAGTGGATAAAACAAAAGGGGAAGAGGGGAAGAGACACACATAATCCACTTCAAGAAAGAATGTCATTGAATAAAATCACCAATAAATTTTCATGAAGATATTACCTTAGCTAAGGTTTTTATGAATCACTAAAATCCTTTATCAGTGAAATGAAGGCTTGGTAATACAGTTCCAGATCCTGTAACTCTGAGAGATCATCATCCGTATGTGGAATTAGGAAGTATGGAAAAAATAATCTACAAGCTTCATACTCTGCAGACCCTAAATCAGTGGGAGCCTTGTACATTGGGCTACCTTTATTTTTAGCATCCTCCTACATTGTTATTATTTATTTATTTCGGATGACTACTAATATTTGACTAAGCTCTTTTTGTGCATCTACACAGTTTTTTGGGTAACTGTTCCATAATCACTCATATTATTCAGTGCCTGCTTTTTCAAATTTTCTTTTTGTGATCTTTATCTGTGTTATGTAACTGTCTTCTCTCCTAGTTCTTTGGCAAACTTTATTGGCCTAATAGTTCAGGAGGATATAAAGACATCTACGGCACATTTCTCTTTCTGAAGAACCAAGGGCAGATAAGTCATAAATTGTGTCGTTTGCATTTTGGTTTGCCAAGTTGTGCTCCTCTATTGAGGTTGCAAAGCATGGGTTACTGTGATCAATCTCAATTATAGAAATCCTTAGTTAACCACCAAGTTTCTAATGGAACTCTTTATATTTGGTATATATTATGCCATTATAACCCTTTTGCTTTATGAAGGCTGATAGTATGCTCATGTATGAATTAATCTTCTGAAAACTCTTACATGTTCCACCTATGTCTAGTGCGTGGACGGTTGGATTAAGTGCCATGACTAAAATGTAGTCCAGCTTCTAATCAGTTCTTCAGAAACTAAGTATATGCATTATAATGCTCTTTAATGTCCCTTCTGATGCTATTGCAGGAACCAATGATAGAAAAACACAAGGAGATCAAAGTCGTTTGATTGATAGAAGGCATCTTAGAGATGCAGAAGTGAATAAAATTGCAGATAATCCGGAAACAAATCATGCTGCGGATAAACCTGCTAGCTCAGAAGTCAGACCAAAAGAAGGTAAATGATGGCCTCTCTGTCATGATATGACAGTGAGATATGTCAACCTCAAATTCTAATTATATCGTCACTGCAGTGAGTGAAGCTGTTCCAGTTCAAAATCAAGCTGCTGCCCAGAAACTTCTGCAGAAAATGAGTCAACCTGCTCACAAAGAAATGCATTCTAGAGTTCACAAACACAAATTTAAAGCCAAACAGGAGGAAGCCGCGGTCTTCACTTTAGATGAATGGGAAAGGACAAAAGGGATGAAGTCGAAGCCCATGGTGACAGGTGAAAAGCAAGATACTAGCCGTGATGAGGAGCTTGCTCGACGGCTACAAGATCAATTAGATTTAGAGGATTTTAATGTGAGTTCTTAAATTTTTTTTTTTTTCTACAAGGCTGGGCAGGTACTAATTTCCAAATTTTCAGGCAAGCACTGGACATTCAGAAGCTGAGCAGATTAGGAGGAGTATGTTTAGCTTTGTTGGTGCTGAAGAGAGGAAGAATGATGGTAGAGGTGAGTTCAGAGGACGGGGAAGAGGAAGAGGGAGGGGAAAAAGAAGATTTGGTTAACCTCCCATTTTATAATTTTACTCTGCTGGGACAGATGGTTTTTGCGCTTATAATTTTCTTCACATCCACTGTGATTACTACACATCAGCAGTTCTCAAGGGCAATGTAATATTTTTATCATCTTATGAGGAGGTCAACATCTCCTTGGTGACTTAAATCTCAACTGACCATGTGGCTGCCTCATCTGCTTCCTCATTGTGCTAACGTGGAAGATTTCGGATGTCTTGAAATTTTCAGTTGGCAATAAGGTTTTTGCAGCACCACATGTTTTGAGGTTAGTTAGCTCCAGCCAGTTCTTGATCAAATAGATTTGAAAAAAAATTGAATAGATTTTGACCGGAAAATGCTAGACATGCACACGAGCAAATAATAAAGTTTTTTGTGATTAGTCAAAGCTTATTATTTGTATTACATGAGAAAAAGGATCTTAGCAATATGTAAGTATGTAAGTTTGTCGACCTTCTGAGATAATGAACTGGCCCGTTTATCAAAGTAGAGAAACATTCAAACATCATCTTTTTTTGTTTCAATTTTCTCGACTCTAATGCCAGGGTTGTTCCCTGATTGTGATTATTCACAAAACTGCCATGTTGTATGAGGTCTGCAAGAAGTAGGCTCAATTGTTTTGACCCTATGGTTGTGAGGATAAGACCGTATTTATATTGATCATCATTAAGCTCCATACTGATGGAAGACTCAGCCACCTCTTTCTTGATCAGTTGCTTGCTTGTTTGTGTCATAATTTCATCATAATTGTGTGTGTGTGTGCGTGCGCGCGCATGCATGCATATGTGTACGTGTGTGTGTGTGTGTATACATATACATAGTGCTGTTTCAGTTTACCAAGTCTCTAAATATTGTGTTTCAATTAGATGTTACAGGTGTGGTTGTTGATGTCAATTATCCCAATGACTACATCGATGTTTACGACTACAGTTCATATGGCACTTTCAAGTGTACTGGGGCTGCAAACAACCAAGTGGCCTATGTTATATGAGGAGAGTGGTTTGTTGAAATGTAGTTGGTTGACGTTTATTACAGAAAGGAAGCTGGTCATTGGAGATACAGATCTGTTTGTTTCCCGATTAAACTTAATCTCATGAAGTAAGCTTCCCCTGTCTTGTGATTGTTCTTCTGATTTTTATGAATTAAGGATGCTTATGTTAAAACTATTATTAGACTCCCTCTCCACTTAGTTCTCAAACTCTTGTAGCTAATGTTGTGATTTTTTTATATTTATTTAACGGTTTTCCTAGATTATTTTAGTCTGTGTTACCTTTAGAATGATCATAGAAAATCTTTTGATAACACTAATTTCTATTCCTCAATTATATTTCATGATCCGGACCGGGACTGAATCCTGTAAAATAATTTCATAGAAATTCATTGATTTTTTCTTTTTTTTTTAAAACTAAAGCACTGCATCCATCATTTGCTTTCTCCTTCGTGCTTTCTGTCATTGTTGTTATTTTAGATCAGTATCTATTATTGAAGCTCCACTGGAAACTCCATGCTTGAGAGCCATGTTAAGTCTGGATATGGTGTTGGAGTTGCTGATACTTTTTCTCATGCTCTGGAAATCTCATAATGATCACTCTCTTCTTCATTGTGATTGTTTGTACGTCTTCCACTGTAAAATACAGTCTGCTGCCCAAAAAAATGTCAAAAGAAATGGATCCTTTGGAAGAGCCTCTCTCGCCTGCCATGTTTCCATTGGCATCTCATCTGCTCTCGAGTATAGTGATGACTACTTGATGACTTTTTGTGTTGCATACTTACCATATCAGCTTTTTTGTCACACTTTGATCAAATCGAACTGCACTCTGTGCTTTAGTCTACGATTCTTATATTATCCTCATCTTTATCACATGATTGATCACCAAAATCTATCTTGTTTTCTCGAGTAAACCATTCATTTAAAATGCCGAGACTGTTGTTGACTTCAGATTTTAGATCAGCACATAACTTGCATGTGATGGATGGAGCTACGTCCGTCTGATCCTTTCTCTCTCATGTGGTAACTTATTGGAGAGGAGAGGAGAGGGTGTGTTGTACACAATAACATTTGGACCCAACATGATTCCTGCTGTCTCTTAGTTATCGACTCCAGAAATAATAAATAGCTTGCTTATAATATGACCAGATCTGCTTGAATCGGAGGATTCGTCACTGGGCGGCGTCCACCGAAGCGTCCCGTCGACAGCGGAAACATGAAGCTGAGGCTTCTGCTCGTCGCCGCCTTCCTCCTCCTCCTCGTCGTCGTCTTCGGGATTGGCATTAGGGAGGCGGGGTGCCGAGTCGAGCTGCCTGACTACGTCTCGGACTCATGCTCCGCCGCCGACGCCGTGTTCGAGGCCTTCAGCGTCTGCTGCGAGTTCCTCCGCCGGGCTCGGCCGCCTTGTCTGCGTTCGCAGCTGCATGCTGCGGTGTCGGTGGGCGCCGACGAGGACCGGTTGAGAGAGTGCTCCGGAGCGTAGCCATGAACGAGTGCGATCTCTGGGAAAGGGACGAGACGCATCGACTCGTGTTTGATTCGAGTTGCTGCCACAGACAGCATCATCGGCTTCTGATGGCAGTGTTAAAATGCTTGGAAAATTGTTTACGACTCTCGGTGAATCAAAAACTATCTTTTTGCATCAAATTGCAGCGTGATGAATCGTTCAGATTCTGTAGAGGGTTGGTCACATTAGCACCAAATCTTATGAATACTCTATTGACAATGTAGAACGGGTCTTTTCACGAACTCTCGGGGCTTCGTAAGATATGCCTCCGACAAAAATTACCTCAGTCGAAGTCTGCGATCTTACTTGAGAAGAAGAGTAATGGGAAGCGAGCGAGTGACCACCTCGCGTGCGTCCGTGTCTTCAAGATGGATCGGTCAATATTGTGTGACATGGATACTACGTTTCTCTCTAAATAATGAAATAATGAAATATCGAGCCAATTATAGAGTCTATCGTTATACCTTTTTAATATTTTGATCGTTATACTTAAAAACATTTGTATTTGAATCGTACGAAAGTAAAACGTCTGCTTTCATTTATCCTAAACACTAAAATAATAGATAAAAAATAATTTTAATATTTCAATTGATAATAACGAACTATATTAGCAGACGACTATTATGGATGAAGAGAATGACGATGAGAGATGTTGATCATTTTGTTTACATCGATATCAATGCAGTAGCCGAACGATCCATACCTCTCGTCACTATTCTTCTTATCCACAATAGTTACCCATGACCCTCCTCCCAGTAGTGTTATCGTTTTTTACTCGTCATTCTCATATTTTCATCTATAAAAATCAACAACTTTACGTAAATGAAACTAAATATTTTACTTTCATAAGACTGATGATTTCAAATAATATAAATTTTATAAATCTACATGTCTAACTATCATGTATAACTATAAAAGGTAATATGTAATTAGCCCTCAAATATCTATCGGTCTCACATTCAAATGCTAATATATTTGTCATGTGAGTGATTAATTTTCTTAAATTTTTTATGTGCTGATTCCGTAATTTTTTTTGATTTAATATAATTATTTTTATTAAAAAACTAATATCTTTTTTTATTCAACGTCTCTTTCTTCTCAATTCTGCACTTATATATGTTGCCTTACCAATCCTTAATCCAAGTATATATAATAACGTCATGTAATTTACCAATATCATAAATAATATTATATATATATATATATATTTCTTGTTAATTTAAATTATTCATATTATTGATTACTCAATAATTATATATTATTTTATGTAGCTAGTTACTTTTAACATCCTAGTTTCTACATTTTAAAAAATTATATTAGTGTTTCTATAATTAACGAAGGTGAAATATCTTGATTCATTTACATTAACGTCATTGGTTTTATCAATAAAAACACGATAAGAAAGGGCAAAAAGATAATTTTAATATTTTAGTTGATGGAAGCGAACGACATTGGTGGTGATAGACGACTACATATTTGAGGCTTACTAGTGGGTATTGTGGATGAGGAGAGCAGTTGCAAGAAGTGAGGATTGCGAGTGAATGTTATGGATGAGGAGAATGATGACGATATGTGAGGGCTATTACCATCACTCGACAACTACGTCGTTGCCACTCTCCTCATCCACAACAACCATTTGTGTTTTCCAGTGATGTCGTCATTTGTCATCATCAATTGAAATATTACAATTATCTTTTTGTCTTTTGTTTTTATATTTCTGTTGATAACACCAACAACGTTACAATAAATAGATCTAGATATTTTACTTTTGTAACTATAAGATAGCTAAAGGGATCGAGATAGTAAAGGTAGCTAACTATTTAAGATAATATGTAATTAGTCCTAAATATATACATAACTATATTTTCTAGACATTTAATATAAAAGATTTTATACAAATCAGAATATTATTTAATCCTCCGATTATAACCAAGTGAAGTAAAAAAGGTGAAATACATTAAAGAATGAGTTAGAAATAAGAATTTGAAGGTGTCAAATATTATCTTAGCCGTATTCTTCATCGAGAAATCGTTTGAGATATAGCAAAGGCTTCAACTAGCCATCTCGAAAAGCATACGTGTAAGCACGCACAGTGCACGAGACACGGGCGACACACATCGGATGAGAAATGGGCGCGTGACTCCCAAGGTGGGGTAACTAAATATACGATAAAAAAATAAGTTTATTATTTTATTATTTTAAAGCTCTAGTGATCTCCCACAAATTATAAAATTATTTCTAAAATAAAAAAGGATAAATTAAATGTTATTATTGATGTATCTATTGTGTGGTAATAAGTTTTTTTTTATAAAAAAAAAGACTTAACCTTATTACGATGAAAATTGTGTGAACCAACAAACTAAATGTTCTTCGTTGAAAAAAAAATTCAAAAATTTTAAAAGAAGCGAAAAAGTTGGATTAAGTTTATAGAAATCATGGACCAAGATGCATCAGATTAAAATCATGGACCAAGAAAGATTCATGAAAACCTATTTTCCAATCTTAACCACTTCTTTTTATTCAACTAAAGCATACAATAAGTCGTGGCTAAATGTAACCCAATTCCCTGAAATCTCAATGCATGTCCGAAAGCCCACAAAAAGACCGACTGAACTCGTCCAATTAATCTCAATTTTGGCCTCCATTCTTATTGGATCAGTTCGATTTTTTTTTTTTTGCCCTAATAACATAAAACCTCGTTAAATTTAAAATAAAAACCTTGACTTTTAAGCTTGTGATCAATTATTATTATTATTATTATTATTATTATTTATTTACCACGGGATAGAAATGGTCCCTGGGTTCCAAGTACACCATCTCACAACACTACCATAGTGGTCCTACATAAATTTCAAAAGGCATAAAATTTAATGAGATAGTCCTTTCAAAGTTTATTCCTTTATTTTTGGCCCCCACCCCAATGAAAAAATTTATTTGAATAATATATTACATCATTTATTCTTTTAATTTTTGATTATTTTTTCTTCGTCCAGAATCACGTATTTTGATGAATCAGACGGTGAATGATCCGTCTAGTTTGGTGAAGAGAGACAGGGAGACGTGTCAACGAGATGGCTTCCGTCCCACGCGAGCAGCACGTGCGAGTTCCGAATTATGCGGAGTCCCTGACACGAATCCTCTGGGGTGGGTTGTTCTCCGACAAGCCTGCGCTGCCACGTACACAACCCGATCCAAAGCCTGACGGCCGCCAGCGTACGGCTAAAACACTCGAAAACTAGCGCACAACGACGTAGGAACGGAAGGGATGGCAGGGACAAAAGGTCGAACACCCGTGCGACATGTCGGCGGCCGCATCGCTGGCGTCCAGGACCAACAACAGCCTGGCCTTCTTCTTCTTCCTTATCCGATCACTGCAGCATCCATCACCAAAACACACGAGCAGCAGTTGCAAACAATAATCCGCGATGATTAATTACGTAGCAGGTGATCCAAAAGCGATCAAGAGCATCGAAAAGAAACAGATGATACAAGCTGTTGTATTTTATGTGGTCTCCATCTCCTTCCACAGAGTGGTGGTGGTGATCACGCAGTAGAGCGGAACACCGAACAGATCCATCCATGGTTGCATCACGCGGTTGCAGCTCGAAGTGGCCCCTCGGGTTGGAGACCCTGGGCACGCTTAGGCCTCCACTCGGTCCGACCCCTCATGATCTCAGCCCCACATTCGAGACGCAGAAGATGCCGGCACTCGATGCCGGCCCCCGGTGATCCTTCGGGGTTGCTGCCATCGCCGCCCCCGTCGTCGTCCACAGCCGTGAGTGATTGCAGCACGCTGTCCTTCCCGCATTCCTTCCTGTATTCTAATGTCATTCCGGCGATCTCATGGCTCTCCAGGATTGAGATTGGGGCACTCTGCATGCATAATAAAAGATCCAAAAAAAAAAAAAGGATGGGTCATCCTTTAGTGGTACATAAATACTTGATCATGGGGATATGCAGTGGGTCCACCAGCCCAACATTATTTACTATAAGATGATGCAAGTGGATATTGCTCAAAGCCAAAACCCAACATAATTTGCTGGCCAGGAATGTTCACAAAAGATGAAACAAACATGAGGGGCAACATGGGGTGTTACTCCATGGACCCAAAACCATGTGCAGCCACCAACCCTAAGACCTTAGGGTTCTTTAGGTTGTAATTAAAAGATCATCCCCCGTCGTGCGGAGATTCGACACAGAAGTCAGCATGAATTAATTGGGAGCAGATGGTTTGAAATTTTGTAGGTCAAGATAATTTGTTGCATGTAACTTGGAGCAGCTAAAATATGATATTGCAATGCATCACAACAAGCCTGTCAAGTGTTTACAAATGTAGAATTTGTGAATATTCAAGACAGAAAAGTTTGCAGAAAAAACTAATACCAAAAGCATTGAAGCTAGACCTCGAATGAAATAGCTTGTTATGTGACCATACAACTAAACTAGTTAAGACCTTGTAAAACAGCTTCAGTACTTCCACTATAAGAAACATAAACAAAGACATTTCTAAGAATAAACCTGGCTATCTTTGATTTTCAATATGATGACAACATGAAGAACAAAATTCTCCAAGATGAAGAAAGTAAGAATTAAACAGAGCCAAGGTATAAACTTATGCAACTTCAAAATACCATTTTCTATTTCTAATAAAAATCTCACGACCTTAACTACGTTACCTCGATGATCCAGCCAATATACTTAACATTGTTCACGTGTTGGTTGATATCCAAATCACCCCATCGAGGCTGCATTTAATAGCAAAGAAGATGCTATAAACCACGTGTGGCATGAACAGGAACAAATAGATGATCTAATAAGAGCTAAAGATGGAGTTCACAGACTTACAGTCAGCCCCTTCCGAACATAATCTGCAGTACTATCATCAAGCTTTGTTAGCTTTCTGCTATCATCCTCTATAATAGGATCACGATCCACAAAATAGGATCCTATTTCTGTCCTAACTTCCTCTGGAATTTTAGACAATTTCCTTGTCTCTTTGTTCATCATTACCCACACACTGAAAGTGGAAGGCCAAAACTAAGAAACATCATATAAGCCATATAACATTTGCAAAAAAAAAAAAACATTAAGAGGTGCACAATTGCAAATTTCTGTCACTGCATGAGAGAATCTGTTAAACTAAATGCAGAAACCAACCTGGTTGCTCTCAGAACAGTTTTCCCTGTTCGGTAGTCGCGAACATGCCAGTCACGGCGCATACCATTTTTTCCAGATGGAGCCACCCATGAATCTATTTCAACAACATCTTCCCTGAAAAGAAGTAGATCTTGAATACCATTTTTAAAAACAATGCATCAGTTTGTTGTTCAATCTAGCAATGAAAAGCAATTTTGAGGAGGGTGATCTAGTAACTGAATATGAACCCTTTAATGAGGCTGATCTAGGAACTGAGACAAAAAATCAAGCAGTCATAATCCATAACACAGTCCAAATTAAGCAAGAAAGGAGTTAACAGTTAATGCAAAATCAAAACAAGAGTTCGAACGACTATTATGAAGAGCTTAACTTTTAAAAGAACATAGTCAACTCGTAGGTCACAACACTGCCATTAATTTCCAACTTAGCATTTTTGTAACTGCCTCCATAACCCGATCTAGTGCTTCAGAACGATACAACTTTGAAGACTTGAAAAATAGTTAAGACAAATTCTCCTCCCATGCACTGAAGAAAATTTATGGTACACAAAGAACGAACAAGTGGCAAACATGTGCAGAGAACTAAAACAAATTCTTTGCAGCAAAAAACTTGCATAGAGTTCGAGCAAATGTGTCTAAGGAAGGTACTAAGATGGATTATTATTTTTTAATTGATTGAGAAACAAGAATTCTGACTTGGGGAAAGAACGCACCAAGAAGGATATTGTTCTACAAGGACCTGCATTTTTGTGACAACCCAGATCAAATTTCTCTTGCTCATTTCAGGGGTCGAACCAAAGCCATCACCTAGGAGGCCAACGCTCCTTACATGGTTAAGCGCTGTTTCCTGCATAATATACAGAATAAGAGGATGAGTTATCATTGTGAAATAAAAAAAAACAAAAAAAAAAAACAGGTGAACCAAGCAGTTATATTCCACCAAACCTGTAGATGGTTCATTAAAGTCTCTATAGAAGCTGTTCGATCTGCCCCTATCTCATAAGACCTGATGGAGAAGTTCTGCCTGAAAACTAGTCCATCTGGCATGATCTTCCCAAGCCCAAATGCATCAGCAAGCATGTCAGGCCGCCTAGGCTTCCAATCAATCAGGGTAAATTGCTTCTCTGCGGCCAAGAAGATAGTTGTTATGGCAGCAAAAAGAAAGCTCCAGTCCGGCAGTTGATTGTAGAATGTTCTCGGTGCCGATGGAGAATCTTCCTCAACCTTTTGGGCTTCAGTTTTCAGGCCGACCTTAGTGCCGTTGGCCTTGGGAAGTGCTTGGGCCTGCGCCTTAACCTCCATGCTGCCTGACACTGACATAGGCTTGGCTACAATGCCTCGGACGCCCAAGCTTTCAGGGCCTTCACCAATGGCCTTTGATGCTTTTGCTGAAACCACAGACGAGGAAGATGGGACAGGGGAGAAGGCCGAGGCCGCCGCCATGGAAGCAACCATGATGATCAATGAAAGGTTTTCACGCTCCCTCTTGATTACCCGGAATTAAAGATCGAAGACAGCACCTGGAGACGTACCAAGTACTCAATTTTCATCAGAATGTGGAAATAAAAGCTCATAAAAGATTGGTGGATCTCATTAATCAACAAGGACAACATCTTATCACCATTTCCAAAAAAGGAAGGATTTTTTTTACCTTTGTTTTTTCTAGAATCTTATGCACCAAAGCTGATGTAACTGAGCCAATATTCACACAGAAACTAAGGAAATGAAACGAAAACGGGCAATTTGAACAGTGTTGAAAGGCTAAAACAGTGACGAATTTCCAAATCAAAGCATTGATGTCCGGAAATATCAACCAGCAAAAATTGTCAATCATCAAAGCCGCCAACAAACCAAATAAACTATAACGAATTTGACCAAAAAGGAATTCGAAAAGGCCGCATCTTTCCATCAACAGATTCGAATGCATCGACACGAAACAAAACAAATCCAAGCGGGATCCAGATGTCAAAAAAAATCCCTCTTTGAATCAACCCACATGGACATAGCTCAGAGCGCATCATGCCCAAACCGTAGCTTCACGAAATCTTCCTTCAAACCAACAAAAATGATAAAAAATAAAAAATAAATGACAAAACAGAAGCAGAAAAACCCAAGCCGCCGCTGCAAAATCCGATCGAGATGGAACACACTCCGGATCCATTCTGCGAGCAAATTAAATCCTAGAGCGACACAAATGCTGAAAGAAGGCAACGGAAGTGGGTAAAGAGATCCGGTCATAACCTCGGATTGGATGCGAGGTAGAGGAGACAAGTGACGAGGAGGCTCCACCGGATTCCTGCGCTCACATACGGATCACCACGCGGCCTCCTCCTCGATCCCTTCCCCTCCTTTCTCTAGGGTTTGGGCTGCGTCCTCCTTCTGGAAGAGAGAGATGGAGAGGGGGTGGAATGGAAGGGAGCGAGCTTTTTTTTTTCCTCTCTTTTTTTAGCCTTTTGTTATTCCAAAACCCAAAGCCAGCGGTGTTTTGGGAGGCGGCCGAAATGCTTAATTATATACACCTCCCCGCCCGCATATATCTTTTCCAACGTTTCTAACGCATAATAAAACGTACACGTATTGCAAATGAGAAAAAAAAAACCAATTAAATACCGTTAAATTTATGACTTTTTTTTTCCCTGCATTGTATGTTTACTTGACGCATTGTGTTTATTTGAATTTTTAACGAATATAGACAGAGTATTCGAATTGAATAATAGATTTCAAAATTATTTACTCATAATTTTTATTTAATTAATTATTTTAATTTATATATGTACATCTCATTCTCACACTCACTCGCAATCTCTTTTGTGTGACTCTATATCTATCGTTCATTCACATAGATATCATCTCCTTTTGCATGATGTGATATCATCTAAAATATATCTGATTCGAGACCTATAAAAAAAAATTCTCTAGATAGATATTCAATTTAAATTCTTTTAACTAATATTATTCTCTTAACTTGTTATTATTAAATTAAATGATATCTTATTAGTTGTGCTCGTGCTCCATAGTTTCATAAAATCTACCTCGAACAGTCAATAAATGTTTAGGTAGAGTCAATTTCATTATAACACTAATTATCAGAATAATATTTATCCTCTAATTGAATTAGATTCCATATCGAAGATTCTATCCATGTTTCTCACTCTATCTCTCATCATTCATATGAATAAATATATTATTGATGAATTTATAAATTAAAATAAATCTAGGATACAGTAGTTGATGGATACAGCAATAGAGTATTTTCTATGTTATATTAGTGTGTATAATAAAAGATTTGCCAAGCACCCTCCCTGTTCCAGGGGCAGATCCAATTTAGGATCCATCTCAGTTACAGTTGAGGATCTGATATCCTCATTAAATGATGCTTCCTGTTTTCGATCATCAATCTTGATGGAGGTTTGTGCTTGAGAGGAACACATACCAGTATGATATGGATGGATTGCCACCCTTTTAATTCCACGTCCAAGTTAAGAGGAATGCCTTTGCCTCTTCATTTACATATTATTATGTAGGCTCCAGCTTTGAGTAAAAATGCTGCATTCTTCTACATCTGGTGTTTTTTTGTTCCTACTGCTGTCAACTCCCACCTGATGTCAAAAAGAAGAAAAAGATGTTTAATGGATTCCCACCTCGATCGATGTTTGCAAGGAATAGGATCTTATGCTTCTTGATTGAATATTATTATCGTGCAGGCACAGTTTAGCAGAAACCCATCCCTTTTTCTTGATGTGATTTTTCAGCTTCTGTCAACTCTCCCTCCTCCTGTAGAAAGGGATGATGTTCATTGAATTTGGTTGGTGTCACAAAACTGGGAGACCATGTCATTTCCGATTCGTAAAAGAATTGAAATATCCCAAGAAATTTGACTTGAGATTTCAGCTTTTGTGTTCTATAAGCCAAAAGCAAGACAGCTAACTAGTCCGGAATGCATCCACCTGCTATTGACTTCACCAAATCCAAACGCCACGAGTCTGCTGCCTCCTTCGGAGAGGAGAGATGCACTGTGAAGCTTCACAGATGTGTGGCTACCCATGCAAAGGTTTCCAACGTCAACTGTGCATGAAAGTGAAGCCTCTTTGTGAGATTGCCACCCACAAGCAAATGGTCAACATCACACCTTCGCAGCTACTTTGGGATCTTGCTGCCGAAGAGACCCCCCAGTTTGTGTGACCAGCACGGCAATTCAATGTGATACTTGGAGCAAGAGAGAGAGAGAGAGAGAGAGAGAGAGAGAGGAAGAAGCTGGGTTGGATGTTGTGGCTGTTCAATTGACAATGCAGCACACAGAGTTCCACAAACCCAGTGCTAGAGATTTCCACTGTGTTGTTGTGTGGAAATGTGTTCATAATATATTGCGTCAGGAACTTTGCAAACTTCTCACCTTAGTCTTCCACATGGCTCAGTCAACATAAGCTTCCAGACTAATGACAAGCTGCATTCTTATGCAAGCCTTTGACATGTCACATTTGTTTTTTTTTTTGTTTGACTGCAGGAGAAGAGTGTTTCCAGGATAGAGAGAGGAGGCCATTTGTTTAGGATCTCAAGAAACTGAAGAAGCTTGTGAGCAAATCATCCATGCATTTTGACTCTGGAGAAAACAAAAGAGATGATGAACTTGGGGAGTCTTCAATGAACAAGGCAAGTCGAACTCTTTCTATCCCTGAAGACTAGTCAAGGTAGGAGAGAGTTGCTGAACGACACCTGCAAGAACATTTAGAGAGATAAAAGACAACTTTGTGATTCTATAAATGATGTCATGGTATTGTGTCCAAACACAAACTTTAATCTTGGCCAGATACATAGTCCAAAAATGAACTTGGAAGCTAAGCTTTGTTAAAAATTTTTTAAAAAAATATATATCCAGTATAGAAGGTTCCCATCAATAGGGAATATAAATTGAATTAATTAAATATGAAAAAAATGATTCAAATTTTAGTATTCTAAACCCATCCTCTTGGCATGTGTAGAACATAATAAAAAAAATCATAAAATCTGAACTCTTATCAATATTTGGTTTGTAAGAATTAATTTACATAGTATTAAATTATAATTTTTTTTATTTTAATGTTTTACTTCATTTTGATATAGCACTCTTAGTTCCCAAGCACTATAAATGACTCAAAGTCAATATATTTCTGCATTTTATTATTATGGTTAGAGTAGTTGTTGAACTACTACTACTAATCAATTTCCCGTTCTAGTCGACTACAATTTTTCTTTTCCAAAAAAAAAAATTGAAAAAAATTAAAACAAAATGCTTGCGGTAACAATTTACATCTGCAGAGATTTGATCGGAAGATGCAATCCGTTCATTAAATTATGGAAGACCATAAATATGAGAGATAAGAAACAACATCCAATTAGATGGGAACTCAGTTTCATTTATAATTTGCTTCGTTGAGGTGGAGTAGTTGGAACTTAATTCGTCTCTCATTTACTTATTTGTGCTCCAACTAATTGAAATCGACATGTATTTAACATCTGAGTTCATTAAATATTGAGGAAATCATGTTTACAATCATCAAGCAAAACCTACCTTCATCCGTGCAATTAAAATATTTTTTGTTATAATTTTTTATTACCATATCTTTCATTTTTTTTTGGTCTCTTCTCGTACCACTAATAATAATAATAACTTAATTAGTTCGTACCAATGATGATAATCATTTAATTCATTCGAATGATCGCATCGATTGATAGTGTCTCTTAGGTATATGTCTATTTCATCTTAAATGATTTATGTTTCTATTTATAGATTAAAATAATACTTAATTATTTATTATCGATTAAAATAATACTTAATTATTTATAAATAAAATTTTATCATCTTTCATAAGAATTTAATATATTCAGCTCAATATTTTCATCATAGTTATACAAATCTTTTATCTATACATTAACTACTTAATACTTAGATCCATAAAATATTGTTACTCTAACAATTATCATAAAACAATATTTTAATATTAAAGTACTCTATAATCACTTATAAAAATAGTGATGATAATGACCCAAAAAATATTAAAAGTGATTTTTATAATAATTATTGTCATCAAGGAGACTTTCTGACACATAATTTTTATATTTTTCTAACGTAACACGCAGAGCCTTAGGTTGGATCAGTCAAGTATTAAATCATCCAATTATTAATTGAACCAGTGGATGAACCAATACAATTATGGGTTTAATAATTTTATATTATATTAAATATATTAAAATATCATAGGAATAAATTTTACGAGGATGATAACAAGCAATGAGTTGATGGCATTGCATTGGAATAAATTTTATCAGAAGTTTAGATGTCCAATTTTCCAAATCCGTATCTTCTAACTACAATTTTTATTTTTGGGCTATAAATTTATGGTGATGATCCTTCCTTTCCCATCATGAATTTAAAACTAATGTTAATTAAATTGCATCTCAAAAATTAAAACTCCCTTTTATGATGTGACATTCTTAAATCATCTAAGATTACTAATAATGTTCCAACTAATTAAATCACAGCTGCGAAGGGCATCGAGTGTTGATTGATGGATTGTTGATGTAGCTGGGCCGGGACACGTGCGATGGCTCAGATCAGCACGTGCGTTGCCCAGGGTTCTTTTAGCCATTTTATTTGGTCACGCTCGTTGGCCCAGCCCGGCACGTGCCTCCTCGACGAGTCATCCTCGCTTGGTTCGGTGGTCCCACTCGCACGAGGGCGGCTCGTTCGACCGACCCTCCCCCTCTTCCTCTTCCTCCTCCGTCCTCTCCTCTTCCGCCACTTCCCTGACATCTTCTCCTATCCTTCTCCTCCTCCTCCTCCGCTGTCGACCGAGGAGCAGCGTAGAGTAAGAGCGGGACGGGTTCCGAGATTGATTGGCGGACGACGCCTTCCGTGATGTTGCCATTGCAAATTGCCAAAAAAAAAAGATAATTGTTTTTTGATCGAGAAGTGAAACATTGAAAGGGAAAAAGTCGGCAGCCTGTAGGCGCGTGGTCGGGTTACGAGCTGCGGTGGTCAATTGATGGCGGAGCAATAGTGATTTGTGGGGTAACTTCCTTCTCCAATCCCCTCTCGTTCTCGTTCTCGTTCTCTTGTTCTATAATCGCGTGAATCGCCTATTGGTCTCGTGGTTTCTGGTCGAATATCGGTGGATTGAGGTCGAGCACGTCTGAAACCTGGGTTTGTCGATGACTCCTTTCTTGCTCGTCTTGGATTTTTCGGTTAGGGTTTTGTTGCGTGTTGTAAGGGTGAATGACATGGAAATTTCTCCTGGATGGATCAGACATGAGTTTCTAACGATCTCCTACCTCAGTATTGATTGATTGTTTCTTGGTATTATGGTAAATTTCCCCCTTTTTGTATTATTTGCTGCCTTGTCGGAGCTGATGCACACAACTTTGAGGAGATTTTGTTCTCGATGTTAGCCCTAACTTTGTGAGTTAATAGACTTTGGTGCTATCCAGAGCAACGAAAATATGCTTTAATGTTTCTTATGTTCATCTTCTTATCTTAATTCTTTCAAGTCTCTTTAGCCAATCCCAAATAGTTGCTTATGTGGGACATTGATACTTGTTGTTGTTGTATTCTTTTAAGGTATTTTTATTGTTTGTTCATTTGCCATTCAATGACTGCGTTTTGCTTGGGAATACCATAATATGAATGATATTGAGGAAAGCCCAGGCCTGCTAGTTGAGTATAATCAAGCTGCTTTTTTTATCTCAAGGTGCACACCCATAGTTTCTTATTTCTGAAAAAATAAAAGACTTGGAGCATTTGCCAATTACAGTTGGTCGTCTCCATATCTGACGCTGGGTATAATATAGATTATCTGTCGTTAACACATGTTGGCCTTACTCTTGTAGTGTAATTAACTTGAACTTTGCAATCTTATGATTTATACCTAATTTGTTCTGCTTCACAAGAACTACTTTAGGCTTTAGGGTTCACTTTGAATTTTAAGTTTGGTTCAGCTATATCAGTTTTTTCTCTGTCAACTGCTATTTATAATGAAAGAAAGGCAAATAGTTCAGAGTGTTAAAAAATAGAAATGTACTTAACTGTGTCTGTTCAGCAGTATTAATTTCAAACTCAATGCTACAGATTTTCACTGAGCTGAAGTCACAGTTGGGAATTACTTGTTGTTGCTACAGATCTATATTTAGCACCGTGCAAGAGCAAGAAGCAGCTTAGGACAGTGGTGGATCAGAAGGAGCTTAGGAAAGTGGTGGATTGCTGCTTTTCTATGCTAGTTTCTCTCACTTGCATTAGTGGATGTTGATGGCTGTTCCCTTTGTGGAACTACATAGTGAAGGTGAGACTGATAGGCATCCTTTGCTGATGGATCCGGCAGCTCCTTCTAATGGACATGACCACATAGTTGATATACCACAAGGTATTAATGGAGACGACAACAATTTGTTAGGTGAATTGCATAATCTGGATAGAAATTCAACCAGCGCAACTGCTCAGATCTCTCAAACTTCTCCATTGTCACCAGATGCTGCAAATTTCAGGAATGCTACTGTAACTGGGAGAAGTGATAACTATGGTCGGCGTAATAGAAGCCCACTAAATTCTGGTTTATGGATTTCGGTGGAACTTATTGTTAATGCGAGCCAAATTATAGCAGCTATCATTGTGCTCTCCTTGTCAAGAAAGGAGCATCCACGAGCTCCATTATTTGAATGGATCATAGGTTATACAGTAGGCTGTTTTGCTAATCTTCCTCATCTATATTGGCGCTACATTCGTCGCAACAGTTCTATTCAAGAACCAGCTCGTTCAAATCAGAGTACCATTCACAACAATCCTCCTGAATCAAGTGGTGATACAACTAGTCCTGTTACTCAGGCCTCAGAACAAGAAAATGACAATGCCATTGTTGCAGCAGCACAAGTCAGACAAAGCAGAGCTATTGCTAATCCAAGGTACTGTTTTAATGAACTACCTATTTGGACACTGGAAATGCTTGTTTATTTCATCAAAGGTTGTTGTTTTTTATACTTTTTAATTCTATGCTCAGAACTTATTACTTGGTAAAATAATATACCAATAATTACTTTATATTAGAAATAGGTTTTAATATTGTCGTCACATTAATCATATTGCTGCTTCAAATTCTACTAAATGTTTTCACATAATTTTGTTGAACTCTAGTTCAGCTACTGGTTTTTCCCCCTTCGATATCTGTTGCTTCACATAGGTCTTCATGGCCAGCCATTTGTTGCTTGCTCTTTTGGTTGGTTATGTTCATTGGAATTTTTGCAAGCGGTGATATTGAATTTGCACATTGTCATTTGCTGCATGGGTTGATACCTTGATGTAGAAGATTGCACTAATCTGTCCATGCCGTTATGATATTTTCTGTTGATTGGTGTCAAACTGAGCCTGCAGTGATTGGTCTAGACTTGGTAGTTTAGGTTGGTTTACTTTAACCATGCTTGAATTTCTACTGGGTGAATGGACTATAGTATGCTTATTCAACTGTATGATACTATGAACTATCAATTTTAGTACCTCATGAAGGTTGATGGATTATGGCTACCTGTTTGAATTCTTTATAGGTGGAACCAAGGATTGACATACCGGTCTGTACCGGTGTGCCAACATTTTGTCGGAACTGGTACAGTACCGGGTGGTATGCACAGTGCGTATCGCCCGATATATTAAATATACTATACTATTTTTTATAATATAATATTATATATAATATTAAAATATATTAAAAAAATAAAGTGATGTCGCCTCGAACTCTCTCCCGCGTGGGGAGAAGAAAACCAGCATGGTTAGGGCCGGCGGCGCGGCTAGGGCGGCTCGACGACTCACGGCGACCAGGCGAAGTCGGCGGCACGAGGTACTTCTCCTCCTCCTCTTCTTCTTCTTCTTCTTCTTCTTCTTTTCCTCTTCTTCTTCTTTCCTTTTTCTTCCTCAATCGATCGCCGACGGTCGATTTCTCCTTAAATCGACTGCAGACGGTCGATTTCTCCGTAAATTGACCGCAGACGACAGAAGCCGACCATCGACGGTGGAAATCGGCCGCCGACAACCGATCTTAGCAGTATCGCCCGGTAGCGGCCTGTCCGCGTACCGGTCATTGTCGGACCAGTATGTACCGGGCAGTATGGGTCTTACCGCTCGGTAAGGAAAACCTTGGGTGGAACTGATTGGTAAAGAGAGATTTGCTGGTCAATCATGGAAAGAGCAAATGGAATGGTGAAAGATATTTTGCTCAAAGAATATTTTACAGATTGTATGACTTTTAACTAAATCTTAAAATGTAGAAGCTATAATCAGACATGAGTTAATTGCCAAACAGTGATATCATGCTTTACAAATGGCACTGCCACATTGACCAGGGATGAAAAATAAAATTTATAAACTTTAGATTCTCCTCTCGACACTTTGGGATAGCACCTGGAACCCTTTTGTCAGAGTGGCTTGAATAAGAATGCATATATCATCATAAAATTTAATGCAGCATACATGGAGAATGAAAATATATGCAGTAAATAATTCATGAAAGATAGCGCTCAAACTTTTCGCCATTTAGTTTCTGAAGAAATCTAATGATAGTTATGGATTCTGACTGAACGATTTCTGCTAAGATGTTCTTATACTTTAAAGTTCTCTCTCTGGAATATGGTTAAGTAGTCCCCTTTTTGTAACTGAGAATAGTTGAAGCACAGCATTATTTACTCCTCCAGAGAAATTGAGAATTATTGAACAAGATATCCTAAAAAAGAAATCCTTAAACAATATACTACTTTATGCTGAATCTGATGCTGTATTCCATGTGTCTGACTTGGCATATGTTTCTGTTATTTGATTCTCACTTTTTCCAAAAGAAGTGTTTTTTTTATAGAATCTTTATTAAGCAAAACTTTGAAGTTCTTATGGACCACTGCATTTGCGGGTTGCTTTTTAAAACTTAGTAATCCTAATAACCTTATTGAGTTGAATGCAAGTTTGTAAATGAAAATTGATCTTCTATGTCGATTGCTATATCCATCCTTTTCCTCCTTTTCATGAGTTCCTCCATTTTTTTTTATTTATATAATTCAATTTCTTGATCTGTATCTTCAATTTTTGGAAACTTATGAAATTCTTCCGTCAATCCCTCATTAATGAACCTACAAAATCCCTCAAATTAGATCTGACTAAATCCAGGTATTGTGGACATTCCCTCATTTCCATCATTCCGGGGCATCTTAATCTTAAGTTTCCTGTTTATTGAAAAATCTCATTATTAGCTCACTATTTATCGAACCATACGGATTGATCTAGCAATGATGGAATGTATATTCTGTTTACTGAATCACATGAAATTTTATATCGGTTTAGTTTTATCTATGTAATGATTCTGTACAGGTAATAGGTAGCATACAAAAAAGAAAAAAAAAAAGAGGGGATGGGTGTTGGTTGTTAAGCAGAGAGAAATTATTTCTTGTTTATAGATTAAGGAAATTTTTGAATGCATGTTTTGATAGTCATATTTTATTAAGTTGTGCTGGATCGGCAACTGGACTAGGCCTTAGCGTCTAGAAAAAAAAAGTGGTATCTCAATAACTGCTTGATCTAATCCATCAGTTGGTTGATTGATTAAGTCCTGGCCTGTTCAATATCATTTGGAAGTAAAGTTGGATTTATTTTAATCGCGCCAATTGCCAACCTGGACTGCGGATGATGATTGGTTGAATCTCTTCAGCTGAACTAGAGAGTTCAGAGATAACACATGCGTTGTGTGCAGAGTATTGGCGTTGGGAAATAAGGGCCTTATTTAGGTTCAATGTTAATTTTTGGAGCATGTTCAGCTGAACCCATTGAAGTTATATGATGCTCCTGTTAATTCAGGCAATTTTTAGCTTAATTGTGCTTTAAAGTTCTTAATAAGAATGTGAACAGGAGTATTTGCTTTAATTTTGAAGATGAAAGTGCCAATTCAGTAGACTTTAGATGCAGTACTCCAGTATAGACAAGTAAAAGACTGTATTTTGGATTCTTCTTTTTATTATCAACAAAAGTCAATGATGTTGAATTGAATTAAATGAGCTAGCTTCCATAGGAAATCATGTAGCTAATTGCATATAAGTTAATTGTATAAACTGCAAATCATCATAATATCTCTTACAATCTGTATGGCACTTTATGCTAAGAAGCCATAAACTTTGTAGGTTTAAAAACTTCAACAAGAGCTAGTCAATGAGAAAATTCATACTGGGATGGGATATAGATGAGAGAAAGGGCAGAATGAAATTCCAAAAAGGGATCCTAAAGCCAGTGTAAAACCATTCATATGATTTATTTTCACTTGCTTTGTATGCTTATTTTTGTCTGGACTTAGAACAATCAAAACAGATGCATAATCAAGCCCTTAGCGAAAGCCACACGTAAGAGCATCTGTTCTAAAAACTTATTTTCTACATTGTGAACCAACTGCAGCTTCATTTACATTGTTAACCAGCTGCAGATTTATGACCAAACACTTGTGCTGTTTTTACAGGATTAATGCACTTGTCGATCACTTCAAGATGGCTTTGGATTGCTTCTTTGCCGTGTGGTTTGTTGTTGGAAATGTGTGGATATTTGGTGGGCGTGCCTCTTCTGAGGATGCACCTAACTTGTACAGGTGTGCATAGAATATTTTTCTTATACATCTTGATCATATACAGTAATCAATCTTTAATGTTACATATTTCTTCAATCACAGGTTATGTATAGTGTTCCTTACATTCAGCTGTATTGGATATGCCATGCCTTTCATTTTGTGTGCAATTATCTGCTGCTGCTTGCCATGCATAATATCAATCATCGGCTTTAGAGAAGATATGGCCCATGACAGAGGTGCTACTTCTGAGCTAATAAATGCACTTCCAACCTACAAGTTTAAATCTAAGCGGTGTTGTGTCAAGGACGAGTCTGGAAGTAACTCGGATGGTCAGAGTGATGGTGGGATCTTGGCACCTGGCACTGACAAAGAGCGAATTGTTTCTGCCGAAGATGCTGTGAGTGCTATTACATTTGTTGATATCCATCATCGAGTCGTGTCTGCTAAAAATGCACAGCAGTTTTGAGCATGATCTTTGGCTTTTTGGTTTGTTTATTCTTCTGTCTATTTTGTAGGTCTGTTGCATATGCCTGGCGAAATATGTCGACAATGAGGAGCTTCGTGAACTTCCATGCAGCCATTTTTTCCACAAGGACTGTGTGGACAAATGGCTTAAGATAAATGCGCTCTGCCCCCTCTGCAAGTCCGAGGTCAGAAACACCACCACATCTTGAGGGACATGCAGTTGACATCTTGATAATAAAGAGTGGGAAGTGGTGTAGAAACAGTGTAAATCAATGTAGATGCCTATTCTTACTGGCAGAGATGAATCAATCTACAATCTGGAATTGAAAACTCTTCCGAGTCCGCCTGCATCTGTAAATTTATGCATGGAAGAGTCTGTAATCGATTAGGCTCCTGTCATTCTTTTTAAAGGTTGCATTGGATGGTTCTTGCAGCTTTGATTGCTATATATCCTCTGTTTCTAGTGCTTTTATGCACGATATGAGAAATATGTTTAAATTGTTCGCCGCGCTTAAAGATCACATCATACCGACTTGTAGTTTCTCACTATTAGGAATTCTGATGGAACGGTCACAGTAATGCAGAGTGGTATGGCTGCAGAGTGGTATGGCTGGTGTAACATTTTATTGGAGAAGAATATGTCGTCATTTGCATGATATATGGGCAGCTATTGTTTGCTGCATACTATTTTGACCAGATTCAACAGCTGTTGTTTTTTTTTTTTTTTGTCCTTTCCAAGAAAGACCGCACAATATAAGCTTGATTGCAAGCAGCATATATTTTATGACAACAATCTGAGCTTCCCCTTTGTAACATTGAATGCTCAATTTCAGTGGGAGGGTGTTCAATCATTCCTGCAAAATGATCTGAATCAGTAATGACGTATTGGATTGAAAGTGCAAAAGAATTTGTGTTGGGTTATATGAATATAATGAATGTCAAACTTTCTGTAAGTGTGTTGGTTTAGTGATTGGTTTAAGTATTTTGGTTTAGTGGTTCACATTTGACTCGACTTATCAATTATTTCAATCTAATAAATGGCATTAGATGAAGTTGGATTGGGTTATAAGTATCTGATAATTATATTATTATAGAATTGAGTTCCAGCATTTCGGGGGTATTATGTAGATCCAATAAATTAGCGAACTAGTTATTTCATTGAATCAAGTTGTGACAAATGATAGCAAGCCATTTATACTTAATAATTTATGAGGGTGGAATTGTGTAGTACTTTTCTTATCGTCATACTTCAACCTCATTCATCTATGATTAAGACGTTGATAAAGATATTTTATACCAATAAGTTCACGTATAGTAAATTATTTCATCTACAAGTGAATATTAATTATATTTATATGGAAACATACTTATATAATCTTAACTTTATAACTATTGGTTTAATAAGAAAAATATAATCCCTTTACATATCCAATAGGTTCTTTGTCATTTATGGTAGTTGATAAGATATATATGTGTCCCTCTTTTCAATTGGCTAGGATAATTATATAATTTATCCCCTTTCTCTTATTCCTCTTATTTAATTTTACATTTTAAGATAGAAACTTATATAATCGTAGAGCATAATGTTGATTTCGAGGCCTCTATAACTATCACCTCTATGAAAAAATAATTATTATGCTTACATACTATACATATAGAGGATGTGTTAGGGTACTCGGTGCTTTGAATATTTCTTCGTTATAAAAAACACAAAGGGAACACATTAAATAAAATATGTTAATTGCTTAAGACATTTCAACTTATTTTTTGTCATGGACATATGCATCATCACACTTAAAAAGGAGATATTATGAAATGTACCGAGCACCTTAAATACTTCTTTGTCTTAGGTAGACACACGAAGACACTCTACATATATTTTATATTTCATATATATTTGATAACTTAGGTTGGTGGACTCGAAATGAGCCAGTTAGGTCGAATTAACTCAACCCGAGTTGGTTGGAGAACTTTAACTAATGGTTAAACAAATTAACACGACCCATGCTAGTTGGTCAAATCAATCCAAAACCAAGTTGGTCGATCAAAATTGATCCAAAATCGAGCTAGTCGATTGAAGTTGACTTGAACTTTGTTGGTCGAGCAAATTGACTCGACTTAGATTGGTTGATAAAAAAATACATGACCTAATTATAGGAAATCTTTCCTGTATAGTTATGTATAGATATTAATCATATATAGTTCATCGATACAATGGTAAAAACAAAGACTTTCAAAGAGGTTGTGTCTCTTCAAGATTTAGTGGGAAAGAAGCGAATATTTCATTTATTTATGTCCCAATTGTATAATAAAAGTTAATTTAATGTCCCTCACGTTAGAACCGAGAAGATGATGACGACCAAAGCAAGGACAAAGCACCCTCTTCTCTTCTCTCAGGAGCTGTTCTATGCACAACAACATCAGCGATTTGATTACAAAATAATTGATTCTTTCTTCGGTCTACTCGTTCTATCATAGCTCGACTATTAATAATAAAAATATTAGACCCATCCGTTCAACCCAGCTAAGACAGATCCAAAGGCCATATTGATAGACAAGTAGACTGGCCAAGTTCGTCTGAAGATCACGTTGACACCTCGAGCAATCGGGGCACATGTCGATAGTACCTTCGGTAGTCTCTAAGGACAACTGACATAGCGGCATAGGATCGATACGGAGTCATACCAATAGTCGTCAGACCCGTCGAATGAAGTCCTAGGAACCCATGAAAACAGTGCTCGACTCGGAACCGTACAATAGGACTAACGATGGTCGTGCCCCCATCAATCGCTCCAGTACCATCACTCGTCGCCCTCCCTCAGGTATAAATATTCCCCGTTGTAGCTCACCAAGGGATCTCTTTCTCAAATCTCTTACCACTTTTTTAGCATATCGACTTTCAATTTCTATACCCCAATAGCTAACTTAACCGTCGAAGAAGTTATGTCAGATACACACTATCTCGATGAGGGCCATCTTGTAGGATACGAGCTAGTCCCGTGGACTTCCCGAGAAGCTACAATTGAGTGACGCTGACTGAGCTGCTCGTAAGTTTTCTAGTCCAGCTCGAATGATATTTCACACTTGGATCGAATCATATCATGCTAACTCCCTATCCGACACAAAATCCAACAACAACTATGCCGATGTAATTATCAACTCGACACCGACTCTGATTCATTAAGCATCATTCTAAATGCTTTTTAAGGAAAAAAAAAAAGTTTTCCGTTGTCACGTAGTTTTGCAGCAAAATGGGAGAAGTCAACGGTTAATTTTGACCAGTGACCCGAACCGACAAAATCGAACCGAACCGAACCGCACCACGCCTCCCGGTTCGATCTTAGCTTTGCAAACATTTAAGCCGTCAGAAACCCTCTCCCGCACGCATTCTCTCGTCCCCCTGCCGATCTTAGGGTTTGGTTTCTCCGCTTCGGTTCCACGTCGCCGCGAAAATGGTGAGCTTCTCACCGATTCACTCTTATTGGTCCCGAATCTACATGTAGGCTCTAGCTCGCCGTGTTCGTTTGCAGTTTTTGGTTGATCCTCTGGCGTTGCCGTAGTTTTTTTTTTTGGGATTTTCTTTTAATTTTTCTTGTCGCGGCGTCTTTTTATCTGGTATCGAGATTATCGTGTTTCGTTTCCTCGTGTTGTTACAGCTGGTGTTTAATTTGAACAATTAGTGACGAAGGGTCGTAATATTTTCATGAAAAGAACAGGATTTTGATACAGATTTGCTTGCTTGTGAAGAAACTGATTGGAAGTTGGTTTTAGATCTGTTCCTTTTTTTAATGCTCCTGCCAAAGATTTTAACTTGGCGATGAGAACCTTGGGATCGTTGAACTAATTTGCACAAATTTCTTGGTAGAATTCGTCGTAATATTCTTCTTCTATATCAAAAGTGTTTTTTCTTTACCACAATTTTTATGTTCAACGTTTACCTGCTTTATGAATTCGGTATAAACAATTGGTCGATGCAGGAAGAGAATCTAGATGCTGCAATAGAATCCCTTTTGAATGTGGAGAAGCAGATGAGGCTTGCTGGTGATGTGGCTGGCACAAAGAAAGCTGTTCTTGACATTGTGGAGCTTTGCTACAAAGCACGTGCATGGAAGACACTGAATGATCAGATTGTTCTTCTGTCAAAGAGAAGAGGACAGCTTAAGCAGGTAAGCTATTGGAAAGTTGACTTTCCATCAAATTTTTGTAGATTTAGCTCTATATCATTGTAGAAAACATCTATATGCATGTGTTTGTGGTGTAAGCCATTTTTTGTTCTACTCGAGCCTTAGCATTGTGAACTCACCCATCTAAAAACACAAGTGTTTGCCAGCCAAGACTTTTAAGCATATAAAAATATATGTTGGACTTACATGAATCACATGAATTATTTTTTGCCTTGATGTTAAATGCTTTGCATGTAATTTCTTGCTCATTCAGTTGATGCATAGTGGAACTTGTTGTCAAATCTGTTGACAACATATGGACCTTAACTTCATGCTCGGATGTTTTCTGATGGCTCTTTGTATTACTGACTGAAGTATGTTGTTGGGTTTCCATCAGATTAAGTATTACAGAAAACTATTAATATGGTTATGTTCTTTGTTTGCAAATAACCATTCTTTTTCTTCAAGATTTGGAAATAGGTCACCTACGTTTTGTAGCAACTTGAGTATATATTTTTCATCTGGGGATTTGAATCTTAGGAAACAACTGTATGGAACTTTGTTCTTATCCTTTATTGCAAGGTGCATCATCATGTGAAGAAAAGATATATGATGATCTTCTCTTGATCCAATACTAGATAGCTATGATAAGGGCCTGTTTTGTGGCTGTAACTCAACTTTACCCTACATGCCAACTGTTTCCTATGGTGATTACATAACTATATTGCATTCTCATCTCCATTTAATGCCTTTCTGCAAACTGATATAATTGTGACATTCTGATATTCATTAGATCTTTGATTTTTAACAATATTAAGTGAATAACAGTGTTGTTGATTTTAATAGTATGACTATAATGTGCCACTTGCGTTATGATATTTATTCTTTTCTTGTGCAAATTCAATTATGCTTTTTCTTCTGATATGCTTTGTTATACCTGTTGTGACCTTTCTATAGAATTACCCCAGTCGAAGTAGCTATAATTTATAGCTCTAATAACCACTACGCTACAGGATTACACATCTATGTGTTCCTCAGAGCCAAGGCTAACAAATTCAGATTCAATTTTGGGATTTTATTTGGGACTTGGGATCATAATCAGTTTGAATATGATACGTGGGATTGACTCATACATTAGTTGAATGTCAAAAGTGATGATAATTATGTAGGGATTTGTTGAAGATCAATGCAGCCTATTGAATTTGCTGAGATTGGTTGTCTGTTGTACCTGTTTGGGATGATCTAGAAACCACAATAACTTTTTTGCAATCTGCTTTGTTTCATGTTGCTCTCCTTGGTGCTCACCATCTAGCATCTGCCTTGAATGCTCTTCTTGGCATGTACCTAACCTGCACCATTTATGTCAGCCCATATAAAAGTGCAAGAGTATGCATAATAACTGTGTATATATGATCATACCCTTACTGGCCTAAAACTTGTGTGTTGCAAGAAGTCAAACAAGGAAAAGAACTAGTGTTTGTACTTTCAAAATAATTTTATTCTTTAGGATTCATTTACAAAATAATGCTCAGTGCAGCTGTGTACATGATCTTCACAATATAAAAAGAATACTTGGATCTTACTTAGGAGATGATCGTGTTCGGACTGTTGTTTTAATTATGGCGGTGATGACTTTATGTTGGTTTTTGGTTTCCTGTCAGTGATCTTATCTGCTTGTTTATTAGCTGAATGCCTTGACAGGATCAACTGCAAAATTCTTAACTAATTTCCTTTGAGGATGTTTTATTTGATAATTAATATTTGGATTGTTGACATTTTAATGCTTTGATGCTTTGATTTCCTTATTCCCCATTCTATGGAAGAAATTGGTCTACCTATTTCATACACTTTTCTAATTTAGTGCTAGTTTAACTTATTATCTCTTATCATTTACTTTAAGGCTGTAACTGCCATGGTGCAAAAAGCAATGCAGTACATTGATGACACACCTGATCTTGAAACACGTGTAGAGTTGATCAAGACACTTAACAATGTCTCAGCTGGGAAGGTGAATGACATATTTAAGTTGGATTTCAAGGCTGCTATTCTAACGTGTCATCTCTGCAATATTCTTTACATGGACTCAGAAGCTATTTTCTCATTCCCTTTTTAGATATATGTTGAGATAGAGAGGGCACGTTTGATTAAAAAACTTGCAAAGATTAAAGAAGACCAAGGCCTTATTGCTGAGGCTGCTGATTTGATGCAAGAAATTGCTGTAAGTTGGGACTTGGTTTTATATCCTTATGCTGCACAGGCATGTTGTGAAAGTCTAAAATAGTGCCAGGAATGTGTTCCTTCTTATTAGTTGTCTGCTTATTCTTGATAAGTTGTTTTAATTTGCAATTCTGTTGATCTCATTTTGGTTGGCTTGATTCTCAGGTGGAGACTTTTGGAGCAATGGCCAAAACAGAAAAGATTGCTTTCATTCTTGAACAAGTATAACATCATGATAACCTTTTGTTTGATAAATGGCCCTACTTTAGTGACATAAACACTATTGCTTATAGATGCTTAAAAAAAATTCCAGGTACGATTGTGCTTGGATCGTCAGGATTATGTGCGAGCACAGATATTGTCAAGAAAAATTAGTCCTAGGGTGTTTGATGCTGATACTTCAAAGGAAAAAAAGAAGCCAAAGGAAGGTGACAATATTGTGCAAGAGGCTCCTGCAGATATACCTTCACTCTTGGAGCTGAAGCGCATCTACTTTGAGCTAATGATTCGGTAACTTCATTTGATACTTTCTGGACCAATCAGTGGTTTGATTGTGGATCATCTATCTTATTCTGATTCTGAAACATTTGCCATAATGTAATTAATAGGTTTTTGGCCCTGCCATAAATTTTTGGAGTGTTGTTATATGCTGTTGGATTCAGGTGCATGAACATGATATATCTTGTGGGACAGTGGAGGTGCTTGTTTGCTTAATGGCATATCTTGGTGTCTTTGAATATAGAAGTCTAGTTATATCAACTGATAAAATCATATATCAGAGGTTGATATCCCCTATAACATCATTGCCTAGTTTTAATCTGTATATATAAAGCATTTAATTTTTTGAAGATTAATATCATTGCTTAATATATCTAAGTTATTTCATTTGTTAAAAGAATAAGAATATCATCAGGTAGAACAATATCCACTTGTTGTCTTAAGACAAGAAACTTGATATGTGTGAACGATAGGCCTACTCATATTAATGTTGATGTAATAACAATAACAATAACAACAAAGCCATAAGTCTCAACTATTTGGGGTTTAGCTACATGAATCTTTTTTAGTCATTGAGATCTGTATGCTTAGTTAAGTTTAGAGTATTTAAATCTTTATTTATAGTTTCCATTAAAGTCTTTTTAGGTTTTTCTCTATCTCTCTGCCATTGATGCTGATATAATAATTCTGCATAATACTCATATGAGATTTCTCTTACAGTCATGTATTTTACTGCTTGAGAGAGCGCAGGCAATGTTGTTATAGAAATTGCCTAGATGCCTGTGCCGATACCTGAGTTGTAAAGATGCATTAGGCCATATTGGCTATATGCTGACTTAGACCACCATATGAGAACACATTAATGCATACATTTGTTTGTATATGATATGAGAATATATCTATGATGCAGTTTATTACTCATATATTACTTTACTTGAGACTTGTATTCACTTATTCAAGTTTAGTTGCTTTTGTAAATGTGGTATGTTTTCAAGTTTTTGCTGTGGAGCTGTTGGGCCTGGACCACCTCATGAAGATTTTACCTTTGAGTTGAATATTCTAAATATTTTTCTTATTATTTTTAGATGTATTTTCGTCCATATCACTAATTGTTATTTTGGATAAGGTTAAGCATCCTACTTGGGTTGTATTCTCTGCTTTGAATCTTGCTTGTATTCTTTAAGGAATAGTTTGAGCTATCTCTCTCAAAGAGATCCCTTTTAAGGCACTAACGACTTTGTAGCTGGAGCCGAATAGGACATTTGATATCCAAAGAGAGAGGAAAGCCCCTCTTGGCATTCACCACATTTTATGGGGGGGTATTCTTTGAACTGTTCCCTTGGAAGTTATTTCCCTTCTATGGTGCTTGCATCTTGCACTAAAGTGATCTAGTTGTTCTACGGTTGGGGCATATGCATTAATAAAGTTGCACCAGAGATGAGATTCACTAAAGGGAGAGACTCAATTGTTGAGGCTGCTGCTAATATGGGGTTTGGAGAGGGTTAATCTATGCAACTTTACCCTACAAGTAGAAAGAGTATTCCTGGGACTTTAACCCTGATCGTTTAGGTTGCAAAAGAACAAACTTACCATTGTATAGGGCCCACCTCTAGAAATGAGATGCATTATTTATGAATATTTCTTCTCAAGTTTTAGTTATGAAATCCCTAAGCTGATGCCCCAGGAGTGAATGACTGATAGCTCTTTCTCCCTTACGGTGCAGCTACCATTCTCATAACAATGATTACCTGGAAATTTGCCGGAGTTACAAGGCGATATATGATATTCCATCTGTAAAGGAGGATCCGGCACAGTGGATTCCGGTAAAAAGTTTGTTTCCTTGTTGGTGTCCTTAGACTATTGGACAGAGCTATTTTTCTTGTAATAATTGTCAGAGCTATTCTCAGAAGAATTCTTCTTGTAGGTGCTAAGAAAAATCTGCTGGTATTTGGTGTTGGCACCACATGACCCTATGCAATCAAGTCTTCTCAACTCTACTCTAGAAGATAAAAATCTTTCTGAACTTGCTAATTTTCGGTACGAATTATGTGTTCAACTTTTATACATTATATAATTTCTATCAACGTAGTTGGATTATCAGCTACTTTGGCCTCATATGCTATTTCTATTTTCTGCCCATTTTTCTAGTTTTATGTTGAAGCAACTTGTGACAATGGAAGTTATCCACTGGGCAAATCTTTGGGAGATGTACAAGGATGAGTTTGAAAATGAGAAGAATCTTCTTGGAGGGTCTTTGGGCCCCAAGGCTGCAGAAGATCTAAAACTGAGGATTATTGAGCATGTATGTATCTTTTATTGACTACCATCAAGTATTTTAGCTTGCCTTTTTTTATTGTTTTCTGGTACTAAAATTTTATTTTGTCACATTTTCAGAATATTTTGGTGGTATCAAAGTACTATTCGAGGATAACCTTAAAACGTCTCTCTGAGTTACTATGCCTCAGTTTGCAGGTTTGGTTTATCATCCTTTCTTGAACATATTATTCTTTGCTTGATTATGTGATTCCCATCTCTTTTTTTTTTTCTGAGTTCTTGTGTTGCTGATATTATTACATAAGCATGATAAGTAGGGAAGTCTCTCTAGCATGATCTTTCTTTTCATTTCTGCCACCTTGACTTGGTATGTGAACTAGGAATAGACTTTGATTGGATAACTTCTTAAGATTTGGTGGTGTTGTTACTTGATCATAGATCTCAAGAATAAAATTGCTTGTGAATGACATGCCTCTGAATCTATATCACTTACGCACTGCAGGCACTTCCTTCGACAAATTACTTTTATTTTTCAATAACTTCCCATAATGATCTAATATGTAAACCTGTCACTTGGTTATCTTCCTATTTCGAAGTTTGGAACTATAATTTCCTTATTTTGTGGCAAACTGGTCTGTGGCATCAAAATTTGACTTCTTTCTGAAGTTTGGAACCAAAATTTCATTCCTTTTCTTTGTTTGCAAGTTTCAAGTTAAATTGTGCTATGTGCTATTTGGAAGTTTGGAACTATTTCCTTTCATGGTAAGTGGAGGTTCAGTTAAATTGTCATATGCAAATAAGCAATGCATAAATTTAAGTGTATTGTCATATAAAAATAACTGATGCTTAAATTAAAATGTGTTCTTCAGTTGGTTGCTATGTGCTAATTTGGCTTGCCTATATCCTAATATGAACTGCATGAGATTTGATTTGCAACTTCCTCATTTAAGTGCTCAGTCATTTATATCATGCAATAGGGGTCCATGGTTTATTAAAAAATATTACTCTACTATAAAGAAGTGGAGTTGCTGTTCTGAGTTTCAACCAGAATGAGACCCCATCTGCAAATTTCTTCTTTTCTTCTCTTCTTCTTTGCTAGGTTTAGGATACCTTGTAATATCTTTTACCTTCTATTTTGTGTCTCTAATTTATCTGTCACCTATTCACAAAACTCCGAAAAACTGTGGTTGTCTAAATGTTCATTGTCACATAAGTTATGAAAATTTCAACAAGAACATTGTTGATGCATAATTCTTACAAGGCATGGGATAGGCATGGATTACTAATCAGATGATTTCATATCATGACTACATGACAAATTAAAATTTTGTTTTTTGTGGAGGTAATATGACTTGATTCTTTCTGATTGTTGATGCCAAAATTTTTCTAAATGTTCCATTCTTCTAAATCCATGTATGAATTTGTACTCTTGTCTGCTGGCTGCCAGCAGCCAGCTTCCAGTCTTCTCCAAATGTTAATCTAGAATTCATTAAGTATCTTTGTTATATGTAAAAGTCTTTTGTCTATTTTGATTACAAGTGCCAAATTCTAATAGAATTTGGAAGTGGCTTACTCTTTTTTTTTCCCCCACAATTTTTGTTGCACAAAAGCTAAAAAATACAATTTGTGAAAATGCTCATGGAGAACCTTATGTTGACCTTTGCTTAGGTGAAACATATAACTTTGATATTTGAAAATATAGTGCCTGATGTCATTTCCAAAACTCCAAGGTTCCTTTCTTTTATCAAAGAGATGGAAAAAAAGAAAACAAACGAAAGGGAAATAAAGGGCTTAGCTGACGATTTCTTCTTTCTGCACTAAGCTAGTATTGCCTCTGCAGATCATGCTGATCAGTAATATCTTATTGCCTTGATTTTTTTTCTATTTATCGATTTCTTGTGACATTTTGTTCCCTGGTAGTCAGTCCTCTTAGCACATTGGATGAAATGGTGAAGGATTGTTTTGCATTGGTGCTCCTGTTTAAGTAGGTTTATCAGGGGAGTATAGTTCTCATTAGATTTGGTGCCTGATCTGAAGCCACTTGTTACTCTTTCAGGAGGCAGAGAAGCATCTTTCGGATATGGTAGTCTCGAAAGCCCTGGTTGCCAAGATCGACAGACCCATGGGAATTGTGTGTTTCCAGAGAGCCAAGGACAGCAACGACATCCTCAACTCCTGGGCAATGAACTTGGAGAAGCTGCTCGACCTCGTCGAAAAGAGCTGCCACCAGATTCACAAGGAGACCATGATTCACAAAGCTGTTTTGAAAGCCTAGGTTTAATTTATTATCTTGATCAGAGTATACGTTTTTTTTTTGTATTGTTTCACCAGAATGCATCAGATTTAAGCTGATGAGAATCCTGTTTCAGTATTCCAAAACCTTCGCCGCTCTCATTTCTTCTGCTGGGGCTATCGCATGTGGCAACTCAAGGCATTCATTCCTTTCGTATATACTGAACAATTGCTACGATCCTATTTTAATGCAACTGTCTTGTGTTTTTGATATCATGGTGGTTTAAACTATGCAGGCTTTGTCTCTGATCACTGAGATCCGAGCACACAATGCTTTGTGATTGCAATTGCATTATTAAGCTACTGTTGACTCACACTATGTTCATCTGTTTCCATCCCCTTCAATCTTTGCTGCGTAGTCTCTGCATGCGATCTATGATCACATAAATCCCTCCTGTGATCAAAAATTATTTCCACCCCTCCTCAATCTTTGCTGCATAGACAAGAAAGCTACGATTTTGATCGAAGGGGCCGTGATCTCTCATCAACTGCCATTCTTATTGACCAGTGGATTTGAGGTGGTGATATGATCAAGTCATGCTGCCCTGTGTGTTCTCCTTTTCCTCTCCTCTTCTTTCCTTTTCAGATGGATAGGCTCTTTGACCACACCTTGGCAACAAAATTTCTTCCTCCAAAGCTAATCATTTTGACTAGTTGTTTCTTTCTTAATTGCTTGCTGGGTCATCTATGGCTGTTCTCCCACCAACTTAACTTAATGGGACCTGTTGTCAACCTCATTACGGGGTTCGATCCAATCATGGAAAGAAAAAATTTCTCATCATGCATGAGTAGAGACTTTTGTTGGACTCGATAGTGTGGTCTTAAATAAGATTGTGGTCATGAACATCCAAAATGCATCAATCTAAATTTAAATTTTCTTTTATCCTATTAACAACAACTGTTTGATATTCTTAAGGTCCATGAGATTCACTCCTTATGTATGAGTTGTTAAATACTCATATTTAAATTTGTTAAATACTCATAAGCTTGGTAGTGTCTTTAGTCTTCCTACATCAAACAATTTTTTAGATATTGTTGTTGTATTTTGTGTCATGAATGAGATATCAGCACGGCACGGTTCGGTCCGCGTGCACAGGATCGTTCGAGCTGGACCGGAAGACTTGGGGTGGCTCGATTGGGATGTTAGACATCGCTCAATTGCAGCTCCTTGATCGGGAAGTCCATAGGATTGGCTTGAGTCCTCGGTTGGGTCCTGCAAGATGGCCCTCGTCGAGGTGGTATGTGTTCGAGTGATCCCTCCGATGGCTAAATTAGCTCTCGGGGTATGGAAAACTAGAAGTCGAGGTGCTAAGAAGGTTGCAAGAGTTTCCAGAGGGAGCCCCCTGGTGTGGGCTATAGTGGGGGATATTTATACTTGAGGGAGGACGACGAGTGATCGTATCGGAGCGATTAATGGGGGCACATCCGATGCTAGTCCTCCTGTACGGTTTCGTGTCGAGCGTTGCCTTCGTTGGTTCTGGTGACTTTGTTCGACGGGTCTGACAACTGCTGGTATGACCCGATAACGTTCCTCCGGCACTGCGTCAGTTGTCCTCGAGGACTGCTGAGGGTACTATCGATGTGACACCCCGATTACCCAATGTGCCAACGTGATCCTCAGGCGAACATGGCTAGTTTTCTCGACTATCGACATAGTCTTTGGATCCGTCTTAGCTGGACCTAGTGGATGGGCCAAATATTTTTCTATTAGATAGCTATTAATTCCCTTATGTCATAGCTGGTACATGAATTCCTTAACCTTGTTTGTAAGGTTATTATGGTAACCTTATAGTAAGATTGTGATGATTCTCTGGCAGACAGAGAATTATGATAATATTTTATCATAACCTTTAAGATTAAAAATTATCGTAACAATCTTATCATGTTTTCCTCCATCATATATTTATTTGACATTTATTATTGATTGAAAAAACCGTGTAATTAGGTGCAAGCATTATTCCATTTGTAATCTTTGTTTGTGTAATATATATTCTTACACACTTTCAACGAAGATTCAAGATAGTTATTTCTTTCAAACCTAACCATCTCGTGCCCAAATTCTTGTCCAAATCTAACTAAAATGTTAAGTAGGTGCAAGCATTCAAATTATTTATAATCTCAAATTATATTTATAAATATAGCACCTCATAACTCACAAACATCAATCGAGCTGGGTTTTTGGAAGCTCATTGTGTTCATATGGGACTACTAACACAAACTAAGAACGATTTAGGATTACATGAATGTGATATGGCAATGAGAATGACAGCACATATAGAATAGACTGTAAAGTTGATACCTAAAAAGCATACCGACCGATGATTGGAAACATCAAGTTTGGTGAGACTCACTTTTAACACATATACACAAATACTTCCTAAAACTAAATATTTATTACAAATACAATATCACACATGGTTGGTATTATCCAATCCAATTTGGACATTTTTTTTGTTTTTGACAAACTTGAATTATATATATATACACACATATACATATATATTGTTTGTGTGTGTGAGAAGTGAATCCCAAGTCTTCTCGAGCATAATGTGTGTGAGAATTTTTCTTTTATTTTTTTTTAATTTACAAAGAGAGAAATGATTAAATTAGTAAATTTTACTTCTATATTTTTTTTAAAAAATTAATCTTTATTGATTTTAAAAAAATCGTCAATGCTGATAGCCCCAAGAGAAAAAAATTCAAATAACTATCATATATATCTCAATATGATCGAATTAAAGAAATTTTATTAGCCATGTCCAAGTAACTAAGCTCCAATCTTCTTCTTCTCCTCCCTAATTATACAGTAGTCATATATATACTATAAGGACTTTGATAACATCACTACTAAGATTATTATAAATTAAAATAGAGATTTAATAAAGAGGAGTCTAAAAGCTTTAAAACTATCATAAAGGCATGTTCTCCTTCCTCTCTATTCAGTATAGCATTGACTTAATTTATGTCCTTTCCACAAGATATTTAGTCCACTACTAATTCATTTGAATAGAAAATAATTTGAGTCATGTCCACTTATATATCCCTATCTTTTCCATGCCAAACTCCACCAACCCATCATCAACATGAGAGTCCACCACAACAAATTTCTTGACCCAAACCCAATTCAAGTCTAATGGTTTGGGAATTTAGTGTTTGTTTAAGCAAAGCATTTGTAATGGGCACAAAACACAAGGAGTCTCAATCACATGACTCACATGTCTTTCTCATTGATGATAAAAAAACATCTCAGATTCATTTAGTTGGCAAAAAAGATTTATTGCTTTATTTGTGCTTATATAATTCTTGCCTTGATACTAACTCCATGAAGAACAAAGTCACCACCTTGGTGGCTTCCTCACCAACCACTCCAATTAATCTTTATTGGTCACATTCACATGGAGGGGACAAAAAAAAGTTTTGTGGTCCTATTCTTTGCTTTGATGTTAAGCATATAAATAAATAAATCATGTCTCATCTACTGTCTTAACTTTTTGTACAAATTAGTAATAACTAATAATTTAGCATTGACTTTAAAAGGTCTCACTCACTACTTGAAAAAGGGAAATAAGAAATTTATGAATTTATTGACATATGTCTTTCTTAGAAGTTACATATATTGTGTCTTTCTAACCCCAATTTCATATGAAGATTCAAAGCATAACTAGTGAATCTTAACCTAATATTGGTTTTAAACTATCTATTTGTATAGATTATGAGAAAATTATTATTATTATTATTATTATTATTATTATTATTATTACTATTACTTCATGTTACTTTTATGTTTTAACCCATTTAGGATTTTCTCTATACATTTTTTATGCATCCATGCACCACTATGCAAATTGTGTGAGACAAGTTTGTAAATAGGAAAACTATTTGAAAATGTAGAGTTAAGTAAAATAATTCAAAATTTTATCATAAATTTTTATAATAAAAATATTCACTTTTTTTTGGGATAAGTTCCTCAGAAAAACCCTTCTTTCCACTTTTTCTTTTCAGATTCCTCACAGAGCCTCCAACTTTTCTCAATTTATAAAAAATACCCTTTGATGTTTCATTCCATGTTTTCCTATCATTTTGATATTATTAAAAAAAAGTAGGATGTTTTTTGAGAAATTTCTTAAATAGGAACACTACGTGGGAAAAAAATAGAGGTTTTTTTTAGAGAATTTATGCTATTTTTAATATTATATATTTATTTATATTATTTTTCTTAAAAAACACTCTTCTTAGATTTTTCTAGGAAGATATATGTATTTTTATTTTTTTCACACATGGTATCTCGATTTCTTGCAAGTCCATAAATACCTCGAACATTCGTTCATCGCTCACTACTTCCGCTCCCATCGTGAGATCTTACTCTGATGAATATTATTTTACATAGTCATGAGTCAATGACCTTATTGCCTATAGCATTGAGGACCCCGACGTCAGAGATATTACGAAGGAGGTTCAATCATTCTCGTTGGCGGTTGGATTGATTACTCTTTAATGCTCGGATCCCATCGATCGCCTCATATGGCCCTTATAGTAGTCTCCATCGACAGTCTCTATTTAACTATAATCAACAGTCTCCTCCTTATTGCTGGCAACCTTCTTATGGGGCGCAAAAGCAATATGTCCTCACAGGATAGTTGGAGGCTTTCGCGATGGGAATTGACGAAAGTAGCAAGTGCTCTATGACAACGTCACGGGCGAAAGATGGTGACGAGCGAGACGAAGGTGGTGAGGATGATGGTGGGGCCTCACGACAGAAGGTTAATAATGTCGAAAGATATTAATAGATTATAAAAAATAGCCATATCATCTATAAAAAATAAAATAAGTTTTTTCGAAAACAAATTTCTAAAAAAAAAGACTTCTTCAGGAAAATAACCATATTTATTTTCGGGAGGATTAAAAAACAAAATATTTGTAATGTTTTTTCAGTGGTGGGTCCAATGTAGTCAGTCATGCGGGCCATAACTTTGCTACCTTCTTCAAGCATTTATTTGCGTACCTATCACCGTTCTTTGTACTCTTCCCTCTACCTTCCCATAGAATTCTCCTCCCACAGGTAGAGCGAAGACCTCTCCGTCTTCCGACTTATATACTTATTTATCCCACCCTTCCCGTGTTGGAAAGGAGAAGCCTAACAAACCAAGCCTTCTCTTCCTCCCCACCGACATCCCGCACCAGCCATGGGGTTCACCGTCACCAGGGCGTCGGAGGGGTACGTCCAGCCGGCGGAGCCGACGCCGGCGGGCTCGCTGACCCTCGACTGGATCGACCGTTACCCGACGCATCGCGGCCTCGTCGACTCCCTCCACATCTTCAAGCACGGCAAGGAGCCGGCCAAGGTGATCCGGGAGGCGCTGGCCAAGGCGCTGGTGCCGTACTACCCCCTCGCCGGCCGCATCGTGCAGCCGGAGGGGTGCGACCCCCGGGTGGAGTGCACCGGCGAGGGCGTCTGGTTCGTGGAGGCCTCCGCCGATTGCAGCCTGGCGGACGTCAATTACTTGGAGCGGCCCATGATGCTCGCGCATGAGGATCTCGTGCCCTACACCCAGCTGGAGACCAGCCCCGCCGACACCATCATGATGATTCAGGTGAGCAGCTTCGTTCCCTATCTCCTTTATGTTCCTTGATCATTGCCTTGTTGCTGAGTTCAAGGAGATGCGCCATAGGCATACAGATAGCTCGATCTAACACGATCTTGGCTTGTGGATCTACACCTCTAAATACATTCTCTAATTTCTCGGGCTCCTAGATCTGATGAGAGGATGTACAGGGTCCAATTTGGTCAAAGTTCTTTAAGCACCCCCAAACTTATTTGACCTCGTCGCCGTTCTTGTTTGACTTGCCGTAGGTTATGAGATCAGTGATCGAAACATTAAAAATGGAGCAGGTAAGTCGTTTGAAGAAATAACTATTAGGCATATGGATCCACTTGAGTCTTGGCCTGGTCGGTGCTCCGTCAATTCCATACTCTGCTAAGTAGCTGGATCCCATGATGTAACAGAACAAGGTGAGAAGGTGAATTTGCTACTTGACAAATGGACACATAGGATGGAGAATGAGCTGCTAGACAGCAGTTCACCAATTTGAGGAGCCAAAGATGAGGGAAATTAGATGATGCGCCAAGCCCCTGCTTCCCAGAATCTTTTAGAACTGTCTGAAATGAGTGATTCTGTAAGCTGGCATGAGATCCAAACTTGAGCTGTTTCTATGAACGAGCAATCTTAATAGCAATGATAGGTGGGGGCTTTTTATCTGGAACAAGAATTAGGACTAGCATATGGAATGAAACATAAACATCTATTTTGATCTCATGGAGGTCAAAAAGAACTTTTTTTTTGTGAAAAAAAAAAGATTGTTCCTTTTTTTTTTTAATAACAACATTTTTATCAGGAGGAGATCTGTTTAGGGGCATGCAGTCCAAAAATGTGCTCATTTATTAACTTGTCTATTTTTTGAGTTTAACTTGATAATTCTGCTTTTTATTTGAACTTGAGTTTGGGTCTGTTCATTAAGTATACAAGCCGGCTTTCAGGCTTGAAGATCTAAATTCAAAATTGCAGATCTAAAATGATCCATTATTTAAGTTGGTCATTCTCAAACTTCTAGGCAATGCACACGAAGAACGAATTCACCTCTTTTATCGCTGTCCATTGATTCAGTTAGCAGTAGCACATTTTTTTAATTACTATATGTATCATGTTAAAGAAAAAGTCTATACTTGCCTACTTGATATTGACAAGTCCCAACCACATGAGTTTTGATCTGGTAAATTGCCAATCAAATTATCCTGTATTCATTAGTCGATTGGAAATATGAAAGATGTTCTGAACCAGTAAGAAACTGTAGACCAAGGTAATGAAACTCTTCCTAATCAATCCATTACTTCAGCTGTCATGGAAACTTTTTAGCTTGCCTAAACTCTTCAACCATTTGTTTAACAAGTTCTTTTTTTTTCCAACTTTGGATCCGAAAACTGAAGCTTTAGCTGATTTCCCTTAGCAAGCAACTATTTGAGATGATCCTGGACCCTCAAATGCCATTTCTTGTCTAGGTCCTGATTCCTGTGAGCATCATAAGGTCACCTACCTGCAGTAGTTGTTGTTTCAATGTGCCACAGTTATGTGAAAGCCAAGCATGATATGTCCATCATCATTGTGAATGAAATCATCGGCTAGCTATTGAAATGCAATGGTGTAACGATATGCTGCTTGCTAACCATCTCTCCCATACTTCGATGACAAGAACAGGTCACCGAATTCACATGCGGTGGATTTGTCGTCGGCATACGCTTCAATCACGCGTCTGCAGATGGCATGGGATCGGCGCAGTTCATTTACGCGGTCGGTGAGCTCGCGAGGGGTCTTCCAGAACCAACAGTCAAACCAGTCTGGGACAGGGACAGCTACCCTAACCCAAAGGTCAAACCTGCACCACTCCCTGACCTCCCCAAGCTAGCCTTGGAGTACTCTGAAGTGAACTTCCCCACCCACTACATCAACCAATTGAAGAACCAGTACTTGGAGCATGCCAATGGCCGATGGTGTTCCACCTTCGACGCCGTCATTGCCAAGGTTTGGCAGTGCCGCACTCGGGCAGTTTACTCCGACCCCGACGTCAACATCCGCATGTGCTTCTTCGCCAGCACTCGCCACATACTGAAGGTCGACAAGGGATACTACGGCAACTCGATCTTCCCGGTTAAAGTGTCGACCACCAGCGGCAAGATCATGAGCTCCTCGGTCGTCGAGATTGTGGACTTGATCAAGAAGGCCAAGGATCAGATGGCGGTGGACGTCTTGAAGTGGGCGAACGATGAATTCGAGTCGGATCCCTTCGGCATGACCTTCAACTACGAGACCATCTACGTCTCGGACTGGACAAAGCTTGGATTCTCACAGGTGGACTACGGATGGGGAATTCCCATGTACTGTGGTCCGTTTACCAACAATGACTACATTGCGTCCTGCATTCTCCTCAAGGCGCCGGCGCCGTTCGAAGGTGCTCGGCTCATCGCCAGATGCGTCTCCAGTGAGCATGCGGATGCCTTCAGCGAGCAGCTTAACAGATTCGATTAGGCGTGTCTCTCTGCGCTTTATAATAATCTTGAGGCTTTGTGCTCGTCACTTGTGGAACTCGACTTGGTTTTATCGTTTCTTTTACTTGATATTTATTGTGGAAGGAATTTTATCGAACAGATGGCCTTAAATTTGTGGAACAGATCTCTTTGTTCTATCGAATGATGATGATTGAGAGAGGCCGAAGGAGTAGTTTGTTCTATCTAATGATGAAGATTGACAGAGGTCAAAGGAGTAGCTTCGAATGGGGATGACCCGAGCACATTACATTTTGGCTGTATACCTTGACGCCTCTTGTAGGAAACCGTGTTCCTTATGTTCTATATATATATATATATACCTTTTACAGATCCAAGGGAGTTATGGGACAAGCGCAGGGCCGAAGGCAAGCATCCTATTGTCAGCTTACTTAATCATTGGAGGAGTCGAGCCGAGATACGTCCGTCACAAACCTGTGGTGTAAGACCCTCGAGACCACTAGGAGAGAATATACCCGTCAAGAGATGACTTGGTGCCACTAGGAAACAACCCAAGCGCCACTCGAAGCCACAACAACCAGGAGAGCTCGGTTCATTATCTATCTGGCCTCACCTTTCCAAGATCGAATTACCCTCGATGAACCATTTTTTCAATACCGATTTACCACATCATCAGCTCACCACCATCCACGAAGCGGAGACATCAGGAAGGACCTACACCTTCGATAGTAAATCAATCGGAATCGACTCAAGAGTCGACGGTATATAACAAGGACATGATATCATGGTATCATCCACGTAATCCATCAAATGGTACTCCAAGTTAGGCTGCTGAAAACCATCTGTTCTCTACAGCTAGATTGGATGGACGGCTTCTAGCTTTGGTTTCATCTCTTTGTCGCATCAACAGATTGTTTCCAAGCATTCTGGTTAGCGTGTACCGTTGTTTTATTTATTGCTACAAGATGGCAATGCATGTTTACGCCTTCCTGTCTGCATCGGGTGTCTTTATTATTGCAATACATACGATACTACTACACATTTATCATTAGATCAACCACAAAACAAACAAACAAATAGAGGATTCGGAAGAGATGGAGGAACAATGCGTATTGCTTCTTCATGGAAGCTTTCATGAACAAGCTAGGGAAGATGCAGCAGGCGTGTGTTGGTCAATGGAGAATGTAAGTAACAAGAAGAGCTACGAGCATAAGCGCGTAGGCGACGCCTTGGTCGATCGCCTTGCCGTCGATGATCCCCCGAGCTGGTGCGGTTGCCTCGCCATGAGCAAGTTGCATCAAGCCTGAGATGAAGAAGGTCAGGAACAGCAGCTCGAACACCACTCTCGTGGAACTCATTTTGCTTCCGTCTCCGAGGAATCTGAAGGTAGTCTTTTTGCTGCGGAGAAGATGAAGACACGGGTGAGTCTCGGTGAGCTGAGAGGTGGCGGGCATTTATAGGGCTTAGATGACGAGTGTTTCTTCCGGTCTTCTTGTGCAACGCAGAGACCAGAAATGGTCTAAAGAAGCCGGCGGTTCAACCTGGACCAGCAGGAGCCGGTCCAGTCCTTGGTTGATACGGCAAGCTAGAAATCGTGTGCATTCTTAAATTAGGATTAGGAATACAAAAAATAAAATTAAAATAAAAATTGATTCCAACGTTGGTCTCTCTCTTCCAAACTTTGACCGGTAACTCAGCATTGGATTCGATCAATAAAGCCTATTCTATTGTTTCTTCGATTGCTATAAGTTCATTGTAATAATAGCTTTCAACGGGGATGGATTCGATTGCTGGATTTGATCAAAAAGTCAAACCTTCTTATTCTGCACATTAATTGCTTAGCATTTCATAAACATTAAGATTGTGCCATCCTTCATGTGGTTTTTTCTATTTTCTAATGAATTAGAACATGACATCTCTCTGCTTGACGTCGTTGGAATCCTCACGTTGACTAACAACTCGTAAATTATAATTCACATAAATTTCCAAAAACTCCTCAGTTTTTCATTATTTTTCAATCATCTTTTTTTCTTTATTCCCGTAGAATGTTTTTTTCTACCCGTAATAGTTGGGATTGTACGGATACTACTCAGCACGATGGCTCATGTAAAAAAAAATATATACTAATTATATATTAGATTTTTTTAAAATATCGATATTTAGATTTAAAAAATTTATATTTAAATCTCTATAGTTAAAATAAAACATCTAACTTTATTTACACTAATGTTATTGGTTTTACCGATGAAATCATGAAAATGATAGGCAAAAAGATAATTTCAATTTACTAGTTATATTTTCGATAGTGACAAACAATGACATCAATGGAGATCGCATGTGATTGTTACGAATGAGAAGGGAGAGCAATGATAAGAAATGAGGCAAAGGAAGAGGAAGAGAACAAGTCTCTGCATCTTCATCGATACCGCTCGATAATTACATTGGTGTTGATGTAAATGTAAAGTGGCGTTGCCCTTCCCCGCATCATTGTCGGCATTAACCCTTTCAACCTCTGCATCTTTATTGGCATCGACGCAAATACAAAACATCTACATCTACATCATCTTTTTCCTCTTCTCTCTTTGCCTCACATCTCGCCATCACTCTCCTTCCTCAACCACAATAGTGTGATTGTGGTGCCCAACATCATCGTTGTCTACCACCATGGAAAACATAGTTGAGATATTAAAATTATCATTTTGCCTATCGTTTTCATGATTTCGTTGATAAAATCGATAATGTTAAGGTAAATAAAGTTATATATTTTTATTTTAATAATTATAGACATTTCAATGTAAATTTTTTAAGTTTAAAAATTAAAATACTAAATAAATTTAATCACAAAAGATAATATGTAATTAGCCCGAGAAAAAGAGAAAGCTTCGTCTTGATTTACAACCACAATGCATGGGGAGTTAGGCATTCAAAAGTGATGGAAGGTGTCTTGCGATGAGATAAGGCCAATCATACTATAATAATCTTAGAAAATAATATGTAATATGTATAAATAAAGCAAAAAAGGAATGCTATGCCAACTTCAATTTTTTTAAAAAATAAATTACCAAAACAATTTTATAAGTGAAAGATGAAAGATTAATCCTTATCCGTTTGAGAATCGGATCAATTTAGAACTTCTAGATCTTTGAGAATCAGATCAATTTAGAGCTTCTAGATCACCCCAACTAAGAGGTTTCCATAATCATTCCAATTAGAGATCATGTATAATGAATATATTAGTTTAATAGCTTAGTCCTGAGAGAAAACATTATAGAAGCGGTGTAATACTTTATAATTAAATAAGATATATTATGAGATTAATTAGATTTAGTCAATATTAAATTAAAATTTATATTATATTAGGATATTTTAGGTGATGTTCTTGATGGAATGAATTCTCATAATAATCTATCTTAGACCTTCTACTCTCACCTATAAATAGATATAACCTTCACTAAATCTAAGATGGAAAGTGCCATGAACGAAAAGGTACATACGAGATAATTTAATGATTACGATTATTCTATCAATCTTCCTAAAATTATCAATCATAATAGTCTTGTAAAAGGATATGAATAGAGAAAAGATTTCTCTGTTCTAGTTCTCTTCATACATCAATATCTCGATGATATTTAGATTAGAAAGATGATACTTTTACATATCTAAATGGATCTTATTCAGATGATATCTAAAGTTATGTATCATAAATAGATTTAATATTATTTGATTTTAATCTAGGATAGAAATTTATTGATTCATAGTTTACATAAGTTTCGATGCTGACAACAAGCTGCAAAAGAATAAAGCGAGGTGAAACCCGTAAAACTGATTCGATGGTTTGATTCGTATCTATTCGTTGCAGGTACAGAGAACACATAAAGAACCCGAGCTTTTAGTAAGTTTAATTCGTTCATAATTAAAATATATTTGAAGAAGCCCCTCTCTTGGCATTCCTTCTGTAACCATGCGAAATATTTCGTGGTATGTCGAATACATTAATTAGATAGATATACATCATTTTTTCGAGCAACCAATTGACGGACGCCCCTCGGTTAACATATGGTTTCCAAATGATCTGAGATCAGCTCCGCCCCTGCAACGTCGTTGACGGAACGGCGAACCTCGCCGAGAAGGACCGAGACGAGTTCTCCGGCTCGGCCCACGCTGACCCTTCGTCAAAATTCTGCGCATAAGTGTGGGGATCATAAGGAACACGCGTTCGCCCCGCCGCCGCCGCCGCCGCGGATCCCGACGCCTTGCTCCTCTCCGCCATCATCCTCCTCCACAGGGCCCGGAGCGCCGTCACGGACGACCGAGATGACGACCGGCGTTCCCACGGGTCGAGCTCGTCGTCGGCGAGCAACCGGGTGAACCTGGCCCTCCCAAGGCGGCTGCTGCACCGGTTGCCGACTTCGAGCGGCAGGCACCAGCAAGATCTCAGCCTCTGCAGCTTCGACCTGCAGTCCATGATGCAACCTGTATCCCTCTGAAGCTGCGTGATGATCACGTGTTTTTAAGCGAGGTTTTGATTCTCCAACAGGTGGTATCGGACGGCCGGTGTTTGGATATCTCATCTGAAGATTTCGGGCATTGATGATTCGGACGGTGATGGTGATGGTGATGGCTGCCGGAATACGGGTGGATGATGGCTTCCCACGAACACTGTCTGTCGTTGGCTGCAGCACGCAATCTAATTGCGGATCAGATCTAACGTGCCCGTTACGAATCCAATAAGTCAAAAGTCGACAGCCGCGTTGACCGATGATTCCGGCTCGTTATAAAATTGATTCGTTAGTTGATCCGCCGATCCATCGATAGTGTCATAACAAATGAAATAAAAGGGAAAAAAAAACTATTTTATTTTATGTAGCTATCAATGTTGATTTCCGTGTAATTTAACCGATTAGGACAAGGTTCGTCCTAATCATCTAACACAGTTATCGAAAAAGAAAAAAAAATAAAATAAAACCCTAACATCTTTCTTTTTCATTTTTATCCTGCAGGTGAATGAAAACAATGGTTGCCCAAACCATTTAAATCGCCACCATACATTTTTGTGACTCCTGTACTCGAACACACGGTTCCAACTAAACCACAAAACTTAGAAACGAGTCGCAATCACATCTCAGAGTCATTTCCTGACAATTACACCTAAATGCTAGTTCAGTTAAATGAACAACAAGGGATAGTGATTAGATATGGACATCAGTGAGATTTAAAGTGCTGTAGATGTTACAAGATTCCATCCTAGAGTTATCCATTTTAGTACTGGACGTCATATGTCAGAAGCTTATCTCACAGCAGATGTGCCATCATAAAGCTTGCATGCTTATCTTCCTACAGGGCATGGCAATTAGGGAATCAAAGATCAAAACATCTGCTGGCAACATTCTGTCTGTCTGCAATAGAAGGGAAAAACTATCAGGTCTCCGGATCAGAAAATTGAAAAATTTTGAAATGCATCCATGCTACTTGTAATCAATCCGCCAAGACCAACAGTTTCCCCATCATTCATCTCTCTAGAGCAAGGTGCAATGGACTCCAAGGGACCTAGGGAATCAGGCTGTGCAGTTATCAAGGGACAAATGAGTCGTAGCTTAGAAATCAGCTGAAGTTCGTTAGAAAAGCATATTGAGTATTGAAGGCATAGATGAGTACCAGACTGAGGTTCATCCCTGCAAATTGGTTGCCGCCATTTAGTGATTCTTCTGAACGAGATTTGGGTTCCAAACATGCATCAACTGTTACTGGTATAGGGCAAATATTGTTTAGTGATGCCTGCTCCACCTGAGGGCCTAGCTGCAATTAGAGGTTGATAAGCAGGTCTTAGTCTTGCATCAGCTGCCTATGTCTAAATAAAAGAAAATATAAAAGAGAATAAAAACATGCAATGTACCATATGAGCTACAAACAAGTTCAGCCCAGAGAAATCAGAAAGTACCACATCGCTACAGTTCTGCGTGGCAAGAGGATCTCTAGTTGAAGCTGGATGATTATGACTTGAAGAAGCTACCTTTGCAAATGGAAATGCATGGCATGTTTCTTCTGCTTCCAAGATGGATGAATGGATCAACCGGTTTGATGGATTTGAGGGTTGATGACGAGCCATTACGGAAGCAACAGCAGCATCAAATGAATCACAGGTTATAGGGATCTGCTGAAGACCAGAATTTGGAGCAGGTAATGGATGGCAAAGGTTGACAGGAGTTTCCGACACTTCAGATAATATAGCACCAAAGCTCATGTTAGATAGGCAATCAACCCATGACATATTGACGTTTCTGCCATTGTTCTGGTCAACCTTGTTCATGTTAAGAAAACAAAGAGAAAATTTTTGAGTAAAAAAGAAAAAAAAAATGACAGATAATAAGGTGGAAGATATTTGTCACAATTACCCCATTTTGGATAGTTTTCTCCAAGAAAAGGTGTGTATCAACTACTTGGTTCACTGAATCATCCATATGGCATGGCCCCTGTTCTTTGCTTGACATACCACAAAGCAATTTATCACCACTGGTGATAATCTTTTCGCAAGTCTTATTAGTTTCTTTGTTAAAATGCGATGTCATAGATGTCTGGCATGCTGTTTGCTCAAGATTGGAGAACCAACCATATCTTTGGAAACAAAAGGAACTATTCAGCTTATCATCCTTAGCACGGCCATGAATATCTAGAGAATGAAAAAAAAAAAAAAAAAGCACATGCAACCAACATAGGGTTAACAGTTAAACCTTAAACGGAAGAAGGCAGGGCTGCCAAGTGAAGCATGCACATCAGCTGCGGTGACATCGGAGTCTTCTAAAGTCCATCTTATGCTGTTGGTCAAACTATCCAGGGAAACATTGTAAGGAAAAAGCATGAGTTCTCCTGATGCCAATTTTGAACTGCCCCACTTGAGGTTCAGGTGCTTCACCACTGAAGAGATTCTTTTTCTAGTTGTTAAAGTTAGTTCCAGGTAAGGGTTGTGATTATTCTGTAACATCATAAAGCAACAAACCAAATGGTCATATGACAATTTAAATTAAAGCTAAAAAGTAATAATAATAATAAATACCAGACTCTCCTTGTTCCCTGTGAAGTCACCACTAATCATATGCCTTAACTTCTTGACTTTACCTTCTCCAATGCTGTCCTAGTAGCTTCATCTATTGGAAATAGCTGAAGCTTAACTTTTCCATTGAAATCTTGAAATAGTCCTTGTACAAATTTCAAATCTCCTGATTCTGCTTCCGGGAAGCTAGTTTGCATATCCTGAATCTCTAGCTGAGGTAATTGGATAGGAGAAGTGTGAAGTTGTCCACCTAACTCAGAACTCTTTTTTCCTGGAAAAAGAAAGATGACATTGAATGTACACATCATTTGATATCCTACAGCCAGAATAAGTTGCTACTCAACCCAAATAGTCATCAAGATATCTAATCATGATCCACACATGTTACTATTCATTAAACTGCTGGAATGGAAGGAAAACCAAATTATAATATAACATCGTAAGTTCTTGGTTATCTAAGCTACGTGCATTCTGATAGTTACTAAAAAGTGGAGCATGCTGAAGAAAAACTTGGAAGGGAAAAAGACTGACAAGCAAGACACAGGTATGGGGAAAACAGCTTATGTATGACAGAGTACCTGTAATCTCCCGTTTCTGCTTTGTGATCTTTAGGCTCTTGGACTTGTTGCAACCAAGACCTTTTTTTGCAAGACCCTTATGCTGAGAGCCAGAAGCTTTCATGATAAACCCTCTTTTGCTCCAAAGATACCTTTAGAGATGTTGCATCACAAGATCACAAAGGTGCATTCGGTGTTTTCCTGCACGAACAAGATTGTTAAGCTAAAAATTTTGTGTGATTCAATCATTCAAAATTTAGATTAGATATGAATTCAACCTACCTCATAAATTGTTCTGGACAACATATCTAAATTCAGATATTCAATTTCATATGTTCAAGATCTAAAAAGCCAAGAATCACGAGCATTATTGTCAACCATGAATTTATTCTAATTTGCAGATATCTATAAACAACAGATGCAACATAATTATATAGGACTTTAAGTTTATTTTAAAAAACAAAATGCAAAGTGTCAAAATTCCTGAATTTTATATCAAGACTACTTCAACAAGAACTACATCAAATCTATAAACTCCACAAATGTGGATCTTCAGGGTAAAATGTGTAATTAACTCCAAACAATTTGTTACTTATCCAAAGCTGGTTATACAATTAACTTAATTCTCAAAAAAATGAGGTCTCCTTAACCCCAGAAGCTTTATGTTTCCATGTGCATCACTAGATCGCTGAAATCGGATACCTTTCAACAATGAATAATGTTGTATCTCACTTACATAAATTATGTTCTAGCTGGTTCACTCGGTATCTTTCAACATGATCCTTTTTCCTCAGTTAGAAGCTCATATTTTTCTTCTTTTTTTTCCAGTTTTCATCTGCAACTTTTATCAAGTTCATTTTCTTTAGCTTATGAAGTTCTTTTACATATAAATTCTTCGTATGCATGCAATTTATATTGTCTGGGAACAGCAAACAGAATTAGAAAGAACAGAAGATTTGCATGGTACAGCTTTTAGCATAGGTCCACGAAGGAAAGTGAGAACATCTGTAGTATATAAAAATAATGGTTACAACATCTCATAATTCACCGGAAAACCAAAGCCAAAGTGCTGTATGCAAAATCTCTAAATGCTCAGAACACGAAGAAATCCTTCTCTGATCACTTCACCAATACCTTGTGTGACACAAGCAATTTACGCCTATGGTACAAGCCATAGAAGGACTGTGTTTTTGTAGTATATAACCAAAGTTGAATCACCTACCAATAGCAGTAACTATAAGTGGTTGGATGATAATTTATGATCTCCAACCTCTGGTAATAAAAAAAACATAAATATCAAACTTACCTAATCTAATCTTACTTCAAAGACTAAAACAAGAGTTGCCATTGAGCCACATGCAAAGAATGATTGTACCCCTCTATACATTTTGAAGCTCATTTTCACTTGTATACCTCAGTGTGGAAACCAGAATGCCCTTATTGCTCCAAGTCAAAAAACAAAAAAAAAAAACAAAGAATCTCATCTTAACTGTAGAAAGGTGAGCAAGCCTGGATGGCTTATTGCGTAAAGAAAACAGAAATCCATACATCAACAGTGGAAAATTCCTTCTCTTGATGGGATCCAAATGAATTTTTCAACGGCTAAGAACGGCAGAATCACCGGGAAGGCATTTCAATTAGCCCGTAAAATTAAACTTCTTTCACCTGAAATTATCACGATGACATATAGAACAACCTCAGAATAAACTAATTCCTTATTAAAAAAAACTGGAACGAGAAAGGCAACGGAACACACAAATCGTCACCATCAAACTACACAAGCTAGAAAAAAGGTACAGGAACCCTAACACAGGTCTCAAATCTACGAGCAAAGGGTACCAGATCCGTACCAGTACGCAATCCTCGTGTGGGTATTATTCGCCGACGAAGAACCCTAATCTCAAGAACGCGCGCTAGGCAAAACCTCGAATTTTTCCCCAAAACAAGACTGGTTTGAGAGGTAGTGTGTGTGTCTGAGAGAGAGAGAGAGAGTTGCCGCCTTCGCCTTCCTAAAAAACGCCGATGTATTCGAAACAGAGTCTTAAGGACATCCCGTCCATCCTTAGTCGTGTGTCAAGTCGGTGCGTGGAACAAGACATAATCGGATTCGGGTAGTAATCGGGTCGAATCAGATCGGATCGGATTGGTTGGTAACGGATCCTCAAACCAAAAACTAAACGCTTCTTAAACCCACCTTCACGAACCCGCAGGCTTGTTAGTCTTCAGTCTGCTTTCCTGATCTCTATCTACCCTTCCTCCCTTCGATCGCCCATGGCGGACGGAATCGAAGAGGTGGCGGAGAGCGTCTCCGCTCCTTACGTCGGCAATCCATCGGCAGCGGAAGCCCCGAGCAAGAAGTATCGCCTCGATTCCCTCCTCCCTAGTCTCTTCCCCTCTTCTGTTGGAAATATTCCTTATTCCTCTTTGTTCGACGGTCTCTTTTAACGCTTTGAAGAAGGAGCGGAAGAAGAAGAAGAAGAAGAAGAAAGAAGAGGAGAACCGGCTGAAAGAGGAAGAGAAGAAGAATAAGGTATACGTTGTTTTGCCCGCTTGATTTTCTTTTGAGTTAATTGCATTATATGTTTTTCTCTTGTTTGTTTGAAGCCCTAACAGGGCCTCATTTTGCTGCTGCCTGAGAAATCTTGCGCAGGACTAAATTTTCCCGGATTTTGTGTCTGGTTGATTATGATTACTCACATTTTTGTTGCAAAACTAGCAGGCTGCTGCAATGCCACAGTCGCAGATGCCATCGGCAGTTGCTGATGATGAATACATGGAACAAACGGTTTGTTTGACCTCACTTTCTCCCAGTCTTATAGCATAGAAAAAAGAGATGTTAAGCTTTTTCGATTTATAGGTTCAAAACTCGGTTCATTTATCTGCCGTTTGCAGCAATACTATGAGAATAGGCTGAAGGTCCTTGCATCGTTGAAGGCAGCCGGAGGAAATCCTTATCCTCACAAGTTTCAAGTGTCCATGACCATAACTGAATATATTCGAGCAATACAGAGTTATAAGCGATGGGAATCACCTTAAGGATGTCGAAGTCAGTTTAGCAGGTACTTTTACTTTATCATATGATTGATGTATGAGCATTAAATTAATGTGGTTCTTCTGTTATCTCTTGATGCTGAATCCAGTCGTCCTTTGTTTTAAGGGAGAATCATGAACAAGTGAACTTCTTCATAGAAGCTTTATTTCTATGACCTGTATGGAGGTGATCTTAAAGTTCAAGTTATGCCTGATGCTAGGTATGTATGGAGGTGGTCTTAAAGTTCAAGTTATGACTGATGCTAGGTACCACTTGCTAATATTAACTGATATGTTTTGCTAATCATATTCATTTTTCAGTTTTAAGTGGAATATATTGATACAGATATCTACTATTTGGGTTGAACTTGCCAAACATTTTTATCCCTTTGCCCTCTGTCAAAGAATTAGCCCTGAAATCTGTTAGTGTTATTAAGTTTCCTTATATGCACCATATATTCTCTTTGTTTTATTATTTGCATCAATTTTAGACTTTCTTTATCAATACTTGCTGCTATGAAATATCAACATATGCTACATTTTGAACCATCTTTTCTTTTACTAATCTTGCCACTCTCGGTATCACTTTCAACTGAACATTTAATGCTATTAGATGTGTTGTCAGAATATACTTAGAGGCTTTATTGTACTATTTAAAGGAAGCCTTGTGTATTATTGTATCACTTTCGTGACATCTTGATTTTGTTATCCATAAAATGGAAACTCGGTTGAAAAGTGGTAGCATTTACCTCATATAGAATTGGGTTCCTTGAATAATGACGGCAAAACTGAGGCATTATGGATATATAGTGCTGTCAGTGGCAAACAACATGTCCTGCTATGATTTCTCTTCATGTCTCCAGATGAGGACAACTTGTATTTGTTGACTGGCGATTGAAAAATAAAAATTGATCTTGCTTCCCATGAAATATAATGGGATAATGATGAAAAAACTAGGCTTATCGCAAACACATTCCTTTTTTTATGCTTTTTTACAATATTGTTTTTTAAAATTTGTTTGTGGCATCTGTTGTTTAACAACAATATGCATCTGTGATTATGAGATTTATTTATGAATGTTAACGTTAAAATATTTTTTTTATTCCATGAATAAAAGAGTATGTAGCTCTTAATTATTTACTCAATTTATGATGGTTACTATCTTGATTTTTCCTGCTAATTAGGGATTCAGACTTGGATGAAGTTGAATTTGCAAAGTATCACTCGGGTGTGAAACGTGGTGATGTTGTTGGAATCTGTGGATATCGAGGTTGGTAGCTTTTTATTTGGTTACTAATATTCTTACAATAATTGGTGGACTTTCCTGTTGTTATTCTCATTATATTGGCATGCAATACTATCAGATCAAGATTTGCCTGTTGTAGCTACATCTTTCAGGAGAATCTGTAGATAACAACATGTAGATCACTTGAGGAACATTTAGTTGGGTGGGAAAAAGATACACATTTGGTTATTTGGAATAGCCAAATGTTGGCAACAATTTTCATTTGAACTGTGGAAATTTGTTATCGATGAAATTCATATTAAATTTATAGAAGTGGCAACAATAATAATGTTCCACACTACGATTTTTGAACTAGGAAATTTGTTGATGATGAATTTAAATTTCATATTGCTAGAGGAAATATAGATTACCTAATGATCATTTTCTTTTATGAATCACATTAATGTACAATTTGATCTTTTAAGATGTCTTATAAGAAGGTGCCCTCTCTCTAAAGATGTTTTATGTAAAAGCAAAGGTGGCAGGGTTGATTGGTTATTGGAATGAATTTGGATTCACAATTGAACTTATATATTGAAGAGTCAAATTTTCAAGGATGGACTGATATACTTAGTTTTTACATATTTCTCGAGCATTGAATTTTATATTTAAAAAATACAAGAAAATTGAAAATTTAAGAAATGCAATGCATCAATAAGGGACATGTCTTTGCAAATGGTTTGTTGGATTAGCTACAGACGACTCGATTCTAGTTGGTTACTGAGCAAATTGTTGCAAATTAGCTGACCTAGGTTAAAATTTTATTACACTCGTTCTAATCCATGGAAGAGGAGAGGAGTGAAGGAGTGCTATAATGCTATTGCTACTATCATCTGCCATCACTGTTTCTGCCGTCGGACCATCCCTGCCACTTGGTGCTACCATAGTCACTACCGTTGAATGGGAGAGAGGAAGGGAGGAGGATGAAAGAAGAGGGGAGAGGAGAGAGGAAGATCATGTGTTGGATTAAAAGTAGGCAAAGCCAGAGGATGGGGCATTATGATTGTCTGATCTTGTGCTTTAGATCGTACAAGTTAGTAACCTTATATCTCCCTTTACTGTGACCTGATTAGATGAATTGTGAATGTATCGTATCTGATTCTTGGGTGAATGCAATTAGAGGCTTTGGATTTTGAAGTATTCTTTTTCTCCTGCTCCTCAGAATTATACCATATGCCACAAAGAAACAATGCATGTGGTGTTCTTACTATTTTTCCTTTTGCAGGAAAGAGCAAAAGAGGAGAGCTCAGCGTCTTTCCAAAAAGATTTATGGCTCTCTCCCCATGCCTACATATGATGCCAAGACAGAAAGCTGGTCCTGGGGTTGAGAATACTTCTGTTAAGGTATGAAAAATAAATCTTTTATGCCAGCATAAAAACTATGAGTTTTGATTCATTTGATCTCATTTGGTTTTTCCCTTTCCTTCTTTAAAACTGTTATACTTTCCAGAAGAATGAAGGGAAAACAACACCAGATATTTGGGTTCCTGGAATGATAAGGAATCCTGAAATATATGTTCTGAAGGATCAGGTATATGACACTTGTTGTTTGCTGTGAAGGTTTGTATAAGTTACGACGTTAGCTCTGATGATGAAATCAGAAAGTATCAAAATTGCAAGTATGATTTGTGCCTTTTTGTGGTATTCAGTGTTATTAAATGATGGTATCCAATGCATATCTTAGCTCTAAATGGAATTACTTTAGTCACTACATATGTATTAGCTTAGGTGGATGTTGATATCATATTATGGATATAATCTTCTTCCTCAACTTTTTTGTATATAATGGACCATTAATTTGCTTGCTTCACTAAAAACATTATGTAGTCAGCATGCATTTGTTCATCAACGACGATCAGAGCACGCTTCATCTGAAATTGATGTGTTTTCTGTAGAATCCTTGCATCATTTTTTATTCTTCCCATGAATCTAATCATCATCTCTCTTGTGTACTAAACAAATAAAGGTTTAGCTGATGTGCTACGGAAAAGGTTTTGTGGGGAGAAAGGAATGATGGTGCTTCCATAAGATAAGAAATTGGAAAGGAGGGTGATATATACTAGAACAGTTGCATATGCCTATATCTTGATAGGCTATGACACAGTTCCTTTGTTGGAAGAATTCATCTCTTAGTTTGAACCTAGAATTTCATCATGGTGTTGGGTACATGCATGCCAAAAATGTATAGGAGAATGTTTACAGCCCCTTAATGCCACAATTTAAGCTTCACTTTTTCCAATTAGATCATCTTCAACTTTGTTGGTTTTAGATGCTTTGATTTGTGCTGGATAGAGCATTGTGCCTTAGATCATTTAAATTTTATTTCGGTCTTCTGGTTTATGTTGTCTAAATCAGTACTTTCCAGTGTTTTGCATGTTTTAAATCTCTATGTTGTGTCATGTTCCGGACACATATATATGGATTTGTCTCTCATATGCTTGGCTAGCACTTTTCATATTGTATCAGTACTCTGGCTTTATCTGTATTTTGTGATCCTGATAATTACTAGTTAATAAACTGATCGAGGAGTAGTGTTAAACTTTTGTTTGAATGTTTTGTGATGGCAGGAAACACGATATCGCCAATGGTATCTGGATCTGATGTTGAACCATGAAGTTAGACAAATATTCAGGACTCGTTCCAAGATTATTAATTATATCCAAGATTTCCTCAACAAACTTGACTTCTTGGAGGTTTGCCTCTAGTCCTTTGATGTACTTTATTATGGGGTACTCCCAATGCTCTTTGGTTTCCCTATGACTAGTATTGGTTTTCTATTGGAAACATTTATGGTGAACATGATGACTCAAGCCCTTCTATGTTCTTGAAATTATGGTACTCTCAATGCCCTTGGCTTGGCTATAAATTAGTCTTGCTTTTCCAGGTGGAAACATCTATGATGAACATGATTGCTGGAGGAGCAGCTGCCAAACCCTTTGTTACCCGTCACAATGAATTGAACATGAAGTTGTTCATGCGCACTGCCCCTGAGCTATACTTGAACGAATTGGTTGTTGGTGGACTGGACCATGTTTATGAAACTGGAAAGCAATTTAAGAATAAGGGCATTGATTTGACTCATAATCCTGAATTCACTACATGTGAGTTATATATGGCCTTTCCTGAATTCACACAGAAGAAATGTTATCTGGTAAGCAAGTAGCATTGTCATTCGCATCTTAATATGTGATTCATTTCCAGTGGGTACCGAAAATATTTATAATGCTGAACAGGAATGGTCAAGGCTCTAACTGGTGGCTATAAGATCAAATACCATGCAAATGGAGTGGATAAAGATCCAATAGAGATTGATTTTACTCCACCTTTTAGGTGTTTACTTGTCTTTTTAATTTGATTGTAACGTTTGGAAGTAAGAAAAATGACAGTTTATTCTTAGTTTTTTCAGACGAATTGACATGATCGAAGAATTAGAGTCAATGGCCAATTTAATTATACCAAAAGATATTTCAAGTGAAGAAGCAAACAATTAATGAGGTTATATTTATTTTGAAGACATATTGGAGGATTTATTCTCTCAGGTCATCTCAATTACTGCTTTCGGTCGTGTGTTAGAATTCTATAATACAAGCATGTGTACCAATTTTAGCTTTCTTCTATATTTCAATCGATAGTGAATTTGTTCATTTCTGGTATATCTATTCGAATTCAAGTTGGCTTTTCTTTTTTTTTTGTTTTAGAAAAAAAATTGATGGCGCGTTGGCAATTGTTCTTTCAGGTTCCTCTGTTCTCATCCAATCTTCATTTCTCGGGCCCTGGTGACTTGGACCTAATTGTCTTGTATTGTCATGATGGGTTCACATTAGAAGCATGTATCCAATAATAGGATAATGAACACTTACACGGCTTGGGCGAGATCTCAACGCTAGAAAAGAATCCCAGGGAGGCTTTCTCCTAAGCCCAAGTGTGGATGAGCGATTGATTTTACCAGCATTTCAAATGAACTGTGTGGCCTGTGGTTCCTGTCTCATAGCCAAACGCCAATTCTTGAGGATTTTAGAGTCGGCAGGAATAAAACTCTCTTTGCGGCTCCGGAATCATATATTTATTGGGGGTGGGTCAGAGTGTCAATAGATCAAAACGCATGCAGGATCGCATTTTAACTAGAGGCGGCAATTTTGGGCTAGTTAAACGACAAGTAACCTATAAATTCTACTCTTTACCCATTCCCAGAAATGACTTGTAAAATTTAAGCCTAGTAGAACTCTAGCTGGAAAAAATAAACATCTTCCGTCACAACAACAAAAAAAAAAGCTATCAACAATGTGAATGCCTAGTTCATCTCCAATGCAGGCCGGGCAGTATCAGTAACAGAAGCATCACGCTCATGTACTAACCATTCGCTATATAAGTCAAAGGCTGCATGTGCAAACCATTGCTTCGATAAATGAAAATTTAGCTCACCCTATCCCCTAGTCCAGTCTAATTGAACCTGTACAAGTTCTTGGCATGCAGCTCCTCTCATGTCGAGCTGAAAACAAAATGTCAAAAAAAAAACCCCACTTACATCAAAAAGTTGGTTATATCAAGTTAATTGGCATCTCAATCCATAGATTTGAAAATTTTATATTCAAATTCTTATAAGTTATAAAAATAAAATATTTAACTCAATTTATCAAAACTGTTGATTTTACCGATTGAAGCACGAAGACAATATGCAAAAAAAATAATTTCAACATCCCAATTAAGTTTTCGATGCTGACGGACGACGACGATGTTGGGAGCCACAAGTAGTTATTGTGGATGAGGAGGGAGAACGACGAACGACAAAAGGTGAGACAAAGAGAGGAGAAAGAGAATAACATAGATGCATATACATTGGCGCCGATGCATATGTCGAGCGACCATTTTGTTGCTCTACATTTGCGTCGACATCACTCGGTAATTGCGTTGGCACTAACGCAAACATCTAAACAACGCCGACGCAGATGCATTTGCATTGTCCTCTTCCTACTCTCCTTTTGCCTCACCTCTCGTCGCCACTATCCCTCCTCATCCACAACAACCACTCACAGCCCACAACAGCACTGTCGCTTGCCACCACCGGAAACGTAACTAGGACATTGAAATTATCTTTTTGACCATCATTTTTGTACTTCGATCGATAAAATCAATAACATTATGATAAATAGAGCTAAATGTTTTACTTTCATAACTATAGAAATTTCAACGTAAATTTTTTGAATCTAAGGATCGGGATGCTAAAGAGATCTAACTATAGGGGTAATCTATAATTAGTCATATTCTGACCTACATAATCTCGACTGCATCTAAAGTTAGTTTTAAACGAAGACAGGTACTGAATAATGGATCTATTTACAGACTCGTCATTCCTAAATACACAAGAGGCAATGTGCATGTTCTTGGTTTATATTAGATGGCTATATTATCATCCCAAAGTGGAATGCTTGAGAATTTTGACCACCAATTTAATACTATCCAGGTTCGACCGAGATGATTATTCAAAGTAAGAGTGAAAAAGAACAGCTACGTGTAAAAATCCTTTGTTAGATGTATGTTTAAGAAAAACAAAGCCTTACCGAATATGAACGAGGCAAAAGCCTCTCCTCAACATCTATCATATTGATATAACTAGACAGGAATTTTAAGCAACAATGGAAGATATAAAGAATATGCTTAATCAGGCTTAGGATGATATATTATCTAGAAATAAATAGGTCAGATTACTCAGATTTCTGTAATTAATTCTCCTATGTTGCATTCACATGTCAGAACATCACATAGATTGCTCATAACTACCAAAATCCTCACATTCCACAAGCGTGCATGGATTTGGAATACAACAAATTAGGTTCAAGAAATGCTTATCAATATTAATATTTCCAGAACAATACAACAGATTAACATAAATTCTCTTTTCATAAACCTTGGAGCTTAAAATTTTGAATCATGCAACTTCACAACCTATTAGAGTACAATCTCCCAGAATCTCCTCTAGGAATGGACTCATAGGGCCAGTCACGTCACGCAAAAGAATTTGTGTTTATGGGGTATCAGCAATTATAAGATAGATCTTTCCTTTCTATTTGAGGTGGTTGCTTCCAGAATCTGAATGAAAGAAATTGAACTTTAGATTCGTAAGACATGAGACCTAAAGTGCATTTTGACCAACCATATCAGAGCAATGATTAAACAGAAAGATGAATTGAACATATTAATACAACTTTTAATTGGAAAAGTACAAAAATGCTTTGAGATCCCAAGAATCCAAATTTTTTATCTTCTTTTGATGTTTTTCAACTTCTACTTCATTTTCTTAAATGTCTGTTCCACTAAGCTTCCATTCCCTTCTGGAATTAATATATCTAGAAATTGCATTAAAAAAATAGTATTCCACCTGTTCTTGGCAACTCATTATTTGACATGATCAGACATTCTTATTACTCCTATTATATCCCACCTCAACGATCGAAAGTCAAATTGGAACTTCAACTGCTTTTTGTGGTTCTCCTTTACTTGCAATCCATCCTACTTAGCTCACAATCAATCCATCCTATTATATCTCGAAATTGCACTAGAAAAAATAGTATTCCATATGTTCTTCGCAACTCATCATTTGACATGATCAGGCATTCTTATTACTCCTATTATATCCCACCTCAACGATCTAAAGACAAATTGGAACTTCAACTGCTTTCTGTGGTTCTCCTTTACTTGCAATCCATCCTACTTAGCTCACAAGACCATGGAAAGGAAAATTGAAGTATCTTCATTCATGGCAACTTATCAAAATTTTCTTATAAAATTTTGATGTCTTCACCAACTTAGGCAATATACACGTATATGCATGTATACTAATGGTGTCTCCCTCCCCCCTCCATTCCTCATTATCAAGCATTCTCAACAGTTTGCTCCATAAACATTCCTCCAAATTCCCCAAATTCAGTAACCGCGACTACCTAAAAACTGTGGAAACAACATCTTTGAATCCGAATTCCTTGTGCCCACAGACTGTCCATTCCCAAGATGTCGACACATAACCTCTTCGCCATAAGGTTGGGATGTACACGAAAAAGGAAATTTATGAGAAAAAGATAACCTTTATCATTTCATCCAAAGGCATTAAACATTCAAAAATTATGTCTCCTCATCAAACAGCAAAAGGAACATGAGATGTTTCGCGCAGATACCTCGAGACAAATGGAGACAAGATCGGAAGTTTACTGATCAAAGATTAATTCAAAGCAAGAAATATCGGAAATCAGAATGCGAAGAAGACCGACCTCGAGAACTAATCATCCAACTGCTTGAGCTCCGCCTTCAGCTGCTCGATCTTCAGCCCCATCGATCTCTGCAGCGCCGTCCGCTCCTTCTCAGGCAACCTCGCCAGCAGCCCTTCGAACATATCCAGCACCGTCTTCACCGCCTCGCGGGCGCACTCCGCCTCCTCATCGAAGTAGATCGTCTCCTTCGACTCCATCGCCGCTTCGATCTCTTCCCGGGCCTCCGCGAACTTCAGGTTGATCTCATCCACCTCCTTGTTGTAGTCAGGGTATACTCCGCCGGAGGCGGCGAATCCATGGCGCCCAGGACAACGGGGGAGCGGGTATCGAATCGAGCGGAAGGACGAGAAGGGGAGACCAAGAGGGACGGGTGTGGGAGGTTTTGTGGGGATCGCGGGGAGAGAGGAGAAGGCGGAGATGGATTCGAGGAGGAGAAACCGAGCGCTTCGCCGCATCGCTCACAAGGAAATCGATTCGAACCGAGTTGGTCGAGGGTTTTAAGGGTTAAGGCCATTCGAGGGGATGCTCAAATGCCATGCGAACAGCACCGGCGGTCGTCGTGGTGCCACGTTTCGGCCCAACAAAGCCCGCAACGGACATGGGCCATTATTGGGCTTTGTATCAATGATGAGCTAATCCCGTAAACATAATTTGTAGTCCGGTCTTACACGACATCTTCAATTATCTTATCCTTCTAAACAATTGACTAATTTTTTATTATATAGAATTGCTTTTTTAATTCATTTATTTTTTTTTTCTGTATGTGTGTTAAATTTACCGTAAAACTACTTATTTCGTAATAGCCGGATTTGATATGTGCACGTGAGATCGGTGTGGGAGGTTTCACAGTTTCACAGGATAATTGATTCGTCAGCTTATCAAATATAAACTATTAATTCAAATTATTTAAATTCAGATTAACAATAATACTTTCATGAGATCCTTATCACAGGATGGATGACTTAACGGTAATATTGAGATGCTAATGATATCGAGTTACAAGATATTATTAAAAAATATAAATTTATGAAGATAGGATTAAGACTTCCGACTAATGCTGAGAAATCAGATTTAAAGTTTAAAACGTAAAAAATCGATAATGTTTAAGTGAGTCAGTATATTATGATTTAGATCTACGTATATAGAAGTGATGAATTGACCATCCAAGTATTCCTAAAACTCTCTCAAAGACTAAAATGGATGTGCTCACAGATTTAGATTTCTCGTATGATCTCTTCAATGTACTCAGTTAGCCATAAGATAAATGAGTATAAATAGTAAAAAAGATTCATCATCTCGATTATTATATAAAAGGTAACTTTTAAACTAAGTAAAGAGAAAAAAATATTCTTTTTCGACTTATATACAATAGATAGACTAAAAGAATAGATTTTATCTTCCCTTAAGTCAACCACGGCATCACGTTTATGATCACATATCAAGCTATCATTAGTTGAGAATATTATTTTCTATTATTTGTCACCCCTACCTCCCAACTTCACAAGAGGTCTAGAAGTACAACCATCAGTAGGCTCAAAAAGTGACCCAAGTGGAAGAGGAGGAGGAGTCATATGTTTGGTTGACTTGGTCAAGTTGGGAACTGCCACTAAGTTGGAAACCATCCAACTTGATCATGTCGGGAGATCACTAATAAGGTCGGGTCGAGACCGATCAATTTTGGTATCTCAATCACTTCAATCACGTGAGTGATAACATGTGTGATATGTTGTATAATTTATTTATTTATTATTATTATTGATATATCTTCATATTATATATCTATTACATATATATAATGTGATGTCCTTGGTTCCGTTCATACGATAGAGGTGATTAGTCTTATAGCCACTTATGTAGAGATACTAAAGATATAGTACATGTGCTCAATGAGGAATAGGTTTACTGATTGATCCGCTTATGAAATGTTATATAGTTTATGATACCTAATGTAAGACATCGATTTCTGCATCTGGTCATTAGACTTGAGACACCAAAGATATCTTGTTTGAGTACTCTTTTCTTTAACGCCAGACTTATAGGTTTGGAAAGTTTTAGATTTGTTATAACTGATTATCGAGATTGATAGTCAACCCTTATAAAAGCAATTGAGTGTCAATAAAGGATCATCTACTATTTGTATTACGAAATGAATATCTCATATGTGCTTACTCAAACAAATCTCTAGCAAGGGTCATTCAGATTAAGAGAGAATAAGTTATCTAGGAGAATTCGATTAAAGTGAGTCTCTTGACGAATTCTGTATGTAGCCTGACAGTACCATGACCAATATACGGTCTTTGAAATATTAGTTGGATGATAGACTATAGATACATGGAAATTGTGAATAGACATGTTTGATGGATTTGATCCCCTATATCGTTTGGGGACTATGGCGCAGTTGCTTAGTACATCCATAGTCGATGAGTCGAGTGAATTATTATGGGAATAATAATTCACTATATCAGAAAAAGTTCTAATTAGAGCGACTCACAACAAGCTCGATATCGGGCCTAGAAGGTCATACATATATGGTGGATGCTTCAGCGAATATATAATTGGATAGAAATTCAATTAGTCTATATTCTCATGAGATGAGACCCTACACTGATGGGCTCCTTGCATGAGGCCCAATTAGAGGACAAAAGAAATTATTAGATAGAGATCCAATAATACAAGGTTAGTGAGTAATTAAATGGAGATTCAATACCCACTAAGATAGGACCCCTAGGGTTTTTTGTGGCTTTCTATAAATAGGAGTGGAGGCACATAATTGATAGGCTGCATTTTTTGTCGCGCCCTCTTATTCTCCTCCCTCCCTCTGTGCAAAAGTTGAGAGACTTGGGATTGCGATTGGAAGAGTATCGCCATAGTGAACTATCGTGTGAATACCGTTAGAAAGGAGGATGTTTTACCTCATTCATCCTCTCCATATAAATCTTAAAAAATAGGAATACAAAATCGCCCTAGATAAAGAATCTCTTACACGTCAGCCGTGAGCAATGTTGCCATGGGCAATGTTGCCGCCTGCACATAGGCAACGACGACAACCGCTAGAATGACAAATAGTTAGGGTTTTCTTTCCTATAGCAAAAGGATGATTATGGCCCTCAAAATTTTAGAAATTTAGATGTCTATCCTATACACAGAATTTGAATATTCCCTTAATAATTTTAAAAATTTTGAAGTCTGTCCTTTTGTCCAAAATTTTAAAAATACCCTTTATAATCTTGAAAATTCCTAGTATTTCCTAATTTCAACAAAATAATTAATTAAATAATTTAATTAATTATTATATATCTAGTAATCCTATATGTGAAATGATATATACATGTGATGTATGATATAAATGGATGATCATGACTTATATTTTATAATATGTGTAATTATGATTATTATTATTGGGGTCTATAAATATTTATTTTTCTTATTTACTATCGGGCCTGTGTGCATATGATTATTTTGTAATTAAATACAGAGGCGCGTAGGAGCATAGAGGTGATAACGGGACCCATGATGTCTTAGCGGGAGATCATGATACATGGTAATGCGATGAGGATCCGACGAAATCGATGATGACGAGATCAATAATCATAATGCATAAAGATGCACTAATACATACATAGATCATATTATTAGTGATTATGCTCATTGGCTCGGACTTAATAATATTAGAAGACGACTCATGATCATCCGGTGTGGCTTGTATATGTAGATATATATTAAATATATTTTTGTGTGACACGACATATTAGGAGACCGATAAAAAAATAAAAATCTCTTATGATAATATTAAATCAGTAAGCGTGAGACAATAAGATTGACCCACATGGTCTTCTATCGTTATATGAAAAAATTGAATCATGACATAGGTTGAGTTGGTCAAGTCTCTGGAGGGCATGATATGCTTGGTCGAGTCTCTAGAGGGCATGATATGCTTGATCAAGATATTGCCTCTAACATATATATGTCATACGACCTGAGGACATGATATGCTTCATCGAGTCCCTCGAGGGCATATCATCAAATCATACTTATCTTGTAACGATTGTGATGACTTAACTGAACATTATGATTAGCCGAGTCACTCGAGACTATGATGGTTCGGAGGTCGAACATGACGAGAATCATAAAGAGTTGTGAGTAGCAAGAGTTGTCTATCATTTAGGCTTAGTATAATTGGTCGAGTTTCTCGATGTTGCATTAAGACGCCAATTGAATCCCAATTCCCACTATGAGTCTATCGGAGACTTCCGTCTCATATGTCGAGTGTGTCGCATGATTCGCTAGGAAAATAGTGAGAGTATATTATGATGGTTCGGAGGTTGAACATGACGAGAATGATAAAGAGTTGTGATTAGCAAGAGTTGTCTATCATTTAGGCTTAGTGTAATTGGTCGAGTCTCTCGATGTTGCATTAAGACACCAATTGAATCCCAATTCCCACTATGAGTCTGTCGGAGACTTCCGTCTCATATGTCGAGTGCGTCACATGATTCACTAGGAAAATAGTGAGAGTATATTATGATAGATGTTCATATCTTAATTAGTCTTTCTGTAAAATCTGTATGTATTATTAATTTATGCTACATCTTGTTTGTCGCTTGCAAACCTCCTATATGACATACTTAATACCAACCGTCTCATTGGTCCAAACTACACAGATTGGCTTCAAAATTTCAGAATTATTCTTATGGAGGAGAAAATCGTATATATCCTTAATATGATTGTGCCCATGCTGAATAAAAGGATAAGCAAGGATGAGATCACTTACTTTGTGAAGTATATAGATAGTCCTAGAGGATAACCTATATGTTGATCTTATACTTCAGTTCCTACCAGATTCATTTTCATATTTCACTATTAACTTTAATATAAATAAGTTTGAGATGACTCTACCTGAGCTCCTCAATATATCGAGGGAAAATGAGAGCACTATCAAGAAAGAGAAATCATTTCTCTATATTAGTTAGACTAATAAGAAAAGAAAGGCCAATAAGACCCGTAAGAAGGGTAAGACCAAAGTAAGATCGAGTAAGACAAAGGTTGCCAAGAAAGACTCGTCAAATGACAAAAGACAGTATTTCCACTGTGGCTAAGAGAGGCATTGGAAAAGGAACTGCAAGGACTACCTAGCAGATAAGGTGAAATAGAAACTTAGAGAAGCTTCAGGTATATTCATGATCAATCTCTACTTATCAGGTTTTCATGATAACACATGGGTATTGGATACTTGTTATATCTGTAATTCATTGCATGTTCTAGCAAAACCTAGGAGATTGGTAGAGGCGAGATAGATCTCAAGATGGGCCACAAAGCAAGAGTTGCTGCAGTTGCTATTAGGGAGGTCACCCTACATTTACCTGGTGGAGCTATTATAATTGGATGCATGCTACTTTGTTTCCTCTATTATCAAAAATATTATTTTCATCAATTATTTAATAATTAATAGATATAAATTAGTTTTTAAGAATAATAGTTATTTAATAATTATGGATAATGAGATCATCACTAGAGAAATCTTAATAAATGATTTATATGTGTTATACAATTCTCTACACATTATAAATATAAATACGTTTAAGAGGAAAATAAATAAGATGAATAATGTATATCTATAAAATTATAGGTTAGGTCATATATATGAGAAAATTATTCAAAAATTATTAAAAATAGATACTTAAATCTATTTGAATATTAGTGATATGTAACTTACCAATTTTGCCAACATGACAAGATGATCAATTATCTTTTTAGTAAAAACAGGAAAGAGTATTGAAACTCGTATAATGATGTATTTAGATATTTAGTCAATGACATCATATATATATATATATATATATATATATATATATTTAGGAAATGGCACATTTAGAAACTAGCTGGTCCTGTCAAATTCGTAACTAAAGTCGGGGTACCAATCAACGGCCCCCTATAAAGACCCCTCTTCCCGGCGCTCCGGATGTGGCGTGCGAATTCTTCTATCTTCGGTGCGATTCGCCTCTTCATCGTTGTCTTCATCGGTCCCGAATATTCGAAGGCTTCTTCTTCACGTTGCTTTCTTGACTGAGATCGAGGGCGGAGGAGGAGTCGATTGGGCAACAGGGCGACGCCAAATTAGCTATTGTTTGTTCGACGGGGCGGCTGCGTCCCGAGAGAATCCCATCTCTTGCAGTCGCGGTTGGGTCACAGGTAGAGCAACACGTTCGATTCGCGTCCTCGGTCGATCTCTGTATTTATTTTGCTCGGTATTGTCTCTTACCTAGACGATTTGGTAGTGGAATTGATCTTGTGGGGAAAACATCTATCGATATATTTTGTTGCGGAAAACCCTAATTTCGCTTTGACTTCCTCTTTTGCTATTATGGTAGGAAGTATTGGATGATTTCGGATGGAATTAGTCCGCTTTGTTAAACTTGGGTCTGATATATGTTTTTTTGATATATAGGTTAATGTATTGACCAGAAAGAGATCTTTCTTTGCTTTTCGTGATTGTGTGTCGGGGTATTAAAGGGGATAATATGCAAATTAGGATTCAATGAATTCTTGCTCTTGTGGTCTCTTTCTCGTTTGCATGTGAAATATGATGTAGTTCTCTGTTCAAGTTGTCACAAAAAGATAGTCATGCATGCGTTGCTTTAAGCTAGTATATATTAACATGAAATATACTTTCTAGAAAAATAAAAAGTGGTTTCTATCCATTTTTTTTCTTGAAGAGCACCAGTACCTGAAATGTTTGGCTAACCAGCCTTGATAAATGAATTAATATCTCCAATTCATTTTAGGAATGGGGAAATTAATGGTTCTACCTTATAGCCGCATATAGGATAGGATGGGGAAATTATGAAGCTTGTGTAATATTGAGAGTCAAAATGTCAGTGTACAACTTTGGGAGATAGGTGTTTGGGAATAAAAATGAAAATGAGATTCTTGAATAGAAAAGCCTATATCTTTTTCTTTCTATTAAAAGTAGACCTGAATAGAAATGGGATTCCTGTGAATGATATATTGACTGTGTCTGGTACATGATAAATTCATTCATCTAGGTAGCGAGGATGTCGACACCAGCAAGGAAGAGGCTTATGAGGGACTTCAAGCGTTTGCAGCAGGACCCTCCTGCAGGTATTAGTGGTGCTCCTCATGACAACAACATCATGCTATGGAATGCTGTAATATTTGGGTATGTTTGGAAAGAATCATTTCTTGTGCTTTTCCTTGCTAATTATGGGTTTATTTTACTGAAACCTTTTTCGTGGTTTTGAACTGCAGCCCGGATGACACACCTTGGGATGGGGGTAGGTTTTCTGGTATTGTAGTGTATGCCTAAGGAGTTGGAACATCTTGCTGATTTTCTATTATGCAGATTACCCCTGTACCTCATAACCACATTTTTTTCTCATCTTTTGGTTTTTGCCAAGTTAATTAGTTTCACTTGTCCAGAAGTTTGATATTTAGTTGGTATACTTTGTTGTGTTCCATGGACCAATATAATTAATAAATTGTGTAGTTCATTTGTATTAATATTTTATTAAGTATGTTTAATTGTATCCATGCTGGTATTATATCATAACATATACTCTAGGGAAACCAAGAGAAAGCTGTTGTAGTGCAAAATTATAAAGGTTTTCTCTAAGATCGAACAATCTCATTAGCTTAACAAATTGTGTTATAACATCTACTACAGTGAGAAATTTTAATAATCCAATTGATGTCAGCTTGTATAATGGAAATTTTGTCTTCTTTATTTTTTTAATGTGGCATTATGTATGCAAACAAAAGGTCATGAATTGTAATATGAATATTGTATTGTGAAATGGACTTTTTAAACCAAAGTCATATTTAGGGATTATCCTTGATGCCTAGGATGTTATTCTTTGCTGGACATGAAAGAACTTGGTATGAAATCTTGGGAATTATCAGGTATCTAAATTGCTAGGCACTTAGAATGGTCACCCAAGATGCTAGGTAGCTAAATGCGATGCCTTTTTTCAACACTAACTTGGAATTTAGATTGAAATTTTTTTTATTAGCGTTCATTCATGTGATTCTCGTTTTAAAAAAATATATGGTAAAACCTATCATGTGGCTTTAGTTGATATCCTTTTGTTTCAAAATAAAATTTACCAATATTTGTAATTGCTCATGATTTTTCATGAGCTATCTTGCATCACAGACAACTTATTATCCCAACAATCCTAGCATTTGTTACAGAATAATTATGATGATTATTATGGAATTAGAAGAGCAAACATATAGCATCAATTTTAGATTATTGTTTTATTTGTTCTGATAATGAGACATAGTGGTAAGTGCATCAAGAATATTGGTTATTGTCATACCAAAGGGAAAAAGGGAATGCAGTTCTATCATCCTTCTTCTATTTGACTGGTTGTAAGTCCATATTACATTTTAAATTTGGGAGAGGAGATTTGATTTTCTTATGGTGTAAGCTATGCTCAAATGCCAACAATTTGTGTTTTTTCTCCCTACCATCATCCTATTTGCTTGCTCATTTAATTAATTAGGATCTGGTTCTTTCTGGGGTTTCTTGTGGTTTATGTACCAAAACATGAAGTAGTATGTTGTCTGCTAAAAGAAAATCAGTACGTTTGATCTTAGAATATGTCTACCATATTGTGTATTATCTAGAGCCAGTCATGCTGTTAGATCATGTACAAAGAGAATCTGCATTAGTCTACCAAGTTAACCTTTTCAGCTTGCATCTGTATTCATTCTTAAGCCTGAAATTTTTATCTAGCAAAATATTAGATTATGCCTATTTGAATATCTAGAGATTTTGATATCTAATCTTCTAATCATAATTATGTTCGAGTTTCAAGAGTAATAAGATCTTTCATTGTCTGAAGTCTGAACTACTATTTTTTTGTGCAAATCTATGTTTGCATGTGTTGCTTTAACCTATTTCATTTTCTCTCTGCTAATTTTGTACTTATATACCTGCTTCCATAAGTTTATCAGCAATTGATATTGTTTCTGCATTTTCTGAGCTTGAAATATTTTATCTGACCAGGAACGTTTAAGCTGACACTTCAATTTACAGAGGATTATCCAAATAAGCCACCAACTGTACGATTTGTTTCTCGGATGTTTCATCCCAATAGTAAGTGAAGATACTGGTTCCTTTTTCTTTCGTGAATGTCTGTATATGTTTTCTTCTTCTTTTCTGGTTGTGCTTTATTCTGCAAGGCTTTTGATGACTACTACCTGTGTTAGAAAATGTTAGTTACACATATACGTTGAATGCCAAGACAAACATACTACATGATATTGTCACTAAACAACAGGAGATATTCTGTCTCCTTGCACATAGACAATGGATGAGCTCACCAGTCATATATAGGAAAGAGTTTTATGGTATATGTTATTTGGTTATGATTTTGTCTTATCTGATGAGAGCTCCGTTAAACTTGAGTTATGGAGATTTTTTTAGATTAAGTAGGAGAATATTTGAGATATATGAACAAGCAGTTCTTATGAATAAATTTTAGATATCTTGCTACTATTATTCAATAAAGTTGAGAGATTGTTGAGGATATTGTTTATGAAGTAAAATTGAGATTGCTAGAGTGGAGAGGAGTAATAGGAGTTTCGGATGGTCCTTTTTTCCCATTCTAAATTAGTAGTTCTCTTTCTTTATATTTTTGAGTGCTGTAAGACAACCATGCTTTTTGATCAGTGTGTCGTGCAATTATGAAACTAGTATAAAAAATTTATTAGAAACAGGAATCTTGATGTGGATATATGGGGTTACTATAAAAATAAAATTAAAAAATTAATTCCTGAGCTCCTAAGAGGGTAAAATGCGGAAAAATCTTTTAAGGTGATATGAACATGTTGAAAGAAGACTTAATCTATTTAGACAAGTTAGTCTATTAGAATTATTGGTGTGATTAGAAGTAGTGGGAGACCTAAGATAACTTTATTATAAACAGTGAAATATGATCTTCCTGCCCTTTTATTTAACTAGGGATGTCACTGACAACTCAACGATGGGAAATACCTCATTTAGATCTCAACTGATCAAGGGGTTAATTTTTATGCTAATACCTCATTGCCAATTTGTTTTAGAGTTGTTTGTATATGAAGTTATTTGCCATCACAGAGGTTGTTCTTTATTTGCTGAATTTACTGGCTGTGATCCTAAGAAGTTTAAATTAATGTTGTTATATATTGAGTGTTTAATATTCTCTAGACTATCCTAATGCTTTTGAATGAATTGGTTCAGTTTATGCAGATGGAAGTATATGCTTGGATATTTTGCAGAACCAATGGAGCCCAATATATGATGTAGCTGCCATTCTTACTTCTATCCAGGTATTAGGATCCATTATTTTCTTAATCATACACAAAAGTTTCTCCTATGTTCTCTTTGAGCTTTTCTTAAACTTTCTTAGTTTGATGACCTTTCTCGCCCTGTTGTTGTGCTTTGAAATGCAACATATATTTAGTGTTTGACATCCTTAATTTATCATTTATATGAACTGGAATAAATAAGTGTGGCTGACTGCTCAGCAACTTTTATGTTTGTTCAAGAATTTTTTTTCTGCTGCTTTTAACAGTAGGACTTGGACAAGTTCATTTATGTATACAAGCTCGTACTTTTTGTCTAACAATGTGAAGGGCCTTGAGGTTTTCGCAGTAAATGATCTTGTTAGTATTTGGTGACTGGATGTTATATATATGGTTGAATGAATCAATTTTAGTGGAGTCTTGGAATTATAACTGCAAATTTGTAACACGAGGGAGATCCTCTGAATTTCAGTTGCTCTTATTTTTCCATCTTATATGGCATTTATTTGGGTTAGGTACTCAATATCTACCATCTTATGAGGTCAGACTTCTGTAGTAGGTTAGACTTGTTGAGCTTGGTCCTATCAGGTGGTTTTTGTTTTTATATCCTCAATTATGGTAAAGTGGAGGAGAATTGGAAAAAATGTCAAATCTACGAAGAACAGGGCAACGAGAACAGGAGAGAGAGTTTTTTTGATGTGGTAGCATTAACATGAGGGGTCATGGCTTGGTGGGGAAGGTTGGTAATGGGCTCAGATGAGGCTTGTTTGGGAGGGTTGATGGATGGTGGTCTCAGATAATGTGAAAATATCAAAGTCGATGAGAAAGACAAGAAGAGGAGGGAGAAACGAGTTCAAGGTCTAGGCCTTGCGATTTTTGTTATATGTTTGCTGAACCTTGTTTCTAAATTGGTAGATTTGTACAGTTGATAGTAAGGTTTGAAATTTTGTATCGTACTAGTGTACCGAGCTTTCGATATGGTATGGTACAATGTATCGAGCAGTACACCTTAGTATGCTTAATATATATATATATATATATATATATATATATATATATATATATATAAAGAGGCATACTCACCTTGACATTGTCGCCTCCTCTTCTCCTTGTCTCACCTCGGCGTCATCACCTCCACTTCCTCTTCTCTTTCGTTGCTGTAGTCGTCGCCTCCCCTATCCCTGTGACTCCACCTCCTCCTCTCCTGCATCGGGATCGTCGAGGGAGGGCGATGCTGGATCGGGATCGAGAAAGGGCATGGAAGAGTCGCTTTCTTTGTCGAATGCCGCAGGCCTCTTCCGCTGCTCTCGCCGCCACCTCTCCTAGCCCCACGCCTCCAGCTCTTCTCGTGGATCGGGATCGTCGAGGGAGGTCGACGTCAGGTCGGGATTGAGAAAGGGCTGGAAGAGTTCGCGTCAAAGTTCATTCTCCCTCTTCTTCTCTCGATTCTCCTTCTTCTTCCTTCTTTGATGCTTCTCCCTCAGCCTTGCCGTAGCCAGGTTGATACCGCCTGGTAGCGCGTGGTCTTTTTTCAATTTGAACATTGGAACAAATAGCAAAAACTTTATCAAGTTGTTTATAATAGTTGTTTTAGGTACTTTTTCATTGATGAATCAAATCCTTTTACTGTTGTATCTTCCATCAAAACACCTTTTAGCAAAAACTGAACGAGTCTCAGGATTGTAGTTTAAGTTTCAATATGAAACAGTGGTTGTTAAGATTTCCATCTCTCTCTAGGACGACCGAGGCATTTGACAACTTCGACTCGTCACATGTAGCATAATTGAGCTAATAATTATAGCTACCTTAGTAGATGATAACTTGGGTTATCTAAGGTCCATCAAAGACTAGCCATATAAATGCTTTAGAATGCTGAACAGCTGGAGATTGGGATAGCTGATGTCAAACAGATACAGGATAATAATGTAAATAAACTCGTGTGGGAATCGTAAATCAGCATTTCATATCAGGATTATCAGCAATGAAGTTCATAAATACTCAACTTGGATTGGGATAATTCATAAGTTTACAATATTTGATTAGATCAACATTCATAGCTCATAGATTACATATAGATATAATTCATGCATAATTTGGTTTCTACATCCTTGTTCTTGTAAATGGCTTACTAGAATGATCTAGGGTTTATTTGCAATGTGCAACATCTGTGAAAAAGTTTGTATTCTTAAGGATACATGGATGCCTGTAGCATTCATATTTTTTCTAAATTTGCAGACAATAAATAACAATTTTTTTTTTTTCTTTTCAAAATGGATTGGTGGATGTTTCCACTTTGGTTGATGAGTATACATGCATTGTACTTTGATGACCACTCTGTATGAAAGCATATGTTACAACATCCTCCGCGTGAATACTTTATCACTTATCTATCGAAGCTGACAAAGGGATTACCCATCTACTAACAGTAGAACCAAATTTTCGGTGCAGTCTTTGCTCTGTGATCCTAATCCCAACTCGCCTGCTAATTCTGAGGCTGCACGGATGTTCAGTGAGAACAAGCGTGAATACAACAGAAAAGTGCGTGATATCGTCGAACAGAGCTGGACGGCGGATTGACGACGAGTGCATTACCACTCCAGGAGAGAAACGGTGCTTTGCTTTATCTTGAGGTTGTATGTTTGCTGTCTGTAGTAAGTTGGTTTGCCTTATGCCCTGAAACATTGTAATCCAACAGAAAAGTCGTATGGATTCTTTTGCTTGCTGTTGACTTAATTCATATCTTAGCTTGCTTCTAATCATACACGTTTTAACCTTGCTGGTTTTGCTGCTTCTGTTGAGCCTTGTTGATTTCATCAGATGGTTTTACTCATCAGCTTCTTTTGCTGCTTCGTCTGTTTCTGGTGGTTGATTAATGTATTTTTATTATACCTTTCTATTGGTTCGAAGTCGATACTCTCTGCTGTCACTATTAAGTCGATAATCTCTGGTCTTGGCAAGTTTAGATTCGTTGTTCTGCTACGACAGGATCGCTCGCCACTTCTATTTCTGAGAGCCCTCACCAAACCAAATCCAACGCCGATGGCATCGTCCCCCACCCAAACACGTGGCAGGGAATATTCTACAAGCTTCCAACAGAGGTCGACGGCGGAATAATATTGATCGACAGCCTACCAAAACTACTCGTAGGATATGATGTAACCACCGATATGTTCTGATATCACTCAAAATAATAATAATAAAAAAAAGAAGACGGACATGAAAATGACAATACGCCAAACAGTAGTGACGGTTTTAGCCCTATCGTATAGAGCAAAAAAGAAAAGTACAGAAACTTGTAAATTCTTATCCGGCCAAAGCTATATAAATTTGTGGCGGCACGGCCGTCCAAAAAGCTTGTAAATTTGTGCTGCTTGACCGAATAATACCATTGTCACTGACCAGCAAAGAGAAAATTAATCGATTACCAAGTTAAATCATCCCACATCAAACAAATAAATAAGAAACAATGATACGTCAAACAATATACTCCTTTACCGGAGGGTGGTCGGACTGATATCTTAAACCCCTTACAACGAGCACAAAAAGTTTGAGGGTCACATCTTCATGCATTACAACTTCCCTAGTTTATAAGCCACATGAACCATTCAACCCCAAGAGATGCCTTCTTATCCAATATTTATAAGCAGTGTATATTTCCTTTCTTGTGAAGAAATAAACAAAAAACCATACTTGTCCTCTATAAAAAAATGGATCGGTATACCGTCATAGCAAGTAAAAAAGAATTGTGTACATGTGATGTAACAGTCATATGTAGTCATGCAACAAGACGCACAACAGGCAAGATCTGCAGCAAATTCATCATGGGACCGAGGGCGTCGTCACCGATATGAGAAAGCTTTACGCGCAGGATGAATCGCATTAAAACAGCTTCAATCTCAGAAGCACCATTAGATGTTGAAATCAAACATTGATGTCAGCTCTACTTGATTTTGTGCTGCCCATTTCAGACAGCCCAGAGGTTGTGAATCGGCGGAAGCCGTAGCTCTCAGGCACCGACATAGGCTGCTGAGGATAGAGTGTGGGTGGTGGTGCAAGGTTTAGCTGAGCAGGAAGTGGTGGAAGCACACTGGACTTGTAACCTTCACCGCTCAAACTGCTAGAGAAAGGTCAACATTAGTATCATAATAGAACAAATATATGGAAAAGGAAGACAAAAAACGAGAGCTACGAAGCCGATCCAGGTGGTGCTGGGTTCTCATGATATTAAGCTGCCCCAGCAGCAAGCAGAAATCAGCAAGGCAAAACAATCTACAGGTGAACATTTATTAAAAATATACCTCAATCTTCGGTGAATTTGATTTTCATCACTTGAATTCTCACTTGTAAGATGAAGCGAGTTTTGGAGTGGGGTTGTGGACCATGGACTAGGACCCGGTAGTTCATCAGAGAAATATCTTCTCCTGATCAACTGAAAAGACAAATGACAATGTTAAAGAATTAAGAATTATGACAAAACAATCTACAGGTGAACATTAATTGGTTGATACAGACCATACGGAAAAACTTAATCACAGCTTCCTTGTCAAATCTGGCTTCTTTGGCAGCCTGGAGATAGTTAATAGAATTAGGAAGAATCCAAATGCAGACCAATTACAGACCACACATATAAATATGCTAATCCATGTCTTGAGAATCAATCAATAGTCGAAAACAATAATGGTTAATGCTGAACAAAGATAATTTTCCACCATGATTTCTAATAATAAATTACTGAAAGCAAAAGGCAGCTCCAGCTAAACCTTGACAAGGTACTAAGGGTCGGAATATTCTCACATAACATAGTACATCGACATACGCTAGATAGAAAGGGGAAAGTTGGAATTGTTCTGGAGGATCGAAGTTACAACAAGCTAAGGCACAAGGATGGGCAGTTCAAGATCTACTGTTACAAAAAAGGAGTCCTGTAATCCATCTTAAAATCAGGGTCATACAGCAAGGAGAGAACAATTGAAAGCTTAAAAAAGGCTTCCATGATATCATGGCATACTAGCCAGAGAGCAGAGTCATCAAAAAACAGAAACAACCAATTTAACAGGATCAGGATAAACCCTAAATAGAAAATAAACCAAACCAACTACATGGAAGAGGAAGAAGATCAATTGAACCTTTTGTCCATAAATGACTTCTACCTACCTACAATCTTGCAAGGCCCAACTATTTACTCCAAGTGTAAGAGAATGATCAGAACAAGTGCAAGAAAGGCCAGCATGTTCTCCCCTTCTCGTAGTGACACAACTGGATATCCTTCTAGCCTATTTTAGATGCTGATATTTAATCATAATGCACAAAATGCTTAAATGTAAGCTAATATTATATAAGTGGATCCAACCTAACATCATCTCTTAATTCAGTGATGATATTAATTACTTTTTCCACATGATATAGATCAGATATAAATTAACAGAAATAACCATAGTATCAATAATAGGGAACTATTAAAGGTATTACATTTTATTTACTATTCATCTTATCATCAAAATTTTGAAAAAGAACAATCAAAGGCTCCATGTCAATTGTAATATAGAGAAACAGTAATTAAAAAAGGGCGACCCAGTACACGAGGCTCCCGCCAATGCGGGCTCTGAAGTGGGTCAACGAATGCAGCCTTACCTTTAATTATTTAAAGAGGCTGTTTCCGTGACTCAAACCCCTGGTCTCCCAGGTCGCAAAGGAGCAACCTTATCATTGTACCAAGACCCACCCACAAAAAAACAATAATTGCAACTGGGAAAAAGGTAACTTCATTGCAGAAAAGGCCTAAATTGCTGATAAAGAACTAATTAACTGAAGCTTCAAAGAAAAACTTCTTACTGTCAAGAGGCCTGAACTGCCTGGAAAACCCTCTGCCAATGGAAGTTCTTCACTAGAAGGAAGCAGGCCTTGTTTCTCAACCCACTGGCGAGCAACATCGACAAGATTGCCGCTGCTTACCCTTGTACCCTCTTTGGCAGAAATATCAGTTTTGTTACCAATAACTAAATAAGGAACAGGAAGGCCTCCAGGACCACCAGATCCCAAAGGAGCTGAAAATGTACCATTTGCTGCAATCTCAGCAGCCCACTTGTGCAAGTTTGTCTTGGTCCTTCTTTGAGAGAGGTCATGAACAAATATAACTCCTACAAAAGAGGTTTAAATAAAAGGTGACCAGAATTCATGTCCTCTCAGCAGATACACTTTTGTAGCAAGTCAATGAAAACAAAAAAGAAGTGTACTCATAGAAGATATCAGTTTCCTTTATAACTATTTAATCATACATGGAAAATTGATGATCGTCAGACAGTCCATAATCATAAGGTCCGGCTTCTACCCATGTGATTCCTTCAACAGCCCATTCAACTTAAGGAAATACGTTGTCCTGAGCCTGGACTATAAGATCATTAATTTAAAGTTAAAGAACACAGATAAGATGCTATCTAGTTCCGATTTAATTGGTGCCACGGATGGAAATAGCTTTTCTATATCAAATTTGCTTTGACCCAAATAAGTTCAAGGGCTCATCAACCTTAAAATCACAGAAACCAGAATTTTCCAACTAGATCAAGATCCAATTAAATTGTTAAAAAATATCATTTTTCTATGAGAAATGCAATTAAAACAAAAAAATACCAATTAGACTAAATTTAGCAGGTGAAGGATATTAATCAAACACTGGTGATTAAATTCTTTTGCTCTTGAAGATATAAATAATGATGACAATACCTACAAGTACAAATTTAAAAGCTATGACTATTTCTCAAGTATAATAAAGCTATGACAAATCAAACGCTGGTGACTAGTAATAATAGACCACTGACGATTTGAGAGACAAAAACTTACCATTAATTTGTGAATAGAAAAGAGATCGACAATCCTTGTAACGTTCATGTCCTGAGATATCCCAAAGCTCAACAAAAAAGTCTCTTTGTGTGTCACTTTTTATGCTATTAGAAGAGCTGCTAACACTTCCATAAGAAACATGCTGGGAATGATATCATTAAGACATTTGTGAGCTAACTTTCATGAAAAACATATGCAAGTTTTGAGAAAAAAGAAAAGGAATTACCTTCACACCCACTGTGCAGCCAACGGTTTGAGAAGGTCGAGCAATGGAAGAACCCTTCAAGATTAGGTGTACTAGGGATGTCTTTCCAACACCTGACACAAGATCAAAGATCAAGCTGAAGTGGTAAACTACAATCACATATATCCATATATAAGCACACTCCATGCAACAAACCCAACCCCCCATCACCCCCGGCACCCCAAACAAAAAAAAAAGTTCATGAATATGTTGTGTAGACCAATTAGCATGGAAATCAAGATGTGAGGGTTATTTGGAGAAAACAACATTTAAAAATCAGACAGCAGCTTGATAGTCGAAAATTAAGAGTCTCAGATGCAAAAGGAAAAGGCAAATGACCAGATCCACTAAAATACAAACTCTGAGCTTCTACAAAATCAGTATGCAAAACATTGCCCAAAAGGGATACAAAACCCCATGCATCTACTGAATTATATCAATCGTATTCACTGACAATAAACTTAAACGTTGGCTGTTACTGAAACTATATAGAAATTTTAATATTTGTTACGATTCATAAAGTATATTGCGTAAATCTCAAAAACGCCTTTTAACAAGAGAACTGAGAAATTATTATTTTGTCAATAATATTCACCTAAGACACTTCAACAATCTATCATGAAACAACTCTACTCCAGCGAAAGGATAATCCCTCCACGATACTCACACAGAAGAACATTCAAAAACAAAAACCTCACTGCAGACACATATAACTAGTTGCAGTATCAATTGACACAAACAATGATGGGAGTCCTTAAGTTTCTAACAATGAACTCAAGTATCACTGACAACTAATCATACTTGTAGAATCATGCATATGCATATTCCCATACTCGTTGCAGGAATAATTAGAAAGAAATATGCAATAAATGTAGATGTACTCGCAACAGCCAACAAATAGACTGACCAACTATCCAACGATCAGCTCGAGTTTGTTTACAGCAATCGAATACCTGCGTCGCCGACGACGAGAACGCGGACCTGGCCACAAGGAGGACCGCCGTTATGCTCCCTACTACCAGTCTCCTTCTCCCTCTCCCACCAAAACATGGTGATCACCACCAAACCCTTCGACCAGAACAAACACCTCGAAGAAACCCAGGATCGAGATCAAGCGCCCTAAATTCCAAGACGGAAACGACGGGTTTCATTTCATCTCATCCAATCCCCACGAAAGCCCACCCAAATCGAGCAGAATGCCAAGATCCACCGACAAAAAACCAACCGGAGACCTAAATCGCGACGGCGGAAGTTTCCGGTTCGCGATCGAACAGGAACGAGGCGAGATGCGAGTCGGGACGAATTGGGGGCTTTTGGAATCGATAGAAATGGGTCCGTCCGATTTGGACATCAATCGGAGATTTTGAGTTCTCTTATTGTTCTACTTATTTTTTGTGTTGGGGGGCTCCTTTTTTTTTTTTTTAAGTAATGTTAAGTATTTTTATAATATTATTTGGGCGAATTCGGAAAAAAAAATAGTTTCTTTTTTTTCCTTAAACAACGTCTCATTTTTCTATTTTTTAATTTTTAAAATTATTACTATTTACAATATAATAGATATAAATATTCCCTTCTTCTTCTTCTTTTTATTTTTTTCTTCTCATAATTGTCAGCAGTCAACTGTGGTGAGTTACCAGCGATATTGATGACGTAAGACGATAGAGCGACGAGGAGTAGCATCGACGTAGCAAGGATTTTGACGAATTAAATAAGAGGCTATGGGTATAAAGATATGATTAATAATTGAGGAACTAACTATGAATAGTATAATCATATTTTGTTATTTTATAGGGGTTGACAATGGTAAGAAATTGTCAGTAGCAAGTTTCTTTTAAATCTTAACAACATTCCTCTTTTATTCTTCATAATAATATTCTTTTTTTGACGTTTGATTCGATAAGTTAAAAAAATCAATGCATCTGTTAAACATTAAGTAAAAATAATAATATGTCTTTATTTTAAAACAGCATTTATTAAATACTAAAATTACATTCTGTGAAAACTATAAACTTTGAAAAACACTATTGAATATTATTAAAAATGTAAACATCCACAAATTTATGTTGATATACACTATAAAATCTTGTATAAACATTAAGCACGCTAAATTTTAAATTTTGTTTCAAAAGTTCATATTTAAATATTTTTAAAAGTTATTTAACGAAAAAAAACAAAAACAAAAACATAGAGACTTTTGGTTTTGGTGGGGTCCATAAGCCTTCGAAGAGACAAAATCTTAGAGTAACTCAACCAATACATCAAAAATGGGGGAAGAAGGAGAACAGATGAGAAGGCCATCAAGTGGTAGTAGCTAAATAAGGCTTCTACATAATTTGTATCCATTCAAAGTTAGTTCTTCATCTGATTCCACACCATGCAAGCATGAAGAATGGTTTGCAGACTAACACTGGCGTCCATTAGATCTGTATCTGTACCTTCTCGCCCAGAACACGTAGAGTAGAAAGTTGACGGAGCTCAGAGCAGCCATGAGCCAGTAGAACCGCTCGAGGTGGTAGTGATTCAAGCTTCTCCCCGACAGCCATGGCTCGTGGTGTCCGCTACCCGTCACACCGTTCACGATGGTTACCAGCACCGAGCTGAGGTAGTACCCCATCGCCAGCGACGCCCACGACAGCGACGTCGCAAGCGAGCGCATCCGCGCCGGCGCCTCGCTGAAGAAGAACTCGACCATCCCGGCCAGCGTGAACAGGTCCGCGGAGCCCAGGAACAGGTACTGGAGCGCCAACCAGAAGAAGGAGATCGGCAGTGGCTCGGTGGAGTCGAGCAGGCCGGAGTCTCTCGCCACCCTCTTCCTCTTGACCTCGACCAGCGCCGCCACGGCCATGGCTACGACCGAGAGCGCCAACCCGAAGCCGATTCTCTGTAGCTGAGTGATGCCAGCCTCGCTCTTGGTGACCCTGCGTGCGAAGGGGACGATGACGTGGTCGTAGAGCGGCGCGAGGACCATGATGAAGACGATGGGGAAGGTGGCGAGCGAGGCCGGCGGCACGGAGAGCCCGCCGACGCGAGTGTTCGTTGTGGCTGCTTGCTGGATCGAGAAGGTGGAGAGCTGAGCTAAGCAGCAGCTTAGCGTTATAGTAAAGAGGAAGGCGGGCAGGAGTTTGACGACTATCTTGACATCGTCGACTTCTTCTACGGTGCACAGGAGAGCTCTGTGCGTGGGCGTTCCTTCCACTGCTCTGTTGAGGCACTTCAGTCCTCCATTTGGACCTTCGGCGTGCATGATATCTTCTTTGCTCCTCTCTTCTCCCTTCCCCTCCTCCACCTCGTCAGTCCTCACAGGGCCAATTGGCATCATGTCGACCACGGCATTTCTTACGTTCTGGTTACAACCGCGGTTCACGGTTGCAGCAACCAAGACCTTGGCTATGGTGGCGAGGGGACTTCCAGTTGGGATTTTGTTCCTGTAAATTGCGGAGCCGGCAAGGAATACAGGGATGGAGAGAAAGATCGAGATGGTGGAGATGCCCAAGCCCCACTGCCACCCCAAGTTGTCTTCCACCCACACGACGAGCGTGACGGCGAAGAGGCCGCCGCAGGAGAGGCAGAACACGAAGTAGTTGAAGAAGGTGGAGCGGGCGTTGCGTCCCCGGACGGTGTCCTCGTCGAACTGCTCTGCGCCATGGGCAGGAAGCGACCCCTTGATCCCGCCGACGCCTAGTGCGGTGAGGTAGAGGCCGGCGAAGAGCATCACCGCGTCCCCGCCGGAGACTTCTCGGCATGGAGCGAGGGAAGTGTCCGAGATTCTGCAGGGAGGCGGCTTGAGCGCCGGAGATTTGGCTTGCACCGTGAGGATGACCAGTCCCTGTTACCTTGAATCAAGCTTCAGATCAGTATTCGTCATCTCAATCCATACGGCGAGACAAGAGTCGATCTACTGGAAATTAATGTGGCAAGAACTCACCAAGAACTCCAGAACAGCACTAATCAGGTAGGTACGATAGGCAGTGAAGTAGGCATCGGACAAGAAGCCCCCAAGCAGGGCCAGGAGGAAGGCTGTGCCCATAAAGTTGGTGACTGTGGTGGCAGAGTGAGAGGGGGAGAGGTGCATGAACTCTGCCAAGTAGGTGACTAAGTTGCTTGCATTGGCCAGAAATGCCATATTCGCCATTATCTCCACCACTGCACCAAGTTGCGCACATTTCAATCAACAAGTGTGCGCAAGAGAGGGTAGAAACAATGTGTATGCATGCCCGGACAAAGAATAAAACAAAGAAAGACAGGAGAGCAGTCTCTGGTTGTTTTCATGGCATTAACAAGAACAGGCCACATAACACCAGATGGAAATTGGACAACCAGAAGGAAATTTATCGGTTGTTACATCTCTAGATCAAGTTTCACCAGAAGCTATGCATGGAGAACTCAGCAAAAGAAAGCTGTGAGATTGATAGGAATGAATTGGCACTGTGCTGAAGTACACCAGTAACCAAAACTGACGAGTTTGAAAGCTTACCCAGAACAAAGGAGGCTGCAACCATGCCTCCATGTCTGCTTCTCAAGGCAGGTTGGTTCCTCCAATCCACATAGCCAACCCATCTTTCAGAGTCATTCACTTCTTCCTGGCATGAAAATGATGAGAATGATGAGGAAGATGTTGAAACCAGAGAGAGATGTAATTAGCCCACCATTTTGTTTCTGCTTTCTCTGACTTGGCGAAGAAGACGGAACAATCCAAGGGACTCTGAAGAGAGTTGGGATGGATGATGGATCCTTATTTAAAGATAGAGAAGGGCCTACTTGTAGACCTACCAATCCTAACAAAGACAATGACTGGTTATAAAAGAATGAGTCTTTGTCAAGAGTCCATTCTTCCTATCCTTTAATATCTTTCTCTTAAGTGAATCTTTTAGATTTGCTTCCTTTCTATCCTTTTGGCCATTTTCTTCTTCTCTTTGCTGTTCTTTTGATCTCAAAAACTTGCAAAGGTCACTCCAAAACTGTTCATCCCATTTTATCTTTTCACCTCAACTGCCTTCAAAAGTCATGAAGGTCCCTCAATTTAAGTCACCCACATATTATGGTCATATGTATTGTCATAAAAATACCTTACATACATAGAATTTACATTCAATAACATATATTAAACAAAAAAGGAATGAATATTGTAAGACTGATATAATAAATTTTAGCAAACATTTGAGATGAAAAGTTATAATGTAATAACAAAATTTATTTTCATAGGCCTTTTGGATAATTCATTGGCCTCTCATATTTCATATCCCATATTTATTTTGAATAAAAAAGATATAATCTATTGAGAGTAATTTCTATAGGAAAATTATAAAAGATCCATCTATAATCATCCATCATACTTCCACTTTATATCTTGACTATAATAAAAAAATTTCATATATTAATAGGAAAAGGTTAAAATGGATGATATTACAAAAAGGTTCTTACTATCTTATGTTGTTTGGATACATATATAAATCCCAAAGAAAGATAGGTACTCATATCTTTTCTTGACCAGATTTAATGCAACACCCTGTTGCCATGACCATAGCATTCATAACTTGTTCCTAAGACATTGTGTAACCATGGGACTTTATTTTTCCTTAACTAAAATTTTCTATAATTAGTGTTGTGCTTTGCATTATTATTTTTTTCCTTGTTTGTGTAGCATGATTAATGAAAAATAATTAATATTTTTTCATAAATTATATAAACAAGGAAATAAAATTTGTTTTTAAATCTTTGAAATAAAATTCAAGGATGATATATTTGTCTTCCTATTCTTGAGAATTATTGTGCCTAAAAGAAAAGAGGTAGGTCCTGTATCATTTCTTTAGTTGAAATTTTTGATTTATATTTTAGTTATTTAATTTTTTGAAAAATTTAGATACTAAAATAGCGTTATAGTTTCAAAATCATAATGTTTGATTACAATATTATTTTAATTAGTTTAATATCTGAATTATGATTAATAAGTAATAATTAGTAAGTTTTATATCTTAAAATAATATGGGTGAATTAAAAAAAACCTCTAGTTTTGAAAAATTCTCACAAGGCACCTATATTTGCATAAAAGACCATTTTACCTTTATTTTCGCTGAACCTACCGGTGCTCTCACCTCTTGCTCGTCTTTACGAACCTTGTTGGTCCTCGTTCGTCCTCGTCATTCTCGCCCACGACACAAGCAATCGCTAATCCTTGTCACCCTAACTCCCATTCCCTCAGCCTCACTAAACCTGTCTCTATGGACCTCATCGAATTTACCATTGTGTTTCTCGCCTTCATCGTCCTTGCCCATAGCACATGCGACCAACGAGGGAGGCGCAAGCGGAGGGAGTTGTGAGTGAGGAAGGAGGGGGCTAGAGGTAGAGGTGGGTCTGACGAGACAGATGGGAGGGGAGTTATGCGATGGTGGCTAGCAGTCACTTGTGCGCGGGTGACAACTGTGAGGTTAAGGCGCACAAGAGCGGGTCCAACAGAGTCTACAAAGATAGGAGCGAGGTCCGACGAGGGCGAAAGTGATGGATGGAGGTGGTGGCTAATAGAGGTTGAATATTGTTATTAAAAAGAAAGGTTACTTCACAAAAATATTTGGAAGTTGGTTCTCTAATTGGAAATATTTCAAAAATAGAGGTTTTTTTCATGAATCCATCCAAATATTATTATATTTTTAAAATCATGATGTATAATTTATAATATTATTTTAATTGCTTTTGCATGAAGCTACCTGATCGCCCTTCCTTGATTGAATGAAGTCCACTGGAAGAAAAGAAAGGTCAACGAGAACTGCTTTTATATAATCATGATGTACTTTGCATTCTGCCACAGGCCATGAATTGATCTACAAAGTTATTCTGATATCCAACACACTGTTCCTACAAAATATTCCAAGTGGTCAAAATATAATGTGGTGCAGTATAGCACCAGCTCTGCTATGACAGTGAGAGTTCACAGTGTGATAGGTCTGCACCAATAGTGAAAGACTCAAAACATTCTGAACACATAATTGGGAAAAAAAAAAAGAAGGAAGAAATATGTTCTGAAGTTTCACCCTGCTTAAAGTGTATGTCCTCCTTTTCTCTGATTGACTTGGGGAATCTAAATTCCTAAAACAAGCATAGAAATTGCTCAGGATTTGGCACTCATCCAATAGGTATGACACAATGGACAACAACATGATTTTTCTAAGGTGATGAACCAAAATGATTGTTGAGATGTAAATGGTTTGAGGATATATTTTTCTTCCCCATTATAATGTATTTTCACACTAGACATAAGCATGAGGAAATAACATAAATCTGAAAATGATAAAAAGCACCACAGTTAATTATTTTTTGTATGAGTTAAGGTTGCATTGACTTTAGGTGAATCATCTGTTGGTGTGTGTAATCAGTGATGGCCTGCATTTTATTGAGTATAACATGGAAATATTCCAAACTATGTTAAACAAAATCTATTTAATTTGTGCATGAGATAGACTTTGTTGAAGTTTATGAGGACAGAATGTGCAGTTAAGATTGAAAAGGATTTAGCATCATAGCTAGAAGAGAGGCTTTTTAGTGGATACAGTCTCCTTTATATAGGAATGCAATTGTTCATATTCTCATGCAGACATTCTGCATCACCTGTGTGGATTTATTGCACAGTATTAGAATTGGACCATAGAAGACTTGGTTGGAATTGGACCACTGGTTGGATTACGACCACCCATCAATCAGAACTAAAGTTCATATGGTGGCTATTCTGTTCGATTATGAAACACTGTCTTCCCACTGAATTCTCTGGACCATTAATGCTTTATAACTTTGCCAAATTCTAAAGTCAGATGCATTTCAGACCAAACTAATGCAAAAGTATTCTTAACAAAGATGTTTCTCTTGTCCCAACTGTTAGTCAAAATAAATATTTCATATTCTGTCGAGATGGTAACATCAGTTCAGTTAAAAAAGAAAAAGAATCAATTTATTCTTGCGTCAAATTTTTTTTTTTGATGAAAATTATATTAATTTATAAAAAACTAATGAATGTATATTACTATTTTAAAATTAAATATTTTAGATTAATAGTTCAGATTCAAAGGGTCAGTTTTCTTATTAAATTAAAATACAACAAGATCGATGGTATGATAGCCGGTGTAATATTGAAGACGATGAAAAGTCCGAATAGAAAAGTGCTATCTATAGATAAAATTAGAGAACATTGAAGTCATTACTGGATCTGATCTCAAATGTACTATTAAAGTTTGAGTAAGGACCATATTGATGTTGATGATAAAGGAAAGATCAGAAATTGAAACACTTCGATTTAAATGCACATTAGAAGTGAGCATAACTTCAAACTCAATAAGTTAATAGGTAAATTATCACATCGGAACCTTAAATTTCTGAGTTCAGCCATTTGAACCAGATAATTAGCTTAAAATTCTCTTGACTCTACTTTGGATCTTCCCAGCTTCTGAATCTAATGATCTGCTTTAACTGAATATTGAAGTCACACCCTCAATCTCATGCAACTTTTGCAAAGATATCACTTTATGTAGCTGTTGTCATTTAATGCTTTCTTTTGCTATCTGCATCATGCTGCACAAATAGCATGGCCTTTATGCTCACTTAACACAATACTATGTTGATGCTTAATAAGCATGCATAATTTCTTAGACAACATCAGGATGTCTTTTTATATCTTCAACTTGATTAGCCTCTCTAAATACATAAAGGTAGACCAATACCATCATAAGCTAATGATGGCAACTTTATAGAACTTTTTGATATCTTCTCATGTCTTTTTGACCCATCAAAGACTTAGTGTCAAGTTCATATCATGTGATCTTATTTTATGTCCAGATTTCAAGTGGCAAGTGTTGCTGCAACCAGTGTAGATTGCACAATGTTATCCTCCTTTTACCTTTTTTTTTTTTTTTTGGTGTGTGCTTATGGCTTTCTATCACCTTTGGATAATTCATTTTCTAGTCTCATCCTTGTTGCAGCGTGTGTTCTTATTCCTCTGAGTCACTGTCAATGTGACAAGATCACTCACCTAAATCCAATGCTCAACAAACATGGCCATCAAATGCCAGCTCTTGACTTTGCTAAACAGCATGATTCTCACAGATGGGAGTTGAGTTGAACTGGACATTGAAGTGCAAGGAATATCTATGGACTTAGCTATCATAACAGGCAAGAATCACAACAGAGTTGTGGATAGTATGAACTATGAAACACATTTCACATCTTGGACGGTGGAGAGGAGAAAACAAGGCAAGAAATCATCCTTGAAAGATCTCTCTTTTCTCTTAGCTTCGATCTTTCGGTGGAATGGTGAGATAGTCAACAGAAAGCCACAGAGTCAGTGAGGAGAATTCGAGTCGAAAACGCTCTCAAAGCTTTCGGTTTACCTGAATCCAACAGTCCAACACCGAGAACCTAATTGACAGTTCAGTTCCCTGTAGTATCTTGCAAGCTGTGAAGAGCAATTGACAAAGAAGGTCACACCATTAGAGGCATTGAGCCAGAACATTTGAAGTTTAATGCAAGTCAAAATCAAGGTAAATAAATGACCGGAACACTGATGCATACCATTCTTTCATGTTGGGATTTGATTAAGCTTCTTCTTCCAATTGTTTTGGTGCAAAGGAGAAGGCATTGCTCAAACATATATCATTTCACTGTTTGGATAAAGTAGAATTCACGAAGTATCATATATCATTTTCAAGGCAACAAAAGCTCATCTTTTATGCTTCATGATATGAGGGTGCTGCTTCACACTTTACAATGCTTTCAATGGCTTCCTTTCAGAAACCTTCTCTTAAACCTTATTAGCAGACAAACAGAGGTATTACCAAAAGGTAATTGCCATTAGGAAGCACCCTAACTTTTGAGATGTTTATCATAGAACCTCAAAGAATATTTTTGAGGTTTTGTGACATGATCTTAGGTCAGAAGCCATGGTGGTGTTAGGAACTTGTTAGGCATGTAGGATGATTTGGCTGTTCTTGACTGAGATGGAATAAAGTGTTAGCTTTCATGTCCTTGATGCTATCCACCAATCAATAATTGTTGGTGACTGAAGGTACTCACTGGCGGCTGCAGATTATATGCTATTCACATCCACATGTTTCCAAAGTCCACTGGGACCAATCTATGATTAATTTCATTAGGCACACCTTTTACATAAACAAAAAAAAGAGAGAGAGAGACAGAGAGAGATTACACCACTAAAAGAAAGTCCTAGAATGCAGATTGAACCTGGAAAAGTATGGAATCACAAAAAGCCTGTGAATTAAGTGTTTGAGTGCAAATTTGGAACATATTCTAATGAATGTATCCTTGTTAATGGCACACCAAGTTAGTATAAGGGATATACTTCAGTTTTGTGATCCTTGAAGGGACAGAGATGCAGAATCAAATCAGTTGAAATACATCACAAGAAATCCATTAAATGCTAAATCATTCTGGACCTTTTGTTGAAGATTGAAGATCCCTAACTTGTTTATATTTTATCAAAAAGAAGAATCATAGCTGCAGAAGATATAGATTTCATGCTTATTTGAAAGCATCTGCCATTCAGCAACATATTCTCTTTACAAATAATACTACATTCACAGGCTGTCTTTCCATCAATAGATAACTTCGACACCGGCAGGAACTGATCTCAAAGCTGTAGTCATTTTAAAAAGTTTGGCAAGTGAATAATGTTTTGAGTGTTCAGAAGCTCTTAACACACTTTTAGCTTTTGTTAGAATCTATATGAAGTTCGTTACTGACATAAAAGAATTTTAATCTGATTTGACTTCTGAATAATCCACAAAAATGTTCCGACTTCGAAATGGGAGAAGAGTCATCGAACCTTCATCAGAATTTTAAGTTCTGTATACGCAAATATCGCAGATTACTACTAACCTTTCCTTCTGAAAAAGGAATTTTTCATCAGGAGAATTCCAGTTGCAAATAGATTTGTCTTTTTGGTTGTAGAACAATTAAAAGAGAAGTTAATTGTAGCACAGTTCTTATGAAGCAGAGTTCAGTGTGTGGGAAGTAATGTGTGTTAATACAAAAGAATGAAGGATGATGAGTGGAGCAAAGCAGATTTAGAGTGAGTATCTCACTTGAAATTAAAATTCACAATAGCCTGAGCATATGAGAATGTGAAGATTATACTTGAGACTGATTAATGAACCCGAAAAGCCAAGCTTATTTACCTGAATTTCAAGCCTAAATAGGCCCATGATGATCATAAATAAGCCATAATTTTGATTTCCCCTTTAAAATCTTTGCAAGATGCAACCAGAGAAACAAATACAAAGACTATGATAATTATGTGAAGAGGAAGGATTTCAGACAAAACAATAAAGAAATAAATGGATTTTTTTTTTTTGGGGAGGGGGGGGTGGGGGTCAACACCATGCAAGTGAGATTTGCTTCCCAATATCAACTGGGGAAAAAGATAATTAAAGACAAAACACCATCAAGATTGATTTGTTTTGTTCCTTTGCTGTTGGATTAACTGTGTTACAGTCTCAATATAATCACTGAGATGGGATCTGAAAGCTAAAATCTTCAACATTCCACATTCAGGAAATCTGCTGCCATTAGTTATTTGACACAAAATGTCAGATTTCAAGGGTTAATCCTGTTTAGAGAGCCTATTATTTCATAAAACCTGCCATTGGATGTCTATTATTTCATGGATACAGAGTATATGTATACATGTTGGTGTATATATATGCATATAAATATGCAATATATGTATGCATAAATATATCTATAATTACTAATCTGAAACTCAAATAGTAAATCCCATGCTTCAAGTTGTGATTTTTGTAATTTTTAGTTTGGTTTCCTTATCACCTTTTGTAGAGTGCATTCGGTGGACATGTGTTAAGTAAATATAGAAGCTTGAAGAAGATAAAAAAAGATTGGGTACCGAGCATTAGCCATAAACTGGACTTTATAGTCTCAAACAACGAAAGAATACACAATACATAGCCAAATCTCTTCTCAACCTTACTTGCCTATGTTTGCCTCTCTTCTCTCGTCTGGTTTGAGCCTCAAGCACATATATATATATATATATATGCTCTGTCACTCTCTCAACCCCTTCCGGTTAACCTCTCTCTCTCTCTCTCTCTCTCTCTCTCACTCTCTCTCTCTCGTTCTCTTTTCCTAGGACAGGTTTCTAAAGCCTCAACATGGGCGTCGGGGGAAGCAGTTGAGAGGCCCAGAGAAGCGCGTAAGTCTCGTCACGAAACTCCCCGGCTTGGCCTTGATGATATCCCTCTTGTCGTACTTCTGCTGCAATCCCCCACCTCCTCCTGACTTCACAAAGAAGGCTCCATTCAGCATCAGGTCACCCTCGGATCTCCATGTCCACTGCTTCCATACTGACTCTGGCGCGTACTCCCTCTTCGTCACCTGCAGCATACATTTCACCCGACGTCTTCACGTTAACAGATAGAACAAAGGAAGTCTTGGGGAGGACTAGAGAGACGATTGAACTGCGACTTGTTTACCTCCTTGGCAAAGAGGGTCGGCGGAGCAATGTAGCGGTTCCCTTGGCTGATGATGGTGGGGTGCTGGCTGCCGCCGACGGCATACATCAGCCAGTGGGTGTAGTCATTGTTCACAACGTGGACGAAGCCCCATCGGCATCTGCGGACAAGAAATCGATAAACCTGGTTGGTTCAGTCACAGTCAAGATCGCGTAGGATTTGGATATATATGTCATGGAGGAAGAGTCTCATCTCTAACCTTGGCATCCTCTGTACAAGGCCTTTTCCAAAGTGATTGAAAGCAACTGTAATCTGCATCATTGCATCTGGCGAGTAGGCATCGCTAGCACCAAACAGCATCACCTTTTCACATATGCTCAACGTAAGCTCTGATTGGTCTGGATGGTATAAGACAGAGGAAGCGTAGCTTTTGGCTAATGGCTTACATCGTTGTGTCGGGTGAAGTGGCTATTGGAGATGGTGATGGCTGTGGAACCTTCGATGGCGTCAATAAGCCCATCCATGCAGTTGGACATGGAGACATGGTCGATCCAGATGTTGCTCGAACCGTAGATGGATATGCCATCGCCGTCGCTCCTGGTTCGGAGGCCGTAGTGGTGCTCGGAGTCCCTGATCATGCCGCCGTTGCCGGCCTTGATGTCATGGATGTAGAGGTTGTGGATGATGACATTGTGCACGAACTGGATGGTGATGCTGGCGCCGCCTATGATCCGGACGTTGGCGCCCCGGCCATCGATCGTCTTGTCGCTGTTGACGATCAGCTCCTCGGTGAGGCGGATGTTCATGTCGTGGGCGAACACGATCCAGAGCGGCCGGTCTTGGATCACACCGTAGCGGAGGGTTCCCTTCTTAGGGTTGACGAGGTCGTCGTCGGACGCATCGGTGACGACGTAGAACTTCCCCTTCTTCCCGCCGGTGGTGTGGCGGCCGAAGCCCTTGGCGCACCCGGCCAGCTGCTTGCGGTGGTGGATCCAGTTCTTGTTGCACCTCCAGCACCTGTCGATCGGGTTCGTCGCCAGGCACGGGCCATGGGATCTCTTCCTGCCGAGCAGGCCCCTCCTTGTCACGTTTCTCTCCGCATCCCTGCATATATCACCAAAACATAAACCCTAATCACCATAATTGTTCTGCCGTGCCCGTAGATGGAGGAAGAACAGGGGCATACGGGAACTGAAGGCCGCTCCTCGTGTCGTTTCTCTCGAGCTCCCTGCAGACATCACCAAAACGTAAGCCCAAACCATTCCAGTTGTTCTGCTGAGAAGCGTTAAGTGGTCTTGTTTGTGATTAATCATCTTCATGGGTGGCAAAAGCCAAATTGCGCCAACAGAAGCGTGCATGCGAGGAATGATGCATGCAGCAGACGAAGACAAGGGAGAGGAGACGTACTCGTTCACTGCCTCGTTGAAATGTCGAGTCACAGACTCAGGGTCGGGGTTGTAGTTTTTGCGAGCCTTGGATCGCGCTACCTCGGCCTTCTTCTGCCAGTACTCATCGAAGTCGGCGATATGGGCACTGGAGAAGGCGGCGGAGGCCAAGAAGAGGAGGGAGAAGAAGAACAACGTCGGCCTCGACTCCATCACACAGCCTCCCTTCCTTCTTTTTCCCTCCTTGTCTATGATCTTGTTTTCTTCGATGCAGTACCAGACCGGACCAGAACTCGTCCGCTCGGTCTGCAATGAGAGGTAGAAGAGATAGAAGGCCTTTATATAAGGAGGAAGAGGTCCGCTCGGTCTGCAATGAGAGGTAGAAGAGATAGAAGGCCTTTATATAAGGAGGAAGAGGGTGGCGAAAAGAAAGGAGAGTCACAGCTTTAGTGTCTATATATAGATCGAAATGGAAACAAACACTCGGTTGCATTAATCCTTCTCAGATCTCTCATTCGACGAGATCCTCTATGCTCGTCGTCTTCTTTTAGATCCACTTGTGCCGCACCGAGTTGTGTTGGTTGGTTTCGAGTGAAAAGAGGATAAATATTCAAAGTCAACGCCGCAAAAACTCCGATTGTGGATTTACTCTTGGTCAATGACGATTTAGATTCGTGTCGTGTTATCGAGTACGTTTGGGCGATGCTCTGTTGATCAACTCGGCCCAGTTATTGAGGATTCACCCATATTTGGGCCGGCTCAGTCCGATAAATAGACAATTTTGACCCGGTCTAGCTCGCACAATCGATTTATTTTCGAGTCGCCCGGTATATGGGACGGTCTAGACCACAATGATGAGCTATTTACAATTTGCCCGGTTCTGGGCCGGCCTAGACCGCAAGCTCTCATCACCTGCTACAGTAACTCCCAAATCGATCCAGGTCAAATCCCTAGAATACTCGTCGCGTGTCCCCGCATGGGAACCAAGCACACGAGCCGCGGCCCCAAGTGGCGGCGACTGCAGGCCTACGCTGTCCGAACATTCCCGCCGGGATGCAGCCCATCGGCCGGGAACCCCTCCGGTTCCAGCTCCGCCACCGACGAGGGGGGGCTGGACGAGGGCTCCTCACCGGATATCGCGCCTGCGGAACGAGGGCCGGTGTCTGATGGGACGGGCGCGTCGGAGCCTTCGCAGGGGGGTTTGGATGAGACGAAGGCGTCTGGTGCTGAGGAGCTATCCCTTCCCGAGAAGCGCGATCTTGATTCGCGGAAGAACATTGCTTCGGGCATCCGGATCTTCCCTCCTGGCTGTGGTGCCAACAAATCGACCGAAGAGGGGCACTTTCAATGTGCTTCAGTTTCCCAGGCCAAGAATTTGGATAAAGAATCAAGAAAGGAAGACGAAAGCGGGTCGAGCTCGCGAGACCTCAACGCTTATGGAGCTACAGTTGAATCTGCAACCATTGTAAGTGAATTTGGTGAGATGGAACGGCCGTCACAATCTGGGAAGAAAATGGGTGATAGACAAAAGAGAAAGGTTTCTGAGGATCCAGAACAAGGTGCGGTTGACATCAAGAAGCAAACACCTGTAAGGGAGGCTAGTGAGAAGAATGTTTCATCTGTATCGGCGTATGACGAGACACTGGAAGCGGAGAGGAAGAAGCGGTCTTTATTGAAACAGCAAAGACAATCTGGGAAGAAGGTGGCCAGTAACCAAAAGAGAAATATTACTGAGGATCCAGACCAAGGCGCGATTGACATCAAGATACTACCCAATGAAGATGGTTCGTCCCAATCTCCTGGCAAGACAGTGATTGTTTTGGGTGTCATGGCTGCTCAGAACTGTCCCTGGAGAAATGGAAGAAGGTCTCGTGTAAGCAAGCCCCGGTTAGGGACGAGACCCAAAGGTAAGTTGGAGACGGGAAGCCATTGAATGATTAGTTGAAGCTTTTGCTGGATGCCAGTTTATGGTTGAAGAATATAGGTGGCTCAGCCAAAATGTTAGTGTTTCATGACTGCTTTAAGCATTCACCTGCAACTTGTTTCTGTTTTCTATTAATGTAAAAATGGAAAGTCCTATGTTGTCTTGTCTTGTCTTGTGGAGAATTTTAGTGTTTCTTTATGTTCTTTGCTTTAATGGATTATGCTGAGCACTTCTCTTATTATTTGTTGGTAATGGTTTTCTTCCTTGGTAAGGTGTTTGTATATTGCCGTCAGCTATGTTTTGTACTTCGTTTCTGTTCACAATGTCTAAACTTAAACCTTGGTATTTTTTTGGCTTCCTACATCATCTTCTGTTTATTGCCAAATGACCAACCAGAACACTCTGAGGTTAACTTTGGTTCTTTTTTTTTTCTAAGAATGAAAATGAATAACTTCTTTTTGGTAGATGTCATTGGTCTAGCATAATTTATTGTCTCATGTTCACTAGATTGGATGTTTATGATCTTCACATTTCTTCTGTGGTTTTTGGTACTAGTTTGATCAATTAATTCATAACAATTTTGTCGGCCAAAATTGATCTTGCCTGGTTGCATCTGTTAATGGACTTCTTTTGTTTAAGACGTCATTTTTATATATTAGTTAGCTTTGTATTGCTCCACCATGTTTTCAAGCTTTGAAACTTGGATTCTAATTGGTGGTCTTGGTTTGAGCATCTTAGTTTTGTTGTTTTATTATGATTGTACCATTGCTGGACACCTAAATATTGCTTAGATGCCAGGAGAATCATTGAGATCAGCCACTTTGTAATTACCATCTTGCTTAGTTTAGTTACTGGTAGTAATAATATCTTATTTACAGCCTCTTCTGTATGCAGTTTGATATACTACGTAATAAAAGTTACTGTAACATTATGTAATTGCATGGTTGCTACTGTGGATGACTTAAAAGTGTGGTTATATTTGAAGTTTCTTATAGCATTTTACTATAAAATGTGCAGATATGCTTATTAACCATATTTATTTGCCGACTTATTCAAATTTGAAAATGTTGAAGTAGTTCTCTTATAAACAAGATGAACAATTTTACTGATATCAATTGAATACTTCATCCGAGCTTTAAATGTATTCATGTGATGCTTACCTGTTTATTACTCAGTACTTTTGGTGGTGTAGGTGTTTTGATGCAGATAAGTTTATTATATTGTAAGAATGACCTGACAATGAATAGCTGAGTGGCTTATTAGCATGTTTTCTATGCTCAAACATTCTGACATTTCAATGTTGTTTTTGCCGTTGGTTTTATCCAATTGATTCTTCGGTTTTCAATTCTTTCTAATTTGAAGGGTGGAAGGGTCAAAGGGGCATATAGGTGTGCTGACAGCAACTATGCTCTTGCATTTCACTTTCCCTTGTATTTAGGGAATTGGAAAATGATAGCCCTTGCAATCTCATAAAAATTGCTTTACCATCAGAAGAGAGAAATCAAGATGATTCAACTGACAGAGACCAGTCCGTGGAGACTACTTTGTAAGATGCATTTCTACTTATCTAGCACCTACTTTGAGGGGTGGGCATGTTCACAAAGCTCTATTTTAGCATTTTGGTTCATATCGTTTTTGCAATGTTCTATTCTGCCTTGTTTGCAGCTGGGAAACATCACTTGCATTAATTCTAGTAATTTTAATGATGGAATCTAGTTTTACATCTTGGTTCTCAAGTCTAGTGGTTATTGAGGAGGGATCTATAGTATTGAAAATTTTCCTAGTTTGGAATTTCCAGGTGTTATTTTTGTTTCAATATTTATAAACTGAGATTAAAGATTTGGCAATTTTTTTAATGCAACTGTGTAGTAGATTGGCTCTGAAGTCTTTGCTGAAATTTCTTTTTGCTGACACTGATAATTATTACATCAATTTTGCTCTTAATAGAACCCAACCCCCTTTTTTTTCATCTGCTAGAATTGCATTATAATTCTTTCTAAGGTATTTGTCAGCTAAGTAATATTTTTATAAATTATAATTAAGAGATAGCCAAGTTAGCAACAAATGAGAACTAGTAAATGTTTTGGACTTGAGATGGTCTGGTGATACAAATGCATTGATATCCCATATACAAGAATACTCTTAGATGAAGGAATGCGATGATTACGCTTAGCATGATCATGATGCAAAATTAATATAGCGTCTTGTTGTTATTAGGCTTAGCAACAATTTTACTAGTAATCTTTTGTTTAGGGATTGAAATGCAAGATCTCTGGCTTTAGTACTATACTAAATTAATTACTCATTCATCTAAACCCCAAGCAGATGTAAAGCAAATGAATTGTTTGGAAAACCTCACATACTGAAACATCACTAGTTGGGAATGCTTATTGGATCCATGAAGAACATATTCTTGTGTTAAAAGTTCAACCAAGAGACAAGTAGAATAGGATCCTAATGACACAAGCAGTGATGCATGCATGTATTCCTCTTCTGATATCATGTTTGTGATGTTAGATTACTGCTTCCTAATATGAACAGATACAGATGGAAATCAGGCTATATATGCATTAGATATGAACAAGCAGATGCCACAATCCACACTGAGTTGTCTATGATATAAATATATTTATCTTATCATTCTGTAGAGATAGAATCCATAATACTGGAAATATATAAATACAAGGAATGGAAGGTGATTGGTTGAGAGGGAGGAGTGAACAGTAGTGATGGGGTTTCACAACCTGAAAGCTTACAGGCATGAGGATGAGATTTGATAGGATCAGACAAAAAAAAAAAAAAAAGAAGTGCTTTTTATAAGAGTAGTGGCAGATGGAGTAAGTGACTGCTGATTCCATTCTGGTCTATATAAATCCTATTCAAATCCTGCTGTGTTCTATTGTCAAGAACACAAACCCCAAGGTGTTCCGGCAATTCCTGTGTCTCACCAGCTTGGCCTTCTCCATGGATGATGTTGATGCATGCAGGCTTTCTACAAGGAGAGAATGAGCTTGATGGAGGTTGACAGAAGAGAGGGAGCACCCATGGTGATCTCTTGCATGAAAAGTCTGCATGCGTGGATCCATGTGTGCTCACTTCTCTTCCTGTCAGCCGCCATCAATCCCACTGTAGTGGCCATATATTATTGGTGGTGTTAGAACCGCTCCTCTTCTCCATGCATGCTTCTCTTTTGTGTTTGCTTCAAAATATTCTTGCATTTGATTCTCTCAACGAAATGCTTCTTAAATCTTTATGAAAGATTCTCATTTGCGTGGAAAAGTTGTTTTGCCCCTTTAGCTGTTCATTGATTTGCTGATAAGGCATAATTGTTCTTTGGTATTCTTAATTGTTAATCATCATAACATATTAAATGTTGATTACCTTTAATCAATTCCAAATCATGTTTTCTTTGGTATTCTTAATTGTTAATCATCATAACATATTAAATGTTGATTACCTTTAATCAATTCCAAATCATAGTTTAGGATAGAGATGATGATGAACATAAAGTTAATATTGATGGAGCCATAAATATGAAGGAGATAACTAAAGGCATGCATGCAGGCCTTGAAATTGTTAGCTAGAAATGGGATCTGTTCTCCTGTAGCTCAAAATATCCTATGAATGTGACTGGTAGACCTCTTCTTATCTCAAGATTTGTCAATACTAGTGGACACCTAAAATTAGCCAAACAAGTTGGTCCACAGAAGGGTCATACTGAAGCCAAACTACAAAACCCTCATGCCTCAAGAAAGCTTCACAAGATCCCAGTGATTAAGAAGCTATTCTGTTGACTGTTTCCCTTGAACATGTTTAAAGGCAGTAAGCTATTGAAGCAACTAATCAACTGGAAAGGGTTTCTCTAACCAAGTTTCGATGTGATTCCTGATTCGAGATTTACCTAATGTTTCTTCTTTTTGTCTCTTATATATGAGTTTTCTGTGTGTTTGTACATGCACAGTCCATTGGGTTTAGTAAGTGAATAAAATTTCTGGATTTAAACTTAGATGACCACACACCGTACTTCGGATATGCCAAGATTTGACATATCTGAAGATATTTATCAATAAATTAATTAATAGGATGTATGATTTTTTTATGCAAATTGACATATTTTTGTTATTTTGATACAGAGAGAAGGCAACTTTACCTCTTTTTTCCCCCCATTTTAGCATAACTTTATCCTAATTAAAAAATTGAAACATCCAAATTTATTTATCCAAACATCATTCATTTTACTAAAAAAATAAAAAATAATTTTAACATTATAATTAGTGATGGTGGATGACGTTGATAGTGATAGATGATAATGTTGTTGGGGGTCTTGGGTGACTATTATGGATGAGGAGAACAACGACGAGAGATAAGCATTGTGTTTACATTGATATAATTGTCGAACGATCATTTTATCATTCTACATTCGTTTCGATGTCGACGCAGTTGTTGAGTTATGAAAGGATCACTTTGCATCTACATTAGCATTGACACTCACCTTTCGTTGGTGATGTAGATACCAAACGATCTTCATCTCTCATCATCACTCTCTTTATCCATAATAGACATCTGTGCCCCTAAACGGTATCGCTCTTCGTCGCCATCAATGCCATCGTCAATATCGATTGGAATGTTAAAAATATTTTTATTTTTAATTGCTATATTTTATTAATAAAAATCGACGAAGTTAGGATAAATGAATATATAAGTTCCAATTTCGTAATTATGAAGATATCAATATAATTTTTTTAAATATAAAGATCAAAATACTAAAGATAATTTAATAGTCTATAATTAGCCCTATATATATATATATATAGATAGATATGCAAACTATAATCTATAATTGTCTCAACCTTGTGTGTATGCTGATTAAATGAGCATACACAGGTTTTGAGAGAATATAAAGTCTTTATGGAAAGAAGAAGAAGACAACATACAGTTGCCAACAATACAAGCAAACACACTTTCCATGTCACTTCTTGTTCTATCTGGAAGAATACCATCCATCTTCTCCAAATAAACAAGACACACTCAAAGACATTCCACACCTCCTCTAGATTTCTCATCCAACACATGCTAATCTTATCCCTTCAGCAGGTCCTACAATTACTAATAATCTCTCTCTCTCTCTCTCTCTATCTGATGCTCTTTTTCATTTTTTGACTCAGTAAGCATTGTTTTTTTCTTCTCTTTCCATACTCTAGAATGCTTAAAGTTGTGTACATCACACTGGGATCCTCATGACATGAGTCAATTTAACCTCAAAAAGGCAACCTCCCACTCCTCCTTTCTCAATCAAATGTCAATTTCTTCCCCCTTTGCCACAACCCCAGGTCAATGCCTCAATAAATTCTTATTCTGCAAACCTGGTGCCTCTTCCAGCCTCAAACCATTTCTTGGTGAGACCAAAGCACACACATCAGCCATCAAGTCAAGCCTAATCCTTCTTCACACATTCCCCTCCATTCCATGTAACAATGAAATTACCCATTTGCACTTTAATTTAATTTTTTTCTTTCAAATCTATGTAATTGTTCAATAACTTTGAAAATGATACATGAAATATCAGTTTGATGATGTTATAATAAGATTAATTTTTTTAAAAAAGACAAGGATTACTATATCATTTGATAACATTTTAAGACTGCTAACCAGTAAAGATTTTGACAAATATCAAAAACACCAGTTCATTCATACATTATAAAAATTCCTGTAGGAAAATATATTTAAAGAAATAATATTAGCATGATAAATTTTTTTTTAAATTTTTTTTTGAGAGAATCTGTTTTGGCAGAGATCAACTGATGATTCATGGGGACAAAAATGTCATTTGAAAATTGATCGTGGGCAAGCATGTAAAAGCGGAGGTCTTCCTTTTGACATCCCAACACCGAAAGCGACGGAATCATCAGACCGTCTCCCGCAGCGGCACGTACCCCAGATAGTCCTGATCGACAAATCGCGAATCACGAGGCGGTGGATCCACGTACCCGGACACCCTCACCGTCTTTTTTCTTCTTAATGTCGTTTCTTTTTCCTTGCTCGCGACTCGTGTCTTGTCTTCCTTTTTCCTCATTTCTCTCGCCTGTAGCCTTAAAAGATACCCCCCCACCAACGCGTCGAGCGATTCGCGTCGCCCTCCTCGCTGTTCTCTCCCACCGAATTTAGCCGAGCAAGCGAGGAAAAGAGCGAAGGAGAAAGGGGAAAGGGGTAGGGGGGGGTGGGGGAGGAAACATCCAACTCCAACCCTCGGACTGAGGAGCCTTCTCATGCCCTAATCCCCCCTCCGATCGACGGCCTTAGGGTTTCTCCCGGTTCTGATGAGCTTCGCCTTCCCTCGCCCATGGCCGCCTCGTATTTCCTTCGCTTCCTCCTCCTCTTCTTCGCACTTTTCGTCTCTCCCGAGATCGGCAGTTCCCGGTTGGCTTTCGCTCTTGAGGATCGCGAGGAGCGGTTCTCGATCTTGAACTACGAGTCGCTGTGGCACGATTACTCGCCGCCGGCACCGCCGCCGTTGCCGCCCGACCCACCGTCCTCCTCTTGCGAGGCCGACCTTGGCGGCACCGGCGACTTTGACACCCTCTGCGAGCTCCACACCAGCGTGGAGCTCTCCAGCGACTTCTTTGCTAAGGCGAATGGCAGCTTCGTCCTTTACCCGGATGTTGTGCTTAGTTGCCCCGTCGCTGGGTGCTCCATCGCTGTCAACCTTACTGGGGAAGTCCGGATCGGGCGCAACGCCAAGATTGTGGCTGGGGGTGTCCGTGTGGGGGCGGGCAGCATGAGCCTCGCCGAAGGTGCCGCCATTGATACGACGGCTCTGGCAGGGGATCCTCCGGCCCAGACTAGTGGGTCCCCTGCCGGGACTAATGGGGATGGCGGTGGGCATGGTGGGCGGGGTGCCAGCTGCGTGGTGAAAGAGGGGCAGACCCAAGAGGACTCCTGGGGTGGGGATGCATACTCGTGGTCGACGCTCACAGTGCCTGTTAGCTATGGCAGCAGGGGCGGTTCAACGAGCAGGGAGAAGGATTATGGGGGAGGAGGGGGTGGGCGGGTCTATCTCGTGATCAAGGATGCGCTTGAGGTTAATGGAAGTATTACAGCTGATGGTGGCGAGGGTGGCTCCCTGGGTGGTGGAGGCTCGGGTGGGAGCATCTTCATTAACGCAGCAAAAATGTACGTGGACCCCAAATTCAAATTAGCTTATTTCTAATTTAATTACTTTAATTGGTTATGTAAGTAGCATATGTGCTATGTTGTTTGAGTCATTTATACTCATCTGATTGCTGGTAGCAAGGATTGTAATTTCTTGTTGACCAGCCATGCCGGTCTTTGGTCCATGCGATACATGCTGATCTATATCGGCATGTCGACACATAGAATATTGTAACGTGCTGATAGGTAAAAAAAAATGCTTAGAAAATCTTTGAAAATTTACAAAAATTAGGAAAAGGCCTAAATTAGGGTATTTTTATTAGAACTAAATTCCAATTTAGTTCTATTTCAATAAAAATTATGCAAATAAGGAAGGAATGTCAGATTTTTTTTTCCGGACATTGATGGGCAATTTTGCTGCATGCTTCGAACGGTTCTTCCATTGATATTGAATAAGAGTGAGAATTTGCGAGAAAGAGTGAGTGATTGAGTGGGAAAGAGTGTTCAAAGTTAGGAGATTGAAATAGAGTGAGAGAGGGGGGAGGGATCGAGTTAAATAAGCATTCAAATGGGTCCAATCCGTCAAATTGACTGTTGGAACCAACTCAACCTGAATTCTTGACTGATTTCGGTCGAAATCCGACCATTACTGATTGCTACAGGTCGGTAATGCTCGAATTTCGATCATTTTGTTTGACACAAAGGGTGTATCGCCTAGTTGCTATAGTGCCCGGGACAGGGTGGTCTGCATTTTGGTCAGCTGTCGGACTGATACGTACTGCCTATAAAGTACCATTTCGGATAGTATGACAAACCATGGTTGGTAGTACTTGTATTAGTGCTCTAAATATGTATAATGATGGAATCCATCTTTCTAAATGGGATCTAGCATGCTCTTTTCGTCCTTAGAAGTGCATCAGAAAACTAAAACCAATATGAGGTCAGATAGGATTCATTGATTTCGGTTGATTTCTATACGATCTTGGTGATCTAAACTTGCTGATCTCATCTCAGTTTGGGCAAATTAATGAATATCCGATGTTATGACTCAGATTTGGCTGATCATTGTCCACATTTTGCTAATCTTGGGACAAACATCGAACAACGTTGAGAGAGTGATTCATTTGAGTCCTGCTGGGACTTAACTGCATGATTTCCTCTTGCTGGTAGAGAATGGGTTAGGAAAAAACTGAGAGGAAAGGGGAGAAGAGCTGAGTGATTCATTGTTCATATATAATCTTCAAACTTTAAATTACTAAGGTTAAGGTGTTAAAAAGTTGGCTTGTTCACAACTTTTAATTGTTCCTTGTTTTAGAAGTTCCATGCTTGAGTTAGTTTTGAACCAAAGATGCTGTCAGGTGAATTTCTTAGGCTAAAGGCACGGTTCTTGACATGGTTGCTCTTTAGTTTTCTGCCATCATGTTGTTTGGAATACATTTTTAGGTGTGCATGGCGTTATTTGGTTTCTTTATGGAGTATTAAAAAACTCATCATAGATTATAGTTTATGGATTTGTTAAATGAGACCAAATAATTTTTACTACAAAAACATAACCTTTTTGGTTTTGTTTGGCTTCTATTTTGGTTTAATCTTTATTCATATAACATAACTTTCAAGATGAGGTTGTGTTGTGAGAGTTTATAGACAGTGTAGACCATGAAAAGAATAAAGGAGCTTGGATTTGTTACTTTAGCTTGGGCTTGGACCATAAATGTGTCGACAGTTGCAATGCATAGTTTCATCTGGTTTTGAAAGGGGAAAAAAAAGGAATTATATTGGATAAAGAACCATTATTTTTCTTAACCTTTTGTAATCAATTTCTTTTTTCTAAAGTCGTTGCTCATATTTGTCCACTTCACCTTGATCTGGTCTGGTTTGGCTGTTTAAGCTGAATAATGCAACTGCCTTAAATTTGTTCAATATGTATTTGAAGTTTTTGATAGAAGTTCAAACTTCTACTCTTGGTGTGGTGAAATAGAAGCTCAAACTTCTATTGTTGGTGTGGTGAAGCATACAAGTCTGATGTCATGTATATTTTGCAACAGGACCTAAATATACAAAAAAATCATAGATAAGTTCTGTTAATTATTATTTTTGTTTTCAGAATCTCATTTGCAATTGAGAAAGCATCTATTTTGCTTACAAAATATTTTCACATTTGCATTGATTGTCTGAGAAACGAAGTTGGAATTCTATCCCTTTTTAGTTGATGTAGGGAATAACCATTTTAGAAGGGACACCAAGCACTGCAATGCATCCCACTAAGCCTCAGAAGGTCTTATTAGACCACAAAAAGGATGTGACAAGTTCAAGCAAATGTAACGTATCTTTAGTGCTTAAATTTGTAATCATTTTCCGTTAGCCTATCTTGCTACAATTCTAAATAGAGAAATGGGTTGCATACAACTTGGAAATCTCATCTTTCTGGTAGTTTGTGATATGTGCAAAAGTGAATCAACCACTTTGTTTGGTTGCATGGAGAAATCGATTGGATGGTTTTCCAATGAAAAGCTTCTTATCTGATGTTTGATAGGCAGGAAAACCAAAATAATCTGGGAAACTCTTTTCTAGATTGTTTGGTGAGTTATTCTTTTTTTCCCACATTATTTATCTTTAAACATTAAAGGAGAACTTCATTTTGTTCTTCTGTTTATTTTTTAGTTCATCTTTCTAAAATACTTTTACCAAACAGAAGAGAAGGAAAAGGAAAAATGTTTGTCTCAAGAATATGTAGTCTTTTTTAATTTAAAATTTCAATGGAAAACGTTTGTGCACTATTTTAATTGGAGTAAATGATTCTTAATCCTATATTTATTTGGAAGGGGTCTGATTTGCCTTGGAGCAAGAATAATAACACACTTGCTTAATCTGATCTATACATGAAAAGAAAGGTATCACCAGATAGTGGCTGGCTCGTCCAAGATCATTATTTGTTTGAAGGGCCAAATTAATTGAACTTGGTCGTTCATTAACAACTAACAAGCATTTCTAAGGTTGGAGGGCTTTGGTGCAAGAGATGCTAAGATCAATGCTACAAGATCCATTATCATCCAATTTATCCTCTTTTCTTGATGTATGTTACTTTGACACGCCTTTTGGTTTCTGGTGAAGGCAGTTAAAAAATATTTAATTAGACAAAATGAAATTCTTGGTCTAGAAAGTCCTTATCGTTAAATTAGTGAAGTGCTTCCCCTACATATAAAGATTGACAATATTTTGTAAACTGATATACATCAGTCAGGGTGCCCTTTCCATCTAGGGAATAAGCGTCTGCATGATAATGAAAGAAATGCAAAAGACTTTAGAAATATGAGAAATTACATATAAAGTAGTAAAGTTTGTAGTAATGGATGACTGAATATGCATTCTATTTAATTCGTAAATCAAATTGATCATAGTTCTGAAAATGATACAAAAGGGAAAGAAACATGTATTTACCTTATCAACTGGATTATCTTTGTATAGTCAGATAGGAAAAAGAAAGAACAAAAACGGAAAGGGAAAGATAAACAGAAGAACAATGTCAAGTGAAAGTTCTCCTCTTCGTTTGGTGCATTGTTGATGAGCTTGCTGCTGTTGTGGATATGAACACGTACTTTTCCACTTATCATTCTGTATGAAGAAGAAATCATTTCTGGTTGGCGTGGGGAGGAGCATATGTATATTTAGCAAGTTCTTTTCATGGGTTGTTGGACTAAACCTGCTCTACTTTTTTTTTTTTTTGACTAAACAATGAAATAAAATTTTACATTAATGTGTTCCTTTAAAATAGAAAATTAACATGCAATGTTCTCTTTCTGCTATAAGGTGGAAAAAGTTTTAGAACATTTGTGGGTACACTATAGTTTGTTAATATATGTAAACATGTCATTATGCATTGATGATGTGCTATCATATTGTTTAATATAGTTACATATACCTATATTGCAGGGACATCTATTCAATTTTGGCATATGTCCATGGACTTTTTACATATGTGAATTTTACATAATTGTATGCATGTACATATAGTGATTCCAGCACAGGACCCTCGGCGATCTCTGTGAAAACCCATGTTAACTATGTTAGTGTTTTACATTTTACATAGAAATTTGGGAAGAATCTTTTGGCTTACCTGCAACTTTTAGCTTTATTAGTTATACAGGCCTATGTGAACTTACTCTTAATTTGTTGAACTAGTACAGCAACTAAGGAGAAAGAAATCAAATATGTTTTGGTTGCTTAACGTTGTAAATGCATGCCAATCAGTGCCTATCCTTTTCCACAAAAGTTTGCAGTGGTTTTCTTGTTCTCTTAGGATAATGTGCTTTACTATCAAATCATCCTTGATCAATATAATAAAGTAACAAACCCTCATGATTTTTGCAATATCTAACTAGTTTTTTTCTGAGGAGCAGGAGGGGCACAGGCAAAATAAGTGCTTCAGGTGGTAGTGGTTTGGCTGGTGGTGGAGGAGGGCGTGTTTCTATTGAAGTTTTCAGCTGGCATGATGATCCACATGTTTTTGTTCATGGTATGTTGTGGTTTGTCCAACTTTGTGTTTGATATTTGTACTTGTATTTTTTATGTATATGCCGACTGTCGTATCTCACATTTTTTTGCACTCTATTCAATTCAAGATTTCTATTTTACATGTACTGATCTATATGTGGTGGCTTCTGGTATTTAAATCTTGTTATGTGTATGTTCTTTGTAGCTAATTAATATTTATTTGTATTTGAACTGCTCATGCTAGTTTGGGTTAATTCCTGTTACTTAGAGGAACAATGTTTATTGACTTTATTTTTGAACTGCAACCAGCTTGCTTGGTTTTCATGACTTTGTGTAACCAATGGTTTCTTTGCAAGAGCCTGGATATGTGAGAACTTAATGAACAACATGACGCTGCACACAACTTAACTAGAAATCTCTCATCTAACATGTCTTTGTATGGTTCCTTGATCATTAGGAATTACTTTGCTTTTAAATGCCTTGATAAACACAATCTTTTTTTACTTTGGAAATGTTGTTGCTTATCCCATTTTTGTCTTAATAGCATATGCAGAAAATTATATTTATGTATCACGTGTCCGCATCTGCATTCTTAGGTTTCTGATTCGGTGCTTTTGGATTATATGTTAGCTTTGGACTTTTTTCTGCTCATGTATGCTACGTTATGAATTTTCTGGGTGTTGTATAATGATTTTTTTTTTATACAGGTGGAAAGAGTTTCAGTTGTCCTGAAAATGCTGGTGCTGCAGGGACTCTTTACGATGCAGTTCCTAAAAGCCTTATAGTTAGCAACCATAACTTATCAACACAGACTGATACACTTCTATTAGAATTTCCATATCAGCCACTTTGGACAAATGTTTTTATTAGAAATTGTGCCAAAGTTGCTGTTCCTTTACTTTGGAGTCGTGTACAGGTCAGTTTTCAAGTTTTTATGTATTATTTTGGTTGTTGATCAGTGCTTTAGTAAAAAATATCTGATCATACATGATGTAATATGCCCAGCCTGTTGTGCCACCTGAAATGTCTACATTATAAATCACATTATACTTATAGTATCACTTTTGAGTTTCTTTTTTATAATATTAAGTGTGCCATATGTTTTTTTCTTGGTTTTGGATATCATGTTATGAAGAAAATTGTTGCTTCTTGTAAGGTTTTGATATGTGCAGTTCAAGGATTTCAGACTTTGTTGACTTCCTATGGTTCAGAACCATAATATCATCAAAAACTATGCCAATCAAGACAGGTTAAAAAGACAAAAACTACTCTAGTCACTGTATCAACTTGTAAAAAAGGGCCATTTGTTTCTCATTGTTTGTTTTTGATTCATCTTAAATTAACTTGTGATGGGATTCATTCTGTAGTTATCCATTCATCAGTAGGATAATTTCTGTACTTTGCTCAATCTGCTGGTCTCGTTTTAAGCATCTCTGTAAAACCTGTGATTAATGGATAACAATGGCACATGCTGTGAAGTGAAGTATTCAAATAGTCATTTGACAACATTCATTGCTTGCAAGAGGGATATTAATATTTCAGCCTTTATCTTGTTTATTAATCATATTGAATGTGAAAAGGTACTGAGAAACACGTGGTGCATGATATAGATAATTGTTCCCATGGTTGTAAAAGTCACTTAGTTGATATATCTCTCCGGTGTATGTTATTTGTTGATAATATTATCTTAGTTGCTGAGAGCTAAGTGGAATTAATTATAAACTTGAGCTATAGAGACAAGCCTTAGAAATTAAAGGTTTTAGATTAAGGATTAAAACTGAATATATGAAATATAATTTTAATGATTCTAGAAATAGATAGAAGAATATAGTTAAATTGAATGAATAAAGTCCCTCTAAGTAAAAGCTTTAGGTATCTTGAGTCAAATATTTGACAAGATGTAGAGATTGATAAAGATATTATTTATAGATTAAAAACAAGATGGTTAAAATGGCGAGGGGCATTAGCCGTGATCATCGGATACTTTTGAGATTAAAAGAAAAATTTTATAAGACAGTTGTGAGACCAGCAAATGCTTTATGGATCTGAGTGTTAGACAGTTAAGAAACAACATATACAAAAATTTTGTGTTGCCGAGATGAGAATATTGAGATGGATTTGTGGAGTTACTAGGAAAGATAGAAATTAAGTATTTTTGTTCATGAACAATTAGGTATCACCTCGATAGAGGATACCATGAGAGAAAATTGTTTGAGATGGTATGAGCATATGCTTAGGAGACATCTGAATGCAGTAATCTAGAGAGGTGAAATGATTAATGTTAGGGGTTCAAGGAGTGGTAGAGGAGACCGAAAAAGATTTTAATAGAAACTATAAAAAAATTGAAGTACTCTGAATTTAACTAAACATATGATTTTTGTTAGATCTCAATGGTGACAAACGATCCATGTAGCCAACCCCTAATAGTTAGGACTTACAACTTTGTTGTTGTTGTGGTGGTTATCAAAGTTTTATAATGAAATCACCTCTTCTTCCAAGCGGTGAGTAGCATTTGGTTGCTCTCTTCTTCTATTAACCAGTTAAATAATCTTACAAGCTATTAATTTATCTTGTTTTTTCTAATATATAAAAAGGCATGACTTGTTCAAAACTAACCCGGTTGGCGAGTTTTTTGTTATCCTAGTTATTCAAAACTGGCTTCCGGGCCAAGATCTGTGTCACTTGTGCAACTCTGTTATATATGTTGCAAAATTGAGAAAAAAGAACTGGGATTATGTTCTTTCATGACTACATTATATGTTAATTATAATGTTTTTCCCTGTGAAACTTGTCTCTCAAAATGAGTGTGCAACTATAGATTGGATTTGGATCGGATCTAGGGACATATCAGAGTCAGCTGGCGCTAGAGACACAATTCAACCAATCCAATCTTTTGACCGATGCTTGCCGATCCCAGTAGTTTGATGTAGCCAATGAAGTTGTTTTGACAAGTTGGTAAATTCTGATGGTTTGGTAGCCTACCAATCTTTATAAATGTCAGATGATTTTTAGTCGGTATACAAATACTTAAATCTTATAATTTGGTTTTGCTGGTCCAGCTGATCATAGCTTAGGTTGATCATGAACCAAATCTCTAATCCTGCAAACTTTGTATGTAATGTCACTCGTCACTCCTTAATACAATTATTAGGACTTGTGATAGTTGAATAGCTGGCTTGGATGTGGATAAGTTTATAGATGTCTTTGATGTGAATAACTATATAGTTGATATGTTGCATATGATTGTGAGACAATTATTCTTTGTTTTAAATGTTCAATTGTAAACTTTATGTTATGAAAAGCCTCTTCTGTCAGAATTTGCTTAGTGCTATCTGCAATTTCCAGGTTCAAGGACAACTAAGCCTACTTTGTGGTGGTATATTAACATTTGGTCTGACTCATTATCCTTATTCTGAGTTTGAGCTTATGGCTGAAGAACTTTTGATGAGTGACTCAATAATTAAGGTGCTTTTCCCTCTCAAGAATTGGTTTAAACTTTATTGTGGTTTTGCAAGAAAATTGTTAGCAGACATAAGCTTCTGTTGCCACATAAATGGAACCATATCTTCTGGAATGCTTGTTTTTAACTTTGATGTAGTTCTCTATGTGATTTTAGAAAAGGTAGAGATAGTGTCAACATCGTGTTGACACCTTTCAACTATACAAAGTACAAACATCTAAGAGAACTTGGCAAATAAGCTCTTGCTATTATGATCATCTATTATGCTTTTAGCAATGCCTTATGTTTGTGTGCTTGGCTTTAGTTCCGTTTGGCTTTGGTCAGTGGTTTGAAAAAAGATAAAGATAGTGTCAAAGTCATACCTATGTCATACTTCCGTTCACTTACAGGTGTAGATATTCTTTGTCAATGATACTATTTGCAACTGTTGAAGAAATATAATAATTAGTTTGATTTTATCTTTATGACAAATTTAGTAATTAGTAATTCTTTAATTTTTCATGTTTCATTATAAGATCATCCTGGAAAATCTTGATTATCTTAAAAATGGTCAATTTGTTCATAGATATATACCTACATAATATCTATTTGTATCTGTAGTCTTTGAATTCTGTTATATTTCCATTGATTTGTTTTGCTGATTAGTTAACTTCGTCTAGTTAATTGCAATTTTTTACCTCCTTTCTTTGTCCCTCTCGTTTTCATATATTACTCATCACTTTTTTGTTTCAATTCATATTTTGCTCTGTCGTAGGCTATAATCTGACATCAGCAATTTGCCTATTGTCTTTGGATTTTAGGTGTTTGGGGCTTTACGAATGTTAGTGAAGATGCTCTTGATGTGGAATTCCAAAATGTTTATTAATGGTGGTCGAGATACATTAGTTGCAACATCATTGCTTGAGGCTAGTAATTTGATTGTTCTGAAGGTAGGTTGGTGATTCTTAGTCTGTCTGTTCAGTTATTAGATCTTTTTCTTTAAAACAAGCTCAAAAAAGGGCAAAACATTAGTTGGATGGAACAAAGATTAATCAGAATCTTTATGTCAATGTCAGGAATCATCTGTGATACATTCTAATGCCAATCTAGGAGTTCATGGTCAAGGCCTGCTCAATTTGTCCGGACCAGGAGATCTAATTGAGGCACAACGGCTGATATTGTCACTCTTTTACAGCATTCATGTAAGCTTAACAAAACCATTTTCCATGTTGTTGCTGTTGACATGGTGTTGTTGTTCTTGATATCTACGTGCTAAAAATGTCTAATACCATGATATTGTTTAATTTTTTCATTGAAGTTTGTTTGTCCTTGACTAACACATCCTTTCATCTCTGCATTTTGTCGTGTTTTTTAATACAATTTTAGGATTGTTCTGTAGTGCTTTTATGCAATGTGCACAACTATATCATGTTAATATGGTTGGTAATTGGGTTATCTTTGGATCCAATGGATCAAGTTAATCAACTTGAGCCTTTTATTTGAAGGTTTAAAAATTTATGTCATTTTGTTTGTATTTGACATAACATAATGGAGCAAACTGCTTACTAGTGTCGAAAGATAAAAAAGATGCATGGTTCTGTAATTTTTTGGGCTGGAATTATGTATTATGAATTAAAGCTTATACTTGGGTTTCCTTAAGAATTAAAACTTACAGTAGGTTTATCCATTGGGTTGGACATTCAGATTACTTGGAACTGGGCCAAGCTGATCAACTAATGTATTAAATGGCCGTATTTGATTTATACTTTTTTGGGTTTAGGCCTGTTATGGCTTCAAGGCTTTCAGTTGTATGATACTAGGGTTTTGAAGTTTCAAATATGGAATATCACATTTGAAGGGGATCTTGGTGATGACAAGATGGTTGGTTGGTGATTCTTCAGGTAGTTTCTATTCTTTGGTTTGGATCCTTGATAGAAGGGAGATTGCCACTCTGCTATAGGTTGCTTGGAGGAGATGCGCCAGAGGTGCTGCTACGGTAATATTCATAGTATAATGAAAATTTTTGGTTTTTCTGGGGAATTTCAGCGGTGTCAGTCGGCATGTCATGGAATGACACTATTTGATGGCTGGGAGGTGTTGTTTATCTAGCTAGGAAAATAAATCCTTGATTGGGTTAGGCAGGGCAATTGATTATGATTGAAACCCCACAATTTTTGTTTGTTTGAGTTGGGTTAGCACTAAATTCTAGATGGAAATCTGTCTCTGGTTGTGTGCTCTAAAAAATATTCTCTGTTTCTTCGCAGGCTGAAAATTGACACCAACAGTTTTCATAAAAGGATGTTATTACCATTGCTTTTCTTTTACTTTGATTTTGTATGAACATGATTCCGTTGGCATTTTATATTTTTCTTTTTAGTTGATCAATAATAATTATCTCAAGATCTTCTCCTTATGAGAAAACTCATCTCCTGCATCTTGATTGTCATGTTTGTCTATGCTATATTTTCTAGTACTATTGTTGCTTACCTTTGAATCCTTGATATAGTTTTCTTTCCTTGTAGGTTGGGCCTGGATCCATTTTGCGTGGTCCACTGATAAATGCAACTACTGATGACATGTAAGTTCTGTTTCTTTTTGTCAACCATGGCGTCTGCCGCCTGTGTTTTATGTGTTCTTTTATCTGGTTATGTAAATTTTTGATTTTTTGCATATGTGGTTTTAGGGCCCCCAGGCTTGATTGTGAGAAAAAAGAATGTCCTTTGGAATTAGTTCATCCACCAGAGGATTGCAATGTGAATTCTTCACTATCTTTCACCCTCCAGGTTGTTCATTTTGCATATATTGAACTTTATTTTTAAAACTATGTGCATCAAATTTGTCTTTAATTCTTAAACTTTTGCGATTTCTTTTTAGGTTTGTCGTGTTGAAGATATTGATGTAGCTGGCCTTGTTCAAGGAACTGTTGTTCATTTCCATAGAGCACGAAGTGTTTTTGTGCACCCTACAGGAAAAATTAGTGCAACCGGTTTGGGTATGATCTGTCTACTCTAAATCTGGTTTAAAGATGATGACAATGTCTTTTATATGTGCCATGAGCTATTTTATGCTATTCTCTGTCTGATTTGAAGCTCTTAATTTCCCTAGCTACTTAGAGAAATAGCCACCATGTTGGATTTGTTGCCAACTATAGAAGTACTGGTTTTAGGAAACATAGATAGCTCAGGTCCATTGGTTTGAAGAGTCGGTTGTTTTTGAGTATTTGGACCAAATTCACTCTGAATTCTGAAACTTATTCAGGCTGGTCCCATACATCAGTGTTATTTTATAGTAAAACTAGAGTGGTTGTTGTGTTTTTTACAATTTGATTAGTTTCAAGATACCAGTGACTTGAAAACCAATATGCAACTCTTGTTCTGTCCTGATATTATTAGAGGCATCACTGGGTCATGAGTTTTGAGTTAGATGTAAACTGAGACTTCTTTCAGCGAAATGTTGTTTCTACTCTCATATATGTTTGAGGGAGCAAGAATATTGAAATGTAATTTGCTTGGAATTGATTGGTTCCAAACAAGGTTTGCAATACCATACCATACCATACCATACCGCTCGGTATGTTCGGTACGTACTAGTTTGATAGAGGACCGGTATGCTCGGTATAGCTCGGTACTTTAATATACTATGTGTCGGTATGCTTGATACAGTTCAGTACAGCTTGGTATGTACCATACTGACAGCTGATCGATCTGCCGGTATGGTACTAGATTGCGAACTTTGGTTCCTAATATTGTACCAGAGGTTCAGTTGTCTGTTCATAAGTGGCTAAAGTGAAAAATCCTTTCTCTTTAAGTTACATTCTAAGTGAATTTCAAATTCTGTCTTCTTTATTATGAATGTGGTCAAAAGAAACTGGACTAAGATGTACCAATTGAAATACCGTAAATTGTCTCACTTAGCCTCTTTGTTTTCTTTCTTTCATAATCATTGTAGAATGTTCGTCGAGCAAGTTATTTCTGGTTACTATATGATAATCACTTGGTCTCTTTATTATAATTGATTGTCATTAATGGTTATTGGTTGTCTGGGATTGTTATTAAGACCATTGTTGGTGATTAATGTTCATTTGGACTTAAGTAGTCCAGTGGCTGTCGAGTGCTCATGTTCTCTAACCACCAATAGACTGAAATTGTTTGATAACTAATGGCTGTCAGCTGCTGATGGAATGTGATTTTAGTAGAATTCCAGGCAAACAGAACACTGATCAATAATGGTCACTCACTAGCATATCGCTGGCCATCTATGTGTCCAATTGGACATCATTTCACATTGACAACATATTAGTGGATGATCTTCTGTCATTTGTTGTTGTTCATTGTACTGGTTTTCTTGCTTTGTCTAGCCACAATCAACAATCAACTTGATGTATTCAGTTATTATTAAAGTCCACATTGGGTGTCTTAAGTCACTGAAGTGAAAAAAATAGTTATGGATTTCATCAAAGCATTTGGATGGAATTGACTTTCAAGCAAGGTTTGCAATTTAGACTGTCGCCGGAGCAGGTGGTACATACCGTCCGTCAGTTGTTCGACCGCGCTATTGGGCGGTTCTGCTAAAAAGCGCCGTCGGTCGATTGAAGGGAGAAATCGACCGTGGACAGTCGATTGAGGGAGAAATCGACTGTCGGCGGTCGATTGAGCAAGAAAAAGGGAAGAAGAAGAAGAAGAAGAGAAAAGAAGGAAAAAAGAAAAGAAGAGAATAAAGAATACCGCCCGCGCACGGTCCTTGCCCGTGCGCCATCGCCACTCGCGGGTCGCGGGCACTTTTTCTCCCGCGCGGGGAGAAAGATCGAAGTGATGTCGCCCTTTTTTTCTTTTTTTAATATTTTAATATATTAATATTATATTATATAATATTATATTATAAAAATATTTATATTATATTTTAATATCTTTGGGTGGTATGCCTGTGTACCACCGTACCAAGATCTTATCTTGATGAGATGAACTTGAATGCGGACCGTAAGTTAAACCTTGCTTTTAAGTTGAACTCGAGGAATTAAATAGCATGAAGTTGATTAGAAAGAGCCATTTGCTATAATCTATTTTCAACCAGTTGCATGTCCTTTAAACTAAGTTTTTAGTTCACTTGCAAGTTTTAACTTCTAATGGATGAGCCTGGCCACCAACTCCTTAAAACTATCTTTAGGTCTTTCTTGATGGGCCAAAGTCCAACCTATGTTGGATGGAGTCTATTCAGTCCAATATAATACAATTGCAGTTATCTTAACCAAGGTTCGCCAAACTGTACCATACTAGTATACCAAGCTCAGCTCGGTACGGTACGGTATGCCTAGGCATACCGTTTGGTACGCGTGTGTGTGTATATATAATAATAATAATAATAATAATAATAATAATAATAATAATAATAATAAAATTAAAAATATAAAAAAAGGGCGACGTCTTCTCCCCGAGAAGCCCACATGGGGAGATTTCACATAGCCTTAGCGACGGATCGGGATCGGGAGACGGGAGAGCAACGTTGGATTCCAGGTTCTCCCTTTCTTCTCCCTCTTCTTCTTTCTCGCTCGGCTGATATCACCTGAAATCGGTCGACAACGGTTGAAATCGATCATTATCGCCCGACAGCGGCCATGGTCGTAATCGATCGTTCCCAAAAGCGGTCGACGATAATCGAAATCAACCATTACCGCCCGATAGTGGTCGGTGATGGTCGAAATTGATCGTTATCGATCGATTTTGGGTGGTAACAGGGCGGAAATAGCCCCAATCGGTGGTACCGCCCAATACGCATGGTACCCATTGGTATTGCAAACCTTGATCTTAACCTAGTTTTGAAGTGGTGTTGAGTTTGCCATCTGTGAAATAGGGCAGTTTGATATACTTGCTATATTCATATTGGATACATGCCATATATGGTATTTATTGGACACTTGTGACTTGTGAGATTCTTGTGCTCCTATGATACCTATGAGATAATTTCTCAAAGTTTTCAATATAGAAAAATATAAAATATGTTTAGGATAATTAAGTAATTACTTTATGGAATGTGGATATCTCCTGAGAGAACTTTTTCCTTGAATTTTGATATTTTGCTTATAGAGAGAATTACGAAGATTAAACATGAGCCTATGATTAGTTAAATTAAGATAATGATATTTAATTCAAGGTCCGCCATCTCTTATCGTACCGACATGCTGAGCTCAGCTATGTACTGTACTGTATGGGGATACCGAGTGGTATGCTCGGGGGTACTGCTCGAGTGGTATGCGTGGGGAGAAGAAAATGAGGTTTCTTCTCCCCACACGGCTGAGAAGCCTTTGCGATGTCGTCGAGGCTTCTTCTCCCCGCGTGGATGGGAAGTCACCAAGCCAAGGCCTCGTCGCCTCAGATGAGGAAGCGGCATCTCATCTGTGGCGTCCGATGAGCGGCGAGAGAGGGTGATGATGGATCGAGATCGTCGAAGGAGAGTGGCGTTGGATCTCTAGGTTCTTCCTTTTCTTCCTTCTCCTTCGGCTCATAACGCTTGGAAGCGGGTGACGACGGTCGAAATCGAGGCGGAAACAACCCTAATTGACGGTACCATCTGGTAACGGGCGGTCGACATACCGGTTTGTTGGTGGACCGGTACGTATCGCTAGCGGTACCATTCGGTATTGTAGATCTTGATTTAATTATTATAATATCTTGGTATCTACTCTATGTACTTGAAGTATATTTTTACTAATATATATTCTTTTTCATGATGAATAAGTTAGGATGATTTAGTTTAGTATCATTATTCATCATGATATGTAACTACATATTTTAACACTAATAGTGTCAAGGATTATTGGCATATCATATATTTGTAAGATTTGGTGCATCAATGTGTCCATTTTGTCTCATGTCCTTATCTACGCTTTGCTTGCTGCTTAAGATCCTCATTTCCCTGCCCAATGTCTGATGCTATGCTCTGTTGGTATGACATGGTAATCATTGTTTTAATACCACAGTTCCAGTAGTTTCATAGAGAATATGAAAGCACTGCACTTAATGTCCGCTTATCTGTTGAATTTCATCTTTACACTTTGTCATATCCAGTTAAGTGAGCTATATTTTTTGAGTTCCTACCACTCACGTCTAGCCAAGTGCATCATTTGTGTTGGAAAATATTACTTCAGTTTTAGGTTCAGTTGGATTGAGACATAGATATCTGGTCCTTAATATTCTTCCTTGCGTTTTTGGTTTCTTCTATTGTGTTTGAAGTGTCACTTCTGGTCATTTTGAAGTTTGCATAGTCTTCATGGTAATTTTACTGTCTGTTTGATGAAATGTTTGAGATATGGTTTACATGTGTAGTTACCTGATCATTTCTATCTTCTATTCTTCGATCAGTATTGCTCGATGGGAAGAGCCGCCATAATAGTGAATGCAATTGTTGTACAAGAGTATTACAATTCTTTATAGCAACTGCCAAGAAAAATAAAGCAACTAAGCTGTGATGATATAGTTTTTTTTACCCTTACCTCTTGTTTACACAATGTCATGGACAACTTGAACACAGTCTATGATTTGGATATTTTGCCATTATATATTGACATTATAACTAGGTAATTATTAGGGAGTTCGAGATGAGGTGCGCCGGAGATCTGGAGGATCAAATTTATTTACATTTGACTTTAGTTGCTGATTTAATTTTCTTTAATCTAAATCATTGACATTTAAGTAAAGTTACCCTATCTAAATAAAGTTATCCTATGTTCTTGACAACATATTAATAAGCTACAGTACACATTTGAGTAATTAAGTGGAGTTCTTCAACATAATTAATTGTTTAATCTATAAGATCTGATAAAGTTTAAGATAATCTCCTTATTTGGGGCTTAGGTGATGAAATGATAAATCTAATTTCATGCATTCTTGTTTTGCTCACATGCAGGCTGCAAAGGTGGTGTTGGGCGTGGGAATATATTGGGGAATGGTCTTGGTGGTGGTGGTGGTCACGGTGGGAAGGGTGGAGATGGTTGTTATGATGGGATTGTTGTTAAGGGTGGCATTGCTTACGGAAATGCTGATTTGCCATGCGAGCTTGGTAGTGGTAGTGGTAATGACACTGTACCAACCTCAACTGCTGGTGGCGGTATCATAGGTATATCATTCCCACCATAAACTGATTTACTTAAAAAAGTTGACGTACAATATAAATCCTGATCTTGATGGAAAATTTGTTTACTTTGATGTGGTTCTATGCAAACAGTATGCCAACCAATTTCATGGCAACCTGCCTTATGGCATACATGTGTTTAATGCTTTGATTGTTTTGGCTAAACATATGTTTAAGACATCATCCTTTTGTTTTTTGCTTGTGCCATCTATTTAAAATTATGTTGCTATAATGATCTTTTTTATAGTGATGGGTTCAATGGAGCGTTCACTGGCAAGTTTGTCAGTCTATGGCTCTGTTGAAGCAGATGGGGAAGATTTTGGGGAATCAGCCACTGGCTCATCAGATGGAGGGCCTGGCGGAGGATCTGGTGGTACTATTCTTCTGTTTCTGCATTCGTTGACTCTTGGTGGTTCTTCTGCCCTTTCAAGTGCTGGTGGACATGGTAGTTGTGGTGGGGGAGGTGGTGGTGGCGGAAGGATTCACTTCCACTGGTCTGACATTCCTACAGGTGATGAATATCTTCCAGTTGCAAATGGAAAGGGGAAAATAAACACAAGGTCTGAATGGATCCTTTTTTTTACTTACTTTTATTCTATTATGTCTAATAAGTAATGAAAGGGAATTTACTAATATTTTTATGCATACTAATGAAGTTTTTATGTTGCTTTAGAGAATTGCTGTGCTTTCTAACATTGTGATGAGTGAACTCTCTTTCCAAAGCCATTGGTTATAGTACCTCACTTAGTCTTAGGTCAATTTTCTTCTGTTAGATTTATTTAAATTGATTGAGAGAAACATCATTGTACTATCTCTTTGTTGTTTTTGATAAAGTTCAAAAGTTCATACCAATATGAGGTTCAATACAGTCAATAGAATATCAGCATTGGGGTCCCTGGGGTGGTACATTCTCCTTGGCAAGGTTTTTCGTACCGCTATGTACTGCTCGGTATGGGCGGTATGTACCGGTCCGATGGTTTACCGGTACACGGACCGTCCTGTACCGGGCGGTTCCAACCGTCCTATACCGGACCGATACCACTTGGGAACGATCGATTTTTTGATCGTTAATGGTCGGTAACGGTCAAAATCGACCGTTACAGTCCCTGTAATGGTCGAACTCAACTGTTACAGATCCTGTAACAGTCGAACTCAACCGTTAGTGACCCTGTAAAACGTCAAAATCAACCGTTACAGACTCTATAACGGCGAAAAACCCTTTCTAACTCTATTTAAACTCACCTTTCTTCCATTTCATTTCACACACTCACTCTTTCTCAAACTCTCTCACTTTCTCAAAACGATTCCTCAAAGCTCGAAAAAGATATGTAATATTATTTTTGCCTAATTTACATTGATTTTGTTGAATCTATACCAATTTCTATCTTACAAACCTTAACCCAATTTTTTTTTCTAATTTTTCAGGTATTAAAAAAAATAATATTTTTTAATCATTAAAATATTATTTATTTGTACCACTCGGTACACCCAAGTATATCGAGCTATACTGACATACAGTACCGTACCGACCAAATCTCGGTATGTCGGTGCAGACCGGTATGGCGAACCTTGCTCCTTTGTACCAAAACATTTCAGATCTAATTGTGAAACAAGATCTATTCAGCATCTGTTTAGGTCTCTTTGATATGATAAATTCCGAAATTCTATTTTAATCACAAATTTCTCCAATTGAATGATTGAAAGCTAATGTGTTGCGTTCTTGTTTATGGTTCTACTCTTAGGCATGACTTAGAGTAATGCCAATGTGGTTGCTTATGTATCCAAGTTATAGTCAACGGAAGGCTTAAATACATAGTTGCTTATAATTTATTGATTTTGCTATGACATATATGTTGCTAAAATTTTTATTATTTGTGAAAAAATAACATTTAATTATATGCCTTAATTCTTGCATTAGGATATATGTAACAAATACAAGTTTACTAAATTGCATAAACCTCATAGGTTTTACATGTCATTATTGTTATAAGCCTGTTTAGATTGACTTAGCATGAACTGGCAGATTGTGGCTGTAGACTTTCTGGTTGTCTGGTTATCTGAATTTAGCTTGAAACCCATCTACATTTGAAGTCATTTAAAGGTGATTAAAGCTAATATTTAATGGGACTATCTTGGGTTATGGCCTGCAGTGATCATGAAGTCAGGTATAGTGGGTTTTCAAGGAAAAAAAATAATTGCTTGTGAGTTTCACATAGTTGGAAATGATGCATCACTCCGTTGATGATATTGTTATGTCATCTCAATGCATCTTGCATGCAACTGTGGAGGCAATTTAGTTAGGTGGATTTATTCTGGCTCGGGTTATTTTAGGAATGACATAAATTTGCTAATTCCTAACCTGGCCATTTTAATCAAATCATGAAATCTCAATGCTACCAAACATGTTCTATTCAACTTCAACGAGTTCTGTTCATTGTGACCAGGTGTTAAAAGAACACGAAGCTAGTCTGTAAATAAATTTGCAAGAAGATATCTTGGTTAATCAACAATGTCATCCAAGTTATTACACTTGGAGCAGCTCGTCATTGGCAAATTTTTTTGTAATGGTTGACAGTTGTTGATAACAGTGCTACATATTACTCTCTAGTTAGCATGGCTGGTTATACACCTTTGGCTGCAGTAATATCTAGATTTGTTCATGTTTTTTGATTTGGCATGGTCTCTCTTTAGCTTTTAGTATACTATTATATTGTTTATGTACTCAGTATTCATTTTTAAAATCTTCTGTTCTTATGTTAGTTCATTAAATCTAATATGTAATTTTTTTAAAAAATATACATATTTATTTAATGCCTGAGGATTTTGCTTCCTGATGAGTTTACCTTTTTTCGTTAAATACATTGACAGATGCCTTTCTTTTTTAGTTGATGCTAACAACCAGCATCGTATTTAAAGGAAGTTTGGAATTTAAAATACAAAATTAATTGTCAAGTGATGACAAATTGCAATATACATATGGGTTAACATTGCATTGTTTTGCATCTTAATAATCAGCTTTTTCTGGCAGGGGAGGCACGAGCAGAGGCTCTGGTTTGCCAGGGGAAAATGGAACACTTACTGGGAAAACATGCCCCAAGGGGCTTTATGGAATTTTTTGCGAGGTAGCCTTTTGGTTTGTGGTATTTTTTTAAGACATTTTATGTGCTTCCTTTCATTTTTTGTTTGGTTGGTCTCTGTATAGAATTACCTTGTAGGTTTTTGCTTATTATGACTACTATTTATTCTTATAAGATACACTTTATGCTTTCTCGTTGTGTAGGTCCATGAGATGATTTTCTCAAGTCTAATGTATTAGTATCAACCTGGAGTTCACTCAGTGAGAGTAGTCACTCTAGTGAAATTGGGAGTTTATAAATGAATAATTCTAAGTCGGTAAAACTTTAATATATTACAGAAAATGGTTCAAAGAGCAGCAAATTGTCCTTCTATAGGTTTCATTTTGACTGCTTGATACTGATGTCTAGTATGCTGTTTCACTTGAGAAATATAACTATATGATTTTAATGTGTAACATCTCCTGGTTGGTTATTGTATGTTTCTTTTCTCTAGTACTACACTTTCTTTTTAGATTATCTTTTAGTCCTATCCCTATGTGTACTTTGTAGTTTGTTCTGTCAAGAGTTTTGGTTCCCCTAACCAATTCTACATTAGGCTTTTGTTCTATGTTAGTTTATTAACAAAAAATAATCTAGATGGTGTTTGTTACCTTCAAAGAATTGAAATTTACGCTTTCTATTGTAGTTTTGATCCTGTACATTCCTTTGTAGACAAAACTTAAGAATGAGTTGAGAAATTGGATGATTATAAATGAAAACATGCAAGGACCAGGAAACACAATTTTATTCTTCGAATTTTTGTTTTGGATTTCATCTAGGCTAATGCAAGCATTTGGATGATTGTTTGTATGATCACATCCAAAAAATAATAAAGAAATGCTTTGTTTATCTATTAGTTTTTAGGAACTCTGAGGTGCTATGTTTTTTTAGTGCCCAGATTTTAAGAATTATGTTCAAATCTGCCATCGTCAATTGGATGTTGAGAATTATGAACATGTAATTTGTTATAATAATCCAACCTAATTGATGAATCAATCCATTCTACTAAACCTATTTTAGCCTCAAATTACAGTGGTCAAATGGTCTCACAGATCTAGGAGGGGCTATTTCAGCAGGGAGTGGATTCACAGTGTCTTATCTATATTCTGTGCGATCAGAAGATCCTTTCTGCAGCTACACCATTCTTAGGTCAAGAATGGACTGAATCGTGAAGAAGTCCTAGTCCTATATATTATGTTTAGAGCTATATGTTTAGTCTTATATCTAGAGCTATCTTTAGAGTTACATTATTCTCTCAATATAGGTATAATATATGTTATGCTTTCATTTTACTAGTCATATTTGTAGAATTCTTTGTTGGCAGTGATTGCAATAGGCGCTCGAGCGCTCGCCTAAGCGCTCGCCTGAGCAGTGGCGTCGAGTGTTCGGGCGAGCGCCTGCTTTAAGCCAGGCTCTGGTTCGGTTTTTTGCGTTAGTTGGTTCAATCGAACCAACTAACGCAGGAATATATCCTGAGGTCAACCCTAATCTTCTCACTCATGAATCGGGATTACGCTGTCGACATCTCACTATTGCCGCTGTCTTCGCCGCCGTTGCTGCTGTTGCTTCTCTTTGCCACCGTCGCTGCAGTCGTTGGTCTTTGCCGCTGTTGCTGCAGTTGGAGCTCTTCACCGCAGCCGCTGCCGCTCCTCTCGCTCTTGGTTAGGTCAGCTCGTCGCCTCGTTTCTACTGTTAAAAGTATATTGTTAAGTTAACAGTATAACAGTATACTGTATATTAAGTATTAACAATATACTGTTAATGTACTGTTAATAGTATACTTTATATTAACGGTGTACTGTTAACTTATTGTTAACAGTATACTATTAAATAGTATACTAATAACAATATTTTTTATTTATTAGATTAATAAAATATATATAATAACTTATTATATATTTTAGCATCTCGCTTCGCTCTGGCGAGTGCCTGGCGCCTCGGGCATTTTGGGACCTTGGCGCCTTTTGGTGCCTAGTGCTTTTTAAATCACTATTTGTTGGAATGCATAATTCATTTTGTCACAATTGACTGACCCTGTTTAATCCTGCTTAGGTTAGGATTAGGAAAGTGAAGGAATCTGGGTCTGTTGGTAAAGGCATAGAATAATTAAAATGTTCAATATATGCTCTCGTTATTCCTCTGTGCCTTCTCTTCCTCTTCTTCTACCTCTCTTCTTTCCCTTGTCTGTCAATCCTCTCTGCTGTTTCTCTCTTGATTCTCATGTATGATACTTTCTTCCCTGAAAGAAAGAAGACCCTTGATAGAAAGGGGATTATCCTATGTTACTCAGTTTATCATGCTAAGATAGAACTCAAAGAACATAAGAAAGGAAACCCATGTTGGATGTCTAGTTAATTGCCTTGGTGTGTTTGGTATTCTTTCTATTTGAGAAGGGAGTTTTGTCTTTGCTTTATTGTTCTACATAATTTGCCCAAGTCTTTTGTAATGGCTGTTTTAGATAGTTTCAAGGTTCGTCGTTGGGCGGTCCAACGGGGGCCCGGTATTGGTATGCCCTCATGTATCATGTGTCAGTATGCTTGTTATGACTCAGTACAGTTCGGTACGTATCATACTAACATCTGATCAGTACACCAGTAGGGATCAGTAAGATGAACCATGGATGGTTTCACCATGCTTCAACATACTATGTTCCTTTCTTTATTTCAATGTGATTTTCAGTATAACATGTAATTGTGGGACAATGTGAACCTTTGCCAGAAATGGTAAAGGGAGTTATGCTTAGAGCCCGCGTGCTCTGCCGGCCCCCTATGACTTCACTCAGACGTGGGTGGATGGAGCTCCTAGACGTAGGAGACTTATGTTTGGTGGTCATTCAGCGATGGATGTTCCACATTATGTTTATGGTCTCACTTCGCCCTCTATGTTGTTGATATGATATCCAAAACATTGCTTTTTAGTTATTTGTGCGCTTTGGATAAGAATGAAATGAATGTTATGTCTGAATGATATTTGAGCTTCTGTTTGTTACTTGTTCATTTGATACGCTTTTGAGAATATTCATACACCATTGATATACTTTCAAAAATATCCTATACCTCCTTGATATGCTCCGAAATGTTTTGTATTCTCATTGATAGGTTCCAAATTATTTCGTTCATGACCCAAGAGATCCGTGTTATTGGTTTATAATATAATTTCTTAAGGATGATTTTCATAATACACCACACCACTTTATCTTGCATCAAGCTGCATGGATCTGTAGGGGATTTTTTTGTGGCTTAGAAAGGATGTTGCAGGGTTCAGAAAAAAGAGCATAAACACTTACCATTTATTTGTAATGTAAGGACATACTGTTTCTTTATATTTTACCAAATGATGCATCTGAAAATTGGTATATTCTGTGATCAAGAGGGTCCTTATTTTTCACTTTTGTTCTATTGACATGGTTGTGATCCTCGGTTATTTTTGTTTTGGTTCTCCTCAAATTACTTCACTGCTTGTAACTTTGATATTTCACTTTCATAATATGATCCTTTTGAAAATATTCCAGGAATGCCCTTTGGGAACCTTTAAGAATGTCACTGGATCTGATGAAGCTCTATGTTACCCATGCCCCTCTAATGAACTTCCTCATCGTGCTGTATACACAAATGTTCGAGGTATGATCTACTTCTGTTCTTTTAATTTTTCATCGGCGATAATTTTTTGAATTTTCAATATGGCTTAAGTATCATGCAATAGTAGCTAATAAGTTACTTAATAGTCATCTGATCCAGTTGTTCAAAGGTGTTTGAATCCTGATATTATCTCCATCAACTTACATGCTTAGTGCTTTTGTTGGACTGCTGTGAATCTTTTGAAGCCGCTTAATCATTTTAACAGGAGGTGTCGCTAAAACCCCTTGTCCGTACAAATGTGTTTCTGAAAGATATCACATGCCACACTGTTATACAGCTCTTGAAGAGTTGATATACACTTTTGGTGGACCATGGTTGTTTGGTCTTCTTCTTTCTGGTCTTCTTGTCTTACTAGCCCTAGTTCTGAGCGTTGCACGGATGAAATTTGTTGGTATGGATGAGTTACCAGGTCCTGCTCCAACTCAACCCGGCTCTCATATTGATCATTCATTCCCATTTCTGGAGTCATTGAATGAGGTGCGCATAATTTTTTATTCTACATTTTAAAGCATGGTTATGTTGGTGATTTTGACTTTCCTTTTTTTAATAGGTTTTAGAAACAAACAGGGCTGAGGAGTCCCAGAGTCATGTTCATAGAATGTACTTCATGGGTCCAAATACCTTTAGTGAACCTTGGCATCTTCCACATTCTCCTCCCAAACAAATTATAGAAATTGTGTAAGTGGGATGTTCTGTGGACATATTATGTTGTTTTAAAGTCACCTTGTTTTTTTTTTTTTGAAATTCATTTGACAATGCATATTTGTACTGATATTCTGTTAATTATTTTAGAAAGTCAATATGCTTCCTTTAGTCTTGTTGCAATCGTCTTTGATCTAAACTGATATTGTATCTTTGCTTGTCTCTTTTTGATTCCTTCTCAGATATGAGGATGCATATAATAGATTTGTTGATGAGATAAATGCCCTTGCTGCTTATCAGTGGTGGGAAGGAGCAATCTACAGCATTTTATGTCTACTTGCTTATCCCCTCGCCTGGTCATGGCAGCAGTGGCGGCGGAGAAAGAAGTTACAACTACTGCGTGAATTTGTTCGGTCAGAGTATGATCATGCATGCCTACGTTCTTGCCGTTCACGTGCTCTTTATGAAGGGCTTAAGGTTTGTATAATATAGTCTGGTAAAAAATTGGCACTATTTTCAAATTATTGTTCATTTTGATGGTTTATTTGAAAACCAGTCAAATGAATATTTAGGATTAAACATTCTGGAAATATACCAACATGTACATGGGTGTCATGCACATTGATGACCGAACCTGGAATGGCCATTCATGATATGCTTCACATGCTAACGATTGCTGTGCCAATGAACACATACCAGTGTGGTTTAAATTAACATTCTAGAAAGATATGACATATGCCTTTTTAACCTGAGATGAAGGTGTCAGCATATGGTAGGCCAATTTTCGTCTTATGCCACCTAGCGAGGAACAAAAAGGGCCATGCTAAAAAATTATTGGTGTGTGAATTTAGACACCTATGTCGTATTATTTGGTGAAGTTTCTGCAAAGGTTTCTTGCTATTACTAGTTGAGAACATGAATATGTATGCAATGTTTAGGAACAGTTATATGAAGCTAGCATCTGATCACAAGCATATGAAAATTCTAGTGGAATACATATTCTATAATAAAATGTATGCTATAAATTAGCTTGCCAATTTCCTTTGAAGCTACGAGTTGATTGTTATTGAATAGGCCAGTATAAATAAAGGAACTTTAATAAAGAGTTGTTTGGAATTACTTGGTTCATCTTTATGTGTCTTAATATACTGAATGGGTTCCAATTTAAATAGTGGAACCTTAACTGCAGTGTGATCAGATTTTGGCCAATTACAATTTGATCCATAACTTGTAGATCTGTTAGGTCCACCTGCTTTTTTAAAACCAAGAATGTATTTATATTTTCTCTGAATCTTAAGTAACAAAAAGGAAAACATGGTATTAATAGGTTCCACCTTAAAGCTGGCAAGACGATGAGGTCATAGTCATATTATAATTGGGTAGAACTTGTGTGTATAATGCCTTACCGAGCAATGTTTTGTCTGGTAACAGTCAGAAGAAGAACAGAAAAGGAGGGAAGGGAAAAGAGGAAAAAGAAAGGGAAATTCTTATTCTTTTGTTCTCTCTTCTCTCATTGCATGCCAACTTTGGGATCTGAAAATCAGGGGGATTGTGAATCATGATTGTGGTCTTTACACTCAACTATCCTCAATCCAGATATCTGAAGACATTCAGAATCTACATATGAGTCGGTTCATTTTCATTTGAGTAGAATTAAGATTTGATTATAAGCTATGGACTTGTTTATGTACTTGATGTGAACTGGCCTGTTTAGAGTTGTCTACAACTTGGTCCATGCTTGGACTAGTATGGATCATCCTTACCAGTTGTTCTGGTTTAGGGTTGCATAACATGTTATCAATTACTCATAGAACTATTCTAAAATTACCTTATTTTCATGGTTTTAATTTTATGGAACGCTTTGGTTTTCTCAATGTCAATTGAAGTGGAATATTTTGCCTTAATTGAATGCAAATCCAACTAAAATTAGGTCCTATTCATGTTGAGCATCAATAATTGGTATAAGTTAGTATCTTTCTTGGTATTGAGAGAAAAAGGAAACAAAAAAGGTGGCATCTGTCCTCTTGGTCTTCAGCAGTGAGGAAGCTTGCAGCCAGTTGGGTATGCTGGATTTAAAAGGAAAAGGATCACCTTCAGACAGCTTTTGTTGGAAATATTCTAAGGCAATGCAGGGAGTTGGTGGCTGGATGGTCTTTTGGTTTTGGACATTTATACTAAGCCAGAAGATTTATGTCAGTGTTATCTAGTTACCACTTTCTTGCTATATTCTTCAGTTTATCCAAATTTTTGAGCTTAGGGATTGTGTTGTGTTTACTGTGGATTATCTGGGCCTCTTTAATGGAAGCACCAGCTCCCTTTATTTATATTGTTTCCAGGAGAATTTTCAAAGATTGCTTATAATGTGGCTAGAGGTTTTTGTAATAATAATGTTATATCTGGGCCTCTTTGATGATGTTGCTAGAAGGACAAAAAATGTTGTGATTTGGAATAGCATCAGCTGTGGCAAGCATGAAGAAGAGGAATCATTTATGTGGTTAGGAGACATCCAAAGAAGATATCTAGGTAGCTGGTAGGAGAGTTGTTGCAAACTTAAGGTGCAAAAAGAGGTTGGAGCCAATAAAAAGACTTGGTTTTTGTGATAATAAGCCTTCTTAGAACACTGATTTGGCTGACAACTGACTGTAAACAAGGAACTCCAAATGTTCTGTGGAGCTTTCTCAACTTAACTTTGTTTCCTAAAGATGATGAGAGGAGTCAACAAATTAATTTTATGTACGGTAGCAGATACTTGGAAATATGCTATGTTCTGTGGTGATTTGAAGTAGTTGACTTTATTCTGCACTCTTCTAACTTTTAAGATGTTTTATGTATAAATATTTGTTAATGTAGGTGGCTGCAACTCCAGATTTAATGCTTGGGTATTTAGATTTTTTTCTTGGCGGAGATGAAAAGAGACCGGACCTTCCTCCCCGTCTCCATCAAAGATTTCCAATTTGTCTAATTTTTGGAGGTGATGGAAGTTATGCAGCTCCCTTTCTGCTACACAGTGACAATGTTCTGACTAGCCTTATGAGTCAGGTCACTTTTCTATGCTCTGAAGATCTTTAAACTTTGTACCACCTTTAGTTTCATACCAATATTTGATGAATACCATATGTACATATTTTGATGTGTTTCTTTTTGTATTGCAGGCTGTACCACCAACAATATGGTACAGGCTGGTAGCTGGATTGAATGCACAGCTGCGCTTAGTTCGTTGTGGGCACCTCAAAGTTACATTCATGCCTGTCCTCAGCTGGCTTGAAACTCATGCAAATCCTTATTTGAGACAGCATGGTGTTTGTGTTGATCTAGCCTGGTTTCGAGCTACGACATTAGGCTATTGTCAATTTGGTCTTGTGGTGTATGCTGTGGAAGGAGAAACTGAGAGTACAATCGATGGTGGTTCTAGAACCTTGAAAATTGATCAATCTTCAAGGTAAGTTATTCTGGCTTTATACTCCTATTTCTGATACCAAACAAGTGGTAGTTAAAATCAAATTTCTGTCGCATTCATCCACTTGCCATTATGAATGTGTTCCCCAGAGTTCACAGTCCTCACAGGAACAATAAGCGTGGTGATACAATGAACAGAGAAGGTGTTCTACATAAAAGGATAAGTGGAGGAGTACTAGATTCTTACAGCCTGCAAATGCTAGAAGAGAAGAAAAAAGATTTATTTTACCCTTTCTCTCTCATTGTGCATAATACTAAACCTGTTGGGCATCAGGTGTTTCTCTAACCATGTTGCTTATTCTATAGATGAATGTACAGATTAATAATGGACTTATTTATATTCTCTTCATTTATGTTTCATTGCAGGATCTTGTTGGTTTGGTCATATCGATATTGCTCTTAGCAGATTTCAGCTTGGTATTGCTTACTTTGCTACAGCTATACTCATTTTCAATGGTGGACATCTTCTTAGTTTTGTTTATTCTTCCCCTTGGTATACTGTCACCATTTCCTGCTGGAATCAATGCTCTTTTTAGTCATGGACCTCGACGATCAGCGGGCCTTGCACGTGTATATGCCCTGTGGAACATTACATCTCTGATTAATGTCGTAAGTGATTTCTTCTCATGATCTTCTACCTAAAACCACATCTTGCTTAAACCTCTTTTTCCCATGAAGGACAGTTGAAGTATGCAGGAGAATTCCTTTAATTTTTATTGTCATTAAATGCTACAAATCTTATGTTCCTTTGTTTAGCTTCCGTTTACAACCATAAGAGTAATTTTTTGAGAAATGTTGCATTCCAATGTGTTGGTAGTTAAAAGTTAAAAGCAGGGGGGGGGGGTCCTGGAAACTGAAGCCCACTTGAAGAAAATAAGAACAGAAAAACATTTGCATTTGGAAGCAGTATGGAATGAGATGATGAAGTTCTTATGATTTATAACAGTACCGTGGATGAAATTCTGGGTATGAAAACATTGATTTAGTTGAGGAATGTAAACAACCACACATACCTAATGCTTGAACTTGTTTTCCTATCCTTGTGCCCTAATGAATTTAGAGACACATATAAGCTATGATCCAGGTTAGAGCTTCATGTTTTTTCGGAGATATCTTAGCTAGAGATATCAGGAACATGGAAACAGTTCTTTAACAACCTCAAGGTGCCGTGATGGTTGTTCCCTTGTAATTACGGAAGGCAAGAGGTGCTGGTTTTCTATAGCTGAATGATTCCAATTTAGTGTGTGATGCCTGCTTATTAGGAAACTGTGGTCTTTTTAGGGTCTGGAATGAGTTCTGTCCTCCCCTGTACTTCGAAGGTATGCTATGAAGACGTTGAGCAATTCCACCTAGTTGAGCATGAACAGGAGTAATTTATGAGGGATGAAGGATTATGGTTTTATATTCTCAAATTTGCCTTAAATTTGATATAGCTGTGAAATAAGATTGCTGAGTTTTGTGGAACATTTTGTGCTTCTAAAGTTGGCATTTTTTTTCATTGTATTGAATTGTGTATGGTTTTGCATTCTGGAGATAAGAAATATCTAGTTTGCTAGGAAAATGTCAGTAACAATTTCCCCTAAGCATGAGAAGTCCATAGGAGTAATAGATGGTATGGATATTCTATAAAAACTTAGCATCAGAATCTGGTTTAAAAGTGACTATACAAGTATAGGACCAAGATCCATTTGGATTGATCAGAACTGATCTTCAGCTCAGGATTCTTTGAAACGGCAAAAATTAACCTTAATCAATCAAAATATGTTGGATTCTTTCCAGTTTCATTGTTTCTGTGCAGCTTCAGTTGAGTTTGGCCAAAATTTCAAATATCCTTGTTTTGGACCAGGCATGTCCTATCCCAATTGCAGCTTTTAGATCAGCCAGGCCGATAAACCATGCCATAGATGCATACAGCTTTGCATACAAATCCATGGTTACGTAGAATGGTTATTAATGCAGATGTACCTTGATAGGCTAGAGGTTTATGTTAGTGGTGCCCTGGTTTCATAGTTGGTGATGATATTGCAGTCCAGTATGGTCTATTTCTTGTGTTTGGGGGAATGATGACTGGTTCATAGGATTACATTGAGTCTGAAACTTGTCTTGATTATTAAGCCATAGTTTATGTTGAACTTAACACAATTTGCAATTGGAAATAAATTGCAGCTTCCTTGGGTTTATGCAACATTAGTAGCCTTCACTTGTGTGCTGTGATCTTTGGAGATCATAGAAATGTCATTCGTAGCTAGTTCTTCTGCCTCTTATCGGCTAACACGAATTGTTCCGACTGAATTTGCATCAGACTCATATGCTTCTGTATTTTAAGGTCGTATGGAAGTTGACATGCATATTAGATGTGAAAATGATTAATGAGCGGTCGGTATGCCATGAGGATTTCCTATTTCTATTGCACATTACACATTTAAAATAAATGGTGTTCAACAGTTATAACAATTATTAGGATCTTTGCAATAACAGAATCCAAGATGGAAGACTCGGTGCTGTTTGTTAATTCATGACTTGTCAAGAAGTTGAAATCTTATGGAGTTATTCTGATTTTGGGAAACTGTTGCTTTTATCGTTACCTTTCAGATTGTGGCCTTCATATGTGGTTTTGTTCATTACAAGTCAGCAAGGCGAAAACATCAAAACCTGCAACCATGGAATTTGGGCGTGTAAGTAACTCTTCTTGCCTTTGCCTACGAAATTTAGTTATATATATATATATATATATATATATAGAGAGAGAGAGAGAGAGAGAGAGAGAGACACTCAATTTATAAGTAGTTGTTTCTTTATGTTTAAGCAGGGATGAGAGTGGATGGTGGCTGTTTCCAGCTGGCCTGGTTGTGTGTAAATGTATCCAAGCAAGACTTGTTGACTGGCATGTGGCAAATTTGGAGATTCAGGACCGATCATTGTATAGTAATGATCCAACACTGTTCTGGCAGTCATGACATATTTGACTTGGCATCACTGGAGTTAGAAGCGACTCTGATTTATTTTTACTTTTTTTGGAGTTACCATGTGAGGGAAATAGGAAAATCAAGTATTTTTTTTCTTTTTTTTTTTTTCATCTCTGCATCAGGCCCTATTTACCAATCAGATGCAGAGTTCATCCCTCATGAAATATTGTGCAGTCACAGTTTTCACCTTTTTTTTTTTTGTATATAAAGACCTAATATTCATTCTTTGTAGCCAATCAAGTTACGTCGACACTATAAACTATAAAGTGGGCACTTTTGCTAACCAGGAAAGCGTGTGAGCCCTGGAATCTGCAACCTATATTATATTGGCAATTGCCCAAAAGGATGTTGACCTCATGTGCATTGCTCCCAAAAGTCAATTTTTACAAAGGCAATACTAAAGATGTCAAACATGCTTTCCTGTTACCTTTTCCTTTGTTTTTGCTAAAATCATCCTTTAGCCTGCCCGCCGATTGTTCCAATCTATGCTCTCTTTTTTGTTTCTGTGCCTGTCGAATAAGCAATCTCAATGCATAATTGCTTTCTTACGTTATTATTAGCTTATGCATATTGCAATTTGGATCGCTGCATCGGTTCTTTTCGGATGCTCGTTAGGGTGTCTGTCGATGTTGACCGCTGCCGCAGTGGATGAGAAAATAACCCGTCTTCGAGGATGCAAAATGTTTACGACAGAGGTTTTGTTTTCTTCAGCTATCCTAGTTTTTCCAATCATAGTCGCACATATTTTTTAGCGTGCCCAAATTTACTAGTCGAACAATCTTGGAACTCAGATATTATATTTCAAAGTGAGTTATTTCCATTGATGAACTCGTGACTGCTGTTACGAGCAGTCAGTTCCTTACAGCGAATTGATGCAGACAGTTCTCCAGCCTAGCTGAGACATAATTTTGTCTTCGCCAGGCCCCTGTTACTGATCCATGCTTCGGATATCTTCTTCCCAG